>OX422143.1:150296354-151595030 GCA_949129095.1 Volucella bombylans
AAAAAAAAAAAAAAAAAAATAGAGAAGTGCACCCTTATAGTCAAAAAAAATAGAGAAGTGCACCCTTATAGTCGGTTTCAAATAACAAGGCAAGACCTTAAACAAACCAGGAGTGTTGAATGTTGAATCCTTCATCCTGTCAGAGGCAATGAACAAAGTAACAACTAGAACATGAATGAAGCACAACCAAAATGAAATGAAACTCATTCAAGACTACCATTAGCATGAGCACGGTACTGTGTAGCCTACGAGAACAGTGTACGAGCATAGTGTACAGCTTTCAGGGCACATGGTACACCATACACTATAGAGTATGCACTCTTCATTTCGTAATTTACCCCTTCACGAAATTTTCAAGGACATTCACAGTGGAGGCCAAATGCAAAAACTCACAATTTCCGACTAAAATTCGTAAGACTCGGAGAAAGAATACATTGATGCGGAAAATATCACGTATACGCCCAAGTACATGGCTTTCCTGTGTTCGTTTTTCGATGCATGTCCTTGCATATGATACAATTTATGCCACCAAGGCATACTATTGACTGCTTATTACAATACCTGATCCACAAGCATCGCACTAAATAATCGTCCACTCACCATCTGAGAGTATTGCCAGATATTTCGTGTCTAAAACCAAAAATATGGAAGAATACATTTTAAAGACTCTTTACAACGCATGATGTTTTTTTTTGTATAAAAAAAGTCGATGCAGAACCACATATCTTTCCTAAGTTCTCGGAATCGATTTAATATATAAAAAGTTCGACTCGTGGATATTACCTATCTACTCCAGCGCAAGCATCTTTGCCTAGCTCTCACGAACGAAAACTCTTGTTGTATTCGCTTACTCTATTCCCACGATAAAGATTGAGGAGATCATCTAGAAGAGTAGTAAGCGTTTCCGTGTTTCACCGCTGTATTTGCGAATCGTTGTTACTTCCAAAACATATTTCCAGTGAGTTTTAGCCTTTCGCACCATAGACCCGCACCACTTAGCAATTGGGGTAAAGCCTAATTAACAATTCTCAATGACGTAGAGAATCTTAGTAGTCCCGGAACTCCTTCCGTATTGGAAAGATCATTAAGAATTTGAAAGTTTAATACCGTCCCATAGTTCTCGATTCAACTCAATTATATACCTTACCCGGCTATTGGTTTCCATTTAAGAAGTATCATCAGCGAATTCTGTGGTAAAGTTACCCACCTCAGCCCTGATTTTTTCCATTCATAAAAAAAGTTTTAGAGCATAAATGCATCATACAAAATGTATAGCAATACTACAATACAAAGTTGACTACTTAACTG
Organism: Volucella bombylans; assembly: GCA_949129095.1. Classification (NCBI taxonomy): domain Eukaryota; kingdom Metazoa; phylum Arthropoda; class Insecta; order Diptera; family Syrphidae; genus Volucella; species Volucella bombylans. Next base: position 150,297,663 of record OX422143.1, read on the forward strand.
CATGGATAGGCATCAATAATCTGCTCAAGGAATATCAAGCGAGTTTCCGGCTAGGATACTGCACTTTTGGGCACGTATTAGTTTTAAGTATTATTGTGGAGCCATCTCTCTTGAGGAATAGAAAACTGTATGCCTGTTTGCTGTTTGTTGCATTAAGTGGACCGAAGCGCCTCGTTGTATAAGCTCTTTGATAGGGGTATGTCACTAAATTTCGAACGAGTGATCGAAAACCTGTATGCGGCTACCAAGGCATTGGTGTGGAATGGTGTGGTGTTATCAGAGTGGTTTCAATCGGAATCAGGTTGTGTTTTGAGCCCTAGTCTATTTGCACTCTTCATTCAGGATATTGCGGATTTTTTACCTAAAGGTGTGGAGTATGCAGGTTAAAGTTCTTTTGTGGATTATGTAGTGCTTTTAGCGTACTCACTCAAATCCCTACAGCTTACTTCGACTCTTCGAATGCTGCAAAATGTGGAATCTAGTGGTGAACCTACGTAAGTCTCAAATAATGTTATTGAGAAGAGGTGGAGGCAGAAACTGCTCAAACTTCACGTTGTATATATATGATCTATAATGCCTCCCTGTCTATCTGACTATACTTCTCCTGGGTTTCATCAAGTGTTTAAGAAGCAAACGCGGTGGGCCTTTCAGTTGAATCAGGATGAATGTGAGAGATTACATCTCCAATCCCATGACATGAGGCATCTGTCGCCAAGGTGATTGGCAAATCATGTTAAAAATTAACCAGCTTAAAGACGTTTGCAATAGTATCGTTCGGTGCACGTAATTTGTTTAAAATGCTGCCCATTTGGAAAACAATTTTGGTACAAATGAAAGCCTCCAACTCTCTCAAGTTTTTTGGATATGGCAGACCTTGTATAGCTTGTACAGACTCTGACTCTCAGCTTCATCGATTTTGCTTTTAGCACCACATGATGCACCAAACGCTCCAAAACAATGTCTAAATTTTGAAGATTTGCTCCATATATAGCTAAAAACTGCCTGCTGACCTGGAGATCCTGAAAGGAAGTCGCTGCTACTCGAACAGTCAAAACTCTGTGTTCACCACGCATATTTTCTTCCATTCATCCTCGGGTGCAATTTGCAAGTAGACGTCCGATAAATCCACCTTTTTTGTACAGGACATCTCTCGATTTGGAGGAGGATTTCCGGTTATTTTGAAATCGCCACAGATCCGTAAAGTTCCACTTGTACTTAACTGGGTGCTATCTGTTGACTCGTTTTCATGGATCGCAAAAAAAAAACAACTTTTTCGAACCCCGTAATTGGGGTTTTTAAGCCTTCTTTTAGTGCAAATAGAATTGGCCGATAACGTTGTTCAGTCTTAACGTCAGGTGTGCTACGAAAAACCACGTCCATGGCATTCACACAACAACTTGGCTTGGGACTCTAGCTCTTCACTATGCTCGCATCCAATCTACAATGCATTATCTTCTTCAGAATAACCTGTTTTAAGTTAGAACACATCAAATGCCCTATGATGCTAGCTCTCTGGTCGCAGTTAACTGCCAACTAAGGTAAACGATAAAACTGACTATCCTAGCTCACATCAACATTGCTAATACCTTTGACAGGAACTTCGACATCTCCATGCGCTTTCAAAGTGGGTGTTGTTGGCGAACACCGTGGGTTTCCAAGACTTTCATTGCCTGGTAAATCTATAGATCAAGAAGCTCCAGTATCTAACAGAAAACACAGTGGGCGAATGTCTACTTGAAGCGTGAGAAAAAATATTCGATAACGCCTTTCAGTTGTCAATTCCTTTGTTGACACTTTCTTCACGACTGACACACTTGACCCCAGGCACTCATCGACCAAATTAGTAGTACAGGCAGAATCTACTTGTTTGCCCCATGTACTGCTTGAACGATTGCCGCCTTTCCTTTGACGTCTCTCACGGTTTTTTGACCGTGTCGTCGAGATTGAGAATGGTCATCTTCTCTCTTTTGCTGCATAGACAAACACATGATTTTCATGTGACACGACTTTCTAGCAGGGAAAACTTTCGACTTACTTGGTTGGGTCCTTAGCTGGTGAACATCGATGGAGGTGGATGCTGTTGGAGAAGTACTGCTTCCATTTATACTTTCAGATTCGGCTTTGGTTGGCTCGTAAACTATCAAGATTTTGCCCGCTTTTGATGGGATACATGCTTCCATGCCATATATCAGGTCAGGGTCTTACATATATTTAATGATTTCTTCAGTGTTCACGAAAGCTCCTTATTTTTCAGGTCTTCTAGGTCCAAATAAACAGTGATTACGGATATCACTCGGAATTCTCCTGATAACGTCTAAGTCATCAGCTTTTGCAGTGTCATTAGCGACTTTTATGGAGCAGATAGTGGCATCCTGCGCAGGCAGGCAATATTGGCAGAGATACCAAGATAAGTTGGGATATGCTCCTCACTCCTTTTTATAATTCGGCATAAAGTCTGCCTGTTCCTATATACTTACTGGTCTTTAGACCCCTTTTTGGTCAGACGGGCTAAATTATTGATAAACATTATCCAGCTTCAATAATTCATTCTCCTTGACATCGGAATTTTGGTCATCCTCGTCGCTTAACAGGTTGCAGAAACAAATTTACAAATTTACTGAATCTTACTTTAGTAGTTGCCTTCCATCGGTCAATTCGCCTTATGGCCATCCGATTGAGTTTCGATTGTGCCACCAGAATGAGTGGGAGCTGGAAAATATCTGCTCGGTCCTTTACAAGTTTGCAGCAAGAAGTTCACATAAGTCTCGTCGCACTGGCAAACGAAGTAGTATATGCACGAATATTCCACTGGAATCAAACATATCTTATTTTTGAAGTTACAAACTTACAGAGAAACTATCTAGGCATGGCAACTCTGCACACTAAGTGAGAAGGATGTGAAAATATTCACCGAACACCAGCTGTCTTCGAAAGGCTCGTCTCAACCCAACCCATATTCGCATATTCAAAAGTCACATTAGTCAGGACACAGGGATACCCACGATATACGAGTACATACTCGTACCTACATATGTAGCTACTCGTAGTTCGTGTGTACGAGTAGGTCATGTGTGTTTACAGGTGTTCATATCATTTGGTCATGCATTTACATATTCGTGCTCGCTCACCCTTTTACATAATATTTGCCCCGCTTCCGTTGTTATTGTTGTATAGAATCGGAATGGCTATAAATATCCTTTTCCGTCAGCCCCTTTTTTTTACCTACGCTTTCAGAAAGACTACTAAGTATGAATGGATGAGCTCATGGAAACTATGAATGGGTCTATGAATTAGAAGTGCACCTGGCCTGCTCTGCTCAATGTCAGAAGAGATAATAAATACTCGTAAATGATAATGCGCTTTTTATTTGTGAAGTCAGTTGGTCTTACCAAGGATCGCTCCTACAACTGACAGGGAAAAACTGACGCGCTTTCTAATGCTTCGTGCGTCCCTTTGCGCCTTTTCATCTGAATGGCTATATAAACCCTCGTCCAGTGTATGCATGGTTGGTTCTGGTGTTTTTGATGTGTGTTCTTTTCATTTGTAAATATTTGCATAGTTCCGCATCAATGTGTGTATGGAGAAATGTGCGGCTCGTGCTTGGTTCCATGTGTGCGCATCCTTTGAGCTTTCTAGTTGTTAGTTTAATACCTGAAAGGGAATAACTTGTTTTTAAATTGAGTTTTGTTGTATCTTTTTCAGTCTTTTTTTTTAACTGAAAATGTAGATGTCCTAATGCTTTCATTTGTTCTGTTTTCTCTTTTCTTTTTCTTCCCTTTTTTTGTTCTCAAACAGCGAATCCAGCCCTGTATGCACATTATGTGTTTAATACCTTGGATCAGGATCACAGCGGAATAGTTAGTTTCGAGGTAAGTTACTTTTTGCTTCTTTGTTTTTAATTTTTTTAAATTATCTACCTTGTACGTGAATACGTGCGGAATGTGCTGTATGGAGCAACATTGTCCTGCATGTTAGAATATAATCTCCTCCCCATCTTACTCCAGAAATATTAATCATTTCGTACATTCTTGTACAGAGAAACTTTATAGCTTTTGTGAACCAGGATTCTTGTTTTCTTATTTAGAGTACTAAGCCTTGGAAGCTTTATCTTCTTAGTGATTCAAGATATGTATTGCTAATGTCATTTTCTCTTCACCAGGCAAAGTTCCACGGAAGAGTGCTCGGCCACTCCGAGTAATGGTCGTGGGTAGAGGTGTTTAATATGGGCGCCACACGATTACTTTTCCGCTTCACTACAAACATCCGGAATCGCGACTGAATACGGGATTTCTGATTTTCCCGTGCCGACAAACCGATTTCAAACAAAGAAGAATAAAAATGTAAACGATTATTTCCCAAAACGTCACAATTCTTCCGGGTAATTCGTGGTCGCTACCCTTGTACCCAAAGTAGAGCTGATAGATATAGTATACGGAGGCCAGTAAGAAGTATGTAGGTGATATGATCCAAATATCCAGGTTCACGTTCCTTAAAAATGGCTCATAATACTCACCCCTTCCATAAGAAAGGTTTTCGTCACCTAAACGCCGAATAAACTTACTAAAGCAAATCCTCCTTATTGTTAAATAACTTGATATCCTTGAAATGCCACACGCCTACTTTCTATCCACTACTATCGCCCAATTTGTACGTCCAACAAGTTGGGTACGATTGCCAAATCTAAGCCTTTCATGGAGGCACTACAGGCTGGTGCTGATATTAACATGATTTGTCAATTCGGTGTGGGTTTCGACTCTGCTTCCTTAGTTGCCAACAAAGTCGCAGTCACTTTAAAGAACAACGATGACGAACAGTAAATTTGGGTGTCATCGGCTGGTGGATCGTTCACAATTCGTCCGGATGATACCGAGCCATTGGGACGCGGTACCAAGATTGTTCTGCAGATTAAGGAAGACCAAAGTGAATACTTGGAGGAAAGCAAGGTCAAGAAAATCGTCACCAAGCATTCGCATTTCAATGCCTACGCCACAAAATGTTCGTGGAAAAAATCCGTGAAGATAAGAATGTCGACAAGGTAAGGACAAGAAGAAGAAGAAAACTGTCCAAGTCAAGCACACCAAAGGCGAGAAACTAAACAAGACCAACCCAGTTTGGACTAGAATACGCGGAGTTCTACAAATCCTTGACCAATGACTGGGAGGATCTTTTAGCAGTCAAGCATTTCTCTATTGAAGGTCAATCTTTTTGACAGTCATAAGAAGAAGAACAACATCAAGTTGTGCGTTCGTTGTGTGTTCATCATGTGTGTTGCGAGGATCTTATTCCATCCCACTTGAACTTCATGAACCGTGTTGTCGATTCCAAAGATTTGCCTCTAAACATCTCTCGTGAAATGTTGCAGCAAAACAAGGTACTCAAGGTTATTCGCAAGAACTTGGTCAAGAAATGCTTGGGATTGTTCGAGCAATTGACTGAAGACAAGGAGAACTACAAGAAATACTACAAGCAATTCAGCAAGAACTTGAAACTGGGTGGGTATAAAGACAACAACAGCAGAGCCGAGCTCTCCGATTTGTTACGCTACCAGACGTTTGCCTCAGGAGAGAAAGCTTGTTCTTTCGCAGATTATGTCAGTCGTATGAAGGAGAAGCAGAAACACCTCTGTCTAATCACCGGTGAAACCAACGATCAAGTTAGCAATTCTGTCTTCGTTGAACGTGTGAAGAAACGTGGTTTCGAGGTCGTTTATATGACTGAACCGATCGGTGAATACGTCATCAAACACCTCAAACTATAGAATGGCAAGCAATTCGTGTCTGTTGGTAAGGAAGGCCATGAATTGCCAGAACCGCTTAAAGGAAAAAGTCAAATTCGTAAACCTCTGCAAAGTGATGTAATCAATCTTAGACAGCAAAGTCAAAAAGTTAATCGTTTGAGTCGGCGGTATCGTTACATAACAGTACGACTGGTCGGCCAACATGGAACGTATCATGAAAGCACAAGCTGGCAAGAAGCACTTGGAAATCAATCCAGACCAACCAGTCACAAATCCGACCTCGAAAAGAACAACAAAGCCTTAAAAGACTTGGTCATTCTTTTGTTCAAGACCTCCGTACTATCATCTGGCTTCTCATTGGACAGCGCACAAGTGCACGCTTCACGAACATATCGCATGATCAAGCTGGATCTTGGCATCGATGACGACGAGCCAGTGACTACAGAAGAAGTCACTGCCGGTGACGGTGGTGATGTACCACCATTTTTAGAAGATTCTCATATGGAGGAAGTAGATAACAACGCAATCCAACCAAACAACTTACAGCACAAAAAGTATTCCACACATAAAAATTGTGTGGCTCGAAAACCTTGCATCAAAATGCATCATAAACAGATTGATTCGTAAAAAGAAGCTTGACTTTGGCTTCGACTGTTGGAGGGCCGATTAATTGATCTTCTTATGTAAAGCATTTTCTCTGACGTTTGCTATTTTCTAAGAGAGCCAGGATGTTGCAAGCTCAAAGGTATCAGAACTGGCGTCGAAGAAAATTTCAAAATGCTATATTGGAAAAGAACTACTCATTTTCCGTTATAACTCGTATGTACCATATTAGATATTTAAAGTTGAAACTCTCCGACAATATTTTTATGATTGCATGAACGAATACCTTTTTTCTTTATTTAGTGGTTACTGGCATTTCAGATCAACAAGACCTATCTGTAGCTTCTTAATTACAGCATTGATCAAGTCCTAATGGGTACTTACTTTCCTTAAGGTTTCAATACAGATCGAGATGGACCAACAGCTCTCTCCATTTATTGCTATCTTGCGCTAATCTCATCCAGTTGAACATTACAAGTTGGCTCAGATCTCTGTTAACTTGAGCGCGCCACCTGAGGTCAGGTCTTTTTTGCGTGCGCAATCTGTTATCGATTTGAAAACATTATGCGAGTTGTGGTGTTGATTTGCTCAACATATTCTAGCCATAGGAGCCGATAAATTCTAGATCTTATGACCATGTCAATATCGCTGTATAGGTCTACAGCTTGAGGTCTTATCATCTTCGCAAAATTCAGATCAAGGGGACAAGACCGAGGATCACTCGGGGATTTTCGTCTGTTTTAGATAAAGCACATGTTTACCCCCCATACGGCTTACGCCGGCACGATAGTTATCTTATATGTACGATGCTTTTTTTGTTGTTCATGATAGGGCTTTAATTTTCTGGCGGCTTTTTATTCCAACGAAACTGCGATTGGTAAGGTTGTGTAATTGTTTATAGCGAACCTCAAGTAGATCAAAATGTTTTACCATCTCGAAGGTATAGTTTGGCATTGTGGTGTGCTCTCCATGCCATTGGTGTTAGTAGTGGTGGTCTGAGTCAATGTTATCTTCTCGGAACGTTGGGACATCAAGATTATAAAAGTTGCCCCGATCACAATGTGATCAGTTTTGTTTAGGTGGTTGCCTTGTACTCGTAGAAGTGCCCCAGAGTCTATTAAGATGAATCCATTTTCGAAGCTCTTGTTTTGTATGATATGCTTTCCAACAGTGAGGCTAGAAATACTGTCTTTTCCTGATTTGTCCTAAAACCAAAGACGATCTCAAATTCGTTTATATAAACGCTGATATGTCAGGTTGAAGGCTCACAGAACCAGTCGTTGAAAAATTTGCCTTTTTGGTCTGTGGTAGCGTGCGGGCTGATCAGGCCTATTTTGTCGAATTCAGTATAGATACAGATTATAAACAGGTAATCGCTCAGATGCCCGAAGCTAAGGACTCCTTGGCTCAGCCTACCTCTGATAATATATCCACATCAGTGTGCCAATCTGACAATCAACGGGTGCACAGGCAAAAGTGTACTCGTGTGAAAAATAAGAAAAAAACTAACCTGTGCGGGGAAATTTTTATTTTCTATAAGAATGCAGTGCCAACAACATCCATAGTGCGGACATCCCAACCCTCCTGGCCCTGGTTATACTGTTGCTTGCACTCAGTCACTGCATCAGCAGTGACTGAGTGTATGTAACAACCAACCTATAGCGGATTGTTGGTATAAATTTTGTTGGTATCCTGTTTCCTATTGTTGTAGGAGCATAACACTATTCTTTTCTCACCGCGGTCTCGCCACTTACGTGGTTAGTCATGTAATTTACCCAACTCCACCAGAATGAAGTCCCTGTTCCAGTACACCTCCGTAAGCAAATTATTCACTATTGCTTTATTTACAGAAGCCCCAAACTGGACAACGATTCGACCTTTAATGGGTTCAATGCGCTGTCTGACTTCGACATGCTGGACAGACAACACCCGAAGGACGGTGTCAATGAACACATGCGAATGTTAGACGTTGATAGTCATGCTGCCAACACGTTGGACTTGTTTTTAACTTCCCACACTGATAAGTACATGGTCTATGTTCTATCGCTTCTAGGCTCTTCGGACCACTGTGTCATACAAGCTAATTTCTCGTATACTGATCACACAGTTAGAGAAAAGATCCCTAAACAACCGTATGGAAATACGAGAAAGCCAATTGGAGCGGACTTAGCAGTTTCTTTAGGAATTTTAACTGGTCGTTATGTTTCGTCGATAACGATGTGGATGCCGCTGATGATATGATCCCAGACACTATTCTCTTTGCCATGAGATCCGTTATTCCTCTCATCGGATTAAGATTATCAAACCAAAAGGAAAGCCGTGGTACGGCTCGATCTCTAAGGAGGCTGTCTGGCTTACAGAAATGTTTTTTCGGTCCTACAAGACCAACCCGACAGATGAAAACCGAAAAAAGTTCGAACTATTGGACCGTTTTTCTTAAGCGTGTTAAAGTTCAATGCAACCAAAAACTGAGGCAAAAAGTATTACAATGTCGCAAATTTAGTAAAAACATCAGAAATGCTGCATCATCCTCCATCCCAACGCTCATTAATAATGGCATTCCAGCTGCCAGTTCTTTGGACAAAGCCAATCTACTTGGTACACACTTTGCAGCCAGCTCAACCCTTCCAGATTGAGCTTTGTCTCCGCCTACACTTGAGTGCGTCGATTCTTCAATGGGACGAATCTACGAGTACTTTCGCACTCGTGTAGTAGCAAGAGTACTTAAAGATCTCAACATACATAAATCCGCTGATCCAGATGGTATATCTCCCCTTCTTCTGAAGAGGTGTTCTTCCACGCTGGCAAAACCACTGCGTAATCTTTTTCACCAATCCTACTCTCTAGGACTCTTCCCGAGCAGATGGAAAACAGCATTTGTCCAGCCCGTCCCTAAAAAAGGCGAATCATCTTCTCTCTCCTCCTACAGACCCATTGCACTTACGTCCCTTCTTTCCAAGGTCATGGAAACGCTGATAAATCGTCAGCTCATGAAATACTCGTATCTCGAAACATTAAAAATTTTCAATGACCCGCAATAAGGTTTTCGTAGCAACACTGGTGATTTGATGGCATGTCTCACCGAAAAGTGGAACCAAAGTGTACATCAATGCGAAAGCAAGATAGTTGCGCTTGATATTTCTAAGGCATTTGACAGAGTTTGGCATCAGGCTCTTTTGTCCAAAATGCGTGCATTTGGGATCGACGACTCTCTTCTTCAATGGATTAGAAATTTCCTTTCGGAACGTTCAATTCAAGTTGAACAGGTACATCCAGGTGTTCTTTCATGCTGCCAAAACCACTGCGTAAGCTTTTCCATTAATCTTACAATTTAAGAGTCTTTCATAGCAGATGGAAAACAGCATTTGTCCAGCTCGTCCCTCCTACAGACCCATTGCACTTACGTCACTTGTTTGCAAGGACATGGAAATGCTTATAAACGAAAACTTCTCAATCACCGGCAATACGGTTTTTGACCAACAGTTCCACTGGTGATTTGATGGCATATCTTACCGAAAAGTGGAACCAAAATGTACATAAATCGGGTGAAAACAAGACAGTAGCACTAAGGCATTAAACAGAGTTTTACATCAGAAATTTCCTCTCGGAACGTTCAATTCAAGTTGTCTTGGATCGTTTTAAGTCTGATATTCACAAATACTATAAATGGTGCTGTGCCCCAGGCCTCCGTTCTGTCTCCGACACTCTTTTAAATCTTCATCAAAGATCTTTTTTCTGCTACTTCTAATCCAATATACTCGTAGTTCTTTGCTGACTACAGTACTCTATGCTTTTCATTTTTGTTCCCGGACTCAGTTCCTTGCTCTTCGGCTGTAAAATGGGAACGCCAGCGTATGTTAAGTTCATTAAATTTCGATATAAACCGCATAACCAATTGAGGAACTATCAACAGAGTGGAATTAAATGTTTCCAAAGCACGCTGCTGTTATTAAACTTTTCATTCTCGGTATGTGTGTCAATAAAAATCTATGTTAGAATGACCGCATATTTGATGTCGTCAAAAATGCTACGAAATGTCTAGATCTCGTTAAGCGATGTAAGAAATATTTAACCCACTCTGATCTGTCTTCAATAAGGCGTACATCCGCCCAAAATTGGAGTACAACGCCTAAATCTGGTCAGCTGCTCCTAAAACATATTTACACCTCCTAGATATGATTCTAAACCGTACGATAAAACTCATATGTGACGCCAATATTGCACAGTCAATTGACACGCTTAAACACCGAAGTAAGGTATCTTGCCTCAACTTGTTCTATAGCTTTTTCACTACCAGTGCTCCACTGAGATTTCCAGTAAAATAGGGTCAAATCGTTATGGAATGCCATGCCGAGCTCTTTGTTTCCTAGTCATTGTAACTTGCAAGCATTTAAGACCAACGTACCTCTCATTTTTTCCTCCCTAATTTTCTTTCGTTTTAATGGCACTCAAATCCCTTGAGCCTCGGAAATTATCGCCTTAAGCGAAGCACGTGTAAGCAGACAATAGTTCAGTATCCTGTTGGATGACCTACGCCTAAAAAGGTCGAACACATCAATTGACCACAAAAGCGTGACGGTTGAACAATGCACAAGAACAACCTGCCTTGATCATTCGCAACCTACTACTTTTGTATGATAATGCGCACCGTCATGAGCAGGCTAGACTACGAATTGCTTCCAAAGTTAAGGAAAACTATGCGTTTTCTGTCTTTAAAAGAGTTTTCTACCACCGAAGTGGTAAGTGACTTGCATATTAATCCTTAAAGGAAATGAATTGAGAATTGGGGTTTACTGCACAGCACAGTAATGTTGCATAAAATAAATTGAAACTTTGTATAATCAAAAGGTAGCCTGCTCCGCAGGCAGTGACAACCTAATCCAGATGTAATTTCAGTTGGAGGATAAATATATCAACAGAAGATCTGACAACTAAGCCGTGCCATTAAAGTGTATCCCAAAGAGATCGGCTTCAGAAAGAATTCAGAACTGAGTCTTGAAATATTCATTCCCTAATACTTTGTATAAATGTAGACTCCTCAACAAGAAATACTAATGATTCTATAGTTCCAACGAATTGTTTTCGTTTAAACATTCAAATAGAGCTTCCGTCAAAAACCACACAAATATCACATTTCCTTACCCGCAATTATGTACAACTTTTCCTTGATGACGGCAATAATCGGTTTGGAACCGCAAAAAGCCAATCTTCCGCTAAGCATTTCGCTCCAATTCCACTTCACACCACACCACATCACGGAAATCGTGACAAAATTCAACCAAGGTGCAGTCATTCTTTCCGACTCCTGACTGCGCTTAATTTTGCACGCTCCGTGTTGTCATTAGTTAGCCCAGTACCTAACCGCACCACACCACACACCGCAACCATCGAAACATCAATCCCTCCGTGATTTGGAGCAATAAATTCCAACATTACCTTCATCTACAGGTAACACATAGTCATCGCCATCGTCCTTATCGTCGTCGGTTTGGTATATTTGTCTTCTTTTCGACATTGTCGTCGTTATTTTTAGTCAGCACCTAAACTTGTGAAGGCAGGAAATTTGCATTTGCACAGCACCATGTTGGAGGAAGTGCTGGTAGTAAACACGAGTCGAATGACTTTATAAATCAACCATCACCACCCCAACCAGTAGTACCGTAGCACCCTCCTGGCACCAACACTTGCGTCCTCCACCGGAAGGGAGACCAACTTTCAATGAGCAACATAGGACTTAGGTTTCTCTTTCTATGTATCCACTCTCCGTGAAAATCAATTCCAGTTTCATCGATAAGATAACAAAGGACAACGAGCAGACTGAAGCTGCCAAACAAAATTATGACTCCTAGTATGGGATTGGTGTGGGCCTCCCCCTTTACAATTGTTCGATGTCGGCTCAGAAGATCTACTCGTTCTGAGGTCTCGTGTTTTACGGAGGACGTTGCCTTGAGGGACGAGAACCTGTTGATTGCGTTAGCAGTTAAGGCAGCAAACCAACTATAGCAATGTTGCAAGCATTTGCAAATGAGCTCATAAAAAGGACGACAAATTGAGCACTGTCGGGCCTTGGGACGATGTCTGAACACAAATTTTTACGAAGCTTCTCTGGGGATCTGGGTGCTGACGTTCGGAGCGACAATGAGGTGATTTGATTACAATTACTACTTTCGACCGGGCGACAAAGTGGTCATGATAGAAACTAATCTGCGATAAGGACAAAAGGTTTTCATTTTTATGTCCTTGGGTGTCGCCTTTTAAGTTGCTGAACATGGACATGGACATAGTCTTGCATAAATTTCTCAATTTGTCGTTGTAAGTTGATTAAATTGCCACGGTTCTTCTAGAATAAAATAGTGAGTAACAACGGGATGTCCGTTCAGAAATGGGACTCTCATAAAGCCGAACAAAACATCTGTGAAGCAACCAAAAATCCCTATAAAGCAACGGCAACCAACTATACTAAACTATACTAAAACGAAATAAAGAGCAACATGATTTCACTAAGCCCCCTAAATTCTCTATGAGTTACTCCCGTCCTCTATATGTAACTCAACTGAGTGCTCTGGGTGTCTAGGAAAGTCTATCGCAAGATTTATCGTTAATGCGAGATACAGTCCATATTGCCTTCAGTTGTTGTAGCCATATACGGATGCGAATATCAGTAACAGCCCAAAGCCAGGAAGCAATTAAAATGGCTACAATTGGAAGAGACCACCAGAGTCTTTTCCGATCTCAAATTTTGAGCCATCATCGAGCGTAGAATGCCAGAAGCATCACTGCCAAATAGCAATCCGTTAGCCTACTTCAGATGTCCGCCTGGGCACAGAAATCTCTGGTTCAAGAACGAATGCAGACAGGCAAATCTATAAAATAATGAAAGAGAGGAGCTCACGAGTTCTACGAACAGAAAAGAAGAGAACAACAGAGGCTCCTCAGAAGACCAAAGAAAGCGCACGAGAACAGTTCAATCGCGGCCTTAGAAAGACAGTTCGGAAGTTTTAAGAAAAAGTAAAACGAACGTCTAATAATGAACACAAATCTCCAATGATGAACAGGGAAACCTCATAGGAATATCACAGCTGGTGCTGAGGATCTGGAAAGATTATTTCTACAGACTGTCAAACGATGATGACGAAGAATATCCCAGCACCAGGCAGAATGAACCATCAAACCTGGAAGAATGCAGACAAAATTTTCGTTCACATTCTTGGTCATGTGAACTGAATCTGAACAACAATTTCTAAGCTCAAGTCTAACAAAGCTGATGGCTTAACCATGACAGGATACGAAGCATATTGCAACTGATCTCTAAAATCTAGGTCGTTGAAGGCAAAGGCGAAAGTATGTCCAACGATTTCTTTTCATTCATATTCTCAGCATTGTTGATCCCTCTATAGGAGGGAGATCCCCTGAACTACGCCAACAACAGGTCAATAAGTCTCCTCAAAATCGCGTATAAAATTCTGTGAGCCGCATTATGCCCGACCGGCCACTATCAGTTTAATTTTAAAACAGGAAAGTCCATAGTAGATCAAATTTTCACATTACGGCAGATCTTCAAAAAAAACCCGCAGTTCTAAATCGATATACGAGTATACCATCCCTTCATCGATTTCAAAGCTGCATATGACAGCATCTATAGAGACGAAGTATACAGAGCATTGTTTAGTTTTGCCATACAATGTCGATGGAGAAAGCACACTGCTCCGTCAAGGTAGGTAATGACGAAAGCGAGATCTCAATGTCTGAAAAGGACTTAAACACGGCGATGCGCTGGCATGTTTTTCAACAATCATCTTGAAAAATTGAACAAAACTCACAAGTCCACTCCAGAGGCACGACCTTTCAAAGGTCTGTTCAGTTACTCGCGTATGCAGACCACTTTGACATAATGGGACGAACACACCGAGTTTTTCTTTCAAATCCTGGCCATAACCGTGACTAACTTGGTGTATTCTGAAGTTCCAACTTTCGATGACGCGCTCGAACAGTACGAGTGACGTTTGACCAATGACCTGAATAATGTTGGCCATATAGACTTTCGACTTTACGCAGCCCTAAAGGAAAAGTCTAGAGGCGGCCAATTCACCAGTCCACAGCATGAAACTAATTGTTCCCCGAATCCCTCTCGCAATAAAGCTATGGTTTCGCGGACTGTGTGGCAAGTGGCGCTGTCGTTATAATGGCGCAATAACGGGCGACCTGGATGTATTGTTACCTCCCCAACCTCTTCGGATTGCTCCACACCCCAAATACGGTTATTTTTTTTGTTATTAGCGAAGCCATTAGGCAAGAAATGTGCTTCATCGCTGAACAAAATTTTGGTCGAAAAGAGTGGATTTTCTTGAAGCTTTTCAAGAGTCCAACGACTGAAACTATGACGATTCGGTAGATCGACCGGTTTCAGCTCTTGCACGAAATGAATTGTGTAAGCTTTTATTTTTGTGTTATTGCATACGACAATCCTAGCTGTTAAGTGCAGCGCCGAATTACTTCACCACGGTCTTTAAGTACATTCTCCGCTACCGCCGCTATATTTTCTTCACTACATGCTAGATGTGGTATATTTGGTCGCTGATTATCCAATAATGAAAATTGGGTTTCAAAATTTACGATGGTATAGCGAATTGTGCTTTCGGTACACCGATTATGTGGACCATAAGTTGCTCCAAGTGAACGAAATACATTTCTCGTAGAACGCTGTACAGCTGGAGGGGACGTTTCAACAACGAATTGTATGGACT
This sequence comes from Volucella bombylans, assembly GCA_949129095.1. Lineage (NCBI taxonomy): Eukaryota > Metazoa > Arthropoda > Insecta > Diptera > Syrphidae > Volucella > Volucella bombylans. Next base: position 150,312,747 of record OX422143.1, read on the forward strand.
GTACAGCAATACGGGCCTCGTTATAAAAACCTTGGATAACCCGGCTGAGATAACTAGTTCACCTTGAGCGCATGGACGCCAGCGTCCCGGCCCAGAATGTTTTCGACCCCAACCCAGAGGGAGAGCGCGGTAGAGAAAGCCTTCATCTTAGGGGAAGCACACAAGTGGAGCCAACTTCGTGTGCGCAACTGGAGCCAGCTGGCAAAATGCCACACTACCTGGAGAGGCATGTTAGCTGAGGGTCTGGTCCATTCCGGACTATTGGCCCCATCTAAGATAGTACATAATTAATGGCATACATGAAGTTGGTTACTTCGTCTGTCCTGATGTGCGAAATCTGTAGGCTGAGTGTACAGTGTCTTTCTCTAATTGTCGTTTGTCTTATTAATGGCGGTAATTGAATATACTTAATCTCCTTCGGCGTTAATGAAAAAAACGGATATCTAAACGCAATCGAACTGCCACCATTACAGTTTTGTCATCCCATTGAAGTATCTGCTCCACTACGTCCATCGCTCAAGTTGATTTCGTTTGCACATCACCAATAATTTCAATCCTTACCAAATGATGTATGGGCCACGAAACGTATTAAAGATTACGTGACGTTATTTGGTCGATATAATCAATCAATTCAAGCTATTGTGGAAATGTTTCGTATCACATACTTTCTATGATAAGTGACGCAAAGCCTACGACCATTGCAACATTTTGACCTAGTCCCATTCACTACGTAGAAAACATTGCAAAAGGATATCGGCTTACACCAGTATAAAATTTAGCTGGTGCAGGGATTAAAGCCAGGGGAACATGGCCTGCAACAGTAGTTTGTTGACTGGGCTCTTCAGCAGCTTTAAGTTTACATTTTTGCACTACAAACCCGTTGTGCAATTTCTGGAGTGAAGCAAATTCAGATGAGACTCAGTTACACCCACCCAAGTGATTTGGCATTTTCGGTAATCTTTCAGACAAAAACTAGGCCGGAGCTTACGTTAACAGTGAATATCTGACGTTACCGGATAATGGTCAGGGATTATTTCTTGGAAAATATAGACTATATTGACGATTAATAGTATGTATAGTTCAAATAAGATGGCGTTACGTGCCATACTGCCTATGAAAGCATTGACTAAATGAGAACTCGATTCAATGAAAACATTATATCACGAAATGGGTGAGTGATTTGGCGATTTGCGATTTGATGCTACTCATTCACTTCTTGTGGGGCTCTGTACAGTACTTGTATTTACTGATAAATATTGGTCTTGCAAGTCAATATTCAGCCCGATGCTGGTGAGATATAGGTAAGGTATTGTGTACACGGAAAAAATCAACATTTTTTGAAGCAGAATCGAAGCGATTAGCCCACTGCCAGAATGCGAGAGAATTTTGGAACTTGGTTAGAAAGCTGAACGGCAAGAACTTAAACGTTCATCATGGACTATGCTCTAATCTTCTGGCAACGCATTTTAGGAATTTACTAAATCCAGTGCAAGAAAGAATCAATTTTCACTACGAACCCCCTGGTTCCGCTAAGGAAGTGTTGGATGCGATCATAACACAGCAAGAGCTTACTGAAGCATTGATTAAGCTTAAGAATGGAAACGCAGCTGGTTCTGGTGGGATCCCAGCCGAATTTTATAAATATAACAGCACCGAGCTCGTCGATAGACTTCCGCTTATAAAGGGTTTTCCAAAAGGGGCTTGACAAGTTTGAATTTAATTTGTGAACACACTCTTTCACTAATCATTAAACTGTCAATTTATTCAGTAAACTCAAAATGTTCATCATGGTAGAACACACGAACGAGCAACGACTGCAAATTATAAAAAATTTCTATCGAAATTCGGAGTAGGTGACTGCAACTAGCGTTAACTCCAATTTTCGGTCGTAATTCTCGCCCTAGTAGACAGGCAATAACAAGTTTAGGGCAAAAATTTGAGTCTACATATTCGTTGTGTGACGTTGCCGTGTCAATGAGACAACGGGTTGGTCGAAGTGTCGAAAATATCGCTGTCGTTCAGGCGTCCGTAGCAAACGATCCAAATCAGTCAATTCCACGGCGTTCTCAAGAATTGGACATTGCTCAGACCACATTATGGCGTATTTTGCGTAAGGGTCTTGGTTTACACCCATACAAGATCAAGCTGACTTAAGCTATGGGGAGTCATTTGTTTATGTCAACACGCCGAGAGCCAACATTGAACGCGAAATAGCGGCCGTTTCGGCCGAAATGTGTGGTCGAGTCGTTGAAAATTGGGTCCGACGAATCGACCGCTGCAAACATGGCCCCGGTGCCCATATAGAACGAAGTCGAGTTCCATTCATAAATGTTTTGATTGTTCTTCAAGCTGATAATAAAGTTTTTGAAATATCTCAAATGGTTTGCGTTTTATTTAAAAAAAAAAGTTGTCAAGTCCTTATTGGAAAACCCTATATACAAAAATGTGTTGGAAACAGGATCGATACCGCAAGAATTTAAAGAATCCATAATTTTCCCAATACATAAAAAAGGAAGTTTGTCGGAGCTAGAGGCAGATCCTTCTTAAATGCTTGCTACAAAATCTTCACGCTAATTCCACAGAGATGTCTCAACACGGCTCTTGCAAGAGTAAGAGGCAAGTTTTAGACCAGGCTATTCAACGATTAACCATATCTTGCGGATTCATTTCTCAGCAAAAAGAAGTTGTTCGTGGACTTCAAGTCAGCATTTGATGCGGTTGATAGGCAGGCTCCATTCTACAATCCCTATAACATTGGTATGTCAATAAAATTTGGCAATCTTGCAAAACTTATATATTGGCACAATAGCGGCAGTTTGGAACGGTCAAGAAAGGTCTAAGTGGTTTAAAATAGAATCAGGCGTCAGACAAGGTTGTACTGTGAGCCCAAGCTTGTTTGCTTTGTTCATTGATGATCTCGTTAGCTGTTTACCATCAGTCGTTCATAGACCTCGACAGAGGACAGACGTGTTGACGTGATTCGGCTTCTTGTAATTCAGTTTAGCTGTAAACATAATTAGCTGTGATTTTTTTTAATTCACTCGGTAGCCCAGCGTCTAGCGGCGTCGGAAATCGAAGCGTGGGATACGGGTTCGATCCCCCACGTCAAATTTGGAAATTCTGTTTTTTTTTTTTTTCTCTTCGTTCTACACAAAGTGTAATTAAAACAAAACAAAAACAATTAACAAAACACGTGATGGATGGTGAAGAGCACTCCGCTCTTCCCATAACGGGAGTTGGAAAAGGCAGTATTAGTGTTGCCACTTGCCGTTAAAGCCATTAAAAGGAGGGGGAGTTTGAAAACCCCTCCTAACATAAGAAAAAAAAGGATAAATACTGTTGAAACAGCAGATGAGGTCCGTTATGAGGGGGGCAATAACAACTTTGCCTCTCTAGCGTCATCCGAATCGGAAGATGAGGAGGAGCAAATAAAGGAAATGAACATCAGCATACAAAAGCTGACAGAGAGAATGCTTGCTATGAAGCAAAGGCAAACTGCACGCAGGCAGAGGGAGCAACTTGAAGCAGAGAGCTCCCAACATCAAAAGCCACAAGAGCAGAAACAACAACTACAGCAACAACAAAACCAGCTGAAGCAGAAACAACAAAAGCTGAAACTACAGCAGCTGAAAAAACAGCAGCAGCAGCAGCAGCAGCAGCAGCAACAACAACAACAACAACAACATAAGCAGCAGCAGCAGCAGCAGCAGCAGCAGCAACAACAACAACAGAAGCAGCAGCAGCAGCAAAAGAAGAAGAAGGAGAAGGTGCCTCCTATCAACACCTATAAATTAGAGGTAAATGAAACCAAGGACCTGTGTAAGTTGGTCATTGGCAATAATTTTAATATAAAGAGATTGGGGAACGATCGCCATGCCATCCACTGTAATACAGTGGAGGGCTACGCGAAAGTGAAAGAGCTCCTGAGGGAAACGACAACGGAGCACTTCTCATTCACACCGAAGTGTGAAAAGCGGCAATCTATGCTGCTGAAGGGGTTGGAACCGTCTTCTGATCCTGAGGAGATCCTGGCACTGCTCAAAGAGAAGGAGTGCGAAGGACTCAAGTTTGTAGGGGTAAAGCCATTTACCACAGCTAGAGCTAGGCGGGAGAAACGGAGTCTGCCGTTCTTCCTGGTGCAACTCAGTCCCGAAAGCCGTCTGGATGGTCTAAGGAGTATCAATGTCCTAGACTATCAGGTGGTTCACTGGGAAAAACTAAAAAGGAGCGAAGGCGTTATACAATGCGTTCGCTGCCAGAGGTTCGGGCACGCCGCGTCGAACTGCCAAATGCAGCCTCGATGCGTGAAGTGCGCTAAGAACCACAATTCCGAAGAATGTCCTCTGGGTGTTGACGGAGCATCCGATAGGTCGCGGCTCTCGTGCGTGTTATGTGGAAATGTGTGACACACCGCAAACTATCGGGGTTGTCCTAAGTTCGCTGACATTAAGAAAGCAAAACTGGCTCGGCAGCAGAAGGTGGAGGTCAAACGTTCACCTATCAGGTTTCAAACACCAGCCGTCACGTCCCAAATTTCCTACGCCCAAATGGCGTCTGGTAGGGGGGCTACGGTACAGCAAGCGACTGTTGCTTCTCCGGCGCCAACGCCGAGAACAACGGAAGCTGCACCTAACATGCTAGCCATCTTGCTCGCAATCCAAGGGCAGATGGCTCAGCTGCAAAATCAGGTTCAAGAACAGGCCAAGCGGGTGGACCAGATCTACACGCTGCTGCCGGGCCTAACGCAACACATGTCGTAATGGGTACGCACATGGTGGAGCAAACTTTGAAGGTCCTTGCGGTGAATGTTAATTCACTGATTAGGATTGAACGAAGAGCCGCAATGTTTAAATTGCTACAAGACCAAACTCCTGATGTGCTTTTCGCTAGCGAAACTAAGCTAACCGATGAGCACAAACTGGAGTACAATAATTATATCGTAAGAAGAAGAAACCGGCCCAGATCCAAACGTGGAGGCGGTGTCGCGATCTTCATTAAAGAAGGTATAAAATTTCACAGAGTGTACAAGGGCGTGTTGCGCAGGTTCCGGGTGTTGGAGGCAGTCGTCGTGTACATCCCGCTCCGCAGTGGAAAGCGGCTGTACTTGGCCTCTGTTTATGCACCTGATACTTCACAATCCACCCTATTCATTACAGAGCTCGACACGCTTTTTCGACTTCTGAGGCTGGAATCGGGGGAGAATTATTTTATAATCGGCGGGGATTTCAACGCTAGACACAGCGATTGGGGAAATAATTTGCCAAATACTAGAGGGAACCTACTACTCGATTGGTGGGGTCAGCACGATGTCATGTACAGACTCGGTCTTAAAGCGACGGATAACCCGTCGTTTCCCAGAGGCGGGTCTTATTTGGATCTACTGCTGTACGACGAACGTATACGACTGACAGGTACGAATTTACAAACGCTAAACTGTCTGCGCACATTCGTGTATGACAGCGACCATTGCGGTTTTAGCACCGAAATTACAGTTCCTAACGAAATTGCGGAATTGGAGGAGTTTGTCCAAAAATATTCTTACAACTACAGTAAGACTCGATGGACACGCTTCTCCGCAACCTTGACAAGAGCACTCTCCTCGAACACGCTCCGCCCACCGTCCAATAGGAATTTGTCAAACGAGGAGATCGACAATTACCTAAAACGAATGGACGAGACAATTAAACAAACTATGGACACTACAATACCGCGGTATCGACGTACGACTAACGAAGACCTGTTCCGCAATCCTACTATTGACGCACTGCACCGACAGAAAAGTAGACTTCTGACAAGACTTAAAAACTTGTACAGACAGTTAACTGACCGACGAGACCCGGAGATTAGGACACTGAAGTCGTCGATTAAAAATATTCAAACGCTAATAAAAGAGAATTACAGAATTTCTGTAAGTTTGTATTGGAATAACAAGGTTCGGGCTGTAAACACCAGCAACCCGAATATGTTTCCGCAAATAAATAAACTATTTCGGAGAAAAAATTAAAACGACCTTGTGTCTTAAAATAGCCCGGACAACAGACAACGAACGGTTACTGACAATAGCAGGTATTGATCCAAATGAGGCCGCTGATGATGACGACTTCTTTGTGATCGAGGATCCACAGGAGAAGGTTGAGGCCATAGGGGCGAATTTCCAGGAAGTATACAAGGCCATTGATATCATTGGCCCTAATTATGACCTGGACAGTCGCGTCTTGCTGCACGACTTCGGCATTCGAAATGAAATAGGGAACTGGCGATCCGAGGGCTCTGGTTTCACTCGGTTCAGCGACGAAAATATGGCAAATAATGTCTTGACCAGAGAGAGTGACCTACCCCCGTTCGTTTCGAAGGAGGAACTCCGTGAGATCTTCGACACAATCAGGGCTAAGAAATCAGTGGGGACCGATGGTATTCCGAACATCGTGCTTCGACATCTTCCTCTAGAAGCGGTGGACATTTACACCACCCTGTTTAATAATGCAATGAATAATGCACATTATCCAGCGCATTGGAAAACGGCGGTGGTTCAACCTATCCCCAAAAAGGGGAAGGATATATCCAATCCGGCGAATCTCCGGTCGATAAGTCTCCTTCCGAATATCAGTAAGGTTTTTGAAAAGGTAATCAATAGAGCTCTGTCTAGGTGGGCTGTGGACAAACATATAGTTCCGGATAATCAATTCGGGTTTAAGGCGGGACATGATATTTCACATGCCGCGTCTAAACTGGTTTCTGATATCCAATGGAACAAAGGCAAGAAACAGTGCACTGGTGCCTGCCTTGTTGACTTGGAGAAGGCCTTCGACACCGTATGGTTAGAGGGTCTTTTCTATAAGCTGACTAGGCTGGGGATCAGTAAACCACTCTTGTACATTCTTTATAATATGCTAACCAACAGACAGTTCATCGTGAAAAATGGCGATGTGACTTCTGTTGGAATATTTCAAATTAAAAATGGTCTTCAGCAAGGCGCGGTCAATTCGCCGATCCTATTTAACATTTATACAAGCGACTTGATAGGTTCACTTCCCCATACTATTGCGTACGCAGACGATGTGGTAGCGTACAGAACAGGTCCAAAAATCGAGGTCATTAATACTCTCTTGCAGCGTGACTTCGATAAGATAAGACGATTTTGCGATGACTGGAAGTTGAAAATCAACTTTCAGAAGTCGGAAACCATTCTCTTTAGGACGCCGTTGTCTAGAGCCTCTAGGGATACCAGAAAAAATTGGAGAAAGTTCTCGATTATTGGACAACACGGACAGCCTCTTGCCTGTCGAAATGTAGTCAGATACCTTGGAATCTGGCTAGATCAGTTTCTGTATTTTGGCGAAAATGTAGATGCTGCTCTGGCCAGAGCTAAAGGTGCTTTTGCCCTTACAAAGAGACTGTTTTATAGCAGCCAACTCGATGCGAGGGTAAAGGTAATCTGCTACATGGCCCTTGTCAGGCCCATGCTGGTATTTGGTTGTCCCGTGTGGTTCAATGTACGAGCAAGCTTAATGGAAAAGATTCGGGTGTTTGAGAGGGCTTGCCTTAGGGCGCTTTGATGGCTTCGTTCCACCGGAAGCATTCCTTGATCCAGGATACATCGGCGGTCCCGTTAATCTTCCATGTCGCTCGGACAGCTGGGGACAGGCGACTCAACTACGGCAGAGACGTCGCACACGGCAGTGTGGATCGCCTCAGGTTCAGTAGGGCGGTGGGGAATCGCGATAAGAGGGATGTCGTTCGGCAGCACCAGCATTTCTGGTGGTTGAATGATGGAGAAGATGTTTCGTCGTCGTTTCCGTCAATTACGGACCAGCCTCACTAATGAGGCAGAGCTGACCAATGTATTTGCTTTGTAAATAGCGATGGCCAGCTTACATAGGTTTAGGTTAGCATTTAAGAAACATATACATATATCAGTGTATACAAAGGTGTATACTGATATATGTATATGATCGTGTATAATGTCTATGTGTGTTTATGTGTGTATTGTGCATTTAGGTTAGGTAGGCTAAGGTTTATTTTAAGTTAGATATTAAAAAATTACATCCATATGCTAAGTTTTTTGTTATCAATTTTTTCTTAGCCCTAAGTATATAAAAGAAACATTCCAAATAAAATATAAATGAAGTCGAAAGCCATAGATATAAGAATTTAGATTAGCTTAGAGTGCCTGTGTGGGGCCAGTAAGTTAGTATAAGATTGTTAAGTAATTGTAAGCTAGCATTTAAGCATTTTTTGTTAGTATGTAAGAGTTAGTGATTAAGTAAATAAAATGCATTCAAAACTGAAAACTGAAACTAGCTGTTTACCATGTGGCATCGAATAATCAAGGCACTGCTATTCGCAGACGACATCGTGCTTTTGGCGTCTTCTCCTGATTCATTGCAGCTAATGATCAACCGGCTTTCTAAACATTGTGAGCTTTGGAATCTGGTAGTGAATAATTTAATGATGAGGCCGTAGAAATTGTTAAGGAATTTAAATATCTCGGAGTGTATTTTATAAAAAGTTTAAGCATCGAGAAGCATCTGAAGGAGAAGCTGATAAAGGCTAAGAATGCAATCAGTACATCGTGGAGTAGATGCTTTCGTAATAAAAGTATTGCACACAGTAGCAAATTCCGGGTTTTGGAGGCTGTATCGGAATCAATTTTATATTACTCACCACAAATACGCGGAGTGAAATAATATGAGAATGTAGAGAATCTCCTCCGCTACTACATAAGGCGAATTTTTCAACTACAAACAAATATGCCAAATTATATGATAATGCTGGAAATTGGATAGTCACCTCTCTTTATTGGTACCCTTAAAATGCAAATTGATTACGTGCTTAAGATTATGAGGATGGAAAATCACCGGCTTCCGAAGATAGCGGCCCTCCAAGTCATACATGATGAATCGAGCTGGTATGCTGAATGGATGGATCTATCGGTGGACTGCAGCATGGATTTAAGTCTAGATAGTTTCATCAGTGGATTTGAAGTGCAGAGAGAGTTTTCTGAGCAACGCCAACGAATCGCTCCACAGAGCAATATGTTTCCAACTTAACCACCGTTTGGAAGAAAGGAAATAGCAATGATGGTCAGGCTACGGTGAGAGCTGATACACCTAAACTTTATTCCTCACAGAGAATATCTACCCATCTTGTGCTCTTTGTGTAACTTCAACTTTATGGAAAAATGTCCTATTTCAAGAGAAATAAGAAGGAACACTTTGGGATCCAGTTTTTTGACGGAAACGTGAGTTATATCTCTTCTAAACAAAATGGAAGTTAAAAATTTATACAAATACTGAAATCTGGCACTAACCTATAGGGACCGTATAATTAGCGAAAGTTTTTAAATTTCGAGAATCCTATTTTATTAAGTTTTATATTTAACAATATAAAGTAATTATCGCATTTGTTTTAATGGTACGAGTATATTAAATTTTCAAAGTACTATATGCGAAAAAAATTATGTTTTGTCAACTAGGCAGACGGCAGGAAAGCCAAGCTTTTTTGATTTTTTGTTCTATAAACTATTGTATGTTATTGCATTTGATGATAACCAAATAAATATCTATTCTAATCTAATCTAATCTAATTACTCATTACTTGCTCTAAGTCGATACATTAAACTTAATTATATCCCTATTACCTCTTTGAACACACTTTAAATCTTCTCACCAGGTTGTAGATTCTCTCCAACTTTTGTGATTGTTTTCTAGGCACTGAAGATGTAAGTTTGAAGACTATCGTTTCTAAAAGAAAGTTGCTAAGTACCAGCTATTCAGTATCGCTATTAATCAACATCAACATCATGCACTTATGTGACACGTGTATCTACACGCGTCCTTGAGACTCAATTTAAATTCCTTCGTATTTAATTTAAATTTGAATGACAACCCGAATAAGTAAAGTAAGATACGACAAGATGTAAAACCAGATGAAAAACAAAAAACACGCCTCAACGCTCGTATTAAAAAAGACACAAATCCTTTTTAACTCCTTCATTCTTTATGTCCCTCGGTCATCTGAACTAAATTCACAAACCAGAAGGAGAAACCAAATACGACAAATCCCCACAACGTGATTAAACACATGCTCGACCTTGTCAATATGAAGTATCCTTAGGCTCTCATATAACAAAGCCAGATACCTTACCACTTCTGGATATTAAGTGCTTGCAAATTACAAGTCAACCAAGTTACTATTACACAACACCTTGTCATCAAAAGTTCTTCTTTTTCTTCTGAAGTTCTCCGAATTCAATGTAAATCCTTGAAATCCGCTTGATATTTGGGTACATCGTACACATTTGTTTTGCTTTTAGTATGTCCTGTTTCAAATAAGAGGTGTTCCGGGCACGTAACTCCACATGAAACTATTGTATTTAAAGTTCAACAAACCCTTCTTAGATTTTATTACACACACCCATGACCTTTGGACTTTGGACAAACCCCTTTTGTCATCCTAAATAATAAAAATAAAAATAAATCCACAAAACCTTTACAACTGAGAATGTGTAGGCTTGTCGTACAAACTTACATGCACGCACCCACAATCAAAGTTACTTTTATCATTACCACCTCCATGTGTCTGCTTTCAATTTTTCATTTTCCGTGTTTTTTTGTTTCCTCCTTTTTTTTTGCAGGATTTTGTTCAAGGACTTTCGATATTATCTCGAGGATCCGTAGAGGAGAAACTTCGTTGGACGTTTTCATTATATGACATCAATGGTGATGGCTTTATTACTAGGGACGAAATGACTGACATTGTGACTGCCATATATGAGCTAATGGGACGCCTACCTGACGAGTGTCCTGAGGAGGAAAAAATCCGCCATAAGGTTGAGCGAATTTTTAAGGTGAGTTGGCAATTTATTTTCATTTTTTTTTTTAATTCTCTTTCATTTCTTTTTCAACCGAGGAAACAGGAAAATGAAAGGGATGATTATGATGACTATGATGTAGAAAACGTCGAAAGAAATTATGTTGATGTTTTTTGTTTTTTTACTGTATACCTTTCCTCTCTTATCCTGTGAATGAGAAAAAATCGTTTACTCGTAAATAGATTCCGGGAAAAAAGTTATTCGATTTGTATGGAAGAGCCGGAAGATAGATACATCCAAGTGTAAGTGGTGTAGTGAATTTCTATAATTGATGGATAAATAACGAGGCATAGCAATTCGGGCTTTCGGGGGAGGTGGTCTTTTAAGCATTCTTTACATTTTTTTTTATGTCTAATGAAAAGATAAAACTTTAAGTTTTTTACCATTTATTTATTACTATTTCAAGTAAAAATCTTTATTAGAACGTAATTTGTACCACTCTGAAGGCACCCACCTTGAGAAAAAGGGACACTCACTTCCTCCACTATTTCGGCTGATTGGCTCATCAAAAAGAAAAACAAAAAAAAAACAACAGTGTTTTAATCTCTTAATCTCTAAGCCTAAGTGGATCGAGTGAACTAGAATCATTTGAAAATATGTATTGAAAATTGAGTTTTTGGCAGACTTCTGAACAAAAGTTTCAAATTTCATGATTTTTTTTAGGTTTTCGTTAGGAAAAAAATAGAAATACTTGGAATTTTATTATGATTCTAGGTTCGATGGGCTACATATGCTGAGTCCACTCTATAAATTTCAAGTAAATCGTTCAAATCGTTTTCGAGATATGATGGAGGAAAGTTTGAAAAACACAGCTTTGAGAGAAACGCGTTTAAAGTTTCAAGTACGGTTAAAACTATGAAAATCTTAACTCACCATCAATCTGCGATGCGAAATTTGACAAAACAAGTGACCGTAAAAATGTCCTTCTATACTTGTATAAACTTGTCTAGACTTGTCTATACTTGTATAAGTGCACATTTGTATAGATAGATAGTTCGATTTATTTAAAAATAATAATAATAATATAATAACAATATAAATTCAGTTAGCATGGCATTGCCGTCTGCCAGATTGACAATAGAACTATTAATAAGTTTTGCATTTATTTATATTTACTATTTACATTTACAAACATTTTAGAAGGTCCCTGCTAGTATATACTCCCTATACTTTAAAGCAATTTTGCAGTATCCATATAATTTAGTAAGGTTTACTTCGTTGAGAAAGGATATCATTTCTTGTTCCGGTGAGAAGTCTTTTCCAAAGAAACTTCTCCTTGTTTCCCTTAGAATTGGGCACTTGCCTAGAAAATGCATGGTATCTTCCACTTCTTCCAAATTGCACATACTACAAAATATAGGAAGATCTCTTCTATATGGTGGATATAATTAAGTTTTAGGAGTTCTCCGCAAAGTTTAAGTATTGTTGATATTTCGGGAATGGTATGGATGTCTTTGAAGTAGTTTTTATCCTGAATATTGTAATTTAGTCGGCTATACGTACTACGGTGTAGTGATCCCGTCGCTTCTTCTACAAACTTCATTCTGTCTGGTTCATCAACTCTTGTTATGAGCTGGTATAGTGAGTTCTCCCAATTCGTGGTTTCCGCATTCACCTCTACACCACACCCGCGAGCTAACTCTAGCCATTCTTCGAACCATGCTATTTTGTTCCGAATCGTGTGTAAGGCCACTATCTTTGGAAGTCGGTTATCTGACATGTTGATAGCCCTTAGTATGTAGTTTACCTGCAATTTCAGCGTTTTAAGCAATAGCGAAGATAGGCCTGTTTCCAGCATGGGCATATAGTTCGGAGTCTTTACAGCGAGGTGGAAGAATTTCTTAATGAAAAAAATTCAAATACTTTGAATTTACTGCTGTGCGTAATCTGTGGGTTGCTGAAACAGTTTTTCCACACTACATTGATGGCGGTTTTAGATTTCGTGAGTTGCTCCTTCAGATGTCTTTTCATACTAAGGCTACTTGTTAAAAGGATTCCAAGATACCTATATTCATTTAGAACTTCTATACTTTCTCCGTTAAAGTGCCATTTTTCGTTGTAAGCAAGTCTACCACCTCTCTTTTTAAATATAATTATCTTGGATTTATCCAAATTCATACATTCAATTGCAAGGATTCTGGTGAGCTGGCCAACAGTGCAATGTCGTCTGCGAACAGGAGAGTTTTAATGAGAATTCCTGCAATTTTTATTCCTCCTGGGAGAATGTCCACTATATCATCGATAAAGAGGGCGAATAGATTAGGGCTCAGCGAACATCCCAGTTTTACTCCTGCCTCCGTCCGAAACATTCTGAAAGTGTCTCGACATTCCAAACAGCTGTCTTGGTATCTTCATATAGGTTTTACTTCCGAATTTTGATGACATTCGCATACTATATAAGCGTTTCGGTTCACAGAATCGAAGGCCGCTTTGAAGTCCACAAAGAAGGTGTAGAGTTTTTTATTTCGGCTTATAAATGTATCTGCTAAGCTACTCAATACGAAAATGTGGTCGACAGTTGAGTAGCCAGACCTAAAACCCACCTGGAATTCCTTTAGCAGATTATTGGCCTCTATCCATGTGGCTAGCCGCCTCTGCAATATTGCTGCAAAGATTTTGTAAGACGCATTTAAGAACGATATTCCCCGATAGTTAGCAGGGCACTATCAGATGATATAATATGCTGTTGTATAAGCCAATGAGGTTGTCTTTTAACCCATTTGTGCTATATTTAAAAAATTCAGTTGGTATGCCATCCGAACTTGCAGCCTTTCTATCTTTCACATCCAGCAGCGCACCCGTGAGCTCCTGATGAGATATAGGGTCATCTAGAATATTGTTTTGTATATCTGGCACAGCATATTGAAAACTAGGACCACCCACCGATGGGTTCAGTAACCTCTTGAAATGATCTAGGAGGATACAAGGGCTAAAACCTCTGCTGAGCACATATCTTCCTCCATTAAGTGACTTTTCTAGTTTCCAAGACGGGATGCGTTATTACAACACCCCAGTCTGCATGCCTCTCTTTCAGAGTAGTTTCGCCTACTTTGTCGGCAAACATCTTTATACTCCTGATTCGTTCTTAGGTAAGCCTTTATAAGAAAATCAGTGTTGAAGGCACGAAATAATTTAAGCCAAGCAAACGACACCCGTCTTGCTTTCTGGCAATTTTTATAGAATCACGGCTCTTTATTCTGTTTGCGGGAGTTTGTGTTTACTGTAGGATAGGACTCCTTAATAATTTGCTCCATATCCACTATGGTCGTAATATTTCTTCCTTGCAACTTCTCATCAATTTTCGTTCTATATTGGGCGGCTTTGTTCTCGTTCCATACCATCTTTGATAGCACCCTCATATCCCTTATTTGTTCGTTTGTCGGCGTGGAGTGACTAGCCGTAACAATGACAGGTAAATGATCAGCGTATATGACTTGTTTGACTTCTAAATCAGTAATGTGGTAGTTCCAATCCTCCCTTGCCAAATAGTAGTCTATAACTGATGTCCCAGTAGCTCCAATGTATGTCAACTCACCCCTTTCATCACCCGCACTTGTCCCATTCAGGATCCGAAAACCAAAAGAATCACAGAACTCTATAAGCTTCCTTCCTCTCTCGTTACACAATGAATCCTTGGACCGTCGTTCTATGCCGGCTTCATAATTTTCCACACCACAGTTCTCTCCTACTCGCACATTCAAATCTCCAATTATAAGGACGTTCTGTTCATCACAGCATATCATTGCTTCCTGAAGATTCCCAAAATCGTGTTCCCAATAATTGCAGTGAAGATATACCGAGATTATATAAAAATCCTTGCTGTCCAATCGCAGACTCACATATGTGAGTTGTTCGAACATTCTAAACTCACAACAGATGTCGAGATCTCTCCTAAAACGAAAATAACATCCTCCGCTGGCTCTTCCTCTTGTAAATCTTCTTGTATTCGGGTATTTAGAAACGTCTTTTCAAAAAGCTTGTAATTATTTTCTGTTGTATATGTTTCAAATAGGAATATAAATTCAAATTTATTAACAAAGTTATAAAATTCTGTAAACAGGGACTATTACCTAACCCTGCTGTATTATAAGACAATATTTTAAATTCTTTAAACTTATGATCATTTTTGCTTACTTTAGCATTAATTATACAATGGCAGACGGCATTACAATTAAGAAGGATTTTGGAGCCTGGTTTCTCTAGTTTGGGAAGCAGTGTTTAGATTCCCGCTTGTGTTTGTATAGAAAGGTCTTATCTGCTTCTTCTAACTGCTACATGGTATCTTTATATCGACTTCAAATTAAAAAAAAAATCACTTTACCAGCATATTCTACACATGTTAATGAATCAATTTATGCAAAAAAAAAAAATTTATATTTTCAACCCATCACACGGGGGAACCCCCTTAAAGCAACTAGGTGGTTTAGAAAATAAATAATGTTGAAGAGTAATTTGATAGGTATATACGTAGGTTGGTTCATTTAAAGGATAGTAGTCGAATTGTGTAAAGAAGTATTTTTGTTTACTTCGACCTCATATGCTGTCTTCTCTATTTTAGACTAGAAAATATCCAAGGACAATACACTCGTTTATAGGAATCAGCCTACGAAGACCATAAGTCATTAATAATATGGTATAATCTGAAAGAAAGAAGTATCTTACAAGCCAAGTACCTCACATACTAGATACAGTAAACAAAGGGCTGATTAATCGCATCAAAACTTCACCACCACCTACAACGATATAAAATATAGAATACCCCATTTTATAAGTGCTTTCGCAATTTGTTTTGAGCTGCAAGTGGCAAACGGGTTAAACCACTTTCATTGGGAAAGTCAGGGCCGAAGACTGCTCATTTGCCGGAAAATCAAATCGCGACAGATGTATAATTATTGCTTCTAAAATGGTATTTACTCAGCCACAGTGTATAAAACGTTAATTTTGTACATAAGGGCAAAAAAATTGGGAGGCTAAAGACAGACAGACTAACTGATCTGATTCGATTGTTCTATCTAAACATTCTGTCCAAAATGTTGAATGCTTCTGATATCGAGGTCTATCCAGTTATTGCTAAATGAGCGATGTCTCTAACTAGAAAAATGCTCTTAATTAATTAAAAATAAAAATTATTTAATTGTGCAACAGTCTGGTGTGGGAGAAGGCCTAGTCTCTCTACTCACAGTCTGTGAACAGACCTGCGATTTGGAATGGTGGGAAAGTCACAAAGAGAACACTTCACATTTGGAAGCTTTTCTCGTGCCTGTTGACAGAATTGTATCATCGGTAAAACATTTTTTTTTTCTGATGTGTTATGTTGGCCTGTGATTCCAGCCCAGATCCCCGTGATCGACGTAGCCACTGCATCAACCGCTAAAAACATCGCTCTCAATTAATTCAGTAGAAATCGAAGTTGTTTTGCTCACGAAATGATTGAGGCTCACTAGATTGACACAAATTATGCTAATAATTATCTTGTTTTCCAAATAAAGAATTTTCTAGTCTTTCTTTCCTAAAAAGCAAAAGATCTCTTTGCGAAACGTAAAGTATTCCACTATTGAAAATGCTTATGCAATAGATTAAAACGAAAGTAAATACAGGGTGTTTGAATATGAAATAAAACACTTGAAGCTAATGTTAATGTCTATGATGTTAGCTTTATTTAATAGATAATTTTATGCCATTAGCGTTTGAATATACGCGCCGCGGCTAGCTCGAATAAAGCGCAATCGTGAAGTCCAATTTTCGACAACTTTATCGAGCAACCCGGGCCGTATATCAGCAATAACATGGCGAATGTTGACTTCCAAATCATCCAACGTGACTTCACATACAAGCAAAGAAAGTAATCTAAAGGTGTGAGATCACAGGATCGTGGAGGCCAGTTCGCAGGTCCATTACGCGATATTATGCGTTCAGCAAATGTTTCCACCAATAAATTGATGGTATCGCGCGCCGTGTGGCATGTTGGGCTATCTTTTTGAAACCAAAGCTTTGTCACGTCAATGCCATTCAACTGAGGAACGAAGAAGTCAGAAATCATGTTTCTATACCGCTCTCCATTGACCGTAACATTCTGGCCGGCATCGTCTTTAAAGCAATAAGCGTGTCTCGACAAAGGCTTTTGCGATTTCTTCACTACAAATTCGGCAATTTTGGTTTACATTTGACCAAAAATGGGTCTCATCGCAAAACAAAATTTTGCTTTGAAAATGAGGATCAAGCTGAATCACGTTTTCGGCACATTCACCGAACCTACGACGCGTATAATTGTCACGCGGTTTCAAGTCTTACCCAAACTGGATCCTTTAAGCTTTTAAGCCAAGATTCTTCCGTAAAATCACAGCTCCAATTGCGATATACGATGCCGAAGCAACTCATTCAGATTCTCCTCAACACTGCGTGCCAGAACGTTAATAACTTCTTCTGTTCGCGCTGTTTGTCGTCTTTGCGGTTGCGAATTATCCACCAGAGTGTACGTGTTGCGAAAACGATTCAACGTGTTCCGAATAACTTGCTCAGATGGACGACGTAATCGACCGTAAAATGGACGTAGCTCACGATAAGTTTGGCGAACAGAAGCATGGTTTTCCAAATAAGTTTGCAAAATTTGCACGCGTTGTTCTGGGGTTAATCTATTCATCGTAAAATGGCAAAACGTTCTAACTTTCAACTGTCAAATTGACAACTTGTAGAAACCTCTAAAAAAACACCCTTTACATCAGTGATTGTAAACATTCCGTAAACTGAGCTTACTGTGTGCCAGGTTTTGATGTTTTTTCTTTTAAATCTATTTCCTTAAGAAAAGAAAAAAATTAAGGTATACTTACCACTTTGATTTTGATTTTAAACCTTAAGCAGTTTAGGAAGCGTTCTCAAATTTATGAAAAAGCCAAGATTTTTAATATGTAAACATCCAATCCTGCCGAAATCCTTTAATAATCCTGTCAAAATGTAAGTTTGGATATATCTTAGCCTATATAACACGAAAACACATGATAGAAACATTTTTTAAACAAACAAATAAATGTTCTTTTATATTCGGAAATAAGTTAAAGCATTGAAAAAACAATGTTTTTGTAATAAGATATTTCCGGACGCTGTAACGACCCCTTTCGGAAATTAATTTGGGTTCATTAATCACCACAATAACGCTATTCATTACAAACCAAATTCATCCTTTTGGTTCGCCCATTTCTTTTTATCATGGCGGTAACCAAGAAAGTGTTACCATTAATCTCCTTGATTTTGCCTGGATACTGATGTCCATCGTATAGAATCAGGGTGTAATGGGCCACTTTAAAAAGAACAAGCCCTTCCCTATCTGGATGTGGGTGGCCGTGGCTCAAGTGGTAATGTGTTAGCCTCCAGGCAACTAAAATCACGGTAGATGAATGGTTGACTAGAATACAAAATCAAGTTCAATTACACTATTAATTTAGTCTCACCATTGAATTTTGGATGCCACCAATGGAGCGAAATAACCACTGAGCGCAAAAAATCTTTCTTTCTCTCTCTGTCTCATTTTCCTAAAAACGTATGTAGCACGTGCTCAGGCACTTTAAGTGTAGTCATATCCACTTGAGTGTTAAGATCCTTAAAGAAAAATTATGGCGCTGCAACCGGATTGTTAGGATCAGATTCTTCAATATTAGCGCAAAAGCAAAAGCGCTCTTGTCTAAAACCACCAACTCTTTAACGGCTATGCTCTCTCCTGGAACCACATTTAATCGTTTTTGTCTTTTTCTCTGTTTTGGTGATATCATCTCTCTGAAACTCAAGAACTCAAGAACAATAAAGGGATCAGCAAATATACCTTCCCATGGAATTTTTAAACAATCGATCAAGAACAACGTTTCTATTAAGTGGATAAATACCACACAAATGTCAGACTTTCTGACTATTTCTGGACTATTTAGTTCCAACTTTTGAAACAATTGCTTCAAAAGTCGTTTAAGGCAATCCTTTACCGTATTCAGTGTCTTTCCATTCTGACCGTTTAACAGGTCTAAAATAAGCCATGTCCAAAGGTTGAAACAAATGGATCGCATTAGGTGGCACTCCAACAACGGCGATGTAATTTTTTTTTCGCATGATTCCAATATTTCCATATTTAAGTGCGAGCTTAAATTTTCGCCGATCTATATTTTTTTGCCACTTTGTTTCTTTAAAATAAGAAGCATTAACATCATAAATAAATCCTCGAAATTTCTTCCATCGAATCAGCCCGATTTACTGCAATTATAACGCACCTTATCGGGACCACCTTCTATCCACGAATACCACAACTTTTGTGATTTATAGTTTGTATAAACGGTGGCTACCTCACCTGTTGTATTACCGCATATCATTATCGAAGTACACGGCTTTGTGGAGTAATCGTAATCGTAGCAATCCAGACTAAATACGGTTTGACGTCCCGGGTATATTGGAATGAGCACTTTTAAATTTATTCATAAGGGTATTTCTATGAATACAGTATCTTTCACTTACTTTTCGAATAGAAATTATTCCATTTCGGACTTCTTGAATAGCGTTTTTCAATTCTTCTGGGGTAAAGTTGCAGAAAGGTCGTCCTTCTATCTTTTTTACGTATCTTCGAGTCAGCTCAATTGTCTAACCTTCCAACTTAAAATTATAAAGTTGGGAGTTACTTCAGGCCAAGTACGTTTGAATATGAAAAAGAAGATCGATAAACACGAGGTAACTTTGAGTCAAGTGCAACAGAAATGATGGGTTACAAATTTACCCATGAACTTGGTACTTTATTCAAAAGGGCTAATAAAAATTGAAGCAAACAATTTTACTTAAATCAACTACAATATTATTTATCACAAATTAATCATTAAAAAAATAACTTCAATTAAGGGGTGGCCGTGGTGTAGTGGTAGTAGCAAACGCTTCTCACTCGGAGGGTCCAGGTTCGAATCCTGCCCATGGCAAAATCAGGTTTTCATTGTATAATTGGAACTCAGACAAAAAAATTCTGCGTGTGAAGGCATATCACTGACACGTAGATTTGGCTGTTATAAGAGTTTCAAGCAATGAAAAAAATACTGGGAATTATATCTCGAATCACTCTGAGTGAAGAAAATCTCTCCGTCCTATTCGGACTCCCACCCCTGGAGATCTAACATAGAAACCAAACACACCTGAGTTTCAAACCACTACAAAAACAATTTTCCTTTCTCCTCCTTCTATCTTTCCGCCCGCGCCCTGGCAACAGTAAAAGGGTATCAACCCCTTAGGCGCGCGTAAATTATAAAAAAAAAAAAAAAAAAAAAAAAATTCCGTAGCGTTCTTAGTTTTTGGTTATAGATGAAATATTTCAGATTAGCACGTTCCCGCCAAAAACTTGATGTTTAAATGACAACTCATTATTCAGAAACATAAATACAGAGGAAAGCAAAAAAATGCCAGATAATAACTGGAAAGCGTTTCCAACAGCCTTTCGCGGTGCAAAACGTGCATATTTTATATAAAAATGTTGGTCAAGTGCAATTGAATGTGAAAGAAAACAGGTTTGGCACAAAGTAACCCAGTTTGCGGTCTCAATTATTAGAAGGAACACCTTTTCACTTGTCCCCTTTAAGCTTAATTCCAAGAAATGATTTGTCTTAGCTGAATAAGAATTCTCTCGAATTCTTTAACCTCTTGAACATACAAATAAGTAGGTGCGGGAACTTAATATCACCAGACATCTACTTGATCAAAGTCTAGTATTCTAGAAAACTTTTTTTTTGGTAGAAATCGACTTTGAGGCAACTAAACTCTATAGGCTGCAGAGTATGTATTTTGACATCAGTAAATAGTCCGCGGCTTTCTTTTGGTCTCTCAGGAGAACAAAACAAAAGGCAGACAGTGGATGCCCTTACTAGTTATTATGCTTCACTTAAAAAAATCACTTCACTTAGGAATGCACACAATCCTTTGTGCATTGTAAGTTGATTGTGCCTTCATTTTTTTTGGATTCCTTGACGTGGCAGGAAGTCTTAAGGGTCATGGTTTCTAAGATTCTGAGAAGACCCCAGTTTGGACGTCGAACTAAGCGCTAATGACGTACAAGCTAGATGTGAAATTGTTAATAGTATGGAGATGAACCCTACGGATACTACTTCAGGTGATACTCGGAATAGCGACAATTCACCCGTAGTCTCCTCGACGGCATACGATCCCTCCGCCGATTTAGGCAGTGACCCAGGAGTTGCTAGATCATTTGAATCCAATGACTCCTGCGGCTCTTTATACGACAGGTTCCGTAAATCGGTCTGAAACCATAGATAAACTAGCCTAGATGTCAAGCTCTACAAATAATTTGGCAAACCCT
Source organism: Volucella bombylans (assembly GCA_949129095.1). Classification (NCBI taxonomy): domain Eukaryota; kingdom Metazoa; phylum Arthropoda; class Insecta; order Diptera; family Syrphidae; genus Volucella; species Volucella bombylans. Next base: position 150,333,944 of record OX422143.1, read on the forward strand.
TAACTTTCGCACAGACATTCTGTAATTCCAAAACTTTTACATCTCTATAACTTTGTCAAAATTTGCTAGAATGAGAGCGATTTGCACGAGTGTGTGTAATGTGAATGACGTTTTTTTGACTAAAATGGGCGTGGTATGTATAAAATGGGAGGGAAATTGCCATTTATGACAATTCACACGTATTCACAGACAGCGTCACACAGATAGGAGCGATCAGTAGAAAACAGGTCTTGATTTTCCAATATCTGGAAAGTTTGACATCTAGGTTAGTTTATCTATGGCTGAAACCCTAGATAGGGTACAGTTTTTGACCGCTTATGTCGGGAAATCGAAAAGTTTGCAAGCGCTTCAGAAGAGCCTAAAAGACTACCTTCTAAGAGGCAGTAATTGAGAGAAAGGAAGACCTAGGGCAAAGGCACGTCCTGCCGAAGGGGCGAGTGCTAAAACCTTACTCCTACAGCCGCAGCAAAGAAGAGAAATAGATCGTTGGAAATGACACTAACAGAAACTGACCAATCTCTTGGAGATGGAACTGCACCCTCTTCTTCCATCCAGAATAGGACAAAGAGGAAGAAAGATTCTGGAACCCCCTCTGTCGATGGATTTTTCCGGGCAAGATGGCACGAAGCACCGATGGCATATACAAAAAGGTATAGACGAGCTGCTGGTAACGAGAATCGTCAGTGCTAGCCTGGCAAGAGATTAGCATTTATACCGAAAATCTGGAAAGAGAACTACAAGCTCGTCAAGAGCTCCAGACCTATAGGTCTGACTTCCCTTTATGCTGAGAATTGTCAAGCTCTATGTTCACAAAACTGCTTTGCGAATACGTTCTATGTCTAAGATCCAATAGGCTCACCAGCACACAAGATCTTGCAAGAGTGTGCTTTACAATCTAGTAGGAAGAATTGAAGTTAGCCTCGGCCAGACAACACGGCACGAATCACTAGTTTTTCGGCTAAAAGCAACGCTGGTGAATAGGACCTAGATTATGGATGCTGACTGCGGCTATTACGTGATGGCTTTAGATGTGATCGACGATTGGTGTAATAGAGATAGGCTTTCAGTCAAACCTCTCAAAACTGTGGTTGTTCTCTAGGAGAACGTCTAGTGTGTAAGCATTAGACATTACCATACTATTCTCCAATGGAGCTAAGTTAGTGATGACACTCACCTGGATAACAAACTTCTCTGGACTAAACATGATACGTCGAAAGCCTCTACGAACCTGTCTGCCTTCTGACATTGTAAAAGAGATATCGGTAATACATGGGGCTTGCCACTGAGGAGGGTTCTCTATTTCTACACGGCTATTATAAGGCCAATTATGTTCGATCCTATGCGTTGGTTGTGTAGTAGGGATTTCGTCTACTTTGATTCCTTGACGAACTGTAAAGCGACTTTGACTTGGTCAGAAAAGAACACATTAGTTGCCCATGATGGCTAGGACTTGTAGGGAACATGAATTTGAGCGCTTCAGCTCTAACGCTCTCCATTTCCTACCAGCAGAGACAATGTAGCAGAAGAAGATGTTGGCTTATGTGGCATGCAAAAGTAAAAGGAGCTGCATGAGGGTGAAATCAGTTAACAAAAGGCCACGAAAACTGGAGAGGTTTGTTGGTTGAAAAAGTATGGCGCAATCTATGTTAGTAAATAAACATCGTCGGCTTTGATTAGATTATCAAATGATTCTACAAACTTTTAAAAAATTCAAAGAAAGACTACTTTCCGAATTCGAGGTGGCTTCGTTGCCTAAAATTGTATCCCAAGCAAAATGGAACAGACTCATACTTTACTATACGTAACATTAGTGTAACCTACGTTTGAATTGAACATTTTTCATCGGAAGTTCCATGAGATCGAGGTAGGGAAAATGTCAGCCAGACACATGCGTGTGATTTATCTAAAGGAGTTTCTTGAAATTGTTGGTTATATTTCCAACCCTGTGGCATCTTTCTGCAAATCATAGAGCGAAGCAGTTGATTTAATTTTATTTTTGTTTTGCGTGTACTTTACTCCCTGAAATGATTGAAAACTCTAAACTTTTCCCATGCAAGTCAACAAGCAACATTGTTCTTGCAGCCACAATCACAAAAGTTTTAACGTATTCTCTACTCTTTACACAAATGTGTCTGAAATTTAAATAAACATGACTGAACCCTTTAATAAAGTAAACTGAACAAGTCAATGCCAGCAGATTTACTCAAACTTAAAGAATTTACAATAGTACAAATTTTAACTTTGTGTTCTGTCTTTTATAAATCCCAAGATCACCAAACTAAATTACCCATCTACTTGAAGGAATAAAGAAATTCTCTACGCCACAGTCACAAAAATAGAAATTCATTCCTTCAAATGTTGCCCCCAATTTAGAGCCTCGTAAAACCTGAATTTAATTACAACCCAACCAGACACAACACAGTCTAAATAGCAGGGCATCCTTTTCAATTTTTAATTGCACTTTAATGATGCTACCAAGTCCTGAAAACAGCTTGTAACAAATCCTTAAATTGAATTAAATCTCAATTAAAATGTACCACTATCCTTGGCGTTGTAAAAGTCCTATCTCTGCGCCTGCCTTCATCTTGTCTCCTATGGTAATAAATTAAATGAGGAGACAGCTCAGATGCTTCATTATAACCATCAAATTCCGACGTAAAAAAAAACTTAAGCAAAAACCAACGGAAACAACCTTAACTCTTCTCAGATCTCAGACCCCGAAAAAAGGATAATTAGGACACGATGCCTCTGTCTACAATAAAAAAGAGAGATAAAAAAACTCTAGGTACTTAAAATGTTTTTATGAAAACGAAATACGAGTATACTCGTACATACTCGTATTTATATGCAAAGTAACCAACCTTACCCACACTAGTCAATTGCATTTCTATTACAGCACACTATCTAGTCCTTCGTAAAGATAATAAATTCACTAAAACCAATTTAATGAAAAATAATATCCTTGCACACAAAGGAATTCCCAGTCTCCATTTTCAAGACAACCCCACCAGTTCACTATAATATAAAAGAATGCTTCTGGAAAACGCTGCACAGAAATTCTCTTTTACCCACTTATCCTTGTCAGCCATACTCTATGTCCTCCTTTAGATTCACATCACGTACTGTAAGTTACCTCAGTCTCCTCCACACAGCTAAATCTGAAAATTTGAAAAAACCAATTCTCCAAAATCGCTAAGTAAAAAACTGATCTAATTACTATGAAAGGACTCTTAGAGGAGTCGCATTATATTGAGGCTGAAAAAAAAATTCAATTAAATTCGGATTAGGAAAACCTTGTAAACCAATTGTGTCTCTATTATGCAAATAGAATTGATTTCCTCTTTTTATTTTTGCAGAAAATGGACCTCAATCGAGATGGCGTTGTTACTTTAGAAGAATTTCTTGAATGTTGTCATAATGACGAAGCGATTTCAAGATCAATGTCGGTCTTCGACACAGCATTCTGACCATATCCGGGCGATGATGTCGACGACGGTAGTAAATCGCGCCGTCATTGCCGCCATCGTGATATGCGGCAACATCGTCATAGCTCGAAGAGTAGTTTAAAAAACAACACCCACACTAAGAGTAACGTAAATAGTAAGCAACCAACACAGCAAGAATATCAACAAAACGGTAAATCTAGTCAAACCACCTTCCATAGCAAAACGAAGAAAACTACCAAAACTGAAGGACAGTCGAATCCGACACCACCATCCGAGAAGGTACCTACAGAGCCTACGGAACGAACATCGACTGCAGGAAGAGAATCAACCGACCGACGACAGCTTAATTTAGCAATCACAGTTCAGGGGTTACTTTCACCATCAGATGTGGTAAGCAATCACTATCAGCTGCGGGAGCATCATAATCACCACCATCAACAACAACCGAACAACAACAGCAAGGACATCGTTGTAGTAGTTGAACCACCTAACATGCCAACTTCACAGTTGTCAACAAAATCACTGTCTCCATCACCATCACCAGGTCGACAACGACCATCTGCCTCACAAGAATCTAGCTCGTCATCCAGATCAGCGTCATCCACTTCTTTAACGTCAACGTCTTCATCGACGGCATCTGCCTCATCGTCGTCATCGTTTTGCCGTCATTGTTTACGTCCGCAAAGAGAATTGCAATTTCGTTACATACGCCATCTTCGTCACAAAAAGTCCGAATCCAGCCAAAAGCTGCCAATTACATCGCATAACTCTCTCCAGCAGTTAGGTACATTACCAGATCCTAGCCAGAGTCGTCGGACTAGTAAACGCTCGACAGCATCATCAACTGCCACTGCACAGAAATCCACCACCTCACAGCGTTCACATCGTGATGCAGCCGTCATCGGCATCGGTACATCAAAGACAGATACAAGTCGTCAATGTCAACGTCAACATCAACGTCAACATCAACATCAACATTCACATCATCATCATCATCACTTGCATCGTTATTCGCAGCCATTAACAACGACAACTATACGAATCGAGTCGGAAAATGGTGGTGTTGCCAACTTGTCACGAAATCAAAATTTTAATCAAAATTTAAGTGTTACCACTCCGAATTTGTTGACGGTAAGTGGTGCTAGTTCAAATCGATCGAGTCGTAGCGGCCGTGCGAGTAGTAGTAGAAGTGGCCAGCTAGACCAGCAAACACCCGAATCACCATCGTTGGTGAAAGTACGAACATGGTATACTGTAGCCAAACAGGGTGTTTCGTGTTAGCGCAAATCGTGTGATTTTATTATTTAGTTTTAAATTTCGTTTATTTTCAAATTTTCTTTTCAACACAAAATACAATACATATACATATACACACAGATAGTTGTAGAAACTCGAGATCATAAATAGATTAAGCTGAGCTGAATAGAGGGAGAAGCGGGATATTTTAGAGAATTTCTGCTTTCAATTCAAAAGTTTTGAAAGCTGTATGATGGAATATCTGATTCAATTACTGCATAACTATTTTGCAGTTATTTCCTATGTTTTGCATAAATTTGGAATGAAACGATGTATCCCTTCCCGAGATTACCCCGAATAAACAAATATGAATTTCAGACAACCTTTGACTTTCATCGATAAACAGCCATACTGAAGACGTCAAGTGACCTTTTTGAGGGGGCTTTCAACACTTAATATTTTTTTTTATTCCAGAAATTTGGATTTTCTGAGATCAACATATGTCTAAAGTTTGGATTATCTCAATCCATCTTGCTCAAAACTGAGTATATGTACATTTCCCCGTGGCATTTGAACGGTTTAGCTATCTACGATATTGGATAGAGTCACATGATTTTTTCTGATAATTATTCTGAAAGGGTCCAACTTGTGTTACCAAAATGGTATCTCTACCTCCCGGCTTTACGTCCCGTCATTCAGCTAGCTATCAATCTCACACACTGTCACATACTCGTACATACATAAAATAAGTGAAAAACCCAAACAAACACATACCCATATATTTAAATAACTTAGGAAGAATAATTTTTAATATAATGAAATTGTTTTGTATAAGAAATTTTAGTAATTAGTAAAACCAAGATCCTTGTAGATAATTAAATTTGAATGTATATTTGCGATAAATATTTGTAGGTTACGTATAAATGAATAGTTCAGTCATATATTTATTTTTATTTTTTTACAATTATTTCTACTTAATTTTTATTAATGTTCTTTTTACATAATTTAAACTATTTTTATTAGTTTTAAAAATAATCACGGTTTAGAAGTTCCTTTTTTACATAAATCTTCTTTTTTTTCTCATAACAGACAATGAAGTGTTCTTAAAGATATAATTTTTAATTAAACAAAAGTTGTGCGTAATTAAATAGAAGTTGTAGATGAATTGGTGGTAGTTTGTTGGAGCAAGTTCTTTCACTTTTGTAATTTTAGAAAAAAAAAAATTCGAATTTATACGCTAAACAAAACTGCGTCCTCTGTGACCCAATTTAGAGTGACAATATGCAACAACAACAGATCTTTTGGGAGTCTGAAGTCGGACCTTAAATCTGAAAAATCGAAAGTGACTACCGCGTACGAATAATTTCAATAAAAAAATTACCCCCAGGTTATAAACAGATCACAGGCATATTTAATATCCTCTTTATCTTTGAATCTAGCTATTGCTTGCCTATCTATATGACGGTACTAGGTATCAGTTTTTTCCAACGTCGATTTATAAAGGGACCCCGTGCTTGTTATCTAAATGCTTGCGATTTAAACAATTACAAAGTAGACTATTTAAAATATTTTTTTTCTATTTGTCGTGTTGATGTTATATGTGCTAGTGAAACGTGATTTAAGCTAAATAAATCTGATATACTATATTATATACCAAACTCTAATATTTAAAAAAAAAGATAGAATCACTTATTCCTTAGGTGGCGGAGTAGCAATTAATTCAATTGTCGTAGAAATAAGAGATTGTAATACCAAAAGTATTGTTTTGTGTATCTACAGTGCGATTCTTCTCTGCTCTTTCTGACTATTGTGCAATCTATTAATCTATGACCATATAATCATTTGCGGTGATTTAATAGAATGGCACGTGCCCTTCAAATAAAAAATTTAATGTGTTCCGTCGGACTGAGTATAGTCAATCTCACATACCCTACCCATTTTATTCCTCAAATCTCTAATCCTATGTTTGTCCTTCCATTTGATCAAATAATCAATACGAGTACATACTCGTATAACTAAATTTACGAGGTGTGTTCAAAAAGTAAGGTGACTTTTGAAATTTCGCGGGCAGCGTACTTTCGACTATCGATTTTTTTTTTCTATGTCCCGAACATATGTTCACAGTTTCAAGTATATAGCATACTTAGTTTTTTTTTTGTGTACTGTGGTGTGGGCCCCCGCCCAATTATTAAGGCTTCGCCCTTTAATGACGTTGTCTAATAATGAACGGGGGCAGAGCAAAGTACTGGTCTTATCGTAAACATCTACAGATGACGCTACCGAAGGTTGCTACGATTTGATCAGTCACAAGCTGCCGGTCATAGGTCTTGTTGGCGGCTGGACCACCGGTAGTCCCTACCAGGACTTAAATCACGGTACCATGGGAGTCAGGAGCCCCCCGGATCTCGGTCCGGGCCTGACTTGTTAGAGGTAGGCCCCCTTGTGGGAGCGTCATGGTGGCTGTGGTTTAAACCCAAAATCGCGGGAAAGAGTCTTCCTATGGTTTTCCTTTGGTTTTCCTTTGGTTTTCCTTGGTTTTCCTTGGTTGACTCAATGTGGAGTTGCAATAAGTGCTAGGTGCTGCGACCCTAAGAGCAGTAAGAGGTTTTAGGTCGGCCTCGACTCATACCAAGGGTGGAACTTGTGCCGGCAACACAGTTCCAAATTGGTATCTAAAATAGTGAAAATCATTGAAGAGCGATGGCAAGGCGTATCCTTGCTCCCATGGATGTATGGGCATCCCGTAAGTTTAAGCCCACACGGCAGGTACTTACGTTAAAAACATGAGACATCTGTACTGTGGTGTCCTCTGCAATTTGCAATTATTATAAAAAATGGAGCAAAGAATTTGCATCAAATTTTGTGTAAAAAATGGAATGAAGTGCTCTAAAATACTTGAAATGTTGACAATGGCTCTAAGTAAAAAAAATTGTATAAACTCTTCCAAGATTGCCGAGAAGATGCCAATGACGAACCTCGCACTGGACGATGATAACGTCGAAGCTGTGAAGAAAATTGTTTTGGAAAATCGTCGAATTACCAGAGAAGTTGCTGAGGATGTTAGCATATCGGACGGCTCATGTCATGCAATTTATTCGGATATTTTGGGCATGAGACGTCTCTCAGTGAAGTTTGTTCCGAAATTTCTTAATTTTGATTAGAGCACTCAGTAGCGTTTAAATGACGTCAACGATGATCCTGACTTGCTCAAAAGAGTCATAACTTGTGACGAATTATGGATATTGGCCCCATGCGACTTTTTCCTGTTTCCAAAACTGAAGAGACATATGAAAGAACGGAGATTTGCAACGATTGCGGAAATAAAAACGGCATCGCGGGAAGAGCTCAAGGCTATACCTAAAAGTGCTTAAGAGAAGTGCTTCGAGGATTGGAAAAAGCGTTGGCACAAATGTATTATATGTGAGGGGCACTACTTTGTAGGGGACAACTAAATAAATAAATAGTTTTTTTTTATAAAAACATAAAGTCACCTTGCTTTTTGAACACACCTCGTACTTCCACTGAATGTTATACATACATACAAAAGTTTGAAGCTAATAACCTTCAACTAGCCACACAACCCTTGCCCTGTGGTTTCAATGTAGGCAAAGCGCTGATTCTAATGACAAAGTAGACATTTTCCAGCAACTGTTCAATAAACATATACCAACTAAGCTGGTAAGAGTTGGAAACCAAAGCTGCCCTTGACTTACTTTTGTTGTGAAGTATCGCAATAAGTTGCATAGTAGATGGAAGCGAAGACCTACTAATGTGAATTGGGAAGCATTCAAGAAGACACGTAATCATGCCGGTATGAAAATAAGTTTTCTCCAGAAAGAACTATTATCCTTCGCCAATCGCACGGTTGGATCCTATCGCCAAGAAAACCGACACCAATTCGCCGGCCGACTTCGGACCAATCAGTATCTTACACTGTCTGTTAAGGTCCTCGAAAAGAGAAACAAATTTGCAGATTTTCTCATAAATTTGTTTCTAAACAACCAAACAATCTGGTTTCATAGCAAATCATTGTTGCTCTACAGCTATTATTAACCTGCTTGAATAAATACGGCACAATTACAATAGAGGTCATAACATATGAGTCTCCTGTTTTGCTCGATTTTTCCAAGGTATTCGATAAGGTGAATCACAGCATCCTTAGGTGGAAGCTTAAAAAGTATTATACTCGTACTTCAGTGACAAGACAATTAAACTTGTTGGCAGTGATTTGATAAGCAAATTTCAGAGAGTAATCTCCGGGAACAAAACCTCCTCACTAGAAGTTTTATATCGAGGACTTCCTCAGGGATTAATTCTTGGCCCAATATTATTTTGCATGTTTATTAACGACCTTCCATCAGCCGGAAAAGCAATATGTAAGATCGGTTTTAAGATCAGTTTTAAGGAACGATGTATAGTAATAGTGAAAAATTCGGGCCTTCGTAATTGGTTATCGCATCGCTGTAACAAAAAATTTCACAACCATAGGAAAAATAAGGGATAAGTAGCGTTCTTGCAATCTTTAACCTTGTGTTTCTTGATGTAAAACTTTGTGTTGGGGGAAAGATTGAAATCTTGCCGCCCATTATCCTCATTTGGTCGTACCAGTTAAGACTTTCTTAAGCAAGATACCGATACCTACTGCATGCCATTTATGCAAACAACTTGCTTTCGACCTGAGGTAGCACCTTACATAGCTTATTGTCCTTATCCTACAAGGTTTTCAGTACGCGAAGTGCAGGCATATAAAGATCTCAACTTTTTCATAAGAAACTCATGGTTAACTGTGGAGTAGTAGTAGTGCGTGTTGCCTTCTTTTTAAGCATAGGAATGATCCTTGCGGCCTTCCATATGGATAAACACGGGAAAAGATTCAGGCAAAATCATTTTAATGAAATTCGGATGGATACCATCCAGTCCAACAGCTTTGGATTTAATTGTAACAATAGCTTCAAGAACACATGTTTGTTCAACTCTCGCGAAATCAAAACCTTATTAATTTTCCTACAGTCAACTCAGAACCTAAATGACTCATCTTTTTCCTCAATAAGGACTATGGGATATGCCCACAGACTGCTCGATTTCTCGATAACTCCCGCATCTTCCTCAGCTCCTTGTCAATGTGTTTCTGAATCACAGGCGACCCTGCGTAATAACACGGTTTAATAGGTTCTGCCGATGTCCTAATCTAATGTTCTACCAAATGAGTACACCCCAATCCCTCGTTCATTGCCTTAAAATTACCGTCGACCAAAGCTTCTAACTGCCCTGCTTCGGCGACGTCCAGCTCTGAGATCGCGCGAATTGTGGTCATCGAGGCAACCGACAGTTGGCTAGAAAAGTCCCACACTCGTGGTCTTAAATCTGGGACGATTCCCGATAGTGCGTTCCCAAAAATCTGTACCAAGGATCACGGTGTGTGGTATCACTGGTATAACGAGACATTCTAAATAAACGGACCGACTTTTCACCTCAATTGGTAGACACACAACCCCCACGACATCTACGCTTTTTCCGCCCGCTAAGGCGACGGACCTAAGCCCTAAATCTTTAAGTACTCTCCACCCATCACCCCCTATTATAGTGCGAGAAGCGCAACTATTTAAAAGACCTAACATCCTTATACCGTATATACTAACGCTTACATATGGAAGCCTATCGTTTCCGTTTGCCTCCAAGCTAAACCCTAAATGAACTATTGAATCTCTCGACTGGTTTCCAATTTTTCCATAAGACGACATATCCCCTACTTGCGCTCCCGTCCTACTGGAACACACACTCGCAAAATGGCCCTCGCCATTACAATTAAAACAACGAATGGGTTCCCGCGAATGGTTGTCCTCTCTACAACCGAAACTCTGGGTTACTCCCAGTTTACGAAGGCCAAATTTAACTCTAGTAACAGACAGTCGAATTGGTTGGGGAGCAAACGTTGGCCTGCATCGTCTCCAATCTGCGACCCAATTACACAAGATCTGCAACACTTTTGGGGTCTGCTAGTCCAAGTTGTTTTTGGTAAAAGGGGGTCAGTTTCCTCTGAACGATGGCAAGCTTCCGCCGCTCCATTAGCGGTTCCGAAAGCCTGGCAAACATTTTTTAAACAACGGCTACTTATACCCCTATGAATTCATTACTTCCCTTGGTACGATGAATCATAGTTGGATGGAGGGAAGAAACTCCACTTTTAATTCCACCACCAACTCTTTCCATAAAGTAGCCGACAACCTAATCGCCTTGGTATAGGGCGAGAAGAGTTCGACCGCTGCCCTAAACAAATGAGCTTTACTCACCCCGCTCGCTTGGCTGAGCTTCTCCCCCGGATCCAAGAATGAATTCACTGACGCACCTCCGTAAACCTTATATCCCACTAGACGCGAGTTGTTTTTTTCTTGGAGGAGAGTCAGGATAAAAGGGTAAAAGGAGAAAGGAAAAAATATAAACAAAGGAAGAAGAGAAGGAGTAGCAGAACGAAAGACAGTGCCAAAAAAGGCACTGTATAAGTATAGTGCAGGACAAAAATTAGTTCTTTTTATTTTGGGAAAATTGAGACAAGACACGCGACCCGGTTATCGTATCGTTTGGTGTTCGGGAAATAGCGGATCACTCTATCGACGAGTGTTCCACTAATTTCAAAATTCATAAATCGTCGTGCTATAACGGAGCCGTTATAGCGTACGTCGTAAGGAACAGCAGCAGCAATTGTATTCAAGCGTTGAGTTGAATCGAATACTTCGCTTGATAAAAGAGATCCCATCATCGGCTCCGGGGTTTGTTCTAGGACGTATTTGTTTAGTGCTTCGATACAACTATTGAAATCGGCAGCGAAAGAATCGAGTTCAACGAGCAGAGTGGTGTGCATTTTTTGGATTGTTTATTTCAGCTGTTTTACTTGCCTTATCCTGTTTTTTTAGCCAATAGTCTGCTTTCAGATCTATTTATCTCGGACATCTTGACAGTTGGCATACGCAAGACAACAAAATTGATTGCGATTGAAGCACTTGCAAATTTATTTCTGATTAAGAAAATATTACGGCTATGGAGCTAGTAAAAGTTAAGTTTTCGATATTCTCGCATAAAATAAAACTTAGTCGGTGTATTTAAGGCAGTAAATAGAATTAAAACTTGCAAACACTTGTCGCGGTGAAAAGGAAATCGTTTATCTGACACCCGCTCTCATACTATCATCATCTGAACGTTCCAAAAAAACTACTAGGATACACACTGCAACGTTATGAAATTGTATATTTTTATATAAAATTATAAATATTAATATTACCCATTTTCATTCCCAATACCTGAATACATCTTTCATGCTATCAGACTTTAGAATGCAGTCCTACCGCGAATCAAAGTATGAACATTCTCAACCATGCAAACTCTAAAAGTGCAATGCTCCCTTACTTTTTGTGCTCAACAACGCAACCCAAATCGGAGCCATCCCTTCTATTTTAAGCTATATAGAAACCTTAGTTGTAAAAAATTATTTTATTCAAATATTTTGTAATTATATTCTATTCAAGAGCTAAAAAAAAATGTTTAACCATATCGTTGTACACCCCAATTGTATTCAATAATCTGCAATGATTACGATATAAGCAAAAGAGTCAGCACTAAAATTTTAGTGTTATACACTGGGTTTTATATATAATTCTCAAGTTTCGACCACTAACATTGTATTTAAATGATCAGCATCACTTTATTATAAATTAAATAAATAAATTTCCACATTTTATGAACTTTGCTCTGACTTACCCTGTGCTCGGGCGTAAGTCTTTGTAAGATGGTTTGCTAAACAAATAAAAGGTGACGTTAGCGATCAGATTAACTATCAGCTGTCTGAATGTTGAACGTCCTAAAAAAACACATTTTGCTTGCAAATGTGCTGCCATTTTTTCGCAGTTCGGTGCTAGTTTGACCCTAAAGATTCTGAATCTCCAAGGTCTGGTATTCTATTGTTCTATTGTGATGGTACTAAGTCGATTTTGGTACGGTTTTATTTCACAGGGTTTCCAAAGGACGCCTGGCTCTGCTCTAGGCGCACCCAATCTCCCTCCTTTCGACATTCATGTCATAAACTGCACTCTCAAGGCCATCTTACGAGTATGTTTAAAGAGAACTCGGCTAAAGAACTTTTGAACCCTGGCTGTTTTTTAACTCTGGTCTGATAGATAGGCCGTCTCATGTAACGGTACCACAAGTAATGTTTCCGAAAGAAATACGAAATCGACTTTCCCTGTTAACAGCAATGGTTTCGGTCACAATATGGGCCAGAAAAGGTGTGTGATCTCATCTTCACAGATAGCTCCAACACCGAGTTATGATGCGGCTCTGGTATCTTTCTGCAGGGCAACAACTTTAGATTTCACTGTTCGAAAGGAAAACTTGCGTCTTCTAAACGCTAAATGCGATATACGCAATTCTAATGGCAACGAACTAAATTACTAAGAATTGATAGAAGGGGTGAATCATCGGCATTTTAAGTGTCAGAAGAGCTGCCTTGCTGAAGCCTCTGACGGCTTCCAACCTAGGTCAAGAATGCATGACTTCACTGAACAGAGTCAGTCGAAAGGTTGAATTCAGTTTATCATGTCTGAGTAACAGGTCACAATGGGATTACGGGAAATGAAATCGCCGATGAACTTAGTAGGCAAGACTCAGAGGAGAGTTTTTCAAAACCAGATTGCCGGCAGACTAAACGAATGTTTCCCGACGTCTGTAAGAGGAGATCGATGCTTTTGCCAAGCACTTAAGTGTGGTGGATATAAGTGATACAACATCCTGCTCCACTTACTGCGAAATAATGACGACACCGCAGACACTACCTCTGTGAGTATCTGGCGTACTGGGGGGAATGCTGGTACTGTAAGTCCTTTATTACTGAAGCGTTTACTCATCTTTCTTCAAAAGACTGAGAAATCTCAGTAAAATGCAAGAAGAACAGTGGACTAGATATTTGTCTCTCTGTTCTGACAGAATAAAAAGAAAAAGAAGAATTTCGGATTTCGGATTTCGGCGCGAGGTTTCTGGCTCAAAATTGTTATTTCTGCATGAATATTTTGCTTTATCTCCTGAGCTTTTTAAGACTTGTTTATAAAAACTCATCAGGCGCCGTGAAATCTGCGGAATTGGGATGACATTGCATTCAGTGCCATGACGAGCTGACCTCAGACGAGTGTACTCGATCTGAATTTGTTCAAAAAAACAACAACAAATAATAATAAACACTGCACATTCCAACCACTCACGCGAGTACAAAATTATACAAAAATTGTGCAAAAAAAATTAGCGGCGTGGTCCGGTGAATCGAAAAAAAAAAAGAAATAATAGTGCGGGCACTCCCACATCTCCTGACCCTGGTCAAAGTGCTGTTGTTTGCGCTCGGCCACTGCCATTACTATATAACTAAGTTTTGCAGCAGAAGCAGTAATATGATCACAAACATTATTCTCCTTGGAATGAGATCCATTATCCCTTATCGAATTAAGAGTATCAAACCAAATGAGAAGGCATGGTACGACCCGAGCTGTAAAGAGGCTGTCAGGGTTAGAGAAATGTTTTTTCGGTCCTATAGGACCAACCCAACAAAGAAAAACCGCAAAAATTTCAAACGGGCCAGGAATGACTGCATCGTCTTTCTCAAGCACATGAAATTTCAATAATTGAGGCAAATAATACAAGGTAGTAAACATTTTTGATCGTTCGTCAAAAATATTAAAAATTCTGCATTATCCTCCATCCCAACACGTAACCACTGCGTAAACTTTTTTATCAATTCTACTCTTTTGGACGCTTTCCGAGCAAATGGAAAACCACATTTGTCCAGCCCGTCCCTAAAAAAGGCGAATCTTCTTCTCTCTCCTGCTACAAACCCATTGCATTTACGTCCGTTCTTTCCAAGGTCATGGAAACGCTGATAAACCATCAGCTCATGAAATATCTCTCTCGAAAAACGAAAACTTCTCTCTGCTTTTCACATTCGTTTCCGAACTCAAGTCCCTGCTCTTCGGCTGTAGAACGGGAACGGCAGCGTATGTTAAGCTCATTAAATTCCGATCTTAGCGGCATAATCAATTGGGGAACTATCAACAAAGTGGAATTTAATGCTTCCAAAACAAAATGTTGCCTGCTGTCATTAAAGCAAAATTTAAATACCCGGCAATGTCTCACCAACTCACATGTGGTCAGGTGCTCCTAAGACCTCTTTGCACGTGCTAGATAGGATCCAAAACCGTACGATAAAAGTCATAGGTGATCACAATATTACGTAATCATCCGACACCTTCGAATACAGACGTAATGTCTCCTGTCTCAACTTGTTGTATCGCTATTTTCACCACCAGTGCTCCATCGAAATTGCCAGTAGCATTCCACGCCTTCTAACTTTTAACCGTAACACCAGTCTCGCTATGAATGCTCAGCATTATACCCTCAAGCCCACTTTCGGACGTACTCTGAAATATCGTGATTCGTTCCTAACCCGTACAACTCGCTTATGGAATGCCTTGCCAAGCTCTCTTTATTTCCTAGTCAGTATAAATTTCAAACATTTAAAACCAATGCACTTCCCCTCGCCCACGCAATGTGCCGGGTACACAAAATCCCTTGCGCGCGCGCCAATTACAAAAAAAAAAAAACCAAAAATTCGCCAATCCTTCTAGAACGATATGTTAGGGTTATTATGAACTGTTGGCCCCAAAAAATGCTAGTTTGTGTATGTTCACGATTTTCTAAATATACAGGCTGATGGCTCTATGTGCCACATTTCCACACCAAATACTGACGCTGGCTTCTCTGATAGTTCTCTTTACAAATCCATTTAAAAGTGCCAATTGAATCTTCTGTGTGAAAAGCTTCAGGTCATGTTTCAAAAACTTTCAAGGCTTCAAGGTTGATTTTTTGTTTGTATTGTTGTAGTTGAGCATTAGAGCTTGAATGGTTTTTAATGTATGAAATTATAAACTTCTTCTCGCTAGGTCTTGTCTCAGAATTAGATTAGAATATTTTCCGAGGTGATGCCTCCTGTATTTATAACAGTTATCTCTATATATGATTCAAGTTGTTTAAGTGTCAGTAGAATAGTTGGATTTTTTTGCTGTTGTAAAATATTGTTGTCCTTATAGCACTTAACTCATCAGATTGACGTTTATATTTTGTCTTAATGGTAAGTAAAATGAAAGACTCTATTATTAAGAGAGCCAAAAAAAAAAAAAAGCATATATGTAGTCCGTAGGTCATTTATGATATTCTCCTACTGCTCCTATTTAGTAACGCACAATTCTGTTTTTTTACAAACCTACTCCCGCTCCAATTTCACCCTATTGGCCTGTCAGTAGAAACAAAACACAAAGTGCATTAATCTTATTCTTTTCTTCCAGTTCTTTTCTATAATCTGCTTTAAATACATCATTTATCATTTTCTCTTCTTTCTAAAGTGGTCCATATCACAGCAAATCTCAACACTAAACACTCACATTACATCATCTTGGAAAACTCTTCACACTGACAATTGGAATTAATTTACAAAAACCAAAAAAAAAAAATTATAAAAACTTTGCAAAAAACAAAAAACAAAAAAAAAATATCATAACATAAATTTGAAGCTTTACTAAGAACTAGGAAACAAGAAACTGTGTATCTTTAAAATACAATTTATAATAGAACTTTTCTCGTATTGTCGTTACATCAAATTTCAGTGGAAAAAGTGAACAATTTTATCAAAGAATCAACTTTTTTTCCAAACCAAGGGCAGAAAATGTTTTCAAATGAAAAAAAGTTGTTCAACTATAGAAAGGTAAATTGAAAAAAAAAAAAATAAAAATAAAAAATCAAATATTTCTCAGATACTTTGAAGTGTGTATTATTGTCGCGTTTATCTATTTTCACTATAACTAAACTTAAAAAAAAAAGAAAAAAAAAGGTAAAAGCTCGTTATTAATGTTCTTGTTGTTAAATCTATTGACAGTTTGTATATTTTTGCAAAACAAAAAACGAAATATAAATAAAAAAAAATTAAAAAGAAAAAAACACATGTATCTCTCCAACAAAATGTAGCTCAAATCGATGTTTTATTCTTTTTGTTAATACATTTGTAAACTTGTTAAAAGAATTTCTATTATTTTAAAACTTATTTCACTACGGTAACACTGGAAATATCCTTATGATATAAAAAAACAAAACCAAGAATTAGATGAAAGAGGGCAAAGGAAATACTTATGAATGTAGATAGAGAAAAATATTAATGTTATAGAAGAATAGAAAATTTATAGAAAAAAAATCAGAAAACAACCTTGTGTCCACCAGATACTTGTACTTCAAAAGAAGTGAAAACAGAAAAAAATATGAAACAAACTGCAACAACATACACTTTTCGCAGCAGTACGTATAGTCTTCCAAAAAAGGCTTTTAAACAAAACACTTTTGAAAAACAAAGAAAAAATTTAAAAATAAACGAAACAAATAGTTAATGCTAGTAGTACCTTAAATCAGCTTGTAGAATCCTTATCCTAGTACCTCAAAACAGCTTTTAACAAAAAACCAAATCCTCATTCCAAAATTTAGAAATAGTATTTTTTGAAACGAAACTCGAAATAAGTATGTATTTTCGAAACTTATGAGAAATACAGACATATTTTTGTATCAGTAGAAGAAAAATAACTATTCTCCTTCAATAATACGTATAAGACATTTGAGTTACTCACAGCTTAGATATTTTTTTTTTCTGTGATTGCAAACTACAAAACTTTTTAAAAGTGCAAGGTAATGACATTAAGTCCTTTATTAAGAATGAAATTACATATTTAACGATATTCTTTGAACTCTATACATGTTTGTAAGGTCAACAGATGCTTCCGAAACTCATACATCAATTATCCTATGTAGAGTGCGAGTCGAGTTTGTTTCGAACCATGTTGCCAAAAGATTACCCCACATTCCCAATAAGTGTGCATGTGCAGAATTTGTTGGCACTCAAAGTAGCGTCATTTTCAACTTTCCGAGAACATTGGAGGTCCTAGCATACTCATATGTAGGTCATACAAATTATTACTTCATTGGATATCTAAATTGAATTAAAGAGACCATCGTTTCATAACTCTGTTGATTGCTTACACACTAAGTTTAATGCTTCCACCGAAATCCGCAAGGGTTTAGGGCATTAACAACTTCTTCTTCTTTCGTAGTTTCTGTAGAATTTTCGTCCGCTTTCTGTTAAAGCCCTTCATTGCGGACACGATAGGGACAAAAATCATCAAGATGATTTTAGGTTAGGCTAGGTTAAATAGGGGTATGACGGATATGCAATCATGCAGACATCAGGCACCAAAACGGGCGATCCCTCTCGGAACCAGTTCTATTTGTCCTCAAATGGCAAAAACCTAAACAATCGCCTTGGTGAAACACCCAATTTGCAAAAGCCAGCAGAAGCCAAGAAGTCCTTTGAAGTTCGTGCTGTCTATTTCCTCTAGGTTTTCGAAAAAGTATTTCCCTAACAATTTTCCTCGACTATGCGATATTGCCTCGCATTCACACAGTATGTATGTTATGTCCTCAACAGCTCGTCCGCTTGTTAATTTCCTTTAATACCGCAGAGACGTGGCACCAAGCACAGTCTTACCCCGTTCTGACTGCATAGTGCCTTGAGTACTGTGCGATAGCCCCTGACTGTATCAGAGTTGACGTTGGATTCCATCGCCTTCAGTGCGGCCTGGCTACCGATGTAGATAGCGATATTTCTGTCAGATACCGATCTGATCTGCATTAGCTCAGCCGCCCTGAGTGCAGTCTGATTGGAAGTCACTGCTTGCGTCTTATAGACACTCTTAGTTCTGGGTCTTCTGAGAAGATACCAGAACCTTCCTCTGTTTTTGAGCCATATGTGAAAATCGCAATTTCATTTGACCGGATTATTGCATTTTTTTCCCGGCCCTACCTCTCCGGATAAATTATATCGTACGAGATGTCGAAGTCGACCAGGGAAGGAATTTCATCCGTTAGAATTGGATTACCTGGCAGTAGTTCCAATAGGACCGTGCCATGTCCGAAACTACTGCTCTTGAAGTAACCCAGATCAGTGAGTCGTATCGCACTGTTGCCATCAAGTTTTTTGATCTGTAAATCAAGCGGTGTTATGTGCAAAAAGGTGTCCAATACTGCCGTAGGGCTGGTACGAAACACATCTGTAATGACTATGGAAGACTATGGAAATAGTTAGAATAGTGCGTGAGATAGTGATATTCTTCCTTCTTTCCGAGTACTGTATCATATAATGCAGTACCGATAATAAGTTAGAGCAGAGGTTCTTGATAAGCAGAGGCTAGGGTCTTGTGATAAAAATGTTGCATATCCAGACTTTGGACAGCCTTATGCATGAACGTACCTTTTGTGTTGAGTTGAGGTGGTCAGGGCTTTCAATTTGCCTGACCTTATCATAAGTCCCACTCTGTTCACTTCAGCTTCTAGATTTTGGGCCATTAGACGAAGATTCATTATCTGATGTGAAAATATCATGGTCCATCGAAATCCATTATTATTATTTTCCGTTTCCATTCCATTCCAGTATTCATCCCTGGTGCACTTCACTTGGAAATTAAAATTCCTCCGACACCATATCATTGTATAAGAGGCGACACTTGCTAGTCTCATGATAGCTATTCACTTTTATGGGATGACTGTCCTGTGAAACTGTCGAAAGCCTTCTCAAGGTTAATAAGCAATAAATATTGGCGATGAGCTATACTCAACACAACATTGCTCTATTACTAGTACGATCCATAAGGAGTTAATGTGGTCTATGTAGGAGGATCTAGCTCAATAGACTGCGTGTTCGTCATTGAAAATTGAATAAAAATGTTTCTTTATCTGATCTAATATCTATATAGTTTTTAGGCTACAACCGGCCGAACACATACTCATATACCCACCCAGTTTCCCTTGAAATAGTTCAAGAAGGATTCCGTCAATTCCTACTGCTTTGCTTTTCTTGAAAGACTGCGAATCCAAAAATCGTTTGCTTCAAAAAATTTATTATAATTCGAGATCATATTATACTATCATCCCCCTAACTGGTTTAGGACTATAAGGAAGTGCTCTTCGCATCAAATGAGCTGATCCTTATGCAAAATAATAAAGTTGCTGTCCAAGCTCTTCCTTATACATTACATAGTATTCCTACCATCAATAAGCTTCTTGGCGATGTAATAGACAGTCGTGTAGCATCTGCTGTTTGCTTCTTAGGTCTTTGACGAAAGTGAGTCTTTTCACCTTTTACACTATGATGGACACTTCTTTTTAAATCCGATGTTGGGTTTTCTTTACTGCTGAAGGCACTACAATCCAATTATCAGCGTCTGCTGATAACCATATGCTTTGACTTTGTACTCGTATGTGGCTCATTTTCAAACATATATTTCACGGCATGTCAGTTGTCATCTACGTTTTTGTTTCTATGGCTAGTTGGTATCCGAATTGCTGGCAAACCTAACGATGCCTGGTTATATCGGTATCTGTATAACCAATATTATGATTTAACACCATACTTCTAATGGTATGGAAGTTAGTATTGCCGACGTCCAATGTCTATTCATACCTCTGCGCTATTTTCCCCGATCATTAGTAAGTGTTTCGTTGTAGACAATTACTAAGCGACAACAGCAATATTGTCCTAATGATGGTAAATTTTAATAACTCTGCTCCGAAATTCGAGTCATTAGTATCCACACACTTTGTGGTTTCCATATCTGCATGACTGTTTGGACATCCGAGTGTTCCCAAGTATTCTGCCCGAGTAGAGCATGGCAATGCTTTTTGCTGGTGAGTGGTATTCCTCGACATCAAACCATTTCAAGACCAAGAAGTCCATCTTATGTCGTGCGAACTCACGCTTTATTCGTCGGAATCTGGAATTTTGAAGTCCCGAAGTAAGTCGAGCCTTATCCCAAATCTGGAGGATATGACGCTTTTCCAAAAGGCCAATATTTTCGCCATAAAAGATTGGTGTCTTTTTCTCTGTCGATGTCTACTCCCTATTTCACTATTCCAAACCAGCAGCGGTCATTTCTTTGATACCATAATCATGTCATGTCATCATCTTAATCATAATCATGTTCAAGAAGAATATTCTTAAAAATAAGATCCGCCTTGAGAAATTAGTACATCTTTCAAAGCTTGACTGTTCTCTTCGGCCCAATTATCCTTAACTTGGCAATCGTTTAAGTAACCTTCAGATTACAGCATAACCCAGTAGCTCACCTTCGGCAAATTTCAATGATAAGACCAACAATCGGTTACTGTACGTTCTATCTTAACCGAACGGCCGATTTCAATAAGTCTTATAGACTCTAGGGAATCTCCTTAGGATTAAACCCTCAAACGGCAGCGAAAATTTTCACTGACATTTTTGGGTATACGTCCCAATTCATTTGTACACTATAGGTTTTGGTCAGCGTTTTAAAAAATATTCGATAACCGTCTTTAAAAGAGCTAAAGTTGTATTCTATTTTTGTATTTTTATAGTTGTATATTATTTGTTTTTTTCTAATTATTTGCCACAGTTGATAAACTCTTCCAGAACGTATCTAGTTCAACTGTTATAAAGGCAGATCTGTGATACATATTTTTATTCGGTAAATTTTGGCAAAAATCATAAAATGTCTCAACGACGGTTAGGTGTCTTAGGAAATGTTGTTCTAAATTTCGGGTTTGGTTCGCTAAATATAAAAGAGCACCTCGTCTTCCGATTGAGCAAGTTTTTCGTTAAGCCATCAACAAATTACCATGCACATAAACGCTCTAATAAATGCCCATTTAGAGCGACGTCGTACTACGCGTCCTAAAAAAAAAAATGGCATTATCAGTAATTTTTTAAAATGAGGCTGGAGCGTACTAAGTTAATGTCTCGATGTGGTTTTAACAGATGTTCCGTTGGAATCATTTTTATTTGCTGTATTTACAATATCTAAAAAAATTCTTCTGAATTACGTGACATTTAAAAAACCGAAATCGATACATATTCATTGTATCTTTTACCACGTTAAAAGTGTTACCAAACTTAATCTTTTTACAGCTCCACAGTCGATAAATACAAAATGCCATAGACAATTGCTCAGGCCATTTTACTGACGTAAAATGTTTCAGTGCCTTTAATTAAAAACAGAGCATGATTATTAACCATCAATAATTGGTATTTATCAGATTTTATTCAAAAATCGTAAGTCGCTTTATTTTATTTTTTTTTTTAATTTTTAATTATATTTTAACCTTAAAAATGATTGGAGAGCTTAAATACAAAGTATTTTCCTATTCCTTAACGATAAAAAAAAATCATTCATTAAACCTTGTCCTAAAAATTCGGGTTTCTTTTATATCAGGCTGTGAGGAACAAAAATGCAAACCCCTTGTTACTTATCCCCACTTTCGACAAAAATCAAATAATAACAAATTCCACCGTAGAAACAACTTACAATTTTCCTGGATGACAACGTCCACAAAAAAACAACTGTACATATGAAAAAAAAATTTAACAACTAGGTATATTAAAAAAGAATGCCAAAATGAATTTTTCAACATATTTAAAAAAAAAACGACTAATTAATAAACAAGAAAAATTTAAAAGAAAATTAAAAAAAACTTGGTAACTTAAGATTAAACAAAATAAATGAAAAATTAAATCAACAATTGACCATCTATTTGTATAGAATTGTAAAAATATATCTAACAAACCAAATCATAAATAAATATATTTTTAGATAAGCAACAATTGATATACTCGTATAACTGATGACAAAATAAATGTTTATAAAATGAATACTCAGAAAAAAAATCAATTCTTTCCATTTCTTTGTTTAAATTAAAGAGAATCAGCAAAAATCAATATAATTAAAATAAATTAAAAATATATATATTCATTACTATTTTCATAAAATTTAATGTACATTATGAAGAACACTAAATAGAAATCCTATAAATATATATATTTTATAAAAAAAACAAACAAAAAACAGCATCATATAAACAAAATCAAAAAAAAAAAAAACTTTTTTTCATCTCAGTTTTTTCTTTTCTTTTCTTCAATTTATTTCATAAAAATTATAAAACAAATGAAAATATTAGAGAAGAGAAATTATAATAAAAAATGAAACAAAAATCTCGTTTTAGAAGATTTTTATTTTTACAAATAGATGTAAAATTAGTACCTAATTAATAAACAATTAAAGAAACAATTTAAAATAACAAAAAAAAATGGATGAAAACATTTTAAAAGAAAATTCTTTAGAAAAAATATATAAAACAAAACCAATATTGTACTTGTATCAAGGTGAACTAATTATTATTAAATGAAACAAAAGAAACCAAATAATAAATAAACCGCATAGAATTATATGTTTAAGAAGATGAATGAATTAATGGATAAAAAAAATAATAATTTATTGTTGTTAGAGATGATATGTTATAGAAACTAAAAATTGAATACATTTGATGAAAATAGACAAAAAAACAAAAAAACAAAAATAATAAGCAACCATCTGAAACAAGTGAAACAGAAAATTTAGTAAAATTATAAAACTCTTTGTGTGAACAAGATGAGAACTCTTATCAAAAAAATGAAGAAAAAATAAAAAAAAATTCAGAAAAAAAATTATACGAATTTGTTTTTTATTTTATTTAAATCTTCCTCGTGGACAGAACGAGGAAGGAAAAATGTCCACTAAGATTCCTTTTTACAATAGAAATATGATCTGAAGGAATATCACTATGTTGGGGTTAAATTTGGCAAATGCGTCACTGTCGCCGATAGACATGCTGCCAGTAGTCACTTGTTCGTGACCTTGGGAAAGTATTTACCCAATAGAGCTGTTTTGAAGTGATTGTAGAATTAGAATATAAACTAGATAATCAGTTTAGTTTTAGGTCGGGGCATGACACTATTCATGCCGCGTCGAATCTGATCATCAACATACAATGGAATAGATGCAAATACAAATGTGCGGGCGCCTGCCACCCTCCTGGTCGACTTCGAGGCAACCTTGAATAGCTTATAATAAGAAGGGTTTTTCTTTAAGTTGACCAGAATGGGCATGCCGAAACCCCTGATATGTATGATTTACAACATCCTTATGGGAAAGAAGTTCGTTGTCAAATGTGGCAACGTAATTTGAACAAAAATATTTTTCTTTTTCTTTATTATTTATGCGTGCTGAAGGAATTTAAGTACCCTTGCACACAGCGCGGCGAAGAAAAATCAGGGAGGAAAGAGAGAGAGGTACTTGTAATGACTAGGAAATAAAGAGCTAGGCAGGGCATAAGCGATTTGTATGGCTAAGGAACGATTCACGATATTTTAGAGTACGTCCGAAAGTTAGCTGAGGGTATACTGATGAGCATTCAAAGCGAGGCAAGTGTCACGGTTAAAAATTTGAAGGGGCGGAATGGTGCACTGCACCGGCACTGGTGGTGGAAATAGCGATAAAACAAAAGGAGACACGAGACATTACGTTCGAGAGTTTCCATTATCTGAGTGATATTAGTATCACCTATGAGGTGCATCTAACGGTTTTTAATCCTATCTAGCAGGTGTATATAAGTTTTCGGCGCATCCGCCCAGATGTAGGCACTGTACTTCAATTTTGTTAGAAATTTATCCTCTTACGAATCTATCCTCATATATTGAGGCCAGATCAGTGTGGGTGAAGTGTTTGTTACATCGCTTGAAAAAAACCTAGACATTTCAAAGAGATTTTAACTACACCGAATATGTGGTCATTCCAACGTAGGTTATCATTGACACACATACCGAGAATACAATTGCCATTCATGGACAATGGCTGGGCTGCGCTTTAACGACAGCAGGCAGCACTGTGTTCTGGAAGCATAAAATTCTGTTAGTGGTTCTTCAATTAGTTATGTTGTTAATTTCAAAATTTAATGAGCTTAACATACGCTAGCGTTCCCGTTCTATAGTCGAAGAGCAGGGACGTGAGTCTGGGAACGAATATGAAACGCAGGGAGTATTTTCATCAGCAAAGGAGTATATTACGAGTAGATTAAAATTTGATTGATGAAAATTAAAAAGAGTGTCGATGACAGAACGGAATCCTGGGGCACACCATCATATTCATTTTATGGATATCAGACTTGAAACCATCCAAAACAACTTAAATTTAACTTCCCGAAAGGTAGTTTCGAATCCATTGAAGAAGAGACTCATCGATCCCAAATGCGGCTTACAACAAGGAGCGTTTATTTCACCGATACTGTTTAACGTACTCGTTAGTGGGTTTCGTCAAACACGCTGTAGCGTACGTTTTAATGGCGAACAGATTACGCCCAAAAATCGTAGTCATTAAGATTCTTTTGCAACGTGACTTCGATCACGTTAAGGAGTATCGCAATGTTTGTAATCGAAAATTAATTTCCAAACATTGGACAGCTGTAACTGGTCGTAAGAAATGCAGTTAGGTATTTCGGTATCTTGATAAGTTTTTTTATTTTGACCAAAACATTTGCTTGTTTGCCTGGGGTCAGGAAGACTTTGCCTTTGACAAGAAGACTAGTTTACAGTAGCCAACTTTATTCTAAGTGGAAAGTCATATGATACGTTAAGAGAAGAGAACATTCAATGGCAAATTATACGAGCTGTACAGCGACATTGACCTAGTGAGAAAACTTCGCTTCAGTCGCCTAAGATGGCTAGGGCATGTAGAGCGAATTGAGACCATTGTAGCGACCCGCGGAGTCCTCGAGCTTAGCGAGAGAGAGAGACAATGCAGTGGAATCAGACCGCGGTAACTTGAGAGGATTGTTAGTTGAGATGTTCACCCCGAACTGCAGATTGGAATTGAATAAGCAGGCCTGAGAAGACTCTTATCATCGCAGTCATATCCTATGACCTAGAAGCATGAACATTTACTTAGGCAGATGGAGACATCCTTGTTCGTTTTCGACGCAAGATTCGTCAAGTGGTTTTGGTCCCGTTTACGTTGACGGGTTTTAGAGAAGAAGATATTACAGCGGACTCTATAGCGCCAACGACCTGGTCAAACAAATGCGCATCAGTCACCTTGGATACATGGAGCGTCAATGAATATTAATTCTCTGGTCTGCAGATGTAAAGCAGTGGAAAACCTCTCTTAAAATGGCGAGCACACCTAATTGGGAGCAGTTAGAGAAGTTTTTTGGTTGAGGCCCAGGACCACACCGGTAAATAAATAAGCATGTAAATCGCATCAAGGATATGAGCAGACGTTAACCAAATAAGTGTTTATCCGTAACCGTGTTTATCTCAGCGCCCTTACTAGTTTTAATAATTAATTCAGCTTGCCAGCGCCAGGTTATCGTCACTCAGTTCCTAAGCACTCTTCATGAATTGACTTACAAATCAGCACCTACTCGTACTAAATCTTATTGTGGAATGATTTGAGCACCTACGGATTCTTTGTATCTCGGAGCCGTTGGTGCCTTCTACAAAGTTTGCCTGACGAGTTGAAAACCATCACCTTATCACGGTGACTCAAATATATCCGTCGATGATGCTGTAAACAAACGTGGGAATCTTATTTGTTTAAGGTCTTTGATGTCAGTCTCATCGATACACGTCTCAGTTCCGTTAGGTGTTCTCTGCACAATTAAGGTTGTAGTGCTAGGGAGGTTCCATTAAAAGGCTGCGTCTATAACTTGACATGTAGAAATATGATTCGATAAGTTCAGATCGTATTAATAGATGCCAGAGTTGGGTTGGGAATGCTTTTCGGATAACATGAGCTAGTCGATTGCTTTAGCTGAGAAGCCGGTGTTAATTGCCGAGATTCGTTCGTCGTTTGCGTTTACATACCATTTTGTACATTGTTGAAGCGGACCTACATTTTGCAACATTTGCTTCAGCAGCGACAATCAAGTTGCACTTAAAACCTTGCTGAACCTTCTTACAACTTTCAAGCTACTGCGAGGATGCAAGACTTCATTCTGACTTCATTGAATCTTGCCTAAATCCCAGGTCACAATGGGATTACGGGAAATAAAACTGACTAGGCAAGGGTCAGAAGAGGGATTTTCAGGACCCGAACCTACTTTAGGTCTGCCAGCGTATAAGGCATGACTCTCCATCGTTATATGTCTCACAGAGATAGTTTCCCATTCTATCTACCAACCATTTAGAAAATGTCTTTAACCACTTTGTTTAATTTACATACTATTTACTTACTACCCGTTTTTAAATGATGAGGGGATGAAGCCAATTCCAGCGAGGATTAAGTCTACTTTTCCAGCAATTGCCATGGGTGCCGACACTAATTGAAATGCGGGCAATTAAGCCGAATTTCGTGGTCACTAGATTACTTCAGATTACGAGTAGAAAAAAGAAAGAAAAACTAGAAAAAGGAATACGAAGGACTCTGAATATCTCGTTACCTAATTAGAATAAGCATTTAACATCCACTTACGAGTAGCTTAGAAGTTAGTAATGCTTGCATTGTCATTGCTGTGGCAATAAAATTTCATTATCCTGCGGATGTCTGTATAACTCTCATGACAATTACAGCCATTGTGTCACTCGAATTCCTAGACTCAATCCTTAAAAAAAAATAAAAATAAAAGGACTATCCAACGCTTCTAATTAAAGTCAATTTGAGATTTCCGTTCTCCGTCCTTTAATTTGCAGTCGGACAAGTACTCAAGTATTCATATCGTCGTTTCGCAGTCAAAATGTTGCATATTGCTCGAGGGTATGATACTAATCAGTTTTGCATGTAGGATATGCGGCAAGGACTTTACATAAAATACGGCAGAGTTTACAGAGTGACACTCACTCAAAGACCCAACTCCACTCATATCTGAAATTCCATCTGCGCTTTAGGTCAAAATTGTTTTACCAAAACCTTGTTGGCTTGAAAATACTCGAAATACCTACGACATAACCTTGCAGTTAATTTTGTTGTTTGACGTTGTTGTCGTAAATATTGTCTCACCGAATGGCAGCGAATATTGTTTGCAATCATAACTAAGTTTGCGCATTCCCAGAAGTTTATAATTCATTCACTTTGGTGCATCCTGTCGGAGTACCTATTCCGTACTCTTTGCTCTATCCATGCATTTATGGAGCTTTAGTGTTTCTTGGGTGCATTTGAGGATGCAGAGATAACAGATAGGCATTACGCATATTCTATTTGTTTTCGAATTGTAGCAGCAGCTTATTCGTACTGCGAATGGACTCGTAGATAAGTTTTGAAATTGCTGGCATCCGCTTAAGTTGACAAATGGGGATGGTGGGGATGTTCATCGCCGACACAACGAATTGTCTGACGAAAGTTTTGTTTGGATACTCGCAGTCCGTTGCCTGCTGCTACTAGGCATTGCATTGGTAGTAGAGCATGCCAGCGTATTGGCGAAAGTCATGAACAGGAAATTCCAATCCCAATGTCCGTGAAGGAGGAACAATAACTGTGTAACTTTGCCATTTCTGTGGCCAGGAAAATACGCCCTTATAAAACGGCTGTTTTAATGTGTTTCATGTGTCTTTTGGTATGGTGGCCAGCGGTAGATACATACTCGTACATCGCTGTTGTTTGTTTGTTTGTTTTGGAAGTTTCTACACTTCAGTTGGAATTCGGTTGTTGTGAAACCCATTTAAATGCCCTACTGGTGCAAGTTTGCATGGTTAAGTGATGCTTTGGAATGCTTCACATTTGACCTTAACAGAGTGGCTGTGTTTTATAAAATTGTGCATGTGGATGGTAAAGTGTTTTTTAAATGGTTTGCAATGTGCTTGCTATTATTGTTTCAGAATCTCAGCTAGGATTGCTGGAGTAGCACCTACAAAGTGTACGAGGCAGAGGAATTTTGGAAATCCGTGGAAAAACAAGAGTTTCAAAATGCGAAAAATTCAAAAAGAAACATTTCGTGGAAGAAACCATGTAGCGTTATGCACTTAGATTAATCTTTTTTTTTTTTTTTATAATTTACGCGCGCCTAAGGGGTTGATATCTTTTTACTGTTGCCAGGGCGCGGGCGGAAAGATAGAAGGAGGAGAAAGGAAAATTGTTTTTGTAGTGGTTTGAAACTCAGGTGTGTTTGGTTTCTATGTTTGCTCTCCAGGGGTGGGAGTCCGAATAGGACGGAGAGTTTTTCTTCACTCAGAGTGATTCGAGATATAATTCCCAGTATTTTTTTCATTGCTTGAAACTCTTATAACAGCTCGTTTGTGAAAGTGTGTGGCGTTAAAACGGGTGGTGACAGTTTAGAGATAGTAGTAGAGATACGAATCTGAAATTCAAATAACAAAAACAATTACTCAGGAAGCAATTTAATAGGGTCTTAAATTGACATTTAACACCAAACAAGTCCACCAGCGACATTTTCTGAATTCGGAAACAAAACCGACTTCATGGTCATCGTAGATCTATAATTTTGTGAGCTGATCATTCTGAGTAAAGAGCTGTCTAAATCGCTAATACTTCTAATTTTAATTTAATTTGAATTTTGGTGGGGGCTAACGCCTCCATTTATTTGGCTTAATACAAGCCTAAAAACTAAAAGAGAAATTAAGGTTTAGCGATATCTAGGACTTATCAGTAGGGCTTAAAGCTAGGGATGGTGAAGGAGATTGGATTTGAGGGAGAGTGCTGCGATTAAAATCGAAAACGGAAAGGTTGGAGTTTACCTTACGCAGCATACGGGAGATTGGTTCGTTAGAGCCATATGTCGTGCAATGGATTGGTAGTTAAAAGAGACAATGGCAACGTAGATTACGAGGGTTAGTATAAAAGAAAATGGAGTTGTAAAGAGACGGGAAATCAACGGAGCCTGGGAGCAGTCGGTGAATGAAAAGAATGTCAGCTGCGTCCCTTCGTCCCTCAAGGGTATTCAGGTTAATGAGCTTGAGACAATCTCGATACGGAGGTAAGGTTAGAGGATCATTCCAAGGTAGACCTCGAAGAGCAAATCGAAGGAAATGACGCTGGATGCTCTCAATAAGGGATATATGAACTCGTTGAAAGGGACACCACGCTTGGCTAGCGTAGTCAAGGAGGGGGTGAACGTAAGTGATGTATAGTGCTCTGGTTACGTACGGGTTGCAAAATTCTTTGGACCATCTTTTAATGAAGCCGAGTGATGGGTTTGCTTTAGAAATTATCTCATCAATATGCGAGCGGAAATTAAGCTGCCTGTCGCATAATATGCCAAGGTCGCGGATAGATTCAACAAGGGGTATAGGTTGGCCGTGGAGATGGTAAATTCGTTGAGGAGACGGTAGATTGACATTTGGAGACATTGAGTTCTAAGCAGTTCTTGATGCACCAGGTGGAAAAACTATTAAGATCTATTTGAAGGAGGCTGGAGTCGTGTTGTGAGGAGATGAGTTTAAAAAATTTGGCATCGTCAGCATAGAGAGAAAGTGTTGAGTGTTGAATGAGCCTTTGAAGGTCGTTAATAGTTAGGATGAAGAGGAATGCACCCAGGTGACTACCTTGAGGAACACCTGAAGTGGCCAAGAAAGGGGCCGATAGGGCAGTCCTGAATCGGACACTATAAAAGCGATTATCAAGGTAAGAAGATATCCATTTTAGCAAAATGGGTTCAAAGCCCAGGACGGACACGAATTCGACGAGGTTAGTGGTAAATAGAGGAGCCAATGGGGAAGTTAAGCATGCAAATAAGAGGGATCCGGTACGAAGGAATTATCGGCAAAAGATTGCTTAAAAAAAGTAGCAAAAAAGTTGGCTATGGTATGCGGATCAGTTGAGGATATATTTTCGTAAGAGAGGGATGAGGAAAACCGTCGAATTTTTTTTTTGTAGTTAACGAATTGGTAGAAAGACTTAGGATCGTTTATAAGCCTTAATTGCGCACTATCAAGGTATCGCTGGTAGAGAATATAATAAAGCTGGGAGAATTGAAGGCATAACCCGAGGTAGTTGGAACAGTCCGCAAAGGAATTTGAGGAATCGAAAGAAAACTGCCCATAATTTGTGTCTCTTGTTACGTAAAGAGTGAAGTTTACGATTATACCACAGGGGGCTCGCTTTTGCGCGAAAATGGGACGTAGAGAGAAATAGAATTGAATAATTTTCGGTAGAAGATAGAGAGAGCATCACTGAGGGACATATTGGCGAAATTAAAAGAACACTTACTAAGATATTCGTTAATTTTGCAGAAATTCAATTTATGAAAGTCGTAAGAAGAGGCAGCTGCAGATGTGGAATGCTGGATAGGAGAGTGGTGGAAAAGAGAAAGAAGAAGTGGCGGGTGAAAGTTATCAATGATCGATAGTGAAAGGGGAGAGAGCGAGACAGACGAGTTTATGGGGTCAGTGGTGAAAATGAGGTCTAATTGCCTACCCATATAGTTGGAGCCCACTAACTTGGCATAAGCTAGAGTCTGTAAGCTTATCCAAGAAGAGGCATTCTTTACTCGAGTTAGGGATTTGCGGTAAAAAAAGATTCATCCTCTGATTGAGTCCAGTGCAATTGAGGTAGATTGAAATCGCCGAATACGATGATATCATCGAGAGGATCGGATAAATTAATTATTTGATCAATTGCATCGATAGCGAGTTGGTAGCGTTCGATAGGTTGCACCGGTAGGATGTAAAAAAACACATAACGTACAGGGACCTCTTGGGGAGTGTTATCTTTATGGAAACGTAATCAAGCTTAGAAGAAGTAGAAACAGCGATTGGAGAAGAGGTTAGGTCATTGTGGATGGCCACTAGGACACCTCGATACGAAGAATCATCTTTTGGACGGGTAAGATCATCGTCTCGAAAAACGTTGAAACTAGGGGGGAATAATTCCTGATTCTTTATACCGGGAATTAGATTAGTTTCGGTCAGAGCGTATGACTGGCACAAGACAGCACAAGTTTTAGATCGCAGTCCTCTGACGTTTTGATAATAGAAGGTAAGAGGAAGGTTATTTCGAGAACGCATAGGAGTGAATGGTTGGAACACTGGCAATGGTAGCACGTTAGGCACGAATCCTAAAATCCTTTGAATCCTAAATTTATTGTTTTCAGCTCTGCTTCGGTGAAGGTGTGAGATCCTTTTTGAGTGCACATAGTTACCGAAAGCAGCAAGGTCGTCTGAAACTTTTTGGGGAGACATATTGAAAATCTCGTGGAACTTGATATACGAGGGCGGGTCAATAAGTCCGTGACTTTTTGAATTTCTGACCTCTTTACTGAAACAGCAACACTGCTCCTGTCAACAGGCATCTGTCAGTTGACTCCTGTCAAAATTTAAACTTGCTGCGTCAGTTAGTTTGTGTTTGACAGCTATTTTTATCAGACTACTCACTAATTTGAGGAGAAAATGGAAAAATGGAAAAAATCGTGTAACAACTTCACAGGAAGGTTTGGCGTTGTTTAATCGCAATATGGAGGAGTTTTTGCGCCGTTTTGTAACCGTGGACGAAACATGGATCCATCACAACACACCAGAGAACAAACAACAGTCAAAACAGTGGGTTTCTAAGGGTGAATCGGCGCCAAAGAAGGCCAAGGTGGGTTTGTCAGCCAATAAAGTTATGGCGACTGTTTTTTGGGATGCACGCGGGATAATCCACATTGACTACCTTCAAAAGGGAAGAACAATCAATGGGGAATATTATGCCAACTTATTGGACCGATTCAATGACGATTTGAAAAATAAACCGACCTCATTTGGCCAAGAAAAAAGTTCTTTTCCACCAAGACAATGCAAGGGTGCACACATGTGCAGTTGCCATGGCAAAAATCCATGAATTGGGCTATGAATTGCTCCCTCATCCACCCTATTCTCCAGATTTGGCTCCGAGCGACTACTTCTTGTTCCCAAACCTGAAGAAATGGCTTGGTGGAAAAAGATTTGACTCCAATGATGAAGTCATCTCGCAAACAAAGGCCTATTTTGAGGACCTCGACAAATCATTTTTTTTGGAAGGGATAAGAAAATTGGAGAAGCGTTGGACAAAGTGTATACAGCTCAAGGGAGACTACGTTGAAAAATAAAATTATTTTTTTATCACAAAATCTGTGTTTTATTCCAAAAGTCACGGACTTATTGACCCGCCCCGCCGTATCTATAAGTTTCTCAGATTTGTAAGGTCAGTAGCTAGACCTTCCTGCTGTATGGAGACCATGACACTTGTTTTCGTTTTTCCCTTTGTCATGCAGATACGCTAGAAGTAGACGTATATTCTCGTAGGTCTTTTTTTCTCTAAGCCTAGAAAGTGCATAACGACATTCTGTTGTGTCAAAAGTTTGTTGAGTTAGTTTAACTGCGGGAGGCAGAAAGAGGTCAAAAATGGGGCTAGTGGACGAAGATGTTGGAGGCGAAGCAGCAGTAATTGAAGGCGCTTTAGACACATTTTCCGATGAGGGACTTATGATATGGGAACTAGTGAAATTGGGATATTTAGGTTCGGTTTTGAGATCGAAATTTGGGAAATTATTAGGGAAAGGCGTGTGTTTTTTTAGGGGTGAATGCTGGGAGTTTGAGCTACAGGTGTTAAGTCAAAAGTGACACGTTGGTTTGTGGTGGAATAGAGGGAGTTGAAGTATGGGTGGGAGGCTTAAAATTAGGAACAATTTTAGTTTTAAAGCTCCATTTGGAGCTGGGTCTGTTTTGAGAAGATGGATCTTGGCAAATTGGATTTACTTGCTAACTTAATAGATGGTTTAGGTAAGACGGACTGCTTCACTTTATGCTGCTTCTTGGTCGTATTTTCTAACTATTTGCAGACACGCATCTTTCCAAGATTGAAATTGTTGCTGTCTGGATTATGGAATAGCCATTCGTATTTGGCCGGAATATTGAGCTTGAAGCTGCGCTTACTTCTAGATCTACCGGGGAGGTTAGAAAAGTCCACCAGGTCTTTGAATTAGTATGACATTCAATCCGTTGAAAGGTGATTTTCTAATATCCGTTGGCCTGATCTCATTGCCGCTTAAAAACAACGCCACTGCGCTCCGGCCACTAAAACACCTGACGTGCAATGATTTAAATAAATTGTTGGCGCGGTATTCGTTTCCAGATCAATATTGCATCCCGGTAAATTGTGATTTTTTTGCTCTTTGGTTTATTTTTGACAGCTCACGCGTGATTCGTGACATGTGTGAAAGTTAAACATGTTCAATTAAGATTGCAATTTCATCATACAAAGACGTACGTACAACGCTTACAAGTTATTGAATTTTATTATCAAAATTCGTAATATGTGAGAAATGTTTTCGCTTTCTTCAACCATTTTACGGTCGTCATAATCGACCTACTGAGCAAATAATTCAAGCCACCTACCCGTATACGTTGAGTGCGTATAGACGAAAAAATTGCTGCTGTATCCGCCAGTGTTAATGAAG
Organism: Volucella bombylans; assembly: GCA_949129095.1. NCBI lineage: Eukaryota > Metazoa > Arthropoda > Insecta > Diptera > Syrphidae > Volucella > Volucella bombylans. The sequence goes on from OX422143.1 coordinate 150,367,948, forward strand.
ACCATTCGTCGCCTTTCGCAGGAATTGAGATTGTGTTACTCGACTACGTGGAAGATTTTACGCAAGGATCTTAGTCCAAAACCTTACAAAATACAGTTCGTGCAAGAATTCAAGCCGACGGTGGGCTTGACGGTATACTGATGAGCATTCATAGCGAGTATTATGGTAAAAGTCTAAAAGGGCGGAATGCTACAGGCGATTTTAAATTTAGCACTGGTGGTGGAAATAGCGATAGAACAGAGTGAGACACGAGATATCACGCCGATGTTCGAGGGTGTCCATTGCCTGAGTGATATTGGTACCACCTATGAGTTTTATCTCACGGTTTTGAATCCTATCTCGCACTAAGTGCAGAGATGTTTCAGTAGCACCTGACCAAATATGCATTGTATGCATTATACTGCAATTTTTGGCGTTTGAATGCCTTATATATTATGGCCAGGTCAGAGGGGGTGAAATATTTCTTACATCGCTTAAGGAAACCCAGACGTTTCGCAGCATTTTTGGCGATATCGAATATGTGGCCATTCCAACGAAAGTTGTCATTGACGCACATACCGAGGATGGAAAGTTTGGCTGGGTGTTTAAATTTAGCTTTAACGACAGCAGACAGCATTGCGTTTTTGAAGCATTAAATCCTACTCAGTTAGTGGTTCCCCAATTATGCTGTTAATATCAGAATTTAATGAGCTTAAAATACGCTGGCGTTCCCGTTCTACACCCGAAGAGCAGGTCCGGGAAGCAATATGGAAATCAGAGATTACTATCGTCAGCAAAGATGTATATTGGATTAGAAGTAGGAGTCAAGAGATCATTAATGAAAATTAAAAAGAGTGTCAGAGACAGAACGGAGCCCTGGGGCACACTAGCATTTATTTTGTGGATATCAGACTTGAAACCGTCCAAGACTACTTGAATTGAACATACCGAAAGGCAGTTTCTAATCGATTGAAGAAGAGATTCGTCGATGCCAAATGCACGCATTTTCGACAAAAGAGCCTGTTGCCAAACTCCGTCAAACGCCTTAGTAATATCAAGTACAACTATCTTGCTTTCGTCAGATTGATGTACGCTTTGGTTCCACTTTTCGGTGAGACATGCCATTAAATCACAAGTGGACCTGTTGCTACGAAAAGCTTACTGCTGGTCATTGAGAAGTTTTCGTGTTTCGAAATATTTCATGAGCTGACTGCTTATCAGCGTTTCCATGACCTTAGAAAGAAAGGACGTAAGTGCAATGTGTCTGTAGCAGGAGAAAGAAGAAAATTCGCCTTTTCGAAAATTCGGGACGGCCTTGAAAAATTCTATTTTCCACCTGCTCGGAACGAGTCCTAAAGAGTGTGATTGACGAAAAAGCTGACGCAGTGGTTTTTCCAGCGTAGAACACCTCTTCAGAAGAAGGGGAGATATACCATCTGGACCAGCGACTTTATGTATATGGAGACCTTTAAATACTCTTGCTACTACATGAGTGCGAAAGTGGGTTCGTGCCATTGAATATTCGACGTTTTCAAATGTAGGCGGAGACAAAGTACAATCTAAAAGTGTTGAGCTAGCCACAACGCATGCAGCAAGCAGATTGGCCTTGTCCAAAGCGCTGACAGCTGGAATTTTATTGTAAATGAGTGCTAGGTTGGAGGATGATGCAGAATTTGTAATGCTTTTGACGAACAACTAACAATTTTTAATACTTTTGGGACATTGTAGTATTTTTTGCCTCAGTTTTTGGTCGTATTCAAGTTCCGCATGCTTAAGAAAGACGTTGCAGTCATTCTTGGCCCCTTTGAACTTTTTTGATTTTCCTCTATAGGGTTGGCCTTGAGAGACCGAAAAAACATTTCTTTAACCCTGACAGCCTCTGTACAGATTCGTACCATGTCCTTCTTTTGTTTTTTTTTTTTGGTTGCGTCCAAGGATGTGGCTGTCGTTTATAAGTCGGTAGGTCCATCTCCCCTTTGTAGACTGGTTCCATCTCTTTTACCGCGCACTTGTGGTGCACTGCTTTTCTCCCAGCTTGATATCTTTGACTGAAACTCTGGGTTCCCGAATTTTGACATCGTAGGTCCTTTGTAGCTCAGTAGACAGTACATCTGCTGGTAGCATTCCCGCAATGACATACATAACATTATCTGACACTGTCCGATATGCACAGCAAATTATCGGAGCACATATTCTGTTAATTAGCTAGTCTTTCTTGTGTATGACTTAATTTTCTATGCTTTCGCCCATATTGCTGCCACGTACATTGTGATTGACTGCACCACCCTTGACAGAACTAGTCTCATTTGTTGTCTGGATCGTCCTATGTTTGTCATTATTCTGAATAAGGCAGCACTCACCTTTGCGGCTTTGTCGCAAGTTCTTTCCAGATGTTCCTTGTAAGTGAGCCTAGCATCGACCATCATACCTAGGTGTCTAACAGCCGGTTTTGATGTTATATCGTGATCGCCCATCCTGATGGTGATTGTTTCTCTTTCCTTGCGACTGGTTACCAGAACTGCTTCCGTTTTATGTTCTGATAGCTCTAACCCAACTGCTGCCATCCAACGTCTAACTTTTGGAATACACTCATTGCTAAAGTCTTCTATTTATTACAGGTTTTTCGCCGCCACAACGATTGCAATATCATCTGCAAAGCCTATGATTTTAGCATCAATCGGGATTCCAAGTCTTAGAATCCTGTCGTACATAATATTCCATAAGAGAGGTCATAGTACTGATCCTTGTGGAACTCCGCCACTTATGTGGTACTGCCTTACTCCATTGTCGGTATCGTAGAGTAGGAACCGATTATCGAAGTAACTTACCATAATTTTTATTAAAACCCATGGCACCATCATTGACCTAAGAGAATGTACTATAAGCCCCCAGTTTGCAAAGTTAAACGCATTTATGACGTCCAATGTTACGGTCCAATACGGCGCCGCATTTTTTCCTTCCCACTTACTGCCCTAAATGGCTTCTTCTAGGGTCGTAGTTACCATCCGAATAGCATCTACTGTAGAGCGAGCCTTTCTAAATCCATACTGCTGGTTTGAGAGTCCTCCGGCTTCATCAATTGACACCTCCAGTCGTTTGCATATTATTCGCTCCAGTATTTTACCCATCGTGTCTAGTAAGCATATGGGACGGTATGACGAGGACTCATCTGGTGGTTTATTTCCTTTGGGCAGCAGCACAAGACGTTGTTTTTCCATTGGACTGGAAAAACCCCTTCTGTTAAACACTTCTTATACATTTCCACGAATGCCTCTGTTTTTATTTTAACGGTTAGCTCAGGGACCTTATTTGGTATACCGTCGAATCCAGGTAATTTATTATTGCCAAATCGTTTGTATACATCCAGGAGTTCTGCTTGCGTAACTGGTGGGATCTCACCTACTTCCTGCGGTGGTTCTATATGATCTGTTGGTGCTTCAAGTACGCAAAATTGCTGTCTACATTCGACATATTGATGTCATGATTAAAATTATATCTCTTGGAGACGAAGTGTAAGAACGTTTCCAATGCTTTTTACGAAGAAGTAACGGCTGCTTTGTCGGACTATTTGTCGATCCCAGAGCATAATGGGTCAAAGTTATAGCGGGCATCTATGTGTAAGCCTTTGTTCAGCACTGAAATTCAAATCAAATAGCTCTGTTTTTGGTTGTTGTATCTAGTTTCCTATTAGGGTCTGTTTTGCTGTTTTAAATTTGTCCAGAATACAAACCAAGTTAGAAAACCATTTCCATTTTATCTGCTCATTGGATTCGATTTCCCAATTTTCATTGTAACATCTCTAATCTCGTACATAGGAAAGGCCAAAGATTTATTCTGGTCACTGCCAATGAGCGCCACTTATTCTTCTTTGCTACGAGTATTTGGAGTATAAATAGAATCGGAATAGAAAGCAACCACCTAAGGCAGATGGTAACAAATTTTAGAGAAAAGAGTTTTTCATTCATTTTTTTACCCGACCTGAAAGTGGTCAGAATTTTTTTCGGATGAATGCAAAAATTTATGTTAACAAAACCGATGACGGAAACTAGTAAGATAGTAAGACGGAAACCTGATTGAAAAAAACAAACGTAAAATCCCGCACATGAGTCGATTATAGTCATTTTTAAGTAAAGTTGTAAAAAAAAAAAATAGTTAAATCACCTAAATGCATAACCGTGATAAACTGTGTTCGCTGATACAGTTCTCCAAATAGTGTTTCTATATTATTATGCTCCCTTGTTCATTGCTACAACTTTTAACTAAGAATGCCCATAGGTCAAATCTTAAGGAATTTGGAAGTAAGTGTACGCTGGATTCATAAAAATGGCATGCCACCATGGTTGCTGTTCTCAAAATTGTGTAAAAATTTAATATAAGCCTGGATATTTCCATGTCACCCAGTCCTTAACCAGCTTCTTTATTTTCAGTGGTTTTTGCAATTGTTGTACAAATGAAATCGACGCAACGAAGAAGTATATTCTTTATCAGCCATAAATTCAACTTAAAATATTCTCTCGCCGCAGGATATTTTCAACTATTCCTACCTTTGATTCCTCTTGTATATGAACATTTTTTTTTTTTAAAGTTCGCTTTGCTACTCTGTAACGATGCAACAGAATGACGTATCTAAGGACTTCTTTCGCGTATATCTTTTCCCTTTTCACTCAAATATTTCAAAATTAAATTTCTTCATACCTCAGGGTATTCTGGTTGTGAAAGCAACATCCACCGTTGCTGCAGGCTTATATAATCCCTTCTAATGCGAAAATTAATGTTCACTGCTTGTTTGACAGGGGATTTCTGGTAAATCCAACAAGCTTATCTACCTCTGGGCTAGGTTCTAAGAACACACTGCACATCATCATATTTGTAGCTTCGTCTAAGTCATCTAATTGTGTTAAAACATCTATCCACTGAAAAGTTTTCGTTTTATGAATTTGCACAGATTTGAGTTGAGTTGAGTTGTGGTCCGGAATTGTGGAGAGTTTGTGGATGAAAGTTGCTACGCGTTGTTACAAGTATTAACTGCGTTAACCTTGATTTCATTAACTCGACTTGGGAGTCCAACTCTGTGAACGTTTACTGTGGTGCAGAACTTTTGCGTAGTAGTACTACATGCAATATGTGAATGGAACGTAGTGCCTCGAAATACATTTTCAAATCCCTTTCTAAGATGCAATCGTTTCTAAGATACTGATCTGCTATGCAAAGCAAAGAAGTAGACGGAAGGTAACAGTTGTAACACGAATAGAATTTTGAGGAGCAAGTCAACTAACTAACTTTGACAGATGAAAAACTTGGAGAACTTGGCCTAAGGGAAGGATACAAATTTATGAAAGTTGTGTGCACATACATAGTTAGAGAGTGGTTATTTTGGTTGATTTAGTTGGGGGAATGGAGTTTGCCGATGTTGTTTGTATGTAGAATAAGATAATTTAGAAAATATTAAAGTTTTCGGAATTTATTTTTCACAAGGAATTAATTTGTAGTTCAAAAAATTTTGAGACAAGTGACTACAATACACTCTGGCGTATGCCGAACTTTTTCTAGTATTCTATGGCGTATACGTAACTTTTTTTTCCTTTATTCTGATGCATATGAGCCGCTTAGAACTTGAGCCTCTTGAGCCTTAAAAATGGCAAAACCAGCGAATTTACTAAGCCTTAAGTACATCCGTGATTTATTGTTTTAATTTGGACAATTCCGTGAAAGTTTTTATACTCCCTGTGATATAACAGTTTCATTTCTATTTATCAATGGAGGTATTAACCAAGCACCCAGCCAGAACTTATGTACTTTAGGACCTGAAAATCTCTCCCCTGACCCTTGTGTTGTAAGTTTAACGGCGAATTCATTTCCCGTAATCCCATTATGACCTGGGACCCAGACAAAACTATGTGAATTCAGCTGTCCCACTGTGTTCAGTAAAGTCTCGCATTTTCGTAGTGGAGTGAAAGTCGTGAGAGAGTTTAGCAACGCTATCGCTACAGATGCAAATGCATCGATTCTGCACAATTTAGTTTTAGGAAGAGAGACGCACGTATTCCTAATGAGGAGTGAAATCTAACATTGTTATCCTAAAGAAAGACACCAGTGCATCCTATATTGATTTTGGAGCCATCTTTTCCTGGCTCGGATTCTGGCCGAAACTAGTCTTGGACACAGGGAAAGGCGATTTCGTATATTTTCTGCAGCGGAATTGTTGGTGTCAGTGCGTCAGATGACATGTCCATAAAATCAGAGTTAAAATACCATCAATCCGCAGCGTCATCAAAACACCAGTGCGTGTAGTACCAAAGACCACTTAATTTTAAACGCAGAATGGATGTATGAGAGCATTCCATGATAGAAATATCAAGGGGAAGCGAATGAGGCAACACAGACCTCTCCTTGGAGTCTAGTCAAAGAAGTAGTGACATACTATCGTGAAAGGTAGTGAAACCAGACAACCGATGCATAGGATATAATTGGCCTTATTTTTTTTTATAATTTAAGTGCGCCTAAGGGGTTATAATACCCTTTTACTGTTGCCTGGGCGCGGGCTAAAAGGTAGAAGGAGAAGAAAGGAAAAAATTGTTGTGATGTAGTGGCTTGAAACTCAGGTATATGTGTTTTGCAAGAACGTGTTAACTCATTGGAACAATCAAAACTAAGCAATTATAATAGATTTAAACACTTTGAATGTACTGCAAACCGCATTGAATATCGTTCGCAATGGAGTGGGTTTCAACTTGGATGAACGTGACATTAGCAACTGCTTTGTGAAAAAAAATTAAAATGTCAAATAACCCCAACAAATCACATGTAAAAATTCTTTCTCTTAAGTTTACCCATCTTCTAACCAGAGCGATTAAAACAAGTGAAACGGAGAAAAAGATTACAACAAAACTACTAGGCGATGATCAAGACGGATCTGGAATGTACATCAACGATAGTTTAACTTCTCACATGCGAGCACTCTTTAATGACACCAGGAAAGAAAATAAATGTAAGTATATATGGAGGAGGAATAGCATAATCTGTTTTTAAAGTAAGGTACTTTGAAGACCTCGAAAAATTGTAATGTACCTGCCAATCTAAAATGAATACAAAATTAAAATATCAAAAAGATTATGCTACTCCTCCTATTCTATGTTAAAATCAAATGCATCAAAGCATATGAAGCATGAGAGCAAATTGTAATTCGTTCTTAGTTCATTTAAATGCCTTAAGTCCTAATGTTGATGTAATTGTCTTAACTGAAATTTGGCTGTACGATCACGAACTAACCAATTATAATATTTCTGGTTACGAACAGTATGCAAATTGCAATAATTCATTTAGCTCAAGTGGTGTCGCAGTGTACATAAAAAAAGATTAAATAGTCTCAATAGTGCCGATATTCTAAAAATTAATTGTACTATTGATAAGGAAAAGGTTAGCATTCTTAGCGTTTATCGTCTGCATGAACACAACATAAACAAAAACATTTTTATTGCACATGCGAGTATGAATGACTTACTTAAAGATGTATATATGAAGAACTTGCTGGTCGTAGGGGATATAAACATTGACATATTGAAAAATAACTTAGACGCTGATAACTATGTGCTTCTAATGTATACATATGGTTTAAAACCTTTAATAATGGAGGCTACTCCTATCACAGATTCAGCACAAACATACATTGACCATATTTTCGTAAGGTTGGACAAAAAACTCCTACATAATCTATCTGCTCGAGTACTAGACTAAAGAATTACTGACCATGATATGTCTTAATATGAGAATGAGAAAAGTGATAGGTGTTGATGGGGACACACGCGAAATTACTCCAGTAAAATTTTTTCTCATTTAAAATATAAAAAAGGTTAAGTTTTAATAAATTAATAAATATGAAGTGCTGCTTATGTAACGCTAAAATAGATAGATATGAACTAAAAATCCAATGTGTTACATGTAATGAATATTATCATGCTAAGTGTGCAAAATTAGATAAAAGAGAAATTAATTTCTTTGAAAAAAACAATCAAGGTTTCAAATGTGTCAGTTGTGTTACTCAACGGAGGAAATCTATTTTGGTTGACGCTCCCATTTCGTCTGCATATCTTGCCTCTTCTAAGAGTACTAGTTCCAGCCAGAAATCTACTGCTAGCACTTCCACAGCTATTGTTAATACAGCATCTACTCCCCTAACGTTTGCTTCCCATGATGTCAACAATCCGGGTCAGTCAGCAATAACATTGGAAATGCTGTACAGTGAAATTGTGCAGCTTAAGGAAGTAATGCTAACTAAAATCAATACTCTTGAAGAATGCAATGCATCTTTAAAAAAGAGAGTGGATTTCTTGGAGATGAGATTGAATACTCTGGACCAGCGTGAGAATCAGTGTGCAGTCGACATCATTGGCATTCCAAATGTTACCAGTGAGAATGTTAAAGAAAGAGTACACGAGCTATTAACTAATGTCATCGGAGAAGAGATCAGTGAGACCGAAATTGAATCGTGCTACGTAAAGAGAATTAGACCTAATACTGATAAGAAGAGAACACCTAACAACGTGTACTTAAAGTTCTCAAATGTTACACGTAAGCAAGCTGTAATGAAGAAAATGCGGGAGAGAAGAAATAAAGTCCCTTTGTCTGGTTCTCATCACAACAACAACGTTAATGGTGACGGCAGCAGCAACAGCATCAACAGCTACAAGATATATATCAACGACTGTCTCACGAGCTATTTTCATAAACTTGAAAGTTTGAGTATTTAATTTAAGCTATGCCTAATAATAATTTCACTTTGAATTCTCCTTCTAGTAGTAATAGTAGTTTTTCAATTAATGATAATCTGAAATGTTTCTGTGTTGACCATCAAGTCAATGATATTTCTTCTGGTTTCTCTATTATACACCAAAATATACGTAGCATGAGAACTAATTTTAATGCATTTCTCTCTCATCTCACATCTTTGGATCATTTACCTGATCTCATTTTCCTTTCTGAAATTTGGATTTTTGAGGAAGAGAGATCTGAATTTGATATCATTCCAAATTTTATATTTGATGCTCATTGTAACGATTCATATGCAGCTGGTGGAGTCGCGGTATATTTTAGAAATTCTTTAAGAGAGTGTGTAGTTAAAAAATGGAAATTGGTGAGCGCTGATATTATAAGTGTTAGTTGCGAAGTTTCTGGTATTCACTATTGTTTCATCTGCATTTACAGACTACATAAATGTACAATCAAATGCTTTTTGAAAGAATTCACAGAATTTTAGAACTTAAATCCAAAAATGTAGTATTGTTGGGGGATTTTAATATTAATATCCTCTGTGATACTTCAGATGTCGATTGCTTTCTGTCTGTCCTGTATTCGTTTGGTTTTATGTCCGTGCTAAATGAACCTACGCGTTATAATTCTTGTTTAGACCATATTTATATAAGACTGCACCGGAACTGTCGAGTGGACTACAAAACAATGGTATATGACTTAAGAATTACTGACCATAGTTTGACTTGTATTCAACTGAATTCTCAAATCACCCGATTAAGTAAATCCGAAGTCAGAGAATCCGCCAAAATAGATTTTGTCGCTTTAAGAACTCATCTAAACTTTGAATTTTGGGATGATGTTTACGCATCTGTTAATCCATCTTTAGCATTTGATGTGTTTCTTAATAAATTACAGCACTATATATCGATCTGTCTCCAGAGGAAATATAAAGTAGCCAACAAACTAAATCGTCTAAAACAATGGATGTCTACCTCACTCTTGAAAAAAATCCAAAAGAAAAAACAACTCTGTTTACTCCTTAAAAAACACCCAAATAATACTAGACTAAAGAAATATTACGTCAAAATTTGTCGAGAGATAAAAACAGAAATACTAATCTGTAGAAATAATTACTACAGAAACAAATAAGCTAATAGTATTGGTAACCCTAAAAAAGAATGGCAGGTAGTTTCTGAGATCCTAAACAAAAATTTATCTAGCATAGACATTATTCTAAACAATAACAACTCTACTATTTCTGAGCCTTTAGAAGTTGCAAACGTGTTTAACAATTTCTTTTCCAAAGTGGGTTCTTGTCCTATTATATCTAATGCTAGTTCAACTTCTTATTGTGACCATAGTATAGTAGAAACCAGTTTTCAGCCTGAGAGTTTTTTCTTCGAAGAGTTTACTCCACTTGAAATACAAAAAATAATAGCTTCAATCAAAAGATCAAACTCAACTTCGTTTGATAACATCTCAAGCATGGTACTAAAAAATATATCTTTTCAAATCTCCGATGTTCTATGTTTCATTTTTAATAGTTGTGTATATAAAGGTATTTTTCCCGACTCCTTAAAAATAGCGATAGTGATACCACTTCACAAGAAAGGTGATACCACCGTCTTGAACAATTATCGTCGTATCTCACTTTTATCTGTCTTTTCCAAGGTTTTTGAAAGAGGTATTAAGTCTAGAATGCTTTCTTTCTTAGATAGGGCTCACTTTTTTAGCGAGCATCAATTCGGTTTCAGAAGCGGAAAATCTACTGAAACTGCATTATTAAAACTGATTGGGGAGATTTATACTAGTCTGAATGCCTCCCAAATTTCTTCTTGCCTATTCATCGATATAACTAAGGCATTTGATATGGTGAATCATACTTTGCTTTTAAATAAACTGTTAAATGCGGGTTTCAGAGGTTTTATTCACGACTGGTTTTCTTCCTATCTCTCAAATCGTAAGCAAATTGTAAGAGTCAAAAATGCATTGAGTTCTGAAAAATTTTTAAATATCGGAGTTCCGCAAGGTTCAGTCTTGGGTCCGACTTTATTTCTAATATATATTAATTCCTTATTTATCCAACCATTTAAGGGCAGAATCACAGCTTTTGCTGACGATACTGCATTATCGTATTCTAGCAACAATTATCTTAATTTATTTTCGGATGTTAATAACGACCTAGATATACTACGACGATGGTTCAAGGAGCATAAGCTGGTAATTAGTAGTAAGACCAAGTTTATGGAATTCAATATCAAGGGTATAACTTGTGATGACTTACCACTTTATTATCACTCACCAAATTGCCTACGTTTTCGTCTAAATAACCCAACTACCCCTGTTATTATGCCTTTTGATGAAAATATAAATTGTAGCGACGATTGCTTTAGAATTGAATGTGTCGACAGCTTTAAATATCTGGGCATCATATTGGATAATAAGCTTAATTGGAATGACCACACTCTTTATCTAAAGCATTATCTTTATAGGGTTGTCAGACAAATGTACCATCTCAATTTCTACTGCAATCTTAATGTTTTAAAAATGGTATACAATGGTTTATTTAAATCAAAGTTGCAGTATGGTATCTCTTGCTGGGGTGGCGCTTATTTTAATAAAATAGAGCCTTTATTATCTAAACAAAAACATGTTATTAGAATAATGGCTAAAGTCGATCGTAGGACACCTAGTTTCGAGTTGTTCAAATGTTTAGCAATTCTTCCGTTAAGACATCTGTACTGTTATAAAGTTTTAAGAATATTTTTCGAAAATTCCGGTTTTTACGATATTAGATTTCATGAAAGTCATAATTTGCGCGTCAACACAAGAAACTTCGTAACTATTCCAATTATTTTCAAAACACACTTTTCACGTTTCTATTTTACTACCGCTCCTCGACTTTATAATTCTTTACCAGAAGACCTTAGATGTGAGAGGAAGAAAACTGTATTTTTAAATAGTATTAAAAAATGGCTCTTCACTTTTGACCATAATGAAATAGATACAATTTTTAATCCAGTGATATAAATTATTATTGTTTTACCGTTTTTTTTTTCTTTAAACTATATTTTCGCATTGTATTATCCCCATCAATAGTTTTTTATTATTATTATTGTTTAATCTAAATTTTTTGAATTTATAAGTACTTTCGCCACTTGTCATAGGCAACAGATTGTACATAGCTATTTCTTAGTTAAATAAGTAATAGAAGTATTATCATTTTAAATTCATATTTTTTATAATTTATAATTTATCAAGAAATAAAGAAAGAAAGAAAGAAAGAAAGATATATATAGACATACGAGTACCTATACCTTTTAAAGTATTTCGGAAAGCTGACTATGTCTCATTAATAGAATGTTTAACATTTGAGTTTTGGGAGTCTGCGTATGCAGAAAGTAATCCATCAGTGGCTTTCAATGCATTTCTTAGTATTTTGGGAAATCATATTGAATGTTGTACTAAAATATCTAATCCAAACAATTGTAAATTGAAATGCTTTAGGCCTTGGATAAGCCGTAGGCTTTTGAAAAAAATAAATTCAACAAATTAAATCCGGAAAAAGTGTTTAAAAAATCCAATTAATGCAAATCTAAAAAGACACTGTGAAAAATTAAACGAGGAAGTTAAATTACATATACGAGTAAAAGTGAGTAGAGATAATTATTACGCTGATAAGCTACAGAACTGCAGAGGGAGCGAAAATGAAGATTGGGAAATTGTCAATAATATCCCAAACTATCAACATCGAAAAGATAAAATTTCCAAAATAAAAGTGGAAATAAATAATAAATTCTTTGCATCTGTCCCAACTCTATCAAGGCCTCTTACCCTGCAGAGTATTTGTTCTTGCAACTTATTTGCAGATTTAATAGATGAGACATATCAGAGCAACACCTTTTTTTAATACGATTTCTCTGTTGAAAATCCATAATCAAATCTTTCTTTGTTATCTAAGATAACAAAAAATCAAGTACTGCCGATAATATTACTAACTGCCTCTTGAAACAAATTTCTTTATATAATATGTATATTGTGGATGTATTGAGTCACTTATTTAATGAAAGTGTAAATTTAGGCATTTTTCCTGCAGATTTAAAAAGTGCTGAAATCATTCCATTATTTAAAAAAAGCAATCTAAGTTTATTGTCCCAATATATGAGTACACCTATCTCCATCCTTCCAACAGTTACTAAGATCTTTGAAAAATTAGTGAAAAAGCGTATAGTATTGTTTCTGAACAAAAATAATTTTTTTAGTAATGAACAATTTGGTTTTCGAAAGGGAGATCCACTGAAGATGCCATTCTTAAAGTCTGTGGGGAAATAAATGATGGTTTTAATAAAAATAAAGCATCTTTAGCTATATATTTTCCTTGACATGACTAAGGCATTTGATATAGTCAATCATAATATACTTTTAGGCAAATTGTACAAAGCTGGAATGAGAGGCGTTATACGTCAGTAGTTTACATCGTACCCTGCAGGAAGAAGTCAACGTGTGAGACTTGACATGATCTATAGTGATGAATTAGATTCTAATATTGGTGTACCTCAAGGATCCGTTTTAAGGCCGCTTTTATTTTTAATTTACGTAAATTCATTGTTCATTCAAAATTTAAATGTCAAGTTACAGCCTTTGCTGATGATATCACCTTTATATACACGAATAATAACCTTTTTGATGCCACAATAAAACTTAATATGGATATACAATTTCTGGCAAGTAGTTGGCCATTTTTTCATAGCTCACCTTTTTATCCTTAAAGTCTTAAACGTTTTTTTTATGAGAAGCGGGTACAGTGCTACTTTGAGAAGCTCACACACTTACGGTTTAAGAGTGTATAACATGGGAATGGTAAACATTCCTTTAGCTAAAAAACACACTTTTATAAATTTTACACTGCGGTAGCACCTAGGCTTTTCAATAAACTACCTTTTGATATTGTTATGATTGAAATACTGTAATAATTGAAACACATGCTTAGACTTCAAGTATAGTGCTTATTTATTAATATTACTAGTTCATGGCTTGGAGGAGGACAAACAACTGAGACTAGATGAGAACATCTTTAAAAAAAATCATCTATTCATGCTCAGTCTGTATACATACATACATACCTACGTTCATTAATAAAGGGTTTTCCAATAGGGACTTGATAACTTTGAATTTAATTTGTGAACGTACTCTTTCACTAATCATCAAACTGTCACTGTCAATTTATTCAGTAAAGTACACGAACGAGCAACGTCTGCAAATTATACAAATTTTCTACCGAAATTCGGAGTCGATGACTGCAATTTTAAGAGCGTTAACTCCAATTTTCGGTCGTAATTCTCGCCCTAGTAGACAGGCAATATCAAGTTTAGTGCAAAAATTTGAGTCTACATATTCGTTGTGTGATGTTGCCGTGTCAGTGAGACAACGGGTTGGTCGAAGTGTCGAAAATATCTCTGCCGTTCAGGCGTCCGTAGCAAACGATCCAAATCAGTCAATTTCACGGCGTTCTCAAGAATTGGGCATCGCTCAGACCACATGGCGTATGGCGTATGGCGTATTTTGCCTACGGATCTTGGTTTACACCCATACAAGATCAAGCTGACTAAAGAATTGGAGCCGATTCACCATTTGAAGCGACGTACGTTCTCCGATTGGGGTCTGGAGAAGATGCGCCAAGATGATGAATTTCATCGCAAAAACATCTTCAGTGACGAAGCTCATTTTTGGCTCAATGGGTTCGTCAATAAGCAAAATATGCGTTATTGTTCGGGTGAAAATCCACATGTGCTTCATGAATCACCACTTCATCCACAAAAAGTATCTGTTTGGTGCGGTTTGCATGCCGACGGCGTTATTGGGCCAAATTATTTTTTATCGACGATAACAATCGTCACGTTACTGTGAATGGTCAGCGTTATCGCGCCATGATCACCGATTATTTTTGGTCCGAGTTGGAAGATATGGATTTGGACGACATGTAGTTTCAACAGGATGATACCACAAGCGATACAGCACACGCTACAATTGAATTATTGAAAAGTAAGTATGGTGAGCGTGTTATCTCAAGAAATGGGTCAGTCGATTGGCCGCCTCGTTCGTGCAATTTAACGAGGCTTGACTATTTTCTGTGGGGCTAGGTTAAGTCATTGGTTTATGCCAACACGCCGACGACGTTGGAAAAGCTCAGAAACAACATTGAACGCGAAATAGCGGCCGTTTCGGTTGAAATGTGTCGCCGAGTCGTTGAAAATTGGGTCCAACGAAATGACCGCTGCAAACGTGCCCGCGGTGGCCATATGAACGAAGTCGAGTTCCATTCATAAATGTTTTGATTGTACTTCAAGCCGATAATAAAGTTTTTGAAATATCTCAAATGGTTTGCGTTTTATTTAAAAAAAAAGTTGTCAAGTCCTTATTGGAAAACCCTATAGTTTTATTAAATTTGCCTAGTTGTCCATCAAACAGACTGCAAAGTTTTTGAAAAATACCTGTAATAACAGTTTTGCTATTAGTTTCAACATAATTAAGCTTTTCAAATTTGATATTAAATGCATTCAAAAAATGTATACCGAGCAAGGGTGGGCCACCATTATCCACGAGAACAACATCAACACTGTTTCACATTTATTCTTGTAGCACCGTTGTAATTATTAAAAACTGAATTCGTTTTTTCAAGCTAATGACACAAAAATAGATCACGATAAGTTTGTAAGGAAATCGCGGATATTGATGCACCCGTATCTATTTCCATGACTAAAGGAATACCATTTATCCAAACTTTGATTTTAATTGATTCACTTTTACCAAAATTCGAAAAAATATTATACTATGACAAATCAAAGTTATTAATATATTTTAAATCATTTTTATAATTTGTTTTACTTGGACAAATTTTTTGTCGATGTCCGCGCTTCTTACATACCTTACATCTATAATTTTTATAAAGAAATGTGTTTTCTGTGTGGTTAAATGAACCACAAACTTTACATTTACTGTTGCTACCACCGCTACTACTACCTTGTTGTAGCTGCTGTCTCTGCTGCTGTACCCTCGCCTTAGTTGTTTGATTACTGTGATTTTTTTGTTTCGCATGCCCAATTGCATAAATGTCCTCAGTACCAGGCTCTTTCTTAACCTTGACACCATATTGATGCTTCACACACTCCACCGTATTCGCCACCTCTACTGCCCTATCAAATGTCAAAGTCTTTAGCTGCCCCTTGCTCCAGCCCCATCACGAATTTATCTCTGGCCGCTGTATCGAGTTCCGTTTTAAACTCATCCGCGCAGCCCACTGATTTATGCTCTCAGAATGTTCTTTTTGCGCAGAGTAGAATTTGAACCTTTCACCAAATCCTTATACCGTTGGTTGGAAATGCTTGCTCAATGCTGCCACTAACTGTTCATATGTTACATCATCGATTTTTACTGTATGCACCAAGTTAATTAGCAATGCTACAGGATGATACCTATCTACTCGTAAATGTCAATATTGTATAAGCAATAAATTATATATAAATGAAAAAAAAGAAAAGAAAAATATAAAGACGTGATCCAGGCAGTGCAGCTATGTCATCTGCATATGCTTGAGCATAGATATCAGAGCTATTGATATATTTAAGCAGTGAGTTGACCATTATGGACAATAGCGGGGAAGACAGGACAACTGACAGAGGATGAAAACCCTCAAAGTATATTCTCTCTTGTCGAGTGTGCTTTCAATTCCGCCTACCAGATTTTGAAGCTCACTCCTGAGATATTTAATATTTAATTTTTCATACACCCTACTTGACGTAAAGTCAATATAAAAACTCTAGCCGCTGTTAGTGAATCCGTACAGAAAATGGTGAATTGTCAATCCGTCGTTTACCGCAACAGTTTGGTGACTATCAGTCCAGCATGTAGAAAATTTTGTCCAAAAGTCTTGGCCTACACCCGCATAAGAATTCGGCTTTACATGGCTTGCGACGAAAGTTCGTTAAATGGTCTTTATGAGCAGCTTGAAATCGACCCTTATTTTCACCAAGAAATGGAGTTAGTAACTTGGCTCACTTTGATCTAGAAGAGACTTGTGAGACTTAATTACACCCATTAAATTATACTCTTTGATATAGTCTTCACGAGGCAGAATCGGTCCTTATTTTTTTATTTTTAAATCGGGACGTCGTGTTACAGTCAATGACCAACGTTACCGAAGAATGGCAGACATTAATCTGGATGATATGTGTTTCCAACAGAATGCCGCTACATGTCATTCTGCCTTTGAAACTGTTGACTAACTCTAACTCTACTCAACGACAACAATCAACGACAATCAATATCCTGCAATGGAGTAGTGAATTGGCCACCGAGATCGTGCGATTTGATGCTTCAAATGGAGCTATGTAAAAACTTTGGTATATGCTGTTAAATTGGGAACTACAATATTTGGGTACCGAAAGCCAATATTGAGAATGGTATTAGTGATATCATTCTCCAAATACTCGAACGAGTATCGTGTCAAGAACAGTCGAGGAAGTCATTGTTTTATTTTGTGCCTATCACGTGATAGGCTATGCTCTTGAAGTATCACTCAAAGCCTTATGTTTAGGTAGATTCTTAGAGAAATCCAATAATCGAGCTATTTTACAAATTGGACATCAAATATCTAAGATAGCCCCTTGAGGACCGATAAAATCTGTAGTTGCAGTTATCTACCTATAACAGTCATATCTAACTCCTACCTATTTCGTAAATAGTAGTATAAGGCTACTTAATGGGGCGAAATCATATGCAAGCACTTTCACGTCTAAGATAAGCGTGATGAGTCTACCCTAAGTCTGGTTACGAAATTAGACGCAAACACCTGGAGACTGTAGATGGGGTAAGAGAAAAGTCGAGTTCATATTTACATGATGGGGGATACCAGCGCCACTTAAATAAAAGGAGAATAGTACGAAAGTTCGACATCATGCAAATTAAGGTAGATGTATGTACTACCCCACGGGGCACTTCTTCTGCACAGCGGATAAGTGATACCAGAGCATTATAAGTACATGTCACAATTCAGGGGCGAGAAATAATTAATAAATAAATTACGTATCGAAAGCTTAATCGTCGCACAATGAGCAACCTGCCACCTATCTAAAGCCTTTCTTAACCAGAAGAATTTAAGGAACCATTCCCGATTAGCAAAGAGCCCAGACTGAGGTCAAAACTCAGCTCTGGTAGCCCGCTCATGGTCAACACATCCTGAAGGACGCTCTTCTCCCATCTAGATTGCCTTCTATATCGGATACTTTCCTAAAGCAGGAGCTTACACTCCCTATGGAACAATTCTCCCACCTTCGTTTAGGAAACCCAGTCAACATTTATGAGCGGCAGTTCTTTTCTAATCTTGTGAGCGATACCTCGACGTATCACCTCCAAGTCAAGGCGAGGCACCCCCAACAGCACCTATAATGCATCTCTAGATACGGCTCTACAAACTGGTAAGCAGCCAAGCAAAGCCACTCTTTGACAAGCCAAGATTCGACCACACTGAACCATTACCGTCTCGTACCAAACCGAAGGCCCAAATGCTGCATAGGCAAAAAAGAGGCGACCATACACAGTACGAATGGTACGTCTGGTGAGTTCCCAGTCTCAGCAGTCGTTCTCTTAGCTGGATGATGTGAGGTAGGAAATTCATCCGCTCACCTATCGCTTTGTCAACATATTTGATCTTAGTCATATACCTAAAATCATTAAAATCATTCAGACGTATTGTGGGAGCCCAACGGACTACTTTCAATGGACCATGAAGCAACATTTTCAAAGTCTTCTCCCTACATACACTGACACCAACACACCATCCGGCTACATTTGGAAGCACTCCCGCTCCAATTATTTCAAGTTCAACATGAGAATAACCTTCTAGAAGGAGAAACAGATCATACGCAAAAGTGCAATATCTACAGTGATCTGACAATTGCGTCAGTAATGGGATCCATCATGAAGTTCCGTCTAAATGGAGCACAAATGAACCCTACAGGGCACCCCACTCTGCAACTAAACTAACCCTATCATAAGGAGATTTTACAGTTCGCGCAACCTGGTCACAATATTCAGCCAATTTAAATTTTCAAAAACGCTCTTAAAATCCATAAAGACACCTAAAACAGGCCTAGCACTGCTATTCTAGACGCTGTTTTTAACAAGAGACCATGCGTTCTCGACACCTATCTGAGAGTCTTTCCGCCTTAACCCTTTTTTGTACTTTTTCAAGCACCGGATGTAAGCTGATGCCCCGATAAGATCTAGGATCAGATCTAGTCCCATCGTTGGACTTCGGTAGTACATTCACCCCTGTCTGCTTTCAAATTGAAGGAAAATAGCTACGGGCAATACACTTCCTTTAAATGCTAAGTAGGTACTCGGGAATAACCTTCCAGATGGCTTTCACCATCTCTCCGTTTATTCCTTCTACTCCAGCAGATCTCGTGGAATGAAGATGTGAGACACCATACTCAACTTCGGCAACCCGGTCAGGAGTTACCGGAAGCTCCTCAAAAAAGGATGTCTCAACACGTTCTTCGCCAAGCAAACCCTCAGGAAATCTCTCCATGTGAATAACAAAGTGTTTTCACATGGATGCCGGTTTAGTACTCCTGCAAATTGTATACAATTTTCCACAAAGGATGACTCTATTGTCTGAAATAAAACTCTCCGGATTCTTTGCCGCCGAGCCCAGCTAAGCCAAGTTTTCACCATTAAAAGCCCGAGTACGCTGAAATTTCTTCCTCCGTTTTCGCACCTCATGCCTCGTTAGCAAAAGTGATACTAATATAACTTTTGCCACACCAAATGTATGCAGCTCATTTGGTTCCTTGATGACATGGACGCCATTGGTGATAACTCACTTACTAAGCACTACTCCCCGCTGTTGGTTTCGATTACCTAGGGTTTCCCTAGCAGCTTCAACACCAATGGCCCTGATGAACCCCCTTCATATACGCAGTGTACGGATCAATGTCTTCGCTGAATTCGCAGTAAACGCTGACAAGAAAGATCCTGCCGAACGTCTCTGCTATGCTTACACATGCACCGCATTTAGTGGAAAACTAATTGTGTCGGGAAAAGCCCGCATTTTTGCTGACAAACCCAGCAAACATCCATTAGGTGTATAGCGCTCCTAAACCAGGACAATACTGCAGCCCTGCCTAACCATTTTCACTCTTAAGTATACCCCGACTGGATATGCGCCTGACTATTCCGTGTAGGGAACAGCCAACTAATCGCATATGCTGATCAGCAGTGGAAGATCGTCGGAAATTCCATCCCAAAACCCAAAGGTCGAAAGAAAAACAGGTCACTCAGGCAAAGGCGTCAGGAAAATCTTGACCCCACCTGGAATGATTTTAGCGTTTATAACTTTGGGTTACCCCAAAAGCAGCACAGTGGCAATGTATAATAGATGCTTGGTAGAAATATGTAGCATTTTCAACGGCTAAAAAAAGGAAAAGAATCCTATTTAACTCTTTGTTTTCTTCTTTATTAGGATTCGACTTTTTCTTGGTTAATTTATCAAGACCTGTTTTATCCAACCAATCCCGTCTTAATCTCTGTACTATACTCCGGCTCTCGGCAAGCTCTAACACAAAACTCCATCTCCGAACGATACTTCTACTGAACATTTTTACGGCATTATTTTGTAGTTTTCACTGAAATATTGAAATATTGTCGTCCTTGCAAAAATGGCTTGCTTAGAACAGCTTCTTGTTCTTCCGACTGTACAAACTAGAAAGTGAAAAAATGACTCACAACAAAGTCCGTGCATCACCAATTTTGGTAAATAAACTTCTTTGGACATTTTTTGTCAAATTGGGCGCAAGATATTTCGCACTCTGTCATAGTCTATTGCATGTCAAAACTTTCTTTCTTAAAGCAACAAACTAATTGTATTTCTTGGCCAAATATTTATTTGTAAGAAAAACACTTTTTTTGATTACCACTCTAGATGTTTCAATTCATACTCTCAACACAAAAAAAAAACGCGGATATCCACTTTTAACGGATTTACAATTGCAAATTTGTAAAAGTCCTTCGGAAACCTGAAAAAAGAAAGCGAACTTACTTGCATTGCAAATGTAATTATGTTATAATTCTACGAGAATACACTTATAGGACACTAATGATGTTCGTAACAGCTGGTGCCCCCAAATTGCATCTCATCTAGGAATCATCCCATTAAAAGTTTTCCTATGAATGGATTCCTGGTAATACTCATTGTTCACCTGAGAATTTGTAACGGCGACGTTACCATCTTTAGTCCTTTTCTACAAGTTTGTTTGGAATTTTTAATTTTTTTTCAAACTTCCTCAGTTACTGCTTACTTTTTCTGTCACTTGACCCCCTTGAATCTGTTCGCAGGTACTTCAAAGGATCCACAGATTCATCCAATGCTGCAGTTTCATAAATATATTGCTCATTGTGGCATAGAAGTAAACAGAAATTATTTTTCTTTTCAGCGACGGAGAGGAATATCTTATTAATTTTATTAAACAAACAGGGTGGGTAGATCCACCAACCAATGTTGCCGTTGGTACAAGCGGAAGCAGCCTCATCAAGATAAGTGTCAAACAGAAGTATTCGCACAATTGGAAGAGGACTTAAGCGGATAACGTAGGTTCATTTCTGTTCTGATTTCCCTTTGGATTGCAAACAATTATTATCTATACTTCTGTTAGCAAAGGCCCCGGGTTTGCTCCGCAATATTTCTGAGATTTCCACCAGACACTACTTCCGGGATAATAGGAAGATCAAGATTAGAATAGAAAATTCATTCAAACACAATGCGGATAGTGCATTGTTGGGCATAGCCATCTGTTTTAGTGACAAGTAACCATTTGCTTTTGGTTTTGTTTTCAACAGGGAATCAGGTAAGAGCAGACAGACAGGATGTTTCAAGAAATACGATTTATGTCTTCTTCAGGAAATTAACACAGATTTGCATCACCCTCTATGACTTTACGTGATAGGAAGTGGTAAATCCTAAACAATCTGGTTGGTGGTTGATTACTAGAAACACAATTGAGTTATCTGCTCACATAATTACATCGAAAAGCAGATTACACCGTCAAATCCATCGTCCTCCTATAGCTCATTAGCAACGTGAATCAAAGTATGGGATATACATCTGAAAAGCAGAATGAGAAAGTTTAGACAAAGTACCTTCCGTACATGACAGTCAGGTTAATGTTGTCGTAATGCATACGATAATAGTAACGTCTAAGGCGTCAACCAGGAGATGACCAGCTGACTAGACATCAGTTGATTTAACTTTACTTTTTTACCACAACTACCAAGTACTGGACTCCTTCAACCAGGCAAAAATTATAACTGCGAACGTTAAGCAGGATAATATAGGACGAATAGATTCGCTTGACAGTTTATTCGGTGACGTTAATGTTCAGCAGGTAACACTCCCTATACTCGTATAGTTCAATATATGTGAAAGTAGCTCCAAAGTATTTTGAACAAAGGTCAAAATTGCTGGTAAGACACGTCAGCGAACATACTACAACAGCCTGCATCAAGGCTTATTCGCCAATATCAGCCTGGTATGACCTCATGTCTGCACAAGAGAAATAGAAAATGCTCCCAACGAAAGTTTCAACAGCTCCTTGATAAAAGATACGAACATGCTCCAGCATGACGTTAAAATCGTTTTCTGTACATTAATTCTAACCCCAAAGTAAGAAAAGACGACATCTGTGGTAGCACAATTGGAAAGCATACCCTAGGCGAGGCCACATCTGCAAATGGACTTAAGTTTATTGATAATTGACAAGGCACTCTTCCAGGCAATAGATCTCCGAAATTTCCAAGAGCATAAAGGAGACGCAGACCACTATGTCAGATACCACAACTATGGAGAAATACCATGAGAAGCTTTAACGCTTAGTGGCTGGAATTAAAACACATCGCTAAAATCCTGGACAATCACATATTCCCAAATCTCTCGTCATAACATACTTCAAGTGCTTATTAGCACTCCAAGTTGTTTGTGCGCGCACCACTTATCTTACGAAAAAATTTTCTTCCAATACCAAAAACAAGGATACCTTCATCCGCTCTAGAAAGGGTGAATACTCCGGAACCATAGAGCAGAACTAGGATTCCAGGTCTTACATAGAGTTTCCTTACTATTTACTTACTACACAGCTGCTTCTCAGCTCAAACAAACAGCAATTGGCAAGTGTTATTCGTCGCTTGATTTCTGAAGAGATGTCGTTTTCAGAGGTGGTAGCAGAGCCGAGGTAGACAAAGTCCCTTACTACCTCGAAGTTATAGCTGTCGATTGTGACATTCTGGTCGATGTTAGGTGTCCCTTGTTGTTGACAGCTAGACTTGCCGCTAGCCCCATTTTTGCCGCTTCTGTCGCTTCTGTAATATCAATATCGTCGGCATATGCAAGCAATTGAACAGACTTTTGAAAGATCGTACCTCGTGTGTTGGCTTGTGAGTGTTGCACAATTATTTCAAGTATGACGTTAAAGAAGTCACATGACAGCGCGTCGCCTTGCCTAAATCCTTTTTTGACATCAAAGGTCTCAGTTAGATCGATACCGACCTTGATGCAGCAGCGAGCTTCCTTCATCATCATCCTGCACTAGTGGACGAGTTTATCAGGGATTCTAAAACTAGACATGGATCTGTGTAGCTCGTCTCTGTAGATGCTGTCATATGCGGCTTTAAAATCGATAAAAATGTAGTGAGTATCGATCTGAATTACTTGGGTTTTCTCCAGCATCTACCGTAGTGTGAATATTTGGTTAGTTGTGGACTTACTGGGCATAAAACCGCATTGACAGGGTCCAATCTGATCGTTGACAAATAGTTTCAGGCGCTCGCACAATACGACAGACAGGATCTTATATATTAGGAGACTGATACCTCTATAGTTGGCGCAGTTTAGAGGGTCTCCTTTCTTGTCAATCGGGCACACGATGCTGCCATTCAGTTTAGATATTGCTACCCTCACTTCATTTTAGACGGGTGGACGGAAATCTTGACTTACATCGTCAATATCGGTATCGTCTTATATTCTTTCATGATCACAATGGTTCTGATCATGAAAGAAGATAAGACGATACCGATAACTAAAACTCATATCGGAGATGACGGCCGGGTTCGAGTAGCAGATGTAAAAACAGCGGCCGGTGTCTTTTTTAGAGCTTTACAAAGGCTGGCTCCTCTACCAATCGTGGACTTAGACGAACCTCCACAAAACAGAACACAGGAGACACGTCAATATAACGAACAAACGAAGCGAAGAGCAACTCATTCAAACGAGGGAAGTAACACCGGTATTGCAAATGACAATCAACTACCACCAAAGAGATCTCGAAGAATATATTGATCAAAAATAGCGTCGTTCCTATTAGTACATTCGTGATTACCCGTCGTAAACAGTCACCCAGTAGAAATCAGCCCTTTACCATCTCAACTCGGTCTTCAATTTGATTCCATGGGAACGGCAATGCATCAAACGACTTTAATCTGCTTTTGTACTACGACTTGAAGGCATATTGGACTGAGTATATAGAAGTAGTCAAGGGGATTGGACCATTAAAACTGTTATGTGAGAAGATAACTTACAAAAACTTTTGCCAATCAATACTCAGTCAGCTCATGCACTAGGAAGATAGCCTAAGAATGAATATTTTGAAATCAACGCTCCTAGTTCTCCCCAGAAACGAGGAGCCCGAAACATTATTAGCATTGTAACTAATTCCTTGTTTGGAGTTTTAAATGATGAATGTGCCAATAAGAGGTCAGACGCTATTGGAAGTACGAGTATCAAAGATAATGAAGGGCATTTGCTGCGACTGTCGAAGAATCAAACACCTATAGTAGACTCAACTTTAAAGATAATAAATAAAGATCAGTTGGCGACCGGATGAATGAAATAATCAATTATTCTAACTAAGAGCCACTTATCAATACTGCTCTGGGGGCTTCTATCGGATTAACACTGGCCATCTCGAATATACAACGGATTCATTTAATTGACACTAATCAGGGAAAAATAAACCCAGTGTTTCTTTCACCGCAGTAGTTAAACAAGGAGATCGTTTATAAAAGGTCATGTCCCTGTCGCATTTCGTTTACTGATAGACTCATTAGACTCAGTCCAACTATTCAAATTAATGTGCGTAAAGAGCAGGATGGTCAATAGAGAAATACCGGAAATATTCGAGATTATACCCGTACCCAATAGTGGATAACAACAAGATTATTGCGATCAAACCAGATGCACCAATTTAATCACAAGTTAACACCGGGACGAATACTATCATATAACAGAGCAAGACCTAGGCAGCTATTAAGTAAGTGCACCTGCTACATTTCTGTGTGAACAAACTAGGCCGTTTTACCACAAGGGAGCGGGTGCAAGCGCAAACTAAGACCACCCTCAACGCGGTATGTGACGGTAACATTTCATCCTACAAGCTTGAAGGCTCAGGACGCTTAAAAATTGGGCCTAACTGTGTGATCAAACAAGATCTATTGATGCTGTGAGGACATCAGTGTTACCAAAGAAACACAAGGGCTTCTTACGCCAAATTAGGCCATCTGACGGACATATCAACCCCGAAAAAGCAGATTTTAAGTATCCGGGCTCCAATGATAAAACAACCTCCATCAGAAGAGCTCGAAGAGTTAAAAAAAAATTATCCAATGAACTAGTTCAAGCTAAGCTCCCAAACAGAATTAACAATCACAGCGGTCATTAATATTCTGTTGCATACGACTGGCCCGGACCATATTCGCCATTTGTCTTTGGGCATATAGATGAAAATCATCAAGTAACCATCCCAACCAGAACCAGTACCAGCACCAAGAAGACACAGGAGCTTAAGCTTAGCCTCTACGGAAAAATGTTTATCACTCAACGGGGAGAGGATGTTTAGAACATAAAGAACACATCACGAATTTCGTTCAATCAAAACGCTGTGGCCGAAACAGTTCACCTTGAACCCACAGTTGCAAAACAAAGCATTCAAAGCACCAGTTGCATTCACTGCAAGGATGTTTGAACGAAATTCGAACCATATGACTGTGAATAATTAGATAATTTTTTGTTGCACTTTAATTATCCCCCCACCCGAGGTAAGGTGACTAAATATCATACAAATATACGAGTACAATGATACAAGGTCTGAATATATCCACTACTCGATCAAGGTGCATGCATACATACCGCCGGGGCAAAAGAGTTCTGATGTTAACAGGATACTTGATCGAAAAACTATATTACCTATGGGCCTCTCACTATTGCCGCCTTTCGATCTCAAACTGCCTCACATTATTTCCTTTTTAAGGGATATTACCGAATAAATTTTTTATTTTTTTTTATTTTATAATTGGCGCGCGCGCAATGGATTTATGTACCCTTAAGATGTTTGCACATAGCGCGGGCGAAAGGAAGTTAAGGAGAGAAAAAAGAGAGATACCGATGTGCGTTGGTTTTAAATGTTTGCATGTTATAATGGCTAGCAAATAAAGAGCTCATTAGGGCATTCCATAAGCGAGTTGTACGGCTTAAGAAAGAATCACAATATTTCAGAGTACGTCCGAAGATGGGCTTGAGGGTGAACTGATGAGCATTCATAGTGAGACGAGTGTTACGGTTAAAAACATGAAAGCGCGGAATGCTACTGGCAATTTCAGTGGAGCATTGGTGGTGAAAATAGCGATACAACAATGTGAGACAGGAGATATTACGCCGGTGTTCGAGGGTATCGAATGACTGTGTAATACTGGCATCACCTATGAGTTTTATCGCACGATTTTGGATCCTATCTAGCAGTTCCAAAAAGTATTTGGGGCACCTGACCAGATATAGGCCTTGTACTCCAGTTTTTTGCGGATAAACGTTTTATAAATTGAAGCCAGGTCAGAGGGGGTTAAATATTTCTTACATCGCTTGAGGAAAATTTGACATTTTGGCGACATCAAATATGTGGTCATTCCAACGTAAGTTGTCATTGAGACATATACCGAGAATGGAAAGTTTTTCAGTTTCGACAATGCAAGTGTATGACAATGCATTCATGGATAATGGCTGTGTTTAAATTTCGCTTTAGCGACAGCAAACGGCAGACAGCATTGTGTTCTAGAAGCATTAAATTCCACTCTGTTGGTAGTTCCCCAATTGGTTATGTAACAGTATCGGAATATCGGAATTTAATGAGCTTAACATACGCTGCCGTTCCCATTCTACAGCCGAAAAGCAGGGATGTGAGTCCGGAAATAAATATGAAAAGCAGAGAGTACTGTCATCAGCAAAGGAATAAATTGGATTAGAAGTAGCAGACAAGAGATCATTGATAAAAATTAAGAAAAGTGTCGGAGACAAACGGAGCCCTGGGGCACACCAGCATTTATTTTCTGAGTATCAGACTTGAAACCATCCAAGACAACTTGAATTGAACGTTCCGAAAGGTAGTTTCTAATCCATTGAAGAAGAGAGACATCGATCCCAAAAGCACACATTTTCGACAAAAGAGCCTGATGCCAAACTCTGTCAAATGCTTTAGAAATATCGAGTGCAACTATCTTGCTTTCGCCAGATTGATGTACGCTTTGGTTCCACTTTTCGGTGAGACATGCCATCAAATCACCAGTGGAGCTGTTACTACGAAAATCGTATCGCCGGTCATTGAAAAGCTTTCGTGTTTTGAGATTTTTCATGAGCTGACAATTTATCAGCGTTTCCATGACCTTGGAAATAAGGGATATAAGAAGAACACCTCTTCAGAAGAAGGGGAGATATACCATCTGGAGCAGCGGATTTATGTACGTTGAGATCTTTAAGTACTCTTACTACTACACGAGTGTGAAAGTGGATTCGTCCCATTAAAGATTTTAGCCCGTCGGAACGTTCTGACGCCTAAAATGTTGGACGATGCCTTGCGGCGATCATAATGTTAAGGGGGTCGATGTGAAAGTTGTGCCCTTGCTACGATAATTTTATGTCACGAATCCAAGCCGATGAGCCTGATTTATTTAACGATTTTGATTCAAAAGATGTTCTCCTCACCTAGTTTAGAGTTAAAATCGCCTAGTAGTTGTAGTATTCATTTTGCTAACTAAGGCCTGTCAGAGTTATGAATATAGCTGTTGATTCCACCACCATCTCTTGTTGGGTCTGAAGTTCATTCCAGAAGATCACCAGATTAAGAGGCTAGATCAGGCAACACCTTCAACTCGATAATGGGAGTTCTTCCGTATTCTTTCACAAAAAGAGATCCTGGCTCTCACTGGCAATGTAATCCTCCAGATATAGACGTTGACATATGGAGTTTCCAGATTCTTCGCTTATATGTATCGGTTCTCATCCAACGCTAAACGTAGTTCTCGCAATCATTATTGGCAATATTTCCGATACACTTTATCCACTTTTTCCCTAGTACATCAAAATGTCAGCACGTATTCCTACTTTTTTCAAACCTTTAAGTAAATTTAACTCTCCTACCGTTCGAGCATAACAAGCGGATCATATTATGTCAGATCGGATGTCAGTTCTAGCTCTAAACGAGGTTCTAAAAAATAAGGATTACTTCAGCCAATCTATTCTGCTCATAGATCCTTGGTTTTAAATTTGACTATTCAAACCAACTTGTAATTCATTTGTAGTAGTTTCTTTCACCCCTATGTACATCAGACAATAGTTGAGGACCTCCATTCCTTTTCACATGAACTTATTCTTGAACACATTTAAAACTGCATTCAATTGGATAGATTACCTCATGCCACCAGCCTTTAAACATGGTGATGACGTACAACTGAACCTCTCGACCAGCTTACTTCTACCTAATCAAGCCCATCAACCGATAATCCTTTAAGTAAACTTCTTCCTTTAATTGCCGTTCGCACAGCACACATCACTTAGAGTAAACTGGGTCATTGTGTAAAGCAAACCTCACAATACAAAGTCTATCAATATCCCCATTCACAAGAACCACAAATGTCAACTGCAGGCAGGCGACCACAAACAGGATCATTAATCAAACTGAACATTGGAGCATAACCACCAGGCAATCGCATCAATGTAACCAACCACTAAGTAGCCCAAGATGATTTAGCTTCGTGTGTACTTCCATCAATTGTTGAAATCCTTGCTCACTTGTCACGCAAACACCTAACATTAGTACCAGAACTATCTGTGCCAAGTTTGCATCATTATCGACATTGCTAATGCAATTAGAATTCACATAGCCGGTACTCCCCCTTCATAATGGATACATCCCTGCCATTAATAAAGTTTCCTCCTTAAGCTGTTACGCATAAACTCCTGTCGAGCAATCAATTGCATAGTCCTCGAAAAGCAAGAGGAGCCAATTTTCACCATGAAGTAGGCTTTCGCCGCCCCAAGATCCTTAGGAGCCATTGCAGCCCTTAAAACTTTTGCATGCCTAGAGGCATTTATTTCTATTAACCATGACGCGTCCTATACGAGTATTTACCTTTCTACACCTCGTTTTAGCTTTTCGTGATTTCGGGTCATTAGGTCCGCGAGTTGATGACTTCACACTTCCTAGCCAAGGACCTCTATCCATACGTAGTCGTGTGACGGATAGAAATGCAATGATTTACTCCTCCGGAGTATTGTTTCTAGCTTCAAGGACGCAAACTTTTATCCATGTGTTATGCAACCAGAAACTAGAACACTATCGACTCGAAACTTTGAAACCCCGCAAGCTGTGTTAATTTAATTTACGGAAAATGAACACTCCCCCAGCCGATGCCCTGGTGAAAGTTCAGAGTTTTCTTTTTATTGCTTTCAAATTCTCTCGGCTTCTTCGACCATCTACACCCCCTAAAGTACATACTAAACTACGGTCGCTTCTAAAGTCTGTTTGCCTGTATCTAGGTTGCAAGGATATTGCAAAATATATGACGCAGTTAAATTAATTATCTTCCTACCCGAGCGGTAGGATTATTTGTGTGTACAACATGATGAAAGCTAGAGTGGAGCAGAACAAACCTATTACTGGTTATTGCTACCCCTGTCACATAAAATTGGTTTTATATGACATGTAACGGATTTGTTGTGCTTGCGAGGAGCCATCGCGTGGCAAGGAATGGCTTGTGGATAGGTTATTGAAGAGTATTCTGGTGTACACAGACAATTCCCAGTGTTTATCCATGTTCAATAGAAGCAGTTATCACCTTTAATTACAATTGATCCCTCAAATGGTTAGGTGTAGATTCGCATGGTCCTTGTGAAAGGTTTATTTTGAGGGAGTATGGCCAAGTGTGGTGCGATGCTGGTTGATTGTAATAACATGTTACATGAATGTGGGAATGATAATTTGCAAGGAATAGGAGTTTACTAACCACAGCTTAGGCAGTTAGGCCAAAACAAACAGTTTCAGGAACTTAATTTCTGGTTGACTACCTACATACTCGTATATTGCCAGGGCGTTATTGTTTAATTTCTAGGTGGAGTACGA
The DNA here is from genome assembly GCA_949129095.1 of Volucella bombylans. Taxonomy (NCBI): domain Eukaryota; kingdom Metazoa; phylum Arthropoda; class Insecta; order Diptera; family Syrphidae; genus Volucella; species Volucella bombylans. The sequence continues at coordinate 150,398,163 of OX422143.1, forward strand.
TTTACCGATTCTATATATACATATATACTAAATGGAATAGGATCCCTGTAGATTAGTTTAGTGAAGATGGACACGGTTTTAAAGAAGTTTCGACTGGAATAATTTGAATAGGTCCTCCAAGTGTTTGGTGATGGAAAAGATGTCCTAGTGAACTTATTGTACATACACAGAATATACGAATATCTGTACGATGCGATAATGTAGAGGTGACAATGATGTCACCGACATATACTAAACAAACTACGCCTTGAAGGTCTTGCAGGAGATAGTTCATCACTCGTTGAAAGGTTGTTTTTGCATTCTTTATTCCGAAAGGCATTCGGACGTACTTCTAGTGTCCACTATCTATGGTGAATATACGAATATTTGTACGGACAAAATCAAGGTCTGTTGTTTCATATGAGATGAATCCAACAAATGAATCGAACAAATAAATAACAAAGTGGCTTCCTTGATGGTAAATTCGAGATTATTCCTTATACAAGGATCTTTGACGTGTAGTTAGCAGATGAAGTAGCTTAACCTCGTTGTCGTAAGTTGGATGGATGGGAATGGTATAACTCCGAGTATAAGCTTTATTTTTTAATGAATTACAAACTGAGGGGTACTGGTCCTAAATACCGCAACCCAGGAGATACGATCGATAGGTTCAAGTATGCAAAAACGGAAAAATTGCGACATTTATTACAGCTGCCACAAAGACTGCACATGACGCGGTGCATATTTGTGGTGGGAAATCGGATACTATCACTCGTAATTGACTTTAAACCGATAAGTGATCACCTAGCTGTAATCCGGATCAAGGCGTCATTCCAAAACATGTCCACGCTCCCCTACTAATGAAGCTACAGACCCTATCAAGGATGACCTCTTGAATTGAGGGGACTTCAAGCTCAAATTCGGTGAGGGAAACACCTTCGGTGGATTAGTCAGAAAGCACAGCCTCCATGATACAGCCTCCGAAAACGGCTTCCGACTAATCGATTGTTCAGTAGATGGTGAGTAACACTAGGCTTCAAAGACTACGGATCTACAGAGCACTCCATATAGTCGAAAGGCCAACCAAATCTACCATGTGCTAATATATTCGAGGCACGAATCAGACATTCTGAAGTGGTCGACTCTGACCACTTTCTTCATGCAGACAAATTCAGAGCTCAACTATCTAACGAGAAGAAACTCCGAACCGTTCAAATAAATAAATTTAACATTGGAACCGATATGCGACATGATCAAAGAGGTAGCCGAGACCATCGTAAGCTACCACCCACAAGGATCCCTTGGTATGATGATGAGTGCGTACGCCTGAAACTGTGATAGAAAATGCACACCTGCAGAAGTTGCATCGCAAAACAAAAGCAGCGATGTAATAGTATCGAGTCAGAAGAAGGAGACGAAGATTTGGGGTAGAAAGTAAATGACCTACGCAGTCTCCCAGCTCAAAGATATCGAAGAGTCAAACAATAGAAACAACATCCGCATATTTATCACGAAAGCTAAGCGATCAGCAGCTGGCTTCAGACCCGAACGCGGGTATTCCTTAACAGTGAATGAAAGTAATCGTAAATGTATTTAAGCAGCTACTAAACTGGCACCAGGTAGAGACAGTGATAGGGGAAGAAGAGAACCCACATTCAGGCCTGTCAATGAAGCAGCCACCTCCGACCCTAGTATAGAAGAGGCGGACTCACCTATCAAAAAGCTGAGTAACAACAAGGCCTCCGGCTATAATGGTCTCCCTGCAGAGCTTTTCAAATATGGAGGAGATGTTTTGGAAGGGTGCATGCACCAAATTATCAATTAGGTGTGGTTAGATAAGCATGTCCCATGACTGGACTATCAGCTCTATATACCCTATCTTAAAGTAAATCGATCCTATGCCTTGTAAGAACAATCGAGCCATATCCCTGCTAAATATATCATAAAAGATCATATACAATGTACTGTGTGAACATCTTAAACCTTTCTGCGACACACTAACCGACGTGTACCAGTGTGGCTTCCAGCCAGGCAGATGAACTATCAACCAGATTTTCACACTACGATAAATCCTGAAAAGTGAATCTTTTCACTGGATTTCGACAAAGAGAAGTACTGTTATGCGGTAGCTCCCAGCGAGCCGTCTTAGAAGCTTAAACGGCAACTGAAGAACAGGCGAAAGAAGACGCCTTGAAGTATATATAGCTTAAACCATGTTTTCAACAAACAAAGAAGCAACTGTAGTCCCTACATTTAAGTCCTGCTTAAATGACGGTACCCTTGGAGTCAGGAAACCCCCAGATCTCTTCCTCCGGGCCTGGCTTGTTGAGGTAGGCCTACTTGTGGAAGCGTCATGGTGGCTGTGCTTTAAACCCAAATCACGAGAAGGGTCTTCCTGTTAGTTTGACTCAATGTAGAATTGCAAATAAGTACTGGGTGCTGTGGCCCTAAGATCAGCAAGAGGTTTTAGATCGGCCTCGATTCATACCAATTGTGGAACTGTGCCTTCGATACAGTTCCGAATTGGTACTCAGGAAGGCGGCAGGCGATGGCAAGGCGTATCCTTGCTCCCATGGATGTGTGAGCATCCCGTGAAATTAAGTCTACATGACAGGTGTATATATTAAATCCTTGGCTCAATGTAGACAACAGTAAGTTCGAAGTGGTTAAATAGCTTACATGCCTCGTAGTAAATAATAACTCCACGAATGATACCCTAGCGGAGATTCGGTGAAGACCTAACGAAGGAAACTGCTACCTCTTCGGCTTAGCGCAACAAATATGTTCAAAACTTTTAATTCGGAAGTCAAAAGGCATCCTCAACGAAACATTGATCCAATCAGTTCTGCTGTGTAGAGCTGTATGCTGTATAATAAGTAGAAAGACAGAGCATATATTGAATATTCGAATTACTAATCCCCAAATCTACTCCTTTAGACAAATAGTGTAAGTCCTTTGAATTTTCCCATTTTGGCAAAAATATCTAAGAAGTCTTCCATTTTAGATTTAAAATCACTTGAACTGCCACCACCCCCTAGGCAATATCAACCAGCGACCTCATAAATTGCCTTCGAAAAAAATTCGCATCTCCACACCCCCTATAGAATACAACATTGGCACATGGTATGCTAAGCTTTTGTATTCTCGATGTCGTTGCTGAATCCGTGAATCCTGGCTCATCGGCCTTCTTTGGCATGTTGGCAAGCGATTATCCTCAAGCCATTGCGGGCCGAAAAACAAACTTCGACGATAAAATGTAATTGCTTTCGATTCATGTGGTTGGCATTGCTGCCAGCATCGTCGAGAGGTTTTTATATTTTTTTCCAATCTTCTCCACCATGGTGCACTACAATTTGCTCCTTCTCAGCGGGTAAACGACAGACTCTGAATCTGACAGTAATGGAATTTTAATCCTTGCCTCTGGTCCTTGCTGAACTGAATGGTAAATTTTTTTTCCCCAGTTCTTTTTCTCGTCATAAATATTAACAGTGATGTCAAGTGGAGGTCTGCAAATAACTGCAGATGGTGTGGCAGGGTTTACCTTCATCATTGTGTCTTCACTGCAAGAACAAAGTTTTTGGCATCTCGCAGAACCTATCAAACATGCAGGAGAACAAAAGCCAATCGATGTACTTAGTCTTAGTTCCGGCATCCACACATGTCTCGTTCTCCATTTGACATGTTCCGCTTTGCACTGGAGACAAGTGAACAATAATCCTTGATTACAAAAGGATTCCAGGGATACAAGTCCACCACCATTGCCAGTATCAGGGTGCTACAATTGATATTCAAAAATAAAATATACAAAATCGAAAACGAAAATGAAAACCTTTAGTGAAGATTTGAAGCTGAATCGTTTCCTGTTGTCTGCAAAACTATTGGAACTTTCCATTAGGAAAACGTCATTTATACTTCAATCCTCCATTGTTTAAGAACCAACCAACCACATACACTCTCAGGGGTTAGCTACCTACTGGACGATTGTCTTTTACCATATCAAGTTGCCACTTGGTATGCACGAAGCTCGCACAGAAAAAAGGTCTTTCCTTCCCGTGCAGGACACATGCATGTGTAAACATACTTAGAAGTCCTAGTACGAATAGTGCTATTGTTTTCATTAAAATTCACAATTGCATGCAACATGTTGAGAACGATTTCAACACACCGGCCGACAACAAAGACTTTTTGTCGAGGTTGTTTCGGAAGTGATTTTATCCATTTTTCAAATGTCCTTTACCACTTTTGTTTCTGTTTCTTTGTTTTTTCTGTTTCTTTTTTTTTGTATCTTTTTGCAGTAAGTCTTTTTCGTATTGTGTCTCCTCTATCTGGAGTAACTTTTTACTGCTTCCTGCCACACTTTGCACCCGAAGGCAATAAAATTATTCAGAATGCAGAAAGGATTACAATTTTTCTCTCTTGCTATCCCAGAAGTATTGTAGACTGAAGGTGGCTTGGTGGTGGTTTAAGGATATCCCTTTGCAAAATACTGTAGTTTTCTTCTTTCTTTTCCTTTTTTTGTCATTCCATCACTTTTTTGCCTTTAGCCTAAGGCTTTCGGAGTATCAACATGCCAGGAATTTCCTTTCGAAATTTCTTTTCTGGTTTTGTTTATGTCTAAGGGACCTTAAATTAAATGGTTTTGCAGTTTAACTGCGTGGAAAAGTGAAGCAGAAACAATTATTGCATCTTTTAGAATGCGCAGCTGAAAAAGAATAAAATCTCATGATATATTCGGAGGTGTTTGAGAAGTTTTTATAGAAAAAAAACTCATTTGGAAAGAGTTCTTTTGGAATGACTTTCAAAATCCTGAATTAATTACACTTCTGATCAATTAGCAAATAGTGTATATCTCAGTTCAGTTTAAACCGCCGCTCTACTCAGTCGCCCTCTTAATCTACTCCATAATTTGTGAATTTCCTGTTTCGCTTTAAATCAATCTAATAACCTAATTTCTTACCCAATAATTGTTAACGCTGACGCGCCTTTTTGTTTTTTTATTGTTGACCTACTAGTCTGTTCGTTTCGCGACAGTGCGTTTGCTGCATTTTTCATTTTTTTCTCCGCAATTTGTTTTTTGTTTTCCTGGTCTTCGTCATGTATTCTTGTGGATTAACCAATTGCTCCATTAACGACAATAATGCTGACTTTGTTGCCTGTAAGTGGATCTGCGGCAAAATATTCCATGCTATTTGTGTCAGCCTATATAAAAGAAACGCGGTCTACCTTAAAGAGTTCTCCGAAAATCTACTGTTCTTCTGTGATGAGTGTATGTAGTATTTCTCTCTCACATGTGCTCCTTGCGATCAAGTTCCTCAGTGACTCCAATGAATCCAACCATAACTCACCCGTCAGGCTGATAACGGACAAACTATCAATCTTTGAACAAAGTGTAAGATGTGCGGAAGACTTTGGGCATATCATTGAAAACCAAGTTGCGCGTTTAATTGAGCTAGAAAGTGCAAGATCCAAAAATGAATAAACATACAAGCGCCACCTTGGTACAGTCTTAAGTGAATTTACATCAATCGGAACCGTAATGATGGATTCAAACAAGAAAACATGTAATTCCATTAATTCTCGGGGAAACCATCGATATTCATCTCCAATCATCCACATCCAATCTCCATCTCGAACCTGCAACAAACAAACACCAACTCTCAAATCATTGCGATAAAATCAGTGAGCTTAATGACGAACTCACCACGAATAGAACAGTGTTGAATGATTTAAAAAAGCTCATTGGAACAGTATGCCACAAAATTGATGGTCTTCCAATCCATCCCTCACCGCACAACAGTTACAATACTTCAATTTTGTATTGGATTGTTACAAACTTATTGCCACATCCAGTGCCGACAACCCAACCTCCAAATCCTCGCACCAGCCCATCGGTCAAAAAATCGAATGGTGATGTAATTGCTCCAACGCCAACCCCTCTTGTCGCCGCCCCACGGAAATTTGTTACACAATTTAACACGACGTGGACACCTTCAGAGTGGTAAGGTAGGCTAGACCGACTCCGCACAACGAATCCGATGTTCACCACTCTACTCATCAAAGGTGCTCCAAATTATGCAGATGTTGCTTGGATTTCAGAATTTTTCAAAAAGAGGTATGGCATCACCATCAACCAATGCACAATATGTCCAACATCTCACCGCGGAATGCCGGCTAAATACGAATGGTTATTTGTTAACTCATCCAACACCAAACTCAAGCTAGGAAAGATGCGGGTCTCTAAATGGACGGATCAACCTACCAACAAAAACGTAGAAAAAAAACGAAGCAACGTCTCATTAAATTATAAATCGCCCAGATCCCTAAACCTAAACCTGACCCCAACTGGAGTCTTAAAACCAATATATTTCCCAATTTTTCCCCTCCCGTTTATATAACTAAGCAACCCCCTTCACGTATCTCCAGAAAAGCATCAAGTGCCTCTCTTCCATCCAAGCCCTGGATGGATGCCCCTGATACCGTCACTCCCATCCCCTTCCACGAATACTAACAACTGTTTTCCCAATTTCTACCTTGCAACAGGAGCCAAATACCCAAACTTTATCAACTCGCATATCTTAAATCCTGCTTCTAGCTTGCCTTCTCCCTCGGTTTCACGGGCCCCTGTCCCTATTTTTGATCCCCTTTCGTCGCTCATTAAATAGACCCAAAAGCATATAGACACCACAGAATGCCGTTACGCTCTTTCTAGGCTAAGGGATAAAAAGATATACGACAATATACGTCTCTTTGTCGCATATCTTTACGACAAATCCGACTCTGTTTGCTTTGAGGGAAAAACCAAAACAAGTGTCATGGTCTCCATCCAGTAGGAAGGCCTTCCTACGGATATAACTAGTCTCAGACAGCTTTACAACAGGTACCACGAAATCATCGACACACCTCCTCAAAAGGCTGCGGATGAGCTCGCTACTTTCCGCAGCTATGTACACTTTACACCTTCAGCGCAGCCGAGCTGACCACGACAAATTTTTTCGTTTCTAACTTCTTTGCCTGCATCTCATCTACACTCCCCTACTCCTCCACGCAATAAACTACCTACTACCAAAACGTAAGAGGCTTGCGCTCTAAAACTCGTGCTGTCTTGTCTAAATCACGCGGTCTCTCTTTCGACGTCTATGCTCTTACAAAAACCAATCTGATCCCCAACATAGAGAACCCGGAGCTATTTCCATCTTCTTATAATGTTTTCCGAGATGACGATCACTCTCTCCCTATATTTAATGATTTTGCCATCCCTAAAGTTGATTCTCCATGTAGAGGTGTCCTACTTGCCACTCACAATAACCTCAACTCTTCTCTCATTGCTATCACTTCTTCTGTTAAACTTGACTTTGTTTCAATTAAAACAACACTTCCCAACAGGTCCCTGTACGTTATGTGCTGCTACATTCACCCAGCTCAACCTACTGAATCCTACACCCTTGCTATTAAAGCAATTGACCAACTAATTGACCTAAGTGACTCCATCGACGGTTTTTTATAGAGGGGCCAAAAATAAGCATTTTTTACTATAGGAGGGGGGGTCTATCTCGCCTCGTTTAGGAGGTAGGGGCAATTTTATTAAAAAATAACTTAAAATGGAAAAAATTATTTAAAAAAAACAACGGCAACACTTACAATAAAGTACTGTACCAGTTTCGAAAGCCAGTAACCTATTCTTCAACCCTAAGTTCCAATTATTGTATCAATAGTTTTTTAAGAAATTCGCATGCAAACCCAACATTTTGATGAAAAAAAATTTTAAAAATGAAGTTTGGACCAATTTTTTTCAAAATTGTCAAATGAAGTGCTAAATTGGATTCCCGTGGTCGATGCTATCGTCGATATCGATTTTGAATCGAACACAAAAAACCGAATGGATTTATGTCGTCTAGTTTTTGAGAAAATTGAAAATTACTATTTATGTTTTTTTTTTGGCATTTACATGGTCTTTCTTTGAGGTAAGTAAATGAACATAATAAATTAAACGTCTGGCAGGCGCCTATATCAATAGTTTTCTTAATTAAGAGTACACGGGTGACCAGCTTCGCGTGATTAAGGGATTTCAACTCTCTTGCCGTATGCGGCAGGTCCCGCTCGTTGCTCCGCTCGGGGTATGTGCTTTTCGTCAGGCATCAATACTCTTCACCTATGTTACAGTACTCATTCCAAAATTATAGAAAATTCACATGTTCAAATGCTGTAGCAAATTATTCACTTTGCGTAGTATGTATGTTTGTACTTTGCGTAATGTATAATGCATTCGATAATAATCTAAAATATAACCGAACAAACGGGTGACTTTTTTACTGTTGTTTTGTTTTTCATACACATATGGTAACGCGTGTAATTATTGATACTCACACAGGTCATTCTATGTTCAACCTTAGTGCGAATCAGGTATTATTTATTGTGAATAGACAATGGCGGCTAAGCTCCCTCTAATCCATCCTAAACTAAATAACTACTTAATATTTTGTTCGTTTGCGGATTTGGTGTCTAATTCCCACTAAAACATCAACTCCCCCACTAAGTTGCAATTTACGGATGAAGGTGGAAAAATGCAAAAATATAAAGTTCGGTTGGATGTGGCGATGCTCAAAAAAAGCTCTAAAAAAGCTCTAAAAAAAAGGTGACAAAAATTGTAGGAATAAAATTAACCCATCAATCGGCACATTTTTCCATGGGCCTCAATATCGGCTAGAGATTCGCGAGGTTATTACGATAATTATCTCTTTTGTGATCAAAATGCCTGTGAACACGGCTTTTCAGGTAAATTAATTAAATCCTAAGTTACAACTTTATGTTTTTTTAAAATATTGTTGTAAATTAGCATAACCAACTACCGTCCCATTGCTAAGTTTTCTCACATAACTAAAATGTTTGAAAGTTTTTTTTATATGAAGTTCTAAGCTTTCAGTGGAAGTCACTTATATCACCCAGTCAGCACGGATGTCTAAAAGGTAGATCAACTACCACAAACCTAGTTGAATTCGTATCCTTAGCTCTTTCAGCCCTAGAAAATGGCAACGAAATTGACGTTATTGCTACAGATTTCGCTAAGGCCTTCGATAAAATATCACATCAACTGATCCGTTTCAAATTGTCTTCCCTCGGTTTCGACCCCATATTGTTAAAATGCATATCTTCTTATCTGGAGAACCGTTACTATAGCGTTCTCTTTAGATCAGCCTTCTCAACCCCATTTTTAGCCACTTCTGTTGTCCCACAAGGCAGCCATCTAGGTCTCCTCTGTTTTATTTTAACTATAAACGATCTTGAGAAGACTATCAAACACAAACATGACACTAAGTTCTCCAAAACTATTTCTTCACCCCAAGACTCTGTTCGCCTTCAAGAAGACCTCGATAGGTTTTCTACTTGGTGTCTAAAACAATTGCTTTGAACTTAAGGTCTCCAAATGCCAATCTATGACTTTGTCTCGTAAGTCCAATCAGTCCCCCTCTCGAACTTATTTTCTGCATTACAAACCTGTACCCCAGGTTCAAACCCTTCCCGACCTTGGAAATTTATACGATAGAGAGTTAAACTTCCGTTCGCAGATTGATGAGATAATCCTTAAAGCCAACTCATCGCTCGGTTTTATCAAACGTTGGTCTAAAGAATTTTGCAACCCTTATGCGACGAGGTCACTTTACATTACCCTTGTCCGGCCCCGCCTTGAATACACCAGCCAAGTATGGTCCCCTTCACAGCGAATTCATATATTCCGAATCGAGAACATTCAACGTCGTTTTCTTCGATTTGCTCTTCGTGGACTACCCTGGAGTGACCCATTTATCTTACCTTCCTATCGCGACGGCCTCAAACTTCTTAACCTGAATACCCTCGAAAAACGCAGAGACGTAACTGACATTCTCTTCATTCATCGACTGCTCTCCGGTTCTGTGGACTACGCTTCCCTTTACAATTCTATTTTCTTCAACACTAACCCTCGTAATTTACACGGTCCTCGTCTCTTCTATATCCCAACCCACCGCACATCTTATGGCTCTAACGAACCAATCTCCCGCATGCTCCGTAAGGTCAACTCAAAACTCCCCCTTTTTGATTTTAACCTGAGCACTTCTAGTCTTAAATTTGATCTCCTCCACCATTCCCTTACTTCCTAACCCTTAACTCTTGTTTGTTTTTAAGTCCTAGTTTTTAAGTTACTTTAAGCTTGTATTAAGCGAAATAAATGAGGGCTTTAGCCCCCACTAAATTCACTAAATTAAAATTAGGGATGATGCGTTGGCATTTTGGCCAGAAAGAAACTTTGTACTTGAGCTTTAAATAAATCCCTGGATGAGCTTAACCATAATCTCATTTATGGATTGTTGCCTCTTTGCGATGATATATGTAGGCACTGAGCTGTAAACATCAATCTGAGTGCAATCTCACAATATCAGAAAAATAAATGCAGCGGATGAATGAGAGCTTCAACGTATTTGGAGTTGAGGTCAAAACGAGTTTTCGGGTCTGATCAACTGTAGCTCCTATATCGCCAAACAGGGTATAAAATATTTCTTTCTTTTTTTTCTCCCATAGAAGGTCTTGCACTCCGGGTTAATAGTGTTTTTTCTACTACTTGTCAACTTGTCAACGGTCAACTACCTTGACCGCCAATAACCCCAACAACACAAACAAACTACACATTGGGACAGCAATCAACCGGATGCAATTGGAACCGATTTCCTCAATAAATCAAATCAACCAAAAACTTTGTAAATGCCGAAGCAGCACAAATGTAAACACTAAAATTGTAAAGTAATCAAAAGTAAACATATAAATAATTGTAAAGAAAATTTAACATTTAAAGCGATGTGTATTGTTCAGACAGAGAAAAATGTTGTTTTTTTTTTTCTTATCCCGCGGACCTCCCAACATAACTCGCGCGCTCAAGAGATTTATGTACCCTTAAAATATTTGCACACAGCGCGGGCGAAGGAAAATCAGGGAGGATGAAAAGAGAGGTACCGGTGAACGCTGGTTTTAAATGTTTGAAGGTTATAATGACTAGGAAATAAAGAGCTAGGCAGGGCATTCCAGGTGCAGAGATGCTTTGGGAGCAGCCGACCAGATGTAGGCATTGTACTCCAATTTCGGGCGGATAAATGCCTTATATATTGAGGCCAGATCAGAGGGGTTGAAGTATTTCTTAAATCGCTTGAGGAATATGTGGTTATACCAACGTAAGCTATCACTGACGCACATACCGAGAATGGAAAGCTTATCGGTTTCGACGATGCAACTGCCATTCATGGATCATGGCTGGGTGTTTAAATTTCGCTTTAACGAAATTGTGTTTTGGAAGCATTAAATTCTACTCTGTTGGTGGTTCCCCAATTAGTTTTGCTGTTAATATCAGAATATACGCTGGTGTTCCCGTTCTACAGCCGAAGAGCAGGGACGTGAGTCGGGGAACGAATATGAGAAGCAGAGAGTACTATCATCAGCAAAGGAATATATTGGATTAGAAGTAGCAGACAAGAGATCGTTGGTGAAAATTAAAAAGAGTGTCGGAGACATAACGGAGCTCTGGGGCACACCAGCATTAATTTTGTGAATATCAGACTTGAAACCATCCAAGACAACTTGAATTGAACGTTCCGAAAGGTAGTTTCTAATCCATTGAAGATCCCAAATGCACGCATTTTCGACAAAAGAGCCTGATGCCAAACTCTGTCAAATGCCTTAGAAATATCTGCTTTCGCCAGATTTGATGATGCCATCAAATCACCAGTGGACCTGTTGCTATGAAAACCATAATGCTGGTCATTGAGAAGTTTTCATGTTTCGCGATATTTCAGGAGCTGACGATTTATCAGCGTTTCCATGACCTTTTAAAGAAGGAACGTTAGTGCAATGGGTCTGTAGGAGGAGAGAGAAGATGATTCGCCTTTTTTATGGACGGGCTGGACAAATTCTGTTTTCCATCTGCTCGGGAAGTATCCTAAAGAGTAGGATTGATGAAAAAGCTTACGCAGTGGTTTTGCCAGCGTGGAAGAACACCTCTTCAGAAGAAGGTGATTTATACTATCTGGCCCAGCGGATTTATGTATGTTGAGATCTTTAAGTACTCTTGCTACTACACGAGTGCTAAAGTAGATTCGTCCCATTGAAGATTCGACGCACTCAAATGTAGGCGGAGACAAAGCACAATCTGGGAGTGTTGAGCTGGCCGCAAAGTGTGCAGCAAGCAGATTGGCCTCCTCTAAAGAGCTGACAGCTGGAATGTCATTGTGAATTGAGCGTTGGGATGGAGGATGAGGCAGAGTTTGACAAACGACCAACAGTTTTTACTACCTTTGGGACATGTAGTATTTTTTGCCTCAACTTTTGGTCGTACTGAAATTTCACACGTTTAAGAAAGACGTTGCAGTCATTCCTGGCTCATTTAAACTTTTTTCGGTTTTCCTCGGTCTTGAAGGACCGAAAAAATATTTCTCTAACCCTGATAGCCTCTTTACAGCTTGAGTTGTACCATGCCTTTTCTTTCGGTTTGATACTCTTCATCCCGATGAGGGATAAATAATCTCATTCCAAAGAGAATGGTGTCTGTAATCATATCAGTAGCGGCATCCACGTCGTTATCGAGGATGCATAACGACCAGTTAAAATTCCTAAAGAAGCTGTTAAGACCGCTCCAGTTGGCTTTCTCGTATTGCCATACGGTTCTTTTAGGATTTTTTTCTCTAACTGAGTGGTCAGTGTACGAGAAATTAGCTGATGTGACACAATGGTCCGATTAGGGAAGCAGGCAGCACATCAACGGTGTACTTATCAGGGTGAGAAGTTAAAAACAAGTCCAGGGTATTGGCGGTGTGACTATCAACGTCTGGTATTCGCGTGGGCTAATTTACAAGCTGCGTTAAGTTGTTTTCCGCAGCGAAGACCTCAACACACCGTCCTTCGGGTGTTGTCTGTCCAGATTGTCGAAGCGACCCAGAATTGTGTACATTGAAGTCGCCCGTAATAACGATATCAGTATGAGGATACAAGGATACAATTCTTTGAATGGAGTCAGACAGCGCATCAAACTCGTTAAAAGTCGAATTAAATTTCGGATTGGTATAGGAACTACATTGTGGTGGAGTTTGATAAGCTACATTACTACGCACGTAAATGGCGAGACCGCGTTGAGAGAAGAATTATGACACTAGTTCGTAGCCAGGTGGCTTCAGATCACAGTGATCTGAGAGGTGTGGGCGGGGATCTATCTGTGTTTCACTAAGTGCCAAAACAACTGGTCTGTATTTACAGACGTGGACGTACGTAGAAATGTGAGTACTTTTTATCCCGCGTATATTTGCAATGTCTACTCTAAATTCCCGAGTCACTATAAAGAAAGACAAACACAAAAAACACAAACACCGACGTTACTAAGCACAGCTGTGAAGTAAAAAAAATTCAGAGTTGGTTTGCCGAATCAAATTGTTGTAGGTGTTAGACCCTTACAACATTAGGAAACAGGACACCAACAAAATTCATGCACACAGACCGCTATCCATCGATTGTTACATACACTCAGCCACTGCACGCGCTGTATAACAATGTAATACAGCAACGGCAGTGACCGAGTGCTAGCAACAGTATGACCAGAGGCAGGAAGGTTGGGATTCCCGCACTGTGAGTTTCATTGCACTCGCGCGTTGATGTTGTAATTTTTTTTTATTTTTCTCACACACGAGTTGATTTGATTTTTTGGTTTATTCTGTTTTTTTCGTTTTGTTTTGACTCGCGCGCTGTTTTTTTTTTATTTTTTTTTTCTCCACGCGAGGAGCGAGTTTCATAAGCGCACTTGTGCGTGTGCACTTGTCGATGGTCAGATCGGCACTTCCGTGTGCTATTGACTACACGGATACGTACTTTGAAAACCCTACTGATTTACTATTAACAATCCTTCAAAACGAAATATTGTTAACGAAATTCGTACCTGTAAGGCTGTTTTTTAAAGCGCTATGAAACTTTTCATTTAAAAATATGAATTGGATTTGAAACAAAAACGTATATTCAAATGAACGGCACTATGTTTCGAACACGATTTCAGGTATACGCTTTCATCGGCTGTTTTTGACGCGCGCATCTTGTCAGCCTAATATTTTGCAAATTTTCAAGTACTCGTATTACTCGTATTTGGAGTCTATTGCCTGAATAAGCTGCGTTTTATTTTTATCAGCATACACCTTACATAATCCCACAAAAAGTAATTGGAAGGCATTATACCATACGATCTTGGTGCCTAATTCACTGATATATTTCGCGATATTATATTGTCGTAGCACCGAATCCCCAGTACGTTTATGGCTTCATGAGCAGTATGAAACGTAGTATGCACTTTATGGTTGCAATTGAGTCTCGTTAGTCTCTTCAGGATGTGCCTTATCTACTCTAGAAAAACTTATGCGGTGAGATAAGTTGGAAAAAGGCCGGCCAAGAACTGTTGTACATACTACAGTGACTAGTACAGAGAGCCGGAATATCGTCTATTTGTTGTAAGCAGTATATTAAGTTCGGAAGCGGTAATATGCTTGAGTACATCACGCCTTCCCAGGCGAAAGAGACGATGCTGCATATAAATGTTTCAACGAACTCCTCTGCCATGACTCCTCGACATAAAAAATGTCGAAACTCCTTGTTTGAGGAAGAGTTCAGCCAATCCTACGTAGGGAAATAACTTGCTGAAGAAGCCTTGCTGCATAAAAAAAAGACTCCGGAAAAAAAGTGTTGGCAGCAGGAAATTGAGGTAATGGAGAGGCGAACAATATTTGGAAGGTCTACCAAATGTGCAAAAATATCACACGAACCAATAGGACCCACACATAATCCCGTATAGTTGACCAAGGAGATTTAATTGAAAAACCAGTCTTTGCTGATAATATATAAGAATATATGTTAAACGGCGGAGACGACCCAAATTCTGCTGTCAGGCAGAATGAACTATTCAACCTAGATGCAGAAAGTCAATCGATCCATCCACTCTACAGTGAGGATAGCAATATCGGAGCTATGGAACCGGAAGGCCTACCTCACGAGCTTTTTAAAACAGCGGGAGATGACTTGGTAGAGAGCGTGCATCAATGTCAGATAAATTTTACCTTAGAATCGTTTATGCGATCCATAAAGAAGGAAACCCTCTAAACTGCATCAACTACATAGTCAGACCTTTACATTCCATACAAGATTTTGTTTGTCGTATAGTGTGAACGCTTTAAACTATTTGAGCTGCCCTTACTAGTACCGTTTAAGGCCAAGCAAATCCACAATTAATTAATTTTTCATACCAAACAGATCCTAGAAAAGCACAAGAAGTCTTAATCGATACACACAACAGATTCTTCTTGATATCTAGAAATGCTTTAGACAAGTTGACGTGCTGTCACGTGATTTCCATCGAACTTAAGAATATTAAAAAATGAGGTTAGCTATGAATGGATGGGCGGAAATCCTCTTCTTTTGCCCTCCACGTGGGTGAGTGCTGGTAATGGCTTCTCCTCTCGGACGATTAGTTTCAACTATGGGACTACACGCATTCTTCAATCAAGCAAGGTGATCTATTATAAAACAGGTGAAAGACAACCCTAAATCTGACTTGCCGGTCCGAAGGTCGGTTGTATCAGTGTCTTATCCCAGTATGTCGGCTCTGCTGGAACTGACCCACCCCATCTGGAGCTACTTGTAGGATCAACATACAAAAAAAAATTAACCAAACAAAAACAAATAATAGAAACACAGATAGTACAAATACAGGCACCGAGTACAGGCATATTATCCAAAGACGAACTATTGGCTTCGAGTCAAGAAACCATAGTTAATCTCTCGGAAGTCGAAGGTCCAGCTGCAGTACCCCAAATCAACGAACGGACAGCAGTTCTGCTACCAGCGACAGGGTTAATAATGTCAAACAACCAAACTGAACACAACACAACAAAAAAGTCTAATCATCAAACGAGTTGATGGAACAGCGACAGATTCCACTGAAGAATCACTATAACTCCTAATGAACACCAATTTCGCGGGATGTAGCGGCGTAGATTACGCAACCCGCACCCTGGAATGAAAGCAAATCATTCAGAACCGACGATACGATTTCCTAGGCCATCAATAGTTTCTCCCCCAATAAGTCATCAGGTCTTGACGGGGTTTTACCGATTAAGCTCCAAAAGAACTTGGAGAAGGTACTACCCTGGTTAACAACGTTTTCATCACTAACATTTTCGAAAAGACCATGAGTCACCCAAGGATTTTTTTAGACCCCTTAGCCTAACATTTTTCATACTCAAAACCCTAGAACGTATTCTTAGCATACATATCCGGGACCCACTCAAAAGATCTCCTCTATCGAAGTCCACGGAGACAGCCCTGAATGAGGTGTTGCCGACGATAGGGAAATCTATCCAGTATAAACAGTACATGTTAGCCACTTTTCTAGACAAAGAAAGTGCCTTCATTAAAGAGCACACTGAATTATTCCAAAAACTGTCAGCAACTGAATCATATCCTTGCTACGAGTAAAAACCAGATTTATTCAGTCACAATTGGAGAACAGCCTCATAAATAAATCCGTAGACAGCAGTACCCCAGGGGGGTGTTATCTCTCCTGGTCATCAACAATATAAGTTATGTTACGCAATTTGATAACATTAGAATCAAGGCAGTCGCGTACGCGAACAACGAAACAGGGACCTTCCCTTCAGTGATTAGTGAACTCACAAAGAGAGCTCCGACTAACCTAAGCGCTTGTGCCACAAGTTGTGGACTTGGCGTTAATCCGAGTAAAACTGAACTAATGCTATTTTGTATTTTGTACTTACTACATTCTATGGTGCAAGGTACCTTGGCATCATCCTAAGCCCCATGCTCAACTGTAAATTAAACACATAACAAAAGGTAAAGAAAGCATGCGTCGCTTTCTATGCCAGCAAGACATTTGGCAAAAAGTGGGACTTCTACCTAACATAGTGCGAAGTACACTGCCGTACTTCGTCCTATTCTTACTTATGGATCGCTCGTGTGGTGGTCCACCTTAAGCAAAGCCTAAAACATCACAAAACTTAGCAGAAGCATGCGAACAGCTGGTATTGGGACCCGAGAAGCTCTCAACGTGCTACTTCATATACTGGCCCTGGACTTGCGCATCAAATACATCGTTTCATGTCGTGTTATCAGACTCAGAGATCCTAGATTCTGGTCCCCGAAACCCAATGGTTATAATAAACCTCTTTATCTGCTGTCCAGGGGTCTGGCTTCGACCATAACTGACTACACGATACCTAAACTCAATTTTAATTATAATGGAACCCGTCGAGCGATTAGATAGGCCTGCAAGATACTTATCATCCGCACCGTTACTATAAATAAAATAGGAATCTTTACGGACAGCCAGGCTACCATCAAGGTTCTTCACTCACTTACTTCGTCCTCTAAACTAGTACAGCAGTGCAAGGAAATTATCACGCAGGTAAGCGCTCGGTTTAATATAGCTCTCCTCAACGTGCTTGCCAGATGTGGCTCAACTTTCGATGTTCCTCTTGCGGAGTCAGCCTGCTGCCCGAAGGAACTTATCATGGCTTCAATTCTCCAACATTTTCTCTCTATTGACAGCTCCAGGTGAAACAGTCTAAAAACCCGTACCATATCCTGACATATATGGCCCACCTACAGTAAAACCAGGACGAGTGACTTAATCAAGAGAACCCACGTCGAGACAGCAAGAATCACAGAAATTAGCACGGATCACTGGACAATTGACTCACACGCTGGCAAGTTGGGCATACCGTTTAACCCCCACTGCATTAGCTGCAACAACTCACACGAAAAGTAAAGCCTATTCCACTTTCTCTGCGAATGTCCGCAACTAGCGGAATCAGGAATAGCACACCTAGCAAACCGTTTTTCAAGGAATTATTGAAGATTTCTGGCATAACACTGAGCAAGGGATCTGAAAACTACGCTCTTAGCAACACCCTTCACTATCCAGACCACGTGACAAGTGTTATCAAAACTGCTACCTTTCTAGCTGTGAATGAGGGCAAAACGAAGTGCAATCTCCAATACGTAGGCTGTACAACATAAACGAATTGATGAGATCAGCTCTAATAAAGATACCAGTCCTGTTCTATGGACAAATAAGAATAACAGACCTCATATCTTCGTAGTAAGCTACTGACACGACATTTACTAAGTGATCAATGTAAACGATAAAACCATAAAACCCATTTAGAAGCCTATTTATAATACTATCAAATAGTTTTTGTACACATTAGGTCGTAAGCAACATTAGCAAAAGCTTTGCTTACACTCAAATAGAGAACAAGGATTAGCGAAAGTTCGTCGACAAAATAACAGCACCTGGTCCTTTACTTTGGGACCGCAAAATAAGTAAAAAATTGTGGATCTTAATGTTCCCTTATCTTGATGAAAAAGGGATATATGCTAGCTCCGAGTTCAAAAATGCAACTCAAATGACAGATGCACAAGTATTGCTCGACTGCCGGGTCAGTTTGCCTCAACAGAAATGAAAATAGGTTAAGGAGATTTAAAATAATTCCTATTTTATTAAAATTTATTTTTGAATATTTTTTTAGAACTACAAAAACATGAATACACTTTCTAGGACATTCGTATATGCCCACGTCGACAAGATTATTTGCAATAATACACTATTCCGAATCTACTCAAAATATTTTAGTAAATTTCGCCTACATCTGTCGGCTCTGCACATAGGAGTGAATTGAGGTTCCAGCACAACTTCATCAAATTGACTATCCTCAATAAAGACTTCGACAAATGCATCCATGTAGATATCCACGCCGTCGAAACCTTCAAATGACATGATCATTGACATTGAAGCCCCTTCTCTAGTCAATTGTTCGATATCTGAATGCATCCATTCTAAGGCGTAGTGGTCCGATCCTTCACCTTGAACTTTGCACGGTCCTATATATGTGACTTTCTCAGCACCCATATCTCCGACTTTCATCATGAATTCGCAGGGATCAGAATTGCCAATCGCGAAAATTCCGCGGCGACACAGATGTTCCGTGATGTCCAAGAGAAACCAATATAAGCCGCCCGTTCCGACTAGAAGGAACGTATCTTTGGCGATGTCTGTCATAGCAAAGTTTAATCCATTTTCCGCGCCGACTTCTAAGACATAGTTCTCGTGTTTATCTGTGCAGTGGTAGAACAGATCAGTGATGCAACCCGACCATTGGCAGTTGGGAAATTGACACCTTGTTTCCGTTTCCATTGTTGTTGACAGTTCTTGACAGATTCGAGGTTGAATTTGTGCAACTTTTAAGGATGTCCCTTTTGAAATGAATTTAAATGGCATGTACCGGCAAATTTATATTAAAAGGGTTCAGGTAGGCTGGTAGTTTGTTTGAGTTTAACTTTGGACTAATTAGTTGAATAAGGTCTCAAACATTGGCAGGTAGGGAAAATCAGATGTTAATTATGATTGATAACATCATAAAAAAAAGGTTAGGGATTACCGTAGAATTAATACCGTGGGCAGCTTATAATTAGGATTCTGTTCTTCGTTTAGTAATTGAGGATGCTTGTTGACTTTGACCCATGAGTCAGGATTGCAATTTTTTCCCGATCACGTGATAGTTATGGTTTTGCTTCGCTTCCCAGGTGCTATTACTAATTGATTCAATTTATTTTGATTATTCACGATGTTTTTATTGCCCACCTGAGTTGTATCTTGCTTGTTGATTGAAGTAGGTCGTGTGCCAGATGGATGAT
The DNA here is from genome assembly GCA_949129095.1 of Volucella bombylans. Classification (NCBI taxonomy): domain Eukaryota; kingdom Metazoa; phylum Arthropoda; class Insecta; order Diptera; family Syrphidae; genus Volucella; species Volucella bombylans. Next base: position 150,417,897 of record OX422143.1, read on the forward strand.
ATAAACATGCTTCGACGTTGCAATAAGGCTGATTGATTAGTCATCAAGCGGTTGATTTCTACTCGTATAATATACATATATATCAATTCTTTAACCCGTCCTGTGGCATAGGGCGTCAACAACGCGGGCCCACCATCTTGTTCACAGTTCAGAGATCGATTGCTCCCCAACTGTTCTGCGCCATGCATGTCTCGGGCGCCCCGCTGTTCTGCCTGCTTAGGTAAGCGGATTCCACAGCATGGCGTACTTCGCAATGGAACTGTCTTCGCATCGTAGTGTGCGTCCAGCCATTGAACTTTCTCCTCCGGATATTTATTTCTATAGGTTCTTGGCCCGTTCTCTGATAAAATCCTCATGATGATTCATAGATATCTATGGACGAATGTTTCCTGCTTACGTTTGGTAGGGACACCAACTTCCAAGTACTGCACCCATAAAGCAGTACTGATTCTACGTTGGAGCAGAACAGTAAACAGGTTTTGGATAGCATTCCGAACGCAGCTTTAGCCTTCCCGATTCTGCAGCACACATGTCATTGTCCGTCAATTCTGCACGGGGTACATCGCTGATAACCACCAAAAATTATAGAGGTGTCAGTATACACCCCTGAAGTATTCCACTTTGGACTTCAAAATCCTCAGACATCTTACCATTTTGCAAAACGAGACACTTACCACCCTCGTATGTAGCTTTATTAATAGATAGGAGTTTTCTTGGGATGCCTCTCCTGTGTAAGCCAACAATATGACATCTCGATTCAAAGCCGATAAACGGTAAATGTAGTGGGCACCTGTACTCAACACATTGCTCTATAATGATCCATAAGGTGTTTATGTGATTGATGCAGGAGTATCCAGCACGAAAGCATGCCTGTTCGACATCGAGAGTTGAATCTAAATGTTTATTTTGGCTACGACTGGAAGGACGCATATACGAGTACCTCTCCAGTCTCCATACTTCATCAGGTTTCCCTTCCCTTTTTTGGTAGCTTGATAATCATCCCTCTTTTCCACTCCTGCGGAAATTCTTCACTATCCCACGCTTTGCATATGAGGGGCTTTAGTCGATCGGCCGATGTATTATATTCGGCGACTCTTGGTATAGTTCAGCAAGGATGCCATCAATACCCACCGCCTTGTTTTTCTTGAGGGACCTGATTGCTGCCATTATTTCGGTTTATTTATTGGGGAATTTATTGCCTCGGTAAAATCGTTCGAATTCGAGAACATAGCCATCGTCTAAGTGGTTGCTCCTCATCCGAAATCAGTAGATTACCATCTACACTTTTCTCTAGATGTTGTTTGCAATTTCGACCACCAGCGAGCTCCTTGGTGATTTTGTAGGCAGTGTCACTTTCGCCCGATCTTGCTGTTGCTTTTGCCCTTGAAGCCATTGTGTCGATGTACCGAAGCTTATCATGTCTTACACTATACTGCACTTCCTTCTTCTTCACACGATATTGGACCTCTAGTGCGGTTTTCTCTACTGCTGAGGCGGCTGCAGTCCAAGGTTTGATTGTTGTACGCTCACCGATCCGTCTCGAGGTTTCAGTCTAAAGCCATGTGCGGTGATTTTTCTGCCTTTTATCGACATAGCTGGTTGCCCCAGTTGCAAACACATTTTTCGCAGCATTCCAGTGGTCGTCCACGCTGCGTTGTGCTTCTGATTGCTACTGCTTCTCAGGCAAGGTAGTCTCTGAACTGTTGGCGCACTTGTGGATGCCTGAGCCTGTCGCTATTGAACCTGATTGTTTGGAGCAAGTTTGGGCCGTTGCTGTTGATGGATGTAGTACGAAGAAGTATATGAGCTAACATAAAATATTGATCGTGTTTGTTAAGACATAATTGCATTTCATATCATTTTATTATTCTATTACAAAACAGCATTGTATTCTTGAACATATCAATTCTTAATTACTCACATTACATTACATAACACTATGGATTAACAATTTACATTACGTTACGAACATTATTACGTTTTTTTGCTCGACTTTTCCGGTTGTAAGATTTTTCTGTCTCTTCTAATAAAACTATCAAGCGTTGTTCACATCATATCTGATATATGATCGTACTTTTTTTATTTACATCGGTATAACTTTGTTAATTATACTGAGGCAAAAGCACAGGGAATAGAAAAGGCTCTCATTCTCTCAACATATTTTGGTGACCCCGACGTGATTTTCATCACAATATATAAAATTAAAAGTTGGGTTAGAACGTGTCTTGCACTACATAACCATGCCGTCTGAGGAGGAATCATCGGAAAAATCATCAGTCATCGAAAAATTATCGTCCGCTGATGCTTCTACGTCAAAGGTGAACACGAAGAAGTTAAAAACATTGGAAGGTCTCAAAAATCGAAGATTGGTAACTATGAATCAAATAAATAGAGTAAGGGATTTTGCCATCAAAGCGAACGATGATCCATCATCATTATCTCTACCCGAACTTCAAGTCCGCATGGAGGCCCTGGAGTCAGCCTTTCATGTGTTTGAAGAGGTGCAGTCAAAAATTGAGGATAATGACTTTGAGGAAATATCCAAACCGGAGCGATCCAAGTACGAGGAAATGTATTATGTTACAGTTGCAACGTTAAAGGTTCTCATTAATCAGAATCAGCAGGAAAGGGATAAACCAATGGATGTATCGCACATTTTTAATTATCAGCGACTTGATTCAATCAAATTACCAAAAATTGAATTACCTTCATTTTCAGGTGATGTTACTAAGTGGATGGGTTGGTACAATCAATTCGTATCATTGGTGCACGACAATCCTGCGCTTTCGAAGCAATCGAAATTTCACTACCTGGTGTCGAAGCTGAGCGAAACTGCAATTGCACCAATAGAAGGACTCAAAATCGAGGACGACAATTACGATGTGGCGTTAGCAAGATTAAAGGAACGATTCGAAAATCGAAAGGTCATCGCACAGGAGCATTTGCAGCGCATTTTCAACCATCCGAAGGCTCAGAAGGCATCGGCAGTGGAACTACGGAGTTTATTAGACAAAATCACCAACCATTTGACGGGACTAAGGAATCTCAAGCGGCCAGTCGATCATTGGGATGATTTGATTGTGTTTATTATCACAACGAAGCTGGACGCATCAACTCTAAGTAAGTGGCACGATGAAGCACCTGTTGATCGGCTTCCAAGTCTTCTGGAATTGACGAATTTCTTAAAGAAGAGATCTCAGCATTTAGAAGGTAATGTACCAAATCATTTATTTAACTATGATACATCTCCGAAATCGGATATAAGTAGAAATCATAAGAGTAATCATAAAGGTAGTCCGAAGTCATTCATTGCCACAAAAATCACATGCAATTTTTGCTCTAGTCCAGGTCATCTCATTTATCGTTGTCATAAATTTCAAAATTTGTCCGTCCCAGAACGTATTCAGCAGATAAAAAATTTAAATTTGTGCTTCAACTGCCTGAAAACCACCGAACACTCAGGCGCTAATTGCCCATCAAGTTCTTGTCGTCAGTGCGGAAATAAACACCATACGCTCTTGCACCTGGGTCAAAACGTGACTGCGCAGGTACCGCAAACCCCCCTTAGTAATCATTCATCAAATCGTAACCAAGCCATAAATCCACCTACGGGCTCTTATCAGAGTCATGCAACCACTTCTGCTACCATAAATCCTGCTCCCAATTACTCCATGCACGCTAGCTGCGCTGAAAACAATATTCTAGGAACTGCAGTTGTGAATGTTTTCAACAAACTTAAACAGCCAGTACCTTGCCGTGTATTATTAGACTCCGGCTCCCAAATACATATGATCTCTGAAAGGCTCATGCAGCGTTTAGGACTACCTCGTCGCCATTCTCGAACTTCACTAACTTGCGTTAACAACACCGAAACTTTAGCTAAACACAAAGTTACCCTGACCATTGGGTCTCGCATTAATGGATTTACCTCGACACTAGAAGCATTCGTAATGCATCAAATCACTGGCCCTCTACCTGATAACAAAATCGACATACATTACTGGCATATTCCAAAAAATATTCGTTTGTCGGATCCACTCTTTAATGTTCCACAGCGAATAGACATACTTCTTGGCGTCGACTTATTCTACAATTTACTCTGCGTTGGTCAAATCAAATTGGGACCAAATTTGCCGATCCTACAAAACACTATGCTCGGCTGGATAGTAGCAGGCAAAATTCCTACTGCAAATATCTCCAATCACTTCAGTCTATTTACCCAAGAATCTTCACTTCTGCCATCCGATGAACTGTTGGACAATTCTATAAAAGCATTTTGGCAAATTGAGAACTTCGATGCACTGCAGTCAACTCTAACGAAAGAGGAGAAAGAATGTGAAGCCCATTTTTCTGCTCATTATTCTCGGTTGGAATCTGGACGATATAATGTAAGGTTGCCCTTCAAACAAAGTCCAAGTTTACTGGGTAACTCATTTGATATTGCACTAAAAAGGCTTATCTCCCTTGAAAGAAAATTTCGAAAAGACACGGAACTATTTAAACTGTACTCTGAATTTATGAATGGACTACTCGATCGCTCTCACATGGAGATTGCGCCAAAGTTAGATTTAACTGAGCCCCACTATTTTCTGCCTCATCATTCAGTGTTGAAATTATCCAGCTCTACTACAAAGCTGCGTGTTGTGTGTGATGCGTCTGCAAAAACCGGTTCAGGCAAATCTCTGAATGAGATTCTCATGGTTGGTCCAGTTATACAACCTGAGCTGTTATCGATTGCATTGAGATTCCGCATTTACAAATACGTGTTCACAGCTGATATTACAAAAATGTATCATCAAGTCCAGCTAGACCCAGCTGATAGAAATTTTCATTGCCGTTTGTGGAGATCAAGCTCAAATGATGACGTTGCAATATATCGATTGTGCACAGTGACATTTGGTACTGCCTCTGCCTCTTTTTTGGCAACACGTGCACTAAAACAGTTGGGGATTCAGTCTTAAGAAATGGTGCTCAAATTCCTTAGAGTTGCTAGAGAATATACCACAGGATGATCGGGAGAAGGGCTTCAAAATTAAACACAGCGATGCGATTAAAACACTAGGAGTGATTTGGAACCCAGAAACGGATAATTTTCATTATAAAGTTGCACCCACATCTCAAAAGGCTATCACGAAAAGGACAGTACTTTCTGACATAGCGCAACTGTTTGACTCCCCTAGGCTTGATAAATCCTGTCATCGTTCTAGCCAAAATTTTTATGCAGCAGTTATGGCGGCTTAAACTCAATTGGGACGAATCGCTGTCCCAAGATTGTCATCAACGTTGGATCCATTTCCGAAATAATTTGCAGGAGCTAGACAATTTGGAAATCACTCGGCGTACCTTTTTTGGTCATTTTGCGAACTATCAATTGCACGCATTCTCTGACAGCTCTGAAAACGCATATGGTACTTGCGCATATGTACGGTCCATCGACGAAGATGGCACTGTGAGAGTGGAGCTCTTGTGTGCTAAATCAAAGGTGGCACCAGTGAAGAGAATCAGTTTACCACGATTGGAATTATGTGCCGCAGTTATGATGGTTCAACTTGTGCAGCGTTTAAAGGACATCTTTGATTTCCAGTTTGAAGATATCACTTATTGGACTGACTCCACCATTGTTTTGAATTGGATCGCGGAGGAATCGTGCAACTGGCAGACGTTTGTGGCGAACAGGGTTGCCACCATTCAGCAAAATTCTCACATCTCTCAATGGAGACACATCGTATCGGAGTCTAATCCTGCCGACATCATTTCACGAGGCGCTTACCCGTCAACCATCATAAACTGCAGCGCATGGTTTAATGGACCATCCTTTCTGTCACTTCCAAACGACCAGTGGCCCTCCTCTGAAATTCCGTTAGTTTTTGAGAACCCACCATTGGAGAGAAGAAAGCTTAAACTTGTTCTATCTGTACAAATTCAAGAGCATTTCTTTGAAAGCATCAAATATTATCACAATTATAACGCACTGCTTAGAATTGTTGCTTATCTTTTTAGATTTCAAACAAATTCAACAACCAAGGATAGAAGACATCGCCTATCTGGGCCTCCAAGTGCAGAAGAGCTTCACAAGGCACTTAAGGGTTTAGTAAAACATGTTCAACTCAAGGATTTTCAAACTGAAATATTAACTTTATCCAACGGGAATCAGCTATCAGCAAGAAGTCATATCAACTCACTCTCACCGTTTCTAGATGATCATGGAGTACTACGCGTTGGTGGAAGAATAGCAAATTCATCTGTAGAGTACAGCGCCAAACACCCCATTTTGCTACCAAAGGATGGCCTATTGACCACGCTTCTAGTCACCCAAAAAAATTCTGCGTGTGAAGGCATAACACTGACACGTAGATTTGGCTGTTATAAGAGTTTCAAGCAATGAAAAAATTACTGGGAATTATATCTCGAATCACTCTGAGTGAAGAAAAACTCTCCGTCCTATTCGGACTCCCACCCCTGGAGAGCAAACATAGAAACAAAACACACCTGAGTTTCTCAAACCACTACAAAAACAATTTTCCTTTCTCCTCCTTCTATCTTTCCGCCCGCGCCCTGGCAACAGTAAAAGGGTATCAACCCCTTAGGCGCGCGTAAATTATAAAAAAAAAAAAAAAAAAATCTTCACATCAAAAATCATCATGCTGGTCCTCAAGCGCTCCTGAGCATAGTTCGTCAAAGGTTTTGGCCAGTGCATGGGAGGCTGGTTGTTCGCAAAGTGGTGCGGCAATGTGTTCGTTGCGTCCGAGCTAAGCCATCGATCAACTATCAAATTATGGGAGATTTACCCCAGCTACGCGTGCAACAGTCGAGGCCCTTTAACATTGTAGGAATTGACTTCTGTGGTCCCTTCCAAATACATTTTCGTCGTCGTGGAACGTCACCGGTGAAGGCATATGTGGCGGTTTTCGTATGCTTTGTAACAAGATCTATTCATCTGGAGCTAGTTGAGGATCTGACGACAATGAGCTTCCTCGCTGCCCTAAAGCGATTTGTCGGCCGCCGTGGCTTGTGTTCAGTGATCCACAGCGACAATGCTACCAACTTCATCGGGGCCCGGAATGAGTTGCATGAACTGTACCAGATGTTCCTTAAGCATGAAAATAGGGATGCAATAATCAGTGCATGTGCTGCTGATGGAATAGAATGGAAAACCATACCGCCGAGATCTCCACACTTCGGAGGTTTGTGGGAGGCCGCCGTCAAGAGCGCTAAATTTCATATGGAGCGGATCTTGCAAAATTCGTCACTTACTTATCCTGAGCTTAACACTTTAATCATTCAAATTGAATCTATTTTAAATTCCAGGCCGATTACTCCAATGTCCGAAAGCCCTGATGACATTCAAGCCCTTACACCTGGGCACTTTATCATTGGTACAGCCCTAAACGCAATAGTGGAACCGAACCTGCAGCACGTTACTAATATTAGCTCTCTCAATCGTTACCAGCAGCTCCAGTGGTACTTTCAGCAGTTTTGGACTAGATGGTCTCGGGAGTATCTGCAGAGCCTCCAGCTTCGTACCAAATGGATGAAGGCGGGTACATCAATTGCAGTCGGTGATATAGTGATAATTCAGGACGAGAATCTCCCTCCTCTTAAATGGAGACTTGGGCGAGTTACACAGGTGCATCCCGGCAAGGACGGTGTCGTGCGCCTGGTTACGCTAAAGACAAGCAGCGGTGAGACTCAGCGAGCTACAACCAGAATCCGTCGTCTTCCTATTGAAGGATCTGAGTCCCTTCAAGGGTGGGAGTATGTTAAGACATAATTGCATTTCATATCATTTTATTATTCTATTACAAAACAGCATTGTATTCTTGAACATATCAATTCTTAATTACTCACATTACATTACATAACACTATGGATTAACAATTTACATTACGTTACGAACATTATTACGTTTTTTTGCTCGACTTTTCCGGTTGTAAGATTTTTCTGTCTCTTCTAATAAAACTATCAAGCGTTGTTCACATCATATCTGATATATGATCGTACTTTTTTTATTTACATCGGTATAACTTTGTTAATTATACTGAGGCAAAAGCACAGGGAATAGAAAAGGCTCTCATTCTCTCAACAGTGTTCTTGTCCAATGTCTGCTCCACGTCTGTTTCGGATGTCGAGAAGAAAATTTCTAAAGCGACGGATGGTTTGATTTCTATAAGATATTGGCAAATGCAGCAATGTATTAGGTTCATGCAGGTGTTTATTTAAAACACTTCCAATGTAGGTAGCGACCTTGTTGAATACCATCGATAGGTCTAGAGTCATTCCATACAAGCTGAAAGTCAGATACCATAAGACTTCCCGCGGAAATTGCGAGCAAGTTGTTGAAAGTTAGGAATCATTGTGTTGAAACGCTGCTTTAGATACTAAACATGATATGATCATATGACCGGCTGCAGGGGCTATTCAGAATATGCAAACGCTTTCGAAAATATATCCAAAAATACATTAATATCCTGCAGCTAAATCTTAATCAAACCATTCGTGAATTCGAATTTACATAGCAATTCTCAAAAAGCAATACAAAAACCTAACTGTAAAGCCTAAAGTAAAGTCCACAATCGACTAAATGTTGGCACTCTGGACAATTTTTGGAAAAAACTCAAGAAACTCAAGAAACCCAAAGCTTCATCGAGACAATCGTTTACAGAAACAATCTATATAGAGCCTTGCCAGAACTGCTCGTCTGTAGAGAATGACAATGCAGAACACTCGCCGCGCTACGTTGAGATTGGTAGGCACTTAACGGAGCTCTATGATGTCAAAAAAAGGTTTCAAATGGGGTAGTTGACCAACTATCATCTGACTTCTTTAACATCTTACTTGAATGAATTGAGCAGATCTCACAATCAAAGACCGGAGACTCTTCCAACATACGCCGATGATAAGGACACTGCTGGCTGAACGGCACGGCCTGTCACCGGGGTGGTTGCTAGTATTGAAACGCCCAAAATGTCAACAAGAAGGTAAACACACAACAACGACGAAATAGACAGATCGTCATAGTCGACAGGTATAATATCGAATTAGTAAATGACTTTGTATATCTTGTCTCTGCTATGAATTTTGCCAACAACACCTCAGCAGAAATAAAACGAAGAATCATAGCAATTCGCAACTCTGTTTCTTTGGGCTAAGAAGGCAATTGAGTAGTAAGTCTCTATCCCGAAAACCTGAGGAGACTCTATATAAGATCTTGATCATCACAGTCGCATTTTATGACGCTGAAGCATGGGCTCCATCGAAAGCGTATGCAGATATCCTCATTAGTTTCGAGAGAAAAATCGTTTGGAAAATATTCGGTCCGGCGTGCGTCGACGGGCTTTGAAGAACAAAATTCCGCAACAAACTATACGAACAACGCTGTACAGCGACAACGATCTAGTCAGAAAACGGCGCATCAGTCGCCCGAGATGGTAAGGAGAGTAGAGTGAATGGACACCAATGCTCCTGTCAGACAGGCTTCCACTCTAACCCGGAAGTACAACGGAGTTGATGAAGATCTCGTCTTAGGTGGCGTGCTCTACTAGAGGGGGACCGACTTATAGTGTGTAACTGGCAGCAGCTGGCTAAGTGGTTTGTTACGAGTAGATGAGGCCTAGGACCCAAAATGTAGCGCTATCAAAGTATTAAATTTGGTGAGGGACAATGCCCCCATTTATTCGGCTTAATACAAGCTAAAACTAAAAATTTAACTTAAACTTAAACTTAAAACTAAGGTTGGTTGGTGGTGAAGGAGAACGGATTTGAGGTAGGAAATGGTGCAGTGGAAGTCAAAGACGGTAGGGTTTGAATTGATTTTTTCCAGCATACGGGTGATTGGTTCGTCCGCGCCATTGGAGGTATGGTAGGTTGGTAGATAAAAGAGACGAGGGGTACCGTAGATTACGAGGGTTAGTGCTGAGGAAAATAGAATTGTTAAAGGACGCGTATTCAACGTAACCTGAAAGGAGTCGATGAATGAAGAGAAAGTCGACTGCATCTCTGCGTTCCTTAAGGGTGTTTATGTTAATAAGATTGAGACGGTTTTGATAGGGGGGCAGAATAAAAGCATCGTCCCAGTGCATACCTCGAAGAGCAAATCGAAGAAAACGGCGTTGGATGCTTTCGATTCTCGAGATATGAACACGATGTTATGGGGACCACACTTGAATGGCGTACTCCAGGAGGGGGCGAACAAAGTTAATATATTGTTGAGCGATCTGGTCACGTATGGGTTGGTTAATTCTTGGGATCGCCGTTTTGCAAAACCTAGTGTAGAGTTGGCTTTAAGGATTATCTCATCCATATGTAAACGGAAGTTGAGCTCCGTATCACACAAAATGCAGAAGTCACGAAGGGATTGTGGAAAAGGGAGTGGATTGGTGCCGCTTATGTGAAAAGGCGATAGATTGGCATTTGGCGATATTAAGTTCCAAACAATTTTTAAGGAAAAACTATCAAGGTTTTGTTGAAGGAGTCATGGGGAGATGAAAGGGAGACAGACGAGTGTGTGATGATCCTATTGAGATAATTTATGGTTAATATAAAAAGGGGGATGGAGATGGCTACCTTGTGGAACTCCAGATGTGGTCAAAAATGAAGCCGATTATGCTGACCTAAAACGAACACCGTAAAAACTGTTTTCGAGGTAAGAGGACATCCATTTTGACAGTATGGGTTCAAAGCCGATGGCGGACAATTTGAAGAGTATTAATTGATGAGAGATTTTATTGAAGGCTTTGCTAAAATCGGTCGCAACTACAACGACTTCGTTACCATTCTCTAGAGCAGAGAGGGCAAAGGATAGGAGATTTTTGGATGTTTACCTACCCTTCAGGAAACCATATTTTCTAGGGGGAATAAATGATTTGCATTGGAATCTTAAAATCTTCATACAAAATACTTTCGAAGAGTTTGTGTATATGAGAGAGTTTAGCGATTGGACGATAGTTTGTTATTTCGTTCTTTGATCGTTTTTTTTTGTAGATCGGGGTTATGAAGGAGATGTTTCAAGCCTGAGGAAATTTTCCTTGTGAAAGGGATAGACGAACGAGATTAGAAATGGTATGGAAAAGAGAGGAAGAACACTTTTTAAGAAATATGGCAGGGAGACCATTAGGGCCGGGTGTGAATTCGTCATTAAGTTGGTGTAACTTGAAGTGGACCATAGGGGAAGGTCAGTAGTTGGTGAAGGATTTTTAAGAAAAATGTCGCAAATAGGTTCGCAATAGTGAGTGGATCGGTTGATGATTTTTGTTGAAAGAGAGGCAAGGAGGGTAACCGTCGGACTTTTTTTTATAGTTGAAAGATTCGAAAAAGAATTTAAGGTCGTTTATAAGGTTGACTTGCGCTTTGTTAAGGTACCGCTGATAAAGGGAATCGTAAAGTTCGGTGAAATGAAGATAAGCACCAAGATAGTTGGAATAGTCGGAAAACGATCTGGTACGAAGAAAAAGAGCCCATAACTTGTTTCTCTTATGCTGTAAGGAACCAAGCTTGCGATTATTAGAGGAAGGGCTAGTAGATGATGTTTGTTGGCGGGATAACGGGACGTAAGGGGAAAAGAATTAAATATTTCTCTATAAAAAACGGATAAGGCATCATTTATAGTTAGGTTGTGAAAGTTATAGGGGGATTTGCTGAGATAGTCACTGATTTTGTGAAGTTTTGTTTTATGAGAGAGTTGTGGGGGGAGTGGGCTGAAAAGAAGAGTTATGAAAAAACGAGTGAAGAAGGGGACTGTGATAGTTATTAATTGTTGAGAGAGATAGGGACAAATTGAGACTGAGGAGTTAATTGAATCTGTTGTGAAAATAATGTCTAATTGCCTGCCCATATAGCTGGAATGGACCTGAGTCTACTAAGCGATCTAAAGAAATACATTCCTTAGCTGAGTTGGCATTTAAAGCGATGAATAACGATTGATCATCTGATGGAGTCCACTGTAGTTTGTAGTTGAGGAAGATTAAAGTCGCCGAAAATAAGGATATCGTCAATAGAGTCAGACTGTTCACTTAAATGATCGATCGCATCAAAAGCAAGTTGGTAGGATTCGATAGGCTGAGCTGGTAGGATGTAGCAACATATAACGTAAAGGGACTTGGTAAGTAAGTAAGTATCGAGGCTATATGATGCTTCTGATTGTACTATTCTTGCTTGCGGTTTCAGCCAAACAAATAAGGAATCTCTGGTATGTTTAAGACTCATCTCGAGCTCAACACGAGTCCACCTTCATTGTGTAGCCATAGCTTTTATGTGAATCAACTCATGCCTAACAGTTTATCTGTTTCATTAGATGACACTTCAAACTTGGCGCTAATCCTATATTAGAGCGTCTCCTTTATCAGTTTCTTCTGTAAAATATCAATATACCTATAGACGGTCTCATCCATTTACTTTACTCAATCATCTTACAATTTTTTTGTTTACGAAGAAATAAATTTCCAAATGAGCCCTCTGCCGCTTTCGCACATTCAGGATATTTATTTCATCAAGTTAATCGCAGTAGCAGATCCAGAATGTGCCTCATACGAGGGTGTCCATTTCCGAAGCATAAAAACAAAAATTCATATAGAAGGACAAAATCTTTCTCAACAAAACCCACACTTCAGTTTTTGTTTTCTGTTTTACCGCAACCCATCATAAAGGCACTTTAAACTCAGCCAATGAAACTTCCTCATATCCAAGTTAATTGAATATCCTGTAGAATAAAAATAAAAAAAATTGTTGAATTTATTCTTTTAATTAAAATCCATTCATTTCAATTATTCATTCTGATATCTCTCGACCGGTCTCAAGCGATATCGCTCTCCATTTCCGAGGGACGAAGTCCTTTTGTTTGATTATCCACTTTCACTCCATTACTATTATGAGAAAATTTAACAAAGAAAAAAATTTGAAGTTCCTGCCTCTGGATCCTGTAACTAATCTGGTATTACCATTTTTCAATAATCTGGCATCCCGCTTCTGCGACTTTCATTCCTATTCATTTGTAATTAGCAAATTGTGTTTTTTTTTTTATTCAGGGATTTTATGAGCAATTTTTTCTCAAATTCATATACATATATAACTTAAATGGATATACATAAATAAATTTAAGTCCCAAACCCTCGTCTTTTGGGTTCAAAAAAATTTCCTACTTTTGACTCTACAAACTCATTGCATTGCTTTTCCCTGTCCAGAAGCAATGAATCTTGGCGGATGTCAAATTTCCAGCTGCATTTTTGATGCAGAGATAAAGATATTTGCAAGTTTTCAATACATATTCGTACTCCAAAATAGTTGACTTCACGATTAGCGACAGTTGGCACTAGCCATGGGAATTGAAGTGGAAATGTATGGTGCAGAGCAATTGATGGGTGGAATTTTGCACATCGAGTGCAATTTCACTTCAATGGAATGCAACATTGCACCCGGTCAACAAATTGTCACATAGGAATCGAAAGCAGTTATGAAAGTGATGTGACAATTTGCTTGGAGCTTTGACAAGAGTTTGAAAAATTGACACAGATTTGTACTATCACCCTATCGGAAGATGGTATAATTTTTGCCAATTTTTGCAACGTCAATCACATTTGATATTTATGAACAAGACAGCTTCAGTATACAAACAGACATGCAATAGATCGCTATACTCGGCAAGAGCGTGGAATAATTGTGTCGATGTTTTTGACCAAAAATCGGTCGGTGGTGTTAGCGCAACGTGAATTTTGACGTCGATTGTCTAATCGTGTCGCGCCAACTGGGCAAAAATTCCGGCGCTTAGCTACTGGACTCGAGTGGAACCGCAGGAGACCATGCAGGGCGTGACCGCCACCAGACTGGTCGTTCGGATGACGGGCCGCGCAATTGGGCATCACCAGACGGACCATACAGTGAATTTTAGTGAATAACTCAACAACAAATCAACAAATCAACAACAATCAACAAATCTCAACAACGAAGAGGACGATTTTGTGTCGAAAATTGGAATGAGCGACGAGGCACATTTCCACTGAAGTGGTTACGTCAGTAAGCAAAATCTTCGTTTCTGGGGCACTGGAAATCCGAGTGTGATGCACGAAGAGTCATTAAATCCACTAAAAGCCACAGTGTGGTGCGGGAGGAGTGATTGGTCACTGTTACTGGCGAACGCTACAGGGTCATGATGAACGACTTTTTACTGCCGGAATTGGATGAGCGGGGCTTGGTGAACACGACGGTAAAACCGCACACACAGCACGAGCCACAATGGATATTGTGAAGGAAGCGTTCCCTGGTCGCATAATCTCCCATTTTGGCGATTTGGCATGGCCAGAAAGATCATCTTTTCCACTTAATAGAAACAATTGTAAAGATCCAAATAAAGATATCCATCACTCAAAATCTTTTGTTTTTATTTAGTAAAAAAGTAATCCAAAAACAAAATTGAATAATTAATTTTGCGCCACCTGTATATGTTAGAAATACTGCTGTCAGGTTGTGTGAACAATTTTCACTTTGCCACTTTTGGAATACAAGGTGGGCAAAAGTAGTGTAATAATGTGAATTAGCAGCCATTTTGTTAGAAATGAAAAAAATTCGGCTGCGTTTTCACTAAAAGTTTATCTGAAGGTGTAGAATTAAAGGGATTATGTTGAAAAACTGATGTTGGTCAACTGACCACCTCCTGAATTGATGCATATTTGTGCTCGTTTTACGGCATTTTGAACTGTTGCATAGCTAAACACCTAATGTTGGCTTTCAAGACTTGTAAGGTTTGCGGTTTGTTGTGGTAAACATGAACTTTCAAAAAGCCTAAAATAAATAGTCTGGCGCCGTCAGATCTGTCGTTCAGATCGCCAAAACAAGAGATCACACGGCCTGAAAATTGCTGATTCAGAATCTCCACCGTTGATCCGTCCTGCTGGAACCAACAATGCTCGACACCTAATTCGGCAAATTGCGGCAAAATCATCTTGTTTAACATCTGTCTGTAGCGCTCATCAAAAAAATGAAGGTCAATCACTTTTTCACTGCAAATGCCGCCACAAACAATCACTTTGAGTCGATGGCTCTTCGAAAATTTCATGTGAATTTCATGTGGATTCACCTAATCACTTAAATGAAATGGGCTTCGTAGCTCATTATGATTTTGGATACGAAATCATCCTCTTCTTGCACCAGGTTTAATAGAGCATGGGAGTAAGTTAACCGTACTTGACGGTTTGTTGCGGTAAAAGTTATCACAACAAGTCCTACTCTTTCCCTTTTTTTTGGCCTTCAGCTATCTACATTCTTTTCCGTTGGTTTTTCTAAATCTTAGAAGGGTGGCGGGCAGCCATGAGTCCATCAGCCACTGGTGCATTCTCCTAGTATCTTGAAGGATCAACAAAGGACGGATGGTCCGTTATTAACCAGACAGAAGATCTGCCAAGAGGAAGGCGCGAGACCAGCGTCCAACATAGTTGTATACAAGCGCCTTTGACGTATTTGTCGGCTCCTTGTCCCTAGTGTGTTATTGTCTCTCCTATCGGGTGGCCTCCTTAGTTTCAGCATCCTAGCATCTCCGATTCACTCTTAACTCGCGGCCCTACCCTTTCATTTTATGCCCGTTGTCTCTTCGGATTAGCATGTTAGCGTTAAGAATTGATGGATTCTTGAACTCTGTATTTCTGCTTTTATGCTTGTTGGATGGGACTGGAGTCTCTGTGGGAGTGAAGAGCGGTCACGAGCCAAATGGATGATCTGGAACAATCTGCGTATAATAAATAATAAATAATATAAAAAATGAAGCAGGCGGACTGCCACTGACGCTCCATTCAGTGATGGACACTCACCCATCAGTACTATCCCCAACCACCTTAAAGCAACAAAATAAAATTGTTACAAAGAATGGACTCCTATTTGGGCGCCCCTTATTCATGAAATTATGTGAAAAAGTATTCGCTGGAATGTCATTCTTTAGTCTTACATTGGATTGCGCTTCAGACGTGGAATGCCTTTTCCCGTGCTCGTCTTGCTGTTTCGCCCTCACTATACGCCATCCGATCATTATAAGAAACGCATAATTGACAGCTCTCAATGTCAAACTGTATCGACATTTCTGTTCAGTAAGATTTGGCAATTGATCATAAAATCGTTTAACGCCATAACAATGCTTCCAAATTGTGGAAATTTACTTTGAAAGAAATAAATCTGTTCGTGAAGTTCATAGAGCACTTCGTCAATTTTACGGTCAATATACTCGGCCTAGTGAGCAAGCAATTCGTGCAGTTATTGATCGTTTTCTCACTAATTTTACTCTTTTCGATTCAAAACCATCAACAAGACAAAGAAATGTGCATACCGAAGAGAGTATTGTTGTAGCGCGAAGTGTTGAAGAATACGCCAAAATGTCGATTCGTCGCCGTTCTCAACTTGTTGGCCTTTGTCCTTCGACTACGTGGAAAATTTTACGTAAGGACCTTGGCTTACGTGCCTATAAAATACAGCTCGTGCAAAATGACCATCTTTCACGTCACATTTTTGATGATTGGGCTAATGTGAAACTGGCCAAAGATGAGCATTTTTATCGAAGAATTGTGTTTAGTGATGAAGCTCATTTCTGGTTAAATGGCTTTCTCAACAAGCAAAATTGCCATATATGGAGCGAAGACAAAATTGACTGTTTAGTGCGGTTTACACGCATTATTTCTTTCGAAATGAGGAAGGAGCTGCCGTTACGGTGAATGCCGAGCACTATCGAGCACAGCTGACTGACTTTTTGTTTCCAAAAATTAATCAGCTAAACATCGAAGACATTTGGTTCCAACAAGACCGCGCAACTTGCCATACAGCGCGCTTAACCATCAATTTATTGCAAAATCAATTTGGTGTCAACTTCTGGGTCATGTAGGTGTAGATGTAGGATAAACATCAACGCTCCGAACAATATGCGGCTCAGGTGGTGCACTTTGTCAGTTATAATTTTAGTAATTGATTTTATTAATCTAAGAATACTGAAATAAATTTAAAAAAAAAAGTAAGCACTCTAATGTCGTTAAGAAGATCAGCGGCTAAAACAAAAGGGATCATATTTGCGGAGGAAAGACACTGAGATGTAAAGGCCTAGAAGGATCCTATCTCAGGTTCCAACGCTACTGTTGCACTTAAAGAGATGCAAGGGCACCTAGACTGACTCTTGTTAAGAGACTCTGGATATGCTAATAACTGTACGACTACGGATGACTGTACTATGTTTTTGGAAGTCAGACCCAAATATAGTGAAAAACACAAGCCATTTCCGAAGATCTCTTCTTAATGAGTACTTTATTAAGGCTCTGTGCACAAATTCATTGATAATCTGGCGATTGATAAAGCCACCATACCTTGAACAATGTAGGATGTGTCACCAATTGCTAAAATACTATGCATGGGCTAAGAGAAGAAAAAATTGATCTTATTAATAGCTTAGTCATTAAAAACGCACATTTCGTTCTTGAATATGCCCCCCATCTACCATGTCGACCTAAATATAAGAACTCTTGGTAGTTACATCTTTGGCGAACAGAGGTCAAAACATTAGACCAATACTAAACTAGGCCTCATCTTGTGGGCCTAATAATATTCACCCAACCTTCAGTACTTATTGCATATGACACGGTTCAAAACTTTTGCGCGTTACTGTATTCAGACAGCATTCGGTATTCGTTGCATGCATTGGATCAGTTTAATAGTTTTAGGAAACATACGTTCAACAGCAATCGATAGCCATTGAACCGCTGCTCATGTAACAACAAATAGTTGTGTATCCATTCGAACATAGATAAGTTGGTGGCTCTCATGTGTAGAGTTCTAGAGTTCTAGAAATTTGAAATTTCTCAAGAAAAAATAAACAGATCTTGCAGAGTGTGTGTAAAACCAAATGACTTACGTCAAGCAGCCTGTTTACTTAATTAGCACATCGTTAGCACAGATATGAGTGTTCTTCAATCATCCCAAATGGGTGAATGATTCTCGGAATCAGTATTTTCCACTCCAGCGAGTGGTTTTGACCCGAAGAAAATGTTTACATCATTTGGGGTTGTAAATCAAATTGCAAGCAGTTGAAGCATCCCCTCAAATTGAATGCGCAATCATTTTTCATTTTCATTTTTAGATATTTTCTTCTGGCTGTGTCGAACAATAGAAAGTGATGCTTCAATAAATCTTCATCTAACACTGAGCCACAATGAAAATCTTTTCCAATATCCCGAAAGAGCAACGTAAACTTGATGAAAAAAAAAAAAAAAAAAAAACTGGGAGAAGATAAAATGTAATCGTGTTGGTCAGTGAAGTGTAGCAAGAAGACGGATAGAAAGTAAAAGGAAAGTACTTGATGATGAGAATAGAATAAGTAAACCATTATTGAGTTTGAACTCATCTATGCTGTATCCTCAGTACATAGGTGGTAACCCATTTTGAAGAATCCGCCCTAACCACTTGCCATTAAGTGAATATCGATTGATGCAATTGATTGAATCCCATATCAGCCACAAACTGGTTATACTACGCCAACAAAAAAGTCCTGAGTAATTGAAAGATATATGAGGCCAAGGAGGACGACCTCATTCCTGCAGTTTCGTTTGCCCAAAAATGTCTTCCCTGGATTGAGGGTGTAATTTCGGTCAAATTTCCGAAACAGGTAGACTTTCCTGTAACCATATTAATTTAGATAGATACACTTTACCGATAAACAGCACATCGTTATATCTTTATATGTATCCTTAAGCACATCGATCAGAATCCTTACGGAAATTGTGTTTGGGAAGGGGGAAATTTTTGTTCTATTATAGGCTTGGTCTTGGTCTTGGTCTCCGAATAAATGTGCTTTTGGGGATAAGCTCAATTGAATTTGCTCCCTAGCTGGATGGTATTGTATATTGATGAAAGTGCAGGAAGCAAAAATATGACTTCCTGGATTCCAGGACGGATAACCCATTTCTAACGTGTAATGAGAGTGTAAATTTAACTTTGGGACAATAAATCAGGGTCAGAAGTGTAAAGGAAAAGTACTTCCAGTTCTGGAAAATGAAAATTTCAACTCTTTGCTCTTGATTATGATGTGCGAAGTACGGAATGAATTACTAGTTGACCAGCATTTTTTCAAATTATTCGTTCCTAAGTTTGATTTCAGGTCTGGATATCAAACACACAGCATTATACTGGCATGTGTAGGTTAGAATCGTAATAAATATTAAATCGAATCTCTATCATAATATATAGAGAAGATGACCGGATGCATTGTTCTTTTAAAAGAAAAATGTAAGACCCATGATGATGCTAGTGGAAATCGAAAAAGTTTTCGTGGGACATGGTGAGAGTAAATGAAAAATCCACCAACGCGGGGTATTCTGCAATCCATTTAGCAAAGAAATACAGACGACAAACTAAATATCTAGAAAATTTAAGAAGGTAGCCAGGTATGATATCGAAAGATCCATAGTCTCTCTGTAGCTTACAGAACATATTGCTCAAGTGGTAGTTGTAATCTTAGATATGACAACAATATCATATACAGAATCACCGAATATAGAGCATCCGCTGTAGTCGATATTTATTTATTTATTTATTTATTTATGAAAACAATTCACTGTACAAGTAAGATATAATCTTAGCTCATTTCAAAGATAAATCGCATGTATATAAAATTGTCGGCTTGTAATTGTTTTTTTTTTAAATAGTTTAATGTTTCAATAATTCATTAGAGCTAATGGTGAACAGCCTGTCAATTTATTGGTAAATTCGGGCATGTGATCAGACATTTTTATATTAAAAATTTATTTCGAGCAGCTATTGTATTCCACGATAAGTTTCCTTTTGGATATGTAGTCCATGTCCGAATATATTCCACATCCATAAAGAAATAACGGTAAAATGAACGATTTAACAAGCTTAGACCACGTAGAGCACCATAAATTGTTGATATAATTTGTATACGTGAATATTCCAATTCAAGTTATAAGTAGTAGTAGTTGTATTTATTAGTATATAGTTATACTTTTAAATTTTACATTTTATATATGTTGTTTTACATGTTTTTTTCTTTTTACTATATATAAGTCTTTTGTTTGCATAGTGCTTTACTAAATTAACGGTTTAAAAACTTTAATAAATAAATAAGAGAGAAAAGGTACAAACATATAGTTAGCTATTACGTTTCAAAAAATCTATGCTTTTTCTTTTAAATAATCTGTAGTTGCTTTCCATTTTTATATACTCTGGCAGGTTGTTGAAAAGGAGAATTCCTTTGTATAGAAATGTGTTTTGTCCGGACATTGAGATCTGTCGTTTAATTCTAAAATCGTTGCAATTACGTAATCGATATGGTTGTGCTTCTCCTACGGTCCTTGTTTCACTCATTAATAGACTATGTGTGTTTTCTTGCTTCATTTTGAAAACTGCCAGTAACGTGTTAAGTTGTAACCTTTCGCGTATGCTCATCCATTTGAGTGCATTTAGCATGATTCTTATCGATGTAAATCTATTGCACTGAAGAATACTTCTCATCGCTTTATTCTGCAGTTTTTGTAGTCTTTCCACATGTCCCTGGTTACAGCATGAGTATGTAATTGTGGAACAATATTCGAAATGGGGCTTCACAATTGTGTTATAAACTTTGATCGCTGTGTTGCAGTCCATTTTCTTCCTTATTCTCTTAAAGAACCCTATTTTTTTTGCAATTTTTTTGCATATGTAATCGATGTGCTCCGAGAACTTCAGATTTCTATCGATTATTATTCCCAGATACTTTATATTGTCTACGTTTTCTATAATGCTATTGTTGATTTCTATAGTTGTCTTATTATTAATATTTATTTCCATTAATTTTGTCTTTTTTTCATTTAATTTTAATTTATTCATCACTAACCATGATGTTATCCGTTTTATATCTTTTAGAAGCTTTGATTTGCACTCATTTCCATCTTTTCCTTCAGAGTAGATTAGTGTATCATCCGCGTATAAAATAACTTTACAATCTTTTAGGATATTGGGCATATCGTTTATATAAATTATGAATAGCAGTGCACCTAAGATAGATCCTTGTGGGACTCCTATGTTTACTTCTATCGTGTGTGAGATGCTGTCGTTGACCTTGGTTCTCTGTGATCTATTTGTTAGAAATGACTTAAACCATTGCAGTTCTTTTCCTTGTATTCCATATTTTGACATTTTTCTGAGTAAAATTTGACGATCTATTGTTTCAAAAGCCCTTTTAAAATCTAGAAAAAGTGCCATTGTTTTTTTTGCTCTTCCTTCGCTTTTCCATTCGTTTATAACGTAGTTTACCGCCGTTTCGCACGAGTAATTCTTCCTAAAGCCAGATTGATATTTGTTAAAGATTTTGTTACCCTCCATATATTCCATTAATTGACTTTTAACTACGCTTTCAAGTATTTTTTCAAATGTTCTTAATGTATTTATAGGCCTAAACTCTTCACATTTTTTTGTGTTTGGTATTTTTTCCACTGGAGTCACCATCGCGTCTTTCCATGAATTTGGAAATTCACCTTCCTGTAGAGATTGGTTAATAATTTCTAATAACGTGTTTCCTAAGGCGGCCCAATTATCAAGGATAATTCTTGGACTTATTTTATTAAAGTCGGCTTTATTTTTTAGTTTTTTACATATATGTTTTAACTGCTCTAGTGTAATGGTTTGAAACTGAAATTTGCATTCATATTGTCTTATACCATTTACATATTCCACATCTTCAATGTCGTTTCTGATATTTAAAATACTATCAATAAAGTATAGGTTGAATTTGTTGGCTATTTCCTCCCCATCAGTATAGTTTTTTTCAAAATCTACGTCAGTTATAGTTATTCTTCTTTGTTTAAGCACTAAGTTTTTTATAACATTCCACATTTGCTTTTGCCCACCTGCATTTTCAATTTTTAGTTTTATAAATTTATTTTTGGCTTTATTTACTTCCATTTTATAAGAGTTTCTTATATTCTTATAGTTATCCCAACTTTCTTCGTCATTTATCAGCTTTGCCTTATTGTATTTCTTAATTTTTTCATTTTTTAAAACTAGAAGTTCCTTGCTAATCCATTTATTTGTTTGATTGTTTTGTCTTGCGGTTACCTTCGCTGTAAATGTGCCTACTACTGTTTTAAGAATGCATTCAATATTTTCAGCATTTACATGCACCGTAGTATCTCTATTATATGCCA
Source organism: Volucella bombylans (assembly GCA_949129095.1). Lineage (NCBI taxonomy): Eukaryota > Metazoa > Arthropoda > Insecta > Diptera > Syrphidae > Volucella > Volucella bombylans. The sequence goes on from OX422143.1 coordinate 150,440,048, forward strand.
CAGCCATTGTATTTACCTTTTCACTAAATCGCTCCCTGTGATACTTGAAAACAGTTACCATTGCATTGCTTCTCTTTCTGTTTGGTTCATTTTGCATACGAAAAGTTATACTCTCATGGTCAGATATTTTTTCCCTTTCATCTGGTTTTACGTCTATATTTTGTATGTTGGTTATGATGTAGTCCACTATTGTACTAGATTGCGCTGTAATTCTTGAGTATCGTTGCATTTTTTGTTGAAGGTAATTGTCTTCCAGGATTCTTTTGATTTCCTTTTTGTATGTGTTATTTAGGCACCAGTTAATATTGAAATCACCTCCTAAGATTATATTGTTCGGTCTCTCTGTCAGCATTTCTATATTTTTCTTGAAAAAGCTACAGAATTCTTTTTCTGAGCTGCTTGGTGATCTGTAAATCCCCGCAACCGTTATGTTTTTATTGTGTATTGTACATTTACATGATATCCACCATGCTGTGTGGTTGATTGAACTTTTTATTGTGTCGCTGATTTGCCACTTAGACTTTATATATAATGTCGCACCGCCTGTTCTTGTTGAATTGGACATACAGGATACCTCCTTGTAACCGTTGATTTGTATTTCTTCTTTTTCGATGTTAGATGTCAAGTGTGTTTCTGCCAGAATTATGAAATCATATTTATCACTGTTACATATTATTTCAAGTTCCTCAAAATTATTAATTAGGCCTTGTATATTAATATATATTCCCATAATAGAACTTGATTGCTAATAACCAATTCGCTTCTTTTTTGATGCAAGTTTGTTTATGTATACTGGGCATGTCTTGCTGAAAGTATCCCAAATTTGTTTATATTATCAACACAATTAACCGTTGTAGCATTGACAATTATTTGAGGGAATGCTACTGTATTTTTGTTCGATTTAGTTGGATTAAGACTAAGTCCATTATTTAAAGACCAGGTGTGAATTTCTTTTATCATTCGATCAATACTATTAAATCCTTGGTTTTTGAATGATTTTGGCAATAAATAATATATCTGGACATCATCAGCATATAAATATATGATGTTCGCAGGTATTAAAACACTTAGGTATGTCGTTTATAAAGCATGAAAATAGCAAAGGATCCAGGACAGAACCTTGAGGGACAACTAATATTATTATTATTATTAATATTTTATTCTTATAAATTCATTAAGCAATTAAATAATATATAAAATGTAAGTGTAAGAGAATACAAGTTCTAAGAAGATAAATATAAAAAAAGTTTATGACATTCAGTATTTATAAATAAATAAAAATAGAGTTGAATGCCACTTCAATTGTCTAAATCAAAACAAAATAAAGATTATTTGGTGGTGTGACCCTTTAAGAATTCAGAGTAAGAAGAAACGAAAAAACAAACAAAAAAATAAACCTTAAACATTACAAGAATTATAATCCAAATATAAATTCAATGCAAACAAAAAAGAAAGAATTGTAATTGTAAAAAATGCAAGAAAAAGAAAGAAAACAAAGATTAAACCAAAACATCAGAAATACGAGCATAATCAAGGCTGAAGAGTTACATTTTTACGAGTGGTTGTATTTTATTTCGGTACACATCCCCCCAACAAGCAATTCCATATTGTAACTTGGAATGGAAAATAAAATAAAAAATTATCTTTAATAGCTTAGTTGAGGATACGTTACGAAAATAATAAAAATGACAAAGGGTGCATTGGAAATACTTTTTCAAATTATCGGCGTGATTCGCAAAACTCTTCCTTGAATCAAGGGTAAGCCCCAAATATTTAAATTCGTCTACTCTCTCTACTAGAAAATATTTTACACTACAGATAAGATTACAACAAAAAGAGGGAGAGGAAACACCAGACGAACAATAGCAATTAGACAATTTATATCTATGACATTCGGCTTCCAAATTGTATGAGGAAGATAAGCTGAAGAATATTATCTTGATTTTAGAGCTTATTACCAAATTATGTTCAGCAAACCAGTGTCTCAATAAACTTAGATCCCAATTCACATTATAAACTAGGGCCCAAGGACTGTTTAAGCCGTAAGTAAAACCAATGTCATCAGCAAAAGCATTAGGTTTACCCTTGAAACTAAGCGCAAAGTGCGAATTGATGTAGACCAAAAACAGAATTGGACCCAAAACAGAATCTTGTGGAACACCCAGGTCAAGGAGCCGTATTTTGCTTCTTATATCATCTATTTTCACTCTATGCGACCTATTTTCATGATACGACCTAAACCAGTGGAGCATGAAACCACGAAAACTAGCTTTTTCCAATTTTCTCAACAAGAAATTGTGGTTGACCATGTCGAATGCTTTGGTAATGTCAATAAATAAAGCAGCCGTACATTTGTTCCCATCCAGGTGTGACATTATTTGGGAACAAAACTGTAAGAGCGCATCTCCCGTCGATTTGCCTTTTAGAAAATCAAATTGAACTGGATTGAAAAACCTAGTTTTATCTAAAAAAAAAAAACTCACAATTCTATTTTTCATTAGCTTTTCGGAGATTTTGCTAAAAGCAGAAAGAAGTAAGATTGGCCTGTAGTTACCAATTATCTCAGAGGGACCTTTTCTGAGTAAAGTAATGACATCAGCGCATTTCAGACCTTCAGATCCCTTCATCAAACACACAACGATTACAAACATTTGCCAAGATATCCACTATGAAACATGAAATTTTTTTAAGTATACAATTTGAAACAGCTTCGTACGAAGTTGAATTGGCTAAAGTACCAATAACTTTCAAGATTTCAAAAGCCGTTATGGACTGAAAACTACAACATTGCAATGGTTCAGCAAACCCACAAATGGAAGGACAAGTATGACAAATCGGTTGGACAGGACTCGGTTTCTTTCTCTCTCTGTCCCATTTTCCTAAAAACTTAACACGTGCTCAGGCATTTTAACTGTATTAATAACCACTTGAGTGTTAAGTTCTTTAAAAACAAAAAAAAAAAAGACTGCAGCCAACATTAGTAAAATAACAATTAAAAGCATCAGCAATAGCAAGTTTGTCATAAAGTTCAGAGTTATCAACACTTAAAACAGTAGCTTTTTTAAAAGCAGTAGATTTATTAGAGGATCAATGAGGATTGTTACGCATTAGATGAATCGCTACAAACAGGCCTAGTGGGCTCATTAATAAAGCATGCTATACCATGCGAAGCAAATAATGCCGAATAACTAGAGACAGTTTCATTACCATCCAGAATATTGATGTTGATGATCTCCAACAATAATTAATTTTTCCATTTTTCCCTAGTTAATAGATCAGAAAACTTATTTAAAAAAGTCACAACATTAAACATATGTAGTCTAAAGTCTCATAAAAACACATACAATTTATTTTTAATTTCAACGGAGACCTTTAAAACATCAGCACTCAATAAATCAACGCGCACGATATCATGAATTACGTGGTTATCTTTGACAAAACAACCAACCTGCAGCGTAATTTTCATTAGTTTTAACCACAAACTTGAACCCGGGCATAAAATAATCGTTTGTCTTGAAGTCATAGATCCAGATTTCAGACAAAAAAACAAACAATATCTGGAACGCAAGCAAAACAATCAAGCTGTGTAACAAGAGCTGCAAAATGTTCTCTCATACTTCAAATATTCTGATGAACAATAAAAATGTATCATTGCAGAAGGGACTATTCTTAAAAACGTTATCACAGTTAGAATAACATAGAGGTAGAAGAGTCATCAAATAAATCTGTATCAAAATTCATTAATTAAAACAGTAAATCAAAAGCACTAGATGAGTGCAAAGTCATTAAAAGATTTAATGGAAAATACTTTTCCCCCGTCAAACTTTCTCAAAAGAATTTGGTTATTATTGAACCATACATATCTTCCGCCTTTCTATTTCATTGCTTCCTTCGTCTTCATTAAGAGAGCCTGAGTAAACGTCGAAGTAAACCTCTGAAGAAACTTGTAGATGCGATCTACATTCCATTGCCATTCCAAGTTGCAACAACATTACTTTGCGAAAAAAATATAACAATTTCCATTCTAAGGCCGATTATATGTGGAATAATTAATAAATACCTAAAAAACAAACATCTGAGATAATGAAAATATTGTTAGCGTCATGTGAATCATGAAAGAAAGCTTGCAGAGCAGGTTAAAAATGGATAGGCAAGAATTCAAAGAAGTTCTCATAGAATATGTTTCCCCTTTTTTGGATCCAAGACATAAAAACTTGGAAGTTGAGGTTGAAGAAGTGAGAGTACTTTTTAGAAAACATGTGCGGAACTTGGTAGAAAACTCTGTGTCCTTCGAGAGTAGAGAAGTTTTGAGTTAAAAATGTAGTTCCACCATTAAAATGATGGAAAAATAATGCAGAAAAATATCGAAACCTGGCATTGCTGGCCAAAAAATATTTATGCGTGCCAGCGACACCGGTGTGGTCAGAACGTGGTTTCTAAACTGCAGAAAACATTGTATTGGTTTGTACAATGTACATGAAATGTCCGATTTTCGGTCAATCGGAAATATGAAGTTCTCGAGTAAACATTTGTGCCAAAACGTTAAATTTTCGTTTTTTTATAAAATAAAGTGGTACGTTTGCTTGCCGTGTGAGAATTTTAGGGTTCGTTACTACCGTTATTTTTTTTCTATGAATTATTTACCATGCTGTCGGCAGTTGAAATTCGAACCCTTTACGAATTTAAAATAGGACACAATGCGTCATTGGCAATAAGAAACATTAATTTATGACGCATTTGAGGATGTAGCGGTAAACGAACGCACTATACGATGTTGGTTTCGAAAGTTCTGTTAGGGAGATGTCAACCTCGAAAATGAACCATGTGGGAAGCGGGAAACGTAAGTTGACGACAATGTTTGAAGAGCAACGGTGTATGCGGACCCAACGAATTCGGTGCGGGAGATTACACAAAGCATAGGGCATATCCCCAATGATAATAAGTCGACACCTTCCTCTCATAGGAAAGGTAAAGAAACTCGATAAGTGGATACCCCATGAACAGAACGAATCCCAAAAACTATGGCGCCTGAAAGTCTGCGCATCGCTTACATTAAAAAATCAAACTGAACCGTTTTTGCACCGGATAGTCACCTGTGATGAAAAGTGGATACTATATGATAATCGTAAAAGGCCCCAGTATTTGGATTCAGATAAAAAACCAAAACACATCCCCAAGCCCAATCTTCACCCAAAAAAGGTTATGGTGAAAATCTGGTGGACCTCGAAAGGACCAATCCACTTTTCATTTCTTCAACCAGGGGAAACGATAAATGCAGCCAAATATTGTGAGAAAATCGACATAATGCGTTGGCAAATAGGCATGGTCCGATCCTGTTGCATGACAATGCTAGATCCCATACATTAATCCTCAGTTACGACCTCTAAATATATAAAAGAAATGTAATAAAATTCATTGTTTCAAATAATTTATAGACAAAATACAGTTGCTTTCCAAATAGAAGAGTTTACTTACTTTGTAATATAATAGTTTGCCTAGTCTTGATATATGAGAAACATGAGAAATAACGCGGGTACTCGTAATATATTGGGTACCCACAACCTTATGGGTACCCGATACTTTGTTACCCGGGTAACTACCAACCTCTAATTGAAAAATTGCCCTTCCAGCTTTCTCAATAATAACGAAAGATTAACGCTATCAAACGCCTTAGAAAAATCGTGAAACACTATACGAACCAACATATTGCTGTCTAAGCTGACTCGTAAATCTTCGCATACTTCGAATATAGCTGTGGTACAGTTATATTTGGCGCGGAAACCGGACTGAAATTTTGTGATAAGATTTTTTCTATTTAAAACTAATTTTCTTTGGTTACTAATAATTGTTTCAAATAACTTGCTTAAAAATGGAAGAATCGCTATTGGTCGGTATTCGATATTATTAGAAGTTGATGGTTTTGGCAGTGGTAAAATTGTCCATATGTCGTAAAAACCTGACGTAGTTATGACCGAGTTAAATATGTGGGTTGTGTGAGAAAGTAATATAGTATATGTAGAAGAATTTTAATAAAAACTGGGAAAGCATCATCCGAGCCAACCGATTTCGATGATCTTGAGAATTGTTTGACCAGCACATAACTCATCAACTCCAGTGAGTGAAAACATTACTTCTTGCTGATGGCCGGTGGTAGAAGATAAGCACAGTGTTTAGTCCCTTTATGAAAAATCGACTTTTTTTGCTTTTTGTTATGCAAATTTTGGGTATCAAAGCATAATGATAAAGTGTGAACTCATCTCAAAACGGTACTTTTTTAGATATAAAGGGTTTCCCAATAGGGACTTGACAACTTTGAATTTAATTTGTGAACATACTCTTTCACTAATCATCAAACTGTCACTGTCAATTTATTCAGTAAACTCAACATTTGCAAATTATCAAAATTTTCTGCCGAAATTCGGAGTCGGTTACTGCAACCTTAAGAGCGTTAACTCCAATTTTCAGGTCATAACAAGTTTAATGCAAAAATTTGAGTCTACATATTCGTTGTGTGATGCTGCCGTGTCAGTGAGACAACGGGTTGGTCGAAGTGTCGAAAATATCGCTGCCGTTCAGGCGTCCGTAGCAAACGATCCAAATCAGTCAATTCCACGGCGTTCTCAAGAATTGGGCATCGCTCAGATCACATTATGGCGTATTTTGCGTAAGGATCTTGGTTTACACCCATACAAGATCAAGCTCACACAAGAATTGAAGCCGATGGGCCATTTGAAGCGACGTGTGTTCTCCGATTGGGTTCTGGAGAAGATGCGCCGCCAAGATGATGAATTTCATCGCAAAATCATCTTCAGTGACGAAGCTCATTTTTGGCTCAATGGGTTCGTCAATAAGCAAAATATGCGTTATTGGTCGGGTGAAAATCCACATGTGCTTCATGAATCACCACTTCATCCACAAAAAATGCGGTTTGCATGCCGGCGGAGTTATTGGGCCATATTTTTTCGTCGACGATAACGATCGTCACGTTACTGTGAATGGTCAGCGTTATCGCGCCATGATCACCGATTATTTTTGGCCCGAGTTGGAAGATATGGACTTGGACGACATGTAGTTTCAACAGGATGATGCCACAAGCTACACAGCACACGCTACAATCGATTTATTGAAGAGTAAGTATGGTGAGCGTGTTATCTCAAGAAATGGGCCAGTAGTTTGGCGCCTCGTTCGTGCGATTTAACGCCGCTTGACTATTTTCTGTGGGACTACGTTAAGTCATTGGTTTATGCCATCACGCCGACGACGTTGGAAGAGCTCAGAGCCAACATTGAACGCGAAATAGCGTCCGTTTCTGCAGAAAAGTGTGGCCAAGTCGTTGAAAATTGGGTCCAAAAAATAGACCACTGCAAACGTGCCGGTGGTGGCCATATGAACGAAGTCGAGTTCCATTCATAAATGGTTTAATTGTACTTCAAGTCGATAGTAAAGCTTTTGAAATATCTCAAATGGTTTGCGTTTTATTTAAAAAAAAGTTGTCAAGTCTTTATTGGAAAACCCTATAATTTCATTTATGACAAAACAATTCGCTCCGCAACGTGTGTGCATCAGAAGGCTTGTATTTAAGCTTTTAACAGTTATTAATTCATTGTTTGCTTTAAGTGAGTTTGCTTTAAATGTGTTTGTAAAAAGTAAAAAAATAAAAAATATGGGTAAGCTATATTTTTTTTAAATTTAAAAAAAAAACAAAACAGCAAAGTTCGAATTCAAACTTCGTTTTAAAACAAAAACACATCATATCACATCGCTATTTTTTTTTATTATCTTTATAGTAGGTTTAGTTTGATGTGGGAAAAGTTTAATCTGCTTTCGTTTGCTGGTTGTTGAGTTATAATATTTTAGTGCAGCTGGTCTACAACTCAAAAATAACGCCTGTTTTGAAGAATGGCTTAAAGCGAACACTAAAACAAAAACTGACTCTGTTTTTTAATTATGTTTTAGACATATTTGAACTGTAAAATACTCCTGATTATAATATATCCAGTACAACGAAGTCAATTGAGTTGTTTACGATAAGTAATCATTGGAGGTCATGTTAGAGATCTAAAAAGCGTTTAGGAAAAAATATTCTGGTTATTTGAACAATATTTTTACGTCAAATGACGACGTTTTAAGCTATATTTATAACACGGAACATGTAGAACCTTCAGATAGTTCGAAGAGAGGAAGGCCCTGAAAAAAATTTGAGGTACTCAATCTTGTTTCAAAGTAGCAGATTTATTCAAAAACAGAGATCCATGTGAATTAGAGTTTGCTGCTTCTGTATCAAGTAAAGACAAAAGTAGACAAGGTAAAAAATGCATGTCACCTTTAGAAGCTTTAGCCTTATATACTGATCTCGATTTATTGTACAGAAAATATGAAAAATTAAGAAAAGTTATCAATGCCTTACACCCTGATATATTCCCGAGCTATTATTCTATGATAAAAGCGGGAAACGATATATTACCTCAAGGTATTAAGTCAGACGAAACAGGATCAGAAATAAACTTACAAAAACTTTTAAGTAAAACTGCATCATTTATAATACATACAATTGGTTGAATCTTGTGCACTAGGTCACTCATCCTCATTAAAGCTTATTTGTAAATGGGGTTTCGATTGTTCCTGGGGTCACAGTAATTATAAACAAAAATTTGCAGATTCGAGCCTTGCCGATGAATTTCTGTTTATACCACCTTGGTATATATGTATATATTCCCGGAATTTATTCAGAAAATTAAAAATACAAGTTTATTCCTCTAAATCTATATTGCCCCCTTCAAAGTAATCCCCAACGACTGCAACACACTTATGCCAGCGCTTGATCCAATCCTCGAGACACTTTTTATATTCGGTTTTCCGTATGCCCATCAGTGCTTCCTGTTGAAACGCGTTCCCCGTAGTGGATTGAATCCCCGTAGTCGATTAAACAGAAAGAAGTCACAGGGAGCCAAATCAGGAATTTTCGTTAAAAAAATACAAATAATGATGGCACTGTGTGACGGTGCGGTATCATGGTGCAAAATCCACGAATTTTCTGCCACAATTCTGGTCTCTTTCGGCGAATTTCTTCACGCAAACGTGTCATAACGCCCAAATAATATTCTTTGTTTACTGTCTGGCCTTCTGGCAAAAATTCATGATACACTACACCGTTGTAATCCATGAAAACCGTGAGCATTGCTTTCTTTTTTGACTGAAAACGACCTGGTTTTCTTGGTCTAGGCTCATTTGGTGAATGCCATTCACGTCTCGTCTCCAGTAATGATCCTTTTGATGGATATTGGATCAGATTCAGCCTCTCAAATCATCTCTTCTGCGACGTCAGCACGGTTTTTTTTTGCATGAAATTGAGGTCTTTTGGCACCAACTTTGTTGCTACACGACGGAAACCCAAATCATTAACCAAAATGTCTTGGATGGATCCATAGGCAATGTTCAAGTCTTCCGTTATCTCTCTGATGGTTAATTTGCGGTTATTGACCAATATTCTTTTACTCCATTAATGTTTTCGTCGGTTTTCGATGTCGATAGTCTGCCACTGCGTTCATCATCTTCGATTGACTGACGATCACTTTTGAACCGCCCGTGCCACTGGTAAACGGCGGTTTTCTTTAGAGAGTCGTTACCGAAACACTTTTCCAACATTTTCAAAATTCGCGCACTATTAAATCCGTTGCTTACGCAAAATTTAATTCAAACTCGTTGTTGCAAATTTAAATCCATTTCTAAAATTGTAAAAAAATCGCCAACACACACAGAGATAGATGTAGACTTGGCTACGTCACTTTTGCAAATGGCAAGGTATGACGCTAGGATTTAGAAGGAATGTCAACAACATTTATTACTAACTTAATAAATGAAACAGAACTCAAATCGAAACAATGGGAGCGCCATACGGTGGTTATTCCTTTTTGGTCAAGGTGGGCCCTAGTCCCTCTACAACTAGTTGAGTTTAATACTGAAATAGTAAAATGGAGAAACAGTACACCTTCGTCTACTTTTTTTTGTTACGCAGAATGACAACTCTAATAGATAACTTAGAAACAGTTGTTTTACAATTAACGGATACTGGTTGTTTTATAAACATTAATTTTGAAATGATTTTTATTGTGATCGATGGAAACATATGTAACACTGTAACTGAAGTCAATTCGACTCAAACTTTTTACATATGTGGTGTTACACCATAACTGATGAATAAAGAGAACATTGTTAATCTTAATCGTATGGGTTATAAATTTTACACAACTGGATTAGAAGTTTTGAATGTTCGCTACATATTGCCTATAGATTGCCCATGAAGTGTTGGCAGGTACGTATCCCCTCTAATAAGAAAATATTTGAGGAAAATAAAAAAAAATTCAAAAAGCGTTTAAAGAAAAAATGGTCCTCATGAAATACGGCACGTTCATACTTTCAGCAGTCGATTCTCAGTGAATAAATTACTGGATTAAACGAATACTTGATTGTAAAATTCTCTATGATCAATAGGATATTGTCCAGTGGTATAAAAATTAACTTAGAGAAGTTTAGAAATTTAGTTACCGAGACTAAAATGTTATATTTAAGTCTATATTCACGGTATTACATGCCTATGTCTATTCATTAAATATTAATACATGTATTAAGTACTAATACATGTAGGAACTATAATATTTATTTAATGTTTAAGTACAATTGTTACATTACAAACTAATTAAAAATTATTAGCAAGACCACGACCGGTGACCACCATGCTGCTGAAGTTCGTACCGTCAACCACACCATTCCGTTGTCAGTTCTTCTTTCTATATTCGTCATCATCGGTAGTCTATCCAATTCCAGATGCCTACCGCATTCAATAGCTTACGCCATAACTTCAAGGCAATCGTAAACAAGATCCATCCGCCGCCTATCCCAATTAAAATAATAATCGACCTCCGTGACAACATTGTATTACAAAGACAACATTGCTCATATCACTCTGGCTTTTATGCATTCATGACGAATGGATTGACTGATTGTAAATTAACTCCAATCGACTGGGTCAACAGATGAACATACGACGACGACGACTACTCATGCTGTCACCTTATATCGCGCAGTCGGTGGTCGTCGATCGTGGATTATTCATTGATTACAAAATACAGATATCATCATGACTACAAAAACATACAAATATCAGAACTCCTACATACATTGGTCAACTATCTGAATGATGCTTTAGAAGTTAGACATAACATAGCACATCATAAATTCATAACTTATTTTATTTTCAATTATCATAATACGCCTTGTTTTCAACAAAATATTAAATATACTAAAAAACAACTAAAAAAATATAGTTTTTTGTTATTGTTATCTTTTGTCTAAAACAACAATTCATTTTATCATAAAAAACACAATAATACTGCCATCAGTCTGAGCACAATTATTTTTGATAACCATTTGTATGGACTCGCAATATTGTGGGACGGTCTGAAAATCAAGTGCAGTTGTTTTGAACAAACTTTATGTTAAGCACATCCAGGTCACTGCTATCAGGGATAGATTCTCAGTCCCATCTCACGAATGTTCTTCCAAAATTTCGATGTAGAATCGGCGGAGTTGAATTTGTTTTGGTAAAAAGACTTTTCCTTATTTCGAATCAGAAGGGTAATTGCGTTTCTTACTGTAGTGTATTCGTTGTAAATAGCTGAACATTTATATCTCCTCCACCTTGCGTAAAGAAGATTTCATCTACTAATAATGTTGCGTGCAAATCACGCCCCAAAAATCCTCCACTCCCTTTTCCATCTGTTGTCTGTTGACCGGTTCATTTCTCCTCCCCCTTCTTGTGCTGTCCCTTCTTTTCTTCCCTCCGTCATGCTCTGGATGCCACGGCACAGGTGGGATTCACTGGATCCTCTGAATTCAGTTCCCTCCCCCGGCCTACCGCTCCAGAGATGACCATATAGGTACCCCTGATAGAGCCAGGCGGACGGCCTGGAGACTCTAGCGGACGGACGGTCCGCCCCGTGATGCCCCGAGATGTCAACACCATCAACAATGGCCGCGAGCCCACCATAGTTAATATTGTTTGCCCAACACCATCAATTTGTATAACCCCCTACCCCCACAAAAGTTAAAAAGAAAAAGATTGTAAAGGAAAGCCCACAATTCCCCGCGGTCGTTCTTCTGCTCCCCATGTCTGCAAGAAGGTTTACTGGCCCCCATTGTACCACTATTAAGTTAAGTTTTCCTCCCTATCCGGCGGTCTCAATGGAAGCTCTCAACCATAGCTTCGGTTTCGGGTCAGAGGGCTGGCTTTGAACCAAAGCAATCACTTGGGCGACAAAACAAACAGAACGAACAAACACGACCCACAAACATAGAACATCGACGTGTGTGATTGGCTGGGGATTCGTGAGAAGCTGTTGGAGCTCTGGATGTGATTCCCTTTGCTCTAACAGCTGAATTGACGGAACCCCATGTGTGTGTGTGTGTGTGTGTGTGTGTGGACGAATGGCGGCGATAGCCAAAAAGCGCGGTAAGCTCATTCGATAGCTTACCGTCTTGTTGGCCAGAGCCTCGAAAAAAAAAAGAGAAGAAAAAAAAGTAAAAACAGAAACGAAGAAACGAAGACCAAACGAGAAAAAGAAAACCATTGAAAACACCCAGAACAAGAACAAGAACACGAACGAGAACAAGAACAGAAACAAAATTTCTACAAACCAAGGACGAGAAACACACCAAGGGACGAACTAAAGGAAATTACAGCACACAACGGACACGACCGGACAGAAGTCGGTGATTGTGGCGGAGACGGTTTACCCTCCTCCACCAGCAGAGACCCAGCTAGAGAGCGACCCCGCCTAGGCAGGAAACCCATAAAAGAGATAAGTACCCTTTTTTTAATACCACATATTTGTGCAGTAAACCCGCGTCCGTAAGCCTTCTTACCGTTTTCCGTGAAACCGTCCGTAAGACGGTTAGATTTCGTTCATTGCGCGACCCGCTAGTTTTACCGGGACGACAACGCGGAACTGTGGGCCTTCCGTTAGCCGACCCATTAACGTAAAATTAATCCAAATTTTTTTTAAACTTTGTTTGGCAAAATTCGGCATACCCTGTAATCTCCCTCAAACGAAACGAAAAAAAATCAAATATACGTATAAATTCCCCATCAGGGAAAAGACAATTCTTGTGTTTTTTTCTCATCTGTTTTCCCAATTTCGCATCAAAAATTGGGTGGCGCCTACCTGTTGTGTTGTTTGCAACTTTCGCGTTGAGTGATCTTCCCGAACCCCCCCTTGCTGAGCAGCCGGTGTGCGCAGCTAACCAGCAGCTGCTTGTTGCAATTCCCTTTTTGGGCTCCTATTCGTTTTTGTGTACTCCTCTTCATTCGTTCATCAACCACCACCCGTGTGGTTGCGGTTCGTTGTTGTCTGTCAGTTTTGAAGTTTGTTTTTTTTGCCGGCAGCCCGGCATTTGCCATTGTAATAAATTTAATTTTTTTATTTTCCCCGGGTTTTGCAATAAATTGACGCCCAGACGTGGGGCTCAAAACAAAAAAAATTATTATAAAAAAAAAAATATAAAAAAAAAAAAAATTTTGTACCAAAGAGGTGCTTTGTGACTTAGGGAAGTGTCTGTGTTTCTATTTAAAAGTGCAAATAATCTTCGTTGTTTCTTTTAGAGTTAACCTAGTGGGAAGTGATTTCGAAGTGTCATCGCTGGAGTGTTGGAGTCAACGTGGGATTCAAGAACGAATCTAATTCGAGGGAATTAAAAATCATCCATACCCATAGATTTACATCGTTGGAAGCGAAAACCTCAGGTCGTATGTACCCTGAGTCCCAAGTAGGTTGTGATTTCGTTTTTTTCATTGCCAGTTTGTTTTGTTTTCTTTAACTAAGTAAACATAAAATACAGGTAGATACTATACTATATAGTATTTACCTTTGCATATATATATAAATTTCATACGTAGAACTTAGCATATTTTTTTTTATTGTTACTCGCCTATAAAATATACATATATACATATATACATATATACATATATACATATACTCGTATCATTTATCATTTATTAATATACATTAATACTGTCATATGCATTTGTCTGTTTTCATAAATATCCATTCATACATACGTAGATAACTATTGATACATACGTACGCATACATACGTTGTTAATTCGATTTTTTTTTCTATATTTCATTTTTGAGATTCTTGGGAGTTTTGTGCTGATTAGTGTTGCCGTGTAGGGAAGTAGTTTTCTCTTAATTTTTTTCGTATTAGAAGGATATTCTACTTTTTCTTTGTTGCTTTTTTTTGTGCTTTTGGGTTGGTCTTATTTTATTTTAAACTATAAAAGGATGGAGATTAATCGGTTGAGTCAGGACGAGCTGGCCTACGAAGTCGAGTGTAGGGGCTTGTTACCTGACACAGTCGATAGGATGAGGAAGTCGCTACGAGCTGCAAGAGCGCTTGAACGACGGGGTTCTCTTAAGCCCGGTGAGTACCCTTTTACATTTTCCACCGACAGGGAAGCCGTCGAGAAGAAAATTGCAGAAATCGAGAGGTTACTGGAGAACCCTCCAGCCAAAAGGTCTTCGGAGTACTGCAAGGTACTCACCAAAATTGAATGGGCCACCTCACGGGTTGAGCGGTCCCAGCCCACCACAGACGAAGAAGTGAATCAGAAGAAGAACCTGAAGACGGATCTGATGCTTCTAATGGCCTCGCTAGAAGATGAAGATGATGAAGAAGTTGACGAACCCGCAGAAGAAGAGGAACGTAACCTAATTGGGGAATTCAGAACACCCATCCCCTCCCCTAGGTCATCGGTTAGGATTCCACCCACTCCCCAACCGAGGCAGTTACCTTCGGCACCGGAACCACCGCAATTGAACGCTGCACAGAGCGAATCGGCAAGTGGGACTTGAAGTTCACTGGAGAACGCTGCGGTTCATCAGTGAACTCGTTCCTAGAACGAGTCGAGGAGCTCCGCGAAGCGCGCAATGTGTCGGAAGACCACCTCTTTCGCTCAGCTGTTGAACTTTTCAATGGGAAGGCACTTCTTTGGTATAGGGCGGTTAGGAGGACTGTTTCTTCTTGGCAGGGTTTAGTTAGGGAGTTGAAGCTGGAGTTCCTGCCTCCAAATTATGACGACGCACTGTTGGAGGAAATTCGTCGTAGGACCCAAGGGAAGGACGAGTCGATTGGAGTCTACGTAGCGATCATGGAAAACATGTTCGGTAGGTTGACGGAGCCGCTCACGGAGCGACGGAAGCTGGGAATAGTGCAAAGAAACTTGGCACCTTTCTACCAAACTCAATTGGGGTTGGCAGATCCCAAGTCTATCCCAGATTTGGTCGCTCTAGGACGGAAGCTAGAGATGGTCCGAGCGAATGTGGAAACATTTGCGCCACCTCCTACTCGGTCACGTCACCTCTTGGAACCTGATTTGGCATACGTGGCAGTCGAGGAACCGAGGGCTGCAGAGCGTAGGGTTGCCGAACCCAGGCCGGCTCCAAGAGTATCAGTCGTGAGTAGGGAACCTCAGCCGAATAGGCGGTTGAGGTGTTTCAACTGCAATCAGGAGGGTCATATTTCCGCTCACTGTTCCGCTCCTAGGCGTTGTATAGGGTGTGGTAAGCTAGGGGTTCTAAGAAGGGATTGTTCCCAATGTTCGGGAAATGGTCGTCGGACTCTTGCACCAGCAGGGCAAGAGCGCCGGCGAATGTAGATAGGTTGCCTGCTGGTAACCAGCTGGGAGGATTGACGGAAGAAGTTTATTTAGGTTTCACACTTGAGGATAAAGAAGATGATGGTCGCCCTTATTTAGGTGTTAGTGTTTACGGCAAAAGTTTAGTAGGGTTATTAGATTCAGGAGCTTCGCGTACCATCATCGGTAGGGACGGGTGGAAAATTTTAAAAGAGTTAGGGCTTAGATTAGGAATAGCTAGGATTAGTAGGGTTTCATTGGCAGATGGTGCCGGTGTAGATGTAGTAGGGAGCGTGAGTATACCATTTGTTGTGCAGAAGAAATCAGTGGTGCTGGAGTGCCTGGTGATTCCAACGCTTCCGCACGTCCTGATACTAGGGGCCGATTTTTGGGTCCGCGCGGGCATTGTCCCGGATTTGAGATCAGGCGAGTGGAGGTTTTCGAGCCAAAAGGAGGTGGCTTCGATTTCGGCTCTTAAGGAGAGAACCGAATTGGATGGCGGAGAAAGCCAGCAACTAACTGAGGTGCTGGAAAGAGTTTTCCAAGGTATGCCAAATGGCATTGGGTGCACACATCTGGTAGAACACAAAATTAGGACGGCTTCTGAACCAATAAAGCAGCGATACTACCCAGTATCCCCTGCGATCCAGAGCCACATAGATAGGGAATTAGAAGAGATGCTTAGGGATGACATAGTTGAGAAGTCCAGTAGTCCTTGGGCCTCACCTATTGTCATGATTAAGAAGAAGGACGGATCATTTAGGTTTTGTGTAGACTACAGGAAGTTGAATAAGGTCACAGAGCGTGATGCTTACCCACTTCCTTACATTTCAGCGACCTTGGACAAACTCCGGGATGCTAAATATCTGTCATCTTTGGATATTAAGTCCGCATACTGGCAGATCCCCGTCGAGGAAAAGTCCCGCCAATACACAGCCTTTACCGTGCCTAATCGGGGACTCTTCCAGTTCAAGAGGATGCCTTTTGGGTTACACAACGCCCCAGCAACATGGCAGAGGTTTATTGACACAGTGCTTGGTGCCGATTTGGAACCGCACGTGTTCGTATACCTCGACGACATCGTGATCGTCACGAACAGTTTCCAAAAACACCTGGAAACTCTAGAGGAAGTCTTCAAACGATTGAGTACGGCAGGGTTGAAGGTCAGTAGGGAGAAGTGTAACTTCTGTAGGTCTACATTGAAATTTTTAGGATACGTAGTGGATAGGAATGGGTTGCACGTGGACCCGGAAAAAGTAGAAAGCATGCTTAGGATTCCTGCACCGAGGAATGTTAGGGAAGTTAGGAGCTTTGTAGGAACGGTATCCTGGTACAGGAGATTTATACCGAATTTTTCAATTTTGGTAAAGCCGTTGACAGACCTTTTAAAGAAAAGTAGGAAGTTTGTCTGGTCTGAGGAGTGCGAGGGGAGCTTCCAGAGGGCAAAGGAGTGCCTGGTAACTGCCCCGATTCTAACCTGTCCGGATTTTGAGCGTCCGTTCGTAGTTCAGACGGATGCATCGGACCATGGGGTTGGAGCAGTGCTTACCCAAACTTTCGACGAAGGAGAAAAGGTAATTTGCTATCTAAGTAGGTCGTTGAATAGGAATGAAAGGAACTATTCAACCACGGAGAAGGAGTGCTTGGCGGTCCTATGGGCAGTAGAGAAGTTACGACCATATATCGAAGGGGTTCGGTTTACGGTCGTGACGGATCACTATTCCCTGGTATGGCTGAGCAACCTCAAAGATCCGTGCGGTAGGTTAGCTCGGTGGGCGGTTAGGTTACAGCAATTCGATTTCGAAATCGTACATCGAAAAGGAAAAGATCACGTGGTTCCGGATATGCTCTCTAGGAATGTTGCAGAAGTAGCAGAACTAGCAGAGCAAAGTACGGACCCGTGGATCACCAAGACGATGGCGAAGGTCGAGTCAGATCCTTTAGCTTATCCGTGTTGGAGAGTAGAGGATGGACGATTATTTAAGTTTGTTAGGGCTAGACACGTGGTTGTTCATGACAATAGTTTAGAATGGAAAGAAGTAGTGCCGAAAATAGATAGAGGTAGGGTTTTGAGGGAATGTCATGACAACGAGTTAGCAGGACACATGGGGGTTAGGAAAACGTTAGCTAGAGTAGGAGCGAGGTACTACTGGCCGAAGATGAGGTCAGATGTAACCAAGCATGTTAGAAATTGCAAAGTGTGTCAAAGTGTGAAACCGATAAACGATAAACCAGCTGGTTTGATGGTCGAAAGAAGAGGAATTTCTGTGCCATGGGAAATGATTTGTGTCGATTTAGTTGGTCCGCTCCCAAAATCGAGTAGGGGTTTTGTTTACATTTTAACGGTCGTAGATTACTTCACCAAGTTCCCTCTGCTTTTCCCCCTTAGGACGGCGACTGCCAGGACTCTTTGTAAGGAGTTGGAGGAGAACGTCTTCCTTCTGTTCGGCGTACCGCGATGGATCGTCTGTGACAACGGTCCCCAGTTCCGCAGTAAGGAATTGGCTGCGCTTGCGAAAGCGTACGGGTCACTAATTAAGTTCACTGCCCATTATCACCCACAGGCTAATCCTGCAGAAAGGATTAACCAAATCATTAAAACTACCCTTCGGTCTTACGTGTCGGAAAATCACCGGTCCTGGGATACCCAGTTAGCAAAAGTTGGATGCTGTATCCGGACAGCTCAACACGACGTCTTAGGAGTCTCACCGTACTTCGCGAACTTCGGTAGGGACATGATAACCCACGCGAGCGGTCGATCTTATACGGGAACGGATACCCTCGCGAATGCCTCTGAAGATATTAGGGTAAATAGGAAAAATTTAGCTAGGGAAGATAGGGCAAACGATAGGGGATTAGGGCCGATAGATAGAAATGAAACAGTAGGAGATAGGGAACTGGGGTCAGAAGCTAGGGATTCAGATATAGTTCAGGGAACGGAGATGTTCGAGCTAGAGGATAGGTTTAGACAGCTTAGGGAAGATATTAGTAAAAGGTTAGCGGCGGCGGCATTGAAGGCTTCTAAGTCATACAACTTGCGGCGGAGAGATGTACAATATCTGCCCAACGAGGTTGTATGGCGTAGGAACTTCATGGTTTCCGACGCGGCCAATTACTATGCGGCGAAATTGGCACCAAAGTACGTTGGGCCTTTTTCTATAAAAAGGAGGGTTTCCCCCTGGACTTACGCGCTTCAGGACGAGACAGGCAAGGACAGAGGTGTATGGCACGCCAAGGACCTGAAGCCATACCGCGACGACCCCATAGATGACCTTAGTCGCGTAACGAACAAGGATCGTTACGCAAAGAGTTACGGAGAGCGTTAAACCGCTCGATGACGTAACCTAACCATCACAAGGGCTGATGGCAAAGATGAATGTTGACCCGTAGTGTAGATGATGATCTCCTTTTGTGTTGTCTCTCACCCGTCTCTTTGTATCGGCTTAGGCCACGGTTGATTCTGGTAGTTAAGCCCGTAAGCAGAAATGTGAGGGCACATTTCCCAGGAGGTAAGGGTGGGGTTTGTTGCGTGCAAATCACGCCCCAAAAATCCTCCACTCCCTTTTCCATCTGTTGTCTGTTGACCGGTTCATTTCTCCTCCCCCTTCTTGTGCTGTCCCTTCTTTTCTTCCCTCCGTCATGCTCTGGATGCCACGGCACAGGTGGGATTCACTGGATCCTCTGAATTCAGTTCCCTCCCCCGGCCTACCGCTCCAGAGATGACCATATAGGTACCCCTGATAGAGCCAGGCGGACGGCCTGGAGACTCTAGCGGACGGACGGTCCGCCCCGTGATGCCCCGAGATGTCAACACCATCAACAATGGCCGCGAGCCCACCATAGTTAATATTGTTTGCCCAACACCATCAATTTGTATAACCCCCTACCCCCACAAAAGTTAAAAAGAAAAAGATTGTAAAGGAAAGCCCACAATTCCCCGCGGTCGTTCTTCTGCTCCCCATGTCTGCAAGAAGGTTTACTGGCCCCCATTGTACCACTATTAAGTTAAGTTTTCCTCCCTATCCGGCGGTCTCAATGGAAGCTCTCAACCATAGCTTCGGTTTCGGGTCAGAGGGCTGGCTTTGAACCAAAGCAATCACTTGGGCGACAAAACAAACAGAACGAACAAACACGACCCACAAACATAGAACATCGACGTGTGTGATTGGCTGGGGATTCGTGAGAAGCTGTTGGAGCTCTGGATGTGATTCCCTTTGCTCTAACAGCTGAATTGACGGAACCCCATGTGTGTGTGTGTGTGTGTGTGTGTGGACGAATGGCGGCGATAGCCAAAAAGCGCGGTAAGCTCATTCGATAGCTTACCGTCTTGTTGGCCAGAGCCTCGAAAAAAAAAAGAGAAGAAAAAAAAGTAAAAACAGAAACGAAGAAACGAAGACCAAACGAGAAAAAGAAAACCATTGAAAACACCCAGAACAAGAACAAGAACACGAACGAGAACAAGAACAGAAACAAAATTTCTACAAACCAAGGACGAGAAACACACCAAGGGACGAACTAAAGGAAATTACAGCACACAACGGACACGACCGGACAGAAGTCGGTGATTGTGGCGGAGACGGTTTACCCTCCTCCACCAGCAGAGACCCAGCTAGAGAGCGACCCCGCCTAGGCAGGAAACCCATAAAAGAGATAAGTACCCTTTTTTTAATACCACATATTTGTGCAGTAAACCCGCGTCCGTAAGCCTTCTTACCGTTTTCCGTGAAACCGTCCGTAAGACGGTTAGATTTCGTTCATTGCGCGACCCGCTAGTTTTACCGGGACGACAACGCGGAACTGTGGGCCTTCCGTTAGCCGACCCATTAACGTAAAATTAATCCAAATTTTTTTTAAACTTTGTTTGGCAAAATTCGGCATACCCTGTAATCTCCCTCAAACGAAACGAAAAAAAATCAAATATACGTATAAATTCCCCATCAGGGAAAAGACAATTCTTGTGTTTTTTTCTCATCTGTTTTCCCAATTTCGCATCAAAAATTGGGTGGCGCCTACCTGTTGTGTTGTTTGCAACTTTCGCGTTGAGTGATCTTCCCGAACCCCCCCTTGCTGAGCAGCCGGTGTGCGCAGCTAACCAGCAGCTGCTTGTTGCAATTCCCTTTTTGGGCTCCTATTCGTTTTTGTGTACTCCTCTTCATTCGTTCATCAACCACCACCCGTGTGGTTGCGGTTCGTTGTTGTCTGTCAGTTTTGAAGTTTGTTTTTTTTGCCGGCAGCCCGGCATTTGCCATTGTAATAAATTTAATTTTTTTATTTTCCCCGGGTTTTGCAATAAATTGACGCCCAGACGTGGGGCTCAAAACAAAAAAAATTATTATAAAAAAAAAAATATAAAAAAAAAAATATAAAAAAAAAAAAAATTTTGTACCAAAGAGGTGCTTTGTGACTTAGGGAAGTGTCTGTGTTTCTATTTAAAAGTGCAAATAATCTTCGTTGTTTCTTTTAGAGTTAACCTAGTGGGAAGTGATTTCGAAGTGTCATCGCTGGAGTGTTGGAGTCAACGTGGGATTCAAGAACGAATCTAATTCGAGGGAATTAAAAATCATCCATACCCATAGATTTACATCGTTGGAAGCGAAAACCTCAGGTCGTATGTACCCTGAGTCCCAAGTAGGTTGTGATTTCGTTTTTTTCATTGCCAGTTTGTTTTGTTTTCTTTAACTAAGTAAACATAAAATACAGGTAGATACTATACTATATAGTATTTACCTTTGCATATATATATAAATTTCATACGTAGAACTTAGCATATTTTTTTTTATTGTTACTCGCCTATAAAATATACATATATACATATATACATATATACATATATACATATACTCGTATCATTTATCATTTATTAATATACATTAATACTGTCATATGCATTTGTCTGTTTTCATAAATATCCATTCATACATACGTAGATAACTATTGATACATACGTACGCATACATACGTTGTTAATTCGATTTTTTTTTCTATATTTCATTTTTGAGATTCTTGGGAGTTTTGTGCTGATTAGTGTTGCCGTGTAGGGAAGTAGTTTTCTCTTAATTTTTTTCGTATTAGAAGGATATTCTACTTTTTCTTTGTTGCTTTTTTTTGTGCTTTTGGGTTGGTCTTATTTTATTTTAAACTATAAAAGGATGGAGATTAATCGGTTGAGTCAGGACGAGCTGGCCTACGAAGTCGAGTGTAGGGGCTTGTTACCTGACACAGTCGATAGGATGAGGAAGTCGCTACGAGCTGCAAGAGCGCTTGAACGACGGGGTTCTCTTAAGCCCGGTGAGTACCCTTTTACATTTTCCACCGACAGGGAAGCCGTCGAGAAGAAAATTGCAGAAATCGAGAGGTTACTGGAGAACCCTCCAGCCAAAAGGTCTTCGGAGTACTGCAAGGTACTCACCAAAATTGAATGGGCCACCTCACGGGTTGAGCGGTCCCAGCCCACCACAGACGAAGAAGTGAATCAGAAGAAGAACCTGAAGACGGATCTGATGCTTCTAATGGCCTCGCTAGAAGATGAAGATGATGAAGAAGTTGACGAACCCGCAGAAGAAGAGGAACGTAACCTAATTGGGGAATTCAGAACACCCATCCCCTCCCCTAGGTCATCGGTTAGGATTCCACCCACTCCCCAACCGAGGCAGTTACCTTCGGCACCGGAACCACCGGCAATTGAACGCTGCACAGAGCGAATCGGCAAGTGGGACTTGAAGTTCACTGGAGAACGCTGCGGTTCATCAGTGAACTCGTTCCTAGAACGAGTCGAGGAGCTCCGCGAAGCGCGCAATGTGTCGGAAGACCACCTCTTTCGCTCAGCTGTTGAACTTTTCAATGGGAAGGCACTTCTTTGGTATAGGGCGGTTAGGAGGACTGTTTCTTCTTGGCAGGGTTTAGTTAGGGAGTTGAAGCTGGAGTTCCTGCCTCCAAATTATGACGACGCACTGTTGGAGGAAATTCGTCGTAGGACCCAAGGGAAGGACGAGTCGATTGGAGTCTACGTAGCGATCATGGAAAACATGTTCGGTAGGTTGACGGAGCCGCTCACGGAGCGACGGAAGCTGGGAATAGTGCAAAGAAACTTGGCACCTTTCTACCAAACTCAATTGGGGTTGGCAGATCCCAAGTCTATCCCAGATTTGGTCGCTCTAGGACGGAAGCTAGAGATGGTCCGAGCGAATGTGGAAACATTTGCGCCACCTCCTACTCGGTCACGTCACCTCTTGGAACCTGATTTGGCATACGTGGCAGTCGAGGAACCGAGGGCTGCAGAGCGTAGGGTTGCCGAACCCAGGCCGGCTCCAAGAGTATCAGTCGTGAGTAGGGAACCTCAGCCGAATAGGCGGTTGAGGTGTTTCAACTGCAATCAGGAGGGTCATATTTCCGCTCACTGTTCCGCTCCTAGGCGTTGTATAGGGTGTGGTAAGCTAGGGGTTCTAAGAAGGGATTGTTCCCAATGTTCGGGAAATGGTCGTCGGACTCTTGCACCAGCAGGGCAAGAGCGCCGGCGAATGTAGATAGGTTGCCTGCTGGTAACCAGCTGGGAGGATTGACGGAAGAAGTTTATTTAGGTTTCACACTTGAGGATAAAGAAGATGATGGTCGCCCTTATTTAGGTGTTAGTGTTTACGGCAAAAGTTTAGTAGGGTTATTAGATTCAGGAGCTTCGCGTACCATCATCGGTAGGGACGGGTGGAAAATTTTAAAAGAGTTAGGGCTTAGATTAGGAATAGCTAGGATTAGTAGGGTTTCATTGGCAGATGGTGCCGGTGTAGATGTAGTAGGGAGCGTGAGTATACCATTTGTTGTGCAGAAGAAATCAGTGGTGCTGGAGTGCCTGGTGATTCCAACGCTTCCGCACGTCCTGATACTAGGGGCCGATTTTTGGGTCCGCGCGGGCATTGTCCCGGATTTGAGATCAGGCGAGTGGAGGTTTTCGAGCCAAAAGGAGGTGGCTTCGATTTCGGCTCTTAAGGAGAGAACCGAATTGGATGGCGGAGAAAGCCAGCAACTAACTGAGGTGCTGGAAAGAGTTTTCCAAGGTATGCCAAATGGCATTGGGTGCACACATCTGGTAGAACACAAAATTAGGACGGCTTCTGAACCAATAAAGCAGCGATACTACCCAGTATCCCCTGCGATCCAGAGCCACATAGATAGGGAATTAGAAGAGATGCTTAGGGATGACATAGTTGAGAAGTCCAGTAGTCCTTGGGCCTCACCTATTGTCATGATTAAGAAGAAGGACGGATCATTTAGGTTTTGTGTAGACTACAGGAAGTTGAATAAGGTCACAGAGCGTGATGCTTACCCACTTCCTTACATTTCAGCGACCTTGGACAAACTCCGGGATGCTAAATATCTGTCATCTTTGGATATTAAGTCCGCATACTGGCAGATCCCCGTCGAGGAAAAGTCCCGCCAATACACAGCCTTTACCGTGCCTAATCGGGGACTCTTCCAGTTCAAGAGGATGCCTTTTGGGTTACACAACGCCCCAGCAACATGGCAGAGGTTTATTGACACAGTGCTTGGTGCCGATTTGGAACCGCACGTGTTCGTATACCTCGACGACATCGTGATCGTCACGAACAGTTTCCAAAAACACCTGGAAACTCTAGAGGAAGTCTTCAAACGATTGAGTACGGCAGGGTTGAAGGTCAGTAGGGAGAAGTGTAACTTCTGTAGGTCTACATTGAAATTTTTAGGATACGTAGTGGATAGGAATGGGTTGCACGTGGACCCGGAAAAAGTAGAAAGCATGCTTAGGATTCCTGCACCGAGGAATGTTAGGGAAGTTAGGAGCTTTGTAGGAACGGTATCCTGGTACAGGAGATTTATACCGAATTTTTCAATTTTGGTAAAGCCGTTGACAGACCTTTTAAAGAAAAGTAGGAAGTTTGTCTGGTCTGAGGAGTGCGAGGGGAGCTTCCAGAGGGCAAAGGAGTGCCTGGTAACTGCCCCGATTCTAACCTGTCCGGATTTTGAGCGTCCGTTCGTAGTTCAGACGGATGCATCGGACCATGGGGTTGGAGCAGTGCTTACCCAAACTTTCGACGAAGGAGAAAAGGTAATTTGCTATCTAAGTAGGTCGTTGAATAGGAATGAAAGGAACTATTCAACCACGGAGAAGGAGTGCTTGGCGGTCCTATGGGCAGTAGAGAAGTTACGACCATATATCGAAGGGGTTCGGTTTACGGTCGTGACGGATCACTATTCCCTGGTATGGCTGAGCAACCTCAAAGATCCGTGCGGTAGGTTAGCTCGGTGGGCGGTTAGGTTACAGCAATTCGATTTCGAAATCGTACATCGAAAAGGAAAAGATCACGTGGTTCCGGATATGCTCTCTAGGAATGTTGCAGAAGTAGCAGAACTAGCAGAGCAAAGTACGGACCCGTGGATCACCAAGACGATGGCGAAGGTCGAGTCAGATCCTTTAGCTTATCCGTGTTGGAGAGTAGAGGATGGACGATTATTTAAGTTTGTTAGGGCTAGACACGTGGTTGTTCATGACAATAGTTTAGAATGGAAAGAAGTAGTGCCGAAAATAGATAGAGGTAGGGTTTTGAGGGAATGTCATGACAACGAGTTAGCAGGACACATGGGGGTTAGGAAAACGTTAGCTAGAGTAGGAGCGAGGTACTACTGGCCGAAGATGAGGTCAGATGTAACCAAGCATGTTAGAAATTGCAAAGTGTGTCAAAGTGTGAAACCGATAAACGATAAACCAGCTGGTTTGATGGTCGAAAGAAGAGGAATTTCTGTGCCATGGGAAATGATTTGTGTCGATTTAGTTGGTCCGCTCCCAAAATCGAGTAGGGGTTTTGTTTACATTTTAACGGTCGTAGATTACTTCACCAAGTTCCCTCTGCTTTTCCCCCTTAGGACGGCGACTGCCAGGACTCTTTGTAAGGAGTTGGAGGAGAACGTCTTCCTTCTGTTCGGCGTACCGCGATGGATCGTCTGTGACAACGGTCCCCAGTTCCGCAGTAAGGAATTGGCTGCGCTTGCGAAAGCGTACGGGTCACTAATTAAGTTCACTGCCCATTATCACCCACAGGCTAATCCTGCAGAAAGGATTAACCAAATCATTAAAACTACCCTTCGGTCTTACGTGTCGGAAAATCACCGGTCCTGGGATACCCAGTTAGCAAAAGTTGGATGCTGTATCCGGACAGCTCAACACGACGTCTTAGGAGTCTCACCGTACTTCGCGAACTTCGGTAGGGACATGATAACCCACGCGAGCGGTCGATCTTATACGGGAACGGATACCCTCGCGAATGCCTCTGAAGATATTAGGGTAAATAGGAAAAATTTAGCTAGGGAAGATAGGGCAAACGATAGGGGATTAGGGCCGATAGATAGAAATGAAACAGTAGGAGATAGGGAACTGGGGTCAGAAGCTAGGGATTCAGATATAGTTCAGGGAACGGAGATGTTCGAGCTAGAGGATAGGTTTAGACAGCTTAGGGAAGATATTAGTAAAAGGTTAGCGGCGGCGGCATTGAAGGCTTCTAAGTCATACAACTTGCGGCGGAGAGATGTACAATATCTGCCCAACGAGGTTGTATGGCGTAGGAACTTCATGGTTTCCGACGCGGCCAATTACTATGCGGCGAAATTGGCACCAAAGTACGTTGGGCCTTTTTCTATAAAAAGGAGGGTTTCCCCCTGGACTTACGCGCTTCAGGACGAGACAGGCAAGGACAGAGGTGTATGGCACGCCAAGGACCTGAAGCCATACCGCGACGACCCCATAGATGACCTTAGTCGCGTAACGAACAAGGATCGTTACGCAAAGAGTTACGGAGAGCGTTAAACCGCTTGATGACGTAACCTAACCATCACAAGGGCTGATGGCAAAGATGAATGTTGACCCGTAGTGTAGATGATGATCTCCTTTTGTGTTGTCTCTCACCCGTCTCTTTGTATCGGCTTAGGCCACGGTTGATTCTGGTAGTTAAGCCCGTAAGCAGAAATGTGAGGGCACATTTCCCAGGAGGTAAGGGTGGGGTTTGTTGCGTGCAAATCACGCCCCAAAAATCCTCCACTCCCTTTTCCATCTGTTGTCTGTTGACCGGTTCATTTCTCCTCCCCCTTCTTGTGCTGTCCCTTCTTTTCTTCCCTCCGTCATGCTCTGGATGCCACGGCACAGGTGGGATTCACTGGATCCTCTGAATTCAGTTCCCTCCCCCGGCCTACCGCTCCAGAGATGACCATATAGGTACCCCTGATAGAGCCAGGCGGACGGCCTGGAGACTCTAGCGGACGGACGGTCCGCCCCGTGATGCCCCGAGATGTCAACACCATCAACAATGGCCGCGAGCCCACCATAGTTAATATTGTTTGCCCAACACCATCAATTTGTATAACCCCCTACCCCCACAAAAGTTAAAAAGAAAAAGATTGTAAAGGAAAGCCCACAATTCCCCGCGGTCGTTCTTCTGCTCCCCATGTCTGCAAGAAGGTTTACTGGCCCCCATTGTACCACTATTAAGTTAAGTTTTCCTCCCTATCCGGCGGTCTCAATGGAAGCTCTCAACCATAGCTTCGGTTTCGGGTCAGAGGGCTGGCTTTGAACCAAAGCAATCACTTGGACGACAAAACAAACAGAACGAACAAACACGACCCACAAACATAGAACATCGACGTGTGTGATTGGCTGGGGATTCGTGAGAAGCTGTTGGAGCTCTGGATGTGATTCCCTTTGCTCTAACAGCTGAATTGACGGAACCCCATGTGTGTGTGTGTGTGTGTGTGTGGACGAATGGCGGCGATAGCCAAAAAGCGCGGTAAGCTCATTCGATAGCTTACCGTCTTGTTGGCCAGAGCCTCGAAAAAAAAAAGAGAAGAAAAAAAAGTAAAAACAGAAACGAAGAAACGAAGACCAAACGAGAAAAAGAAAACCATTGAAAACACCCAGAACAAGAACAAGAACACGAACGAGAACAAGAACAGAAACAAAATTTCTACAAACCAAGGACGAGAAACACACCAAGGGACGAACTAAAGGAAATTACAGCACACAACGGACACGACCGGACAGAAGTCGGTGATTGTGGCGGAGACGGTTTACCCTCCTCCACCAGCAGAGACCCAGCTAGAGAGCGACCCCGCCTAGGCAGGAAACCCATAAAAGAGATAAGTACCCTTTTTTTTAATACCACATATTTGTGCAGTAAACCCGCGTCCGTAAGCCTTCTTACCGTTTTCCGTGAAACCGTCCGTAAGACGGTTAGATTTCGTTCATTGCGCGACCCGCTAGTTTTACCGGGACGACAACGCGGAACTGTGGGCCTTCCGTTAGCCGACCCATTAACGTAAAATTAATCCAAATTTTTTTTAAACTTTGTTTGGCAAAATTCGGCATACCCTGTAATCTCCCTCAAACGAAACGAAAAAAAATCAAATATACGTATAAATTCCCCATCAGGGAAAAGACAATTCTTGTGTTTTTTTCTCATCTGTTTTCCCAATTTCGCATCAAAAATTGGGTGGCGCCTACCTGTTGTGTTGTTTGCAACTTTCGCGTTGAGTGATCTTCCCGAACCCCCCCTTGCTGAGCAGCCGGTGTGCGCAGCTAACCAGCAGCTGCTTGTTGCAATTCCCTTTTTGGGCTCCTATTCGTTTTTGTGTACTCCTCTTCATTCGTTCATCAACCACCACCCGTGTGGTTGCGGTTCGTTGTTGTCTGTCAGTTTTGAAGTTTGTTTTTTTTGCCGGCAGCCCGGCATTTGCCATTGTAATAAATTTAATTTTTTTATTTTCCCCGGGTTTTGCAACAATAAGACTTAGGACTTCTGATGTTGGCCAGGGAATGTTAATCTTTTTAGAAACTTTTGTTTTCATAGGTACTCGTACATGTTTGTGAAATAAATAATAAAGAAAATTATAAAAATGCTCGAGTTGAATGTTAACATTAACTGTTGTATATAAATATTAATGTCCAATTCAAACTCCTACAATCACTTCCGACCTTTCTTCACCTTGATTTACATTTACTGGAAATGCATTTACGTTCAAATATATCAAATCATGATGTGAAAAAGCAGGTGCAAGAAGTTGGTCGTAGTGCAATATGGAATCAGGATTAGACACAATGAATACATCTAAAAGCGAGGGCCGTCTGCTAGGCGCAAAATGAGTTGATTGATCATAATTCGCAAAATGTAAATTAAAAGATTCTCCCATATCAACGAATTGTTTATTTTTTCCTTCCAGGATATTTCAATTAAGATTTCCGCAAAGTACAACTTTCGCATAAAGTGGAGACAATTCCTCGAACAAAACTCTTTTAAATCCTACTATGGCACAATCGAGTTGGAGTTTTTGTCCACAGCCATGAACGGAAACGACTACAAATGTTTGCTGGAATGGTCATTTGAATAATTGAGGAACATTTTCCGGCCCCTGCCTTGGATATTCCAACAAGACAATGCCCCCATCCACACTTTCAGGGCTGTTAGAAGTTGGATTCAATCAGAAGACGTGGAATTTTTGCCATGGCCGCAATATTCACCGGACTTAAACATAATCGAAAAAGTTTGGGCATGGTTATCTCGTAAAGTGTATAAAGGCGGCACTCAATTTGAAGACAAGGACACTTTAATCGAAGCTATTCGTGACGCATGAGCCCAAATTTCCCTTAATTACTTAAAAAAGTGTACGATTCTATTCCAAACCGTGTTATCAATTCGTATCGAAAAATGGTGGGCATACTCATTATTAATGTAGAAAAACGTAATAAATAAATGTTTTAAAACCATAAAATGTAAACATTTGATTAATTTTTTTCATTTCTTTCGAAGATTTTGTATGTTCACAGGTAGTAAAAGTTTCCGGGTACAAAATTTCCAACAGTTATAAAGAGTGAAAATCGATTGCAAGATGTATGGCCTTATCCTAGTGATCGCCAGTGTACATCCTATCAATATGTTGTCACAAGTATGTGTAAATTCGACAAGAATATACTCTACAAGTTCATTCCGGTTTGATTTTTTCACCAAATTAAATCCATACTTTTTTTTTAATATAAATTGCTACTCCCCCTCCTACCTTATTTTGTCTATCATCACGTTTGGGCTTGTGATAACTAATAAGTTTAAAAAGGTCATCACTCATTTCCGGACATAGCCAGAGTTTTGATAAGCAAACAACATCGACGAAAATATCGGTAAAAATTTAACACATTTCACCTATTTTTTTTTTCAAGCTTTGAAATAAGAACCAGTTGAATGGAGCGGAAAGTACAAATCCATTTGGCAATTTTTTTATAAAATTGATCTAATTTGATAAATTAATAAGTACTCGTATGTTACATGCAAAATTAAAGAGTCTCAGGTTTTGTTGCTCCCATAGGTTTTAGTGGTTGACATCTCGCGGAAATAGCATTTAATATTCCTTCGTCGTGAATGCATATATATATTGTCCTAGTTTTTGTTCCCTTGACTGAGAAAATCTCTTTTCGCTGCATCATGCGAACATGCGAACGTTGATAGTCGTTAATAGTCTTACCGCCAACACCTTGGACTTGTTTTTAACCTCTCACCCTGATAAGTACAAGGTCGATGTGCTATCCCCTCTAGGCTCAGCTAATTTCTCGTATACTGACCACTCAACGATATGGCAATATGAGAAAGCCATTTGAAGCGTACTCAACAGCTTATGAATTGTAACTGGTCGTTATGCTTCCTCGATGACGACGTGGATGCCACTGCTGATATGATCACAGACACTATTCTCTTTTAAATGAGATCCTTCATCCCTCATCAGATGAAGAGTATCAAACCTATAGTGAAAAACCGAAAAAAGTTCAATCGATCAAACGAGCCAAGAATGACTGAAACGCCTATCTTAAGCGTGTAAAATTTCAATAGGACCAAAAATAAGGCAAAAAGTACTACAATGTCCAATGTAAAATCACAAATGCTGCCTCACTCATGCCAACACTCATTTATAATGACATTCCAGCTGTCAGCTCTTTGAACAAGGCTAATCTGCTTCCTGCGCACTTTACGGCCAGCTGAACGCTTCCAGATTGTGATCTGTCCCCACCTACATCTGAGTGCATCAAATTTTCAATGGGACGAATCCACTTTCGCACTCATTTAGTAAAAATGCTATTCAAAGTTCTTAACATTCACAAATTCGCTGGTCAAGATGCCATATCTCCCCTTCTTCTAAAGATGTGGTCTTCCACGCTGGCAAAACCACTGCCCAAGCTTTTTCATCAATCCAACTCTTTGGGAATTTTTTC
The DNA here is from genome assembly GCA_949129095.1 of Volucella bombylans. Lineage (NCBI taxonomy): Eukaryota > Metazoa > Arthropoda > Insecta > Diptera > Syrphidae > Volucella > Volucella bombylans. The sequence goes on from OX422143.1 coordinate 150,471,007, forward strand.
GAGCAATTGGAAAACAGCTTATGTTCAGCCCGTTCCTCAAAAAAGCGAATCTTCTTCTCTCTCCTCCTATAGACCCATTGCACTTACGACACTTCTCTCCAAGGTCATGGACACACTAATAAACCCTCAACTCATGAAATCTCTCGGAACACGAAAACTTGATTTGATGTTTCAGCGAAAAGCGTGCATCCATCTGGCGAAAGCAACATAATTGAATTTCTTGTGCGAAACTTTTTTTTTTTTCTTTAATTCATTTAAAAAGACAATTTTTAATAAAAAAGTGTTTGATTAAGCAAACAAACAAATTCACGTGATGGATTGTGGAGAGCGGTCCGCTATTGGGATCTGCTGGTATTGGGATCATCTTGCTCGCAGTCCGAGGGCAGATGGCTCAGCTTCAAAAGCAGGTGCAAGAAGAGGCCAAGCGGGTGGGCCAGATCTATGCGCTACTGTCGGGCCCAGCGCAACAAATATCGTAATGGGTACGCACATGGTGGAGTAAACTTTGAAGGTCCTTGCGGTGAATGTTAATTCACTGATTAGGATCGAACGATGTGTTTTTCGCTAGCGAAACCAAGCTAACCGATAAGCACAAACTGGAGTACAATAATTATATTGTTAGAAGAAGAAATCGGCCCAGATCCAAACGTGGAGGCGGTGTCGCGATCTTCATTAAAGAAGGTATAAAATTTCACAGAGTGTACAAGGGCGTGTTGCGCAGGTTCCGGGTGTTGGAGGCAGTCGTCGTTTACATCCCGCTCCACAGTGGAAAGCGGCTGTACTTGGCCTCTGTTTATACACCGGAGGCTTCACAATTTACCCTATTCAGTACAGAGCTCGACACGCTTTTTCGACTTCAGAGGCTGGAATCGGGGGAGAATTATTTTATAATTGGTGGGGATTTCAACGCTGGACACAGAGATTGGGGAAATAATTTGCCAAATACTAGAGGGAACCTACTACTCGATTGGTGGGGTCAGCACGATGTCATGTACAGACTCGGTCTTAAAGCGACGGACAACCCGTCGTTTCCCAGAGGCGGGTCTTATTTGGATCTACTGCTGTACGACGAACGTATACGACTGACAGGTACGAATTTACAAACATTAAACTGTCTGCGCACATTCGTGTATGACAGCGACCATTGCGGTTTTAGCACCGAAATTACGGTTCCCAACGAAATTGCGGAATTGGAGGAGTTTGTCCAAAGATATTCTTACAACTACAGTAGGACTCGATGGACACGCTTCTCCGCAACCTTGACAAGGGCACTCTCCTCGAATACGCTCCACCCACCGTCCAATAGGAATTTGTCAAACGAGGAGATCGACAATTACCTAAAACAAATGGACGAGACGATTAAGAATTTTCAAACGCTAATAAAAGAGAATTACAGAATTTCTGTAAGTTTGTGTTGGAACAACAAGGTTCGGGGTGTAAACACCAGCAACCCGAATATGTTCCCGCAATTAAATAAACTATATCGGAGAAAAAATCAAAACGACCTTTAATGTCTTAAAATAGCTCGGACAACAGACAACGAACGGTTACTGACAATAGCAGGTATTGATCCAAATGAGGTCGCTGACGATGACGACTGCTTTGTGATCCAGGATCCACAGGAGAAGGTTGAGGCCATAGGGGCGACTTTCGAGGAAGTATACAAGGCCACTGATACCATTGGCCCTAATTATGACTTGGACAATCGTGTCTTGGTGCACAACTTCTACATTCGAAATGAAGTAGAGAATTGGCGATCCGACTTCCCCATACTATTGCGTACGCAGACGATTTGATAGCGTACAGAACAGGTCCAAAAATCGAGGTCATTAATACTCTCTTGTAGCGTGACTTCGATAAGATAAGACGATTTTGCGATGACTGGAAGTTGAAAATCAACTTTCAGAAGTCGGAAACCATTCTCTTTAGGACGCCGTTGTCTGGAAACTCTAGGGATACCAGAAAAAATTGGCGAAAGTTCTTGATCATTGGACAACGCGGACAGCCTCTTGCCTGTCGAAATGTAGTCAGATACCTTGGGAAAGGGTTTGAAAGGGCTTGCCTTCGCTTGTACAGAATACCAGAGCCGGAGTACAAAAATTTTTATCCTAATGAGGTCTTTTACAACAGGGCGAACCTAATACGAGTGGACAATTTCGTAATTAAACTGACTCGAAGGCACATTGTAAGAGCAATGACGTAGACGAATAACCTCATATCAGGGGCTTACTACCCCAATTACCTTTACCACGAGAATGTGCGCTCTGAAGGCTTCGTTGCACCTGAAGCATTCCTTTACCTAGATCAGATAGGGTTGATCCAGGATAGATCAGTGGTCCCTTTAATCTTCCATGTCGCTCGGACAGCTGGGGACAGGCGACTCAACTACAACAGAGATGTCGCATACGGCAGTGTGGATCGTCTCATGTTCAGTAGGGCGGTGGAGAATCGCGATAAGAGGGATGTCGTTCGGCAGCACCAGCATTTCTGGTGGTTGAATGATGGAGATGTTTCGTCGTCGTTTCGTCGTCGTTTCCATCAATTGCGGACCAGCCTCACTAATGAGGCAGAGCTGACCAATCCATTTGCTGTGTAAATAGCGATGGCCAGCTTACATAGGTTTAGGTTAGCATTTAAGAAATATACCTTTGTATATACCTAAGTTTTTTGTTAGCAATTCTTTTTTCTTAGCCTTAAGTATACAATATAAACAATTCTAAATAAAATGTTAGTAAAGTCGAAGGACATAGATATAAGAATTTAGAGTAGCTTAGAGTGCCTGTGTAGGGCCAGTAAGTTAGTATAAGATTGTTAAGTAATTTTAAGCTAGCATTTAAGCATTTTTTGATAGTATGTAAGAACTAATGATTAAGAGAATAAAATGCATTTAAAACTAAACTAAACTAAAGCCCCCTTTTGCAATTCCTAGATAGGATCCAAAAACCATTCGATGTGATCGCCAGATATGACGGCGCCTTTGGAGCTTTTTTAAATTTTGTTTTTACCACAACAAACCGCAAATTTTAAAAGCCAACATTGAATAAGAAATCAATAATTTGGAGCCAGATCAACTCAGGAGGTGATAATTTGGCCGATAATACTTTTTCAACTTATTGTCACCAATTTTACAACTTCAAGTAAACTTTTCATGAAAGCAAAGCACTTTTTTTTATTCCTAACAAAATAGTAGGCAATTAACATTATGACATTACTTTTGCCCCACCTTGTACTGTGTAAATGACCCGGCGTTATAAATTCCCTGGAAATTTTCATGTATGTTAGTGTGCCTCCATTTCAGTCTGAATATCGATGGATATTTGATATGCCGCCAGAATCTGCAACCCTGCTTTGTTACCATCAACTTTTTCAAACCAAGCCGAACATTTATTAACCTCTTCAACAACATTGTTTAGTTTGTGAGTTATAACATCATCGAATCTGTTGTTTGACTTGGAGCGCATGTCGTTGATATAGGTTGTCGTTGACATCTTCATTGTGTGCTGATGATGAATTGTCTTTTTTAGTAGTTTTTGAGTTTTATCCAAGCTGTCTATATTTGCATAAACTTCATCATTAACACCGAATATCATTTGTAATACTTTCTTCAAATGCCCCGCGTTTAGATCTTTCTATAGCGTGTTCATTGTACATTATATTTCCAGTTTACGATTAAAAGAAATTAATAGCGAATCGCAATAGATATCGGTTTTACATAAAGCTGATATATTGTACATGGCGCATGATGTTTCTATATTTTCCACAATTTGTTTAACTGTTTTATAGTCCTCGAATATTACAGAATTCGATTTTAGTTGCATTTTAGGGGTAGGGTAGGATTAGGTAAGAGTGGCTGTTGAAATAGCAACCCACTTGATACCCATTGTGATACCACGTGGGTCTATGATTCTCGTACTAATGGAACCAGTTTGAGCTTATGATGAAGATTAGGAGACTGTTTACGTCTATATTCTTTAGATCGTTTAAGTCATTGTAGAAGAAAGCTCCTAGATGAAGCTTTCTTCTCTGGGAGAGAGCTGGAGATGTACAGAGTAGGTGGAGGATTGTCTCCTACTCTTCCTCTTCCATGCAGCTTCTACAGAAATCATTTGTAAAGGCGCCAAGCCTTCTTGCGTTCTTGCCTATGAGGCAGTGTTCAATGATGACACCTATTATGGCTCTGAGATGTTTCCTATTTAGACGGATCAGACACTTAGAGCAATTCAGATCCAGCTTTGGCCAGATCTGTTTGGACGCTAGACATGTTTGTCCAACAGTTTTGTTTTTTTATTGGCATACAGCTTTAATATTAGTTTGCACGTAACGGTTGGTATACCTATGCTTCCCTTTTTGGGTAGAATAGGCAGAGTGGTTCCAATTTTGTCGAGTTTATAGGCTCTGCAGTTCCCTGGAATGTCTCTTGGGTGCCGACCCAAGGTGAATGTTGAACTGTTCTGCCATCTCCATAAGAGATGATCGGCATTTAAGGGCGGTTTTAGAATATAATGAGACCGAGTCCAGGGACCTGATAGCGCCATGTCTATCCAAAAAGGTGCGGATATCTTTCGCAGATATCAAGTTTTTCTTCAGCCAGGATAGAGCTTCTTTAATCGCCAAAATTTCCGCCTGGAACACGCTACAGTGATTTGGAAGACGGAAAGAGAGGCTTAAATTTAGCTTATCTGAGAAAACACCGCCACCAACTTCGTTTACGGTTTTAAATACATCTGTGTAGAGATGGATTGACTTGTCCTCCATGAAAGCATCTTCCTCCCAGAATGATCTAGAGGGGAAGCTAATATGGAAGTTTTTGTCAAACCAAAGTTCAGGTTCTCTGTGAGGATTCCTAATGTATTAAGAATGTTGGAGTGGCCAAATGAATTATTTATCCATTATTTAGCTACTTGTCTGCTGAAAATATCGAGGGGATTCAAATGAAATAGAATGTCTAATGCCGCAGAGGGGGTAGACCGCAAGGCTCCGCTTACGCATAGACATGCTGTTCTTTGGACTCTGCTTAGTTTAATACAGTTGACTGCATTCCCTAAAGCCGTCCACAAGACGACCACCCCGTAAGTAAGTATCGGTCTTATGACCGAGATGTATAGCCAGTGTTTTATGCGAAGTTGAAGGCCCCATTTATTCCCAATGGCTTTTTTGCAAGAGAATAAAGCTATTGTATCTTTATTAACTCTTTCTTGAATGTTAGGTTACTAGTTTAGTTTCCTATCAAAAATGAGACCCAAATATTTTGCTGTATCGGGAAATACTAAAACAGTACTGTTTATTGACGGAGGGCCTGTAGTTGGAATTTTGTATTTCCTGGAAAAGAGGACAAGATCAGTTTTATGGGGGTTTATTCCCAATCCACAGCGATCTGCCCAGCGGGTTAATCTATTGAGATTTAATTGAAGGAGTTCTTTAATAGTATTGAGATGTTTTCCTGAGACGGCTATAGCAACGTCATCCGGATAGACAATCACCCTGCTACCACCCGCTTCCAGGTATATTAGTAGTTCGTTAACTACTAAATTCCAGAGAAGGGGAGAGTGGACACCGCCTTGCGGCGCACCTCTGCTGATCTTTTATCACAAGTCTCACCCAGTTTGGGATTAATTGTCCTGCTTTTTAGTATAAGATTGATCAACTCCCCAAGTGAGTCGTCTACCTGCAGAGTTGAGAGCGGATGTGTTGATATTATTTAAGGCGCCCTATATGTACAAGAAAGCAACCATTGTATACTCTTTATATTGTAAGGATCGTTCGATGTGGCTAGTCAGTGAGTGTAGACCCGTTCCACCGACTTTCCTTTACAGTAGGCATGTTAAGCCGTTGACGAAATTAGCTCGTATATGAATATCAATCCCTGGTTCTTGAGTTTTTAGAAGGAAAGATGATAGACTTATAGGTCTGAGGTCCTTTGGGACAACATGAGAACATTTTCCGGCTTTGGGAATGAATACTACATTGGCTTCTCTCCATGACAGTAGAACGTGGATGATACACAGCTCCTCATAATATTTTCTAGCACAGGCAGAATAATGTCTGAGGACCTCTGTAGCTCGGCAGCTATTACACCCTCCGGACCAGCAGACTTGTGGGTTTGAAGTTATGCACCGCCCAGAGCAGTTTGTCTGTCGTAATCAGACCATGAATTTTGGTTGCGGTTGCAGTAGACCTGTTCGGGCTGCTACTGGTTGCGAGTTGGGAGCTACCTGGAAAGTGGGTGTCCAGTAGCAAATTGAGTGATTCATCACTTGGAGTTGTCCAGGAGCCATCGGTTTTTTTTTCAAACAGCTGAGCATCATAGAATTTGAAGAGAAGATTTTTCTTAGCCGCGGTGCCTCAGAGGTTTCCGTGATTTTATCACAGAATGACCTCCAGGATTGTCACTTTGCCTTCCTCAATGTGGCTTTTTCTTGCTCTAGATTGAATAAGAGGGCAGGAAGCGGCCATAGCCTGATTGAGAGCCAGAGTAAATTCCTTGACTTTCATGTCAAGCTCATTGGTGTCACGTGGGGCTGACTTGATAGTTCAGAGGATAGCGTTTCTGACAGTATTCCTCTATATTTTGGCCAATCAGTTTTCCTGGTTGGCTGGGGGGAGCATCACTTAGGCTGAATTGGATGCATCTGTGGTCTAAAAAAAAGTTTTCAGACGATATCATCCAGTTCGTTAGCCTTTGAGTGATGCTGTCGGAGACAAGAGTGGTATCTAGCACTTCCTGTCGATTTCTGGTTATAAAAGTGGGCTCTTTGCCAGTGTTGCAAATAAAGAGGTTAGCACTTAAAATATAGGGGTACCTCCATTCAATTTTACTTCCCCTGTATAACCCAGATTGAGGGCATTTTATTGTATAGTGCGCATAGTTCTGTAAAGTGCAATTAAATGTTATCAACGTGTATAGCAACAATCGTCCCAAAGCTCATGTGTTCCTTGTATTAGTTTTAATGTTCGTTTTATTCCTAGACGATGTTCCTCCCTCTGGTGTCTCTTATTCTATTAGTATTGAGTGATTTGCTCTTTGTTCTGTTTCGATAGAAAGTGAACACAGTTTTACTACTGGTAAAACTTTCTTTGTATTTAAGTGTTCTGACTCTTACTATTCCATCTTCCGCTGGATGAACATTCGTTATATTTTTGCAAGAGGCCATCTCGATTACAAATGCAGAAAATGCTCGTAATGAACGCAACCACGGAAAGATAAGTGATTCAGTTTCCTATTTACGTTGATGAGCATTAATCAACGATGTAGAATGTTATGGATTAGTCAGGACAGCAGCCACTGCATCATCATATGGAAATCAATAGCAGCAAAGATTACCAACAAATTTTACGCATTAGGGGAGTATGTGGAGGTACACGTGTACTGGACCAGGTAATGAAATCAACGCTGGTTGTCCATAATATTCAGCTAACCGTCGATTTTTCTCGACATTTTCTCGTTGAACCATTCTTAAAGATAACAAGATTCGGTTGATAGTTAACGGCAGCGAATAGCGATTCGAACGTATAAACATATTCACAACAAAGATCGTCGAACGAACACCTAACGATTTATCTAAAATTCAATGTTTTTTTTTTATAATTTACGCGCGCCTAAGGAGTTAGATACCCTTTTACTGTTGCCAGGGCGCGGGCGGAAAGGTAGAAAGGAGGAGAAAAGAAAATTGTTTTGTAGTGGTTTGAAACACAGGTGTGTTTGGTTTCGGTATTTGCTCTCCAGGGGGTGGGAGTCCGAATAGGACGGAGATTTTTTTTCTTCACTCAGAGTGGAAGGTTATAATTCGCAGTAATTATTTGTGCTTGAAACTCTACAACAGCCAAATCTACGTGTCAGTGTTATGCCTTCACACACAGAATTTTTCTGTCTGAGTTCCAATTACACAACTGAAAAACTTGAAAGACTTGTTCATGGGCAGGATTCGAACCTAGACCCCTCCGAGTGAGAAGCGATTGCTAGTACCACTACACCACGGTCACCCCTGGTGGCACTGAAGACGACGCCCGTAACGGAAATGACGTTAGTATAAATGCAAATCAATTTGTCGACTTGCAATTGTCAACGAGCTTCTAACGTACGACATAACTACGAAATCAATATCAGAATACTCAAGTCCGATAGTACTCGTGAAGAAGAAGAATGGCAACGAACGTTTAGTCTCCAAAATGCACCAGCTGTATTCCAACGACTTATGGTGCATATTCGAGAAGGGACGCGGGATGGAGATATATTTCATTACATGGACGACATGGTAGTAAGTAACAACGACGATAACGAGACCTTTGAAAAGTTACTACGAGTCCTTGATGTGTTGCATGACCTCAACCTGACTATATCAAAAAGAGCGAATTCCTGAAGCAAACTATGGAATTTCTTGGTCATAAGCCAAGGTGACGTTAAAAAAGATACAATTCACGCAGCTATTTCCGAAAATCCGTCCCGGATATGCGATGTCCGAACCAATGCGACACTTGCTGAAGAAAGATTGCCAATTCATGTGGGACGATCTCCAAAACGAAGCTTTCGAAACGGCAAACATCAAATTAACACTGACGCTACATCTATCGAAATTGCCGGCATATTATTACAAAAAGAAAATGACGCATGGAAACCGGTGGCATTCTAGAGCCGATCGACTACTAACGATAAATGCAACTATCATACTTAAGAATACAAAGCCCTAGCTGTGGCTGAAAGATTAGGTAACCGACTGCAACGCAATTAAAACAATAATGCAAAAAATTAACTAATTCCGCGAATTCCGAGCTGATGGCTACGTATCCAGAACTTCGACGTGAAGATTGAGCACAGAGCAGGAACACGCATGGACGCACTAAGTCGAGCACTATATGCAGTAGCACACAAACTAAAATGGGTGGTACCAAAGGCGATACGATGGCGAGTGGTCTAAGGGCAAAATTATAAATTCTTTTGATAAATTAAATAAAAAAAATTATTCCTGAGACAAGTGTCTCGCTTTATTGCCAACTTAAATCTATAGTAATTACAATTTTAACATTTGATTTTATTTATTGATTTTAAGGTGGGAAAATGTATAACAAATTCGTGGGAATGGGTTATGGAATTTATAAGGACTAAGCAAATATGTTGCAGTCGGTTGCTACCGCGTGTGCTGACTTAGCTATCTTGATGTTTCAGCTTTGCCGGCGCGTGTGCTGACCAATGCTTGTTTGATGTGATAACTCTTCCCTCCTTAAAAGTCCATGTCTCGTGGATCAAAGGTTTAGCTTGATGGGTTGTTGCGGAAGGATTTGAAATACTGCTTGCTTCATTTCGGTTCTACATCTATTAACAATGAATACAATGATGATTCTTAAAACAAGAAAGATGATTACATCTGTAACAATCGAGAACTGATTAATTAATGCAAATTTTTGAGTTTTTTTTTAATATTTTCAAGCTGCAAACTATGAAGGTATTCTAAATCTAGTTTTATTTCTCTAACTGTCAAGTATGTGGTAACTTCTTCATTTGTATACTCTTGATCGTTGATAAATACTGAGTCGTTATTGAGCTGCAACAAAAACGTTCCATTTAAAGTCCTGGTTTCTTCTTGATGTTTGATGATACCGAGGAAGTTGGTTAGAAATATGGAATTTTCGTTGATGAGTTCAATGATTTCTTTGTTGTGAAACTGGTAATCGCATTTTGCGCTAATTCCTTTAAGCAGCTGTCTTATAGAGTGAGTTGAAGATAGTTTTTGAAGCTGGTTACTGTTGCATATTAATGTATCTCGGATTCGTTTGCATTGTCTTTTAATTTCAAATAGTTCTTCATGGTTGATCAAAATTTCGTTTGTTTCTAGATATATTCGCTTATTATCTTTAATTGAAAGTCTAATTAGAATATGGTTAAATTCGGTTAGTCTTGTTTTTGGTAAGGAAATAGCGTAAAGCAGAATTGAATTTTTTTGAAGCACCATTGGTTCTGCATACTCAATAGCTTCGATTTCATTATTATATGGTAGAGTTTCCATTTGTGCAATAATGTTCTCAATTTCAGATTTGTCCAAAAGGTTTGTATTTATTATTCCTTTTTTAGCTAATTGAATGGCTGTAACAATTTTATTAACTTCTTCTTTGATTATGCTTAATTTGTTGTATATCATTTGTTCATTTCCAAAATTCCTTGAGTTACTTCTGTTAAGCGCTTATTAATTTTATATTGGTTATTATTGTTTTACATTTTGAGTTTTTAAAACACTATCCCAATCGGAAGCGTCTGGAGTTCCGGCTATCCATTTCAATGCAGAGCCTAATCAATTTATTGAGCTGGCTGCTCTTGCCTTTGTAGAGATTCTTGAATTTGATGTATTGTAGTTGATAGAAAATTTGAGGCTTGAGTATACTGCTTTTGTCCATCTGTTTGATTGTGGGGATAGAGGCGCTCACTATTTAAGTGTACGATGAGAGATTTATCAAGTGGACCATTTTAAAATTTGCCATGTTTTATTGTTACACTGGTGTATTGTTCTCAAATATATTAAGGGTTGCTGAAGCCAATCCTATTGACCTAGAATGGTAAGAAAAAGAATTATCGTGACTGTTGTATATTTTTCATCTGTTTCTGAATTCTTTTTCCAGTTTCCTTTGTGATTGTGGCCCGATTATCTTTTTGAACTTTTTCCTTTTCAAACAAAGGTTTCCCTTTTCCATCTCGTCGATTAATAGCAGCATAAACGGTTTCGCCTTCTTGATAAGCTCGAGGTTTGGTTCTGATGCGATTCCTTCTACTTAACTTTTTCCTTTGATTCTTACGAATCAGCTCTGTCAAATCTTCATTTACTTTTTCCTGAAAATCCATTAAATTTGTATAATTTATCCTTTGAATTTTGCCTAAAAATGTGTCACTTGGCTTTTTTTTTGTGACGGAAATGATAGAATTGTTGTAACGATCGACTGATATATTTATGAGCTCCTTTGTGGAAAAGTCTGGATACTCAGTGCGCAAGCACCTAATCATCTCAAGTAAGTATAGTTGAATGTACTCGTTCGATTGTGCCATTCACTTCGCTTTTCTGAGAAGGCGTTAAATATATTTTAACTCCTAGTGTTTTGATATAGTTTGAGACGATCGGGCTAATAAATCCGCTTTCATTATCCATAACTACGATTTTTGGCACTGTGAAATAATGTAATAATTTAATTAATTTGCTTCTTAGGTATAGAGCTGATTTTTCCTTTATACGGAAAAATTTCGTGAACTTAGTGAATTTGTCTATGCAGGTTATATATTTTCCATGATCTATTTCAAAGAGGTCAATGTGTATTATTTCTGAAGGGTATGTGGGATTGGGGGTTTCTTGAAACTCAGGTTTAAGAGTTAAGTTTCGCAACTTTTGGTATATTTTTTTATAAGCTTACTCATATGTTGGGAAATAGTATTTTTCTAAAATGTAATCTTTATTTTCTTTGAAATTGCGATGGGCTCTACTATACTGTGCTCTTGTGGAATGACTCGGAATTGGTTGTCTTCATTTGCTAAATCTTCTACAATCCTTTGTGTTAGTCGAATTTTATATTTCCTGAAATTTCCTTTATACATATATATCCTGTAATAATTGTACGTGTTCCTCAGGAATGGCAATTCCATTTAGAATGTTGGAGTTAAGCTTCTCCTTCAACGTTTGCAGTAAGTTTTCCTTGTTTATTTCTTTCAATCCTATATAGTGGCGGTGATAACTTGGATTTTAAAGACCAACTGATTTTTGAAGACGTTTAGTGGAGCTTCGCAGTATGGGCGATCAATTCTGAGCTATCTTCTTCAGCACTGTGCATTGTTGCTGCACTTGAAGAAATTAAACTGTTTAACTTTGTCTTCAGTCTCCACACGGCGTCAGCCACAAGGATTGTTCTTCCTGGTAAATGGCTGTCTCTGATTGCTAATTTATTCACCTGGGTAGATTGTTTTTCTTTTAATTTTATTTTTATGTTTGGTTTAATGGTTAGAATATTGTTTTTTCTGTCTATAACTTCTAATTTTTTTAATGCGTCATCTCCAATGATTCCGTCGAAACTTTTTAAGCCGGGTAAGACGAAAAATTCTAAGTGTGTGTCATTGGAAAAATCTGCCACTCACCTTTCGTTCAATTGATATTTCACCACCTGCAGATTGAATTTCAAATGTTTTTTTTTTACTGAGGTGGAGTCTTTGGCTAATGAGAGGCTTACAAAATTTTTGTTTGCTCCCGTGTCCACTAAAAACTTTAAAATTGTTCCTTCTCTAATTCTATACTCTAAGTATGGAATGCTAGAGAGGCATTTATCATAAAATTTGCTTCAGGCTGTTGTTCATTTATTTTCTCTGTCTGATGACTGCATTCCTGGAGATATTTTTCGATCTCTGCTTGAGAATACTCTTGACCTAGTGGATATTCTTCACTATGATCATTTCCTTCTGTTGTTGTTATATTAAACAACTTTTGCTGTTTTGAATAATGGTTATTAGTTTGATTTGCTGTTTTATTCGCATAGTCTACTTGCTTTGTCTGGATGGATCTATCGATTTCCATACGTTCAGCTTGTTTAGTTGGTCTTGGTGGAGCATTATTATTCTGTCGATATTGGTTGTCATGTTGTATGTTGTATTCTTTGTTTGCTTGCTGAATTAGTAATGGCTTTGGAGACAAATTATGTTTTTTGGGCTCTTTTTTGATTTATTGGGGCCGAAATTGTGTTTGCCACGTCCTTTTTGTGAATAACTACGTTACTGATATTTAGATTTTCAACCTCAAGGCAAGATGTGTAGGCCTCTGGTAAAGTCTGGGGCTTTTGTGTAATCAGCATTGTGGACAGATCACCATTCAATTCCCTTATAAACACATCAAGCGCACGATTTCTAAAGCTTTCAGTGAGTGCCTTCACTGTTTCGCTTGAGCTCTAATTTTGTTAATGATGAGCGAAAGCTGATGATTTACTTTCGCGTAGAATTCGTCTATACTTGAGTTTCCTTGTGTCATTATGCCTAGTTGGTGTTCGAGCGTTCTGATATCCCTCTTGTCGGCATAATGTTGGGATAAACATCTTTTAATTGAGACCCAGTCTTAATTAAATATGTTATATGAGATGAGAGCGGTATCAGCATGACCTCTTATTTTTTGTCGAATACCGGTATTTTTGCAGGATTGAACGGTAAATCGGTTTGTTACGAACTATTTCGTAATCTTCTAGAATGTTTTCTACTGTATGTACCCATGAAATATATTGCACTGGATTGCCATCGAATACTTGTAATTCTCTGACGAAATCAGGCAGTTTTTTCCTTCAGATCGTTTTCCGTGAGGGGTGGTTGAAGGGTTTGAGGTGATACAGGATCACTTCTGATTTTTCCTTCTTATGTCGAAAGCCTTGAATCTATGTTCCTAACTAATTCAATTTGTGCGTTAAGTGCACCGGTTAACTGAGTAATCGCGTCGTGAATCGCTTCCATAATTACGTGTATATTTTATTTAATTTAATTCAATTTTTTGGTGTTTGAAGTTAAAAAAGGTTTTTAATATTGGTAAGTAGTTTTACGAATTGAATATTATGTATTTAGTTCTGTACTCACATAATTAAAATCAGCATCTTCTTTATTGAGACTTGTTAGCAGGATCCAGCGCTGTCCGGATGTTCGGTATATTTTCCTTTTTGACCTTTTATAGTCTACTAGTGGTACTCGAAATAATTACTTGACACTGTTTCTAATTTTGTTCTTGCGAGTATTGTCGCGACACTAATTTGTATGTACAGTAATGTCTCACTAATCCGAATCAATTATTTCAAGGGGGTATTGGGATTATCGAATTATTCGGACTAACGAGTACAGGAAAAGGCAAAGAGAAGAGGTGTTATTTAATGACAAAAATGCATGTTTATAGCTGTAATAAAAATTTAAAAAAAAACTTAAAACACATTCATAATATATTCGATTGTATTAATATAGCTCATATAGCTCATTGCAGCGTGAAATCAGTAATAAGCGTTTGTTTTTTTCTTTTGCGTTTTGTAAGACTAATATATCAGAAGCAGATGCTTCTTCAGCCAACGAAATAACATGCTTAACCTTCTCTTGTTGAAGTATTGGTTCTTCTTCTTCGCTATCTGGCTGTGTACTCTCCTGAATGTTGTTGTCGTTCATCCAGTCGATAACTTCATTATCAGTCAGTTGTATTCCTGATATACCTTCGATAGTTTCCGCAAAATTTGCTATGTCAGAAGTTGGGATACAATTTGCTTGGTTCATTAATCGAGCTAGCGGAATATAGTCTTCAAGATCCCATTCATCTGACTCGGTGAAGGACAACAAAACTTTCCAACAGTTTTTCATCATTTCCTGTGAACGCATAAACTTTCTTACCTAGGGCACGAATGAGTTGAAAAACCACTCCTTGAAAACCGTAGATGTCATCCAGGTGCTTACAGCAGAGTCGTAATCTACACGCAAATTCGCTGTACCAAAGGAACGTGGCTTCTTTGATTTGCCAACCACAAACACTTTAATCTGATGCGACCCTGTTGAATTTGTTCAGGCCAGGAAAGTGAAACGCTCTTTGCTCGTTTTTCGTCCAGGAGCAGTGTTTTCCATGGAGCTTACAAGTGTTCTTTCTGGCAAAAGTTTACAATATAGGCCGCTCTCATCAGCATTGTAAATCTGGCACAGTGAAAGATCTAACTCTCTTACTTTTTGGGAGAACTTGTTCCGAAATTCGGTTGCGGCTTCTAAATTAGCAGAAAGTTTTTCTCCGCAAATTTTTAGAATTCGAATTCCAAAACATTTTCTGAATTTTGCAATCCATCCTCGGCTTACATTGAAAGAACTTTCTGCACCATAAACGTCTTTGAAAATAATTTTGGACTCCATTTTCAACAAGTCTTCAGAGACAATAGCATTTTTTTCTCTTTGTTTAAGAAACCATTCGTGTAACCTCTTCTCCATTTCTGGGTATTCCCCAGATTTTGTTGTTTTTATTTTTTTAAATTTTTCCACCACTTGATGACACAAATCTATACAAAAACAGAAACAAAATTAGGTACATAATGCTCAGTTTCTAATTGACGCATGTGTACTTACCTCAAAATGTTTTCCTTATTGCGTTTAATATCTGATATTGTGGAAGCGCCAACATCATAATCTCGAGCTAGTTTTTTCCCACAAACACCGTTTTCGAGTTTCTCAATAATCTCACATTTTTATTTCAATCTTAGTGTTATGTGCTTCCTCTTATTTGCCATTTTTGAACAAGATTGAACTCAACAAAACTATTTAGCACGTGTTTAGCCGGAAAGAACCAAAGCTCTATTCATGCAGGGAAGCAACAATAAATCTTATAAATCAATATAATCTTAGTTAATAAAGTGGACAGGGTTTTTATTTTAAACTTTATTTTCGAATAACAATTTCGATATGCCTCTCAACGACGCACAACTTAAGAATGCCTTTTTCAATTATCCCTGGTTTACAAGTAACCTACCTACACTGTGTAATAAGCGGCGTTGAAGATGACGACGGTTCTTTGTTTATTGCGGTCCACTTCCGCAGACGATGTATTTTTTATCTTACAGATGGTGATGATTACTGATTAGTGATGATTAGTGCTCTGACGGAAGGATATCGGTCATTGGTTTGTCGACCGTGGACAATTATTGTTTATTTAGGTGGTGTTAACCTATGCATTAGAATTGTGGTCGACAGAATACGAGCTCAAAATGCGTAAAACGAGTAACGGCTGAACAAAATTACGGTAAAAACTAATATTACTGTGAAAACCAGTGCATTCGTATGTTTTTTAGTTGGAATTCGGACTACAGCATACAAAAATCAGGGTAGGTTCAGATTGTAGAGTACATAATGAGAAAAAATAGACGTTCGGATAAGCGCGATATTCGGATTAAAGGTGATTCGGATTAGAGAGACATTACTGTATATGCACTCGCGAAAGAATTCTGTAATTACAAAGCTTTAACTTTAAAATCACGTTTTAATGTTCTCACGGGTATTTAAATGTTCAGGGCTGTCTGTTTTTAAGGTTTCTTTATAAATCCTTTCACTTCACGTTCGAATAATCTTACGGGTATTAAAACACGAGTGACTGTCTATTATTTAAGGTTCCGACATTAAACTTTTCGAAACGCGTTCGAATGATCTTACGGGTATTGAAACATGAAGGATTTTTCACTCTTTTTTGGTTCTTATGTTATCGACACACGTATTAATGTTCTTACGGTTATTAAACGCGTGTTCTGCTCGGGCGCCATTTATAAACTCTCCATTTATAAACTCGCCATTGATAAATTAAATAAAAAAATTTATTTCTGAGACAAGTGTCTCGCTTTATTGCCAATTAACGTTTGGTTCTACTTATTGATTTTAATGTGGGAAAATGTATAACAAATTCGTGGGAATGGGTTATGGAATTTCCAAGGACTAAGCAAATATGTTGCAGTCGGATATTCGATCCGTATCCGGTGCAGTTCACAGGTTGCTAGCGCGTGTGCTGACCAATGCTTGTTTGATGTGATAACTGCAACACGATAACGCAGGACACTTGGGTATGAAAAAACGCCCAACGCTTTGCAGAAGCGTTGGTTTCCCCAAGTGAGATGCTTCGTAGAATTATATCTCATATCTCAAGCACATTTTGGTTATCACCGACGTTTTCACAAAATGTTCCTTCATCAAAGCAGTAAAGAGCACAGCGACTGAGCACGTCATCAATGTCTTAGACGAAATTCGCGAATACTTTGGTATGCCGACGCGCATCGTAACCGATAGTAGAACCAATGTGAAAAATACATACTAAATTCGTTCAGAATTCCACGAGCTAACGAGCATGCAGAACGTACAAACCGTACCATTTTGGGTATGCTTCTACCATCAACCAAAGAAGACAAACATTGGGACGAGTAGTTACCGCAACTGAAGTGGTCCATGTTATTAACTCGATGCAGAATAAGACAAAGGTTAGTATTTTCGTCGGACCACTTACCTACTTATTTACTTAAGATGCTATTACAGATCGCGGTGAACCTGGGCCTCAAGCAACAACCGTCTCTAGACAGCTCCATATTTAGCCAGCTGCCTCCAGTTTTGCACGGTAAGTTGGTTGAGGTTCCCTTCCACTTGCGCGCGCCAACTGATTTGCGGTCTTCCTCTACCGGATTTGGATTCAGGGGCGGATTTGAAGATCTTTCGGACTGGAGCATCATCCTTTTTACTAAGCGCATCCTGATTTTCATAACTCTTGCGAATATTTGGAGCTCTATGTCAACAATAAATCATTGAATATTGGCTAGGTCGGAACACTATGTGGCTTACCAGCACATAAGAAAGACCTTCTATGCCACCACAAGAAGGAATTGAGAGACGTTGTAGCGCCATCCTGATGGAAGGACATAACGTTCATTGGCTGTACCGCGAGCTTCGTAATTTGTAGAAAAATAGGGAGCAACGCCAACAACTTTTGTGGGTGTAATACAGTATCATGAGTATCTTAAGGATTTACCTCACTCCAGTTTTACTTGTTAACAAATCCAGTTGGCCTCATTATCCTTTTATGGATCTTATACGGCATCTGCACTCGTACTACGAAATTTATTCAAGGCAAGAAGAAAGGGGATTTCAGTACAAAACTCAAGATGAGTTTGCTTAACACGAAAACTGTCAAAAGTTGCAGTACGGTTCGAAAGTGATCTATATGGTAGATCTACCAACTTTATTACTAATCTGCTGCTGTTATCGTTCCCTTTAAAAAAAACTTTCTCCAATCTCAAAACAACTTTCTTGAACAGTCACTCCTTGAGAAAATTGAATATCATTAGCTTCATAAAGGAATCCCATCGCATTGCTAAGACATTAAGCAATTCCAAGAAAAGATTAACACAGCTCACTACATTCTCGTTACCTGAACAAATTCTTGGAATGTGCATTTCTAAAATACAACTTAAGCCAAGGACAAAGACATCTATTCTCGACTAATCATACAATTTGCCATCTTATCGTTGTTGGTGTATCTTACGCTCTGCTGAGCTTCATCCAAATCATAACGACCGTTTGCTACTTTTTAATGTGATAACTTTTACCTACTCCAGAACTGGAAGAGAAGGCAAACAAAGTGCGGCAAGAGGAATGACTGAGAAGACCTAAAAAAAAAACAATTTCAACTTCCTTGCTGGGTGAATTTAAGTTTGTCTCTCGGTTTTGGCATTAAATTGAAACATCTTCATTTTGATTTCCATCCCCAAGGTGAACTAAAGAGGAACTAAAGTGCATCCCAAAATGCTTTGATCAAATCGAATTTAACAAGCAAACTCCATCTATTAAACTCCAATGAAGTGGAACTCCTAGAATAGAGCAAATCTCATTTGCTGGAATACATACATATTATACAATATTATGCATATAATCGTAGCTCCGAGATACTCCTCAGGGCCCCTATGGTTCTCATGTCAGTTTCCTTTGGCCATTGAACCTCACATAACTCAACTAAATATTACGACATCTTTTCAATAACAACGTCCGTATCCATCAATTGGTAACTAATCAAAATTCGAGTACCCATGTAATTGAAATGAGGTTTCAACTTGGGCAAAATGTAACATGTCCTTGAGGGTATACGAGAGTACACATAAATAAAATAAATCAATTTGCAATGCTATGGAAATATTATTGAAGACTACTTCTACAATATTTCTATTTGGAGGAGCACCAGTAAATATTTTGTCTCAAACGAGGTCACAAACAATAAACAATGAAATTTGCCGAAATCCTTTGATCTTGGTATTGACAGAATTGAATAATATCCCTTTCTCTCGTTGGCTTCTTCCATCCAGAGAATAAGAAGGATTCCTTGGAAATTGCGTTAACATCCGCTTGTCCAGCTTTTTCCATATTTTTGCCATTTGTCCTTGTTTAGCATATTTATTTTCTGTTTTTTTTGTTTGTTGTCGTTTCATTGGTTTTCCAGTCGAAAGGACGAGCAAAATGCTAATAAGCACACAGTATCAATTGTAGCTCATTTGCATTCAACCCTGACCGCTGCCGCTGCCATACCGTTATGGTGAGTGACGAGGAGTTAGTTCAACTCTGAACGCAGAGTTCCTGTGTTCTTGACCCTTCAGTTGTGCTCCCTTTTTTCCCCTGTTTCGCCTTATTTTCGAAGAGAGAAGAATTTTTTGAGAAATTTTTTTGTGTTTGTCTTTGGTTTTGAGAAAGTCGGTTAGTGGTCCTCTGGACCAAAAGTCTTTTGTTTGATGTTTGGTGAATAATTTTACCAAATTGGTGAGTAACAAGCGTGAATTTGACGCAAGGATTTGTTGGAATTTCTGTTCGACGTGTACTTGGTGTTGCCTTAACCTAACGAACGGGCTGTGAATATATTGTCGGAGTTAGTCCAAGGGTTGCTGTTTTTTTTAATAGGGGTGCGGAAATTAAAATTTTAAAACTTCTTGCAATCTTGATGGTGGGATATTTTTCCCTAATGACTTTATGTAATAAACTCGAATGGCGTGAATACTTTATTTTTATGGTAACAGTGCTTAAGGGGGAGATCTATGGACGGTTAATTAACGTCAGCAATCAACAGAAATGAGTAATGGTAGCCAGGGAGGATCGCTTTAAGTACCGGAAGTTAACTCATTTTGAAGTGCATAATTTGATGCAAATAAAATGGGTATGAGTAATCTGACGAGGTCATCAAGAGCGCAATATTTTTATTTTAACGCTGAACCAACCCCAGCTACTTCACAGAACAGCAGTGCCCCTAGGGGAGCGAAATGAAAATAATGAATGCGTATGTTGCAGTCCACCCTTGAAGAGGTAATTACTATGATGAACACGTATTTGCACTATTTTCATTAAATAATTATTTTATGAGGATAAATGCGAAAATCCTGTACTATCTGTTTATTTTAAATATTTACCTCTAATTTTGAACCTTTTTTTTGCGTACCTTGACGTATTCCTGGGGTAAGAACGGCTGGAGTCGTTTTTGTCTCATCTCAAATCAGTTGGATCTTTGACTCAATTGGCACAGTAGTTTCCAAAATGGTCTGCAATTTACTGCATTGAGCTACTGATCTGTTTCTGCTGCTTTTTCTAAATTAATGTTCAAGTTCTGTGCTGCGTCAAAGCTGTCGGCAATTCTAGTGAGTTGTTTTATATGTTAGTAAGCATTCCACATTTGAAGATTCTCTAGTTTCAGATATCCGTGATCGTATCTCGAGGAAACCATCCCTTAAATCTATCACTGAACTCTGGTGTTTAAAGAACAGCGAACGAAACAAAGTATATGAAATAGGGTAGGGGAAATCAGAATTAACAACATAATCTTTGTTTAGGGTGGAGAGATAAATTTATTAGCAAATTGTTGGGTCAATAGGTTCTTGAATAAGCAGCTCGAGTTTAAGTAGGTGGTCGAGGGTTTTATGAAGGGTCGATATTTATGCATCTGACCATCAACTCCTCCTCTCACTTCCAGTTCAGTTTAAGCTACTAAGTCAACATCCTTTTTAATGGTACTTTCACGTATATAAAGCCCATGGCTGAAGAGAGTCTCATACTTGTTTTCGGACCCTGGAGTAGAAATGGCGGCGCAAGAAACCTGAGTAGGTCAACGACGGCACTGATAACCTCAGCGAGACTACTGGCACCGAACTACTTAGCCGGATCTTTGTCCAGAGGTTTTATTAAGGACCTGGCCTCCATGTTGAGGATTACACATGGGGGTGGCTTCGCCCCCATATTAAGAGCCTTAATAGAGCACGTGCTGCTGAACTACTCGCAGAGACCCAAGACTGAAAAATGTTACGTAATTCTAGGCGTGCAATGAAATGACCCTGCGGATGAGAAACCACGGCGTAAGTAAGGCAGAACACACAGCCTTCATGATCTCTTACCATGTCTGGCAATGCCGCCCAAATTGCTATCCAAGTGAAAGATACAAATATGACACAAGATCAGGTATAGCCTTCCAGAAGACGTGGCTAAAACGTAATCCTCTTTTTTTTATATATAAATTGAATAACATTTTCAATAAAATACATATGTGAAAGGTGTTTAGAGGTTTGGTTTTTAAACTGGCAACACAGGTTGTCAATTTTACAGTAGAAAGTTGATTTGTGGTTCTCTAAATTCTTCGTGCGCTACGTCTATCTTACCGTCGACATAATCATCCATCTGTGCAAGTTAGTCGGAGAACGATGAATCGTTTTCGCACCACGTACACTCTAGTGGATAATAAAAAAAAAAGACAAACAGTGCGAACAGAAGAAGCTATGGCCGTTGTGGAGCGCAGTGTTGAGGAGAATCCGAATGAGTCGATTCGTCATCGTGCACAGCAATTGGAGCTATGCCCATCCACTTTGTGGAAGATTTTACGGAAAGATCTTGGCTTGAAAGCTTACAAGATCCAGCTTGTGCAAGAGTTGAAACTGCATGACCATTATGTAAAGTCACTAGTCTATGCAGATAAACCAGAGACATTGAACGATTTGGAAGTCAACATTCGCCATGTTATGACTGATATACGGCCCCAGTTTCTCGATAACTTCATTCGAGCTAGTCGTAGCGGGCATATGCCTAATATCATATTCAAACACTATGACATCATCTAGCTTCAAGTATTTTATTGCAAGCTGCCGGAATAACCGTGTGGCGCTCCCATTGTTCCGATTTGAGTTCTGTTTTTTTTTTTTGTTAAGTTGCTAAATCTGTTGTTGACATTCCCTCTAAATCTTAGCATCATACCTTGACAATTGCAAAAGTGACGTAGCTAAGTCTACATCTATCTCTGTGTGTGTTGGCGATTTTTTTACAATTTTAGAAATGGATTTAAATTTGCAACAACGAGTTTGAATTAAATTTTGCGTAAGCAACGGATTTAATAGTGCGCGAATTTTGGAAATGTTGGAAAAGTGTTTCGGTAACGACTCTCTAAAGAAAACCGCCGTTTACCAGTGGCACAAGCGGTTCAAAAGTGATCGTGAGTCAATCGAAGATGATGAACGCAGTGGCAGACTATCGACATCGAAAGCCGACGAAAACAATAATGGAGTAAAAGAATATTGGGCAATAACCGCAAATTAACCATCAGAGAGATAACGGAGGACTTGAACATTGCCTATGGATCCATCCAAGACATTTTGGTTAATGATTTGGGTTTCCGTCGTGTAGCAGCAAAATTGGTGCAAAAAGACCTCAATTTCATGCAAAAAAAAGACAGTGTTGACGTCGCAAAAGAGATGATTTGCGAGGCCGAATCTTATCCAACATTTATCAAAAGGATCATTACTGGAGACGAGACGTGGGTTTATGAGTACGACATGCAATCCAGGCATCAGGCAAGTGAATGGCGTTCACCAAATGAACCGAGACCAAAAAAACCACGTCGTTTTCAGTCAAAAAAGAAGGCAATGCTCACGGTTTTCATGGATTACAACGGTGTAGTGCATCATGAATTTTTGCCAGAAGGCCAGACAGTAAACAAAGAGTATTATTTTGGCGTTATGAGACGTTCGCGTGAAACAATTCGCCGAAAGAGACCATTATAACGCAGCGTCGCACAGTGCCATCATTATTCGTAATTTTTTGACAAAAAATGCAACAAATACCATCCAACAGCCACCGAATTCACCTGATTTGGCTCCCTGTGACTTCTTTATGTTCAATCGAGTTAAAAAACCACTACGGGGAACGCGTTTCAGCAGCCGAGAGGAAGTAATGGAAAAATCGCAGAAATGTTTCGAGGATTGGATCAAGCGCTGGCATAAGTGTGTTGCAGTCGATGGGGATTACTTTGAAGGGGGCAATATAGATTTAGTTCAATAAACTTGTATTTTTAATTTTCTGAATAAATTCTGAATACAATGCTCACATCTGGTCAGGTCCGCTTAAAACATCCCTGCTCCTGCTAAATAGGACTCAAAATCGGGCGATATAATACCAGGTGAAGTTAGTATCACTCATACAATGGACGCCCTCGAACACCGACTTAATGTCCCGTGTCTCACTCTGTTTTATCGCTCATCATCGCCCAAGCCCATTTTCGGACCTACTCTAAAATATCGTGATTCGTTCCTAAGCCGTAGAACTCTCTTACGGAATACCCTGTCGAGCCCCCTATTTCCTAGTCATTGTAACACTCAGACATTAAACGTACATCGGTACCTCTCTCTCTTTCCTCCCTAATTTTCCATCACCAGCGTTGTGTGCAAACATTTTAAGGGTACTTTAACACGTTAAGAGGGGGCTAATTTAAAAAAAAAATGCGGAAGAGGTATATTTGTTGAGGTCGAGGATCGCCCTATATAGGTAAATAAATTGCTGGCACAACTCACAACTCCTTGACCTTGCCCGTCGACTCGGATCTTCGCAATGTTATGTGAGAATGCGAAGTCAAATGAATCTATGCCAAGAACGAACCGATCAAGAATGTGGAACTGGCGGCTTTATGGAGGATGACAATATTAGTCGTCAACACTCACTAGCGAAACTTGTGTCTGTCTTCAAGCGGACACACACATATGTATGAAATGGACAGTATTAACGTAAGCGAAATTCACAAGCATAAAGTAACAAAAAAAAAAAAGTACCACTTCCAGCTTCCGACGAAAAGGGCAAAACAAAAAGTTCGCAGCAAAGGCTTCCATTGTTAGATGGGTTTCACTAATTCCGGTCATACGTGCCACAACTCATCATCCACCGAAAGAGAAACAACAAAACATGTTTGAGGATAATTTTGGAGTTCCTTCTTGATGGCGTCCACAATCCGATCTGAAGATGGGAACTTGAACTCTCTTGGTGAGCCTTTTTTGAGACCTGTTCAAAATGCTTTTCTATCTGCGATATCATCAGTTGGATTTTCGGTAAAGGAAACTTCTAGAGCGCCACGACGAGGAGAACCGGACGAATTGAAGACGAGTTTTATTTTGGGCACTTGCTCAATGATTTGTGCAAATCACTGGCACATCGCTGGAATCTAATTGAGTTGGGTCAGTTTTGGGTTTCTTTTGCGCTTCGTGGACATAATTCAAACAACAAAATTCACGAGACCCTTGGACAAAATGCCGACATATATCCTTCAGAAGAGACAGCAATACAAGAGCTATTGAAAGGCAGAATTCACTGAGTCTTATCTGCGTTCCTGGTTACCATGGAATCGCGAGAAACTAGATCGTTGATTAACTTTGTAGAAAGGCTCAGAGGAGGACTGACAATACCTGAACCTTCTTCGGCATTGTGAATGTCGTCTTGTCGGGCTCTCATTTATAGTTGCGTCTCTAATGTGCATGACCGTAAGTGATATGACACTTCAGTTTGAAGACAACACAAACGAATGCCTATGGACGTCTTTGGGTAAACAGTGCTTGCTATTTTTTGCATCTTAGTTTCAAAAAAAAAAAAAATAAATAAAAAACGTTAGCTCAAGATCCTTGCTCTAGCTTTCTCGATCCATTCCCTTTTATGTCATCGTTTCCGGATGTGGCGTTGCCAATAGTTATATTTTTGTTTCAATTTTGATATTTTGCCCGTTTTTATTCCAACGACATTAGTGATTTACCTCGGTGCGAAAGACTGTGGACTTTTAACTGCCATGTTATCGGGGTACTACTCATTTGCTCAATACGAGTACTTAAACGTGATATGAAATCTTTCTTCGAAATTCCATTCAAAGGAGCATAGAAATAGAACGATGGACTAGTTCTTTATCTGAGTCCGCTATTCCTACATAGCCAATTACCCCTTAATTCTGACTGTTCGTACTACCGCCTTGAAGGTATGTACCGCACCTGAATTTACCCTCAAGGTGAAATTCCCTCTCATCAAACAGGCGTAACTTTATACCAAGGATGCTGTTCAAGTTGATTAAGTTCTCTCGCTTTACTCCTTTGAAATCTGTTTACAATTCATATCTCTCGACTAATAAATTACCGAAAATACATTTCCAGGAAAACCTTCAGCATTACTCCAGCCTTCAAAGCGAAATCACCTTAAATCCACTCTGGCAGTACTTAAAATTAATTACTAAATCTTGAATTTATCTGCATCTCTTTAGAAATCTCCACTGTAATACGAAGCCTTTATCTTCATCAGCAGGTACTATCTTATCCGGCGCATTCCTTCTTCTTTGATTTATTTAATTTATCCCGTAAATATTTATCGCCAAGGATAAGAGAGGATAAAGCAATACAGAAGGAAACTCCTCCAGTGTCTGTTTGAAAATTTTGCAAACGCTCCATACCAAGAAAGAGCTTTACTAACTCACATCCTTCCATCACCGGAAATCCTTCCGACTTCTACTCTGAAATTACAATTCATCCAAGGGGAAGTTCAATTCACCCCGGTACAACAAAATCTTTAGGTCCTTTGTACAAAAATATTCCATCGCAGTCATAAAAGTACACCCCGTCCATTCTGATGGTTCATTAAAGAACACCCCATAGACCCAACGTCAATTCGACCAGATAGACAGACAAAAACCATCAACGCACGGTCCATGAATAGAAAATTGATTATGCATGACAACTAAATAAAATCCCGCTGGATATAAATGGCAACGATTTGTCGTTGAACACGCTCCTCCGCCTTTTTTTGCTTACTACGAAAGTGTCAAAAGAGGCAGTGGCCCAAAACTTGGTGCTTGGTAATTTTTCAAAAAAAAAAAGAAAAAAAAAAATAAGTAAGACATAAGCCTCTGTACTAGCAAGCCTTTCTCAATGAGTCCTCTGAAGCAGGTCCCTTCCAGTGGGGAATTGAAAACGTCTGTGGAGTAAGTGAATTAAAAATTGGAGATTTGTTCGGTTCAGGGAAACTGGGCGAGCGCCTGGGTGATAAATTGACTCTATTGGCAAGTAGAAAACGTGGAGGAATTTTTACATAAATTTATCTACGGGTTGAAAGTGGTTTCCCAGAGGGACGACTATGCGGCTACAACGATGATGGCGCATTCGAAATATAACTGACAAATGAGAATTAAGTCCTATAAATCCATAAAGACGAAATCCTGTTAAATCCTTGTTGAGATAAAACTGAATTAATATCATGAAATACAAATGCACAAACGGGTAGGACGAGAGACCCAGGGTGCCGGAAAAAATCAACAAAACCTAATGAACATCCCTTTTTTCAAATACTAATATTAAATTTGAAATTTCAATTTTCCAGCGAAGATAACTAAGTTCATAATTTATTTACAAACTAATTCCATTTATGAGCTACTCAGATCCTTTCTAATCCTTTGAATTTAATAAAGTCGGATGCGTGCAGCTTAACGGGGTGGGAAAAGCCTAGTTAAGTCTTGGTTATTTGATTGTCGGGATATTGGTTTTGCATACTCGTATGTACCGACTATGACTTCTGTATTAGAATACACCAGTCCACACGCGGGAACAAAGAATTCATATAGCATTATTATTCGATAGAAATCTGTCTGAAGGTACATGTTCTTGGGGGATTTAAATTCATGTGATCAGGATAGACCCTCGTTGATATTTTAGGTCATCTCCTCGTCATTTGAATTTCACAGCAATATGACCGTGTCCTTAATTGAATCAATGTGTATTTCTTACTTCTCGTATCTGTGTGGTTTTTTCGTCAAACCCTCTCTTAACGCAGTTTCCACGTATTGGAGCTGCTCTTGGACTACCATACAACTTATACAAACGCACCAAACAGTTACCTGGTCCTTAAAACGTGGAGAAATAAACTTCAACGCAGGTAAAATTGTTAAATGTGTTACGAGCCATACTCTGTGGAATTTCATATTGACCTGTCGAAACTCAGGTCAGGTTAATAAACCAAAGAAAATGAATACCCCCGGATTAGCTCTCCGTCCATTTGAACGTTTACTTCGTTCATTTGAATCGATGGCGCTACAGTCTGAGGTCCTCTTTCATATGTGCGCACTACAGTATTTATTACGTCTCTATGACCTACCCATCTGAAACGACTAGCGCACATTTTTCTGGTTGTGCTGTACAGCTCGCAGAGCTCCTCCTTCAGAGACCGTCGGAGCAAACTAGACCAAAACTCATTCCAAGAATCTTGAGTTCAAAACGACCAAAGATATCTTTCGAAGAAAGATGAGTAAACACTTCAGTGGTAAAGTGCCTACAGTATCAGCACTCACCATACCAGCGCCTAGTACCTGCAACGTGACGAGAACTATTGCCGGGCATTCATAGTAGTAGTGCTCCGCGGTGTCGCCATCACTTCACAGCAAGCATCGCAGGATGTTGCATCACTTATATACAGCACCCTTATGTAAGTGCTTCGCAAAAGTGTAGTGCCCTGTCGCAACGCCAGTAAGCAGCCTGCAGTCTTTCCTATTGAGGAATAGCAGAAAGGCCGCTGACATCTTAGAGATGACGGGAAGCATGCGCCTGGTCTGCCGGCAACTTGGAGAATCTTGCCATCCGCAATTATGATTATATGAAATACAACTATCAATGGATGCATTAAGCAAGAACGCATAGCATTGTTTCGAGCCATGAAAATCTATTCACTGAGCTTTGCCTAGTAAGCTCATCGGCGATTTGATTGCACGTAAACTGGGACCTAGACCTAGACGGAATAGCTTGAAAGCCGTAAGAGGGTTCAGCAAACCTCTAAGCGGAATGTCGACACAGATGAAAAAATTTCGCTTCCTCCAGTGATTCTTCGCAATTTATTTCGTTGTCAAACTTGTGCACATATCCCCGCTTGTAAGACACACGCAAGTTTTCCGAACAAGTAATAAAGGTATTAAGCATCCTTAATAGCTTTTGGCGATATCCTTGAAGACCCGATCATATTCCTTTCCTGGCTCATGTTCTGGCTGAAACCACTTCTGGGCACAGAACTTATACTCGTATCATATGACCAGATTCAAAAGACAGTCGACACCCAAGTTCATGAAAGGTCAAGTGCGACCATGACTTTTTAAATGGAAGATGGCTTTGAGGGTGCATCCCATGATATGGGTGTCAAGGAGTGGAAGTTTAATGAATGCGTCAAGAGCAGGCGTGCTTGGTAAAGCCCCACGTAGCCAAGTCAAACTATTCTTTGGAGTCTGGTAAAAGCAATTGAACTGAACTATCAGAGAAGTTTGTTGTCCAGGACGAGACCTTAATACTTAGCTTCTTTGGAGAATGGTGATGCCTTGAAGCACTAGAAGAGGCGGACCAGCCAGCTTTCCCCTTCTTGCAAAGAGAACAACCACTGTTTAGGAAATTTTGACTGAGAGGGCATTCGTCGATCCCATCTATGGCTGCCTGCGCTTTAGAGCAGACAGTCGCTAGACACGATCCAACAGACAGTACAGTTACATCATCCGCGTATGCTTGTGCATATACCGAACCTCTCTAGGGTTTTATCTGGACACCTCCCATATGGAATTATCCCATGGAGCGCCTACGCTTATTAGGATTGAAGTGCGTCAATCACCACTTTGATCTACAACAGGGATTTATCCCCATTCTTGCTCATTCGAACATCCTGGGGAAACCCCCATTCAGACCAGTGCCAATTCGAAGTCATCATATAAGCTAGACTTCCTCTTTGTCGTGCCACCTTGTAGTATTTCCTACATTTGCATATTTGCTCAATGCAACTTTAAGTTTAAACGACAGCCGCCATAATGCTCCCACAAGCGGGTCTGCCTCTACATATCAGGCTGGAAGCCCTACAGATCCCTTGTGTCAACTGACCGTTTTCAAATATTGTCGCTCGTCAAATACCTATTATATATCAGTCGCTACTCTGATATTCTTTTCCATAAGACCAGCTTTGCTCTACCCCCGAATAGACGTCAGAACTATTGAAAGCGTTAAGCAGTGAGTCGACCAACATACACCATAGCAGTAGTGACCCCCGCCATCATATATTGGACGCAATCAGCATCCGAAATAAGTGGAACCAGCATTGCCTTTATTCACAAAATGAATGATTCGTATTCGCGGTGTTGTCTCTTAAGCTTGCCTGGCGCGTGTTTCTTCTTATTGAGTGAGCCTACCAAATCTCAAAACCCACTCTCGCAAGAATTTCTGCACTGGTAAGCATGTTGCTTCTTAGACAGAGGATACATTCGCAAAGAAGTTTCGG
Source organism: Volucella bombylans (assembly GCA_949129095.1). Taxonomy (NCBI): domain Eukaryota; kingdom Metazoa; phylum Arthropoda; class Insecta; order Diptera; family Syrphidae; genus Volucella; species Volucella bombylans. Next base: position 150,500,084 of record OX422143.1, read on the forward strand.
GCGCATGGAGCTCGACCATTCTCTCCATTCTCTTCAATGTAAGAAGCTCATGGCGAGCGTGGATGTAGTCCTCTATCCCGATTTTCGGTATAAAGACTACTCTCACTGTTCGCCAGGACTTCAATATGTATGCACCTGGCCAGCACTGAAGATTCTCTTCAGAGGCAGATACTAGTCTATACCTTTTTGTAGCATTACTTGATATATGCCATCGGTGTCAGACGACTTGAAGCCATCAAAGGAAGCAATATGATGTTCTAATCCGTCACCTCCACCGATGAGATATACCAGAGCTATGGCGTGTTGTGTTATTCATCAGCTCACTAGCAGCTTCGTTAATTGGAACTGGTTGGGAGCTGGTTCCAATTAGGTGAATTAGGTGTAGGTAGCAACTTGAAGTCCATGGTAGACCAGGTCGATCCTAACGAACTAAACAAAGAATTCGCTAAAGTTCAATCGAAGTTGGGCCCAAAAGGAAACAATATCCGAACACCACACGCTGGCTTATTCGAATTTGGCCGAGTGGAACAAATCGACATTACTAGAGCTGTGCTAAAAATTAAATCTAACGCTGTTGGTGTCGATAACATCCACCCAACTTTTATTAAATTAATATTACCCTATATACTTCCAGCTTTAACATATATTTTCAATAATATAATAAAAAGATTCACTTTTCCGTGTGCTTGGAAGCAAGCTAAGATTATACCAATCCCAAAAAGGAAAGCAGTAGGCAACTCGTCAACTGAATATAGACCTATCGCTATACTTCCATATTTGTCAAAAGTATTTGAAAAAGTTATACACCATGAAATATCTAGTTTTCTTCAACAAGAACAAGTTCTTTGCGCCTACCAGTCTGGATTTCGGAAACACCACAGCTGCACATCAGCGCTTCTAAAAGTATCCGACGACATGAGAGTTGCAATAGACAAGAAACAAATCACCCTTATCGCTCTCCTAGATTTTTCTAAGGCCTTTGACACCGTTGATCATGAATTACTTGTATCAAAATTGATGAACTTCTATAATTTCTCTGCATCAGCCGCTAATCTCATACGGTCCTATCTGGTTGAAAGAAAACAAGCAATTCATGTAAACAATGCTGTGTCAGATTATATTGCAATTTCAGTTGGTGTTCCACAAGGATCCATTTCGGGTCCTCTACTTTTCGCAATTTTTATTAACGATCTTCCTAAAAGCATTAAAAATTCTAATTTTCAGCTCTATTTAAGCTTTGAAAATGATCTTATTGATCATGGTGATGACCTAAAACGTATCCATTGCTGGGCAGATGAAAACCTTCTGCAGCTTAACCCAAGAAAAACGAAGGGTCTTCTCATAAATAGAAACCCCTTATCTTTTAACAACGTTCCTTCAGTATACCTTGGTAATGAAGCTATCGAATTTGTAAAAAAAGCCAAAAATCTTGGTATTTGGTTCAATACAAAATTAACCTGGGACGACCACGTTTGCTCAGTTGTGGGAAAAATATACGGATGTCTTAGAAATCTCTCCCAAACTCAAAGCTTCACACCAGTAAATACGAAGCGCATGTTGGTCAAGGCCGTGCTCATTCCTCTGATAACATATGGCTGCGAAGTTTTTTGTTGCACCGGCGCCTTTGCCAGACGTAAGCTCAACATTGCTTTTAACAATACGGCCTAAATCGTTTTGCTCATGTGTCGGCTTATACCAAAAATATTCTTAGTTGCACACTTGACCAATATTTTGACTACTGCACAATCAAATGTCTACACAGGATTATAATCAACCAACAGCCCCAATACTTATATGATAAACTAAGGTTTTCGCATTCAAGTAGATCTTTAAGTTTAATTGTACCTCGTGTTGCTTATCAAGTTACCGAACGACAGTTTTTCGTTCACGCCATTCGCCTTTGGAATTCACTCCCCCTTAATATAAGACGACTCTATAATACAAATAGCTTTAGTGAAACTCTCTTTCGACATATAGCAGACAACTAGCAGGAATACTGAACATAAATTTCACACCATACAAATATTTTATTTTAATTGTTCAAGAAAGCTTATAATTTTTTTGTTTTTTTTTTCTCTCTCTTTGTACTCAAATTTATTTCAATCAGATGTTAATATTTTTAAGGTTTACCTTATTGAGAAAGAATTATAATTTTAGTTTAATCTTAAATCACTTATTAATTGTATCACATTTATAGCTTAAAGATCTGAATGGTCTATTATAAATGTCGTTGTTATACTGTAATAAAAATACTGAAATACTGAATAGGTAGCATGGGAAAGTTATCACACCAACTCCTGCTGATGCAGCACACGCGCCGATGCAATCCTACATGCACCATATTTGATATTGCTAGGTCAGCACACGCGCTCACCTAAAGACCTTCGGTAATTGAATACTTGTTCAGGTGCATTTGAATGGAACTCGTATACCGTCTGGAATACTTTCCCACACAATTGCAAGCTCATCAATTAAAATAATTACAATAATGTTATAAATAGATGGCAGGAGCAAAATATGTTTAGATTTAAGTTTGACTTCCATAAAGAGACTTATGTCTCACTAAAGTAGAAAAATTGTTTTTTTTTTTCATTTATTAACGAATAAAATCGTTTACTGGCGCCCGAGCAGCAAGGACATCGCGAATGTAAAAGTATACGCGAATAAAGGAGTTGTTTAAAAGTGAACTCACGCGCTACGTGATAGTGAAAGTGTACCGCAGTAGGCTATTACAACAGAGCCAATACCTCTACGAAATAAGCCAAAAAGGAACAATACACCCCTTCCGAAGTGCATTGTATAAAATTTGAGTGAACCACCAAGGGGCGACTTTCAACAGAAGACCTCTACGAAGAAGTCAACACGGAAGAACTCATCTTTTGACAACATTCAACAACTCTCCAGCATCCCAACCTACCCAGAAGAGACATGATATATATCATAATCTTAATGTAAGTCAATTACTTGAATCTCAAAATACTATAACCTTAAGAACCTAAAGAAATTTGATAAAGAAACAGAAAAAGCAATTATTTTTTGTGAGCATATTTTTAATTGTGGTAATTTTTATAAAATCGAACAGTCGAAACTGCAAGAATTCAATTCATTAGTTTTAGGCTACCAAATTATTATTATCTAACATATACATTATTTTCAAAGCTATTACTGACATAATAATATAGTTTCGGGTACATTCACATAAACAAAATTATATTCTAAATTTTCCTTATACCTAACGAACGTAATTTCATAACTACAAGAACATAAACAAGTATTATTTCGCAAAAATGGAAGAACTTCAAAGAGCTGTTGTCCATCTCACCGGTGCAGTGAATGCGCAAATCGAAAAAATTAGGGAAATAGAACAAAAGCTTAGGTCAATAGAACTCGGTAATGCATCATCTAACCCAAACCCAACAACACCTGCAATTCCAAGAAGTGAGCAAGATCTGAAGGAGATTAGTAGATTACCCGATGGAGTCAAGGATCTTCAGACATTCGATGGCAATCCAGTCCAATATATATCCTGGATCCACAACGTTGAAAACATATTAAAGGACTATGAGATCGTAAAGGAAAAACCCCTCCATAGAGCCATACTGCAGAGTATCAGGCAAAAAATTAGAGGTGGGGCTGACGCCGCCCTAATTTCATACAATATATTCGATGACGATTGGGCTTCGATCAAGAAGTGTCTATCCTTGCACTATGCGGATAAAAGGGACATCCGCACCCTGGAGCATCAACTCAACACCTTATCCCAGGGCAACTCAAATATCGACGAACTCTACGCTTCGGTGAATCATCAATTTTCACTGATCATCAATAAAATAAAAACGGAGGATTACAGTCCTGAAACCATTCAAGCTCTTGTAGATAATTACAGGAATCGAGCTCTCGATGTGTTCATCAGAGGATTAAATGGGGAACTGTCAAAAATGCTATTTATCCAAAAACCACTTACTCTTCCGGAAGCTTATGCTTCGTGTTTAGAAATCCAAAACTTAAACTATAGGAGTATGACAATACACCCAAAAATCAGTAATAACGCCATAACCACTCCGATAAACCAGATCCTATCGCGAAGCAGAAATGTGCAATCCAAACCGGCATACCATTCGCCACCTCCTCAGGGAACCTTAACGCCACAACAAAGGAACTTGGCGTACAATATCCATCATAATCAACATCGTACGAACCAACCCCAACAACCGAGGCCGCAAAGGACCGATATTCCTCCTCCAAGACCGACTCAGCCTAAACCTCCAGTTCCTATGGAAACTTCTGTACAGACTCGACAAGCCAACTATATGAACAAACCTGCTATACCAGCGCAGCTCGGTCATTATCAACAAATGCATAACGAACAATCCCGAAACAACTCAGATAATTACTATCCTCAGAAAAAGCAAAGGTTGTTTAATATTCAAACCCAGGATGAAGAATAATATCTCGAAAACCTTGAGCAAGAGCTCACCCAGGAAGATCACTATGAACCTCAACCAGAGGAACCAGAAACGGAGTCTACTGAGTTAAATTTTATGATAGACGCCTGTCTAGCATACCATACGTAAGGTATGTCACTAAAGCGGGCCGCATCCTAAAGTTTCTGGTAGATACGGGCGCAAACAAAAACTTTGTGAAACCAGAACTAGCAACCAATGCACGTTTGGCTCAAAAACCCTTTACCATCCAATCAGCCGGAGGAGAAATTCGTATCGACAAAAAAATTAGCGGAAAGTTTTTTGAAAGTGTCGGAAACAAAACTGTCATAGACTTTTTCATTCTTCCAGGACTTAGACATTCGACGGTATCATTGGTGATGACACCCTCAAGCAGATGGAAGCCATCATAGATAGAAAGAACAACTTCCTAATAATAAAACCAGGAATAAGGATACCGCTGGAAGAGAAAAACTCAGCCCAGGTAAACAATATGGGATTAAAACATGACCATCTTGCCGTGGAAACAAGGCAACATCTTCAAGACATTATTAATAGACACCAGGGAGTCTTCGGACCAATAAGCGATGACCAAATAATCGACACCAACATTAGAGCAGAGATTAGAACCACAACGGAAGAACCTGTATATACTAAATCATATCCGACAGATAGGGATGAATTATTAAAAAACCAAAATGCCATAATAGATACTCGTAACAACAACAACCAGTTCAAGATTAATGAACGCCTAACATCGATTACTAGAGGAATATTGGAAGGTTATAACAGGATTGTTAAAAGACTAGGCAATTCCAGCGTTGATAAGTACGAGCAGGTGCTTTTTAACAAGCTCGGCCTAATAAAAGAAGAACTCAGTGAAATCGTCTCAGCAATGCACTTGGCAAAGAAAGGGATCATTAACACCAACCTTCTAAATAAAGAGGAGATTCTGGATGTGCTTTCGCAGATAGAAACTCTCCCATATGACAATGAGATAGAGGCTATAGAATACGCGGAACCAATAATGCTACAAAAAGAATCACTCTTACTGTACGTCGTGTCTTTACCCAAAACTGGACCAAGGGAATTTAATCACGTGCTGATCCGATCTACTGTCAGAAACAACAAGAGAATACACCTGGATGTCAACGAACTATTTGTCTCGCATGATGAAATATTTGGAGTTAAGGGGTTTTGCTCAAAAATTAAGAGTGCTACAATCTGTAACGAAAACCAGCTTCAGGGACTCTCATCAGATCACTGTATTAGTCGGGTAATGAGAGGAAAAAATGCGGACTGCGACAACCAGATCTATAATAAACCTGTTATTGAACTCCTAACTGGAAACACTGTTTTTCTAACAAACTTCAATGGAACCCTCCGACACCTTGACGAAACCAAACTACTAAGCGGAACATTCCTAGTACAGTTTAACAACGAGACCATATCTATTAACGACAGCGAGTACACCGATCAGGAAATAAGAACCTTCCAAGTTTTGCCCCCAATAATTCAATCAAACATAACCATTAAAGATGTAAAATTAGACCTTGAATTCTTGCACGATTTACATATAAATAATGTTAAAAAACTAGATAAATTTAGAAGCATTACCAACATGTCAATGATTTCCGATTCAATTATATATGTATTACTAATTGTCAGTTTTTGTCTACTCATATATAAATATAAATTAAGAAATGTGAATAAGCCTATTCAAGTTCAATTACCAAAGATCAATGACTTTTACCCTCAACCTATTAAGCGTAACATTGACCCGCGAGACGCGGATTTTAAGGAGGGAGGAGTTATCACACCAACTCCTGCTGATGCAGCACACGCGCCGATGCAATCCTACATGCACCATATTTGATATTGCTAGGTCAGCACACGCGCTCACCTAAAGACCTTCGGTAATTGAATACTTGTTCAGGTGCATTTGAATGGGACTCGTATTCCGTCTGGAATACTTTCCCACACAATTGCAAGCTCATCAATTAAAATAATTACAATAATGTTATAAATAGATGGCAAGAGCAAAATATGTTTAGATTTAAGTTTGACTTCAATAAAGAGACTTATGTCTCACTAAAGTAGAAAAATTGTTTTTTTTCATTTATTAACGAATAAAATCGTTTACTGGAACTGAGTCCGTAACACAAAGAGACTGTTTTATAACAGCCAACTCGATGCGAGGGTGAAGGTGATCTGCTGCATGGCCCTTATCCGGCCTATGCTTGTATTTGGATGTCCCGTGTGGTTTAAGGTGAAAGCAAGTTTATTGGAAAAGATTCGGGTGTTTGAGAGGGCTTGTCTTCGCTTATACAGAACACCAGAGTCTGAGTACATAAAATTCTATCCTAATGAGGTCTTATACAATAAGGCGAATCTAATAAGAGTGGACAATTTCGTCATTAAGTTAACTCGAAGGCACATTGCAAGAGCAATGACCTCATCGAACAACCTGATCTCCGGGGCTTTCTACCCCAATTATATGTATCACGAGAGAGTTCGCTTTGACGGCTTTATTCCTCCAGAAGCGTTCCTCTATCTAGATAGTAAAGGTCTGGTCCAGGACAGATTGGCGGTTCCGCTAATCTTCCACGTCGCTCGAACAGCTGCGGACAGGCGACTCAACTACGATAGAGATGTCGCACACGGCAGTGCGGAGCGTCTCCGGTTCAGTAGGGCGGTAGGGAGTCGCGACATGAGGGATGTTGCTCGGCAGCACCAACAATTATGGTGGCTGGTTGAGGGAGGGGAAGTTTCGTCGTCCAATCCCTCCAGTACTAGGTAGCTCAATAGGAAGCAAAGTCGGTCGTCTGACTATTTTATTAGCCATGGCCGGCTTACATAGTTTTAGGTAGGATTAAGTTAGTTTTTAAGGAAAAAAAATATATAAAAACACAAAAAAAAATAAATAAAAATGAAAAATTAAAAAAAAATGAAATAAAATATATATATATGCATATACTGATATATTAAGTATATAGGTATTATGGATGTATATGTATATGTATATGTATGTGTGTGTATGTATTAGATGTAAGTAGGTTAAGTAGGTTAGGTAGTCTATAAGTTTTTAGTTTTAAGTTTTTATAATATAAAAAAACAGTCCATTTACTAAGTTTTTTATTAAAATTTATTTTCTTAGTTCTAGTATTAAGTAATGTTAAATTGAATATAAAATTAGAATGTAAGATTCGTCGAAAGACATAGTTTAAGTGTTAGGTTTAGCTTAGAGCGCCCGCATGGGGCCAGTAAGTTAAAATAAGATTATTTGTAAGTTATTTAGGCTAATTTTTAAGCATTTTTTTGTCTAGCATGTAAGAGTAAATTAATTAGTTAAATAAAAATGCATTTAAACTGAAAAAACTGATTAGACGCAGAGTCTCTGGTTGCGATTCAGTGATGGTATCAGTATTTCTGAATAATTCCAGTCTGACTAATTTTCTCATTTTAAGACTTCAGCCTTTCTTCAAATTAGTCTGTCAAGTGACTTAGTTTAGAAGTTTTCTAGTTTCTTTACGCAGTCACTGCGCAAGGAACGGGCAATCTGCAGGACTTCATTTTGCTCGGATGGGCAGAAATCTCAGCTGTCTTCGTTCAGGTTATATGAATGGTTCTGTTTGGTTTGAGTACTTTGACTCGTTTCACAGTCGCCAGAAGGGGTTTTCCTATATCCAAAGGATCTATTGTCACTGTACTACTAAATTTCCTTCTCCCATTTGCTACTCAGCACATTAGCTATAGCATTTCTGTCTTCTAAACCCTTATCGCGGAAGGATACGTGTTTAATATAGATTCTGAGGCGTCTTTTATTGAAGCCATTCAACGTTCAATTAGGACAGTACCGTTCCCAGGTTTGGTGTTCCCCTTGGCTACAGTGTAATGGTCCTTGACAGTTTTTGAATGCCTTTCAACACATAAGTAGATAGTATATGACATCCATTCTAATGAAAGTAGTTCACTGTCTTTCACCAGCTTTTGTTACTTAACAAATTCTATTATTCCAAGATCCACGGATGAGATACAACCGACACAAAGATCCAAATTTGGCGAACGAGTAATGAAGTTTAAGGTCCTCGTTCTCTCCAAGAAGCCATTGCAGAAAGTGTAATAACATTCCTTTCCTGGTTCAGAGTATACTATAATCGAACCCAGTTCTGAGTATAGGGAAAGTCGACTTTCGATTCCCGCAGCAACCGAGGCTGTAATTTGATGTGAAGAATATAAAAGGTGGATTATTCGTCAATGTATTACGATTTAGAGCACCTGTCACTTCAGGTGTCAAGAAGTCCGAAGTTGCTCAATATGCGTTTTCCATTTGATGCCATTTGAGGTTATATTTGACGACTGCACCAATATAGGTCGTGGTATTAACGACTTCAATAAATTGTTGTTGATATTGTGAAGATGATTCGTATTGAAGGCTTTTCATCTCCTTCACATTGAATGTCAGTCCGTCGTCTTGATACCAACTTGTCACGGTGTCTAGTTGCTTCTGCATTATTGCCATTGCGTCTTCGATGATACGATAATACTATAATTCCTCGAGCACGCGTTAATTATAGAAGAACAATAAGATCAAAGGCCATTTGGGACTCTTGGCTTCTCGCAAGACTTCTACATTGCTCGTTTTGACTGACGTTGAGGCCAAAACAAGGGTGAACTTTATAAAATCTTGGAAGCCAAGTCAAATAGGATAGCTGGTGTCTTTTTGGATCGAGTTTCCCTCGTATCGCCAAACTGGAGAATGCCCAGGTGAGAGAACAAGGATCAACAATAAAGCGAGATTGTCTCGGTTTTCTGCGAAATTTTCAGCTACGCCACGCGAATCACGCTCTAATATGCATCTCCACATCTATTGCCTTTGAAGGCATTACGTCATTTTTTTTCCAGGAAAATGAAATCACTTCAATTCTTTTTGTTCTTTTACTTCAATTTCTTTTTCACTCTAATCTAACATCCTTGCTTCCTGTAATTTCTCGATAGCTCAACTTATTCATCATTATTCAGATTTCCTAGACGTAGGCATCTATCATTTTTCCATTTCTTCTCCAACACAAAACTTACTTTAACAATAACGAAACTAGTTAAAACTTCTTACCAAGTAGTTCTCCTTTGCCTACTACTCCCGCCGCCGAAGAAAAAGAAAAAAGAAGAGAAAAACAACATTCCGAATTCAATCGGCATAATTTACTTTCTTTAGGAACACGAAACACCTACATATAACCACTCCACGAAATCCTTAAACACAAAAGCCCATTGAACTCGCTTTCTCTACAATATCCCTTTTTTTTTGGCGTTTTGGTTTCCTTTTCGTTCTCGATGCCATTACAAGGATTATTATCCTCATTTTCATTTTTTGATTAACTTCAAGCGAATACCAGATGGCAAGCCCATCGAACCGGTTAACCATCGAGATAAGTATGTATGTATACGGTTGTATACCCAGGCCCACATACATCTACCAGATCATGCGACTGGACCACCACCAACTACTTGCACTGTGCTCCTAGACTCCACTCCATACCCCCTTCACTTCCTGATGCCTATTCAATGGAAATAAGTTTGAAGCACTTTCGGTCCTTTCATGGTTTTTGGGAGGCCTTCGGCCTCTGAGTCTTTTGTTCGTTTGTTCTCTGGGTGCCCCATTGGAATTTCAAGGATGCCGGTTCCCACTATTGTTTCGTGGAATGAGCCTGTTAACGTTGTTATTCAGAAGCTTAATGGAGACGTTAATTTTGTTGATTGCTTAACGAGGGCATGAAGTTGGACTTCTCTGCCGCTCCTTGTGAGGCAATGATCCCTATTCGGATTCGTGTTACATTTGTTTTTGCGGGGCATTGAGTGGGGTATGGTTTGCACTGCCCATTAAAGTTTTACGATGCCAACCCGTTTCTTGAAAGGAGCAGAGGTTTATTTCGATTTTTTTTTTTTCAAAGTGATTTTTTGGCAGTTACAAGACGGAAATTGCTTGACTTTAGAGAGGCTTGCCGGAAGTATATTTACGTTAAGTAGGGAGATGATTTTCTGGAAAGGAAAACAACAGTCTGAAGCTGGAAAAACATATGACAAACCCAGAGTCGGTTATGGCACTGTTAAGGACTCGTTTTCACACAATTCTACAAGCTATTACAACGGATAGCGAGTACTGCGAAGAGCTATCCTAAAAGCCGCGTCTGATCTATTGGACAGTTTTCTATTTGGGAAACAAAGCAACAAGGTCGACAAAATATATTCAACTGAACACAAGAGGAAAGTTTCTTTTTCACAAGTCTGCGTGAGGTGCCGTAAGCCGAACACACATTTTAATAAAAACGCTTAAAAATAATCTTGAAATCGACAAATACAGGGTCTTCTAATAGGGACTTCCGAACTTTGACAGTTGATAACGGCCATATTGTATTGACATCTGTCAAATTGGCTGTCATTTATGGACATTTATGGACATGGATGGACATAGCATTCAACTATACGTCCAAATGATGAAATTTGTTTTATCAAAATTGGTGTTCTGTTCGCTTTGTCCATGGACTTTGTCCATCTCACACCAACTGTCCGTAAAAGTGTGCATGAGAATCCGAGGCAGTCTATTTCGCGTCGCTTACACGAACTCGGCCTTTCGCAGACCACAACGTGGCGAATTTTGCATCGTGACTTGGGCCTGCACCCGTACAAAATTCAACTGACCCAGGAGCTGATGGTAAACGACCATAGACAACGACGTGTGTTCGCTGAATGGGCTCTGGCTCAGTTGGAAACTGACCCTAATTTTCAACGAAAAATCATCTTCAGCGATGAGGCCCATTTCTGGATGAATGAGTACGTCAACAAACCAAATTGGCGAATTTGGGACGATACCAATCTACATGAGATCCAAGAGCGTCCAATGCATCCTGAAAAAATCACTGTTTGGAATGGATTTTGGGCCGGCGGCGACATCGGTCCATATTTCTTTAAGAACGACGTTGGCCAGGCCATCACCGTCAACGGCGAGCGCTATAGGTCGATGATTACCAACTTCTTTTGGCCTGAATTGGATGATATGGACACCAGCGGCATGTGGTTTCAACAGGACGGCGCTAAGTGACACATTGTAAATTCGGCACGAGCGATGCGAGGGCATGGTTATCTCACGTGGAGGTGATGTGAACTGGGCACCGAGATCATGCGATTTGACCCCGTTAGACTTTTTCTTGCAGGGTTTTCTGAAGTCGCAGGTCTATGTGAATAAGCCACAAACCACAGCGGCCCTCAAAGCCAACATAACCCATACTATCGGTCAAATTCAGCCTGATTTATGCACCAGAGTTATGGAAAATTGGACATTTCGGATGCGCGCCACCCAGAGCAGCCGCGGAGGATATATTCCACACATACTCGTAATGGCATCGATAGACCTTTCAAACGAATAAAAAATTTGGGAGATATCTGACACACACTTTATTTTATTTAAATTTAAAGTAAGGAAGCGCTCAATGAAAGAGCCTTTATAGTGAATCATCAAACTGCCTCTTAAACATGTTTCAGAAGTTCACACAGGAACTAAAAGTAGCGGAAATCAGATAGAATGAATGAACTAAGTAATATAATGACATCAAGGCACAGTAAGCCACCTTAAACAGCATCCACACCCTCGGAGTAAACACTTATCTTGATTTGATTTGATTTTATGAAAACCTAATTGAAAGGAGCTAATCTCTCAGGAAAGAGAGAAATGGAGTCCTTTTAGAGAGACACAAAAGAAAGGAACACCCAAGTACATACAATAGTATAGAGCGGCAATAGCGATACAATCTATTTATCCTGTGGGGAAACAGATATCCTTTGGTGAAGCATGAACCGGTATCGAGCGGCATCACCTTGATGATTCTGTAGCTAAAACTACACAATAGTTAAGTTTGCTTCCTATTACCTCGTAGTAGCCACGAAATACTGGACTCATCCGAAGCGATCTGAACTCTGAAACTCATAAGTTGAGATAAAACGGTGACTACTGGGTAGATATTAGGCAGCTTATATTTGGGTGAAAATTTGTTGTAAGCGGTAGACAAAGACAAGCTTAATTTATCAAGATACGCCTGAGATGACTTCAAGCACCCATAAAAGTAAAGCACACCTCCAGTATTACAGATTTCCAAACATTCCGATATGGACTTTTACCACTACTTAGTTGCGGTCGAGGCACCTCTAGGAATATCTTAGATGCCACGACAATAGAGAAACAGAACAAAACGACTACAATTAAAAGATTTAGAGCTGAAACGCCGACTATGAATCTCTCAAGCCAAATGTAAACGCTCTACCGCCCCGAGAAGAAAAAATGGAGTATAAGGAGCGTACTATTTAGTTAATTCTGTTCGAAAATTTAACCAAAAGATACAAAAATGAACTGCAAGCCAATAAGACCCTAACAAGTACTTGTAGAACTGAGAAAAAAAAAACATCTGCAGACTTTTGAACGTCTGCTGGCGCCCAAACTCTCCTGTCTGACAGAACGAACCATTCAACATGAAATATGAAAGGCAAGATTTCTGTCTACTCGAAGTAATAAAAGCAATATGTTAACCTATCTATTTGCCAAGCTACTAGATAAAACAGAAAACGACTTAGAACAGAGCAAATACCAACTCATTTCCAAGATTTGGTCGGAAGAAAGTCTGCCTAATTAGAGAATCACAGCCCAAGAAAGGGGACCTTTCAAATTACACATAAAATCTTGTTGCAAGTCTACAATTAACCAAATATTCAGACTAACTCAGATCTAAAAGACAAAATAAGAAGTACAGAGCGATCCTCATCATCTCCTCATAGATTTCAGTGACAGTCTTTCTCACAAACCACCACAGAATTGTTGATGACATTGACATCGTTCGCTGATTAACACTGTCACTGCTGCGTATTTAGTATTGAACCAGTGGTGCCAAAAATGGGTTAAACGGCGGCGAAGTAAAATATTTTATGCGAACGAAAAGGGACGCTACAATGTAATTCCCCTATCATATCAATATATCCTTGCTCACTGAGATTTTTACAATTCTTTTTCAATTGGACGTTCGGAATAGGAGGACTTAGCACAGAGCTCTACATGAACCTGAGCAGAGAGTTGCACATCAGTTGCTTTAAATGGCTAGGATGTATAGAAAACCTGAACATAAATCTGTTAAAACCCGAAGCAAGAGCGCTGTATACTAAGAAGATCGCGCATCAGTTGGCGCTCACAAGTAAAAAAGGACCACTTTCATGCTAATGCTAATATGCCCAACTAGAAGAAGTTGGCCAAAGAACCATGTAGCTGGAGAGGTTGGTTTGCCGAAGCGCTATTTATGAAAGTAAGTCAGCGATTGAACCTCTACAGGAGCAGCCAGATGTGCTTACGAAATAATTTCTAAGTGGCCACTGTCTCGCAAATTAACATTTAGCCATCTTAATTGTTGTAAACGAAACCTTCTGATCAGATCCACGTCGTTGTACATCAGATATTTGTAGGTCTTCTCCTTCACCCAGACGGGTCCAAATATGTATCACATGGAAAACTGTTCGTCAACAGCAACTAAGAAGCTGTCGTCTGCTCAAGGATGATGAAGTACATATAGTTTGAGATTGAGTTTTCCTACATAATTGCAGGAAAAAGCTATTCTTCTTTCAATTTCCGCGTCTATGTGATGACTGGAGTCCACTGCAGAGCCTAGGTAGATAAAATCTTTTATTACTTCCAAATTATAATTGTCGATAGCCATATTTTGCCTAAAGCGTCGGTGTTGAATTCGATGTTTGGACTCCTGCATGGCGATTGATCGGGAAATGCAGAAGGTCCTATAACTTCAGTTGTGAGTAAATTTGAAGTCATCGGTTGTGTTTTTTTCTCTATTTATCAAAAGCTCAAGCTAAATCAATGACAAATCAAAGATAACCTTTCTTGTCAAATTAAAGATGAAAAATCCCTTTTCAAATCAATAACTTTTAATTAATTTTTGTTTAATTTATTTTCGCAAATAACAGCAATTCCCTTTAGTGTATTCAATTCCCTCTTTTGTATAGTATACTAAAAGCTCACTCGCTTACAAAACATAACAAATCCCTGTACCGAAGGCCTCAGCGACCAAGCACCTGATAGAGACTTCGTGGCGTGCGGTGAGATCGGAAAATGCATTACCATATCCGGAGGAGAGAAATCGAGAACGCATGACGCTTACCACTCATGGGAAATACATGGAAGTGTGAGTTCTTCAGACGCTGTTCAAGATTACCGTAGCGTCCAAAACTCTGGTCCACCATCAACATCAGACAATATCGCAAACCTTGAAGCTGAAATGAAAAGAATGCCAAAAGAGATGTCGGAAATTAATTCTAGTTCTGAATTTATAGCACATAAATACGAAGAAATAAAACAACATATAACATCGAACAACGAATAAAAAAAAAACAAACTCGTAAAGAAAGAAACACTAAAAAGGATCAATAAATCCTTTCTGTGGAAATAAAAATCAATACGATCGAATCGCAATTACACTGGTCAACAAAAACAAAAAAGTTTTTGCTGTGGTTCGCAACTGTTTTTTTTTCATGCCTTGCCATCAGATTAGTCAAAATACGTGTTAAAACACCCATTTTGAGGACTTTTTTGTTCGTTTAGCTTGTCTCTTATAATTGTATGACGGATAATCTCGTTAATGTCCATCAAAAATCTACAAGCTCTCAATAACCATTTTCCTTGGTATCTGTTGGATGGAATCTATTCACGTACTCGTTGCACACATCACTTTTAGGGGAAAAGTCTAGATGAGAATCAAGGAAACGAATCTTCAAAGCCTGGGAGAATCTAGTAGCTAAATATAAAGAATTGGATTCAAGCGCAACGGTCGATATAGTAACACATCCATGCGGTCGTCATATAGGCGAGAGCTGCAAAAAATAAAATAAGTGAAAAATCGGGAGCTGAGTTGGACCAGATGTACATATGGTATGTACCAACGGTGTGGTACTGTGATGAATTAGGATTTTTGAAAGATTTTTGAAAGACCAGGAATCTCAAATAGAGGGGATTTTAAGAATTGACTTATACGAGCATGATAGCATATCAATAGGAGAAGAAGCCGTAAATATATGAAAACGCTATATATTTTATTTAAAAGAGCCGGTTAGCAATTGGGTCTACGATCTGTTTCTATTCTGCCATGGAACCGCTCCCACTGAGTTAATATTATTGCAAGACTTGTCACGAATTTCTTTGGCATTCAGCTAAGAGTTTCTTCCCCTTAATGGCTGAAATTCGTAAAGGCTTCCATCTTATGTACTTTCCCGGTGAAAGTATTTTCCATATCAACGCTGTCTTTTAAATAGTTGGTGGGATTTCATTGCTTTAAAAAGTTGTGCAGATAACAGCATGCAAGCACATTGGTGGATGCTTTCTCTGGGGATAAAGATAAAGAATCGGCTGGACAATGTTTCAAAAACATTTTCCACAATTCTTCTCACTCGTGACAGCCTGTAGTTGAATACTTCTTCATCTTTAGACAATTTCTATTAAATAAGTAAAATCAGAGAAAAAACAGTGGCCAAGTTTCCGAAACCGATTCACATGTTTATGTAAACAACCAACTAACGTCAAAGAAAGCATGTTCCTATGTACACTCTTACTAAAATAAAACTTATATAGAAAATCATAATTGAAAAACAATATAGCGAAGCATATATCAATCTAAGGGTCATACGTGGTGATATCCGCATTGAAAAAGAATTTCTAAGAAACATGAACGTTTTTTAGACCCTAGGTTGTAAATAACATTAGCGAAAGCTTTGCTTATACTCTTAAAGAGAAAAAGGACGACTTTGTATGGCCACAGCTCGACAAAATTTGCATGCGAAATAATAGCACCTAGTACTTTACCTTGGGCTGACGAAATAAGTAAAAAATAGTGGATCTTGGTGCAACCTTACAAAATGATGAATTTTTTATAGAAGCCACCTTCCTAGGCTTAAGCTTGGCTGCGATTTAACGTAAAAGCAATCGGACTAGAACAGATTCTATCCTGATGACTGTCTGTGCAATATGCTGACTGTGCCTTGACGCTGTTGTCCATTCTAAACGTCCTTTATCTTGTACATGCAGCTCAATTATGACAGAAACATGCGGCAGTATGGTAGGCAACTTCAAAATAACCAGTATCGCTCGATAGCGACGATTAGTTTGCCTCATTTTGAAGGCATTGCCAGTTTAGTAAAACAAATAAAAATAGTAAGATAGGTTAAAGTGATTTTAAATTTTCTTAAAATTTATTTTTACAACTACAATACAAAAACATAAGTACACTTTCTAGGACATTTCGTATATGTCCACGTCGACAAGATTATTTGCAATAATACACTATTCCGAATCTACTCAAAATATTTTAGTAAATTTCGCCTACATCTGTCGGCTCTGCATATAGGAGTGAATTGAGGTTCCAGCACAACTTCATCAAATTGACTATCCTCAATAAAGACTTCGACAAATGCATCCATGTAGATATCCACGCCGTCGAAACCTTCAAATGACATGATCATTGACATTGAAGCCCCTTCTATAGTCAATTGTTCCATATCTGAATGCATCCATTCTAAGGCGTAGTGATCCGATCCTTCACCTTGAACCTTGCACGGTCCTATATATGTGACTTTTTCAGCACCCATATCTCCGACTTTCATTATGAATTCGCAGGGATCAGAATTGCCAATCGCGAAAATTCCGCGGCGATACAGATTTTCCGTGATGTCCAAGAGAAACCAATATAAGCCCCCCGTTCCGACTAGAAGGAACGTATCTTTGGCGATGTCCGTCATAGCAAAGTTTAATCCATTTTCCGCGCCGACTTCTAAGACATAGTTCTCGTGTTTATCTATGCAGTGGTAGAAGAGATTAGTGATGCAACCCGACCATTGGCAGTTGGGAAATTGACACCTTGTTTCCGTTTCCATTGTTGTTAACAGTTCTTTTCAGATTCGAGGTTGAATTTGTGCAACTGTTAAGGATGTCCCTTTTGAAATGAATTTAAATGGCATGTACCGGCAAATTTATATTAAAAGGGTTCAGGTAGCCAGGTAGCTTGTTTGAGTTTAACTTGGGACTAATTAGTTGAATTAGGTCTCAAACATTGGCAGGTAGGGAGAATCAGGTGTTAATTATGATTGATAACATCATAAAAAAAAGGTTAGGGATTACCGTAGAATTAATACCGTGGGCAGCTCATAATTAACATTCTGTTCTTCGTTTAGTAATTGAGGATGCTTGTTGACTTTAACTCATGAGTCAGGATTGCAATTTTTTCCCGATCACGTGATAGTTATGGTTTTGCTTCGCTTCCCAGGTGCTATTACTAATTGATTCAATTTATTTTGGTCATTTGCGATATGTTTTTATTGCCCACCTGAGTTGAAACTTGCTTGTTGAATTAAGTAGGTCGTGTGCCAGATGGATAATGTGAACTTAGTTTGATGTTGCAATAAGGCTGATTGATGTTCTAAGACATCAAGCGCTTGATTTCCATAATATACATATATATATATCAATCCTTTAAACCATCCGGGGGCAAAGGGCGTCAACAACGCTGGCGCGCCATCTTGTTCAGAGCTCAGCAACGCGTTTGAGCTCTCAAACTCATTCCTAAAGAGATCGATTGCACCGCGACTGTTCTGCCCATGCATGTCTCGGGCGACCCGCAGTTCTGCCTGCTTGGTTAAACGGATTCTACTGCATGGCGTACTTCCCAATGGAAATGTGTTCGCGTCGTAGCGTGCGTCCAACCATTGCCACTTTCTCCTCCGTACATTAATATCTATACGTTCTTGGCCCGTTCTCTGATGAAGAGCCATAAAATCCTCAAGATGATTCATAGATATCTATGGACGAAGGTTTGCCGCTTATGTTTGGTAGTGGTGTTCACCTTCCAAATACTGCACCCATAAAGCGGAACAGTAAACAGATTTTTCGTTTTGGCTGTGTTTATTTTGAGACCCACTTTCTTCGCCTCAGCTTCCAGATTCCAGATTGTGGACCATCAAATGAAGGTACATTATCCGGTGTTAAAGTAGCCACACATCGTCCGCATAGTCAAGGTGCATAAGGTAAGATGTCATTGTCCGTTAATTCTGCACTGATTGCATCGCCGATAACCACCAAAAACAAGAGTGGTTGATGATTACTGCCATCATTACGGTTTTACTGGGAGGCCCGATGCGAATTCGTGAATTCGTTGCCCGGGAAAACTCGTTCGAATTCGAGATCATAGTGCGATCATCTAAGTGGTTTAAGACCGTACCAAAATGTTCTCTCCATCTAGTGAGTTGGTTCCTCATCCCAAATCAGTAGATTACCGTCTACACTTTTCACTGGATGTTGTTTGGAGTTCCGATCACCAGTGAGGTGGTTGGTGATTCTTACTGCTTCTTCCGCCTTTGTAGCCACTCGATGTACTGACGCTTGTCGTGTCTTACACTATGCTTCCTTCTTTTTCACACAATATTGGACTTCTAGCTCGGTTCTCTCTACTGCTGAGGCGGCTGCAATCCGAGCTTAGATTTCTGTGCGCTCATCGACCCGTCTCCAGGTTTCAGCTGAAAGCCATGTGCTGTGACTTTTCTGCCTTTTACCGACATAGGTGCTTATCCGAGTTGCAAACACATTTTTGACAGCATTCCGTTGGTAGTCCACGCTATTCTGCGTTGTGCTGCTGACTGCTTCTGCTTCTCAGGCAAAGTGGTCCCTGAACTGTTGGCGCAATTGCTGAACTAGTTTTTTGGGGCAAGTTTGGGCCGTTGCTGTTGACGGATGCATTACGAAGGAGTATATGAGCTAACATAAAATGGTGATCGATTTCTTGTCCAATGTCTGCTCAACGTCTGTTTCGGACGTCTAGAAGAAAATTTCTAAGGCGACGGATGGTTTAATTTCTATAAGATCTTGGCAAATTCAGCACTGTACTAAGTTGATGGAGCTGTTTATTCAAAACACTTCTAATGCAGGTAGTGACCTTGTTGAAGCCTTATGGTTGGAAATCAGATTCCATGAGGCTTCCCGCGAAAATTGGGAGCAAGTTGTTGAAAATTAGGAATAATTGTATTGAAACGCTGATTTAGATGCTTCGAATTTGGACACTTTGCCACAACCTTTGGCATTAGGTGCGGGAAAGTAGCCAGAAATTAAAAGACTGCAAAGTCAGACCAAATTGTTTGCGTCGAATATGAAGATACAACCGGTAGCAGGGACTGTCCAGAATATACTAACGTTTTCGAAAATGTATCCAAAAATTTCGCCGATTCAATTGTTAAGAGTCCCATAATAATATCAGCGACTTCAATCACAGGGTATCGCTGTTAATAATCACTGTAATGCGTCCATGTGGCTCTCTAGAGGTTATGCGTTGGGGTAGCTTCTATACCGTATATAAACCAAAAACTTACAAAACGACAACGAGCGGCAGATACGGACGAGCACACTGTTTATGGCCACAGCAAACGAAACAAGGACAATGACCTTCGAACAATCGAACAATTAGCACGACACGTGCAATCGAACAATTAGCAGATGCTCTTGTCTGCTATTATGTCGATATCAAAGGGATGGGTCGAGCAGAAGGATTACGAAAAATTGTGACATCTATTTTGGAGACTACCATAGGGAACAGAAACAGCGGTTATTTGGACGAGACAGACTACGACAAGAAGCCAGCATCTCATGTCAACCTGCAGTGCGATTAAATTCATTAACATAAGCCTGATATGCGTCTATGCCCTCACGGAAAACAAGGACGACGCCCTCAAACAATTTTTTCACGGCCTCCTCGACAAGAATATGAACAATGTACCTGTAATGCTAAAATCATACTAAGCGACTCTAACACCCACATAGGGAAGGAGGGCCTATGTTAACGGACCTAGGCTTATTCACTTTACGGTATAATGAAATGTCACTATAGAAGGCATATGGTTTCCTCATCTCAATATACACAGCGAGACGTGGCGGTCTCCGAATTATGAAACACAACACCAAATTGAAAATGTTGCGATAGATGTTAGTCATTCCTTCAGTGCGAGTTTTCCAGGCAGTCAATATTAACTCGGATCACAACTACGTTGCACGCCAAGGTATGAATACAGATTTCCAAAGCGCCAGACCAAAAAATAACTTCTGTGAGAAGATATAACGTAGTAAAGCTACAATCGCAAGTGAATCGCCAGAATCTTTGCCGAACGCGAATCACGAAATCCCTCAGCTACCCCTGTGGTCCCTCCATCAAGTACCGAAGACCGGTGTGAAAAGTGCCAACATGCCATTAGAGACGCCGCAACTGATGCACTGAGGTTCACCCGTCTACCGCCAAGAAATCCCTGGTTTGATGCAGTACTCGTACATGCAGCTAAACAAGAAGCGTACAAAACGGCACTGCAGCCTAGAACGACTGTCGCCCGTGAGCTCTAAGAGCAAAAGATATGGGAAGAACATCAGCTTCTGCAAGGAGAGAGTTTGTTCTCAAGAAATAGACGTAGAAGTATAGACGGAATATGGAACAACGTCTTCTACAGACATCTCGCCTTCAAGGTGAATAGAGCGTTAAACTGACGATGATAGCCAAAACTTCTATCCACCTGACCAAAACGATGTAAAGATAGCAATATCTAAGCTTAAATTAAATAAATAGGCTGGACCTGACGGCTTAAAGAAGTGGTTTTGTGCAGAGCATACACCAACTCATTTCTCAGATCTGATCAAAAGAGTGTATGGCTGATGAATGAAATCTCAGCGTTTATTTGCCCGAACCACAAGAAAGAAGACCCCTTCTATAGCTCCAACAATAAATGCATAAGTCTGCTCAACATTGAACAAACTTCTTATCTGCCAAATTGTGTGAATGTCCGAAACCCTTCATCTACAACCTGATTGGGCTTTATCAGTGTGTTGAAACCACAGGAACAAGAAAGCTCGCAATCAACCAAATATTCACACTGCGAAATATCCTGGAAAAGATTCAAGAAGTCAAAATGCACAGCCACTAACTCTAATCGATTTTAGAGCCGCATATCAGAGCATGTTTAGAGACTAGTTGAATAGACCCATGTCTAGTTTTGGCATTGTTGATAAACTCGTCCATTTATGATGTCCTCTGACAAGATATTCCGTTCTGATTGCTTCGACGGGTTTTGGAGGAGAAGATTCAACGAAGAGCCACACGAGTTGTATGGCGACATCGATCTAGTCAGAAAACTGCGAATCAGTTGACTAAGATGACTAGGAAATGTAGAGCGAATGGACGCCAATGCACCGGCGAGACAATGCAATAGAGAAATACCTGGTCTTAGGTGGTGCTTAGAAGTAGAAAGTGACCTCAACCGACTTGGATTGGGCAACTGGAGTCTAACAATAACTAGAGAGGTTTGTTAGTTTAGGTCCAGGTTCAAGTTGATATGTAGCCCCTTCCAAGTGAGTAAGTAAGTAAGTATACTCTTTGAAATCCCATGTCGCCATCGACATTTCCGAATAAAAACAACCGTCGGAGTGCTCGGGAAAGTGAGATAAATTTTGTAATAAAATATGTTTTATCCTTTATATAGCGCTTATAACGCCAAATACAATTCAAAACCATGCGCATCGCCTACATTTCTTAAAAGTAGGGATCAATCGGGATCTATTTGCAGAAGAATTCACGAAATTTGCGGTATTTGTGTATACCAAGAGAAGTCATGAAGGCAAAGACTGGAATCACTGACGTTCAGTGGACCTTAAAATACGTATAAAAAAATGCCACCACAAGTCTACAGACAGAAGCTATCGATGGGTTATACTCCGCGCGTGGGTTTCCAAAATCATCTGATTCAAGTACATCTAGGACTGCCAGCGATGGAATGTGGCAAAAGCTTAGCTCGGCTTCCGATATTCAAAAATATTTTCATTCTCCATCTAAAAATTCCCTATAGCTGCTTCCTAAGCGGAAATGATTAGGACCATAATCTTCCATTATTAACAATTACTGGTTGTAAGGTACATCAATACAAGCTTCGCATTCTATCATATCACATCTATTTATAGAAGATCTGTAAGACTTTTGACATTTAACTTTGAAAAGCCCTTAACTCACAAAAAAGCATTTTATGTGTTCCAGATAATCAGTTATACAGCCACAGGCGTGCAAAACATCATAAGCGATAGGTTACCGTTTAGATATTCAAAATGTGTATCTTGATATCTATGTTAAAGGATTCACAATAGGGTTAACAAAAGTTCAGTGAATCCTTGTATGGCATCGTCTCCGACTTCGACTGGTACTTCACCAAAAGCAACACCACCAACACCAGCTTCAATACCTTTTAATGTTTAACCAGAACAAATACCCACAAAACAACTTTATGTCGATAATTCCCATCTCCCCATACCCCAAAGCGAGAGGTAAGCTTCAAGTAAAGGATTCCCCAGGCAATATCTTATGCTCACAGAAATTCCATTTAAATAAATTTTCAGATGCTGAATAAGAGCT
The DNA here is from genome assembly GCA_949129095.1 of Volucella bombylans. Taxonomy (NCBI): domain Eukaryota; kingdom Metazoa; phylum Arthropoda; class Insecta; order Diptera; family Syrphidae; genus Volucella; species Volucella bombylans. The sequence goes on from OX422143.1 coordinate 150,523,041, forward strand.
CAGCAACTGTCCGCCTGAGGACATTCGCAATAAAACCTCCTCAATGATATGCAAGCTTATTGATACGAATACGAGCATGTGTATCTATTATGTGTATCTCTATATCTACTAGACCCTGCAGCTACGTGTGTCTACTGTAATATACCTAAGGAGAAAGCTCACTCAATCGATTTTAACAGATAGGTACGAGTACTTTCAATGGTGTGGATATAAGGAGCGTTGTCTTGATTCTAGGTTAGGATGAAAGGTTTAGTGTACCTCTTTACAGATGTTTGCAACCTGCAGTAAATGAAATTGCATTCGAATGCATATTATCCCTTAGATGCTTACCCCATTCGTGTGGAATTTGTGTTTAGATACGAATATCCCTAGTCCAGTTGTGGTAATTTATTTGCAAATTCGATGAGATTCTGGATTCGATGAGGAGTGTTCCATGGATTTGTGTCAATACTCGTAATGTAGGGTTTCATAGTTGGATTGCCTTTGGATTCGATTCTATGGAAAGAGTACTTCTCGCAGCATCCGTGTGATTAGAAATTGTGTCAGAGAGTTTTGGTAAGCCTGCGCTTTCGGGAACGATAACAAATGACATCATCAATCTTGTCTGCCTTCTCCGTCCATTAGCTCTAAAAATCTCATTGCTCATTCAGTTGAAAAAATGAGGAACCATGCTAACGATATGTATGTTTGCGCAGTAGAGATGCAGGGTGGTTGGCACCCTGCAGGGATATTCTTGGAGCGGCTTATCAGCTTATTGCCTGTACGTTTATTTGTTTGACAGCGAAATCGTTTTTCTATTGTGAGGCTTGAAGGCCGGAGATATCAAGAAATGAGGTACAGAATTTCTAATTTGTGTTTTAAGAAAAAAAAATTGGTATCCCGAACAAGGGCGAGTCGATGTAGGTAGTTGGGGTAAGGGTTTTCATAATTTGTTTTATTGAATCTTTAAATTGAAGGATTTGAGGAGATGCATCAGATTATTTTCAATAGGGGTGGGTATTGGAACTACATATATAAGACAGTAATTTACATATATACACATTGAGGGAGTAATAACCAAATTGAACTTAGACCAGTACAAGGTACATTGTGAGACTAATTATACGAGTACTCCTGAAGGTCATTAAGGTTTCGTGAAGAACTTGTCAATGTCGTTGATGATTACCAAGCAAAGATCATCTAAACTCGCCTCTTATTATTAATCAAGTAGGGACAACTTCTTTCAAAGGAAGTAGAAATGCAACTCAAAAGGCACAAATTCGGTTTTTACGATGGCCATGGTGTGTCTGCCACGTGTGCTACCCAAGCAGATAGCGACGGATGATGGATCGCTGTGATGGTTAGCGGTACTGTACTCGTATCAATTTCCTCTGTTATGACCTTGGTTGAAATGTGAATTTGACTTTCTTCTTACATTTTAAACTTAACTCTCTAGGGAAAATGACGGCCGGAAGATTGGCTGAAGTCGAAAAGATGGATCTAGTCTCTAGAAAAACACTGGCCTCAGTCGTGCTTTCGAAATGACGGTTTTGACACCATTTATTTTGATTTTGAGTTTACAGACTGTTCACAGGATGGCTTCACTGAGTGCATCTATGGCACATATCGAACCTACCGAGCTCTGATAGATGAAGGGGAATACTGGCCTCCTTCCAGGTGGTGCTAAGTCCGAGCGTCTTCGTAGGGAATCCAGAAAACTCCTAAACAGGTCACTTAAGACTAAATTGGAGGAAGATTGGAGTCTTTACAGATCACAGCAAAGAAATTTTGAAGAGCATTATTCGGATTTCTATAAAAAAAAACAATCGGTGAAACCAGTAGGCTGGTCAAAGTCTTACAAAAGGGGAAGATCAACCAGGCTGGAACCACTCAGAAAATCTGATGGTACCTATACTGAGTTGAAAGCAGAGACTCTCCGTCTCATCCTTGAATCTCACTTCCGAGGTAACCCAATCGGCACTAGCTCACAACTAGCTCCTATCAACGAAGCTGGTAGTGAGCTGAGCAACACAACGCGCCGTAGCTGGTATATCTCCTCGGCTGTGGTGAGGGATGAGACCATTAAAGACGATGTTGCTTCCTTTGATGGCTTCAAGTCGCTTGACACCGATGGTATATATCCAGTTATGTTACAAAAAGGTATAGAGCAGCTGCGGGCAACTCTGAAAAGAATCTTCACTGCTAGACTGACACGGGCATACATACCGGAGCCTTGGCGAACAGTGAAAGTGGCCTTTATATCGAAAATCGAAAAGGAAGACTACTCTCTCGCCAAGAGTTTCAGACCTATAAGTCTGACTTCCTTCATGCTGAAAAGCATTGAGAGAATGGTCGAGATCCATGTGCACAAAACCGCCTTGCGAATGCACCCTATGTCGGCGATGCAACGCGCCTGCCAATGCCGAAATTGAAGGCGTACTCGACAAGAAGGAATACGCGTTGGGCATTTTCATCAACTTAGCCAGACAACACGGCGTAGACGAATCACTAGTTTTGTGGATAAAAGCAATGCTGGTGAACAAGGGTTACCCGCAAGGCGCTGTTCTGTCTCCACTACTATGGTGCATGTTGGTCTTCAAACTGATGATGTAGCTGTACTGTCTCTTGGATCGTGTCTAGCGACTGTCCGCTCTATAGGGCAGGCAGCCCTAGACGTGATCGACGACTGGTGCACTAGTAATAGTCAATCCTCTCAAAACTTAGGTTGTTCTCATTACGAGAAGGAGGAAGCTGCCTGGCATGACTCATCTAGTGCGTAAAGACATCACCATCAATTCTCCAAAGAAGCTAAATATTTGAATGTCATCCTGGATAACAAACTTCTCTGGACTAAACATGCTACGTCAAAAGCACCTAAGGCACTGTCGACCTTCTGGCAGTGCAGAGGAACGATCGGCAAAACATGGGGCCTGTCACCAATTATATCCCATTCGTCGGTTGTCTGGTTGAACGAACTCTTACGAAAATACGTCTGCTTTTACCAGACTCCAAAGAACGGTTTGTCTCGAATGCATGGGAGCTTTCCCCAGTACTCCTGCCTCCACCCTAGATGAATTGATGAGTCCCCCTCCCCTTGATATTCATATCATGAGCTGCACTCTCAAAGCCGTCTTCCGTTTAAAAAGAAGTGGTCTTTCGTACAACACGCACTGGAGCTTTGATGCCCTTGCGCATCGGCTGTCTTACGACTCTGGTCTTTCGTACATGCCATCTGATGCAATGACACCAAACTCCTGTTGCGGAAAAAATACGAAATCGACTTAGCCTGTACCCGTGACTGGTTTCGACAAGTATCTGACCAGGCTCCAAGACCAAGATAGGATGTGCCGCTGTTGTGTTTCTGGAGGACGACAACGTTAGATTACACTTCATGCTAGGAAAACTCGCATCTGTCTTCCAAGCGGAGATTTACGCAATCCTAATCCTAACTAAATTACGAAGAACGGGTGGAGGGGCGAAGCATTTGCATCTGTAGCGACAGTCAAGCTGATAGTTCGAGAATGCAAGACATTACTGAAGGCATTGGGAAGGTTAAATCGCTGACCATTGTCTGGGCCCCAGGTCACAATGGGTTCGTGGGAAATGAAATCGCCGATGAACTTGCCAGACAAGGTTCAGAGGAGAGTTTTTCAGGACCTGAACCTACAATTGGTCTGTCTGAGTCATCGATTGAGGCTTCCATTGACAGTTGGGTCTCATATGAGCACAACTGCGGATGGCTTAGCTCCCCGGGATGCAGGCAGACCAAACGAATACTTCCCGACGTCACTAGGAAGGTTGATTACTGGCGTCGTGACGGTGCACCACATTTTTGCAAAGCACTTAAATGTGCTGGGCATAAGTGACACAACATCCTGCGATGCTGGCTGTGAAAGTGATAACGACACCGTTGAGCACTATCTCTGTGAATGTCCGGCGTCTATGAACGAAAAGAAGAATCCAGGCCAACCAGAAATTGGGATCAACGAAACAAATAAAGTGGAACCGCGGAAGTTCAGGTATCCGGACAAGCAAATAAAAAATTTAAGTGGCCACGGAGTATGTATGCAAGACGAGTGGAAATGTCCAACAAGAGACAAAAGGTGCATCAAATGCGGCCTTATGGGTCATTTCCGAGAGCAATGTAGGACTAAACAGAAGAGAAAGATCTTTAGTACAAGAATAGATGTTCACAATAAAAACCGGAAATTGGAGATTAATGAGTCAACTATAAATTGTGTCATTGGCGGTGTCACCATAGAAATGTTGATCGATTCAGGGAGCAAATGCAACGTCATTACTGACAAGACATGGCGATACTTGAAAGATTGCAAAGTAAAAGCTTATAACCAAATTAAAAATCCGGATAAAACTCTTTTGGCTTATGGGAGCCAGAAACCTCTGGACGTTATCGGATCATTTCAGGCTGACGTAGTGGTAAACATAATTGGTAAGAAGTCGACATTTTACGTTACCCAGGATGGCACACGTAACTTACTTGGTAAAAATACTTCAGTGGAACTCAGTGTCTTACGGATAGGACTTCAAATAAATGCACTACAACCGTTTCCTAAATTTAAAGACGTCATGATCACAATACCTATTGATAAGACAGTTCAACCTGTTATTCAACCACACAGGAGAATACCTATTCCTCTTGTAAATAAGGTAAATCTAAAGTTAACGGAATTAATAGACTCTGACATTCAACCTGGGTGTCGCCAATGGTACCCGTGTTAAAGGAAACGGCGAGATACGAATTTGTATAGACATGCGGCGCGCTAACGAAGCAATCGAAACCAACGATGAATCAGTTGCTTCCCAATTTTTGAAGAGCTAAGTATTTCTCTCGTTTAGACATAAGAAACGCATTTCATCAACTCGAAATACACTCAGAATCGCGCTATATAACAACGTTTAGCACTAGTAAAGGACTCTTCAGATACAAAAGACTTTTGTTTCGTATATCGTGCGCCCCTGAAATATTTCAAAAAGTGCTTGAAAAGATGTAGCTAGGTTGTGAAGGTACCGATGACATTATTGTTTACGGACCTGATGAACAAGTTCATAATCGAAGACTTAATAAAGTACTAGAAGTTTTAAAGCACAATAATATTATTTTAAATGATGCAAAATGTACCTTCAAAATGAGAAGAATCGAATTTTTAGGACATGAACCATCAGAGGAGAGCGTACAACCTTTCGGAAAGTATATCAAAGCAATTCAATCTAGCAGACGTCCATTCACAGTCAAAGAAACTCAGAGCTTTTTGGGCTTAGTGAACTTTGTGGATACCAAAACCTGGCAACCTTGACTGAACCGCTTCGCAAGTTATTGAGGATCAAACTAAATAAATCAGCTAGTATTGAAAAGTATTGGACATCTGAACAAGACAAAGCATTTCACCAGCTAAAAGAAAACTTGTCCAACATACATACACTGGCTTATTACGACTCTAATGATAGAACTCAGGTGGTAGCTGATGCATCTCCGGTAGGTCTTGGAGCTGTTTTTATACAAATAGATAAAAATGGTCCTAGATTGATAGCATATGGCAACAAAAGTCTGACTGATTGTGAGAAAAGATATTGTCAAACTGAAAAAGAGGCACTGGCTCTTGTCTGGGCTGTAGAACACTTTTGGCAAGGAATTTGAACTAATAAGTGACCATAAACCTCTTCAAATCATATTTGGCAAGAAACCAAAACCATGTGCCAGAATCGAGAGATGGGTTCTTCGCCTATAAGACTTTCGAGACTTTGCAAAACGAATTCTCCAGAACCGTTTGATAATGAGAACTACATTAATCAAATTATTGAATATAGTCGACAAATTGCCGACAAATACCCTTTAAAGAGATTGAAAATGCTTCCTACAATAATGAAGAGATCGTAAAAGTAAAAAACGGTATGTACAACAATAAGTGGGAGGATTCGGTAAACAATTACAAAATTTTCCAAACAGCTTTGTTTTCATGAGGGCATTTTGTTAAGATGTAATAGAATTGTTATTCCACGTGCATTACGGAAAAGAGTTCTTGAGGCTACACACGAAGGGCATCCCGGCATAGTGGATGAAGAACCGACTAAGATCAAAGGTTTGGTTACCAAAAGTCGATAAAGACGCCGAATCTAAAGTTAAGTCTTGTAAGGGATGTATATTGGTTGGTGCACCGAATCCGCCTATTCCAATAAAGAGGAGAGATCTTCCAATATAGCTTTGGGTAGATGTGGCACTTGATTTTTTGGGACCTCAATGAATATTTACTAGTTCTGGTAGATTACTTCAGCAGATACAAAGAGATAAAGGTAATGAGGCACATAACAGCTGTAGATATAATCAAAATCTTAAAGGAAATTTTTCTCGGCTGGGTTTTCCGGCAACGATAACATGTGATAATGGAAATCGGCTGACAAGCGATGCATTTAAAAAATATTGCACTGAATGTGGTGTAAAAATCTATACTACAATACCATACTGGCCCCAAATGAATGGTGAGGTCGAACGACAAAATAGGGATATTTGTATACACCACATTCCATTACAGGAAAATCTTCTTCAGAACTTTTCTACCGAAGACAATTTCGCGACAAAATACCAACTGCGAGTGACATTGAACATACGTAAAGTTACAAATGACCTCGAGGTTAGAGATAAAGAAGAGAAGGAGAAACGAAAGAAATATGGGGACAGGAAAAGAAGAGCTTCTTCTAGTAATTTGGAAGTTGGCGAAAAGGTGTACATTAGGAACATGAATAAGGAAAATAAACTAATCCCACCACACATACCATTACAAATGTAAAGGGCGGAGATGTCCAAGTAAGGAATGACTTGACCGGCAAAGAATACCGAAGAAATGTGGCTCACCTCAAGTAAGTCAACGGATTTTGGAAGGTTTAAGACGACGATTCGCGTGGAACTGATGAAGCTGCAGAAAACGAGAACGAAGGCAGTTCTGAGAGGATGGGTGATAATATGTAATATTGAAACTTGTCATTGATCAATGTTTTCTACAGTCGTCGATTTGTTATTTTGGTTAAAGAGTAATCGATAGCTGAATTATTTTATCAGTTTCCAATTTAAAATTATTAGTTAGTAAAATAAGTTTTAAGTTTAGTACACTTACCACAGAGGTTACAGTTGTACTCTAATTTATTCAAAGAGGAGTAATTTGTAATTGAATTGAAAAATGAAAAAATAGAGAAGGGATGTAGTGTTGTAGCGGTCTAGCAGCTACTTAGTAATAAACTTTAAATATTTTGTAAATACAAGAAAGTTAAACAAAAACAAGAAAATAAATCACTTCAACTGTATTTAATTTAAACTTAAAAAACTAGCACAACCGTTCAAGAAAAGAAAACCAGGAAGGATCAGCCAAGAAGGAAAGGACCAGTTTTTGAAAACGTGTTGAATAATTTTGTGAAGTTAGTTACGTTTCAATTTTAAGGATCGTTTTTAATTTCACCACCAGGGCGCCAGTGTGTCCCCACAGTGTATGCATCACCGTTGCCATCTATGTGTGATGTGCCAAAGCGGTACACTCTTTCCAATACATGCCCTCCACAACGTCATTCTGACTTTGACGGAACAGATCATCGCACGTGTTGGGTATTCTACATCGTTTTGGATATTATACAAAATGTGTTAAAATAACTAAACAACAGAGTATTGTACATAGAGTCAGATTTTTAACGTAAACCACCTAAGCTAACCAAAAGACAAAAATTGAGGCACAAAAGATACAAAATAGTACGGAGAAACCGACCCATCTCCATTCAGGGAGGAGGCGTTGCGATTTTCGTACGAAAAGATATACGTTTTAAAAGAGTATACAGTCGTGTAGTATGTAGGTTCCAGGTGCTGGAAACATGCATCGTGTATATCCCCCTCTGTAGTAGAAAGCGGTTGTACATGATGTCTGTCTATACGCCTAAGGCTACTCAATCCACGTTATTCATCTCAGAGCTCGAGACGCTTTTTCGATTCCTGAGGCTGGAATTGGAAGACAACTCTTTTATTATCGGCGGATACACCAAATACTAAGGGGACCATACTATTCAATTGGTTGGGTCAGCACAGTGTAATGTATCGACTCGGGCTTCGACGGGTCCTATTTGGATCTTCTGCTGTTCGACTACCGAATACAACTGGCATGCACTAACCAACAAACTACAAACTGTCTACGCACTTTTGTGTATGACATTGACCATTGCGGTCTCAGCACCGAAATAACTGTTCCCAACGAAATTGCGGAATTGGATGAGTTTGTCCAAAGGCAATTATAGTAGGGTGCGTTGGACACACATCACCAGAACACTGACTAGAGCACTCTCCTCGAATTCGCTCTACCCACCGTCCAACAGAAATTTGTCAAACGAGGAGATTGACAGGTATCTAAGCCTAATGGACGAGACAATTAAACGAACAATGGACAAAACGATACCTCGGTACCAACACACTGACGACGAAGACTTATTCCGCAACGCAACTATTGACGCACTGCACCGACATAAAAGTAGACTGCTGTCAAGACTAAAAACCTTGTACAGACAGTTTACCCGTAGATCATGACACTGAAGTCGTCGATTAAAAACCTCCAAACATTAATAAAAGAAAATTACAGAGCATCTGTAAGTTTGTATTGGAACAATAAAATTCGGGCTGTAAACACCAGCAACCCGAATATGTTCCCGCAAATAAATAACATATTTCGGAGAAATAATCTGAACGACCTTCCATGTCTTAAAATCGCCCGAACGACGAACAACTAACAAATACTGGTAACAGCGGGCATAGATCCAAATGAGGCTGTTGATGATGACAACTTCTTTGTGATCGAGGATCCGCAGGAGCAGGTAGAGGCTATAGGAGCAACTTTCCAGGAAGTGTGCAAGGCGAATGTTATCATTGCCCGAACCACGATCTGGAGAATCGAGTCCTTGTGCACAATTTCTACCTTCGAAATGAATTTTTGAATTGGCGATTCGAGAGCTCGGGTTTCACCCAGTTCAGTGACGAGAGTAATGCAAATAATGTCATCACCAACGATAGGGTACTACCCCCGTTCATTTTGAAGGAAGAGCTCCAAACGATCTCCGAATCACTTAGAAGTAAGAAATCAGTGGGAACCGATGAAATACCGAACATTGTGCTTCGACATCTCCCTCTAGAAGCGGTGAACATTTATACCACCGTGTTTAATAATGCAATGAATAATGCACATTATCCAGCGCATTGGAAAACTGCGGTGGTACACCCCATCCCCAAAAGGGATAAAGACACTTCCAATCCGGCGAATCTCCGCTCGATCAGTCTTCTTCCAAACATCAGTAAGGTTTTCGAGAAGGTGATCAATAGAGTCCTGACTAAGTGGGTTGAGGACAAACACATAGTTCCTGATAATCAATTTGGTTTCAAGGCGGGGCATGATATCATTCATGCTGCATCGAAACTGGTTTCTGATATCCAATGGAACAAAGGCAAGAATCAGTGCACTGGTGCCTGCCTGATTGACTTGGAAAAAGCCTTCGATACCGTATGGTTAGAGGGACTCTTTTTTAAGCTGGAGAGGTTGGGCATTAGTAAACCACTGCTGTATATTCTTTTGGAAAGCTCTCCACTAAATAGTTCATCGTGAAGAATGGCGATGTGGCTTCTGCTGGAACATTTAACATTAAAAACGGTCTGCAACAAGGTGCGGTAAATTCGCCGATCCTATTCAACATTTACACGAGTGATCTGATAGGTTCACTTCACCATGCCATAGCGTACGCAGACGACATAATCGCGTACAGATCAGGTCCAAAGATTGAGGTCATTAATATACTTTTGCAACGTGACTTCGACAAAATTAAGCGATATTGCGATGACTGGAAGTTGAAAATCAACTTTCAGAAGTCGGAAACCATTTTGTTTAGGACGCTTTTGTCTGGGGCCTCTAGGGACACCAGAAAGAATTGGCGAAAGTTCTTGATCGTGGGACAGCACGGGCAGCCACTTGCTTGTCGAAATGTAGTCAGATACGAGTACCTTGGGATCTGGCTAGATCAATTTCTGTATTTTAACAAACATATTGATGCTGCTCTGGCCAGGGCTAAAAGTGTTTTTGCCCTTACAAAGAGACTGTTTTATAACAGCCAACTCGATGCGAGGGTGATGGTAATCTGCTACATGGCCCTTATCAGGCCCATGCCTGTATTTGGATGTCCCGTGTGGTTCAACGTGAGAGCAAGTTTATTGGAAAAGATTCGGGTGTTTGAGGGGGCTTGTCTCAGGACTTGTCTTCGCTTATACAGAACACCAGAATCTCAGTACATAAAATTCTATCCAAATGAGGTTTTGTACAATAGGGCGAACCTAATAAGAGTGGACAATTTCGTCATTAAGTTGACTCGAAGGCACATTGCAAGAGCAATGACTTCATCGAACAACCTGATCTCAGGGGTTTTCTACTCAATCACGAGAGAGTTCGCTTTGACGGCTTTATTCCTCCAGAAGCGTTCCTCTATCTAGATAGCAAAAGTCTGATCCAGGACAGATTGGCGGTGCCGGTAATCTTCCACGTCGCTCGAACAGCTGCGGACAGGCGACACAACTACGACAGAGACCTCGCACACGGCATTGCGGAGCGTCTCCGGTTCAGTATAGCGGTACGGAGTCACGACATGAGGGATGTTGCTGAGTTGCAACACTTTTGGTGGCTTGTTGAAGGGAAGGATGCTTCGTCGTCGAACTCCTCCAGTAATAGTTAGCTTCATGTGAAGCACGGCTTACATAGTTTTAGGTAGGTTTAAATTAGTTTTTAAGAAAAAAAAATATATGAAATGAAAAAAAAATATATATATATATATATATATGCATATATTTATATAGTATGTACATATATTACATACATATACATATACATAAGAATACATATATTATGTATATATATGTATGTAGATGTAAGTAGGCTAAGTAGATTAATATTCAGTTTTAGGTAGTATGTAGGCTTTTAGTTTTAAGATTTATAATAAAATTAAAATAGTCCATGTACTAAGTTTTTAAACATGTTTCTTAGTTTAAGCTGTAGTTAAGTCACTGTAGTATAAGAATAAAATCCGTCATAAACGTCGAAAGACATAATTTTTAAGTATTATATTTAACTTAGAGTGCCCGCATGGGGCCAGTAAGTTAGTTTATGATAATTTTAAGTTATTTAAGCGTTTTTTGTTTAGCATGTAAGAGTAAATTAAGTATATCTGATAAAAATGCATACAAACTGAACTGAACTGAACTTAACGTAAACCACCTGTCATCGAAACTTAGGTTAACGGGATGTCCATGCATCTATGAGGACAAGGATACGCTTTGCCATCGCTCTGCCCCCTTCCTGAGATACCAATTCGGAACTGTGTTTCCGGCACAAGTTCCACTCTTGGTATGAGTCGAGGCCGACCTAAAACCTCTTACTGCTCTTAGGGTCGCAGCACCCAGTACTTATTGCAACTCTACATTGGGCCCACAAGGGGGGATAACTCTTTAAGTCAGGCCCGGACCGACATCCGGACATCCATGGTACCGTGATTTAAGTCCTGGTAGGGACTACTGGTGGTCCAGCCACCAACAAGACCTATGACCGGCAAATTGTGACTGATCGAATCGTAGCAACCTTCGGTAGCGTCATCTGAAGATGTTTACGATAAGACCAGTACTTTGCTCTGCCCCCGTTCATTATTAGACAACGTCATTAATGGCCTTGATAATTGGGCGGGGGCTCGGAGTATTGTACAGACATAATGAAACCGATCACTCTGTTCGGCGATGTGTTGCAGAGTATTTTTTTAAATGACGGGTGACGTTGTTCCGTTGACATCGCTAACATGAACCTGCCTCACTACTGTACTTCCCAGGCTAGACAAAGTCGAGGGCGATAGTCCCCTTAGTGGCGCGTCCACTGGAGTGAGAAGAGTTATTACCTATCTGATTGTCGGATTGCTAACTCGATGTGTGTCCTGTGTCCGTGTCTGAATGTGATTTCATGCGAGGCCTCGTATATAGGAGTTCGTATAGTTCATACACCCCCTCTGTTGAGGCATGTGCTATTGAATTTAGTCCTGATGTTGACTGTCATCAGTCACGTGCTTATATGTCTTCAACAGATGATCTAGTTTTAAAGGCAAGTCTGCATCTGTATTTGTGGTGAGAGCGATCGAAATCGCCGGAGTAGATGTTGCACTTTCCGATCGCTTACTTATCTGATCCGTCCTATAGCATTTCTTGAATGGCGTTAAATTTTAGCCTTTTAGGCCTCCAGTGTCTCCATTGGCTGCTCGGGGACTCCAGGCCTGTTAGAAGTTCTCACATAACATGTACATACCCGAACGTCGTTTTTCTTGTAAAAAATGCAACAGTTGGGTTAATCTTATCCAATATTGTTTTCTTCCTTACAATTTTGTTTAACTGCTCCTTGTTGGTTTTAGTAAAGGTGTTTGTTCGTCAACACAATTGCGATATATTTTCATTTTAAAATGATTATTTCTTTTCTTAATTGAAATTGCACTCTATATTATTAATCTAATGTATTGATCTAGAAAAGGCATTCGATCGTGTGCCTAGAGATCTCATATGGACCGCGTTGAGGTCTCAAAGGGTATCGGAAACTTATATACGAATGATAAAAGACATGTATGGAAACGTCAAAACTGCTGTTAAATGTACCGCCGGACTTAGGAGAGAATTTCCGGTAAATGTCGGAGTGCATCAAGGAAGCGTTCTTAGCCCTTTCCTCTTTAACGTGGTACTAGACTATCTTTTGAGAGATTTCATGCACGAAGCAAATGTAACATCGATTCTCTTCGCCGACGAGCGACGCAGTTATTCTAAGCGATAATGTCGTAGATTTACAAAACGTCCTAAGTAAATGAAAAGACGCGCTAGAGAAAAACGAGTTTAAAATAAGTCGCTCAAAGATGGAACATTTGACCTGCCCATTTTCAGATCCACTGCGACCTATTCCAGATATAATGTTGGAAGGAATAGTTCTTCCGAAAACCACTAGGTTCAAGTATTTAGGATCAATCGTTAACGTAGAAGCGAAATGTGACGACGACGTAAGGCACAGAGTAAGTGTGGGGTGGATGAAACGGCGAGACCGAAATGTGATCGAAAATTTCCACTTAAATTGAAGGGAAAACTTTACACCACGATGGTTCGGCCAGCTTTTATATATGGTTCGCAGTGCTGGATAATATACGAAGCGTTTAAAAATAAAATGACGGCAGCAGAGATGAAAATGAAATGAAAATGATAACACGACTGCATTAGATTTACGCACATTAGAGGAAGTGTTATTTAACCGTATTTTTTCTACCCTATTCACCCCACACATAGAATCAAAGTACTCGTAAAAACCTACACACCCCAAAAGGGTTCTTGTAACGACTTCTGAGACACGTATTACAGCCAATTAGATCAACAAGTAATGTTGTAATGTGACAGCCAGAGACTGAACAGGTACCTGCCTCGGACGGTTTCCCACCCTGACCTAGAACTAGTAGTTTTGAGTGTAGGTAGTCAAGCTTGTAACGCTATCGTCGACTATAGTTAACACTGCGATGAAATGATGACGTGATTTTGCCTCAATGGGCTATGTGAGATTATATGCAAGAGCATACGGCCAATTCTTCTTTTAGAAAAGTTAAATCACTTTTGAATCACATCAAGTTTCCATGTTGCCATTTGGTGAAAATGGTAAGACTTTCATATGTCCAATATCCCTTTAGTTCTTTACCTTTCTTTATAAAATTCCAGTGACCTTTTATACGTCCGAAATCGAGACTGCTTTTTACTGCATTTGTAACGCACAGAGATAGTTTTATGGCGCAGTCATAAATGCACTTCATTCTCACATTCATTAAAATTCAGTATTCAACATTTTTTTCTTCCTCGAATGCTCATTCCACTGTTGGTTAAAATAAAAAAAACCGTCGAACATCTGTGTTCTAACCTTCCGTCCTAGGGACATGATTTTCCATACGTTAGCATCGCAGCAGTAACAGAGGCAGGACCTACTAAAAATATCATCGTATGCGCTAAAGGCCATAAAAATGCGAACACAAAACCTCATTCAGCATATTTATAGCGTGGCACTTTTCACCCGACATACCAACATACCGAAATCCCCCCCCCCCCCCCCCCTGATACAAAGCTCGATACATCCTTTGAATCCATTGGACCGATGTAGCCTCCACCACAAGAGCAGTAGGACAGAGAGCTGGAAAAAAAATAAAAATTACGAGGATACAGGGGAAAATATGGACGCTCGTTTTTATTTCTTCGGCTTCTCTATAGAAATTTATCGTTAAGACGATTTATAGGTTTACGGATACACCCTGCAGGAGGATATAAAGATGTAAGCAATGCGTAAAAGTTCAGCCACAACATTCCGATGAAATGAAGCACAAATACTCGTCTCTGTAGATGTGGCTGAAATGAAATAGAGAACGAGTATCGCTCGACAATGACTTTTTTCCCTAATCAGGCAGAAAACTTTCACACATTCGTGGACGGATATTATGTACTCATACCCGAGCCTAAAGAGAGTTATGTTGTCCTTCAAAATTGGTGTCCTATGATGTTCAATCCATTTAGATGTATTCGGTGTCATTTCCGATCTGCATCAGAGCTTACGTCCAGCGTCTACCCCCGGGGCTGTAAATTCAATTTGAAAGCCAATTAAACTCGTTGTGCATAAATTAGGAGAATCCTTGCGGCGCTCTTTCTTTAATTATGCAAAACGCTAAATAAACTGAATAACGCATAATTTTATTAATAATTAGAGACAAGCGAAATATAGTGCAAAATGCAACCATTTTGGTGTCATGCCCCATTGTGTTATCGCTTCCGCCCTGGTGGTCTGTACAAAATGAATGCGGGTCGGGTGGTGTACGGACTGGGAATGGGAGTGGAACTGTGCACATTTTCAGGTGCAAATGGCTGTGTGTAGTTGTTTTTTCCACTTGGCTGGATAATAAAATACACACATAAGCTAATGGGAAAATAATTCCCACTAATTGCGCCATTATATTAGGAAAGGACATGTGTTCTGAGGCTGTTAGAAGAACCAAAAACAGGAACAGGACTCGTTGCTCTGGCTTATGGTGAATTAAATTCAATCGAATTGCTGGAGGAATAAACTGTCGTGTATTGTGTACATGGGACAGATGCTATACTCGTTGGAAGTTCTGCTGTTTGGTCATGATAGCAGGAAGCGTTTGCCTGGCCGCGCGAATTGTTGAAAATAGTCAAACAGTATTTATTGGAGTGTGAATAGAGTTGGGGAGAAACGATTTGTATTAGTTTCTAATGTATTGTCTTCCACAGCAATGGATCGTTGGTATAGCAGCACGATTTAAACACGCTTCAGAGGATTTTGGCTTCAAATTAAATGGACATGAAATTGAAAAAAGAAAAATAGTCGAAACTAGGTAAGGAGAAGACAATTTATTGGGGATGTTTTAGAGTATGTTTTCAACGACAGGGGATCCTTACATTAGCTAATTTACAGCATGTACCGAGTCGACCACCGTCGAGTGCACAGCTCCACCAGTGCACTCGCAATATTGTTGTGTGCTGTGCAGCAAAAAAAAAAAAAAAAAATAAATAAATAAAAAAGCGCGCGCGTGCAAAACAAAACAAAAAGTGCAGTGCAGTGACAGTGAATGTCACACAGTGCGGGTATCCCACCTCACCCGCTCCTTGTCGAAGTACTGTTGCTTGCACTCATTCACTGCCGTTACTGTACCATACGGTACGGGCAGTGGCTGAGTGTATGTAACAACTGATGGATAGCGGGGTTGTGAGTGAAAATTTTGTTGGTGCACTGTTTCATATTGTTGTAAGGGCATAACACCTACAACAATTTGATTCGGTAAACCAACGTCAGAATTTCCACTTCGCAGCCTTGCTTAGTATCGTCGGTGTTTGTGTTTTCTGTGTTTGTCTGTGATTATGACTAGGGAATTCAGGGTAAACGTAGCCAATATACGCGTGCTAAAAAGTAATCACTTTTCTGCGTACGTCTACGTCTGTAAGTA
Source organism: Volucella bombylans (assembly GCA_949129095.1). Lineage (NCBI taxonomy): Eukaryota > Metazoa > Arthropoda > Insecta > Diptera > Syrphidae > Volucella > Volucella bombylans. The sequence continues at coordinate 150,539,097 of OX422143.1, forward strand.
CAGACCAGCTGTTTTGGCACTTAGTGAAACACAGGTAGATCCCCGCCCACACCTCTCAGATCATTCTGATCTGAAGCTACCTGGCTACGAACTAGTGCCATTATTCTTCTCTCACCGCGGTCTCGCCATTTATGTGCGTAGTGATGTAGCTTACCAAACTCCACCACAATGTGATCCATGTTCCAATCCGGAATTCAACTTCATGTGGTTAAAATTCCATCTCCGTAAGCAAATTATACACTACTGCTTTATTTATAGAAGCCCCAAACTGGACAGCAATTCAACCTTTAACGAGTTTAATGCGCTGTCTGACTCCATTCAAAGAATTGTATCCCTGTATCCTCATACTGAAATCGTTATTACGGGCGACTTCAATATACACAATTCTGGGTGGCTTCGACATTCTGGACAGACAACACCCGAAGGACGGTGTGTTGAGATCTTCGCTGCGGAAAACAACCTAACGCAGCTTGTAAATGAGCCCACGCGAATACCAGACGTTGATAGTCATACCGCCAACACCCTGGACTTGTTTTTAACTTCTCACCCTGATAAGTACACCATTGATGTGCTCTCCCCTCTAGGCTCGTCGGACCATTGTGTCATATCAGCTAATTTCTCGTACAGCGACCACACAGTTAGAGAAAAAAATCCTAAAAGAACCGTATGGCAATACGAGAAAGCCAACTGGAGCGGTCTTAACAGCTTCTTTAGGAATTTTAACTGGTCGTTATGCTTCCTCGATAACGACGTGGATGCCGCTGCTGATATGATTACAGACACCATTCTCTTTGGAATGAGATCCTTTATTCCTCATCGGATGAAGAGTATCAAACCAAAAGAAAAGGCATGGTACGACTCGAGCTGTAAAGAGGCCGTCAGGGTTAGAGAAATGTTTTTTCGGTCCTACAAGACCAACCCGACAGAGGAAAACCGAAAAAAGTTCAAACGAGCCAGAAATGACTGCAACGCCTTTCTTAAGCGTGTGAAATTCCTATACGACCAAAAACTGAGGCAAAAAATACTGCAATGTCCCAAAGGCAGTAAAAATTTTTGGTCGTTCGTCAAAAACATTAGAAATTCCGCCTCATCCTCCATCCCAACGCTCATTTACAATGACATTCCAGCTGTCAGCTCTTTGGATAAGGCCAATCTGCTTGCTGCACACTTTGCGGCCAGCTCAACACTCCCAGATTGTGCTTTGTCTCCGCCTACACTTGGGTGCGTCGAATCTTCAATGGGACGAATCTACTTTCGCACTCGTGTAGTAGCAAGAGTACTTAAAGATCTCAACATACATAAATCCGCTGGTCCAGATGGTATATCTCCCCTTCTTCTGAAGAGGTGTTCTTCCTCGCTGGCAAAACCACTGCGTAAGCTTTTTCATCAATCCTACACTTTAGGACTCTTCCCGAGCAGATGGAAAACAGCATTTGTCCAGCCCGTCCCTAAAAAAGGCGAATCATCTTCTCTCTCCTCCTACAGACCCATTGCACTTACGTCCCTTCTTTCCAAGGTCATGGAAACACTGATAAATCGTCAGCTCATGAAATATTTCGAAACACGAAAACTTCTCAATGACCGGCAGTACGGTTTTCGTAGCAACAGGTCCACTGGTGATTTGATGGCATGTCTCACCGAAAAGTGGAACCAAAGCGTACATCAATCTGGCGAAAGCAAGATAGTTGCACTTGATATTTCTAAGGCATTTGACAGAGTTTGGCATCAGGCTCTTTTGTCGAAAATGCGTGCATTTGGGATCGACGACTCTCTTCTTCAATGGATTAGAAATTACCTTTCGGAACGTTCAATTCAAGTTGTCTTGGACGGTTTCAAGTCTGATATTCACAAAATAAATGCTGGTGTGCCCCAGGGCTCTGTTCTGTCACCGACACTCTTTTTAATTTTCATTAACGATCTCTTGTCTGCTACTTCTAATCCAATATATTCCTTTGCTGATGACAGTACTCTCTGCTTTTCATATTCGTTCCCGGACTCACGGCCCTGCTCTTCGGCTGTAGTACGAGAACGGCAGCGTATGCTAAGCTCATTAAATTCCGATATCAACAGCATAACCAATTGGGGAACTATCAATAGAGTGGAATTTAATGCTTCCAAAACACAATGCTGTCTGCTGTCTTTAAAGCGAAATTTAAACACCCAGCCATTATCAATGAATGGCACTTGCATCGTCGAAACCGAAAAACTTTCCATTCTCGGTATGTGTGTCCATGACAACTTACGTTGGAATGACCACATATTTGATGTCGCCAAAAATGCTGCGAAATGTCTAGGTTTCCTCAAGCGATGTAAGAAATATTTTACCCCCTCTGATCTGGCCTCAATATATAAGGCATTCATCCGCCCAAAATTGGAGTACAACTCCCACATCTGGTCAGGTGCTTCTAAAACATCTCTGCACCTGCTAGATAGGATTCAAAACCGTGCGATAAAACTTATTGACGATACTAATATCAGTCAATCAATGAAATGTCTCGTGTCTCACTTTGTTTTATCGCTACTTCCACCACCAGTGCTCCACTGAAATCGCCAGTAGCATTCCGCCCATTCAAACTTTCAACCGTAACACCCGTCTCGCTATGAATGCTCATCAGTATACCCTCAAGCCCATTTTCGGACGTACTCTAAAATATCGTGATTCGTTCCTAAGCCGTACATCTCGCTTATGGAATGCCCTGCCGATCTCTGTATTTCCTGGTCGTTATAACTTGCAAACATTTAAAAACAATGTACATCGGTACCTCTCTTTTCTTCCTCCCTAAATTTCCCTTGCCCGCGCTGTGTACAATCACCTTAAGGGTACTCAAACCCCTTGAGCGCGCGCTCATTATAAAAAAAAAAAAAAAAAAAATAGGAAACTTACGCGTAATATCTTTAGTTCAATATAGCTGGTAAGTTTGTATAAGTGATTGAGACACTTTTGTCGCTTGTGGTTTCTATTTAGGTGCGAACATTCGTTAATAATTCGTTTGTTTGAGCGTGCAGGTCATGTAGACCTTAATCAAGTGTTGCTTCCGTACCCCAAACCCAACCAAGTCGGTCATCTTTCTTCCTAATTGTATCTTTACGATTAGACGCCACTTTCAGCGTTATCTTTCTTGACATCGCCTTTTTCGTACGCCGTTTTCTGCCGGCTCACACTAACATATCAATTTCTCGGTGCTCCCTATTGCCGTGTATTTGATTCTTTTCCAATACTGGTCTTAACATGTACCATCTTCGATACGTCTATCGCCATAGTCTGATATTTGAGTACAACAAGGTCTTCTTAGTAATATCGCCGGCCGTATTTTCTCTTCGGGTTTTGTTAAAAGCTGAATGTTCTGCAACTTGCTTCTCTCATTAAGAATATTTCCTCAGCGTTCTGAGTCTCATGATGGGTGTGGTTTAAGCCTAAAGTCGCAGAAAGAGTCCACTACGAGTATTGGGTACCGTGACTCTAAGATCGGCCAAAGTTTATAGGTTGGACTCGACTCAACCCAAGTGTGTGACCTTCTGCTTGTGGCACAGGTTCCGAATATCAAAGAAATGACGGTGGGCGCTCGGCAGGCGTATCCTAGCCCCCATTGATGGATAAGCATCCAGTGACACTAAGTCATTTTATGGCAGGTGTTCACGAAAAACACATGAGATATTCTGTAGCTCCTATCGCAAGGAATTCTATCTTACGACTGCATTGTGGCCAACCAATCGTCGTCACCGATGTACGAGGGCTGTATGATAAGTACCCGTGGTTACAGACTGATGGCACCACTAATGCAAAATGTGTATGCCATCAAGCTCCATTTTTACAATGATGACTTTGAAAATTTCAGCCAGATGTATCGAGTAGTTTTGTTTTGACAGCTGTTGAAAGTCATCAAGTTCGTGTTTATTTGCAATCATGGAGACAGAGCAATATCGATCAGTGAAAACAGTTCCATCGGCCGGAAAAATCATGGCCACCGTTTTCTGGGATTCGCAAGGCATCATCTTCACCGACTATTTGGAGAAAGGAAGGACAATCACGGGGCTGTATTATGCTGATTTATTGGACCGATTCAATGCTGAATTAAAACGGCCCCACTTGGCAAAAAAGTCATTTTTCACCATGATAACGCAACTGCTCACTCGTTCGCAATCGCCACAGCAAAACTGGTCTAATTACGCTACGAATTGCTACCTCACCCACCTTATTCTCTTCGCCTCGGCTTCGATGAAGTGTCTGTCTGGCAATACCTTGTGATGTAGAGTTTACTAAAATATTTGTGTCTTCCTAAGGGAAGTCCCTGTCCGATGATCAATGGACTTTGCTAGCTGCAATCGGAAACATATAAGTCGTCAGGCTTGGTAGTCAGCTGGGCCATGAATACCTCTGTACGGAATTTTTCGACCGTGATGCAACTTCCGTAATTTCTGCAGCGCCACACATTTACTTTCTATCCATTGACATTCTCGACGGAAAAATGCTCAGTGATGAAATTGCGAAACAATAGAAAAAAGAGTACCTCTTCGCCTTCACGCAATCCCATCATACGAGTATGTGCCAGATTAGCTGACCATTCTATCAAGGAGCGAATAATGACCGAAAAGAAGAAAAAGAAAAACTCACTCAACTCACACATGTTTTTAAGCGGTAGCGGTAACAACAGAAGTGATGACAGCAGCATTGATTGTGTGTGAACTAACGGAGTATCGGACATGTCCGAACTATCAAACATGTTTAGGTGGAGTATGTGAAAAAATTGGAACTAGTTCCGACAGCGGACATAGTTCCAGGGACTATGTAGGTCCAGAAATACTCAACTCTAGATCGCAACTGCGATCTTGAAAGCGACGTTGGGATGTAGATCCTTTTTTTATGGCTCCACCCATGTTCGTGTTTCTTAGATCTTATTTGTCAATTTAAGAGATTATAAAAGAAATTTTAAAAGACCTGTGCAGTAGAATGGCAAACTGAATTGGTACGGACTATAGTTCACTCTTTGACCTTGATTTAAAGGTACACTTCCTACTTTCGCAGATGATGTGGACTGCTCCTACGGTTCAGATAGTGCTTTAAACTTGTTTTCTGATATTAACTGAGATCTAAGCATTTTAAGGATCTGGTTCACTGAATATAGATTGAAAATTAGTTCTAAAACTAAATTAATGTTTTTTAACCTATCGAAAGCGCAACTGACCTTAATGCGGAGTCTTACTTTCATTCCACGGATTGCCAAAAATTCAAACTTGTATGCTCATGTGTACCAGCTTCCTCTCTTCCTACCTTTAGTAATACTCTTTCTTGCAGTAATGATTGTTTTTTTTTTTTAATTGAGAGCAGAGAAGAGTTAAGTACTTGTGACCCACTATTGACTCTAAAACCTCATTCGCAAACCATACGCAGTCATTGGAAGCATATTTTCGTTCCACTCTCCGTCATTTTTTGTACCTTAAAAGTGTTTGCTCCGACAAATTATTAAGAATTATTTATTATGGAATTTTCCATTCGAAGCTCCAATATGGTTTTGCTTTCTGGGGCGGGGCATATCAGAATAAAATTCACCCTCTTTTCATTTTGCAAAAAAATGTTTTGAAAAAAATTGTTCGAAAGCACCGTCGACATCCTTGTCATTTGTATTGTCCGTCATTTGTATTGTTTTAAGGTTTAAAAGTACTCTTTAACAGATGGGAGAATCGAAATTTTAGATTAATTTCTGATTATACCACCGCCTTTTTAATAAACTACCTCAATCGATCAGATCAAAAACAGTTCCTGGAAAGTTTGTAAAATGTGTCAAACTTTGTCTCTTACAATAATTTAGAAGCCATTTTTTCTGACATTTTACATTTTGGTATGACTTAGGGGTTTTCTTCTTCTTTTTTCTATATATTGAAGATTCATATTGAATTTTTATATTTAAATATATTATCTTCTATTGTACAATATATAAATATTTATATTAATACTATATTTCAGGGTCATCCCACCAATAAATAAAAATGTTTATCAAGACTATTGAAGTGGCATTTGGCACTATTTTAGTACGTATAGAATAAAAAATACAAAATGTCACTAAACTATTTATAAAAATCAAAAGTTTAAAAATGTATGTAATATCAATAAATTAATAATAATAATAAATAAAATTATCAGCGTATAGTGTGGAAGAGTTCAACAAAAGAATCAATAAATGATTACAAGGACAGTTACTTATGGTACAGCTTCAGCACCATATTTAGCTGTAAAAACGCTACACCAGTTGGCACTAGATGAACAGGAAAAGTACCCAGTCGCTTTAAAACTTCTGATGAACGATTTCTATGAAGACTATCTAATTAGTGGAGGAGGCACGTTAAATGAGAGTAAAGAGATGCAACGTAAATTAATTACTGTTACTGGCCAGTGGCGGATTCCAATTAAGAAAATGGGCAGCAAATCACAAAGAACTCTTAATGATAAGTCAAGAGGTAAAGGGTGAACCTTGTATCAACTTGAATAATGAAGAAGTCATCAAAACTCTAGGGATTCATTGGAATCCATCGGCAGATACATTTCAATTTAAAGTTAATATCGATAACACTTCATCAAACTTAAGGACTTCATCAAAACTTGCGACACTTTCGGAAATAGCACGTCTTTTTGACCCATTAGGATGGTTGGCTCCGATTACCATCACCGCAAAAATACTTATGCAGCAAATCTGGAAGGCTGATCTTGATTGGGACGAGCCACTAACAGCTGAATTACAACAATGCTGGAATCAATTTAAATGTGAACTTCCAACTGCTGAAACTATCAAAATTCCAAGATGGACCAACATGCATCAATTGGTTGAGACTGACACCTGTTGACGATTTTGATGATGCGTAAAACACTACACAAACATGATGCGGCATGCAATATGTGTTTTTCTCTTGGGGTTTTGTTTTAGTAATCTGGACGCAATTCACGAATTCGTTATTGGCCCCCTAAGGTAGAAAGTTTTTGCCAGTTTGAGAGGGTTAGATGCCATGCTCCAACCATTTAATCTCGTTTAATGTCATACTAGGAAGTCCAGTTTATACCGCACGAATTCGCGCTGTAGTTATGGAAAACTACAATCTTGTCCCTTTCCATCATCAAACGGTATCTTGGCTTAACAGAAATCAATCGATGTTCATAGCCAATAAATTATCCATCCGTATCCAAAGCGGGTGGCGCCGTTTCAGAGCGCTGATAAATTTTATTGCTCGTTTTCCCACATACCAACTAATTTTTCCAATTTTATAATGGAGAGGGAGACTCGCCACTTGCTCCCCCTTTACAATTTCTGAAGAAAATGCCAGGAGGTGCCATGTGTTGAAGTAGGACATACTAGTATTGCTATAAGTGTCCGCATGCAGAGTCTTCAACTAGTTTGTTAGTTGGAATTCAAACGTACGAGATTCCTTTATGAACTCTCTAACGTAATAAGCCTCAAAAAAGGAATAACTCCAGTGATAATTGATATATAGTAGACACCTGGGACATGCTTATCCTTGTTCTTGTCCTTCTTCCCATTTTGCTCGAAGCGCCTCTACTCTATAAATACGAATATGTCCAGCAGATGTCAACCAAATCCGGAAAATTTATTAAATTCATCTCATTTCCAGATGTAAAGGTCAATTTCAAATAAATACGATTTATCCTTCACTCGCCCTTTCGTCCTGAAACCTCTATGTTATCTGCATCTTTGGAAGAATTCAAAATTAATTTAAGATTATGCAGCTTCTTCTGGAATTCCTTGAGGTCATATATGTAAATATACTTTCATACACACGTGTGCGTCCTTTCAAAATTCCATCTGTAATAAAAGAGAAGCCTTTAAAAAGGATATCTTGATTGTGGAAATGTCAAAACCATACTGGTATCGTGGCCTCTCCTTTCGAATGAGATGGATGGGTCACTTAATTTTTATTGCCATCGCTGAATGGTTTTCATTTTATTTGAAATCGAATTCATCCACGGGATACGTCACCCAAAATGAGAAGATTCATCCTTATCTTCGTCAATTTTGTTGTCAACTTAATCCTTAAAGGGTTTTCTTGTTAAAAGCTTCCCAGCATTAAGCACTTGAAATTTGAAATTTACAGTCGAATGCTGCATAAAATGGTGGTTGTAACTGCCAGTTCCGGAGAACAGAAAATGTTTTTGAAAGTTTGCGGTTGTTTTCGGAATACAAATTGTGAATAAATCCTGGTGAAAGCTTCAAATTGGGGAGACTACGTAGTTGGGAAAGTGTTCAACTTGTGGAATTCGCAGGGAACGAATGAAAAAGTGAAAATTGAATTGTGGAACTGTAATTATTGATGCGAATCATCTCAACTAATAATAATGAGCGTGAAGACTTTGTGTAATTATTTTTGTGAAATTTAAATTACCCAAAAAGGATGCAGAGCAGGGACTGAGCTCATTGTGTAAAAAAGAAAATTCATGAGCCGCGAGATTATGGTTGTCCATCTGAATGTATAATTAGCTGGAGGTGAGTTTTTTTTGTGTGTTTTATGCAATTTTAATGAGTAAATAATGGGGTGCCATATTTGTAATTATTACTTTTATTACTTTTATCTAGTGAGCAAGCTGGTTGATTGATTTTGAAGGTTTCAGCAGGAAATATACTCTTGTGGATATTTAAACCTTGCATTTGCAGCAGAGGAGCATATCATCTGGATGCAAAGTAAGCTTCTTAACGTTGTAAGAAATAGCTCAATATTATGTATAAGTGGTATTATCTAAATGACCCAACTGGTTGTGCTGTTGATAGAGTTCTTCAGAGGAGAAACGACGAATTACTCTGTTCATATGGTCGGTCTTGGTGGTTAGAACAGCCCACGCCATAGTATACATAAGCTTCTTAATGGATTAAAAGAGTCTACACTTGTGAATGGAATCGAGAAGAACAAAGTAATAAACATAGACAAACACAATCACCGACGATTCAGAACAGCAAAGTTGAGAAGTGAAAATTCTAATGTTGGCTTACCGAAACAAATTGTTATAGGTGTAACGGTACATGAGCCAACCTGCACAACTTCACATACGGAAACCGATTAAAGCTGATAGAATTTGCGAGTTTTCGTTCACGTGCATCGTCGTATCAAGCATAGGGCAGATGGCGGTCTTCTGATCAAAATACGATAAGTTAGATCGATCACGTTGCAATAGACAGAACAACATAAACTTCTCCAAAGAAAAAAAGACAAGTCGAAGATACCGAAATATGCTACAGCATGAATTTTACGACATGTCAGTCCGTGCTAAAAATTTTAAAGGACTATTTCAGATAACTATCGAAAGTCCTAAATGTTCATCAGGCAAGATACGCCAGTCAATCCGCACTAGGACTGCGGAAATATTCATCTACCTGACCAAAACAAGGTGAAAATAGCTATATCCAAACTTTAATAAAACAAGTCCTATGGATCCGTAGATTTCGCTGCCGTACTATTTAAAACTGAAGAAAATGACCTGGTAAGAAGCATGCACCAGCTTATATGCTATGTACAATCTTGTCAGAGGAAGGCATGCCTGTTGAATGGAGTGCGAGAGACCCCTCAACTGCGCCCACTACATTTTACATATCAGTGCGATTTTAGACCTGGTAAGTCCACCTTCGACAAAATCTCAACCCTGCGGTAGATCTTGCAGAAGACATGAGCATACCAAATCGATAGCCTCCGCCAATTTATCGGCTTTAAGGTTGCTCCCTAACGGGCGTCATTCACTGTTACGGTCCGGCCGGCTTCAGTTTTGAAGAAATATAGACTGATGATTCCACCAGTCCATAAACCACAGCAAATCTGTATGTATTGGCAGCTCGTCCGGTAGCTCGGCACCGTAAATATGGCTATTTTGCCTACTAACGTAGTCATTAAGCCAGAATTGATCCTCATCACTGAACAAATTTTTGGTCGAAAACAAAGCACCTTCTTGAAGTTTTTTAAGAGTCTAACGGCTGAAAAGGTGACGATTCGAGAAGTCGCCGGCTTCACTTCTTGCACGAAATGAATTTTGTATGCTGATAAATCAAGACCCTTACGCCAAATTGTTGCATACGACAAGACAAGCTGTTACGACCGGCGCCGAATCGACTCATCATGGTCATTGCGTATACGCTCCGGTACCGTCGCTATATTTTCTTCACTACGTGCTAAATGTGGGGTGAAATTTGGTTAGGCCGATTATGTAGACCATAAGTTGCTCTAAACACTGGTTTTCGTAATGCAGCTAAATGAGTGTAACACGACGCATGAGTGATCTCTCATGAAATCGCCACTGGGAAAAGTAGCTCTAAAAGAATCACTCTTTAATAGCACCTATGTCTGGTCTTAGCATCCCTGCTAAACTCGTTCAAATATGCATGCGACTTCCTTAACATCGTACTTGAGAGTACTGCGCCCATCTTACAAGCCAACACCAGAGGCACAATAATTCAAATATCTGTTAAATTTCTAAGAAGTGGAGATGAAATTTAGATAATCCGGAGAAACCAACGAGATAATATTAGGGTTTTTGTGAGCATTGAGGCAGAAGCAGCAAACATGGATATGACGGCCAATGAAAGCGAAACAAAATATATGCTGTTGTCAAAAAAGGACAATCAACACTGCCTTACTTACTTACATTAATGTGGCTACAGTTCGGGGTGAACCTGGACATCAACTAACAAGCCTCTCCAGTTAGCCTAGTCTTTAGCTAACTGCTTCCAATTCCACACTCCTAATCGGTTGACGTCCCCTTCTTTTTGTGCGCACCACCTAAGGTGAGGTCTCCTTTCTCTACTGCCTTGTCCCTTGGCATTGATGTCCATTCTCTCTACATGTCCTAGACATGTCAGGAGACTGATGCACAGTTTTCTGACTAAGTCGATGTCGCTATACAGCTCATATACATATTGTAATTCGTCGTTGAATCTCCTCCTCCAAAACCCAGTAACGCAAACGGGTCCGAATGTTTTTCGAAGGATTTTTCTCTCGAAACTACTCCTCAGATATCTTCATATCTCCATTCGCTTACGATAGAGCCCATGCTTCAGTGCCTTAAAGTAGGACTGGGATTATCAAGGTCTTACATGGAGTCTCCCTAGTTTTTCGGGATAGGGCTTTACTACTCAATTGCCTTCTTAGCCCAAAGAAACAGCGATTGGCAAGAGTGATTTTTTATTTCATTTCTGCTGAGGTGTTGTTGGCAGAATTTATAGCAGAGCCAAGGTAGGCAGAGTTCCTTACTACCTCGAGATTATACCTGTCGACAGCGATATTCTGTCCAATTCGTTGATGTTGTGGGTCCCTTCTTGTTGACAACATATACTTGCTTTTTCTCTCATCTATCGCTAAACCCATTTTGGCAGCTTTTAGAAGATTGTACCTCCAGTGTTCGCTTGTGAGTTCTACACTATCTTTTCAATGTGTTGAGTTAAAAAAGTCACATGACAGTGCGTCACCGTGTCTAAAACCTTTTTGAAATCAAAGGTGTCAGTTAGGTTGTTACGAACTTTGGAGGAGCAGCGAGCGTTCTCAATCGTCATATTTCACAGACGGACGAGCTTGGCAGTAAAACTAAGAGTAAACATCATTAAGTAAAGCCATTTAACTCAACATCATCGGCGTAATATAGAAGTTGCACAGTCTTTTGAGGAATCAAGCCCCCAATGTTCGCTTGTGAGTTCTTTCAAGTAAGATGTTAAAAAAGTCACATGACAGCTCGTCCAAAATTTTTTTTGACATCAATGGTCTCGGTTATGTCATTTGCGACAGCGAAAATTTTCAATCGCCCTTCTGCACAGACAGACGAGTTTGGCAGTATTTATACGGCCATTCGGCATTAAAATCGATGAAATGATGGTGGGTATCGATTTCGACTTCTTGGTCGAACTCCTCTTCCGCAACTGCACTGATAGAGGATAATCAAGTGGTTAACGAAGGGTTTTAGCACACAATATGGCAGTGAATGTTTTGTATTGAGGAGGCTTATACCTTTATAATTGGCGTAGTTGAGGAGGTCTCCTTTTTTGTGGATCAGACAAACGATGCTTAGATTCCATTCATCAGGCATACACTCTTCTGGCCAGATCTGGAAAATGAGCTTTGAATATCTCAACCAGTAATCCGTGAGGTCTAGCAGCATAGATATTGCTATTCTTACTTAGTTTCGGGCAGGTGTACAGAAGTTTGGATATTATTGCCTAAATTGAATGGTATATTCAGCTTGACGACGAGATTTTGTTTCTTCTTTTCCGGTATACAGTCTGCAGAAGCAGTTTTTCAGTACAGGTCTTGTTGCTTTGTCACGTTCTTTAACTTCAGTCCGTTGTTCATAGATTACAAACTCTCGATCGTGCGCTTCTCGTGCTCCCGTCCTTCGTTGGAGCGCCTCTTTGTACGATTCTTGTTCAGCTGCACTTGCAGCTCGTAGAAATATTCTTGGAGGGCATCGTCCTTGTCTTCCGTGGGGAAATGAGCCCATATTCCGCTTATAATAGCGAATTCAGCCTTGATGAAGATTGTCATAAAACGCTCGCTCACGTGTCGGAAGCGACATGTCTGTGCCTGACAAATTTGCTCCCGAATAAGAATACTTTCTGTTCCCTATAGCAATCACCATAGTAGATATCACAGTTTTTCATCCAACTTTTTGTCTCGGCCCATCCCATCGCACTGAATTAGGTTATATTTGCAAGATAGCAGTCAAGGGCCACTCTTCATTGCTCGGTTGCACGTTAAGGGTTCACATACCCTTAAAATGTCTGCACACAGCGTGGGTGAAGGAAAATTAGGGAGGGAAGAAAGATAGGTACCGAGGTACATTGGTTTTAAATGTCTGAATGTTATAATGGCTATGAAATAGAGAGCTCGGCAGGGCATTCCACTAGCGAGTTGCTCGACTTAGGAACGAATCACGATATTTTAGAATACTACGTCCGAAAGTGGGCTTGAGGGTATACCGGTGAGCATTCATATCGAGACGATGAATTCTGCTGACGATTTCTATAGAGCACTGATGGTGGAAATAGCGATAATACAAAGTGAGACACGAGACGTTTCGTCGGTGTTCAAGGGTGCCCTTGACTGGGTGATATTAGCATCACCTATGAGTTTTATCACACGGTTTTGAATGTTATCTAGCAGGTGGTTTAGGTGCACCTGACCAGATGTGTTCATTTGGCTGTTAGGAGTCTGTTAAAAGTTTTAACATTTAACATGCAGATCCGAAAATCGTGGTCTTTGTTTCGTTTTCTGTGGTCATCAACAGTAATTCATATTCGAGGCCTGTTTTTCTTTCGAAACTTTTTTTGTTTTTTTTTCGTGGTACAGAATTTACCTCGATTCGCAACCCTCAATCTGAAGGGCCAGGTCCTTGGTTTTAACCCTCTTGAAAAGACGGATATGGATTCTCCGATGCCAGTAGTCGACTTCGGGGATGCGAGCGCTGCCAGTCACCTCAGTGTTGAAAGTTCTTTATTGACCTGAACTCCGAATATGTCGGAGTAGCTCAAACAAAGCTTCCGCTAGTCTGTCTGGAGATGACACAATCGATTCCATCGATGTAAATTCCTTTGCAACACGCTGCTTACTTAGGACCTCTTGTCGCTGCACAAATACAGTCAGACTCATTGTACGTTCATCGTTTAAACAGCTATCCAGCATGGACCACATGGAGGTTATGAAGCTAAACATGTGAACATAAGTTGCCTGAAATGGGTAGAGCTTCAGTCGTTCTCAGATCTCCGAGGAGAATAGATGTGTCTCGGCTTTTCATAAAGTGAAAGAAGTGAACAAGTTATCTTTGTAAAAATAATTGGTCGCAATTTTCTTAGTTGACTCGGTAGCCAAGCGGTTAGCGGCGTCGGTCATCAAATCGTGGGACGTGGGCTCGATCCAGGGCCAAACTTGGAACTTTTTTTTTATGTTTTCTTTGGCTCAAATTGTGGAAACAAATATAGTGCTTCAAAACAAAACCAATAAAATCACGTGATGGATGGTGGAGAGCGTTCCGTTCTTCCCATAACGGGAACAAAAGGCAACAATACTGTTGGCGGTGCCGTGATGAAAGCCATCAAAAGGAGTAAGAGGTTGACAACCCCTCCTAATTTAACAAAAAAAAAAAAAAATAAGTGCAGTTGTAAGAGATGATGAAGATAAAGATGAGGTCCAGTATGAGGATGGCAATAATAACTTTACCTCTCTAGCGGCATCTGAGTCGGAAGACGAGGATGAACTAATAAACGACATCAACATCAGCATACAACAGCTGGAGGAAAAAGTGCTTGCTATTAAACAAAAGCAAACTGCACGCAGGCAGAGGGAGCAATTACAACTGAGCTCCCAACAACAAAAGCAGAACCAAAAACTGCAGCAACAACAAAACCAGCAATAGCAGGTATTGATCCAAATGAGGCCGCTGATGATGACTACTTCTTTGTGATCGAGAATCCACAGGAGAAAGTTGAGGCCATAGGGGCGACTTTCCAGGAAGTATACAAGGCCACTGACACCATAGGCCTTAATTATGACCTGGACAATCGCGTCTTGGTGCACGACTTCTACATTCGAAATGAAATAGAGAACTGGCGATCCGAGGACTGTGGGTTCACCCGGTTCAGCGACGAAAATATGGCAAATAATGTCATTACCAGAGCGGGTGACCTACCAGAGCGGTGGACATTTACACCACCCTGTTTAATAATGCAATGAATAATGCACATTATCCAGCGCATTGGAAAACGGCGGTGGTTCAACCTATCCCCAAAAAGGGAAAGGATATATCCAATCCGGCGAATCTGCGGTCGATAAGTCTCCTTCCGAATATCAGTAAGGCTTTTGAAAAGGTAATCAATAGAGCTCTGTCTAGGTGGGTTGAGGACAAACATATAGTTCCGGATAATCAATTCGGTTTTAAGGCGGGACATGATATCTCACATGCCGCGTCTAAACTGGTGTCCGCCTTGTTGACTTGTTGACTTGGAGAAGGCTTTCCACACCGTATGGTTAGAGGGTATTTTCTATAAGCTGACTAGGCTGGGGATCAGTAAACCACTCTTGTACATTCTTTATAATATGCTAACCAACAGACAGTTCATCGTGAAAAATGGTGATGTGACTTCTGTTGGAATATTTAAAATTAAAAATGGTCTTCAGCAAGGCGCGGTCAATTCGCTGATCCTATTTAACGTTTATACAAGCGACTTGACAGGCTCACTTCCCCATACTATTGCGTACGCAGACGATTTGATAGCGTACAGAACAGGTCCAAACATCGAGGTCATTAATACTCCCTTGCAGCGTGACTTCGATAAGATAAGACGATTTTGCGATAACTGGAAGCTGAAAATCAACTTTCAGAAGTCGGAAACCATTCTCTTTAGGACGCCGTCTAGGGCCTCAAGGGATACCAGAAAAAATTGGAGAAAGTTCTCAATTATTGGACAACACGGACAGCCTCTTGCCTGTCGAAATGTAGTCAGATACCTTGGCATCTGGCTAGATCAGTTTCTATATTTTGGCAAAAATGTGGATGCTGCTCTGGCCAGAGCTAAAGGTGCCTTTGCCCTTACAAAGAGACTGTTTTATAGCAGCGACCTCGATGCGAGGGTAAAGGTAATCTGCTACATGGCCCTTATCAGGCCCATGCTGGTATTTGGTTGTCCCGTGTGGTTCAATGTACGAGCAAGCTTAATGGAAAAGATTCGGGTGTTTGAGAGGGCTTGCCTTAGGGCCTGTCTTCGCTTGTACAGAACACCAGAGTCGGAGTACAAAAAGTTTTATCCTAATGAGGTCCTTTACAACAGGGCGAACCTAATACGAGTGGACAACTTCGTAATTAAGCTGACTCGAAGGCACATTGCAAGAGCAATGACCTCGATGAATAACCTGATATCTGGGGCTTACTACCCCAATTACCTTTACCACGAGAGTGTGCGATCTGACGGCTTCGTTGCACCGGAAGCATTCCTCTACCTAGATCAGATAGGGTTGATCCAAGATAGATCAGCGGTGCCGTTAATCTTCCATGTCGCTCAGACAGCTGGGGACAGGCGACTCAACTACGGCAGAGACGTCGCACACGGCAGTGTGGATCGCCTCAGGTTTAGAAGGGCGGTAGGGAATCGCGATAAGAGGGATGTCGTTCGGCAGCACCAGCTGCCAGCAGGTGGTTGAATGATGGGGAAGATGTTTCGTCGTCGTTTCCGTCAATTACGGACCAGCCTCACTAATGAGGTAGAGCTGACCAATTTATTTGCTCTGTGAATAGCGGTGGCCAGCTTGCATAGGTTTAGGTTAGCATTTAAAAAACATATTCATGTGGGATTAGAGCCCAGACCGACATACAATACCCTACGAACGCCAGACTAACATTTACACACATGAACAGAACATGTACCGCAACCGCCGCTACGGAACAAAACGAAGACGAACACAAAGAGAACGACAGATTTGCCAAAAATAGCTTTGAGTAGGGAGTTGAGTTTGTGTCGCCAAACCAAACGGTCGTTTCGGGATCTAGTAGACTAAGTAATTAAATAAATTTGAACAATTGAAAGAGAGGTGTTTTATTTCGTTCTATCCAAATCCTACATACATATATCAGTGTACTGATATATGTATATGATTGTGTACAATGGCTATGTTTGTTTATGTGTGTATTTTGCTTTTAGGTTAGGTAGGCTAAGGTTTATTTTAAATTAGATATTAAGCTTTTATAAAAAATAAAAAAAATTTCCAAATGCTAAGTTTTTGTAAACAAATTTTTTCTTAGCTGCAAGTATACGAGTATAAAATAAGTATTAATATGTAAATAAAGTCCAAAGACATAGATACATGAATTTAGAGTAGCTTAAAGTGCCTGTGTGGGGTAAGCAAGTTAGCATAAGATTGTTAAGTAATTGTAAGCTAGCATTTAAGCATTTTTTTTTAGTATGTAAGAGTTAGTGATTAAGAAAATAAAATGCATATAAAACTAAACTAAACTAATGGGTACAGCAACTGCTTGCAGAGGGGATGGAGTCCTCGATTTGAACCCAGAGGGATAATCGGTAAGTCCACATCTCGTAGGCTGTTGTCCAAAAACTTCGTTTATTAACTGAGCTCCTGGACCACCCCAGGCAATATTCCAATTTGTATAATCAAATAAGTAAATTCGTAGGAAGCCAGGAATTCAAATCTTCTCATGAGATGATCAGTTGCCTGATCTGAGACGTGCGTGAGACTAAGGGAATTGCAATTTGTTGAACAGATGTCCGTTTGGTAGTGGTTCAATGAAGTATGAGATCCGCAGGCCATTCTGCGAAAAACAGAAAAGTATCATAATTCCTTCTTACTTCTATTATGCCGACTACTTCTCCGTTTCTTTGGAAATGTACGAGTATCGTTCGCATGGCCTCCTTAGACTCGTGCTAAGTCGCCTAAAAGATTTATTATACATACTTGGCAAAATAAGTCGTTTGGGTAATTGGTTTAATGACGAATTTATTGTATTTGACTTATGGAACTTACACTTCAATTGCAAATTGGTGCCCTTACCACTTTAATAGAGCTGGTCATAAATATTCCCATTTTGAAACTGGAATTTAAATCTGCTGTTGCTATAGTAGTAGATACTCTGGCTCTTGGTTGAAATTCCATTTGTCTGAACCCAAAGGCAAGCCATATCTCATCGGGAGAAATAATGCGAATTTTATTGGGTTTCATGATATCTCCCCTTCAACACAGCATGGAGATATTTTGTCGGTGATGACGCACGTAGTACTGGAGGTGCAGGATTAAGAATACATCCTGGTGTTACCATATCCTCATATATAGGTACTTACATACATTTATATCTAAATCCATCTACTAACTGGCTTTTACGCAAAATGCCAGTTGTGGGTAATTGAAAGTGGAATCACCAGAATCACCCCGGGGACGCCCACTTGATGATGTCCCTGAATACGAATGCTGAGATGATGATGATGACGATTATTTCGTCAGAGCGGATCATACATAGAGCGTTCATATCATATCAGTGTCCTCTGCCGTTGCCTCTTTAGAGAGAGAATTTATTGAAATACATTTGTGTACTCTCATGTATGAGAGTACATCCCTGCTTAGCAAATGGAATTGACAATTTGTTCGTAATTTCGTCCTTTATTGGGAGTTAATGTATTGTCGGTAAATTTAATTCAAATGTAGTGTAAACAACAAGAGTTTGCAAATGTCGGTACTTAATGGATTGATTTATTGTTTTATGCAGTGAAACGAAATTGTTTCCAAAAATTAATGGAAAAATCTTGTAGTTGTAGTTGTAATGAGATATAGTTTGTTTTCAGATACATACTATATGTCAACTTACTGAAAGCCAAAGCCGGCTTTGAAAAACTCTCGTGACAATCGAAGGCAATTGCTTTGCAAGATGTTGGAAGATACTTAAATCCCAAATGAAAATATTTTTCTTTTCTCACAAACCCGTAAGATGTCCCTTAAAGAAATGAAACCAACTTATAAACGGTCCCACATAATTCTGTCGTCATCAATTCATCGCTTTCCTCTCTTTGGAAAGGTAAAGTTCCTTCAAAAAGGTCGATCAGCTATCAGGGATAAAGTTATTTTCTCATTTTACAACAACCCAAGGGGAAAAGGATATTTACAAACGACACCGTAGTATAAACAACTTCTCCTTATCAATATCATTTGAATGGAACAGCCAAGGTAGAACCGTACCACCCCACGTACACAGGAAGCTCACAATTCTCTGCAAGTGTCACTACCCAAATTGTGTACATACAACTACTCGTACACTCTGCAGCTGGAGACTCTATTCGGCCTTGATCTTTACGAATTCAAAGTATTTGTAGTACACATCCAATTTGGAGTTAGGTGGAATTCACTCCTCCTCCTAGACCAAGCAAATAGATGTACTTGTGACGCAACAACTGGCAGCGAAACGTACGAGCACATCAGTTGATTTTATGACGCAGGAAGAAAGTTATAAAATACTAGTACATTTTGACTTTCATTTCTATCTAAAATATTGTCGGATAGACACATAAATTATGTGAGTATGCTATATCCTTAGTGAAAACAAAATGAAACACATTGTGACACTTGGTAGATGGATTCTTCACGAGTGTACGAGTATATGAATAGACTTTGGGAATCTATCGAGACTGGAATGGGGTTCTCTGTATATTCTGTGAGTAGTTGCTTGAGACAGCTCCCTGGTCCTTCGTTCGAAATGAAAGGATTACGAATAAAATAAATTTTAGACGAAGGAACATGTCTTCACACACAGATGCTGTTGACGGCGATGCTTTGGATGTAAAACGATACAGTAGCAGGGTGTTTGTGCTCGCTTTCGGAAAAAGGACATGTCGGAATTTTGCAGTGTTGTCACTTTAAAGATCCTTTATGAATACACCCCGGAAGATTGATTATGTGATGTAGGCACATGTACTCGTACAACTTGTTGAAAGTTGGCAACATTGTCAATCGATAAAGGCGATTGATATGGCTCTCGGAATTTAGGACGATTATTAAACAAACTTTTTTATATAATTTTATAGCCTCCTTAAACTTGGTGAGGGTTTATTTGTTTTAATTGGAAAACCCTCACGGGTTTACTGCCGTCAAATCCACCCTGAGAACAACTTAGCGAGAAGATTTCACCACGCACAAGGTCCCTCTGAAACCGGCTTTTGAAGCGGATAAGGGTGACAGTTCGAGTGGACTGAGCTTGGTTGTCGTCGGATAATTAAATTCAAAAGAAAACACTAAACTCCGACCGAGTTACCTATGTATAAGAATGCCACCATCATCTGTCTGATGTAACGTTTCGAATTGTTAATTCTGGCAGTGACAACATTCTGAACGACGATAATTGCAAGCAATGTGCTGACCAACTGTGGAAACGAGGGTTACCAAAGGAGGGAAACGGAAGATGTGTTATGCGTCTTCGTACACAGAACTGTGGACTCTTAGTTGGCATTTGTTGCGAAAGTAAGACCGCAAGTAATCGACTAACTGCTATCCAAAAGAATATTGGCTAGAAATTACTATAAGCGCCTTCCACGTCAGACGAAAGGTACGAGTATGTCTACTTCAGTGTCGGATACGATGTCTCGCCTTTGTTGAGGAGAAAGAATCCGCGAAAACTGACATGAAAAAGTGTCAAGTCTGATAACCATAAAATAAATGCTCAAAGGCTCCGTTCTACCTCTGGCGCTCTTTTTAATTTTCATTTCATCATCGCCTGCTTTTCATATTCGTTTCTTGCTCATCGACGTTATAATGGGAACGGCAGTGTAAAATGCTAAGCTCCGTCTGAATGGCACTTGCATAGTGAGAACCAAACACTTATCTTCCTCGGTATATGTGTCAATGAAAACCTATATTAGGATGATCACACTGTCCAGATACTAAGTTTTTTTGATTAAAATTTATTTTCTTAGTTGTAGTATTAATAAATGTAAAAATAACATAAAATTAGACTGTAAGATTCGTCGAAAGACATAGTTTAAGTGTTAGGTTTAACTTAGAGTGTCCGCATGGGGCCAGTAAGTTAGAATAAGATTATTTGTAAGTTATTTAAGCTAATTTTTAAGCATTTTTTTGTCTAGCATTTAAGAATAATTTAAATTGAAAAAATAAAAATGCATTTAAACTGAAACTGAACTAGGATGATCACACATTCGATGACTTCAAAAACGCACCGAAATGCTTAGCTTTTCTGACGCGAGTTACGAAATACTTTACCCCATCCGATCTGGTCACAATATATTTAAAAATCTAATATATTTCTCCATTCAATTGGAATATAATATTCGAGTGCTCTTAAGACCACTCTTCACTTCTTAGATAGAATTCAAAGATAAAACTCATAGGTGATGCTAATATTACGACGTCAATTTTCAAAAGGAGCAAATTAACCATCTGGAAACTCTCAGAAATTGGATTTGAACCCCGGACAGTTTATTGAAATTTTTTAATACAAACATATAACTTAACAAACTAAACTTAAAACTATGACTTATAACTACTATTTCTACTTAAACTAAGGTCTATTGTGTGGCTCGTTGAGACTATAAGTTGTCCTGTGATTATTCAGACGAAAAAGGTGGACAGATCTTAAATGACACGGGTTCGTGTTAAATTTGATTTGGGAGAGTATTGTGGGATAGTCGATGATGCGAGTTAAAAGTTTGTGGATGAAGAGACCGAGTAGTTTGAGTCGATTAACATAGGGAATCACAGGGGTCGGGGAATTCTTTTGACCATCGTTTAACAAATCCGAGAGCGGAGTTAGCTTTCCTAAATACGGAGTCAATATGGATGCGAAAATTGATCTATGTATCACAAATGACACCCAAGTCCCGCATTGAAGCAACTGCAGCTACTCTTCGATTTGATAAATAGTAGGTGCGGGTTGGAAGTGTCAAATGCCTCCGGGAGTAAGAAATGGCATTTTTCTATGTTGAGCTCGAGAAAGTTTTTATGGCACCATATCGGGAATCTATTAAGATCATCTTGTAAAGGTTGAGAGTCAGAGAGGCTTGAGATCTGTCTATAGATTTTCATATCATCGGCATAGGAGTGCTTTATGGTGCTCACAAAATCGTTAATAGTCAAAATAAAAATTAATGGACCGAGATGACTGCCTTGTGGAACACCCGAAGTGGCGAGAATTGGGTCAGAAAAATGGGAGCGAAAATAAACAATATGGGGGCGTTTTTTAATGTAGGAATTAATCCAAGAGGTCAGTCTAGGTTAGAAACCAAGAGCTTTGCGTTTGAATAGAATTAACTTTTGCGAGATTTTATCAAAGGCCTTACTGAAGTCCGTGGCGATTACATCAATTTCTTTTCCTTGCTCTAGGGCGCACAGTGAAGTAGAAACAAACTCAATGAGGTTGTTGATCGTTCATCTGCCTTTGAGAAAACCCTATTGGTTGATTGCAAATATAGATTTACATTGAAAATATAGTGCATCATAAACAATACTTTCAAGAAACCTTGGGGATGCAGGATAGTTTAGCGATGGGGCGATAATTGGTGATATCGTGCTTTGATCCTTTTTTGTGAATAATAAAAGCGCTTTTCTACAGATGAGGAAATAGCCCTTCAGACAAAGATAGTTTGAAAATACGAGTACTAGTGAGGGGATTAATTAGATTATCAGCAGATTTTTTTAAGACAACTGGGGATAATCCATCAGGACCTGGAGAAAAATCATCTTTCAGTTTATGTATTTTGTCTACTAACTGCGCTGAAGTAATTTCACTTGACGAGGGAGATATTTGACAACAGTTGTTCAGGTAAGAAAAGTATTCAGGATCGGTGTCATCAGATTGCGCCGATAACGATTGACTAAAGAAATTCGAAAATAGATTAGCGATGGTTGAGAATTGATGGATAGCAATCGAATTTTTTTTTGTGTTAATAAATTGGTAGAATTTTTTAGGTTCTGAGATGATAGAAAGTTGCATTTGGCTGAGATATCTTTGGTAACGATATTCAGCAAGTAGGGAGAAGTGATAGTAAGCTAGGAGGTAGTTTTGTTGGTCAAAGTCAGAACCAGATTTAACGTATTGTTGCCATAACCTGTTTCCCTTATTACGAGGGAGGAAATGACGAAGGATTTCTGCGTCGAATAAAAGGAGGAGTTTACCTTATACAGTGGAAAATCTTATTGTAGAAGATAGCTACAACAGAATCTGCGGTTATGTTATTGTTTTGAAGAAAACTAAAGTCAACATTTTTGAGAAGATTGTTGAGCTTAATGTAATTGGTTTTACGGAAATCGAAGTGGAAGGAAGTTTCTGAAAGCCTCAAGGAATTATTATCATATGAATAAATAACGAGGAGAGGTGGGTAGAGACGGTATAATTTCGAAAGAAGAAATTCACACTCGAGAGCAAGACAGTTCATGATGTCGGATGTAAAGATCAGATCTAGTTTATTTGAAAAAGGCCAGAGTTTGTGAGGCAATCTGTGAAGAGGATTTATTTGTCAGAAGCTGCATTTGTGGCAACAAGTTAGGATTCTTCATCCGAGTGAGTCCATTGGAGGTGAGGGAGATTAAAGTCACCGAGAACAATAATTTCATCACAGGGATCTGTGATTTCGAAGAGGGAATCAACCGCATTAGTCGCTGGGAGGGGCGAACACAGCAACAGAGGATATAAAGTTTATGTTTGGAGGGAGTAACTTTAACACAGATTAATTTGAAATCGGCGGTAGATGACTTTTGACGAGCTCAGGGTTCAACCGAATTTTGATTGCCAGAAGGACACCTCATCCTATAGAATCATCATTATTTTCACGTCCATCGTCGCGAAATAAACGGAATTCAGGTGTGAATAGTTCCGAATCCCTATGGGGCCAGTAAGTTAGAATAAGATAATTTTAAGTTAAATAAGCTAATTTTTAAGCGTTTTTTTGTATAGCTTGTAAGTGTTAATTAATACAATATAATAAAAATGCATATAAACTGAAACTGAGTTCCGAATCCTTAATATTAGATATTAGATTAGTTTCGGTTAAAGTAAAAATATCATACGGCAGCTTTTGAGAGTTGAGATAAATATAAGTTGTTTTTGAAATCAGACCCCTCACAGTTTGGTAGTAGAGTGATAGACGATTGCTTGCTGAATTGTGGGGCATGTTCGGGACGATAGTAGTTTTTAAAGCTAGAGCGCGTTTTTTGGAGATGCAAGAGACGTTTGTAAGAGACTTGAGAGGCGTATGAGGAGAGATCGTTATCGACGTTTGTAGAAGAGATTGCAATTGTTGTGAAATCTATAAAAATTCATTCTGGTGGCACCAACAAGAATCGAAGGCAGAGACTCTCCGTCCTATGGATTGGAATCAGTTCCCAGGTAATCTGTTCAGAGCCAGCTCAGCATCAACTTTTATCACCTAAGCTGAAAATTAGCTGAGTAATACAGCACACCGTAGCTGGTATGAAACGCTATTGCTTTATTTGTTGGGATTTATCCTGGCAACTCTAAAAATGCATCGGCATGCATCCGAATCCCTCGAGACCAGTACGAGTAACTTTTATTTCGAAAATAGTAAAAAATGACTAAACCCGCCACCTAGACCTATCAGTCTGAGTTCATACATGAAAGAGAGCACGAAAAGTACGGTCAAGCTTCTTGTGCGCAATACTGCTTTCCGAATGCATCCTCTGTCTAATATACAACATACCTACACGCCTCCCAGCTGGCTCCAGCTAAGCACACGAATTTGGCTGAGGGCCCCTTCCACTTGCATGCGCCATGAGCTCGTCCTCTCTCGCCTTGTCTCTTTGGGTTATAGTCGAAAGTTTCCGGGGTGGGATGCTGGTCTCCATGCGTTCAAGATGTCTTATCTATCTAAGTATTATACCAGTTAGGTATTGAAACTACCTCCCCATTCGGTAACAAACGGGATCGGCTATTACACGAAGAAATTTTCTCCCGAATTACCCGAGAGCATTTTCATTCACTTTCGTCAGCTCCCAAGCTTCTGCGTCGTAGAGTAGGACTGGAATGATCAGTATCTTGCACAAAGTCTTTTTGGTTTGTTCGAAAGAGGGCTTTACTACTCAATGGCCTTCTAAGCGCAATACTGTTGTCGGGTTGATAGCGGAGTCGTGGTAGATAAAGTCCCTTACTACCGAAAAGTTGTAGTCGCCTATCGTGACGTTTCTTCCTAGGTGTCGATGTTGTGTGTCGTACTGACAACGTATCCTTCATTTTTCCTTCATTGACCGCTAAACCTATCTTTGCCTCTAACGCTTGATTGGCCTCCCATTATGTAAATGTCGTATGTGTATGCGAGTAACTGACAGATTTTTGAAGGATGGTGCTTCTGTAGTTACTTGTGATGAGTTTCGCACAATTCTTTCAAGAACGATGTGCAAAAAATCACATAACAGCTATTCCCCTTGTTTTAGTCTTTTTCTGATATTCACGGAACCGCGTTCATTCCCCATAGCCATAGTCTCCAGAAAGTTATTAGGAATGCCAAAATTAGGCATTACTCTATATACATTGTTCATCTCTATAGATGAACTCATGTGCGACTTTGAGCATCGTTTCCTTCAAGATCTGCCATTAAGCGGAAAACTGATCTTTGGTAGACCTTCCTCGCCTGAAACTACACTGATTGGGAGTGGCCGGACTGTTTGCAAGGGGTCTTAGGCGTTCACATAATACGGTAGACAGGATTTTATATGTGATGTTGGCGAGATTTATTCCAATGTAGATAGCGTCGTTTGGGGTATCTCCTTCTTTATGAGCGGACAAACAGTTCGTCGGGCATATGTACTTCCGTCGACCCAGATGAAGATAATAAGGGTTGATGTATGCTCTGTGTCAAGCATTACTCTGAACAGTTCGGAAGTTTTGTTAGACTTACGCTTAAAAATTGTTGTCCTGACTTCATCTTGGTCGAGTTGGCGGAAATGTCGTCTGTCTTCGTCCTAATTCATTCTGCCTGACTATGGGATGTTGTTCGTCATCACCATCACATCATCACAGTCCGCAAAAATTATCTTTCCTGATTCTCAGTGGTTCTACTCTAAGTTTTCACTAGTCTTCTACGTTCGATGCTAGCGGCATCGAACTTCTTGAGAAGATTCAGGGAAATTCGATCTGAAAAGGCCCTGCCGTCCTCTTGCCTTTGTAGTAGTTCGACGGTGAATTTCTTCATACTGGCTCTTTGAGCTATTACAGATATCCGTATCCGTATCTTGACTACAACAACATGTTAGCAGCTTGGAATGTTCGGTCATCCAAACCGCTGCAGGAATATCTTGCGTATATCGCGTTATGATCCGTTTGATTGTCGGTTTGTTGATCAGGAGTCATGGATATCAAGGAGTGGAAACTATGGGCTGGCTGTAGTTAGATTGTGTAACATCACCAAATCCATAAATTTATGTTCGTTTCAGGAGGTAATTGTGTGGCGGCGGTACTTCCGCATTGCTTGTAGAGCATTGCTTGTGGGTTTTGTCTATGAGCTCACAGAAGCATGTAATTTCGTCCCTCTCCTCTCTCGGTGGGTGGGCATTAGTGAGAAGGAGTACGCACTGGCTATTTTCGTCGACAATGCTTTCGACAACTCAACTTTTGACGGCATGTGTAACTCACCCAGCCAACACCGCGTATTCGTGAATAGGACCCTAATTGCGAATGCAGAATGCAGCCATTATGCTATGCGAAGTAAATTGGACCATGTAAAGACGATTGACTATTTTAAAGCCCAGGCAAGCATACACGTGATCGACTATTGGCACTAAAAATGGGTTTTCAGTCAATCGTATCGAAACTGAGGTTGTTTTTTTTCATGACGAGGAAGAAACTAGCTGGCCTGACTCATGTAATGTATAAAGGCATCACAAGCTAAGTGTCATCATGTACAACAAATTTCCCTGTCACACCGAAAACTTCTAGGTAGGTTTCGGCTTTCTGTCCGTACGATCTGCGTCACTGCTCTTCTTACCAAACTTCAAAGTATTCTCGGATCATGGAGTCTTTTTTTGCGTGTTTCTCCTATAGATTCGCCGACGAATCCCCATTCTCTCCTCTTGAGAAAAGTAAGTGTTCGTTGGTCCAACAAGGACTATCTTGTGGGCCGACTGTCGTTTGACTCTGGTCTTGTGAACATGCCGTCTGTTGCAATGGCACATCGAACGAAATTGATTTGCCATGTGCTAGTGAATAGTTTCGGTCAGAATCTGAGCCAGGGAAGAAATGTAGCCGGTCAACTCATAGAAAGCGACTCTGGTTTGGTTAATTTGAGTCTGGCTTCCAACCGATCCTGATGGCAATGAACTACGTATATTGTGGATAAGTGGTGGAGAAGAAGAAATACCTGCGTTTCCAAGCCAACTTGTTTCAAAATTCAAAGCCACTCTGAATGCAGTCGCAAAGCTGAATTCCTTGAGTCATCTTTGTGTTCCATGACATAATGGAGTCGTTTTCTAAAAAAAATATTAACATTCTTCCAATTTCAGGAAACACGGCTATAGAGCGGCGCACCGAAAAAGCGACGGAAACAGGCATGAAATGACGACTTTATTGAATCATAATCTCTTGCTTCAAGCACCTGAATGTCTCTAGACGTGATTCAATAATCATACAGCAGCATCATCTGCATATGCTTGGACACAAGTGTCAATACTTTTTAAATTTTCAGGGTAAATAAGTGTTTATCAACATGCGCCAAAGCTATTGAGAAACGACCCCAAAAGTTCTGCTCACTCTGATCTACAGAAAATCCAATATCACAATGTTTCTCGGCGATATATTTGCCCGCCTTAGATGATTTTCGCTCTTCAGTCTATTACCACTTTGCCCAAGGACAGTGTTTTGTACACAAAAGCGAAGGCTCTAACGACGGGTCAGTGTCCAGATTTCCCAGTACCGCTTTTAATGTACTCACAATTATTTGCAAGAAATGTTTCCCCCCTATGAGCAAGACCCAGAGGAAACAATTTCATCAGACCGAATTGACCTTCACGAACACTTCAAAGTCCGGCCTGTAATCCTTTCATTGTATTAAATTCTTTGACCTTCACCATATCCGCCAAAACAATGATGCGAACACGGGAATGACCGGAATTAGCACCTAAATCCGACCTTGTTCTTCACTCAACCTCATTAAATTATTCCAGACACGTCTTGTTCCACAGTTTCTCCTAATTGAGCCACCAGTTTTCACCCATTTCACGAGAGCTATTGGGGGAAGAATATTATGTTGAAATTTTTCGCTTATACTCCCCCATCACCCAGAGTGTAAAGTATACTCCCCCCGAACTTTTGCAAAGTTACTTCAAACCGAAGTCAATCAAATTATAAAGTTCGAAACTTTATCCCGAAAATGAATTAAATTTCCCTTAGTTCATTACAATCTTCATGGTTACACGCCACCTGCTCTTTCAACATTTTACGCTAACCAATAGAGCGAACAAACACAACAAAAAGCCAATAGGCCATTTGACTCCCAACAACTCGTAACAAATTTTCGCAAACAGTGGGCAAAATGTTATTTAATTAACTAAATTGAAAAACATGAAATGTGACACTGAAATGAATGTTCTCTTCCCCAGTTTTCAATAAACGACAACTTTAAAAATTTTGAATACCAAGAAAGCTCTTCCAGTCTTTCGACAACTCCATTTCCAAGAAGCACTACTTTAAAATTAATCGAAACCTACCCAACTTCAATTGCGGAATTCAAAACCAAAAAAACTGGTATTTTCCTTTCTTTGAAATTATTTTCTGCAAAAGGATATCTATCTGACCCCTCAGGTAACAACAACCACAACGGCTACCCTCAATTTGTCCCACCTGATCAATAAACTGCCTTTTCATAATTCAAACTTAATTATCGAAATAAAATCACTTTGCCTTCAATATCAAAATACACAAACAGGGCAAACACCGAATTTGGCAAATAACAACTTCCAACCCCTAATATTCCAGGTACTCCCAGAGTACACTTGAAACCGTTTACGACTAGCAGAGTACAAAGCCAGTAACGTTACTGTGCGCAACTTATGACTTATTAACTTGAAAGCCCTCAAACCGAATATGCAAATTTTTAATAATTCTAAAAGCATATTACAGCTTGTTACCGGCACCAAAAATTGGCGGCCCTGACGAGAGTTCGAGTACCACAACCTTAGCCAAAGGAATACTTCGACCCCCAAAAAAAAAAACAAGAAATCTACTGCGCGCTACTTTTCTGACAAAGAGCATCCCTGTAAACCATGGCGGCAGTCGCTATAGCAGTGTGTACAGCAGGTCGTAGTCGGCCCTCCAGCACATACCGCGCTCCAAAACAAAAAAGGTCAACATACTAAATGTAATGCATTTTTTATGATTCCCTTCGGAAAATAGCTACTCGTACGAACTGAAAGGAATGTGGGAGAATTACGGTGGAGAATAAACGAATTATTGTCGAAAACAACTTTGTTTTGCGTTGGTTTTCTTTGACAAACTTTTGTTTTTGGTTTTGTTTTCGTTTTTGGATCTCACCCTCTTTAAATAATGGTTCCCGCTCTTCTATTTAACCTTTTAGGTGGCCGCTCTCTAGCTAATGATACTCATTATCTTCTTTAAGCAACTATGTGGAAGAATTCAAAGTACAAATGAGAAGTGAAGGTCTTCATGAAGAATTCACGCTATCCACCTTCTTGTTTTTATAACGAATATCACGTTTTCTGTCATGATCCGTACTTAGCACGCAATTTCGTAGGATAAACAAGCCAACATTTGCAGTTTATTTAAATAGTGGTACCACTGTATGTGTGTGTGTGTCTGTGCGTGAAGAAAATTGCACGATTTTGTTGTCCCTAATCAGATACCAAGAACATCAATTTTCATAGATACCAGTGGCCCATTTTGCTGACATGCAGGACTCCCAGGTTTGCCCTTAGGTATTACTTCGCGGGGCTGGTTGAAATTATGCTGCATTTACCGAGGCCGGCTCTTTGTTTCTTCTCAACCTTACAGCTCTTCGTAGCTCGTTCTGAACCCGCACTATAAATGAGCTGATTTCCACCCTGGTCCCTTCATGTGACCTACGAGGTCCTCTGGGCTTGGCAGGTTTCTTCTCTCCAGATATGCTCCGTATCCACCTCCTGGCTTGGTCATTCTAGACCCATCAGCGAGCCATCGCACCCAAATCTAGGGTGATATTTCTGATATTTCTGATAGCTGCCATGCCCGGACAGGAACTGTATAAGATAGAGGTTACAGTCCTCTCTTGGCTTCGTTGTCGAAGGTTTGATGACGGAAATTATCTTATGGATCCAACTGTATTTTGTGAAGCTGACCCGCCTGACTTGCCATATTGCTGCCGATATTGCCCTTTCTTCCTCTTTGACTATCTATCTGGGTTCGAGGAGCGGTTAAGAGACACCCTCTGTATCTCATTCGCAAGGATGTCGTGTTGCCGGCTAACATACTGTATAGCCTGATTCGTCCAAGATTGTTTGACAGTTGCTGATAACTCTGACTGCTCAGAGCGTGAATTATCACTAGTGCACCCACCCAAACCGGGGTAGCGTATAAGATGATCGAAATGACTACTTTGGACCGCAGCATCTCCGGGGCATTCCGATGTTCGGAAGCATGAGAATGCCTAAAGCCTTCACTCCGAAACATTTTAGGGACTCATTTGATTGATTTGCCTACGACCCAAAAGTTCACATAATCAACGGTTATGCGGCTGGTTATTTGGACAGGCTCAGTATTTCATATCAACAGTATTAAGCGCCATCGTCTGTGTGATAATTTGACTTCCTGTTGCTGCAAAAGTCTGTGGCTATGTTCAGTATGCAGTATGATGTATCTATTCTGGACATGTTCTATAAGTTCGCCGAGTTAAAGGCATGTCAAGCGTTATTATTGCACAATACTTCTCTATTCCGCATCCCCACCTTTCCACCTCTTTTGCTTCAGCTCCTACTACGATTTTTGTTCTCTCATAAAACATTATTTTTTGATAGGCAAAACGGCGAAGGAAACAAAAGAAAAGTTGAATAAATATTATGTGGGTAATGCTCCGTCAGATTACATCGTCAAATATGTATTGGTTTCGAGAGTTTCGTGGTAGCCGCAACTCCACTACCGATCAAGTCGGTTACAGAGGACAATGTCAAAAAAATACATGAAATGGTGTTGGCTGACCGGAGAGTGAAAGTGCGCGAGCTAGCACAAATATTAGTACTGAGCGCATACGCCATATTTTGGGCAATATTCTGCATATGAAAATGTTATCCTGCCGCTGGGTGCCGCGCATGCTCACTCGGACAGGTTCAAGAAGTTGGGAAATCGCTGGAATAAGTGTATCAAGCTAAAAGGGGACTATATTGAATAAAATAAAAAAACATTTAAAAAAACAAAAATGTTCATTCCCAAGGAGGTTACTTTTCACCCCACCTAGTATTTGGCATCGATTATAAAACACAAGTTTCTGAAGCTGTACTGATAGTCTCTGCCTACATTTCCTTCCGCCACAGGCTGCTATATAATCGTATGTACTATCCAGGACCTTTTTTAGATTATCAAACACATTGATCAATATGACGAAGGTTCCCCAGGTAGTTTGTTAACTTTTGGTAGTAGCTTTAGATGTTGGAGTTTGCATGGAAAATATTTCCTTTTCCAGACACCTTTGCGTCGGACCTCACCTTCACCACCTTGGTGGCCTTTTTCGGGATGCAAACCAGTTCAGACACTTTGTTGTCTCCTATTTTCCTGCATACCTCGAACAATTCCGCCGAAGAGATTATGGGGATGTGTTCCATACTCCATACCCAGCGAAGAAGTATATATTGCAATAATTGATCTGCGTCGAAACAGATGTTAAACTATCTAGGTTAACTTCGAGGGGACCTGTTGTCCTTAAGCTTGTTCATCGTTCGGCGTCTGTAGCTTCCTGAACTGATGTAATGTAATGGCCATTTCTAGATCGTGTCTCACCAATTTGAAATTGGTTCTTCGTTCCTGGAATTCCAGTCTGCCTCTCCTTTGCCTCGTGCACTTGCTCGCACATTGTGAAGATGCCATGAATCAGATGATGCCAAAGTGCCTCCGTGGATCCGTTGATCGCATTGGCGCTAGTGTTCAATATTTCATTGAACATAACTTTGTCCAAGAGGTCGTCTTTGCACTTATGCCCTGTTAGAGTGGGTGCTGGCTTCGCCAAAGTTAAATAGTTCCGCCTGGTGGTCGCTGTTAAATTTTCCGCAAGAGTCAGTTTCTTATAAATTTGATGTCAATGATCGACCACGTACACCTTTGAAGAGAACTTTTCCACTTGCGTACGTAGTCCTGCCACGTCAATCGGTAACCCAGGCTTTGAATAATCACTTGATGCCTTCCTCGTGCGTCCTCTAGGACCTTCAGATATACCGTCAGTGGCAGACGAGATGCACATAGCAACTATAGAAATATACACATTTCATCCTATCTGAGGTTGTGTACGCTCAGTACCTACAGATGGCTTTGTTAAGAAACAGAATAGCCAATTTTAACTTACTTACACTTTTGAGTGGACTCAAGCCACTAAGTCTCACGGTTCTCACCCACTGCCTCCAGTTAAAGCTTCAAGGTGATTTAGGTTCTTCTTCTTGTGTGCAGCACCTACAATGAAGTCTTCTTCTACTGCGTCCCCTATACTGATAGGCAGCGGAGGATTTTCGAACTGGAGCATTTATATAGAAAGGCTCCATTATGTCATAGCAATCTCCAGTGGCTTGTGCACACTTTTACGAGCAGATCGACATAGCCCTCTTATATCGGAAAGACCAAAGCCCGTCAACGCAAATGACCCCAAAATCAAAAAACTTGGCATTCTAAACGGCCTGGGGTGTCTTGCGCTTCTGTACCGTAGTGGAGCACTGGGATAATGAAGGTCTAATATGTGTTTGTTGACAAAGTTGACAAAGCCATGTCAAAGACATAATGATTAATCAATTTAATTGTTCGTTTAATTTCTGAAGAGGTGTCATTATCACAGCTAATATCGGAGCCACGGTAGATAAAGTTTGTTCGATTTTTCGATGTTGTACTTCCCGATATTGATGACTTTATATACTTGCCGCTGACCCCAATCACAGCTAAACCCTATTTTGCGGATTTTGTTTCAAACGCACCACTCACAACTCACTGTTATATCAATGTCGTCAGCATATACGAGTAGTTGCACGAAATTTTATAAGAATGTGCCCCACATATTAGCTTGCGAGTTTCGTACAATTTTCCTAAGAATGACGTTTACGGAGTTACATGCCAGCTAATCACTGAGTGTAAACCCCTTTGTGACGTCAATGTTCCCGTCATTCTTCGTCATTCTGGACTATTGAACGAGTTTAGCCGTAATACAACTCTCTACGAGTATATGAGGGTGAGCCAAAAATTCCCTCAAAATTGAAATAAGGAACACTCCTTTTGGCAAAAAAATAATTTCTCGATCCCCTCAAAATAGGCCTTTGTTTCATCGATGACCCTTTATTCGACCCAAATGTCTTACCGCCGAGCCATTTCTTCATGTTTGGGAACAGAAAATGGTCAAAGGGGGTAAATCTAGAGAATATTCTGGATGAGGAGGCGATTCATTACCTATTTCGAGCAATTTTGCCATTGCGACTGCGGATTTGTGCGCCGGTGCGTTGTCCTGATGAAAGAGAATTTTTTCCTCGCCAAATGCGGTCGTGTTTGCTCCAAATCGACGTCGAATCGCTACAACAGCTCTGCATAATAGGTGACGGTTATCGTTTTATCCTTTTCAAGTTAATCGATGTGAATGATACCGCGCCCATCCCAACAAAATGTGGCTGTGACCCTGTTGGCCAATAGACGTACCTCGGCCTTCTACGACTGTTCCTTGGTCTCTGGAGTTTTCTGAGCAATCCATGTTTCGTGCACGGTTACTTACTCTTTCGGATTGTGATTGAACATCGCCAAACATTCATTTGAAGTTGTCAAACGATTGCGTTTGTTGTCAATTGCGAGAAAACTGGCGTATACCTTTTTCGTATCCAAATATTATTGCAAAACTGTTCGCGCTCCTTCACTCGCCGATCGAACAATATCATACCGTGGATTTTATCGACCATTTCTGGTGTTGTGCCCTCAATTGCCGACTAGAATGTTCTGCGTCACTTGTTCTGCATCGAAATTGAGTAAACCAGTGGTAGATAGTTCTAATCGGTGGTGAAAAGTCCCCATTAACTTTTCAAGCTTTTGTTTGGGTTGCATGATTTTTTTACGAAAGTTCTCGTAGTCGTCTGTTTCAAATGGCTGTAAGAATAAAACTATTTGACAGATATGTCAACGCAGGTACGTTCTTTTGAAAGATACCTTTTGACAAGCAAAATATTGTATTTTTCTTCTTTTTTTTAATAATTTAACACTTAAGTGGGTATGAATACACTGATAATGCCTCAGCATGCGTTACGTTTTTTGGGGAATGGGATAGAATGAGAAAGAAAGATGTTTGGGCTCAGTGGTTATTTAGACTTTCATAACCCGGGTTAAAGAATTCTTTCTCCCTGAAAAAGGATTTTGAATCGTACCCGACATTTAACAGTCTCTGTCTCACTGTGGAATTCTGGCCATTATGGTACAGATAAAAAAAGGGTATCAGGTAGCGTAAGTAAGATATCAAATTCGCAAAACAAGAAAGGAACTTCTGCGGATCCCTAAAGTCAACTAGTTTTGCATAAGGAAACCCTGGATAGCCGGCATCCGCTAGCAATAGAAGTAATGACTCTTAGGTTACTTGACATAAAGAGACACTAGATATATAAAACTTCATACTTCCTGGTTGCACTCGCGTTTCATCAAATCTCTCAAGTATTCCAAAGAACATAGACGGCTTGAACATGAGTGTGACAGATAAATGTGAGATCAAAATTATTTGATCCAAATTGATAAAAGGAGGAGCTGCAGCCTACTGGCGTCATCTTTAAAAATTGTGTTTTTAGTTAAAGTTTTGTGCCAGTTGCTCGAAACTTCTTTCGAGAATTTTAATTGCTTTCAGACAATTTTTTTTCTTTTTTTCTTTTTTTAAATGAGCGCGCGCTCAAGGGGTTTGTTTTGTGTACCCTTAAGGTGATTGTTCACAGCCCGGGCAAAGGAAATTTAAGGAGGAAGAAAAGAGAGGTACCGATGTACATTGTTTTTAAATGTTTGCAAGTTATAACGACCAGGAAATATAGAGATCGGCTGAGCATTCCATAAGCGAGTTGTACGCCTTAGGAACGAATCACGATATTTTCGAGTACGTCCGAAAATGAGCTTGAGGGTATACTGATGAGCAGGGTTAAGATTTTGTTGACATTAAAAAGTAAGAAAAGGCAAAACAAAACACTTAAAAAGGCAAAAAAAAGGCATTTATTAAAAAAACACAAACGGAATGCAAATTTAGTTATAGTAGCATTGAACTACCAAAAGCTTTTTGAAATTATCTGGTAATAATCTTCTCCGGTTGTCTCTTAGAAGTGCGTTTAAGGAGTTAAATGACCTTTCCACTTCAGCTGAAATGAGTGGAGCCCATTTAAAGCCTTCAACATTACTAATATCAATATTTTCTGGAAGTTTAGAATACAAGTCGCCGTTCATTACAGAATTTATCTGCTCAATCGTTTTCAGCCCCGTATTTGCATTGAAAATGGCAGTAAACTTTTTCAAAACTTCTTTTGCTATCGGCCCTTTTGCTTTTTCCAAGTTTTGCTGAACATTCTTTAAAAACGGAAACACTTCCTCAATTGATGCTCCTTAATGAGAAGAATGCTAGTTAAAATTACAAGTATAGACTCTCAAAAATACCTCTTTTTTGTAAGTCTTCAAAAATTTGTTTTTTTGGGTCGACTAAAAATCCAAAATTGATTTTGGTATATGCCAGCTGCGCTTGTACTGCTTCATCGTGAATCAATTCCTTCGCAAACGCAACACAGCTTGCATCGTCTTCAAGAACGTCGACGATTGTTTTGATCCTAACAAAATTATCCGCATAATACGTTGCTGCCTCTAGCCAAGTCCCGCAACGAGTTAACACCTGGTGTAATGTAAATTCAAACATTCAAATTCAAATTTAATTTTAAGTAAATTTACGGGTTGAGGAGGTACTCGTAGTGGCATGTCAGGTTCCATCTCCTTAAAAACAGCAATCCGGGATGGACTTTTTAAAAATATTTTCTTCATATTAGATACAAAGGTGTCAACTTTTGAGTGGTGACTGCGTATGCTTTTACAGACTCACTATGTACACCGTGAGCGACGCAAGTTACGTGAACCATTTTGGAATATAATATTTGCAGTGATTTGCCACTCTTTTTCATATACGGTGCAGCGTCTGTTACGAACAACAAAACTTTCTCTCGCTTAAGTTCATCTGGCCACAGCAACCGCATTGAATCGTCAAAAAGCTGGGCAATGGTTGTTGAGTTTACTTTCTCCAGAACTTCGAACGTTAGTAGGTACCCTCGACCGTATGCTCGCCCAACAATCACATTTGATACACATCGCCCTGCTTTGTCAGTCGTTTCCTCGATGGATACAAAAATATTGTCGTCGCCAATTTCAGATCGGATTTTATGGAGCGCTTCGAGGCAACAATCTTCGTCGTAATTTTTTTTTTTAGTGTAGACTCGTCTGGCATTTTTTTTGTGTGTACTTCTCTATAAAAGTCTGGAACTCTGGACGATTGATTGATTGTCACATACTAACAACATTCTTGTCATATCGCTGTAAAATTAATTGAGTTTGAGTTTTTGGTTTTGTCTTTAAAGCCATTGCTTGTTATGCTCTTTTTATATGCTGTTCAATGTAATATTTTTTCGTGGTTGGCTTTTACACCACACAATTTGCACAAAAGGACCTTTCCGTCAGATGAAAAATAATCTGATCCAAATTTTAATACAAAATTTTTTAATTTTGTTTCCTCTTTACAAGCCGTTTTAGGCATTTTAGAATTTTAATTGATTTCTTCCAGTTAAAAAAAAAAACACTCCGAGATACAAGTAACGTCCACGTACAGAAACTAACTTCGAGTTACTGAGTTTCATTGTTTGTATTAGGCCATCAAGATTATTGTATTCGCAGACGTTTCTTCTCTACATTTTAAAGGAGTAACGGAGAAGATGCAACCACACT
Source organism: Volucella bombylans (assembly GCA_949129095.1). Classification (NCBI taxonomy): domain Eukaryota; kingdom Metazoa; phylum Arthropoda; class Insecta; order Diptera; family Syrphidae; genus Volucella; species Volucella bombylans. The sequence goes on from OX422143.1 coordinate 150,575,728, forward strand.
GAAATGTATCGCACCATATGTATAGAAGGATTACATTTCCAAAAAAATTACTATCCCATACAATGCAAACAATCTGTGTAAAGACATTTGAATGGCACCCGCGATCTTTCCCATTTGCATACAAACAAGAACTTTGCAATACAGTTATACCCACAATAACGTCTGTTGTCACATAAAATACAAACCTTTTAGAAATTTAGGTATGTGTTTTACGCAGTGCGAATAAGAAGCATGATAAATATATACAGATATAAATATGTGCATTGTTCTAAAAAAAATGTATAGCGAACAAACAAAGAAAAGAGCCAAAAAGGCAAAAAAAGGCAATAATGGTATAAAAAGGCAAAAAAGGCAAAATAAAATATATATATGTATATGGAATTAGGAGGACATGAAACGTGTTTGTGTAAAGTCGGTACTACGAGTATCTTCCGATTAAGCAAAAAAAAGAGGCAAAGTTAGCAAAATCCTATCGCTGCTGATGAGCATTCATAACGAGACGGGTGTTACGGTTGAAAGTTTGAATGGGCGGAATGCGGAATGGCGATTTCAGTGGAGCACTGGTGGTGGAAATAGCGATAAAACCCAGTGGGACACGAGACATTATTTCGGTGTTCGAGAGTGTCAATTGATTGACTGGTATTGTATCATCAATAAGTTTTATCGCACGGTTTTGAATCCTATCTAGCAGAGATGTTTTAGGAGCACCTGACCAAATGTGGGCATTGTACTCCAATTTTGGGCGGATGAATGCCTTATATATTGAGACCAGATCAGAGGGGGTAAAATATTTCTTATATCGCTTGAGGAAACCTAGACATTTCGCAGCATTTTTGGCGACATCGAATATGTGGTTATTCCAACGTAAGTTGTCACTGACACACATACCGAGAATGGAAAGATTTTCGGTTTCGACGGTGCAAGTGCCATTCATGGATAATGGCTGGGTGTTTAAATTTAACAACAGCAGACAGCATTGCGTTTTGGAAGCATTAAATTCCACTCTGTTGATAGTTCCCCAATTGGTTAAGCTGTTAATATCAGAATTCAATGGTCTTAATATACGATGTGGTTCCTATTCAACAGCCAAGGACAGGGACTTGAATCCGGGAACGAATATGAAAAGCAGAGAGTACTGTCATCAGCAAAGGAATATATTGGATTAGAAGTAGCAGACAAGAGATCATTAATGAGAACTAAAAAGAGTGTCGGAGACAAAACAGAGCCCTGGGGCACACCAGCATTTATTTTCTGAATATCAGACTTGAAACCGTCCAAGATAACTTGAATTGAACGTTCCGAAAGGTAATTTCTAATCCATTGAAGAAGAGAGTCGTCGATCCCAAATACACGCATTTTCGACAAAAGAGCCTGATGCCAACTCTGTCAAATGCCTTAGAAATATCAAGTGCAACTATCTTGCTTTCGCCAGATTGATGTACGCTTTGGTTCCACTTTTTTCAGTTTTTAATGCATTTTATTTTCTTAATCACTAACTCTTACATACTAACAAAAAATGCTTAAATGCTAGCTTACAATTACTTAACAATCTTATACTAACTTACTGGCCCCACACAGGCACTCTAAGCTACTCTAAATTCTTATATCTATGTCTTTCGACTTCATTTACATTTTATTTGGAAATATTTATTTTATATACTTAGGGCTAAGAAAAAAATTTGATTACAAAAACTTAGCATATGGACAATTTTTATTTTTTATAAAAACTTAATATCTAACTTAAAATCAACCTTAGTCTACTTAACCTACATACACAAAATACACATAAACACACTTAGACATTATGTTAGTACGAGTATATACCTTTATATACACTAACACATGTATATTGTATATATTACTCAAATGCTAACCTAAACCTATGTAAGCTGGCCATCGCTATTTACAAAGCAAATATATTGGTCAGCCCTGCCTCATTAGTGAGGCTGGTCCGTAATTGACGGAAACGACGACAAAACATCTTCTCCATCATTCAACCACCAGAAATTCTGGTGCTGCCGAACGACATCCCTCTTATCGCGATTCCCCACCGCCCTACTGAACCTGAGGCGATCCACACTGCCGTGTGCGACGTCTCTGTTGTAGTTGAGTCACCTGTCCCCAGCTGTCCGAGCGACATGGAAGCTTTGGTTCCACTTTTCGGTAAGACATGCCATCAAATCACCAGTGGACCTGTTGCTACGAAAACCATATTGTCGGTCATTGAAAAGTTTTCGTGTTTCGAGATATTTCATGAGCTGACGGTTTATCAGCGTTTCCATGACCTTGGAAAGAAGGGACGTAACTGTAGTGGGTCTGTAGGAGGAGAGAGAAGATGATTCACCTATCTAGGGACGGGCTGGACAAATGCTGTTTTCCATCTGCTCGGGAAGAGTTCTAAAGAGTAGGATTGATGATAAAGCTTACGCAGTGGTTTTGCCAGCGAAGAAGAACACCTCTACAGAAGAAGGTGAGATACTCGCATACCATCTGGGCCAGCGGATTTATGTACATTAAGATCTTTAAGTACTTTTGCTACTACACGAGTGCGAAAGTAGATTCGTCCTATTGAAGATTCGATGCACTTAAGTGTAGGCGGAGACAAAGCACAATCTGGGAGTGTTGAGCTGGCCGCAAAGTGTGCAGCAAGCAGATTGGCCTTGTCCAAAGAGCTGAAAGCTGGAATATCATTGTAAATGACCGTTGGGATGGAGGATGAGGAGGAATTTATAATGTTACGACCAACAATTTTTACTGCCTTTGGGACATTGCAGTATTTTTTGCCTCGATTTTTGGTCGTGTTGTAAGTTTTAAATTATGCATTTGTGTACGACCATATATAAACTTCCTTTTCTTTAGAAATAAAATAATTACATTTTCGCAAGGATGTATGTTTTTGGAAAGGATTTCTCGAATATTCCGAAAGGAGACTGCTTACAGCAACAGAGAATGTTCAGCCAGTAGTGTTACAAAATACTGTGTAGACTGTTCTTTAAAACCCAAACCAATCTACATTATCCTAAGTGGTGGAAGGCCAATCACACGACTTCAAATAATTTCAGATCTATTGGTACATAGTCCGCTCTACTAAAAATTCGGGAGTAGCAGGTAAATGTAAAAGATGTGAATGACTACAATTATAATTTTAAAACACAATATGAGCGCCACAGGGTAGTATCACTGATAGAAAAATACATCCATATAAGAAGACTTACCATCGGGCTTTTCTCGAAATGTTGTAAGTATAGACGGGATTCTACTCAGATGCTGCATTATTTGCCCAGAATCAACTCGATTTTGAGAGTGTAAGCTGAAAAGCGCAGATGTAAATATTAATTCCACAAATGCCGATATCTTGTTAAAAATGAAGAACAATGGCTTTGACTCGATGTCCTGTGCTGTCGATGATAATGGTCATATTCAGGCAAATTCCACCAGCACTAATACTGGTGAGTAATTAGGCTCGCTGCTCGCTCTTCCGTAAAAATAGACTTGTTCCCTTCACTAATACCAAACTACAGTCCGCCACATAATAGAGGAACTGATCGTAGACTATCTAATGCACGTGTAGCCTCTAGCCTTACAAAAATGCGTTCGAACACAGCAGTAATATTGTACCGTGGTTTTGTACACAGCGGCTGTGAGACCCATTCTAATATAAAGTTCTATAGTTTGGTGAGGGATATTAGGGAAGCATTACCAATTCTAAAAACTCACCAAAATCCAGAATACTCTTGCGTGGAAATTCTGGAGTCAATTCGGACAACACCCACAGCGGCATTGAAAATTATGCTTAGCCTCATTCTTTTGAATCAATACTTTAGTAACTTGCGGGCAAATAGATCTTCAAGGCCTGGAATGAAACACCCTTAGTCAACCGAAACCTACGGCCAATACTAGTTTGAAGACTGCAGTAAACTTCACCGTATGGTCAGATGGCCTCTTCTTCAAGTTAAAGAACCTAGTCAAACCACTGCTGTATATTCTTTTTTTGGTACGCTCATCGTGAAGAATGGCGATACGACTTCTGCTGGAACATTGGACATTAAAAATGGTCTGCAACAAAGTGTTCTCAATTCGCCGATCCTATTTAGTATCTAAACAAGTGATCTTGCGAGTTTACTTCACCATGCCATAGTGCACGCAGACGTTTCGATCGCTTACAGATCAGGTTCAAAAATCGATGTCATTAATATGTTCTTGCAAAGTGACTTCGCTAAGATTAAACGATATTACGATGACTGGAGATTGAAGATCAACTTTGTCTGGAAACTCTGCGGATATCAGGAAGAACTGGCGACTGTCTTCGATGACGGAACAACAGGGGCCGCCATTTATTTGTCGAGAAGTACTCAGATACCAAACATATGCCACTGTATGCTGTTCTGGCCAGAGCAAAAGGTGATTTTTCCCTGACAAAGAGACTGTTTTATAGCAGCCAACTCAATGCGGAGGTGAAGGTAATCTACTACATGGGCCTTATCCGGGCTATGCTTGTATTTGGATGTTCCCTGTGGTTCAACGTGAGAGCAAGTTTAATGGTAAATATTCTGATGTTTGAAATGGCTTGTCTTCGCATGTACAGAACACCAGAATGCCAGTACACGAAATTCTACCCTAATGAGATCTTATATAAAAGAGTGACCCTAAAATAAGTGGGTAATTCGTTATTAAGCTGACTCGAAGTGATATTGCGAGCAATCAACTCGACAAACAACCTGATCTCCGGGGCTTATTACCCTAATCGTACCACGAGTGTGTGCACTTTAACGGAGTTGTTCGCCCAGAAACGTTCCTCTACGTCGCTCAAACAGCTGCGGACAAGCAACTCAATTACGACAGAGACGTCGCACATATAAATGCGATTTAATAAGTCCATCAGGATTAGGATGCTTACAGTGTCTTCCAAACAGAAGAAACAAAGGCTAACAACCGAAGGCGTAACAATTTTTAATGAAGGTGCTATCGCCAAAAGGTCAATTAACTCTACGCCGACAGTTATGTTAAAGTTGTTAAGGCTCAGCACTCTACGGCCCAGAACGGTACAATTACCCTCTACTGGGTATCAATGCCTATAGACATCACAAGGCAATAAGTTACGAGTAGTGATCAATGTTGGCCACGAGGAACATTTAAAATGCTGGAGACTTGCTCGATTGCAAAGTGATCCACCTGGTTGGTGGTGAGTTAGTCGAAATACCGCCAGATCACCCTATGAATGTCGAGTTACAGGGACCGCGTGCTTGCTATGATTGTATATAGCAAGCAGGCTATATTCATCCGTCTTTGCTATCAAGGATCTTCTTCTTCCATGGTGTTTGCAGTAAAATCGCCCGAGACGATTTCAAAATCATGCTTAGGACATTGAGCATATGACTTGTCGTTGAGCTCATAGAAACAGTTCTTCGTGTCATGGTCCTTCGCCTCCGTCGGGGCATGAACACATATAAGTCTGGTCTTGGCGAACTTTGCCTTAATGTGAACTATCGTGAGTAGATTGTTTAAATACTTGAAACTCAATAAATCTTCTCTAAGACAGACTGTAGTGATGAATCCATAGCAGTACATAGTATCCTCAGTAGCAATTACCGTAATACTCGTACATTTCCTTCTTACACTCGATCAATTCCATCGCACTTCTTGGATGGCGGTTTTAGACCAGTCTAAGGTCTCCGCATGTTGTTCGGCAGCACGTGACCTCTTAAGACGCCTAACAGTATAATCTGCAATATCGGAAGTCATTTGCTTTTTTCGAGAAACATGGGCGGTTAATAGTGCTATCATTCGAATACAGGGCTCTTGACTGTTGTGCTTATGCCTGCACAAATCCATAAGCCGCCGACTTTTAACTTCAACGACTTTGAGGTTGCTCTCGCACTTTCCGCCGCCTCACCTTTTTTAGAGTATCAACTTGTGTCTCCTTTTTGGTCCGCGGCAGATATTTTCTATTTAGATACACCAACCGGTAGCTTGTGCAAGCTGAATGGTATACACTTGCTCGGTGCCCCCAATCCGCCACCTGTGGACATGCGCGATATGAGAACTGTCTAAACTCCACTCGAATAGAAGATAATCTCAAGAGTAAATATGTATTCTAGGAACGTAGTCTAATAGCCCCATGCAATACACCCCCATATGAATCAATTATTTCAGCTCATCTTCAAATCTGTCTAAAAGCATCAAACCCTCGTAAGTATCTCGTTTTTATCACGACGGCCTTATCCACATAGACAAATTCTATTATCCCTACCAATTCATGGTGAAAACCTTCTTCCATATGCTTAAGATGAATGGAAGCCAAAAAAATCAATAAAACACTCGATTTTCAGTTCCATAAACCGTCAACGCGAATTCCCAAAAATTTAACTGCTTGCCGCCCTCGCCTGCCTCCTGCTGCAGGCGTTACTGTCATAAATCTCCGAAATTAAACAATTTCACAAGTGCCTACTCTCTGAGAACTGTGAAATTTCTCCAATTTCTCCAAACCCATAGCGTTACGGAGTTGAAGCCTACTCAGATAATCTGGTAACTAATTTACGAGAACATTTGCAACTGACACCGACTCTTCTTCCATACGAGAAGAACAAAAAAGAAAGAAATAATAAGAAACACTCTCTGAAAATATTCATCTCGTCGAAGAGTGTACCCACACCCTTGTCACCATTTCTGGATGCTCGTACTTAACCTCCACCTTAATTCACTTTCTGTTCCGAATTTTAAATCAGTTACTTGGAGTACGTTCTACAAGGGGACACCTCATAGAGATTGCCTCCCCCATATTCAGAACTAGTGTTGGAGTACGCCTCCTGTATTCTGTTTCTACTCTATCTTAGCAACTCGAATCCCAGGGATTTCAAGGATTCCTCATGCCATGTACCCGTTATAGCGCGTTTCCAGCTCCGAGACAATAATTTTTAATCTCTTTCAATTCTCCGGGCTTGATTTAGCAATGTAGACGTGTTCGAGATGAAGTCAGTCGTTTGTTTGAAACGGTCGACGCTCTGTTTTACGCCTTCTTCTACTATGCACTACACCACGAGGTGATGGCGAATTATGGTTTTAAAATTAAAAGTAATGGCACTGCAATGACGTGTCGACAATTCATGACCGTAGCCTGTAGACATCTCTGGTAGCAGCCAACATTTACTGCCGGATGTTGCGGCGAATACCAGGATTAGAGAGGGAACGGACCTTAAAGGGATGCTGTTAGTTATGGGGTGCTGGCAGTTTAACTAACAAATGGCTTGATAGCAGTTATACGAGTACGAATTTGTATGGTTCTGGTGGTAGGTTCACTGCTCTAGATTGCGAATAGAAAAAAATGAAAGGAAGAGCCAGTGAAACATTGAAAATTACTTACCCAGTGGAATTCCAGTCACGTTTTGAGGACCTTAGCCTCGTTGGGCATCAATCCAAATGAAATGCTGCGGTTACTGAATATTAGATATTACGCTTCTACCAGAACACGTGTTGATTTGAATAATTGGCTCCTAGGGCCATGACAAGTGGGTTAAAATTGATAATTTCGCAATTAATTGGTAATTCGAACATTTTACTGAAGTCCCTTCGAAAACATGCCGTTTTTGGGGTAATCAAAATGAGTTCTTATCGATTCTTACGAACTTCTAAACATTAGTCAACACAGAGTGCCTCCTCTGTACAAGGGTGCCTTCAACACCGCAACTGTAGACGAATCACTAATTTTGTGGATCGAAGTAAATAGATGCTGTCGGTGGTGTCTGTAAGTCGGCGTCCCATCCCAGCTTTGGAGTATATGTACTAGTAAATCATAAGGTGTACTCATTCTCTGTTGGCACGGACGGATCATCAGGAATGGGCTTTCAGTCAATTTGAAGAAGCAGCTTAGCTTGGCTTGTATAGTCCTGAAATTCATCACAATCCGTTTCTTGAGCGATGTTAAGTACCTGGTGTTACCTTGTATAGCAAATTTATTTAGATTAATCATTTCGAAAGTCCCTAAAGAGCTTTCTTGCAATTTAAGGGAGCCTTTAGCAAAACATGGGACTTGTCGGTGTTGGTGCTGCTGGATATAGATTGATGTTCATGGTTCTAGCTGGGATTTAAGATGTCTTGGATTATGGCAAACTCACTAAGCTCTCTTTGTGATGGCCTGCGTCTACTGTAAGGACTTTCATAGAGCATTCTATCAAAGCACAATTGTATGTTGAATGACTCCCTAGGCCACAGGCGAACCATAAGAATATTTTCGAAAATTCTGCGCCTGCGGTTTTTCCTATTCGGCCGACTCAAAACACAGCTTCGTGGAATGCTTTTAAACAGCCGAAAGGAGATCATTGAAAAATCGTTGAGCATACTGAAGGCCATACCAAACTTCCAGTATCAGATATGGTTCGAGGGCTCGTCAGAATACGTTTGCACTAAAAACTTGGAGAGATGGTGGAATATTCAAATCTGTTGGGTACTGTGGCATAGGACCTTTCTACGAAAAGGAAGACTAGAATCTTAGCAAATCGAAACAAATAATAATAAAGGAAGCTAATTCGGATTTTGAAGTGTGCCTCTTGTAAAGACTTTTGCCGAAAGATCGAAACAGTCGGTAAAAACATCAGTCAAAGTTCTCAAAACGGAGAAACCAGCCAGATTGGAATCGCTCTGACTTTCCCTGCCGCATGCTTCAAACTCACTTCTCAGGTAAGGTAATCAGAACCTGCTCACAACCAGCTCTTATTAACAGAGCTGAAAGTGAGCTGAATAACACAACACTCCGTAGCTAGTACGAGTATATGAGGCTATCAAATACGCTGTTGCTTCCTGGAGTAATCTGTGCAAGTTCGATGTTTCTTGTGTCACACAAAGAGAAGGCTGTCACGCAGACGCGGAAGAAGTAAATAATTATTTTCTCAAAAGTAGTGCCTTATTGCCAACACCTCTATTCACTCCTCAGAACTGGTTTGATAGTGCCAGCGTTTCTGTGCCAACTTTTCAAGATTTTAATGTGTTGACGGAGATTGATGTTATCCTATCGGTATTGTCAATCAAATCAAATGCAATTGGTGAAGACGGTATACCCATACGATTTATAAAACTTATTTTGCCCTTTATCGTCTCCCATTTGCTTCATATCTTTAACCACTGCTGGATTATATCGACATATCCCGAAAGTTGGAAAAGAGCAAAAGTCTTGTCAATCACCAAGAAAGCTAATCCAGTAACCGATGCGGATTACAGGCCGACTCGAAATACATACCGCCTTGCCTATCAAAAATCCTCGCATCTGTTGGTAAAAAATTTACTCAATCTGCGCCAATCAGGTTTCAGAGAGTAGACCTGTTCTACTTGTATGGTTAGCATTATCAATGATATACCTACGACGGTCTGCTTGATTTCTCGAAGGCTTTTGACATGGTAAATCATGACCTACTTTGCTAGAAATTTCAGAGTCTTTTTCGCTTCAATATTAGGCTGACGAGCTTTCTGTCAAACAGGTTACGAAAAGTTAATACGAGCAGATCTACAAGGTGGGGCAAAAGTAACGTAATAATGTGAATGTGCCACAAGTGCCATTGTGCTTTGACACATTATGTTGTAGACAAATCGAGAAGTAGTTGACAACAAATAATGGAGCGATACACACCTAAAGAACGCGAAATTATTGTTACTGATTATTTGACGAATTCTCGGTCTGCTGTTTTAACGCACCGTGAATTTCGTCGTCATTTTCCTCGTCGTCCTGTACCATGTGCGCGTTAAGCGTATTATGCAAACTGTGTCCACTCGACAACTCGACCGCAATAGTGCCCGTTTGACGGAGAATATCACTGTTGTGACCGAGGACGTCCGAGAGAGTCCACAAACATCGACAAGACAACAATGCACACAATTTGGCATCAGCAGATGTTCATATCAGACAATATGACTTGCATAATATTGTCAGTAGCTGAAGAAAAATAAGCTTTATCAAATCGCCAATTCGGTTTTAGAAATTTGCGGTCTACCGTAGATGCCACAAAAGCGGTAGTAAACATTGCGACTAAAGCGATAGAAGGGGAAAGATGGCAATGGGGCACAAAACAATATTGCGCAGTGGTAACACTTGATATTAAAAATGCCTTTAACTCCGTAAGCTGGTTATCCTGGTCGGCTTTCTTAAATTCGTCTATGAAACTGCAGAAATTGCCGTGGAAAAAATCCAATTTCCAAGAATGGTTACCATTTTATGATGCTGCGGTTTCGCTTTTACAAGAGCAGTTTGGAGACACCGAGCGTTTAGTCGACAAATACATGCAAGAGCTGGTTTCCCTAAGACCAATACACTCAAGAATAGACGTCGGTGGCTTACGCAACTTGTACAACGCCATAACAGCATGCAGTCGCAATCTAACCGCTTTACAAGTACCTCCTCACCAATACTACGTTATGCTTAAGTCAATTTTACTTCGATGCTTACCCGTTGGCGAAACTGACACTTCGTCTCAATCAAACTGCTCTGCTCTTTCTCAAAGCGGCGACAAACAGGCTCAAGGCGTAATGCGTTCCTGAAACGAGAAGTCGAATCGTTAGAGAAAAGTCGTGTTGCTCCTCTCACTGCGAACTCTAAGCAGATTATTCCAACAACTGCAACTAGCTTAGTTTCAATGAGCGAAAGGGACACATGCTTATTTTGTACATCAGAATAACATGGTACCTATTTTGCAAAAAAGAGACAAATTACGTATAAGCGGTCGCTGTTTTCGCTGACTTTCGTTAAAAAAAATGTCGTAGTGCGAAATGGCTTTCTTGCAAAAAGTGTAAAGGAAAACATTTAACATCGTTGTGCCGTCCTTCATTTATAAAAAAATCATTATATCCTGAAAAAGCAGAAAAATACAGTTGTGCCAATGGGAATGAATAATGAACTCGGTTTTAGAGAATTCGACTGTCTTTTTAAACACAGCTCGGGGCATCGCCGTAGCACCGAGCGAAAATTATTATTATTATTATTAACTTTATTATCAAGTAAAATAAATTACATTAATAATACATGGTTCGAGCACTAGCTACTAGGGCTTTCGGCTAGATAGATAAAATAATAAGTAAAGTTAGGTCGTGAAATATCTTTGATTGATTTGAGTGAGTCTGAATTAGATTTTAAATAGAGTTATGGATATTTAAGTTTTGTAATAGCATAAAAACATTTTTAATGTTGCTTTCTGATGGGGATTTTAGGAGTTCAATTAAGGAGCTGTTGCAGTTGATGATTTTTAATGTGTCCCTGACTTTTTGACAATTCATAAGGTGTTGTATAGATAAGGCAGTACTGTTGGCGCATAGGTGACAGTTTGGTGGTTGACGATTTGCTAATAAGTGGCTATGGGTTAGAAATGTGTGACCTAGCCGAAGACGAAGGAAACATGTTAGGATGTTTTTTGTGCAGTTTACTGGGTATAAAGTTTTTCTGCTTCTGGATTTATTGTGGAGTAATGGTGAATATACTGTTTCCATTCGTCTAGTTCTATTTTCCTCCATAGCCTTCTTACTTCTTTTTGAAGATCTTTGCTGTTTTTGGGATTGAACACAATGAGCGGCTCATTGGACGCAGATTTCGCAATTTTGTCGGCCTTTGTTCTTTCGGCTGTGGCTAGTTTAGCAGCCTGTAGTATGGCTGTTGCTTCCGCTGAGAACACTGATGAGAATTCTGGTAGGAGTCCTTTAATAAGGGTTTGGTCATTTTCGTCCACCGCTGCGAAAGATGTACAGTGTGCTGTCTTCGATCCATCGGTGAAAATCAAGTTCCATTTTCTGGTTTTGAAGTAGTTCATTAAACATTCCTTTAAAGATGTCTTTGTTGAATTCCGTTTTGGCGACTTTGCAGATGTCAGTAATGATGGAGGATTTAGAGAGAAGCCACGGTGGGTATAATGCTGTCTGCCGAGTTTGCAGGTCAAAAGGAATGTCTAGGCGACGGGCGAAGTAGATCGCATTGTAGATAGTCGACGGAACTTTGGGGTGTCTCTTTCGGGCTAGTGTTTTTTTGGCATCTATTGTTATTGGCGATTTGGATGATGATACTATCTTTGGTATTAAAAGTGCGGTAAGATATTCCATTCTTTGTACAATCGTCGGAAGACCTGCTTCAGTTAGCATGTTTTTTACTGGTGTAGTTCTAAAAGCTCTTAGTCCGGCTCTGACAGCTGCGTGGTATTGGGGTTGGATTATTTGAAGTGATGATCTGCTGCATTTGCCGTAAATTACTAGGCCGTAGTCAATATTTGATAAAACGATGGACTTTATGACTCTTATAATTGTGTTGGTGTGTGAACTTCCGTTTTTGTGGAGGCATATCGGTCGGCTCGTGTCATGCAATTTTTTGGACATGAGACGTGTGTCAGCGAAGTTTGTTCCGAAACGATAATGCACCTAATCATAGTTGCTTGTGAGAGATTTTTTGGCCAAAAACCAAAAACCACCCTATTCAAAAAAGGCTTCGAGGATTGGAAAAAGCGTCAGCACAATATCTGAGGGGGATTACTTTGAAGGGGACAACACTAATATTGATGAATAAATAATATTTTTTTATAAAAATGTAACACACCTTGATACTGATATTGACCAGACTCAACCACTTAAAATTATTTCAATAAAACTAAAAAACTAAATATATATTTTTTTATGAACAAATTGTCTCTTTAATAATTTATTTGTTTAAATGGTTTTATTCATTATTCAGGTATTATTAATTATTTATAGGTTTATTTTTATTTCGCTTATTTTTTTATTTAATACTATATACTGTATTTTATTTATTACTGACTTTTTACAAATAACTCCCAGCTTGTATTTAAGCTGCCACAAATGGTGATTTTTTCTCAAAATTCTCAAAATATTTCTTCAAATGAATTACGTCCGTAAAGTTCCGTTCTAAATTGATGTATCTCCGGATACTTAGACAATCTCTCATAGGTAAATTTGAATCGCTTTGGTTTAAACTGACATTCATTGCTTTCATGTTTAATTTCCAGACACTTGAGATCGATTTGAATCTCTAAGCTTCTTGATGGCATCAGATTGGTATAAAGCTCGATGTCTTCAAATGTAAGACTCCAATCGAACTTTGTCGAACGTTCCCATCTTACAGGAAATGGACCCAAACTAGTAGTGTAATCATCATTCCAGTTCCCCAGTCTGATTCTGTAGTCACAATTCTTATTGCCGGTCACCACAAATATTCCTCTTTGGATTGAGTTTTCCATATTATCTGAATTCAGTATAGACCAGTATAGTCCCTCGCCGGTATTGAGAAGGTAAGCCTTGATAAAGAGATCCTTAAAAGTTAATTTGAAAGTTTTTCCGTTTTCCGTTTCCTTAACTAAATGTATATGATCCTGCTGACAGTGTTCCAGAAGCTGAGTCTTTTCTCCACTCCACGAGCATTTAGGAATTCGGCAATCTGTCGACATTCTGGAAACACAAATCTCTGGAGGGGCTTAAACTTACTGGTTTTGAAAACTGACTGATACATTACATGGTTGCGCAAAATTATTTATAGGTTGTTTAATCAGGCATAAAGATAGGAAGAGCCATGCAGGTAGAAATATCGAGAGACCATTCATACCCAGCCCTATTTAATTTAGGTAAGATATTGTAGCAATAAAAAAGGACCCAAGTCTTGTTGATGATTAAGCTTAATTGCCTAAATTCCTGAGATCACTTAATTAGGGTTATCGTCGCATATGTGAGTGAAACCTAAACCTTAATTTATTTGCAAAGATTAATGTGATAAGGAATTCCTTAAAATATGTTTCAAGCAATATGTTAAACGGGGTTAAACGGGCAGCTTTGGTAGTGTTTTCGATTCGCGATACCATGCCCAAAAATGGATACATACGAGTTGTAGTCACAAAGCTAGTTCTGCTATAATTGTATGTTTTCTACTGCTTAATATCCTCAAAGGATCTGTACTCTGATCAATAAGCCAACTTACAGATTGATCACATTGCGATCGGCGCAAGATACAGTTCCTGCATTCTGAATTTAAGAACGTGTGAGTCACAGTCTTACTTTAGCTGAAATAAGGTTGCGGTGGTCCAAAATACCAAAATACGAAAACAGTGTTATAAAGTAGTTTGATGTTATACGGCTGTAATCGCAGGAATATCAAAGAACCTTGGCGATCGAGCTACCCATAATCAATGCAAGGATTAAGTAGACATGCAGCCATAATAGCTTGCTTACAAGTCGGCAATACATATAAGAATGAGAGTTCCACGTGACTTTAAGTGAAAAGAAGGCCTTTGTCTGTGTCCTTGCTACAGCGAAAAGAGCAACGACACTTATTCTGAAAGTATATTACGAGTATATAAGCATATTAGACTTAGCCTGATTTTGTATAGCAATAATGACCCACATTCTAGTACCGATTAGTATGATCCATATAGAGCTGCCACGGCCGGCAGATATTCTTCCATTCTGACCAAGATTCTGGTTGTAGATACCCAATATAGAGACAAAGAAGCTCTTATTAACAATTTTTCTATGAAAATTGGGGAATAGAATTCCAGCATCTTTTGTCTGATCATTCGGAAAGATAATATACACAATATTTTCCGGCGGCATTAGGCGGAACATATAGAGCTCAGAATTATATCATATTACAAGGAGTCATGCGTATTGAAACCAAAGTAAACCAAAAATCTCTCAGTATTACCCTTATCATCTTCTAATCCACATATTCAAAGGCAGATGAAAGTACCTTTTGCCGTTTCGAAAGAACAGTTGAAACGAAATTCAGAGCATAAGATGCAATACAACCTCAACTATACAGGCTTTCAAACAATGTTGAACGTATTTTTAGGGTCCACAATCATCGACTTATTTCCTCAAGGAAATTTGAATGACTAAGCTGTTCGATGCGTAAGGAGAATATGTTAAAATAAGGCGTTGGAATAGTTATGTTAAGAATGCAGAAAGGTAATGTCAACGCAACCTAGATAGGCACTTAGAAAAGCCGGAAGTGATTTAATGGACTTTCAAGTCAATGTCAGGCAAATTGACCCTTTCAATCCTGGAACATAGGAAAATATGGTTACAACGATTTTGAAAATAATCATAAAAGCTAATTAAGACAGGTGTTTAACTAGTTTCCACTCCCTACGTTTCGAATTAAAGATGATTAGTCATGAGTCGTATGAGTTTGTAACATGAATGGTTAGGAATTGTTATTTAAAGTTTCTAGAACTATAAAGGAAAATGGTATTATGTCCATCCGTATCCAAGGCGGTTGGCTGTCACTACAGGCCCAGGCCTTAATAAAATCTCTGGGCAAAGAATCCGACTAACGCTTCATTTAATTTCCGATGAGCTGTCATTATCAAAGCTATTAGCAGAGTCGAGCTAGCAAAGTACCTAACTGCCTCAATGTCACTTAGTTTTTCTCCATTCACAACTAAACCCAATCTTGCTGCCTCTGTTCTGAAATTAACAAAATTAAAGCTTTGTCTTGCAGGTTTCATGTCTTGGTTCACTCTAATCCATCTAATCCTCTGCATAGCTCTGCAGAGATCGCCTGATGTGTGGCCTTGAAATTGTTGGTGAGTATTGATCTGAACTTCTTTGGCTTTTTCTAAAATCGAACATATGGGGCCAATGAGTGTCAATCAGATCAGAAACAAATTGATTTCAGGTAGACAAAATGTTGTACGTGATGATAAAGACGTTGATGCCTCTACAGTTTGAGCAGTTTAAAGAATTTAGTTTTTTGTGGATTGGACCACCGATGTTGATTTTCCATTCAGCAGGCATACTTTATTGAATTGATGTACAATATATTCTCGGCCAAGTGCTCTAGAACCAGTGTTATCTTTAAGCTAATTCATTGCTATCTATGGATGAAAATCTTAGCTTTCATCGCGGATTTCGGATCGGAAAATTTAGGCCATCCTAGCCTAAGCAGCCTTGAGATGTAGTTATTCCCATAAACTCAGCACCGAATGTGACTTTACTACTAAGGTTATTCGCTGATCTCTACATGTTTCTGTGCGGGTCTTGATGGTACACGTTTTCTTACCTTTTGAAAACGTGCATCTTCCTGGTCCTTTGCTTGTAGAGTACAAAAGTCATTCTTGTTGCTTCATAGGTGAGTTACTAGGCACTGTTTGCACTCTTCATCAAACCTGGTTCTTCGTAGTCATGGTGGGGTGAAGCCAAGTATATACGAGTAAATTGCGTAATTTTTGCCGGCTCTTTTGCATTGATTGTACGAACAGAAGATTCTGAAAGATATTGTTGCAATTAGGTGGTGATGGCAGTCTACATCAGCCAGATATCTATAATACTGGAATAGTGCCATCGCAATACGATCAACTTGGTTGACTATTTAATGGTCTGGTGACTGTCAAGTTCCTTTATGAACATTGATGTTGGCGAATTGAGCCTTGATACGTTTGCTTACATGCCGAAAACTCTAGACTTTTTGCTTTAGTCTCATGTTTACAACAAATCTGCGCCCTCCAGTTCTTTTTTAGTCACCGAAGTATATTTTTCAGTAGCCTGCTTCGGTGATATGAGATCTTGTATTGACCTATTAGGGGCTCATTAACAATCATCTCTACTTCAGAACCGTAACTATTGCCGAACTGTAACCATTGTTAACCAAACAGTCCCAAACACATTAAAATAGCGTAAATAAGGAATCTGCGCCATATAATCAGTGCCTCAACTAAAACACCAAAATTGTCCTAGGAATCTCAATGCAAGCCTGGATAAGGAAGTAGTCATTGGGCAGGTCATCGAAAAACATAGCCTGCGTTATCACACTCCCGACAATTGATTCAGGTTTTTAGAATTTGTAATTGGGCATAACATTTTAGTAGCCAGAAACGAGGTTGCCACATCTTAACTTGGCTATCCGAATCATTACAGATAGCGTTTCGCTCAAGCTCACTAAAAATCTTAGCTCTCATACTCAAACCATAGAACAACAATGGGAGTGTTGCCAACTATACATCAAGAAACTGCTTCTGATGTAATTGGTTTCAAAACACCTCGCCGCCACAAAGAAACCTCTGGTTTGATGACAAATATGCACACAAAGTTGGGCTGTGTCGAAGAATAAAAGATACTCGTGACCTCTAGGACTAGAAAAGAAGGGAAAAGCACTGGTTTCGCGGAAATAAAAAGGGAGAGATCGAGAACTGCAGGAATGACGAAATAAATATTTATCTAAACATAAAACGACAGTTTGATCTGAAACAATGCTCGACGACTGGAAACACGGCATAGTTCGTCAGATCCAAAAGAAAAGGAGCAAACATCGCCTATAAGATCTTTTCGGTCGTATTATGTGAGTGTCTGAAATCATTCATGAACACTCTGGTTGGTCGATCAAATATTCGCACTACGAAAAGACTTGGAAAAGACAGATTAAACTGGAATCCAATTTTTGTAAAGTCTTCCCACCTGAAACTTATTTTGTTTTCAATAGGAAGCTGCCAGAAGATGGATTAATGATTCCTCATTCGTCGACAATGCATGTTTGAATGTTGCTGTTTACTTTAAAAGTAAGAAGTATCGCATGCTTTTGATCATAGTAAATTCAAGTGTATGGTATATCGACAATAATGCATTGAGTATTGGATTCAAATTCAT
This sequence comes from Volucella bombylans, assembly GCA_949129095.1. Taxonomy (NCBI): domain Eukaryota; kingdom Metazoa; phylum Arthropoda; class Insecta; order Diptera; family Syrphidae; genus Volucella; species Volucella bombylans. Next base: position 150,593,332 of record OX422143.1, read on the forward strand.
CCAACGTCTCTACTTTATTGACATAGACTAGCGACTACATATGTCTCCACAGAAAGTATTCCGCATTAACGCCATTCAATTGGGAAATGAAAAAGTCTGTAATTATGAATCTATTATACATATAGCGCTCTTTACTGACTGTAACGTGATCCTCAGCATAAATCTTGAAAAAAACATGGTTCATTGATTCCACCAGTCCAGAGAGCGCACCAAATAGTGCCTTTTTGGAGATGTAAGGACGTTTCAATAATGGCTTGTAGACTTTCTCCAAATGCTGCAATTTAGCTACTTGATGTAGCGATTCAATCGAAAAGGTGAAAAGGATTACCAAGAGCAACCTCGCTGGTTGTCAAGTGGCTCCAAGTCTTGTACTTACTACATCTTGTATGCTCGTAAACCAAGATCTTCCTGCAAAATCCCCATAAAGTGGATGGATACCTCTCTATTTGATATGAACAATCGCAAATCGATTGAAGCTGTTGGTTCTCAATACTTAACCCCACAGCGTTGTAGATTTTTCGGTGCGTACTATACCTTGCGGATGCCTATTATCAGTCAGACTGTTTTTCTGAAATGGATCGTAAATATACTATAATAGGATAATGAGCTGGATAAGGTATATTTTGACTTAAAACGTCCATACACCTTCCTTGCAAGACATGACAGTGTACCCATACCAAGGGCGCATGTACCCTACAGTCTAACCATCACCTCCACTTATGATTATCTCTGCTTACAAGCTATCAGCACTTGCGGCTTTGTCCCTCGTCAGCTTTTGGATAATCGAGTGAATCCCGCCATACAGTTAAATGGTTGATTCTTCATAGGACCCTCCTATAACACTGTCATTAGCCCCGAGCTGAACGTACTACTGTTGACCCTGAAGAGATAAACACATTGCTGGAATTATACGTCTCTACACAAAAATCAATATTTCACAAGAAGAAGCTTCTTGTAAGGTTGACAGCGTAGATATCATAAATCTAAAAGTGACTCACAACAAATTTAATTAAATAAAGAGAAAAGTGTGCTGCGCAAACAAAATATATCAAATACCTGCTCGTTTTATATGAAGCTTAATTAGGGTAAGGATATTTTCTAAATCACTTGCAGCCTAACAACTCTCGCCACCATTTGTCTGCTTTTTTCTACCTGCGTACCTTTTGCCCTGACCGTATCTTAACTATAAATGCAATTGCACAATCGCTAGTTGCGGTAGCTTTTCAGAATGTCTACAAAATGCCAAATTCCTAAGTGCTCGTGGAGTGGCAACAAAAAGAAACTTTTAGATCACTGTCGACAAGAACATAGCAAATTTCTCAAGCAAACAGAAAACGGGACAAATTTGAAGTTGACTTTCAAGGATCTTTTCACCAAAGCGCTCCTACTCAATATCAATGGAGGACTCTACTGGTTTACTCTATCCTCAGAAGATAACAACAACTGCATAAGACGAGGAATATTTTCAATAACCGGCAACAGGAATTGGGACTACAGAATCAGACTGGGAAACCAGGAAGAAGACTACACCATTAGTTTTGGGCCTTTCCCACTCAGGTCAGAACTTTCGACAGAATTTGACTGGACACTTACATTTGACGAGGTTGAGCTCTACATCAACACAATACCCTCGAAAACGCTGGAGATTTACATCACACCAAAATCACCCAGAGACGATGACAACGACCAGAGAAATGAGTGCAGTTTCAGACCAAAGCGTTTCAAGTTTTCTCACGAAAGGAAGTTGAATGCCGCCGACATAAATCACTTTAAAATTGAGACGATGCCTATAGACCTCTGTTTAGTACCTTAATACGAACTGAAAGTTCATCAAATTCTGTGATTCAAACAATTTAACAATTAAATATATTTATTTTTGTACATTTAACTTTTTCAATTTATTCTCTGTTGTTTCGTACATATTCTATTTTTATAGGGACATGGAAAGGCACTTCCTTTCAATTTGGCTAGACCAAATTCTGTGGTCAGAACCCAATGTGAAAGTAATGCCCCAAATGGCCATTATACGGCCGATGCTTGTAGTTGGATATAGACTAAAGTGAGAGCAGGCTTGCTTTAGCCTGCACAGATTGTGCTTTGATGGGGTCTTATACGATAGGGTAACCATTGTAAAAGTGAACAATTTCATGATTGTCTCCTCCTCTTCTTCGTCCATGCAGCTTCTACAGAAATCGTTTGTAAAAGTGCTAATCCTTGTTGCGTGACACCTGTGATGGTGCTGTTTTCTATTTAGAAGCATGTTGGTCCAACAGTTCACCTAAGCTCTGTTCTTTTATTGGCATCCAGCTTTAGTATTAATTTTTACGTAGCAAGTGGTTCCAATTTTGGCGAGTTCACCAGCCTTACAGTTCCCTGGAATGTCTCTGTGGCTCGGCAACCAGCAACGGTGAAGGTTGAACAGCTCTGCCATCTCCATAAGAGATGATCGGGATTCAAGGGCGGTTTTAGAATTTAAAGAGACCGAGTCCAGGGAATTGATAGCGGCCTGAGTATCCAAAAAGATGCGGATATCCCTGGCAGATATCACGTTTTTCTTCAGCCAAGACAGAGCTTCTTTATTCGCCAAAATTTCCGCCTGGAACACGCTAAATTGATTTGGAAGACGGAAAGAGAGAGAGAGAGGCGGTCTCAGCTACTTGCCTGCTGAAAATATCGAGGGATGCCAAATGAAACAGAATGTCTAATGCCGTAAAGGCAGTAGACCGTAAGGCTCCGCTTATGCATAGACATGCAGTTTTTTAGACCCTGCTTACTGCAGTTGACTGCATTTTCTAAGGCCATCCACCAGACGACAACCCCGTAAGTAAGTATGGGTCTTATGACCGAGATGTACAGCCAATGTGTTATGCGAGGTTGAAGGCCCCATTTATTCCCAATGGCTTTGTTGCAATGTTAGGTTTCCAGTTTAGTTCCCTGTCAAAAATGATACCCAGATATTTTGCTGCTTCGGAAAAGACTGAACTGGTGTTGTTTATCGAGGGAGGGTCTATAATTGGAATTTTATATTTCTTGGAAAAGAGGGCATGATCAGTTTTATAGGAGTTTACGCCCTGTTTAATTGAGAATGTTCTGACGCCTTACCACTGGTGGAGGGAAGTCAATAACAACACAACTATTTCAACGAACTGAACTCTATTTAAATTAATTTTGCCTTAAATACTACAATTTTAATTATTCTACATTATTTACACACCATAAGTAGGCTAAGCAACAAATCGTAAAAGGTGTTCAGTTACGTGGCATGTGCAAGTAACTTAATAAGTTGTGCGCTTTGGAGTGCACTACTTAGTTCCCAAAAAAATGATGAGTTTTAAGTTGTGCGTTGTTCGTCGTTTGTTGTTCGATGCTTGTTGTGTGATCTTTCACAACACGCCCAGTTCACAGCGTCGTATGCGCCAAATAAGTCCTAGAATTCGTGTATGCAAATGAATAACACTTTGACGGATGATGCAAGGAGACTAGCTGCACCGGATCAGAATGCAGATAGAGGAATGACTAAATGAGGGCATCATGTAACCCAGGTGGTAGGACTTGCCCGATACCGCTAGTAAAAAAGCAGGACATCAGTCATCGGCCCTGTATCAATTACCGAGAAATTAATGAGAAGATTATTAAGGACAGACACCCGATCGTAATGCAGGATGTAATCGAGAAGCTGACTAAGGCAAAGGTATTCATCACGTTGGAATTGAATAATGGGTATTTCCACGTAGACATTACCGAGGGCAGTCGGTAGTATTACGATATACGAATTACGTATAAAGGTGTGAAATCGCCCGATCTAGCCGGCCAATGCACCGGTCCAAAACGAGAGATAAATTGCTCACCGAACTCAGTTCTCAATTGGCCCATCGATTCGCGTGCTGTGTGGTATGTAGCACCGTCTTGATGGAACCACATATCGACCAGTTTTGGCTCCTGAATTTTTGGCGTCATACGGGCCAATGTTTCCGCCGGACCATAAGCCGCACCAAACAGTGCCATTTTCCTGGTGCATTGGTGGGCTCTTGTTTTACCTGAGGTTACACATCGGACCAAATACGGCACTGGATCTATATGACAATGATGGTCAGGCCCATCATAACATATGCTTCTATAGTATGGTGGACCAAAGTCACACAAATGACCGCCATTTTAAACCTCAACAGAGTAAAGCGTCTTGCATGTATGGGCATTTCCAGAGCCTTCCGGATCAGCCCCACAGCTACGATTGAAGCAATAACAGGACTAACTATCCTACATTTGTATATAAGCAAAGTGGCATTACGCAGCACAGCAAGTCTGGTACAAATTAAAAAATTAAGTCTTAGCAAAAACCTTGACCTAAGGACCCTTGACCTATTCATCAGCAATATTTTCATCTGTACGCACTCTACACATACGGGTAGGTGGCTTAATGTCCAATAGCGCAAATATGGCTTGAATTGCTTGCTCAGTAGGTCGATTACGACGAAGTGAGTGAAAACCATTTTTCACAGAGCACGAATTTTGATATTAAAATTCAATAATTTGTAAGCGTTGTTCGGGTGTAAATCTTTCCATGATGAAATGGCAATGCTAGCAGAGCATGTTTGACTTTGACCCATGTCACGAATCACGAGTGAACTGTCAAAAATAGAACACTAAAAAACGAAATAATAAAAAAATCACCGCACTGACACGAGTAGTGAGTTCAGCTTCATTTTTTTTACTTTTCGTTCCAATGATCCAATCCACAAATTTTTGTTCATTTTGTGCCCCAGGCACCGCAGCAACGCCACAATGTTCGGATACGAAGGAACTCTTGGTCCTCAAAACGCAGTGTGCATCGGCCACTACTGACAGTACTGCAATCCATTACCTTTCTATTTTCGATATTTAGCAATCTGCTAATAGGATTGCCGGCGTTACGACACCAAAAGGCACGACAAAAGATTTTATGTTATTGTCTTGTACATCTTTAGCTTCGATTGGTGGGTTAGCACGTAATTTCCTAATGGATGTAGTGTTCCGCCTTCTTCTTCCACATCGCTTTGCTAATCAACCGTTTGCCTTTGTCAATGTAATGAGAGAATGCATTGACCGGTTTGTACTTCTTTTTATTTGTTATCATCAGACAGTTGTGGAGTACTCAAGATGCAAGCGTAACTTTCTTCGGGTTTTTGTCATCTAAATGTGTGGGCTTACGCAGGACCATGTCGACGGTTTAATCGATAATTGCATAAGTGCTGCACCATTGATTGTGAAAACGCATTGGCTGTACGCTTTTAAGAAGTTCGGCCGCAAACCGAACTCTTTAACAGGCAATTCTCTACCGGATAGTGCTTTGGATGCTGACAGGCAGAGCTGATTAGTGTCCAGCGCATGTGCAGCGATTAAACAACCACTGTCAATATACAGCAAATACCCCTCCAATATGTTACAACGCTGTACATTTCCTTGTAACTGTAAAAGATGTTGCCAGCATTGAGTTCTTCCTTTATTCCATCCACTGCTAAGCTGTAGTTTGGAAGTTGCCACAATTCGTTGAACTTGCTGGCAACACTTTCCAAGGCATATTCGTTTCTTCCTTTTGGATATTTGGAGTCACCAAGGTAGGAAATTGTTCAATTCTTTAGAATCCATGCACGAAAAATTACGACACAATTCTGGCTCCTCAGCTCACAATTCAACGAGCAATTTCCTGGACCATCAAATCCTTCGTTCAAATACAACAGCATTTGTGTGGGACTTCGTTTTCGTTACCAATGCATCAGTACGACTTGTAATGAAATTGTCAGAAATTGCCATCGGAAGCTAATTAGATTTTGTATGAAGAACAATATAAGATCTGACAACCGGCCGAACATAGCTTTAGGCCTATTTATGTAGGCACTTCAAATAGCTGTACCTTTAATTTAAAATATCTCAATAGTCACATGATTTTATTTTGCCTTCTTAAAGGATCTGAAGGCTGCTGTAGTGGGTATCTTTCCAAACAATTTACTTCCACACTCTAACAAAGCATTTACGACCATACTTAGGATAAGTACGCAATTTCATCTTAATATTTTCTCTCCTCTTAATCAGATTAGGAGTGAAAGTATAATTCAAAAAAAAGGACGACTTCATCGTGTTGAATTTTTCTCGGTCAGAATTGTATGTGTTTGTTTCGTTTTATGGTGAACGAGAGTTCGAATAATTAATTTCGAGGACACTCAACAGCGTATGGAGAATTGTAATTGCCCATAAACTACAATGGCTTAAGGGAAGACCACTAATCCCAGATGTACTTAAATATACTTCAATATACTCCCAAGAAGGTTCGAAAGCTAGTGTTTATACCAATAAGCTAATGCGCTTGCATTGCTTTTTCCAAGAACATATTTTTTGAAATAGTGTGAAACTGACAAGACTGGCAAGCCATAAGGCATTTTTTTCGCAATACTCACAACCTGCCGACATTGACAGCATTATCCGAACGCAGCGAGCTTCCAAACAAATTTATTAAGTTGTAAATGAGCACAAGACCAAGTATTGTATGTATCAAACAGAACGACACAGGGATTATCCGTCAATCCGTCATAGCCGGTCCCTACCTCAGGTTGAAAAAGGCGGAACAGAGGAGTCTAACAAGGCAAATACAATAAAACTCACAGACCTGGGCGAACTTCTTTGCATTCGCAAATTCCAGTCAATACAGGTGTTTCGTCAGCGGCGACGTCGAAAACAAATTTATTGGTGAACTCAATTGCGCTTTTTCGACATATTCAGACCTCAGGTCATGAGCTTTTTTCGGCATTTGGTCAGCCTGTCGAAATAGAAATGGTCAAGAAAGAATTTGTAAAACTACGGACACTATCCCTTAAATGTGCTGGTCCTCCAGCTTGGGAATTGTGCCATCGCCTTAGCTGCAGGACGATAGAAAAAAGACACCAAATATTGTGAAGCAACAATCAGCCTCGGATATGGAAGCAAAGGGTAAACGGACAATGAATTTCGGTCATGCGCACCAAATGCTCAGACACTTAAAAATCCACATGAAGATGCACAATTAGCGAAAGCCTTAAACCACAATAAATGGAATGAAGAACTATGACATCTTACATGGTGGTTGCTATAGACACCATTGCGTGTGGATGTATTATAAGAGAAAAACTAAGGCAAGAAACCCTGAGCGTACGCCCGATCACAATCTGCATCAATCACTCTAACCAATCGCTATTTTTTGGACTAAATTGGCAAGATAGGAATAAGCTCCTCCTACGAACAGCGAATAACGAATTATACAATGTAGTAAAAATGTCCTTAATTGCTCCGATAGAAAGGCGCTTAGGGTTATTTTCAGACCAGTGTCATTAAGGGTGCACATATCTCCGCTTGAAAGACAATTTATTGCCCTCTGTGAAGACACTAGTGTCACATAGTCGGCTTTTTCGTGGCCATCCATAACTAAAACAAGTGGTTACAGCTCTGTTTCCAATGCGTTATATGGTATATCCATAAAACAAACGCCAAGATGTAGTCGATGTACAAAGTCCTTGAAACTCTAGTGTGCGTGGTATCAACGAACATTTTCTTGCCTTAACTACATATGTGTAAGGCTATCTACGTCATCACTAGACATGAGCTGACTGAGAGTACAGCTTTTATATCTTCTGCATATACCATCGAGAACGACGAATATGGGTGATACCACCGGCATCCGATGTTGGGCGCCATTATAGTCGTCGAATGGGCTGAAAACTGGTATTTCAGTACCATAATGAGGGCTAAAGCATTTTACTTATCTTCCCTCCACACAGGCTATCTATATGAACCAAATCCCAGGTTAGCACAGAATCGCCACGGCTAGAAGTTCAAGATCTTAATCGCATGCCTTACGAAAAGGCGGCCTGAAGCCAACCTTATCAGACAGCAATTAGTGCACAAATCAACTTCGCTTCCATGGCTAAGTGACAAAATATTATTCCCCACCGTTGATCTGCTCAGAATTCATATTGTGATTTTGGAGACGTAATAGATGAATAGAGAATCCGTTGTTGAAACAAGGTTGAAAGTTGAAATTCACAACTCCCAACCGGTTGATATCCGGTTGGACTTGCGCGCGCCATATAAAACGATGTCCACTGGGAGGAATGGGAGAATCTTAATATTTATTTGCTCTACATTCCCGAGCCATCTATAGGGGCTGATTGGTTTTTTTCCGTCCAGGAAGTCAGATCTCCTCTAAAGCCTGTCAGCGTAAGCTGGACAAAAAATCACTCAGAGATTTTTACAACCAATGATATCTTCATCTGCCTATCTAAGACCTGAGCTAGGCACTCATGCTAGCTGTTGATGCAACAGTTGTTCCAGTGCAGCGAATTCGTACTCTTTCTGTGGTTAGGTAAATTCTGAATGGACATCATAATGTTGTTATTTTGTTCTGCTCAACACTCGTGCTGATAAGTTTGGTTGGTCAATTCCGTCTGGCCGAGACAAGCAACTTGTGTTTACCATGAGGAGGTAGAACATGCATAATTCGTACAGCACCGATGCCTCACTGGTATGATACATATTGTAACGAAATAGCAGTCTGATCCAATATTTGGTTGCGATCCGGTGATAGTTAATTCCTTTCTTAAATTTCTTGCTACCCTAAAGCCGATAAGTATTACATATGTATATTCGTTTTCAGGCATGGTGTTGTGAAGTCTAATGTTATCATGTGCAAGAACAATTTTTGTTTTTTTTGTCACAATATGTGGGGCTATCCTCTCCTGCTCCTTTCCCATATCCGAGCCTGTACAGGAAGCGGTTGAATCACCTTTTCTATTCCGCGTCAATAAAAACGAGAGCGAAAATCACGAGCAGATCTTTCTCACAGATGAGTACTTCTTCATCCATTTTCGGTAAGGTCCAAGCCTATGCAGCACAGAGCAGGACCGCGATGATAACTGTCTGGTATAAAGTCAGTGTGTTTTTTTCAGTAGGGGACTTTGTTATTCATTTATTACCGACCTTGACCAGTGTCGATTTTAAAGTCTCGAATATTTTACAAAATCTGCCGTAGTGTGAATACTTTCCTGGCCACAAATTGCGCTGATATGGACCAACAAGTTTGTTCATGAAAGTTTTCCGACGCTCACATAACACGGCAGAAAAACATTTATAGATGAAGTTTTGGAAACTTACTCCTACTCGTATGTATAGAGTTGGCGATGTCAAAAGGGCCTTCTTTCTTATGGATCGAATCAATGATACTGAAATTCCATGCCCCGGGTATTCTTTCCTCTGACCATATCCTGAATATGAGTTGCTGCATGTTCCGAACCAGATCATGTCTGGCAGTTCGTCTACGTCCAATTATCTGCTCTCAAATACGTTTCTTTTTTTCATTTTCTTGCCATCTATCGTCTCATATGTATCAATAAAAGATGCTACTTTGACTTCCAAACATTCGCATTTTCAATTTTCTTTGAAACCTTCTGCGCTAGCCCTTCTGTTAATTAGCATATCATTGCACTATCGGCACATCAAAGTTGAGTAAACCTTAGTGGGCTTTCACTTCACATTTACCCACTGATCAATATTCAAATGAGTATCCAGGGCTTCAAGTATCAGTCGTCAAGATTTACATACCAATAAACTTCAGGAACCTGCAACAGGATATCTCCGAAAATTAAATTTCAACTAACCTTTGCATCAACAATCTGCAAAATATTCACCAAACAGCCCGTACATACGTCAACCCGACATTCTCTGTGTCACACGAGATATCCAAAGGACACCCAACAGTCTGACACTACAGCACCCAGTCATAGGCAGACTTGCAGCACGCATGTACAATAATTAAATTCATTTCACTTCTCCTCTACGAGTACATGGGTGTATTTCCCATTTACGTTCACCCAAAATTTTAGCACTCTACCAAACGAATACCCTTACATCCACCTATCCATAGACATGGTTTTATATGATACATCCAACAGAACCGGAAAGGATTCAGCAGAATGGCTAGTTGACTCTGGTCAAAGTGGTGTGCAATTAGAATAATTAATTTAATCTGAATAACCCTACCACAACGCTGCGGCCACTCTCTGCTAGCGATAATGGAGACTGAGGTGAATTAAGGACTTCGGCTTCAACTGCAACTGGAACTGCATCGCAAATTCACTAATTCAATCACTCTGCCGCAAAATCTCATACACTGCTCTGCTATGCCCAAAATTAAGTCAAAAGAATACTAAAGTATGGAGTTCAAGGCTGTGCAATGCCTACACTTGTCCAACAAAAAACCTCGAGTCACGTCAGTTTCAATTGAAAAAGGAAACTTCCATCGAATTTAAAATTGAAACAATAAAATCAACACATCCTTATGGACTGGTTTCCGGTTTGACGTCGAAAAGTTGTCATCCTGCGACAAATTTTGAGGAAAGTTCGAAAGTCCTTTTGACAGAGTGAACATCGAAAACGAGCAACTCATTGCCCGTTTTGGAAGGACTTTGTCAACGATTCGGAGGAGGAAATTGAGAAGTTTATGTACAAAAGGTGTGTACCGACCAAGTATTGATAGAATGAAGGACAATTGCGTACGAAATAAATTGCCAATGACCGTGGGCGTATGCCTTTCGTCTTGAGGAAGTCCTTTTTCTAATTTTCAACAAAAGTTTATTGGCGAAACGTGTGCAAGGGAATTTTGTTTATTTTTGGTTAAGTACAAGTATCCAAGTGGAACTGAGATATTTCGTGGGATATCAATTGATGCTGGTATTTTTACAATATTTACTCTTTGGTACGTGGATATGGTGTCTTTAATTTTATCGATTGCCTAACCTTTAGAAAATTCAGCTTGAAATATAGCCAGTTGAAGGTTTTAAAGGAAATTGTGTTTGTGGTACTTCTGATGTTCAGTCGTAGAGAATTCAAAGTCGAACAACGTGTACAAGGAATTGTCTTTCGGATGTGAGACAGCAGTATCTTGTTTGGACCAACCAACACGTTGTGCGTGACTTCACAAAAGATAGTTTGTTATATAGGCATTCTGGCTGACCAGTTTGTTGTAGTACTTCGTATAGCAGAAAAAGTAAACGAAGCTTTTGTAGATTTAGAAACCGCAAATTTTCTTGATGCACGCAGTCATGGCGTTCAAAGGCTTAAAAAACACGTAATGCAAAATTTCCTGTACTTGTTTTCACAGTCCAATTCTGAGCGTTGTCGGTAAGTGTTACTTTCTGTAATTGTTTTCTTCGACAACGTTATAAATTGTGATTACCGGCATCATATGGATGTCAAAAACGCAGTAAGTGTGGTAAATTTGGTTCACGAGGTAGAGTCTCAAAGGTCTGTCGCAATTCGTATCGGTGTCTGACAACGCTTCCAAGAAACCGGGAGACCTGCAGCAAGGAGAATCAGAGTCACAACTGCGCAAGAAGACCTGTACGTAAGAATAATTGCACGTCGGGAGCGTACAATGCACGTCAACTACGGCAATTTACTGGCACTCAAGTAAGTGATCAAACCGTACGTAACCATACTCCACGAAGATGGTCAACGGTCCAGAGTGTGCGCCATTCGACCGAAACTTACAAGGGCGCATCGGGCAGCGCGCTTAAGTTACGCCCGTGAGCATTCGGATTGGACTATGGACAACTGGAGGTTCTGTACCCTTTACAGACGAATGTAAGGTAAAGTTTTTTAGTAACGATAAACGAGTACGCGTGTGGAGAAGACAAGGTGAACATTTTACCGATCCATGCATTCGCGAAACTGACTGTTTTGGAGGGGCCCAAGTGTTTTCAAAAACTTAAAAAAACCTTATTTTGCGAAAATAACTACTCGTATATTTCTGTCAAATAACTCCACAAATTATGAATACCTCATTGATGGTGTTTGGTTTTTCTTTTTGTGAGTCAAAATTGGATCACAACAGAAAATTAAAAATTTATAGGTGTATGTAAAATAAGTAAATCAAAAAATATACAGCCTGAAAAGCTAGGCCATAAAAGTAAAACTTCATGAAGCTCAATAAAAAGTTAAAATGCGGACCATAAATATTTAAGAAAAAAACTTTTCTTTGATAAAAGAAGCCATTTTTTCATTATTGAGGATTTTTTTGGGGAGTATTTCTCATACTCTCGCCATACTCATACAGACCCAGCCATGACTCTATGTACCTATAACCGGGCCTATAGTAAGGATACAAGATTCAGTGCAAGTTGTGTATTTTGTCCAGTCCTTACAAATTCGCTATTCCCAAACTATGTCTACCGATCTCACTGGATTATCACAGGTCTGTTCTATGCTGCTTAACTTCTTGGCGTTGACAAACAAAACCAAGCCAAGCCAAACTGTGTTGTTAAACCAGAGTTTTCTGTTACGTACTGATGATGCTTTTGGTATCGTTACTGAAGAAATTTAAACCTTATATGTAAAGGGTTTTCCAATAGGGACTTGACAACTTTGAATTTAATTTGTGAACGCACTCTTTCACTAATCATCAAACTGTCACTGTCAATTTATTCAGTAAACTCAACATTTTCATCACGGTAAAGTACACAAACGAGCAACGTCTGCAAATTATAAAAATTTTCTACCAAAATTCGAAGTCGGTGACTGCAACTTTAAGAGCGTTAACTCCAATTTTCGGTCGAAATTTTCGCCCTAGTAGACAGGTAATAACAAGTTTAGTACAAAAATTTGAGCCTACATATTCGTTGTGTGATGTTGCCGTGTCAGTGAGACAACGGATTGGTCGAAGTGTCGAAAATATCGCTGCCGTTCAGGCGCCCGTAGCAAACGATCCGAATCAGTCAATTCCACGGCGTTCTCAAGAATTGGGCATCGCTCAAACCACATTATGGCGTATTTTGCGTTAGAATCTTGGTTTACACCCATACAGGCTCAAGGTGACTCAAGAATTGAAGCCGATGGACCATTTGAAGCGACGTATGTTCTCCGATTGGATTCTGGAGAAGATGCGCCAAGATGATGAATTTCGTCACAAAATCCACTCCAGTGACGAAGCTCATTTTTGGCTCAATGGGTTCGTCAATAAGCAAAATATGCGTTATTGGTCGGGTGAAAATCCACATGTGCTTCATGAATAACCATGCTTCATCCACAAAAAATAACTGTTTGGTGCGGTTTGCATGCCGGCGGCGTTATTGGGCCATATTTTTTCGTCGACGATAACAATCGCCACGTTACTGTGAATGATCAGCGTTATCGCGCCATGATCACCGATTATTTTTGGCTCGAATTGGAAGATGAGGACTTGGACGACATGTGGTTTCAACAGGATGATGCCACAAGCCACACAGCACACGCTACAATCGATTTATTGAAGAGTAAGTATGGTGAGCGTGTTATCTCAAGAAATGGGCCAGTCGATTGGCCGCCTCGTTCGTGCGGTTTAACGCAGCTTCACTATTTTCCGTGGGGCTACGTTAAGTCATTGGTTTATGCCAACACGCCGACGACTGCTAGGCAAAAAACCTATGTTATGCTACTTACATTGTTGCAAAACCCGGGGAGAAAAAAATTTAATTTATTTAAAATGACAAATGCCGGGCTGCCGGCAAAACAACAAACAATAAAACGATAGAGTGGAACGAACCGCAACCACACAGGTGGTGGTTGATGAGCGAATGGAAAGGACTACACAAAAGCAAATGTGCAGTCCAAGAGGGAATCGCAAAAACCGGAATTGCAACAAGAAGCTGCACACACCGGTTGCTGAGCAAGGTTTGGTGAGGGGGGTGGAGGAGGGGGGGGGGGGGGGGGGTTCGTTAAGATCACTTAACGCAAAAGCTGCAAACAAACAAACAGGTAGGCGCCACCCAATTTTTAAGGCAAAATTGGGAAAACAGATGAGGAAAAAAAAACACGAATTATCTTTTCCCTGATGGGGAATTTACGATTGTCTATTTGATTTTTTTCGTTTCTTTTGAGGGGGATTACAGGGTATGCCGAATTTTTTCAAACAAAGTTTTGAAGAAAATTTAAATTAATTTTACTTTAATGGGTCGGCTAACGGAAGGCCCACAGTTCCGCGTTGTCGTACCGGTAAAACTAGCGGGTCGCGCAATTAACGAAATCTAACCGTCTTACGAACGGTTTCCGCGTAAAATGGTAAGAAGGCTTACGGACGCGGTTTTACTGCACAAATATGTGTTATTTGAAAAGGGTACTTAGCTGTTTTATGGGTTTCCTGCCTATGCGGGATCGCTCTCTAGCTGGGTCTCTGCTGGTGGAGGAGGGTAAACCGTCTCCGCCACAATCACCGACTTTTGTCCGATCGTGTCCGTTGTGTGTTGTAATTTTCTTTCCTTTGTCCTTTGGTGTGTTTCTCGTCTTCGGTTGTTTAAATTTTGTTGTCCCTGTTCTTGTTCTCGTTCTTGTTATTTTTATCGTTTTATTTTGGTTTTCTTTTTTTTGTTTTTTTTTTGAGGCTCTGGCCAACAAGACGATAAGCTATCGAATGAGCTTACCGCGCTTTTTGGCTATCGGCGCCATTCGTCCACACACACACACAAACACATGGGGTTCCGTCAATTCAGCTGTTAGAGAAAAGGGAATCACATCCAGAGCTCCAACAGCTTCTCACGAATCCCCAGCCAATCACACACGTCGATGTTTTATGTTTGTGGGTCATGTTTGTTCGTTCTGTTTGTTTTGTTGTCCAATTGATTGCTTTGGTTCGAAGCCAGCATTCTGACCCAAAACCGAAGCTATGGTTGAGAGCTTCCATTGGGACCGCCGGATAGGGAGGAAAACTTAACTTATTAGGGGTCCAATGTGGAGTCAGTAAACCTTCTTGCAGACATATGGAGCAGTAGAACGACCGCGGGGAATTGTGGGCTTTCCTTTACAATTTTTAACTTTTGTGGGGGTAGGGGTTATACAAATTTGTAGTGCTAGGGCAAACAATATCGGATAGGGTGGGCTAGGGGCCGTTGTTGATGGTGTTGATGGTCTCCAGGCCGTCCGCCTGGCTCTATCAGGGGTACCTATGTGGTCATCTCTGGAGCGGTAGGCCGGGGGAGGGAACTGAATTCAGAGGATCCACTGAATCCCACCTGTACCGTGGCATCCAGAGCATGACGGAAGAAAGAAAAGAAGGGACAGCACAAGAAAGGGGAGGAGAAATGCAGAGGTCAACAGACAACAGATGGAAAAGGGAGTGGAGGATTTTTGGGGCGTGATTTGCACGCAACAACATGTGCAGCAATAAGAGCCGTACACTTGGAGTTGGTACCAGATATGACGGTAGGAAGTTGCATTAATGCGTTGCGGAGATTTTTCGCAAGAAGAGGAGTGCCAGATACAATTATATCCGACAATGCAAAGACGTTTAAGCGAGCAGATTTAGAATTTTGTAAACTGGAGAATCTTCTGAAATCAACTGATGTTCAATGTTTAGCAGCCCATAGAGGAATTACGTAGAAATATATTCCAGAGCGAGCGGCATGGTGGGGTGGATTCTGGGAGCGATTAGGTCGGAGTGTAAAGGAGCCATTGAAATCTGTGATAGGAAAAGCCAATCTTGGTTTTGAGGAACTAAGGACCTTGCTAACTGAAGTGGAAGCCGTTATTAATTCAAGGCCGCTTAGATATATAAGCAATGATCCTAATGATCTACAACCTCTAACTCCTTCCCATTTCCTTAATCATTCAAATTCTATTTTATTCGCCGATTTTCAAAGCGATGGGTCAGCAATATCGAATTCGTGGAAATTTCGGCAAGATGCACTGAAAAGGTACTGGAAGCGATGGCATGACGATTACTTACAACAATTGCGTTCAATACATCAATTTCGAGACCAGGACACGCGAAGCATTCAGCCAGGAGACGTGGTATTAGACGAGACGAGATTGCAGTGGAAGCTAGCGACGGTTAAAACAGTTTTCCCAGGGAGAGACGGAAGGGTCAGGGCCTGCCAGGTTCGACTGCCGAACAACCAGATAATTCGACGACCGATTCAGCTGCTATTCCCGTTGGAAATATCATCTTCCTTACATTCCGGGGCGCAGGATGCAAAAATGTAAACCCTTTATTATGTATATACTATTACACTTACATCTAATATTAATACATTCATACATACATATCATGTAATTAATGTCCAAATTCTAGCCTAGTTAGTGTATAATTTACTTTCCACCGAGACGTTCGATAACCGTTAATAAAGTTGTAACGAAGTTAGAGGAGCGGCTTTTCTTATTTGAAATAGTATTTATTTACAGTTACCAAGTAATGTTTAAGTAGGTACTTTGACTATGGTAAAACTGATGACGACCATGCCGATGTTACTACTATGCACATACTGCCCGAGTTGTCCCACCACATGCGGTACCCCCACCCGTTTGCTGTCTGCTTTCTTGTTTCCTCAGTTTTAGCATTTACAACGAAATGAGTGTTAAGGAAAGTTATTTATTGGCTACGTAGGGACACGTAGATAATTATATTAGTGTAATTTACAAGTATTATCCCAGGGCTTTGAGTGCCAGTGGATCCAAAAGGATGTAAGGATTCGTTTCATAGCAGTTCGGGGTCAATTCATGTCGTTTTTTCGTTTCATAGGAATTCGGAATTACTGCACAGCGAGCCATAAGAAGTTTCACTTCAACAAAAATGCAGTGATGAACATAAGTCTGCGTTCACCCTAAAATTTCAAAAAAAAACCATGGAGAAACACTTCGAAACTTCAAATTAACAAATTCGAAGTACAAATCCCTTCTAACAATCCATTTTTATACTATTTTACATACAGTGCTCTCCAAAAGTCAGTTGAAATCACCACGCAAGACACAAAATGGTTGATAGAGTTGGAAAATAGTTAAATTTCTTGATGGTTTTTTATTGTCATTAATAATATGTGCTTTCAGTAGCACAGTTATATATAGAAAAAAAATTAAATTCATTCGGTTTGAATTAAAAAAAGAAAGTCCTTAATGTGGCTCGTTAAAAGTTAGTTGATATTAAGATAAAATTGGTGCTTCTTGCTAAATTTCACAAATTTTTGGAAATTCAATAAACAGTCCCAATTTTTTCCATCAACTTTTGCAGCATAATATTGCCCAGATTTCCAAAATCTTTTCAAAGAAAACCGCTTTTTCTACAAGTTTTTGGTATTGTTCCGTCGATTTTATCCCATAAATGCTAAATGAGATTTAGATCCGGTAGGATGGAAGGTCACTCTACCAAATATATTACTTTTGCGCTAAAATAATTCTGAGTTGTTTTGGCCGTATATTTGGGATCATTGTCTTGTTAAAAGACAATCCTGCATTCATTCTGCCACCAATAATATAACAATAAAGTTTCCAACGCCAAACCAAGAAAAACACCTCCACATTATAACACCCTCACCATCACTTTTTACTGTGGGAGTTTTTAAGTTCCTGATACTCAAAAATAACCTTCTGCCTTTCCTCCACAGTAAGTTGTGTCCTCGAATACAAGCACAAATAAGATTAGATGGTCCCGATTTTTTTTTTTAATTTCTACTTATTCTACAACATCTCAAGAATGTTTCACAGCAAAACCTTTATTCGTTTCGAAATGATAGCATATTTTAAGCCGCAGGTGCACGCTGGATTTCAGAGTGCACAGCAGGCGGTTCCAACAGCATGAATAGGGGACGCTCCGCCTGCTCCTTTTCTTAACAGAACAAAGAGGCATATTTGGCCTCAAAAGAAGCCCTTACATTTCGTAAACAACGAAGAGCAGCTCAAGATGAGTTTAACGAAGAATCAGAAGGAATTTTGTATTCCCCTGTCGTTTTTGTCGTTTTTTTGCTTCGAAAACTTTAAATTTCTTTTTCTCGAAACTGCATTTTTCAAAACGGCATGCAACATAACTCAAAAAATTATTGTCCGATCGCTCTAAAATTGAAGAGATCTTCTTGACACATTTAGCTTTACTCCAAACCCTTAAAACATGATTTTCAAGGCAAATTAAATAAATTGTTTAAACAAATTGGTAGAAAAAAAAGGTGTTTTTTTTCTGATCTCTATAATTCTTGCAAAATGAATTTTTTTTGAAACAATGTTTTTAACAAGACCTATACCGCTATACCTAGACCGCTATCATGGAAAAACATTTTTTTTTTATAATTAACAGATTTTTCTATCTGAAAATAAAAGATTTTTATTTGATAAACTACCAATCTTTCACCGACTAAAAAATTCTTAAAAATTTACCATGTTTGGGGACTTTCCCCCTTTAAAAACAAGCAAGGTCAATTCTTCAATTCGAATAGTTTCAACTGACTTTTGGCTATCGAATGCAGCGCACTTATTGCAAATTTTTTAGGATTCATTAAAAGTTAACTGTAGATTTTCAATCTACTGTTTTCTGTGCATGACAACACATATTTTAGAAACTAAAAAACGGCATTAGGAGTAATGGAACACCACATTTCAGTATATATTGTGAAGATTGGCATGTATCCTAGCTGATTTCAACTAACTTTTGGAGGACACTGTATATTATATTTGAAAATTCAACGAAAAATCATCACGGAAAAAAAGGAACAAAAGTCTACGTACACATAGAATTCACCGTTTAATATAATAACTTCCTTGCCACTTCAGTACTTACTGCTTGAACACAATAGAGTCGTAATCGCAATCGTAGTCGTAGTCGCATGAGCTGTCAAAGGTTGAAGTATACACAAATATAATGCATGGATTTGAACCCATGCATTGGGTCGGTGTCGTATATCGGCATCGCAGTAGTAAGCTTTTCCTAACTTTTAGTTTCTTGTCGCACGACCGTTGATTTTTGAAAAAGGAAACAAAAAAAAAAAAAAACAATATGGACCAGATTGATGTGGAAAAATTTAGAGAAAGCGATAAATATGTTGACGTGCTGTGGAATTTTATGTACTTCTTTATGAAAAATTAAAATCAGAAAAATGCAAAAAAATAGGAAAAGAATTTGGGGTGTCCTGTTAGTAAAAAATTAAATCTATTATGTCGTTGTCACTTTTAGTATTTATTGACTTTTCAGTCAGGCCATATCGCCAAATTAAAGTGGTACGAGTAGTGTTTAAGATGTACCTAAGTCAGAAGTTTAAAAAAAATACATCGGGACAAGCGGCTGATGAGCCTGAATAATATTGGAAACATACAATACTTGATATTGTAGACATAGTCCTTTGTCGATTCCGGCGCCTCCACTTCACCTCAAACTGCAAAAAGAAAGGTACCTTGATTATTGTAAAGGGAAGCACAGTCCACAGAACCGAAGAGCAGTCGATGAATGAAGTGAATGTCAGCTACGTCACTGCGTTTTTCAAAGGTAATCAGGTTAAGAAGTTTGGGGCGGTCGCTATAGGGAGGCAATATAAACTGTGTCACTAACCTTTAAAATGTTGTATAGGACAGTATATGCCAGACCGACTTTATAAACATTTTTCGAATGAAATTCAATGCTTTCCATGCAGAACTCGCCAACGAGCTACTGAAATACATTTTGAACAAGTTGGAGTTCTCTTGAAAGTCTGCAGTTGAAAATCTCTTCTGACTTAATCAGCAAAGTCCCAGGATACGGTCTCATGAGTCATGAGTTTATTTCACAGGTGAACATATGATTAGGCATACCTAATTCCACCGACCATTAAACTCATTGGCAATAGTCTACCAATTTTTTTTTATGAACTTGAATCCTTTTTTGTTTTTTTCTCTATACGAAGGAAATTGACATTTGTTTACGATATACGACAGCGACTACCATTTAGTCGGCCCGTCTGTTGCTGCAATGACAGTCTTGATTCTGTTCAACAATGAATTCACTAGGTTTTGGGTTAGTCTCTTGGAATTTGCTACCACTCAGGAGTTAAAGCTGCTATAAAATCTTTTTTGTTACTAATTTTATGTTTTCTATTGTATATTAATTTGCCGTTACAAATAATCCCACAAGTGCTGTATTGGGTCGAAATCACTCGATTGATATGGAAAATGAAATTGTTTTGGAGCATCTTACGAGTATATCAGCCACTCTTTCAGAAGTCAACTCCAGAGGCGCCATCTTTCAAAATTCTGTTCACTTACTCGCATATATTGATGACATTGGCATCAATGAAAGAACATAGCTGTCGCTGGAGATTATTGAATCAGAAGCGGTACAGTTAGGTCTAACCGTGAAGGAAAATAAAAGTGTATGCTGTCAAAAAAAAGGGCACACAACATCGAAGTATAGGACAAAACGTCACGATAGGCAGCTAAAACTATAAGACCGAAGAAACTAAAAGCCCTCTTTCGAGAAATTAAAAGGACGTCATACAAGACACGGATCATCCCAGTCCTGCTTTACGGCGCATGACAAAAGCGGATGAAAATGTTCTCGTGTACTTCGGGTAATTTTCGATTACGTTTGCATCAGTAAAGAATGAAGAAAACGTTTCAACATCGAACTATACGTTGCCGAAGTAGTCAGAAGAGCTGGGATAAACCGGCGTAGATGGCTAGGTTACCTTAAGTATATCGGCACCAGCGTCTCGGCCCGGAAAGTTTTCGACTACAACCCAGAGGGACAAGGCACTAGAGGACGGCCACATCTTAGTTTGGGCACACAAGTAGAAGGGAAACTCAGCCAACTACGTGGGCGCAATTGGAGGCAGCTGGCAAAAGACCGCGCTAACTGAAGAAGCAAGTTAGCTAAAGCCCTGGTCCATCCAGGACTGTAGCACAATCTAAGTACACAAACACTGAAATTATATTGGCTATCAGGACCTTAAAAGAAAACACGACTGTCGGCATAAACGGCTTGCCAGTGGTACCATTCCAAGATACACCCAACATTTTAGAGGAACTCCTACAGACAATAGTTAGGAAAGCATGAAAGCGGAAGCCTTCCTGATGGAAAGAGGAGTATGGAAACCTGACAGAATGTGCGACACAGAAGAATATGCATGCGTCCAGCATTGGCCAGGTATACCAGAAAAACTCGTTGCTATAATTAAGCTTATCTATGAACTATGCCATGCAATGGAATTCACTTATCCAATCAGGCATATGAGTGGGCCGCACAAGGCAAATATGGAGAGAACAATTGAACTGGGGTTAAGCTAGAGGGAACTCAAGTGCCTTGTAAAACTTAGATCTGTTCGCCACCGAAAGAAATAAGGAAGAAGGTGTTTTGAGAAATGTCAAGAGACTGACGGCTAACTTGACGGAAAACAGTTGCATAGATAGTTTGAGTGTTAATCCGACCCTCACATAGCCTGAACAATCCAAGTTCAATATTTGCAAAGTAGTTGCCTGAAATTGTCGACATTATCTCTCCCTTTACGATCACGATCTCTTTCAAGTTGTGTTTTCTGCTTAAAATAAACTCTGATACTCCAATTGGATTGACCCTGTACCCACATTTATTACCTGGATTATCGATACCTAAATATTTATGTAACTCAACCCAAATTCGAAACAGTAAAATAACAACCAATTGAATTAAAAAATGTATCTATCCCTCACAAACTAAGCCCTATGCCAACCACTGTTTTTTCAAATCCCAATAAAGAATAAGGGCTAGCTTGTTATGTGTCACTTTACCCCAGCCATTGAATCGCAATTTGATTTCCTTTTTAAACAGGGAAAACGGAACGTAAGATACGAGGACACGAACTACTCGTATAAATTCCATGCGGACATAGCGCTAGGTGTTTCCATCTTAATGTAAGCCCATGAAACCGTAAGGGTAAATATTTGCATAGCACTTTCATGCGACGACGATAAATACTGTTTACGGCAAGTTTGTAGCTTTTAAGTGAAGTGTCGGTTGTGGCAGTTTGCCTTTAACGTTACCGTTAGTCTCATAGAGGTACTTTAAAAGTTTGTTTGGTTTTGACTTTTAAACTCTGATTTTGTGCGGAATTAGTAGCAGGGATTTGCCCTTAAATTTCGGATTTATGGACACTTGTGTAAACTGTTTACGAAAAGTGAATATTTGTATTTTCTCGAGCGGTGCTATTTGATTTAAGTGTGTCTGCTTCTATGAAATGGATACAAAGTAGACCTTGTGAAGCTAAAAAGGATGAAATAAAGATGAGCATTCCATTTTTTTTATTCATATCGGCGGGATGTTGCACGTAAAATCTCATTTCCAACCGCTATTTACAGGCTAGCAATGAAAATTTGTCAGTTCAGTGTGTGGACTTGGAATTTTTTTTATAATTGGCACGCGGTGAAGGGCTTTTTTACCCGTAATATGTTGGTACACAGCGCGGGCGAAGGAAAGTTAGAAGGGAATGAAATCAAGATACTGATGTACGTTTGTTTTGAATGTTTGAAAGTTATAATGACCAGAAAATAAAAAGCTCGGTAGGGCATTACAATATTTCAATGTACGTCCGAAAGTGGGCTTCAGGTTGAACTGATGAGCATTCATAGCGAGACGGGTATTACGATTAAAGATTGGAAGGGGCGGAATGTCACTGGTAATTTCACTTGACCACTGGTGGTGTGAATAGCAATAGAGCAGGATACATTTTATCGGTGTTCGAGGTTGTTAATAATCTGGTGGATAGTCGCATCATCTACGAGTTTTATCGGTTTTGAATCCTGTTTAGTGTTACAATAGATTAAAACGATGCCGTTGTTCTTAGTAACACTTTATTTGGTGCCGGTTAAAGTTAAAAGAGAGTGAATTCATACGCTTACAATCTATTTATAGTATATACAAGTACATGGGTGTTATGTAAAAATCAAAACAGATTTAGGGGGATTTATTGGACAACAATTCAAATACATAACATCTTCCCCTTTTCATCCTTAGTCCTAGATACAATTATTAATTAATTAATTAATTTTAATTCAGTATAGGTATAATTATATATAGTTATAATAGTTATAATATATGTATATAGCATAAATTTAGTACCAACTTCAAACGTTAATTAAAATAGTTTTTATTTAATTTCATTAGTTTTTAGTTTTCTTTTCTTCTTTGTCCTTAAGTCGACTAGACCTTCTTACTTCTTGAAGGTCTGGTAACTTAGATTTAATTTCCATAGATCTCTTAAAAACTTCCTGCTCAACTTCTTTCTTTACTTCCTGCTTATTACATTCTTTGAACCCTTTAGGATCTGTGTCTGCCAAATAGGACTTATTTCTTAAATGCTTTTTCATTATCTGGTTTTCATGTAGCTCATAGCAGTTAATCAAAATGATACAAGTTTTCTTACTAATTATTTTAATAACCCTTGCAGGTATCCATTTAATCATATTTACAAAATGATTTCTGTAGAGGATTTCCTCCCCTATTTTAAAAATATTTTTTATACTTTTAAAATTATTATATAGTCTATTTTTTATAATCTGTTTGTTATTTGCAATGCTTAAATACCGTGTGTCGTGTTGTTTTATTTTACTTCTTAAACAATGTAACACAGTTTTTGGGTGATAACTAAAAACAAGTTCGGAAGGTGATCTGATAGTCACAGTTGTAGGTGTATTGCTACTCGTATAGTGTACCAAAAATTCGTTTACTTTATTTAGCAGCGAAGTTTCATTTCTCAATTCCAAGCAAAACTTTCTTAACACTGATTTCACTGTCTGGACTCCACGCTCAGCTAAACCGTTCGATTGTGGATGGTATGGAGGCGATTTCATTAGATTTATACCCTTGCAGTTACAAAATTTTTTGAAAATAAAAGAACTAAAAGGAGGCGCATTATCCATAACTATATTGGCTGGTAGGCCAAATACTAAAAACAAGTTTGTTAGGACTTCTATTAAAAATCGTGCGGATGTTCTTGACATCATTTTTATTTCACAAAATTTGAGTATGCATCAATAATTATTAGAAAGGATTTTACTCCGAAATAAAAACAATTTAGATGAATTCTCCCAAAAAGAACACTAACATCTATCCACTTGCTATCAACTTTCTCTCGTGTAATGTTTTGTGTTGGCTCACATTCCACACAGTTCTTAACAAACTGTACAATATTGTTATCTAATGTAGGCCACCATACAAAAGAACACGTTAACATTTTCATACGAATAATTCCTGTGTGATTTTTATGCAATAATGCGAGGATGGATGCTCGTAATCGTACCGGAATTACTATTGTGGACGCAACCCAACACAAACGTGCGGACACACCCCTATCAGAAAGCGAATGACAGGTGTCAAGTTGACACAAGAAAAGGCGCTCAATAGGAAAAAAGGAAAAGAACTGGAATAGATGCTAGGTGACTAAAAGAAATTTTTAATAAATTCTAATTGAAATATTAAAAAAAACTGAATATCTACCTGCGTCTTTTATTCCAACAAGTTAAAAATTTCTTTTAACTGTCAATTTCATAAAAGAAAATGGAGCCTGGACCTTTTGCGAAGTCTTCCAAACTAGCTAGATCTCCAAAAAGTTCGAAAACGGCAAGGAAATGTGCGAAGTCCAGCTGTCAATTGTGCACCGGCCCGGATAATAAAAATATGGTTATGTGCGACACATGTGACAAATGGTACCACTTCGATTGTGTTGGGGTGAACGACGACATTGCGAACCACGAGTGGAGCTGTCCGGACTGTCAAGCAATCATACATAAGGAAAGTGCTCCCGCACATGTCGCCCAAGTAAGCCAAGCAAACGAAGCAGTTCCAGTCGCACCACCATCGTCTAGAAATTCATCCGCCCGCCGTTTGCAATTAGAACTCCAACGACTGGAAGAGGAGCGCGCTTTGGAAGAGAAGCGCGACAACGAAGAGCAGCTTCTTGAAGAAAAACGACGTGAAGAGGAACAAGTTAAACTGCGAAGGCGTAAGCAGCGCGACAGGGAGTACCTGGAGAAAAAATATTCGCTCCTGCATCAAGCTGAAGATGATTGTTCGTCACATGCTGGCGATGAAGTTATACATCCCGCCCAAGGAAATGCGGCAGTAAAACTGTGGTTAGAGGAGGTGCGTAATTCAACACAAAATCCACCCACCATATCCGCACCAAATCCTACCAACAATGGAACAAATGCCGCCCTGCTGCCTAACTTACAAGCTGCTAATTCATTCGATTACCGAAAGTACCAGTGGGATGTTAGCAAATCGTGGCCTGGCGCCAATGTGGCCAATCAGCTGCCACAGCAACTGCAGCGTATGAATTTACAGCAGACATCTCAGCAGCAAGAGCAACAGGCCCTGTCATGCGCACTACGATCACGACCAAATCTGCGACCATCCTCGCAACTTGAACCTGAACAACGACTCCAGCGACAACTGCCACCGCCTCTGGGTGAACGTCCGTTAACACCTCGGATTTCACAGCTTTTTGAACGGCCAATGGAGCACAATACTAGCACCTTTATGCAACACCATCGAGAAGTTCCGCCTACCGTAGAGCAAACCCTAAATCGAACATTGCCACGCAATCCGATCGGTGAGCTAAATAAATCCCAACTAGCAGCCCGTCATTCCATATCAAGAGACCTGCAGCCTTTCAATGGAAGCCCCGACGATTGGCCAAGCTTTATATCCGACTATGAACGCACCACTCAGTTATGTGGATTCTCCGATCAAGAAAACATCTCGCGGCTACAAAGGGCATTAAAAGGCGATGCATACGAAGCAGTGCGCAGTATGCTGCTACAACCGTCTTGTGTTCCGCGCATAATCTCAACGTTGAGAATGTTGTATGGGCGACCAGAGCTCATCGTTCACAGTATGCTACAGAGGATTCACTCAACGCCGGCGCCAAAAGAAGGGAAGTTGGAGAGCATCGTGAAGTTTGCTTTGGCAGTGCAGAACCTTATCGCTACAATAGAAGCATCGGGGCTGCTTTCCCACCTATGCAACCCTGCCCTCTTACAAGAGCTCGTGGAGAAGCTTCCGACATCGATCCGCCTGAATTGGGGAATTTTTCGACAAACTCTCGAAAGCTGCACCCTTTCCGACTTTGGCGAGTGGCTTTACCAAATCGCGGGTGCAGCGAATTGTGTAACAATCCCAAATCCCGCTATCAACTGCAAGCATCAACGTACGCCAGCCAAAAGAGAGAGGTTTTCTGCACATGCATTCCGAGGAAACACAACTAGCACCTGTACGCCCTACTCATCAGAGATGCGGTCAAACAAACAACACGACCGCTACGAAAACATGTTGCGTATGTTCCTCAAACTGCTCTTCGGTGGTAAGCTGTAAGGCATTTCTCGAACTGAGTCAGAGCTCCAAATGGGCAACAGTCAAGGAAAATCGTTTATGCCGTAAGTGTTTAAAACCACATTACTATCGGAACTGCCGCTCAAAGGTTCGTTGCGGTATAAACGGTTGCGACCTGCTACACCACAGACTGCTGCACAATCTATCAACACCAAAGGCAGAACATCAGGCTTCGGAGGTATTAAATTACCACAACCAGAGCAGTAAACAGTCCATTCTATATCGCTACGTGCCAGTTATTCTCTATGGCGAAAACAGGACCGTGCACACGTACGCCTTTCTCGATGACGGATCCTCGATAACCTTAATGGATCAAGACATGGCAAACGAACTAGATCTTCATGGCGTGGTTCACCCCCTCTGCCTGAAGTGGACGGCCAACACTCACCGTTACGAAGACAACTCCCAGCATATCGACGTCGATATCTCAGGCATTTGTAAGTCAGCAAAAAAATACCGCCTGACAAATGTTCGGACCGTGAAATCACTTGACCTGCCAGAGCAATCCCTGAACATGTCCGATTTATCAAAATTGTATCAACATCTCAAGGGCGTCCCTGCTACTTCTTATGGCGCCATACGTCCACATATCCTCATCGGGTTAGACAACATGAAGCTTGGATTCGCCACGAACTCTATCGAAGGATTAGGAGATAATCAACCGTTTGCCTCCAAGACGCGACTCGGATGGGTAGTGTACGGCCCGAGAGGCGAAAATGCCAGCGTTTCAAGAGTTAGCCAAATATCTCACCATAGTGTCAGCAGCTGCGACTGCAATGAAGACCACGACCATCGATTGCAACAACTGGTAAAAAACTTTTTCACTCTAGAAGGCCTCGGAGTGACCAAACAGGAATCACCTTTAACATCCCGAGATGACCAGCGGGCACACGACCTACTTCGTGCTACCACTCGACGAAAAGGAAAGAGCTTCGAAACAGGTCTCCTATGGAGGTTCGACAACGTCCAACTGCCCGATAACCGAGAAATGGCGATAAGGCGCCTTTCGTGCCTAGAGAAACGAATGCGGCGTGATCCTGAACTCAGGGAGAGTCTGAATGAGAAAATCGGTCATTACCTCTCGAGAAATTACATCCGCAAGCTTTCTGAAGTGGAAGCTAAACGGCGAGGTCCGCGCACATGGTATTTGCCTGTATTCCCCGTGACAAATCCGAACAAACCAGGAAAGCTGAGGCTGGTATGGGATGCCGCAGCGAAGTTTCAAGGGGTGTCGCTGAATTCAGTCCTACTTAAAGGGCCCGACCAACTAAAGCCCCTCAATTCAGTAATGTTCCGGTTTCGTCAAAGGAAAATTGCTATATGCGGGGACATCCGCGAAATGTTCCATCAAGTTGGAATCCAGAAAGCAGATCAAGACTCACAACGTTTTTTGTGGCGGGACGACGAGACGAAAAAGATGCCGGAGGAGTACGTTATGAACGTGATGACGTTTGGGGCTACCTGTTCGCCGAGTAGTGCCCAATATATCAAAAATTTAAACGCAGAACGGTTTAAAGCTAGATTTCCTAGAGCAGTGGAGTCGATCATCCAAAGTCATTACGTGGATGACCTTTTGGACAGCGTGGATACCATCGACGAGGCGATTCAGTTGGCCCGAGATATCAAACACATACATGAGTCGGCTGGATTTGAAATCAGGAACTGGATGTCCAACTCATCAGCAATAGCCAACGCAATGCATGATCAAGTCGAGAGCGAAGTCGACCTCAACATCGGCGCGGAGTCTGACTCCGAAAAGGTTCTAGGCATGTGGTGGAGTATCACCGATGACGTGTTCATTCATTGATTACAACATTCAAACAAGCAAGCGAGACCGAATTACATGTGTTTGTAGATGCCAGCGAGGAGGGGTACGCTGCTGTGGCGTATTTCCGAGTTGTCGATGGAGCTACGACAGAGTGCTCCCTAGTTGCTGCAAAAACTCGAGTCGCACCTCTTAAGATGCTTTCCATCCCACGGCTGGAACTGCAGGCAGCGGTTCTCGGATCAAGGCTGGCGAGCTGCATCATAAAGGAGCACTACATAACGGTTAACAGCAGACATTTTTGGTCAGACTCCCGCAATGTTTTGAGTTGGATTAGATCCGACCATAGACGGTACAGTCAGTTTGTGGCATTTCGAGTAAGTGAAATTTTGGATACGACCGAAGTCAATGAATGGCATTGGATTCCAACTAAATTAAATGTGGCCGACGAAGGAACTAAGTGGCAACCACGTCCAGACCTTTCTAGTGGCGGCAGATGGTTAAACGGCCCGCAATTTCTTCGCGAACCCAAGGAAAACTGGCCCGAATTTGCTGACCCATACTTTAATAAAACTACCGACGAGGAGCTAAGGCCGAAATACTTAAACCACCACTCAGATGCAGGTGCAAATGTAACCCCACGACCGCACATATTACAGCCCGAACGCTATTCGGACTGGAAACGACTTCTACGAATAACAGCTCTTGTTCTAAGGTATGTTAATAACCTAAAATCTAAAATTTGTCCCACAGAATCGCCGCAAACTGGCTGCATTCAGCAAACAGAATTTACTAAGGCAGAGAACTACCTGTTTCGCCAGGCGCAGCGCGATATTTATTCCAAAGAGATGACAGCTCTTGATTCAAAAGGAAGAATCTGCAAGACGAGCCCCCTATGGCAACTCTCACCGTATCTAGATGTCCACGGAGTTCTAAGGTTTCTAAGGTCTAACTTTTCGAAAGACAATTGACATTTTTTGGCGGCGGTGCACCCACAATTTCTTCAACTATTTTTTCATTGGGACGTATATCCATTGCGGACAATGTGTGTCCTAAATAATCAACAATGTCTACTAGGAATCTGCGCTTGTTAATATTTATGTGTATGTTGTGTTGGGCAAGCGATCCAAGACAATAAACAAATTATTTTTACACTCTACAGCAGACGAACCGCCGATCAAAATATAGCGGGTGCACAACTAACACCGTTAACTAATCGCGTGAAAGCGAAAAGCCCTTTATGGGTATTGATAAGAAGAAGTTCTTGTGAATTTTTGGTTACAGCCAATTGTTGATAAGCACCCTTCAAATCGAGAACCGAATAAAAACAACAACCCGATAGACTTGCAAAAATGTCATCTGCTAGAGGGAGCGGGTAAAAATTTGTCTCTATACAACTATATTCAATCTATATTCAATTCTGACTCTACTTTTTCTCGTAATTTATAGGGTACTTTGTAGGCTGCGTAGAATATAGGTGTTTGATTTGGTTTAAGAACAATCTGGGCTTCATACCCCACAATTGGACGGTTTAACTCTTCTATCGTTATGCTTGGAAACTCGGACTTTATATGCGATAAAAGCTCTACTTGGTTATTTACTGCTGAGATACGAGTAATGCTGTTTTGAAACGTGCTTCTCCAGTTTGGAAATAATTTGTCTATCCACGTACGGCCCATTAGACCTTTTTTTGGCGTTTCTCCTTGAACGACTACCAATGGTAACTCCACCATGTGACTGCCAGATCCCTCCTGAATGAACAGTACAGCTCTGTGACCGAAACTAAATTACAACTTGTTTTTATTAATTTTACATTTTTAAACTTATCTAAATATTCCCACTCGTTGATAATCGATGCAGCTGCACCTGTATCCACCTCCATAGACAGTTCCACTCCATTAACTACCACTGTTATTTCCTGAACTTGACTTTCACTATTCAGACTGTTGATTTTTTTACATTGGCCTTGTTAAATCGACACTTGATGGCCACACGACCCTTTTTATTACAGGCAAAACACTGTCAATTCCTTGCTAGACATCTGAATTCCACGTGATTAAGATGGCCGCATCTCCTACACTCCGTTTGGGTCCCCTGTTGGTTATATTGGTGGTTAATGCTTTTTACCCTGATTTTGCTGCATTTTTAACATTTTTCCATATAACTTATGTTTAGCAGCACTATTGTATCGTCTAGAATTTTTGCTTTCTGGCCGGACTGTATATCTCTTTGTTTTTCATCTTTAGCGTCTTCCAAAAAATCCCCACAACGACAGGTTTGAGCAACTGCTTTCAGTCGAATAATGAACTCACTTAACGGCTCCCCCTCATCTTGTATTATCTTATTGAATTTGAATCTCTGGGCTCTTTTGTTCTCTTTAGAAGCAAAATGATCTCGTAAAAGTGATAGTAGGTCCTCAAACTTCATTTCACTCGGCAATTGTGGCATTGTTAGAGACATGAGAATCTCATACATCTCTGCTCCAACTATCGTAATAAAAAGTGCTGTTTCTGCTTCTTTACCGATATTTTAAAGAATTGCCGGAGTCGATCTTCGTAAGCTTTAAAATTGCTGCCCGTTACAAATGGTTCAATATGCCCCAATAAACGTGACATGATAACTTACTGTACCTTACACTCTTGGGTTACTTAAAAAAAAAATCCTCGTCGCCAATGTTACAATAGATTAAAACGATGCCGTTCTTTGTTGTTATGTAAATAGGAAAACAGATTTAGGGGGATTTATTGGACAACAATTCAAATACATAACATAACAGGTGCAGAGATCTCTGAAGAGGATGGGTCTGAAGATAGATGGAAGCATTTGTTGGCCATTTTTCCCCAAAATAAAGACAAGCCTTTTCAGATTATGTTACGCTCTTCCCAATAATTATTGTCGCGATAAAAACATTCAAATCCAACAGAACGATAATTTTGAAATTTGCTAAAAGCACGTTGCGACCACCAGCGGATCTTAGTAATTGTTCAAATGAAATTGTTTCTTAACCAAGTAACATTGAAATTGGAGACGGTCAGACACCTCCCAAGAATGCATTCAAGCTTAGAGAACTATTACACTTCAACATAACATCAAGAACGAAATTCACAGCAAAACTAAAATTTTACCGTTAAAGTTAAACCTTGTGCGGCAGATATGGACTTGTTTTATTGCCTTAAATCACAAAACACGAGACTGCCCTAGCACGAAAAGTTGTAACATCTGCCATCAATGACACAACTCGATAATGAATCATATATCAAGCAACTACAACAGAGGAGAAGCTTTCAGTTCACGGCCATCAACACATTATTTCTTTTCAGGCTAGCAAGTGTGTAGTGCCCCGTCCTGGCGCCAGGCTTTTTCTGTTAGGGGACAGCAGGAATGCCGTTGACCTCTTAGAGACGTTGGGAAGCATTCGTTTGGTGTGCCTGCAATGTGGGGATTCATGCCATTTGCAGTTACTCTGATCGAGAACGCAAGCAGATCTGACGTTGGTTAAGGTCCTACAAAACTTTACTCTGAGCCTTGCCTAGCAAATTCATTGGATTTTCATTTCCCGTAATCCCATTGTGACCCGGGACCCAGACAAGACTCAGTGAATTTAGCCTTCTGTACAAGTATAAGTACAAGTACATCATCCACGTATGCTTGGAATTGACGTCAGAACTATTCAGTGCGTTGAGCAGTGAGTCGACCAACATGTACCATATCAGTGGAAGTAGAACGCGACCTGGCGGGCAACTCCGCAAACAGTGTCCTATTCACCAGCATTGCTTTTATCCACAAAACTAGTAATTTAGCTACGCCGTCGTGCGTTGTCGAAAGCGCTATCTATGTCGATTATATAGCAAAGCCAGGTTTCATTACGTAGTCAGCCGCACGACTTCTTAAACTGATGAAGCAACGTAGCCTTATTAAACTTTCGCCTCTGGGATTGTCACCAACGAAAATAGCACACGATATGGCGAGTTGACATTTGCGTCATGGCATTCAAGCTTTTTTGAGCACCGTAGCGGAGGTTGGGAAAAGTATTCAACATACGTCATCAGCCCCTTAGAGGTTTATTCCACCGTGCTAATCTATCTGATGAGTGGCAAAGGTTTAAGCAAATTGAAGAGTTACCGTCAAAAATATCGTTGACTAAAGAAAACACTGCATGTAAAGATCATTTTGAAGAAAATGATTTTACCATTGACAGAAAGGAGACATCCCACTTTGGGATCTAAGGATCAAATTTACTACTGCAACTGTGTCAACGATTCGCAACATATTGAACAGATAAAACTTTCGCCTGTCATGCGAGATCCTGCCTACACCATCGCTCCGACTTATAACTACTCCAGTAAGTGATATTTTGGCTACGTTTAGCCCAAGCGGTTGGTGGTGTGCGTCCTTTCCTAATGACATCATGGACTTTG
Organism: Volucella bombylans; assembly: GCA_949129095.1. Lineage (NCBI taxonomy): Eukaryota > Metazoa > Arthropoda > Insecta > Diptera > Syrphidae > Volucella > Volucella bombylans. The sequence continues at coordinate 150,625,634 of OX422143.1, forward strand.
TTATAACCTGATCCGCGTACACAAGTAATTGTGCGGACTTAACAAAGATAGTGGCTCTTTTGTTGGCCTGTGAGTTTTGCATGATTATGTAGGGCGATGTTAAAAATGTTACACAACAGGGCGTCATCTTGTTTAACGCCTTTGTGGACTGTGAAAGTCTCGAGCTTGAAATCGTAGTAAAAGCGTCGTATGAAAACACAAGCAAAACATAAGTGTCTAAACCTGAATCGCCTATAGCAACTGCTCTTATAACCTCAGCGAGGATACTAGCATCAGACTATTTAGTCGGAGATTTGGGGTTTTCATAAGGGCTTTCGAGTGTTGTTTCTGCTGAAAAACTCTTTTTATCTGGAAGTCATCGCAGATACTGCAAATTTTCTCACATATGCACATGAGTCACGAGCATATTTTCTTTTTCGGGTCTCTCCGAAAGCTATCCAAATCATTCTCCAGATCGATGAAAATGATGTGCAAACCGTAAACAGTATTGGTTTATCTTTTTCATAATTGTGAAGCTTTAAGGCGTGAACAGCGTATGCTCCATAAAGCCGTATTGATTGCCATGAAGTTTATTAGCATTTGCTGTCGGCTGTTTGTTAAAAATAAGCGTTTGTGACATCGTTTACAGCGATCGGTTGTTGTTACAGTTTCCCGTGACGCCTTTACCATTATAGCATGTCAAATGAGACGCCTTCTACTTTGTCTGTGCGAACATCCAACGGACAGTTTTAAAAGTATTGCCGCACTGTCCCTAAACACTGTTGTTTTATATTCTTGAGCGCCAGGAGAGGAATTGTTACCGCTCGAGAATTCTTCTTTAAAGCGTAGTGAAACAATTTCTACAGCTATAGCAGATAATTGTTTTCTACACATTGCTTGCTAGATTCTTCGACTTGGATATCTTCTGCCTTACGTAGCTTAAGTCAAAATATATTGAACTAAGACTGCTTTGATTGGTCTTTTTCACTAGGAGCTCCTTTAGTAAACATCGGTGCTAACTCTACTACCAGCTCTATTTCAACACCGTGACTAGTCTTAAAAAACTTTACTGAACTCAGCTACATTGAAGCAGCCCATTCTGTCTCTGTCTGCATACTGCCACAGTTGATGTGAATTCATTCGCCGTACGTCCTCCTTCTCTTGCTTAGCACTCATGAAAATCATGTCCGGTTGGATCATACCAGTCCCAGCAGCTACCATGAGCAGGTAAAACAAGCACAATTGATGTGTAGTCATAGTTTCAGCACTAGGCATCAAAAGAATTACGCCGCTCAGTGGCTATCCTCATCGTATAAATAGATGCAACGATATTTTTAATATCGATTAAAAATATGTATCTTATATGCTCCATTGTGGTGTTATTAAAAAAGTTATTAGGAAAAGGATTGGGCGATCTTAAGCATTTTACTACTAATCACCATGATCTCGGTCTTATTCTTGTATATCCGTTTTTGTTTGACTTTTCACCCCCTCGTTCCAGAGGAAATCCAACTGCTCCTGTTGGTAATTGCATAACAATTACTGAAACATCTTTAGGAGATTTATTTCACACACCTCCATCGGGAAAAGCTGACCCCTACAAATCTGCAGCAAGACAACGAAATTAATGAGTCACCATATCCCAGCAAAACTTCTCATTTCTTATCACTTTCAAACCCAACGTGCTATCATAAGCCACAAAAACTAATTGATAATCCTGTCCATGCGAAAGCAATCCCTGCAGAAATCACTCCCGCATTAACAACACTTCTCTCTGAAGATTAATGCGAATCGAAACCGAACCTAAAACCAATTCCAAAAAACAAAACCAAGAGAGGACGAAAAAAAAAACGAAAAAAAAAATGTCCTTTCGTCCAACAAAAGAACTATGTGCGGCAATAAGTTTTACTTCCACCACCACTCAGCCCAAGGAATCTCGCCCAGAAATCTGGATGAAAACAACAAGGTCCACAACTCCGCCTTGATGTGATTCAGAGAAACTACAAATTTGTTAGTGAATAAGAAAAGTTTGGGTTTTTTGCCTTTATGCGGTACAAAGGAGCCAAATGGATACTTTGTCGTGTACTTGGTTTATTTAAATTGGGCAATATGAGTATAAACAAGGCAAGGGCGTTACGGCAGCAGCAACGGCAACGGAGGTCCTTGAGGAGGCTCAACCCCTCCCTTCAACTCGTTTGTAAACTTGGTTTAATGTAAATTTCCCATTGAATGGATGAAGTTCGCCCCAAGTTTGGTGGCGCAGTGTTGGATGGAGTGCCATAAAAGGACGAGAAATTGATTACATTTGGGATTTTTTTTTTTTTGCGCTGAAGTTTTTTTTCTAAATTTCCTTCCAAAAATACTGTAAAGAAGTTTTAATATTTCTACAGTGAGTGCGTACTTAAGAGTTGTTGTACCTTTTCAATGGAATAGATGGATGCGGGGCATTTCAAAAGTTTGCTGTGAGCTAAGTGAAATATTATTTGAATTTCCAAGGGTGAAGTTGTATTTTTTCGAAGTTTTTAGTGAATCATTGCCTGTTTAATTTGTAGTTGAAATATTATTCTCCTTTATATGAAGTGATCCAGAATTTTTTTTGGAAGAGGGAAAACTTCCTAAAAACTATTACTGAATCTGGAAAGCATAGAGGGAGGGTATCACATACGTAGAACATGGAATTTCTCATGTTACAAGGCTTTCGTCTTGAATTTACCGGAAAAGCAATATTTCTATGTAGAGAGGTATGAGTCATTATTTTGAAGCCCATATCGAAATGGTCCCGAATTTAATGGAAAGCGAAAAGTACATACATTAATACATTAGTATACTGCGAGTGTATACCTAGGCATATTCGGAACTGAGATCATGTGAGGATTTCTCCGCATCACTTATACTGTCGTCAGCATGATCTGGCTCTAAGGGCCAGGTGTTATGCCACCCTATATGCTGTAAATTGACAAACAGCCCCGAGTAAGAAGAGACTTACTGTTGACGACTCCAACAAAGGGATAATGACTTTCAGTGTTTGCCAAGCAATAAGCAAACACTACTAAAATGCTACAAAGCGGAAATGACTGCCTTCTAAGTAATACTATGGAATCGGCTGAGCAAAAGATGGAGGGAAAACTCCAACATCTTTTATGCTGATTGCTATACTTAGCATAAGGATCACGTATATGGATGTGGATTTGGCAGAGAAAGACTTAAGCAAGAAAGTTTGAGCTTCGGGCATCTGAGCAAACGTCTGACTGCAATCCATGCAATCTATTTCAAAGCGAAGCTTGCCAACATAAGTCTGATACGCCATTACATTCCAAACGCATACTACACCTTCAGAGAACACGGTCTATTTTAAAAACTACCATCGCAACCGACCCACCGCTCAATACTTTGTCGAAGCCTATCACATGTCTGCCTCTTTATTATCAAAACATAAGAGGATTGCAAACTAAGATTTCTGCTCTATCTGAATAGGCAGATTTTGCTCCACGACATTTTTGCACTCACAGGAACCCCTCTCACCCCTAATATTAAGAATAATGAATTATTTTCCCAAGACTTCGATCTACACCGTGAAGGTTGTCTATTGTAGATAAAGAGGAGAATTTATATGGTAGTGGTGTACTTCTATCTATGTACATACTATTGTCTCAAGTCTAGACCCTTCAAAAATCGTCCGCTGCGTTTTTTGAGTTTGTTTGCTCTAGAATTCCTATTTGTAAGCTATATATTTGCAGCTGCTACATACACCCCTCTCAACCAATTCAAGGTTACGAACTAGCTGTTGATGCAAACGATTGTTTTTTAATGCTACTGATCCCAATGACGTAGTGATTTTTTTAGGTGGGCCCTAAGCTTCTGTGGTCTCAGACTGACCAGTCCTTCTTTACTGCAACAAATCCCACTTCTGACAAAGAAATCCTTTTCATCGACTGCCTTACTAACTCTAGTCTGTATCAATTAAGTGGTGTCACCATAAACATTGGCAGACAACTCGACATAGTCTTCGCCATTGATACAGATAACTGCGTCAGCTTAGAATGTAGACATCTTCTCTCTAGGTTGTGTAGTTACCATCCTCGCCTCCTCATCATCCTCGCCTTCTCTACAATAATCCTAATCTACTTGCTAACGATGCTGTCGCATCCTTTTATACTGAAATTTTCAAATCTCTCTCCCAATCTCTACTCTTTTGCCCAAAACGAATCCCTCATCTTCACCACCCTAGTATACCATAATAAAGAGCTACGATATATTCATATCAAGAGAAATAAGCTTCAGTCTACTTACTTAAAACGCATTCCGATGCCGATTTCTTTTACTACCAGTCTGCCCAAATAAATTTCTCTGCACTTTGCCAAACTCTCTATGACAACTATTTAAACCGAATGGACCATACACTTATATCCGACCCCAAAGGATTCTTTCAATTCAATAAAACTAAAAGTAAATCGAATGACTATCCTTGGGCGAACACCTAATTATTGCAAATCTCTTCGCAATGTTTTTTTAGAGAAGCGGTCGCCGTCCATTCCCAAGAGCCAGACCACTCTTATGTTTCCTACTTAAATTGTTGCCCATTGTGAGAATCAGTGTCTATGACCTTCTCCCTATATTTTTAAAGAAATATGAAATGCACCTGACCCAACCTCTTACAGCTCCCTTTCAGCTTTCTATCACCCAGGGATTATTTCCCTCAACCTGGAAAAGGTCTTTTATAAAACAAAAGGTCGAAAAGACCATATTTCGAACTATCGACCAACTGCTAAGCTATCCTGAATACCTGAGCTTTCTGAGAGCATTATTTATAACATAATGCTTTTTCATTGTAAATCTACTGTTTCCCAAAACCAGCACGCATTTCTCAAAGGTAGATCTACAACCACCAATATAACGGAATTCGTATCAAGCATTTTATGTGCACTAGAATCGGAAATGAAATTGACGTGATTGCCACCGATTTTAGCAAAGTCTTTAATAAAATTTCTCCTGATATAATGCTTCTAAAATTAAAGGCTCTTGGTTTCAAAATGAGCTTTATAACTAGGTTCAATCCGATTTAAATGAACGAGATTACTATGTTCTATTTAGGTCCATGGTTCCTGACCCAATTAAACCATCTCTGGTGTCCCTCAAGGTAGCCACCTTGTTTTATTTATTTATTTATTTATTTATTTATTTATTTATTTATTTATTTATTTATTTATTTATTTACTACAAGGTAAGTATTGCTTACACGGTAAGATAATGGAATCTTTTAAAGTGTGGAAGCCTTAAATTTTTCAAATATCAGATACAAGTATGTGCAAGTATATATAACAATAATAATTCAGGAAGTGATAACAAAATAAAATAAAATAAGGTAAGTAAGACAAAGTAAAAGAGAGAAAAGAATAGGAAAGAACAATTGGCGTTAAAAACAAATTGAACATTTTAAGCGTTTTAAATTCTAAATCTAATTAGTTTCATTGGCCAGGTATTTTAAGAGAGAAGTTTTAAATTGTTTTGTGCTTCTAATTTTCCTAATATTTATGGGCATAGAAATCCACAGCCGTACGGAGTTTACGAAGAATTGGCGTTCAGAAGTCAAGCAGGCATAGCTCGTTTGAAAAAGCATACATGATCTACCTGACTGAAGGAAGCGTAGCCTATTAAATAGGTATGCTGGTTGCTTAGTTTGAATTATGCCATGCAAGAGACTTAGCGTTCTGTATTTGAGCACATTATCAAATGTACATCCGCTGATTTGCTTTGAGTAAAAGGAAATATGGTCATATCGTTTTAGGTGAAATACAAATCGGGCAATATTATTATATACGACATTGAGCTTTCGTCTGGAGTCATAGTCGGGGCAGCAAAAGATTTCAGAACAATATAGCAGAATCGGTATTAGGAGGGTTTTTGCTAACAAGAGCTTTGTCCGTGTAGGAACAAAGTGATGTGCAGTCCAGAGAGCACGTAATCCACCATATATCTTACCTATAGTGACGTTTATGTGGGTAGACCAAGTAAGGGTCCGGTTAAATATTAGGCCCAGGTTGTTGGCGCAGTCGACGTACTCTATTGGACTTTGGGCTAGTTGGATTGGTGGAAAGTGAGTAAGGTCCAGTTTTCTTTTATGGATCACAAGTGCTTTTGTTTTCTGGGCATTAAGACGCAGTTCGTTCTTAGCTGACCAACCATGTATACCCTGGAGATCTTCATTCACCTGCGCAGTGGCTTCGTGAACCAAATTCATGGGAAAACTTAAGTGGATCTGGACATCATCGGCGAACATATGAATTGCACTATGCACGACCGACAACGTTTGGCAATTCATTTACGTAGAGCGAAAAAAGCAATGGTCCAAGAATGGAGCCTTGCAGTACTCCCCTCTTTATTGGCAAATAGCATGAACATCGGTTTCCCACTATAACCTGTTGTCGTCTTCCTTCTAAGTAAGAAAATATAAGTTTTGTAGAGGGCAATGAAAATTTTAACTCTTTTCTAAGCTTTAAGCAAAGTATAGTGTGATTAACGGTGTCGAATGCTTTCGAAAAGTCAACTAACGTTAGTATTGTAGCATGGTGTTCATCAACAGCTTTCCTAATTTCGTCGATTACCAATAATAACGCAGTCTTGCAACTTCGTTTTTGACGGAAACCAGATTGATTCTCACAAAGCAGTTCTTTACACCGTAGATAGATTTGAATCTGTTTGAGAATACATTTCTCAAAAACTTTTGAAAGGAATGGCAGAATTGAGATAGGTCTGAATTCCACTGGATTTCCATTCGATTTCTTTGGAATAGGAATAATTTTAGCGTCTTTCCAATGAGCGGGAAAGACTGACGTCGTTAAAATTGAGTTGAAGATATGTGTTATAAAAGGCAATAAATATGGAAGCAGAAGCTTAACAAATTTTGGATGAATTTCATCGATCCCCATAGCGTTTGATTTGATCGATAGTACCGCATCTGCAACATCTTCCTCGCGTAACTTGTAGAATTCAAAGTACGATTCTCTACAATCATCCGGTGGCTGGTCGAAAGTAGTTAAGCTTACTGAGAGTGGATCACTTGACATTAAAAAAGTTGAGTTAAGGTGGTTGCAGTCTATATCATCGGGAGTTTTAGGCCTTCGTTTTCCTAACCCAAGTTCACGGATATGTTTCCAAACCTCTCTGCCTGAGGAGCAGCTACCGAACTTCCGATAGTAGAAGACACACTTGGCGTTTCTTATTTTAGAAACCGCTTCATTACGTAATTTGCGATATATATTTAAGAACTCAGGCATTCTGTATTTTTTCCAGCTTTTATGGGCATCATCACGCTTTTTCATAAGCTGTAGGATATTAGGGGTAAACCATTGAAGGTGAGTAGGCCTAGCAGGTTTTGTTTTTAACGGCACATGTTTATTAAAGAGGAATGCAATTTTTTCCTGCAGAAAGTTAGTTTGATCATTGACAAGGGGCATCCGGTAAATACGCTCCCAACTTGTGCCTATAGTATCAGCTTGCAATTGAGCATAATTTAAGTTATGGAAATCTCTAAACAGGACTTTAGATTCAACAAAGTCATTTTTGCTTGGTAAGTTATATATATCAAGTCTCATGCAGGTGCTGAGACTTGGCTATATAACAGGACTTTACCCATATCGGATACAATTCATTCATTAAAAACTCATTCATATCTGTTTACGCAGATGATATAAAAATCTTTAGATATACGAGTATATCATCTTCCTCAGATAGTCTACAACTTCAGGAAAATCTAGACAGATTTAGTACTTGGCGTCAGAGGAATTTCCTTGAGATTAACGTCAATAAGTGCCGGGCAATAACTTATACCTGTAAGTGCCCTCCTACTTCACCTGTCTAGTCTTTAATCTGCCTTTACTCTGCCTGTAAATGAGTTGCATTATTTAGGTGTTATCTATGATAAGGAACTCAAATTCCGTTCTCACATTGATAATATTGTAAAATGTTTGTGTGGGTACAAATGATAGAACTTATTCTTTTCAATACAAATCCCTTTATTCAGTACAGTTACAATTCACTATTTAATTCTTTCTCTCAATACAATCCAATTTCTCAACCACTTATACTTTTCTTATCTTTTACTTAAACCACTTAATCACTTCTCCTAATTAACACTTCAAATTACACTTTAGAACTGATTTGCATACCTTGGGGATGCTGGTATTTATACTCGAATGACATACTTCGAGAACAATCCTCGCCATCCAGCGTCCCATACAATTTCCAATTTGCTAGAAAATTCGATTCCACTCTCCAGTCGAGACTTTGTTATTCCAGTATCGACATTTTCTGCTAGATGTCGCTGCTCACATTTAAGTGGTTATCACATTGCTCCCTCCCTACAGTTGTTCGTCCCGAACAACTTCGTCATTCAGCATCCCGTTGAAATGACACATTCTATCCAAATGGACCACTTTCAATTTTCCTCGATCCCCACGCTGGATCCGGTAGACAACGTCATTAATGCGGGTTATCACCTTGTATGGACCTTCCCAGTCCTGTTGCAATTTTGGTGATTTGCCTTTCTTACGCTGAGGATTATACAGCCAAACCAGATCTCCTTCGTTGAAACCGGAAGATTTCGCCTTGATATCGTACCTAGTTTTCATGCGGCTGCTTGCTAGCTTCATCTTTTCTCTGGTGTCTTCATGCAATTTACGAATCCTGCTGCGTAAGTCATTCACGTAGTCGTTCACCTCTTTGGGCTCTGTCGGTGGGAATCCGAATTTTGCTTCACTTGGCAACCGAATTGTTTGACCAAATAAGATCTCGGATGGTGTGTGCCCTGTTGAGCTATGGACCGCGTTTCGGTAGGCCATTAAGAAGAGGGGTATGTGTCGATCCCAATCCCGCTGGCAGTTGCTGACAACCTTAGATAGATGCTCATTCAAGGTCCGATTGAATTGCTCGACCATTCCATCAGATTGAGGGTGTAGTGGCGTTTTCCTTGTCTTTCTTATTCCCAAATATTGGCATATTCCCTGGAAGACTTTTGATTCAAAGTTTCGCTCTTGATCAGAGTGCAGCTCCATTGGGACCCCAAATCTGCTCACCCAGTTGTTGACTATCTGTTCGGCTACGGTCTTAGCCTCTTGATTTGGGATGGCAAACACTTCCGGCCACTTACTGAAGTAATCCATGACTACGAGAGTATATCGGTTTCCATTAAAGGTTTCGGGAAACGGCCCAGCGATGTCGATGGCTATTCGTTCGAAAGGTGCTCCGACATTGTATTGTTGCATTTGTCCATGTGGCTTTACTTTTGGACCCTTGGTAGCCGCACATCTTATGCACTTTTTGCACCAATTCTCGACATCTTGTTTAGCGCTTAGCCAATAGAAACGTTCCCTTACCTTTTCCAACGTCTTATTTATTCCCAAATGGCCTCCTGAGATTCCGTCATGTATTTCATGGAGCACTTGGTTGACTCTGGACCGTGGCACAATTAGCTGCATACGAGATGTTGTCCCATCTGCACTTTCCCATTTTCTCTTCAGCAACCCATCTTGCACAAAAAGCGAGTCCCACTGTGCCCAGTATGCCTTCAGAGTTTGGCTCCGATCTGATATCTGCTGCCAGCTTGGTCTTTCCTCGTGTTCTTTCCAGGCCAATATTGGTTCGATGTCATTGTCTGCCTGTTGGGAGGAACGGATTTCCTCTATACTCCAACCCTCTATTGGCTCAGTCCTGATCATTTGGATAGCTGCCTGTGCTTTCGCTTCTTTACGGTTACAGTGTTTTACCTGTGAGACTGGGATAATTACCCTGGAGTCGACTCCTGCTACAGACTTCTGCCCCGCGAAGTAAGCATTTCCCAACTGATGGCTTCTGGAAATTTGACCGGTTTCTTGGTAGCCGTTTCTGCCGGTTTTTCTTTCTATTTGCCTGTAATTCCAGTGCAGGCAGCCTTCTCGTCGTACCGGTTCTTTACAATACCCTTGCAAATGTCCTACTTTATCGCAGTTCCAGCAGCGCATCCTTCGTCTCTCCCGCGGGATATTTCGTTGCATGGTAGTTGGTCTTGAGCAGGAGCATTCACCAGATACTATTTCCCTGACGAAATGCATTCCTTTGGAAGCCTGATTGGATGCTTCCATCGCCAGAGCGAAGGCAAGTGCTTCAGCAAGGGTTCTTTTCCCGGCCATCCTTACTGCTGATTGTAGCTTCAAATCTGCAATTCCCCCGATGAATGCGTCCTTTGCCATTTCGTCGATTATTTCTTGGCCTGCGGTGGGATATGACAAATGTGCCAGTCTACTCACGTCTGCTTGGAGCTGTTGCAGTGTTTCTCCTCGTTGCTGCATACGGCCTTGCAATTGAACCTTGTAAACTTCCCGCATGTGGCTATCCCCAAACCGTTTCTCGATAGCCTGCACTAAAGCCATATAGTCTCTATTCTTTTCGATATCGATTGTTTGTAACAATTCTGCCGCAGGACCGCGTAAGGCCATTGCTAGGGCAAAGCACTTTTCCTCATTGTCCCAGTCGTTTGCACAGGCAGCCATTTCAAACTGCTTCTTATAAGTAGACCATGATGTCTGGTCATCGAATGAGAGAGGTTTCAACTCTTTTCTCCTTGGACCGCTTAAAGAACATTCTCGCAGTTTCTGTTTTCGCACTGTGTCGAGCTTTTTTGCCAGTTGCTGAACTTTGCTGTCTATTTCCTCGAATTTTTCGCCAACATTCTTCTCTATTCTATCAAATTTGTCATCAATTTCTTCGAATTTTTGCTGGAGAATGTTCTTTTGTTCTTCCAGATTATTCTTTTGTTCATCCATTTTCTGTTGAAGACCGTGCAGATTGTTGGTTTGTTCGTTGAATTTTTGTTCAATGCTGCTCTTCTGCTCGTCTAGATTTTTCTTTTGTTCATCCAGCTTTTGTTCGAGGCTATTCTTTTGTTCTTCCAGATTTTTCTTTTGTTCATCCAGCTTTTGTTCGAGGCTATTCTTTTGTTCTTCCAGATTTTTCTTTTGTTCGTCCTTTTTTTGTTCGAGGCTATTCTTTTGTTCTTCCAGATTTTTCTTTTGTTCGTTCATTTTTTTGTTTTGTTCGTCCATTTTTAATAAGAGGAGTTGCATCATTGCAGTCATGTCATACCGGTACTTGTCTGTTCATCCTCATCAACATCAAAGGAATATGCATCAGGATCATGTCCCTCGTTGTTCAAAGCCTCCTGAAGACGGAGCACCAGGTCACTTTTTCCTCCACTGGCGTTGAGGCTTCTCTTGTTCAACTCGGATTTGAGTTGGACGAGGGTCAACTGCAATAGTTTTCGACCCAATCTAGCTTTTTCAAATAGTCAAAAAAAAAACACTTTTTTTTACACACAATAAGTCCTATCCCACTTCTGACACCAATGTAAAATGTTTGTGTGGGTACAAATAATAGAACTTATTCTTTTCAATAGAAATCGCTTAATTCAGTACAGTTACAATCCACTATTTAATTGTTTCTCTCAGTACAATCCAATTTCTCAACCGCTTACACTTTTCTTGTCTTTTACTTAAACCACTTAATCACTTCTCCTAATTAACACTTCAAATTTCACTTTAGAACTGATTTGCATACCTTGGGGATGCTGGTATTTATACTCGAATGACATACTTCGAGAACAATCCTCGCCATCCAGCGTCCCATACAATTTCCAATTTGCTAGAAAATTCGATTCCACTCTCCAGTCGAGACTTTGTTATTCCAGTATCGACATTTTCTGCTCTGTGAATCTAGATGTCGCTGCTCACATTTAAGTGGTTATCACAATATGATAAATAAATAAAAGCCAACTCTGTCCTTGGCTTCTTCACGCTCTGGTCTAACAAGTTTTCCAATCCTTATATTACCAAATCTCTTTACATAAACTTTGGCTGGATCTTCTTCTTGAAACTAAAGTTGATAATGATAGTTCACTTGCAACTAGAGGGTACGCCTGATCGTCTGACAAGGGCAAAGAACGTTTGGCATGTCTTATTGGATGACATCCTGGCTGGCACAGTCGTGGTTCAAGTGAACTCACACTCGTGAGCATTGAAATTCCTAAGCAGAACACGGACATCTTCATCAACAAAGCATCATACATTTCTAGTTCGTCAAAAGAGAAGAATGCTTGTCAAGATACAATCAGCGATAGGCAAGAACTACGTGCGAATATCATAAAAACATCTTTGAGAGACGGCAGATTGATTGAGTATGCAGCGATCTTCACCTGGGACTCCGTCCTTGGCCTACACAGTGGGAACACCGATGGATTCCAACTCTTAAGTCAGAATTCATAGAAGTACTCGATTTACGGCTACAAATTGAGGCCAGAAAACCCACACAGGACCAAATAAAACCAATTGAAGTCTGTCAAAATCTCCCACACTACAGTCAATCAATTAATTTTAACACAATAAACAAAAATTCAAATATTTCAGTTGGTTTATTACAAGTATTTTACGATTATTTATTAATTTAGCAAAATTTACACGAATACGGAATAATAAATATCGCAACGCAATGATGGCGGTTAAAAGCGCGAAAAGAAAACACCGATTGGAATTCTCCGTCTCAATCTGTCAATTATTCTATACAGGCATCTGATTGTCATTCCAAGCGCTGGAGGCGCTGAGATCATCTCTGAGTTGACACGAATACACTTCTAACAAATGTTTTAGTACACGGTTTTTGCGTAATAAAATGAAAACGAGGAAATATTTTTCAAAACTTTTTCTTTCTATTTATTGGGCCACTCAATGGCTGCAAATTTTAGAACAACCTATTCGAAACGGCCCCCATTTGCCTTCCAGCAACGCTAAAGTAGATCATGCATTGGAAAATTTTCCACTGCTAGGACAATGGCGCGCTTCAAAGACTCAATACTTGGATGTCAAATATTGCAAGCCCTAGCCTCCAGAACAGACTATAGTCTTCCAGTGTAATGGATTGATGTCTGGGCTACCAGATGGCGAATCATCCGTGGAAATGAAGCTCGGAATGTGGTTTTTGAGCAACAAACCATCACAGAAGTTGGGTGGTTGGTGGCAACGATAAACTCTCGGAACGAGCTCAGACACAAACACTCTGTTTATTAACCGATTCTTCAGCGATGAATATTCCCTCGTCAGTAAAAAGAATTCGTCTGTGACCGTTCTTCGCATGCTGGCGAAGCAAGGCTATCGATTTTGACTGCTTCAATGCTTCTGTACGTAAGTGGCTGGTATGTTTCTTGTGCTGAGTCCCAAATCACCTTTTAAAATACGTGATATGGTCCTTGCTGATATCCATCTCCCGAGGCATGATTTTCTGTTTACGCAGCCGGTTTCGACGATGATGACTTGTGACATTCGCACAGTACGCGGACGACCGGATTGTTCAACACAGTATCCTCAAACACAATAATTTCACAGTGCGATACACAAAGTTTCGTGTGATTTTCAGTGGCCACAAAACGATTTTCGAGCGAGCCCCATTCCATAATTGCAAACAACTGACGTCAAAAAGTTTTTACGCGGGAACTTTGCATAAATGTCAAATAGCCGTCAAGTTGGAGTGGATGCGTTCATTGGCTCTTGAGAATAAATGTGTTCATTGCGTGTCCCAAAGCATTTGCTAGTACGGTGGTTGTTAAAACATGGCCATAGCTACTCCCTCTTGAATTACTTTCTTCAGGAAGTTTAAAAGTTTCTTGTCTTCTGCCGTAATTTCTTCAGGGTGGATCCTAGGATGAACCCCAATGATGTGGTTACGGCTGGTTTATTGATGCTGATGGCATTGGACTACTGGCAGGAGTTGACTGCTTGATGTTGGTTGTTTGATGACCAGGAAGAGAAGTAGTGCTGGAATAGAATTGATTAGTGGATGGAAACTTTGTTTGCATTAACTGATTGTTAGAAGGTGTGGGGCAAAGTGACTGGGGTGGGTGTTATGTTAGTTGAAAGGTTTACAGAAAGTGTTGGGTTAGGAAGGGTTCCACGAGCCTGTTCGATTGAGGATGGTGAGTAGTCGTTCTAATTTTCTGAGCACCTATATACTCGTACTTGGCAAAGGCTTTGAAAAGTTGGGACTTCATTTGAGCACCCTGATCTGTTGTTATCTTCATTGTTCTACCATAATTGTCTCTGACGCCATGTCCTTGAGAGGTACAGGTACAGGCCACCTAGTGAAACGATCTATGATTAATAGCAATATTTATGGTCATTAATCTTTGGCAAAATTATTAAATCGAGGTGAATGTGATTTGGAATTAGTCTGGAATGTCTATGAAATGTTGCCCGTTTTGCAAGGAATGCACTCGCGGGCCCAAGTTGTTGCGTCCTTCTTGATGGCTGGCCAAGCAAACTTTAAGTTAAGTTGTTGTGAAGTCACTCTTCGACTGGGAGAGTGAGACATTATGGACGATATCAAACGCAGTCCTACGGTGGTATAGTGGCAAATACGCGCGAATTACACGGTGTGATATCATCACAATAAAACCTGTGATATTTGGTGCGACTTCGATCTCTTGGAGTTTCAGAGAGACATCGCTTGAAATGAGATCTGCTAGTTCTTGGTCATCTTGTTGGGTTTTGCTGCATTATTTCAGGATTGGAACAATCATATGATTGGAACAAAAACTGATTGAATGCTCGAAAGTGCGTCAGCCATGTCTCCTTTCACGTAAATTCTGTCCGTGGTGAACTGCGAGATAAGGTCAAGTTGTCTAAGATGTCATTCAAAGGCATTGTGCAACTTTTGAGTGAAAGCGTGAGTAAAAGGTTTGTGATCTCTTTCAATGATGTCGAAAGTGTTTGACAGAGGCCAAAAAAGCGAAGACTTCAGGGTGATAGGTGCTGTAGCGTCTTTCGGTCCCACTGATCTTCCTCGAGAAAAAATCGGTTTTTGGTTTAGTCGAGGGCAGCTCCGATACAGATGGTTTTTGCATCAGTGATCGGAGTGACTTTAAAATTCGGTCATGGAAAAGCGGTTTGAGTGGCGAGGGTTTAGAATGTTTATGGGGTACAAATGACTCTAGTCTTATCATTCTTGATGGAAATCAGCCATTTGGAAATAGATTGCCTGTAATAGTTGATCACACCAAAAAAGCGTTTGAGTTTATGAACAGTTTGTGGACTGGGAAAGTCAACAATTTCAAAAGACGGTCAGCAGTTGGTGAAATTAATGATATGGCCGAGAAAATCTACTTCCTTTTTTACAAAACGGCACTTGTCGACATTGTTAGAGAAATCATGCGTCTGAATTGTGTGAAACACCTATAGAAGATGTTCGCGATGATGGTTTACGTTTTCTGACACGACCGCGATGCCATCAATATAGACGAACCGCGAAGCACCGTATCAATATGCTATTGGAACATTTGTGATGCATTCCTTAGACCAAACGACATTACTAAATATTCATAGTGAGGAGTTATAATGACTGTTTTCTTAATGTCGTCCACATGCAATGGTATTCAATAATAGAGTCTCTCTAAATCTAAGACCGAATTCAAGGTATTGGATATTTATCAGACAGTGATAGCATCTAGCTTTTGGTAGTCACCACACAGTCTCTATCCAGAATTTTTCCTGGTTACAACGCGAATTGGACTGGACCAACTACTACTTGAAGGTCTAATAATACCCCTATCGATGCAGTCCTGGATTTTAGCTCTCCGAGCGTCAGACTTGATATCTGTGAACTTCCTGCATTTGGCGAAAACGGGATGACGCTTGGTGATGATTCTGTGACAACAATCTGTCTTCTTAGGAGTGGAGAAACCATAGGATGAGGGCTTTGCGATACAGATAAACTGCTGAAGAAGATCTGCGGTTTGTATATTAGTTTTGAGGAATTGCCATCAGATGTCTCCTTGGAGACGGAAATCTTGGAAAATTACTTGTGTGCAGAAATTACTTGTGTTGGATTCGTGCAGTGGAGTCGCAGAATGTCGAGTGAGATTGCCGAATTTCCGGTGATGAAAACAAATGGCACTTCTGGTTCGTGATGTCGAGGTAAATTTGTGCTGCTGTTTGTTTGCGCCTATAAGATTCCTGGAACTCATGTCTCTCATCTCACGAAGAAGCTGTTTTTTCGAATTGAATGGAACTCCCTTAAACAGCTGCCGTAATTTTCCTTTGTGTCACGTCAGCCAAAATGCTCAAGAATGTTTTTTTTTTTTAAAGAATTGGTACTTATCTGCGTCTGGTTGTTGGCGAACAACATCAGCAAGTTATTGTGCTATTGACGCATCTAACGCTCTGATGACAGAAATGAATTTGATGTCACCGTCCTGTGTCCGTAGTGTAAATTTTTTTAAACTGCACGTTTTTCTTTTCGAGTCTTGTTGTTGCACATGAACGAAAATAGGTGGGTGCATGAGGTTAATATTAACCAACTACGTATTCCTATCAGCCCCCCCCCCCCCCCCCAATTATCAAGGCTTCGTCCTTTAATGACGTTGTCTAATAATGAACGGGGGCAGAGCAAAGTACTAGTCTTATCGTAAAGATCTTCAGATGACGATAGTCCCTACCAGGACTTAAATCACGGTACCATTGGAGTCAGGGGCCCCCCGAATCTCGGTCCGGGCATGACTTGTTAGAGGTAGGCCCTCTTGTGAGAGCGTCATGGTGGCTGTGGTTTAAACCCAAAATAGCGGGAAGGGTTTCGGCCCAATGTAGAGTTGCAATAAGTACTGGGTGCTGCGACCCTAAGAGCAGTAAGAGGTTTTAGGTCGGCCTCGACCCATACCAAGGGTGGAACTTGTGCCGGCAACACAGTTCCGATTTGGTATCAATGGATTAACGGTGAGCGATGGCAAGGCGTATCCTTGCTCCCATGGATGTATGGGCATCCCGTGGGATAAGGCCATAATGGCAGGAGTCCACGTTAAACACAAGAGACGTACTGTTGGATCACCAATTTATAATCAATCAATTAATTTTAAGAAACTAGTTTGCGAATGCAAGCAGTCAGAAAGCAGAATTCAATGTGCGTTATAAATGTCCTTTGCTAGGCAAGGCTCAAAATAGAGCTTTTGAGGACCATTAAGAGTTGGGTTTAATGTGAGCATAACTGCTGATGGCCTGACTCTTCAGGTTGCCAGAAAACAAAACGAATGCTTCTCGATGTCTCTAAGGAATGCGCCCTCATCAGGCTGCTAATAACCAACGCTGATGTAGTGGGTAGCACTTAATCACTGAAGGTTTCTCTCCACTGGTTAGGTATCCGATAGCATCTCATCATTTTATTGAACAAAATAGCGAGGCATCTAAATCTCAGTTTTCTGATTCTTGCCCATAACTTGGAAGATGTGTGCCTGACCGCAGTTTTTACTGCTTGAGAGAGATCAATATTTCTTTGTTGTTAAAACACGCACAGACATGTCAGTATCGGTAACAATGTCTTGTAGACCTTACAATAACGATGATAAAAAGAAAAGAAAAGATCGCAATTTTAAAACACACGTCCAATTCATTTATTCTCTTAATGTCAAAATTATAAATAATAAAGTACTAGATTAGAATAGTTGATATGTAAGGTAAGTATACAAGTTCGTAGTAGAATTGATACATATGTACGGTAAGTATATATTAAGTTCTTACAGGTTCCTACAGTCTGTTTTCCTTTGCTCATGTTTTAATCATAGATGAAGTAACCTAGATGTCAAACTCTACTAATGCTTTTGCAAACCTTTAACTTTCGCACAGACACACTGTAAGTGAACTCCAACACTCTTACATCTCTATAACTTTGACAAAATTTGCTAGAATGAGAGCGATTTGCACGAGTGTGTGTAATGCGGATGACGTTTTTTTGACTAAAATGGGCGTGTTATGTTAAAAATGGGAGAGAAATTGCCATTGATGACAATTCACACGTATTAACAGACAGCATCACACAGTTAGGAGCGATCGGTAGAAAACCGGTTTTGATTTTCCAATATCTGGAAAGTTTGACATCTAGGTGAGTTTATCTATTCTGCCGAAATTCTGGCAGAGAAAGGTTTGAAACAGGTTAGTAAAGTAACCAGCGCTGAAAGGGTGTCGTTAGTCACCTTATGTTGTATTGTAAGTGCAACCGGTCAATACATCCCTCCAATAATGGTTTTCACGAGTGTTCGTTTTAAAGACCACATGCTGTTTGGTGCACTTGCAGGAACGTTTGGATTGGCAAATCCATCCGGATGGATGAACTCAACATGTTTTGTGAAAGTGATGGAACATTCCGTAAAATTCACATCAAGTTCAAAAGAAAATCCAACTTTGCTGTTGATGGATAACCACGAAAGCCATATCAATTTTGTCGCTCTCAATTATGGAAAGGAACACGGTGTTATAATGCTAACTTTCCCACCACATTCGTCAAATAGAATGCAGCCGATAGATATTTCCATCTGCAAGTCCTTTAAACCAGCTTACAACCATACAATAGCCAATTTTATGATGCAGAATCCCGGTAAAAGGTCCGAGATGGACACCATCAAACATAATGGCAGGTTTTGGAAAACCCGGAATTTATCGCCCGGATAGAAATGCCATACAGTCGTTCATAGACCTCAACGGACATCACACGCATTACGCATTTCTTGTTCGACTTTAAAAGTGTGGAAAAAAAATAAATACAGTGTTAAACAACGAATTTTCAAGTGTTCAGTAGCCGAAGTGGTAGAGACCCGGACAATAAATCTCGGGGTTCTGGGTTCGCTTCCCAGCCTCTGCGAAAGTTTTTTTTTTTTATTTAATTCATTTAAAAAGACAATTTTTATTAAAAAGTGTTTACATAATACAAACCGACGTGATGGATTGTGGAGAGCGGTCCGTTATGCTAATAGCGGGATCTGCGGAGTTACCAGGCGAGGCTTCGAGTGGTTCGAGCCAAACGCCAAAAGCAAAGAGAAAGAGGAAGCTAAAGCCAACCTCTAACTCGTTACAGCGTCCCACCCTGCCAACGTCCACTGAAAAGCTTGGTGGATTGAGGGTATTAAACAATTTCGCTTCATTGGCAGCAAGCGAATCGGACGATGAAGAGGAGGAAATCTTGTCCATAAGTAACAGCATCAAAATGCTGCAGCAGGGTTTACAGGCCATTAAAGAGCGGCAAATGGTCAGAAGGAAGAGGGAAGAGCATGAGCTATCCCAACAACAACAGCAGTCGCAACAAAAAATACAGTCGGCACAAGTGCTACAACAACAAAAAGCAAAACAAAAGAAACAACAACAACAAGAGCAGCCACAACAACGGCAACAGCTAAAACAGCAGCAGCAGCAACAACAACAAAAACAACAACAACAGCAGCAGCAGACGAAGAAGAAGGAGAAGGTGCCTCCTATCAACACCTATAAATTGGAGGTAATTGCAACCAAGGACCTGTGTAAGTTGGTCATTGGTAATAATTTCAATATTAAGAGATTGGGGAACGATCGCCATGCCATCCACTGTAATACAGTGGAGGGCTACGCGAAAGTTAAAGAGCTCCTAAAGGAAACGACGACGGAGCACTACTCATACACACCGAAGTGTGAAAATCGGCAATCGATGCTGTTGAAGGGGTTGGAACCGTCTTCTGATCCTGAGGAGATCCTAGCACTGCTCAAAGAGAAGGAGTGCGAAGGACTCAAGTTTGTGGGGGTAAAGCCGTTTACCACAGCCAGAGCTAGGCGGGAGAAACGGAGTCTGCCGTTCTTCTTGGTGCAGCTCAGTCCCGAAAGTCGTCTGGATAGTCTAAGGAGTATCAATGTCCTAGACTACCAGGTGGTTCACTGGGAAAAATTAAAAAGGAGCGACGGCGTTATACAATGCGTTCGCTGCCAGAGGTTCGGGCACGCCGCGTCGAACTGCCAAATGCAGCCTCGATGCGTGAAGTGCGCAAAGAATCACAGTTCCGAGGAGTGTGCTCTGGGTGTTGACGGAGCATCCGATAGGTCGCAGCTCTCGTGCGTATTATGTGGGAACGTGGGACACACCGCAAACTATCGGGGTTGTCCTAAGTTCACCGAAATTAAAAAAGCAAAATTGGCTCCGCAGCAGAAGGTGGAGGTCAAACGTTCACCGGTGAGGTTTCAAACACCAGCCGTCACGCCCCAAATTTCCTACGCCCAAATGGCGTCAGGTAGGGGGGCTACGGTACAGCAAGCGACTGTTGCTTCTTCGGCTCCGATGCCGAGAACAACGGAAGCTGCACCCAACATGCTAGCCATCTTGCTCGCAATCCAAGGGCAGATGGCTCAGCTGCAAAAGCAGGTTCAAGAACAGGCCAAGCGGGTGGACCAGATCTACGCGTTGCTGCCGGGCCTAACGCAACACATGCCGTAATGGGTACGCACATGGTGGAGCAAACTTTGAAGGTCCTTGCGGTGAATGTGAATTCATTGATTAGGATCGAACGAAGAGCCGCGATGTTTAAATTGCTACAAGACCAAACTCCTGATGTGCTTTTCGCTAGCGAAACCAAGCTAACCGATAAGCACAAACTGGAGTACAATAATTATATTGTTAGAAGAAGAAACCGGCCCAGATCCAAACGTGGAGGCGGTGTCGCGATCTTCATTAAAGAGGGTATAAAATTTCACAGAGTGTACAAGGGGGTGTTGCGCAGGTTCCGGGTGTTGGAGGCAGTCGTCGTTTACATCCCGCTCCGCAGTGGAAAGCGGCTGTACTTGGCCTCTGTTTACGCACCTGAGGCTTCACAATCCACCCTATTCATTACAGAGCTCGACACGCTTTTTCAACTTCTGAGGCTGGAATCGGGGGAGAATTATTTTATAATCGGCGTTGATTTCAACGCTAGACATAGAGATTGGGGAAATAATTTGCCAAATACTAGAGGGAA
The DNA here is from genome assembly GCA_949129095.1 of Volucella bombylans. NCBI lineage: Eukaryota > Metazoa > Arthropoda > Insecta > Diptera > Syrphidae > Volucella > Volucella bombylans. The sequence goes on from OX422143.1 coordinate 150,646,419, forward strand.
CCTACTAATCGATTGGTGGGGTCAGCACGATGTCATATACAGACTCGGTCTTAAAGCGACAGATAACCCGTCGTTTCCCAGAGGCGGGTCTTATTTGGATCTACTGCTGTACGACGAACGTATACGACTGACAGGTACGAATTTACAAACATTAAACTGTCTGCGCACATTCGTGTATGACAGCGACCATTGCGGTTTTAGCACAGAAATTACAGTTCCCAACGAAATTGCGGAATTGGAGGAGTTTGTCCAAAGATATTCTTACAACTACAGTAAGACTCGATGGACACGCTTCTGCATTCGAAATGAAATAGGGAACTGGCGATCCGAGGGCTCTGGTTTCACCCGGTTTAGCGACGAAAATATGGCAAATAACGTCATTGCCAGAGAGGGTGGCCTACCCCCGTTCATTTCGAAGGCAGGATTCCATGAGATCTTCGACACAATCAGGGCTAAGAAATCGGTGGGGACCGATGGTATTCCGAACATCGTGCTTCGACATCTTCCTCTAGAAGCGGTGGACATTTACACCACCCTGTTTAATAATGCAATGAATAATGCACATTATCCAGCGCATTGGAAAACGGCAGTGGTTCAACCTATTCCCAAAAAGGGAAAGGATATATCCAATCCGGCGAATCTCCGGTCGATAAGTCTCCTTCCGAATATCAGTAAGGTTTTTGAAAGGGTAATCAATAGAGCTCTGTCTAGGTGGGTTGAGGACAAACATATAGTTCCGGATAATCAATTCGGTTTTAAGGCGGGACATGATATCTCACATGCCGCGTCTAAACTGGTGTCCGATATCCAATGGAATAAAGGCAAAAAACAATGCACTGGTGCCTGCCTTGTTGACTTGGAGAAGGCCTTCGACACCGTATGGTTAGAGGGTCATTTCTATAAGCTGACTGGGCTGGGGATCAGTAAACCACTCTTGTACATTCTTTATAATATGCTACACAACAGACAGTTCAGCGTGAAGAATGGTGATGTGACTTCTGTTGGAATATTTCAAATTAGAAATGGTCTTCAGCAAGGCGCGGTCAATTCGCCGATCCTATTCAACATTTTTACAAGCGACTTGATAGGTTCACTTCCCCATACTATTGCGTACGCAGACGATTTGATAGCGTACAGAACAGGTCCAAAAATCGAGGTCATTAATACTCTCTTGCAGCGTGACTTCGATAAGATAAGACGATTTTGCGATGACTGGAAGTTGAAAATCAACTTTCAGAAGTCGGAAACCATTCTCTTTAGGACGCCGTCTAGGGCCTCAAGGGATACCAGAAAAAATTGGAGAAAGTTCTCAATTATTGGACAACACGGACAGCCTCTTGCCTGTCGAAATGTAGTCAGATACCTTGGCATCTGGCTAGATCAGTTTCTATATTTTGGCAAAAATGTGGATGCTGCTCTGGCCAGAGCTAAAGGTGCCTTTGCCCTTACAAAGAGACTGTTTTATAGCAGCGACCTCGATGCGAGGGTAAAGGTAATCTGCTACATGGCCCTTATCAGGCCCATGCTGGTATTTGGTTGTCCCGTGTGGTTCAATGTACGAGCAAGCTTAATGGAAAAGATTCGGGTGTTTGAGAGGGCTTGCCTTAGGGCCTGTCTTCGCTTGTACAGAACACCAGAGTCGGAGTACAAAAAATTTTATCCTAATGAGGTCCTTTACAACAGGGCGAACCTAATACGAGTGGACAACTTCGTAATTAAGCTGACTCGAAGGCACATTGCAAGAGCAATTACCTCGATGAATAACCTGATATCTGGGGCTGCCCCAATTACCTTTACCACGAGAGTGTGCGCTCTGTCGGCTTCGTCTCGCTGGAAGCATTCCTCTACCTTGATCAGATAGGGTTGATCCAGGATAGATCAGCGGTCCCGTTAATCTTCCATGTCGCTCGGACAGCTGGGGACAGGCGGCTCAACTACGACAGAGACGTCGCACACGGCAGTGTGGATCGCCTCAGGTTCAGTAGGGCGGTGGGGAATCGCGATAAGAGGGATGTCGTTCGGCAGCACCAGCATTTCTGGTGGTTGAATGATGGAGAAGATGATTCGTCGTCGTTTCCGCCAATTACGGACCAGCCTCACTAATGAGGCAGAGCTGACCAATCTGTTTTCTCTGTAAACAGCGATGGCCGGCTTACATAGGTTTAGGTTAGCATTTAAGAAACATATACATATATCAGTGTATACAAAGGTGTATCCTGATATATGTATATGATTGTGTGTTCAAACATGAACAGGCGTCATCGTCTAATAGTGGCGGCGACCCTTTCTAGAATATAAACACAACCGTTTATGAGATAACACAACCGAAGCAACCAGGATAGACGATAAGCAGCTCAAACGTAAACAGGCATCTAATATCACGGCGACCTTTTTCCGATAATAAAATAAGGATAGGATAATAAAAATATATTTTAAAGCACAAGTAGAATGTAAAGATAAGAAAATGTAGATAAGAAACTAGCTTGTAAGAGTATATAAGGAGAAATCTTAAAAATAAAGTTAGTACTGAAAAGTATTCAATGGTGTTAAGTCATTAACATTTGGTCCTTCGAGCAATTCTTAGAGTTTTCCCCCACCAGTGGTAAGAGACTCTAAGAAACTTGAACCTAAATTGAAAAAGATTAAAAGTGAATTGAAAAGCGTTACCAGAGCTACAATACTGGTAGTGATTAGATCTTAGAGTGAGTGAGCAAAGTGAATTGAAAAGCGTTACCAGAGCTACAATACTGGTAGTGATTTGAACATACAGAGTGAGAGAGCAAAAGTGAACTGAAAAGCGTTACCAGAGCTACAATACTGGTAGAGAACAGATAATATTGATAACAGAACAGAACAAAAAATATAAAAGAAATCAGCAGAAAAATGTCATCAGCACATAAAAAACTAGTTGAGCAGCAAATAGCAATTTGGCGGGAGATAGAAGCGATCAAGGAAGAAGCAGAAAAGGTTACAACAAGAAGAAGGATTCAAGAATTACAAAAGAATGTAGAGAAGATATACAACGTATTTGTAGAAAATGATAAGGCATTATGGAAATTGGGAATATGTGATATCCCTTATTTTAATGAAACATGGAACAAGGAAGTGGAAAATCTGTATAAAGAGATACAGAATGTATGCGAAGCACCTCAACTTCAAAGCAGGTCCGACGAAATCAGAAAAGAAAGTAATCAGGAAATGCAAACACAGGAAGCAGAAAGTAAAACGAATCAATCTTCGAATAAACAAGATATCGAGAGAATGATGACAATACTAGCGAATTTAAGAGAAGCATTAAAAGAAGCTAACCAAGCAAAGAAAGAGAAGGTGGAGTTTTTCAGAGGAAAGATACAGCGGTGGAATAACCGACTTCAAGAACAGCTTCTGAAGTTTTCATTAGCAGATGAAACGAAACTGCGAGAAGAAAATTTCATCGACGAAGTAGAGATCGATGTGCAAGAATGGTTGAAGAAAACTGAAGAAACAAGTGAGACGGAACAAGTGAGTCATTTAGAAACAAGTGAGACGAAGTTTAACATAGCAGCCAGATATCCACAAGTTGAGTTACACAAATTTGACGGAAAATCGGAAGAATGGAAAATGTTTTCAGAGCTATTTGAAGATATTATAGACAAAAATGCGGAAATGCCAGTATCCATAAAACTTGATTACTTGCGGTCTTGCGTGAAGGGCGAAGCACGAATGTCTATATCACACCTATTACAAGGAGCTTCAGCAAATTACAATGAAGCATGGCATACTTTAAAAAGAAGATATGAAAATAAGAGAGTAAATTTTTCAACGCAGATGGAGCGAATTTTGAATTTGCCAAAAATAGACGCAAAATCAGCAATTAGTGTAAAAAATTTATATGACACATCACAGGAATGCATCTATTTAATAAAAAGTTATTTTTCAAAAGAATTAAATGCAGACGAAATATTTGCTTACTTGATTCTACGCAAACTTGATAACGAAGGATTGCAGCTATACGGACAACATGTGAAGAAACCTAGGGAAAAACAGAGTCTTATTGATGTAACAGAATTTTTGGAGCAGTTATATCAGACATTAGAGTCGCAAGGGAAAACAAATTCAAACAACGAGTATAAAAGAAGTTATACACATCATGCCGAATTAAACAGAGAAGTGCGAAACTGCGAATTTTGTAATAAAACAAAACATCGGTTGTACAACTGCCAAAAATTTTTAGATGCAACAGTTGGTAATAGAGTAGCATATGTTCGAAGCAAGAGACTATGTGAAATATGTTTAAATCATAACCAAAATACTGAATGTTGGTGTAAATCAAAGTGTAGGAAATGTAATGGAATGCACAATACACTTCTGCATACCGACGACTATAAACCGCGGAAATACAATGACGAAAAACACATAAAAAAGAAGTTAGAGAACATCAATAATAATAGAAATAAATCTATGTTTATGACGCAAAAGGAAACAAACAATAAAATGGTATTACTAGCCACAGCACAGATACAGGGAGTTTCGGTCGATGGTAACCGCTGCTTACTGCGTGCGTTAATAGACCAAGGGTCACAGATTTCAATGATTTCAGAGGAAGCGGTGCAAATGCTTTCCTTAGCCAAAACAAAGATTAACACGAAATTGACTGGACTATCAGATGCAACCGTAGGAGTTGCCAAAGCCAAAGTATGGTTAGATATTACGCCAAGGTTCTCAAGCAATATCAAAATGAAAGCTCAGCTGTTGGTATTAGCTAATCTAATAAAACCAATGCCGGATGATTCATTCCACTTTGAAATCGACGACTGGAAAAACTACATGCTAGCAGATCCAAATCTAAATAAAAGAGATCGTATCGACATTATAATTGGTAGTGATCTCTATTCACAAATTATAGAAGAGGGTGTACGAAAGCACAATAACATTGTTGGACAAAAAACTATATTCGGCTGGGTGATATCTGGTTCAATACAGAACGTAACATCAAAAAAGAATTCAACAACAGCAGTAACATCAAGCATAGAAAAATTTTGGGAAACTGAAGAAATACAAGAAGATACCAATGGTGACGCAGAAAGCGACTTATGCATGCAGATGTATATGAACACAACAAAGAGGGATGAAGACGGCAGGTACATTGTAAGGATACCATTTAAAGAAGGTTTCACATTAGGTGAATCAAGAAAGCAGGCTATAGCACGATTCCTATCGATGGAGAGAAAACAGGATGGAAATATCAAAAGCGAGTACATACAATTTTTAAGGGAATATGAAAAATTAGGACACATGGTCAAAGTACATAGAAGACAAGAAGGGAAAGGGAAATATTATTTACCTCATCAGGCAGTGGTTCGAACAGAGAGTCTAACAACGAAAATCAGGGTAGTATTTGATGCATCTGCCAAAACATCAAATGGATACAGCTTAAACGACATAATGATGATTGGCCCCAGATTACAAAGAAATATTTTTGATATAATTCTCAAGTGGAGATTATGGAAATACGTACTTACAGCAGACGTGGAGAAAATGTATAGGCAGATTAAAGTTGCTGAGGAAGACCAAGATTACCAAAGAATAATTTGGAGAGAACGACCAGACCAGAAATTGGCTGAATATAAGCTAACAACAGTAACCTATGGCACAGCAGCAGCCCCCTTTTTAGCGGTAAAAACACTACATCAAATTGCTAATGAGTGCGAGGATCAACTTATTGGAAATATTATAAGGAACGATTTTTACATGGACGACTTGATGACAGGTGCGAACAATAGAGAAGACTGTAGGTTTATCGTGGAAAAAATAAGTAACCAATTAGAAGGAGCTGGATTTCAGTTGAGAAAATGGGCTTCTAATGATCAGCATATACTAAAGTTTGTAAAACAGGGCAGCGAATATGCAGTTCTCCAAATCAATGGTGATGACACAACAAAAACACTTGGCATACAATGGAACCCAACTGAAGATAATTTTAGGTTTTTAACTAATCTACCCATTATCACCCATACAACGAAAAGAAACATATTAGCACAGATAGCTAGGCTCTTCGATCCAATCGGCTGGTTAGCACCTATCACGGTAAGAGCTAAAATTTTTATACAGAAGCTTTGGCAAGAAGGTTTAGAGTGGGACGAAGAATTAGGTGATCAATTAAAAATAGAATGGCATAAATTTCAAGAAAGCTTAAAAGACGTAATAGCAATTAAAATTCCTCGATGGCTAAGCATCTCAGACGAAGACGACTGTTTAGTGCAACTCCATGGATTCTCAGATGCATCAGAAAGAGCATACGGAGCGGTGATATATGTAAAAAGTAGATCAGCAATAACAATATTAGCTGCTAAAACTAAAGTATCACCAATAAAGAATAAGAAGACGTTACCAAAGCTGGAATTATGTGGTATGCATTTATTGGCAAAATTAATGGAAAAGGTAAGAGTATATTTTCCTAAGACAGTGGAAGTATTTTGTTGGAGCGACTCTATGATAGCCTTGTGGTGGATAAAGAATGAGAAAAATAAGGACAAATTTATACGCACTAGAGTAACAGAAATAAGAAGAAAAATTAAAGATGGCAAATGGTCACATATAAAATCAAATGACAATCCAGCAGATTTAGCGTCACGTGGCGTTTGCCCTTCAGAACTAAAAGATCATGTATTATGGTGGTCTGGCCCAAGCTGGTTGAAGGAGCCTCAGGAAAAATGGCCTCAACAAAAAACTATGGAGGAGATAACGATAACAATTGCCACAAGAACAGAAAATGGAGGAAATCACTTCATTGAGAAGCTGTTGGATACGGTGTCGGATTTCAAGAAAATTGAAAGAATAGTTGCTTACGTCCTCCGGTTTACAAAACAATTGAAAGGTTTACGGTCAGTTTCTAAGAACTTGACTACCAAAGAGCTTTGGGAAGCGAACAAAATTATAGTCAAACAACAGCAAGAACAGCAATTCGGAGAGGAATTACGAAAACTGAGAAGAAAACAGGAAATCCCTTTAAAAAGCAAACTTATACATTTAAAACCATTTATAGACGAAGAAGGAATCCTTAGAGTAGGAGGAAGATTAAAGTATGCTATGTTGCCAATAGATCAAAAATACCCAATTATTTTGGATAAATGCAGGTTATCAGAATTAATAATTCAACATGCTCATGCGGCTACTCTGCATGGTGGAAATACAGTAACAGAAGCTTATATTAAAAGAAGATATTGGATAATAGGCATAAAGAAAGGCTTAAAAAAGTGTTATCATAACTGTGTAATATGTATTCGGTACAGTCAAAAAACAGCAGAGCAAGTGATGGGAAATTTACCGAAGTTTAGAACAAATATTGCATTACCATTCGAACACACTGGTGTAGACTACGCTGGACCAATATTAATGCGGTGTTCAAAAGGAAGAGGACAGAAAGCTTTTAAGGGCTACATCGCTGTATTTGTGTGCATGACTACGAAAGCAGTACACCTAGAAGCAGTTAGTGATTTGACGACGGAAGCGTTTCTTGCAACACTCAGAAGATTTTTTGCAAGACGAGGTAAGAGTTCACACTTATATTCAGATAATGGCTCCAACTTTATAGGAGCAAAACGGCACCTAGATGAAGAATATCAAAATGCAATAAGAAATAATACATCAGTCGCATCAAAGTTGGCAGCAGAAAAAATCGAGTGGCATTTTTCCCCACCGGCAATCCCTCATTTCGGAGGAATATGGGAGGCCGCAGTGAAGTCCATGAAAAATCATTTGAGAAAAGTTATAGGGGAAACAAAGCTCACATTTGAAGAAATGACAACATTTCTTTGTCAGGTGGAAGCAGTATTAAACTCACGCCCATTGGGGGCAATGGGAAGTGAAATCGACAGCATTGACATATTAACACCTGGCCACTTTTTAATTGGACGTCCATTACTCGATTGTCCAGAAGATAAAGGATTCCCTGAAAGAATAGGTTCCTTAGACCGTTGGAAATTAATACAGAAACTCAAACGAGACTTTTGGAAAAGGTGGAAAGATGAATATTTAGTTTCGTTACAAAAACGAGCAAAATGGAAAACGGAAAAAACTAATCTAGAAAAAGGACAACTTGTTATTGTAAGAGATGAAAACACACCACCATCAAGATGGCCAATGGCGAAAATCGATGAAGTTCGTAAAGGATCCGACGGAAAGGTTAGAGTAGTAACTCTAAAGACACCAAAAGGAACAGTAAAACGGTCAATTCAAAAGATATGCCCTCTAGAGAACCGTGTAAAAGAACAGGCGGAGCCGAATGAATCAAGAATAAACCATATCCGATTAGAACATCGTGGCAACCATAGTGGAGGTTTTGCTGGTACTATGTGGATGATGATAATAGCATTATTAATCTCAATGATTGGAGCAAATAAAACTACAGAGAATTTAGTAGAGGTACCTGAAGTCCAGATAAATAAGTTGAACGACAACGCCGCAATTTATTTAGATCCAATGGGAAAAATGAGTACTACTGCGTCAAAATGGAGGTTAGTTGTTTACTATAACTTAGACCCATACATAGAAGAAACAATTGCTATAGAGGACTACATCATCAAATTAAAGGAACAATGCTCAAAATTAAGTAATTTTGATGAACAATGCCGGTTGATAACAGCAGGCTTAGAGCGAAGGTATGAGATGCTTAAAGTAAATAATAGATTATTCATAACAGATAGCAGATAGAAAAGAGCAATATTCAACAGCATAGGATCACTGTATCATATTGTATTTGGGCTAATGGATGATGACGATCGCGAAAAATTAGAGCAAAATATGCGGAACCTACTGGACAACCAACACGATATAGATGGGTTAATTAAGAAGCAAACCTCTGTAGTAGACGCTACAGTGAATATCTTAAAGAAAACAACGGCAGAAGTGAATACCGAGTTTGCAAAAATGAATGATCATATAATGGAGATACATAATATGACTGCACAAAACCGTAGATCGTATAAGACGGGAATGACATTTCAATTATTGGCCATGCAGTTAGAAACGATGTTAAGAGACTGTAAAGAAATACAAATGTCCATAATAAACATGCTAATTGACATTAATCACCAACGTGTTAATCCATTCTTAATAAGTCCATTACAGCTACAGGAAGAAATACAAAAAATTCGAATTAAGCTGCCTTCAAAATTAAGGCTTCCAGGCGAAGAATCAGAAAACGAACTACAAGAAGTACTTCGATGGATGACAGCCAAAGGAATTATAATTGGTAAGCGAGTGGTAATAGATATAGAGATTCCATTATTGCAGCCGGAAGTATCAGAAGTTTTCCGAATAATTACCTTACCAATACGAAAGGAAGATACAATTATAATTCCACAAATACAATCTGAAGTGCTAATATTTAATGTTGAAAATGATCATTATTTTCTCATGAATCAAGTACAGCTAAATGAATGCGTAAAAAAGAAACCAAATAATTATGTATGTTATGGTAACTGGCATTGGAAAGCAACAACGGACGGCTCCTGCGAGATCTCGCCTTTAAGACCAGCTGAGGTAAACAAATGTATATTCGATCAAGTGAACCGAGAAGATAAGTGGATAAAATTAGGCGCACCGAATGTATGGCTGTTCAAGCTATTCAACGCAACATATATCAGCATAATATGTGGACAATCGCAGGCAAAGTGGGTAGCGGTTCCAGAACAAGGCATTCTGGAATTGAAGCAGGGATGTAATGCTAGGTATAAAGGAGTATTTTTAGCATCGTCGCAGCAGATCCAGTCAGAGGTGCACTACAATCCTGAAAATATTTGGGTTAAGAATATAATTCAAGTGAAGAAAGAAGACATTCGGCTATTTAACTTTTCTACAATCGACAAAAATGAAGACTTAGCTAAGGTACAGAAGAACCTGGATGAATTCAAGCAAACCCACCTTCATCTAAGAGCCTTGGATTTCATCACCTCAGTGGACATACCTCATTAATATTAGTTTGCATAGTGATAATAATATTGTTAGTATATTTCATAAGAGCAGCTATAATTAGAAAGAACATATTAGCACTTTCGCGCGGCCGGCAGAATGTTCAAACATGAACAGGCGTCATCGTCTAATAGTGGCGGCGACCCTTTCTAGAATATAAACACAACCGTTTATGAGATAACACAACCGAAGCAACCAGGATAGACGATAAGCAGCTCAAACGTAAACAGGCATCTAATATCACGGCGACCTTTTTCCGATAATAAAATAAGGATAGGATAATAAAAATATATTTTAAAGCACAAGTAGAATGTAAAGATAAGAAAATGTAGATAAGAAACTAGCTTGTAAGAGTATATAAGGAGAAATCTTAAAAATAAAGTTAGTACTGAAAAGTATTCAATGGTGTTAAGTCATTAACATTGTGTATAACGTCTATGTGTGTTTATGTGTGTATTGTTTAGGTAGACTAAGGTTTATTTTAAGTTAGATACTAAGTTTTTATTAAAAATAAAAAATTATGTCCATATGCTAAGTTTTGTTAACAAATTTTTTTCTTAGCTTTAAGTATACAAAATAAATAGTTTTAAGAAAATGTAAATGAAGTCGAAAGACATAGTTATAAGAATTTAGGGTAGCTTAGAGTGCCTGTGTGGGGCCAGTAAGTTAGTGTAAGATTATTAAGTAATTGTAAGCTAGCATTTAAGCATTTTTTGTTAGAATGTAAGAGTTAGTGTTAAGAAAATAAAATGCATATAAAACTAAAACTAAACTAATAGAAATGCCATTACTGATGTGGACTTTATAGGCAGTATGGTCACCGAGAGGCCTCTAATAAGTGAAGCTGAGGAAATAATACCAAGTGCAAACAGTAGTTAAAGAACCTATCTATTATATTGCTATTAAATCCACTTAAAAGGTTCGAATTTTTTTTCAATTACTAGTCAAACCGAACCGCTAACAGAATTTGTGGGACCAGAACAAATCGCAGGGTACCCTAGAGCTGCAGGAAGGCAGAACAAATCAGAGAAGAAGAGAGAAAAACACAAAACTTACGAACACACCAGAAAAGGAGGAATTAGAAAAGAAGCAACCTTTAAAAAGGAGGCCAAAAAGGAATGAAAATGCTAACAAAAACTGAAAGATACTTCAGTCGGAATCTGACACAATGAAGTTATTCTTTAAAATTCTCCTGTAGACGGTTCGTTCGTTAGTGTGCGTTCAAAGGAGGATATTGTGAACCAATAAATTAAAACCGCGTCCTATGCTTTGGTCCGAATCAATGCAGAAAATAATAAGTCAGTTTATTTTATTGGCCAAATAAAAAAGGACAAAGACGAGGACAACTGTTATCAAATTTCCTTCCTTCGAAGGAGTGGCACACAAAATAAATTTACCGAGCCCGATGTCGAGGATATTGCTTCTGTATCGCGCAAGGATATTGAACTAGTGTTGCCAACACCGACACCATGTGGTCATACCAATCGCCAAAAGGCATCGGTAGTATTTGAAGTGGACTTCCAGGGTTATGGAAATAGCCTCAGATAACTCACTTTTTTTTTTAAAACATTTTATCTGTGAACTGAAACTGAATTTGATATTTTTTTTTGTTTTATATTTTTATTGTTTCTTGTTATTTGTTTTGTGGAATAAATATATTTATGTTACTTTTAACGTTTAATTAACGTTTTGGTTTAATGTATTCTGTTTCTTTTTCGCCCGTCTTACTCTTCACCCCACAATGTCTCATCGTTCACACTGATAGCAAACCGTGAGACAGTTCGACGTTTTGGTTTGTTGTGATTTTCTTATGGTTTTTTTTCGATAAAATTTCATTTGCAACATTAAGGTATAATATGTCTTAAAATATACTACAAGTTCGGTTAAGATTCCTTGTAAGCATTAAGAGACATAGTAATTAAATAAAAAAGTGTTTCACTGTTCGCACCTTTCCCCTACATCTTTTAAATTCCGGTACAAAGTCTCTTTGCTACTGCACTCGCTGAGGCTACCACTTTTGCTCAAGACGCCATTAAATGGTGTGCCTAAGTGATTTCTTGAACGTATATTATGATATACCGATTTTACGTTGCCGTAATACGGGTTGCAGTTCAAAACTTTTTCCCGTCATTGTGCCGACGATTCAGCTTCCGTTATGAAATTTATTTCTTAGAAGCATCATACTACATGAACATTTCTACTAGGCCTGCTAAGCAATAGAAGTGCCTTGCGGGGTAATGTCTTGATGTACGTCCGCTTCCGTGATGCCGTACTTTCGTAGCATTCTCCTTTCATCCATATGACATATTAGTATGCGTGGATGTGCGAATGTATATATTTTCTTTGCAAAATTACGAAATATAGACTATTTCTTAAACTCAGATATTTGCGTTTAAACATGCTCCCATTTCACTTAGTAGTATTCACTCAAAAATTGCACACACGTATTCATAGTACATTATCTTTTGGGCATAGTGTACGCGAATCTTCCAATACTTTAAGTCACTTAAACTTATGTACATTGACAAAAAGATTAAAAAATTAAAGATATCAATATCACGACTGTCCAAGGCTGTCCATTAACAGGCGTGTCGCCTCATTCCGGACATTGTTCTTTTTATTGACTCAATGCTTGTCAATCATGTTGCACTACAGCAAGATTTTAGTCGTCGTTCTGTTCAAATATTCCAACGGTCTGATTCAATTACTTATAACTTCGTTTGCTTATTCTACTTATCCATTCAAGCAGGACCAGTTTGTTCATGGCCTGTTTGAACAATACCAAATTCTCATGTTCTTATCAATTGAGGAAATTCTTTTCTGATCGAAATCCGATTGCATATTTTCAACATACCGTTGTCAACATAAATTTGTGCATCTAAACGTGATGTAGCATTGACAAATATTATGTACTCGTATTTACAAATTATTTTCCAGGTCAATAAATAGCGGATTGTTGACAAGACCGAAACAAAGTCGAATTCTGAATTTGCCTCCCGCTTCATAGCTACGAACATCGAATGCATCTTCATTTCTCATGACTGAAACGAATACAGAAATAATAAAGTCCAGACTCAGAACTTCCTGAGCTGACAAGCAATACTTTTATGCATGAGTATTCCAATTCCCAATAAGTGCTTCTTGTCAATAAAAATGAAAATATTTCTTAAAAGGGCATTTGGATGATATGAAAATTCCATTGAAACAGGGTGATTTAATCAACAAACAGAACTAAAGCATTTTCCAGAAACGTTGGTATTTCATGATTTATGAAATCTTTTATAAAATACGAGTACATGTACAAGGTGGTGCAAAATTAATCACCCTATCGGAAGAAGGTATAATTTTTGCAGATAGCGTCGGACGTCAGCCATATTTGTGCCTGTTTGTGCCTGTTCACATTGGGGCGGGCAGAAAGATTTTCCGAAAGAGAGGGAACGCTTTTTATTGAAGTGGGAAGAAGAAGGGTTACTTCCACCGAGAGTCCATTTCTAAAGTGGATTCTCGAGTGAAACGCATCGTTTTTTTACCATATCGTTCCATTTCTGACATATTTTTTAATTTAAGTTTTGATCGTTAATGAGAAAGGAAGTGTGAAGAATAGAAAAAAGGTATGTTTCAGGCCAGATGCACAAATTTAAAAATTAAAAATGCTCCGATTCAAGTGTTCCACGATGTGAACACGACGTTCATGGTGAGGACTTTCATCCCGTCGCCAATGTAAAGTGCAGCCCTTAAGGAGAATAGTTGACAGGAATGCGAACAGTTATCACCGGAAATCTTGCGGAAAGTCATGGAAAATTCTATAAAACTGGCACAAATGTGTACTGTACACTGATCTCATCTTTTCCACTTAACAGAAACTATTGTAAAAGTCCAAATAAAGATTTCCATCACTCAAAATCATTTTTTTTATTTACGAGTATTTTACTCTAAAGTCCTGAAATCCTATTTTTATCAAAAATAAATCACTACGACAGCAACCGGATATCTTGCTCATTCATCAAAATAAGCACATTTCATCATTATACAAGTAATCTACAACGGAAACTACAGCGTTTAGTGGTTCACCACAAAGGAAGTAAACCTCCAGGCGTTCCCTCGTCGTATCGTCGCATTTACCTTCTGGATACCATGGGAAAATTTTCAGAAAAGGTCATTTACAACAGACTGATGGCAATAGCAGAAGAAAACAGAGCAATGTCAGAATGCCACTTTAGGCACCAAAAATCCCACTAAACAGTAGATGCAATCAAAACAGCGACTGGTATAGCAAGCGCAGCGATTGAGTGATTTGGAATAAAGCAATGCTGTGCAGTGGTCACCTTAGATATCAGAAATGCTTTCAATTCAGCAAGCTGGACGTTTATAATGAATGCTCTTCCTAGAATGGACGTACCAAACCTCATCCACACAATTATACAATATCTAGCTGCATAAAGCTAAACTATGATGCTGATGAGGATACCAAACACTACAAAGTTACAGCAGGTGTGCCACAAGGATCCGTCTTAGGCCCCTTGCTGTGGAATATTATGTATGACGGTGCCCTCAAGCCCCCAATGCTCCTAAACGTATAGACAATAGGATTTACGGTCGATATCGCCATTGTAACCGTGGCCAAGTACATCCACGAAGAACTTGGCTTTACACAGCAAACCGGAATTTAGCAGAACAATGAAACGGAAGCAGTCCTTATCACCAGCCGCAGGGCCATTGAATGATAATAGACTTAGCTTTAAGGCTCACCCAATCTTCGCTGACGAGATTAATACTAAACATCGGTGGACCCTGGTCGCAGGTTATTACTGTCGAAGGTACTCGTAGTTAGTTCAGTTATACTGTACGTGTCTCCGGTATGGACGGGCGCACTGACAATAAAAGCCTCTAGGAGAATGATATTGCGAATATACAATCTAATCGTTTTGAGAACTACCTGCGACTTCCGGAGCGTTTCAGAGGAAGAGACAGGCGTTTTAGCTGGTATGGTGTCCATTGATATAATAGCCAAATAAATGAGACGCGTACATACACGAATATGTTCTTGTCCACCCAACAGATCAATCGGCAAGATCTATAAGGAGAAAAGTATCCCAGCTCAAAAGTGGCAGAACCGATAGAACAATTCCACCAATCTAAGATGGTCACGCCAACTATCCCCCACATAAAACCTTGGCTGGAAAGAATAGCTGGGGAAATAAACTTCTACATCACACAAGTTCTAACCGGTCATTGTGTTTTCAGAAAATATCTGCACAAATTCGGACATGACTCTTCCCTAATCCTTTCCATTCTGTCCGAACCAGGAAAAGGATGCAAACAGTGCAATTAACCACTGCCAACGCTTCTCGGAAGACCAGATAGTGACTTTTCACATGCAAGCCTGATTGTTAGCTACTCGTAACTGACCCTGTCAGTGGTAAAAATGGAGTGAAGTTAGCCAGTTACGGACGGCCATCCTAATAGAGCTGAGACGACCCAAGCGTCAAAGAAGGAGAATAACGAAGAACATACCATTGCCTGAGCCAGCAGACTTAGGCAAAGTAGAAACTTCTTACCAGCCCCACGAAATAAGGAAGTTTCGCGGAGAGCGTGCTGAAAATCCAGAGTTCCGCAGCGACGTGATCACACGCAAATATAGACATAAATACATACACGAATAAAAGTCGCACATACGCACATACGCACATACACAGACCCACAACTCTCCTTTCCCTTTCTCCAGACCCACATATGCCCATAAACTCCATTCTCGACAGAAACTGAAGGCATGCCGCAATTTGGATACGTGGAAAACATACCTTCCAAGATGCCAGTGATCAGGCGGATACGATCGTACAAAAATAGACGGGAATTCAAGGCAACATTGGATAGCTTAAGTGCAGAAGCACGTGAAAGATCTCCAGTGGTTATAGGCGCAGACTTTAATGCTTGGGTCACAGAGTGGGGAAGCCGGCTCATCAATGCCAGAGGACGTATCGTACTAGAAACATTCGCATCCTTGGATATAAACATTGGAACGAATGGTCGAGCAAATACTTTTGGGAAAGCGGGAATGGGATCAATCTATCGCATCACTCACGCAATAGTGGGCAAGCGAGGAATATACCCACAGCAACCACCAGATGATAATAATTGATAGTAAAGAGCAAAAGGCCATTCCACACCCTAAGCTATTGGGCCCAAAATGAAAAGATAAACTCTTCGACAAGGACATGTTCGACAAAATAATCAATATCAGCGAGCTAGTCGACAGCAAAATAGCAGAAAATTTGTTGCATGACCTCACTCGTACTATAACATCTGGCACAGAAATGCCTGGACGAATACCCCCCGTGCTGCTGGTGGAGCCAAGAAATAAAACCACTCAGAGCAAACTGTATACAAGCCCGACGGAGAGCGCAGCGTTCTAGAAGGAGAGCCGATTTTCGAGAACGACTAGGCATATTCCGACTGACAAGAAGGGACTTAACAAATGCAATAAAAGAAAGTATAACTTGAAGGGCCTGTGGCACGAAGCGGACATAAATCCTTGGGGCACGCCGTATAGAATGATAATGACTCAGCAGCACCGCTTTGTACCCTTCTTGTTTAACTTCATGTGCTGGCCGGCATTCTTCATCTGCTCGATAACTACTTAATAGTGAACCAACCAAGCATCTGAGTGTATATGTGGATCTGAACACTCGGAACAGCGCAAGCTCCGCTGAATGAACTTCAGCATGCATGTGCCAGATGAGGTATCCCTATATCTCTCACTATCCCGATAGACGAGTGCCTTTAATTGACTTAGAAAAGGTCCTCAGATGGAGGATATGCAGCGAAGGAATTTCACTCTATGGAATTAACGGTGACGTCCACAGTCAAACTAGCAGAAGCTTTATTTGAGCTACTCCGACATATTCGGAGCTCTGTTCATTGAGGAACTTTCAAGACTGAGGAAAACAGAAATGATGGCGGAGGGGCCCTTGATAGGCCAACAGCAGTCCTCGCATCCACGAAGTGGGTTACTGGCATCCAAGCATCCGACCCTTGTTCTAGATGTTAAAACTAAGGACCTGATCCACCAGGTTGGATGGTCTTGCGTCGGGGTAACTTCAATACAACGTAAAAACAAACAAGTTCCGAAACAACAAAAAACCTCGAATATCGGTGACCTCTCTGTTGATGACCGGTTTTGTTTGCAGAAACTACTCGTATTATCTTTTATCGTTGAGGCTGTACTTTCCAACTGACCCGCTCGACTAAATTGATGTCGTCGGGTAAAATTTTAACGACTAACAGTCGTCCAAAAGTCCTTTCTGAAAAGATCTTTATTTTTGTCGGTTGGGTAGAGTGGACACATTAGAATTAAAAGAAGGAATTCCCATAGATTTCGCTATTTCTAAACTGATAGAGATAACATGGAGCAGATTCATCACATAGCTACAAAAGCTACATCCAAAATATGGTACGCAAGTTACGAGTACTATATTGTAACTTTGATCGAAAAGTGAAGCAGTTTTTGGCTTCCATGACTTTGGCTTTACAGCGCAAATCAAACTTAATAGTTGAATTTTGCATACGTTATTCGAAAACATCAAGAAAGCTTCTGTTGTTAGTTAATCTTCTGTTAAAAAGTTAATCCCTCAGACACTTTGTTTAAATTTTTTAAACAATGATAATTGTATACTTTGCGTATGAGAAGTTTTGGGAGGAAGAGGCAAAACCGAACTCCGTATGCTATTCAACTGATACCTCAATTTGATCATTCCTACCCTATCTCAAAGTGATTTTTCAATTTCCAATTTATTTACAATTATCCTCAGAAAAAAATTATTGAAAATTTTATATCTGATTACAAAAAGAAATAATGAGATCCACACTTCTTCAAAGCTAGACTGCATCCTTCAGCAGTAAATCCCCACAATCCAGTCACAGATGCAAACCCTAATTACAGACATTCCTTAAAAAAACAAATTGGATCATTAAAACGTGAATTGAAAAATCTTATACGGTATACTTACCTCTCCATAAACTTAATGGTCGACATTATTCTTTAAAAAAAAATAAGCGAAATTCTATCTTGCTGATACCCTTCACATTAAAACAGATGTCTCCAACCAGAAAAAACGATACTACATATATTTCTGTTATGTTCGTTTGCACGAATTATTCGCGAATCATTTCTTCAGTTTCCATTTATCATATTTTATGCCAAATTGCTAAAGCAGAGTTTTATGTTCATCCACAAAGATCAACTTCATTAAATTTGGCAAATTACCACTGACAGTACTAAATCGTATTTCGTTTGCTGCTCTCTATGACTACGTACCGTTAGATGAGTTTTTCTCTTTTCGAATAAGAATTCGTTCTGCATAACAAAGTTCGCGTGCTTTTAGTGGCGGCATTCGGACATTCCACAGAGAGACTTGTTCGATTAATATTACTGTCGGAAAATGACCGCCATTTAAATCATGCAAATCGAATGACATTTAAAGATGACATTTTGAAGAATACAACATGAGCGAATCGGGTAATGATATTCGTAATACCAGTATTCATTCCGACAGAGAATCGTAAAATAAAAAAATACGTTGCGGGTAAAATGACAGCAAAATAGAAGTGTTTAAAGGAAATGTCATTTTGCACGTTTTCTACTTGTAACCCAGATGTCATCTGGTGGTCAATTCTACATAAAAATATGAAATAATAAAAAATAGGAAAAAGTGGAAGTGGAAAGACAAATTGACAGCTGGAAAGCGAAAACATAGAATCTTAAAATTTGACAAGAAATAAACGAATTTATATTTTGCTTTACCTACTTAGTCCCTAATTTTACTTACTTACTGATAGATTGCGCTGGAAATGAATCGGATTCTCACCAGCCTGGGTTGTTAATATCCATTCGCTGTATATATCCTAGCCATCTGATCCTTTATATGTATGTCCTCCTCCAAGTCCCAGCAAAGTTGAAGGACGAGAGCTGCTCGTGAGCTCTATTAGCAGAAGAGACGGGTTTCTCCAGAAGAAAAAAAACGAGCATGAAAGTTGTACTCCAGGAATAACTTAAATTTTAACTACTCGTACATGTAAAAGGAACGGCAAGAAGATTCGTACAAAAGCCTGAAGGGATGAAGAAGGAAACCTTGTAGTGGAGTCACAGTCTGTGCTGAGAATATGGGAAAACTGGCAGATAAAACTCCGTCCACCTGACCAAAATGAAGTAAGGATATCAACATTTAAGCAAAGAATCCAGCAAGCAACTGGACCTGACGTCTTACCGGCTGAGGAATTCAAAGCTGCTAAAAATGACTTTGTGGAAGGAATGCAACAACTCAATTCTCAGATCTGGTCAGAATGGTGTATGCCTGGCCAATGGAATCTCAGCATCGCTTGCCCGATCCAAAGAAAAGGAGACACCCTCAACTGCGCCAACTATAGAAGCATAAGTCAACTTAACAAGATCTTATCTGCCATATTGTGTGAATGTGTGTAACCCTTTGTCAATAGTCTGAAAATGATTTCAGACCAGGAAAGTCCACAATCAACCAAATCTTCACACTCCAGCAGATTCTGGGAAAAACTCAAGAAGCCCAAATCGTTAACCATCACCTTTTGATCGATTTTAAGGCCAAATATGATATCTTTTATAGAGACGAGCTCTATAGAGCCATGTCTGGTTTTGGCATCCACGCCAATGTCGTCCGCTTATGCAGAATGACTGTGGAGAATGCTCTCTGCGTTCAATCATCAAGATTGGTGACGTCTTAACCGATACCTTTGATGCCAAAAAAAGTTTTAGACAAGGTGAAGCGCTGTCATGTGACTCCTTTAAGATCATACGTGCAGGAATTGCGCGGAACTCATAAGCGAACACTGGAGACACAATTTTTCAAAAGTATGTGCAACTATTAGCGTACGTGTGTGCACGCTAGTATTGAAACGGAGTTTAGCGGTAAATGGGGCAACCAAGTAAATATATGCTGTCAACAAGAAGGGGCACACAACGTCGAGGAATTGGACAAAATGTCAAAGTCGACAGCTACTCGTATAAATTCGAGTTAGTAAGGGACTTTGTCGACCTTGACTCTGCTATAAAACACCTCAGCAGAAATAAAATGTAGAATCACTCTTGACAATCGCTGTTTCTTTGCGCTAAGAAGGCAATCAAGTAGTAAGCCCTATCCCGAAGAACTAAGGGAACTCTGTATTAAGCCTTGATAATTCCAGTCCTACTTTATGGAGCTGAAACATGGACTCTATAAAAAGCAGATGAAAATATCCTCAGTCGTTCGAAAAATATTCGGTCCCGTTGGGTTTGGGGGAGAAAATTCGACAACGAACATTACGAGCTGTACGGCGACATTGACCTAATCAGAAAATTGCGTATTAATCGTCTGATATGGCTAGGACATGTAGAGCGAATGGTCACCAATGCTCCCGCCCCCAGAGTCTTCGAACCTATCCCAGAAGGACACACAAGAAAAATGGGACCTCAACCGATTTGGAGTGTACAACTGGAGGCAGTTAGCTAAAGACAGAGCTAACTGGAGAGGCTTTTAAAGTAGAACATCTGCAATCCCAAAAGACTTGTATTGCCATTTCTGTTTGAGTCCCCCAAAACACGTTATGAATACATGAATACTCGTAAGTGGTGTTGAGAAACCTTTCGCTTTTATTATCTTAAGTTTAATAACTAATAATAATGTAACTCGAAATTAATTATCTACATGTATATAAACTTCTATACTACATACTTTTCATACATTCAAATATTACTCATACATACTCTTGTTACATAGACATGGAAATTCTTCTATCCCTTTTCTTATATCAAAATTCATCCAGTCGTTCATTAGCATTCGTATGATTCGGTAATAATCAATATTGTAAAGAATACAAATAATTAAATGAATTAAACAGTTTGTTAAATACGATCGGCTCGTTTCTCATTTCTAAAATTGGATTCAGGCTGAGCCAAGCAGCCGCCAAACGAATAGTTGCGACTTCGGCTTGCTTGGAAGAGGTTACAGTGTGTGTGTGTCCACTCATTTTCATATTCCAAATTTAACTCCTTACATTGTTGAGTGCCTCTCAAGCTAAAGGCATAACCAATTGCAATCTGGGTGCCGAAAAAGTCTACAGGTGGCAAATGAAACAGAGCTTGAAGAACCGCGGCCGTTGGAGTTCGAAAATCTTCTATGCTTGAGACTGAACTTGAAGTGATGACAGTTGATCTTTACAAGGCTATTTAGCAGGAAGGATGATAGACTGATGTGTCTGAGATCTTTTGGGATCATTTGGCAGATATGGGCAGTTACGGATTAGTACATAATAGATATTATTTGTTTAACTTGTTTTAAGGGTTAGGGTTCGCTCATACCAGTGTGTCGCAGTCCAGCATATTTTACTCTTGATTGCGATCGATTTCATTAACTAGCTTCTTAAAATCTCTGGGTAGTAGTGCAAGTAGATGTTTTAGGACAGGGCCACAGTTGCGAACCGTGACTTGTTGTGTCTTTAGAAATTGCCAGTGTTATGCATCGATGGTCGTCTTAATGAGGCCCACCGTTATATGATATCGGTCTCGGAGGAGATTTTAACCCTCCGCACCTGTTTTGTCTGGTTAGAAAGATCGTCGATAGAGCTGTACCTTTTGGGAGATTGGTGGGTTTCACAAAACGAGGTTGAGTTGAAACTCGTGGAGTTTTTTGAGCAGTGTAGCAGTCCAGTCTGGGTGTTGAACAATTTTACCATACGCAATTTCTTGGTGTTCCAGAGAAATGAATCCCTGTCCGCAGGAATCCATTTTTCCCACATTCTTTCCCACATTCAATCGGCCTATTCGTACTTTGCTACGCCACTTTGGTCTTCGACAAAATAATTTTCTGCAGCTGATGATGGTTTCTTTTCTCCATACTCACCTGACAGTATCGAAACGACATAGGGTTGTCAAAAGAGATGCTCTTCAACCTTGCTGATCTATGCTATTGGTAATAGCGAGTGTTTGTTCACGCGAACAGCTAGGGAAAGAGTGATCGATCTGTACCGAGCCCCGCGTCGTGCAGGCTAAGCTGGCGGGTCTTGAAATGCGCTCGGCAACCAGACCAACGTACAAAATTAATCTTTTTTGAAGTTGGGTCCCTTAATCTTCGGCATGATCCAGATTACACCTTGATCTAGCCTGGAGAATGGAAAAAATTGACGGGAGTAGAGTGATAACTTCTCAGTTGACAAGATTTGAAGCGTTCTTCAGCGCGAAAAGACGTAAGAGCAACCTGCGTCAAGTATTTGTGCCTTGCGCTTAAGATTCAATGAATCCGATTCATGCAGCTGCTTCGAACAAGGGTTGTATTATGCTTACTTTAAAAAAAATTTCTCTGAAGTTCTAGGTTCTCATACCACTGCAAAGCTTGCCTTTATGGGCACTGGCATACCGAACATCTACCCGTGATAGCGCCTTGCATATTCCACCTCTACCATTATGCTGTAGCGTAACATCATTCCCTCCTATAATGGCTTCAATTATTGTTACGATATGAAGACATAATTTAAATCACAGAAACTCTCTCTTATTATATCAATGGCACTATTGGATACCTTTTTATCTGATTCCATCATTGTTGATTGCATATCACTACCTCCATTGGTCCATGAAACTCATTGTTAAGATGATACCATCTGTTGTGCTATTAACTGTTGCACAAGTGAACTAACGAGCATAGCTTACATGGTTACCCCCTAAGTAGCGCCATAACACGTATCCAGCTATCACTTCTAAAATCTTGCCAACATTGTATCGAACCCATGTCCTTGCAAAGCTGCATTATCCCCATCCGTAAAGATGTCATATCCTCCCAAGTCACGTTTCCGATTTACCAGATTTTCACAAAAAAAAAACTCACCGTGTAACTCGAATGAAATTATAGAAGCATTGTTCGTATAAAAGAGAGCTGCATTTCATCAGATTCTAGTAATCCTTTGCATTTGTACTCATTATATCCAACTCTCCCGACACAGATAGATTTATTTTGGCTTGCTTCACTCTGACACTTAATACATGTTTTCCACACTCCAATTTCCAAGGATTGTCATTCCCTTAAAGCATTCGAAGTCTAGAGCTATCCTCTCTAATTGACTTAACAAGATAAGTTTCCCCAGCTTTGTCTTTAGCGCTTTACTGGAAATGTGACTACGTTATTATGCTCTAAGCTTAATGCCATTTATAATATATTCAGCAGAAGGATACTCTCTAAGTATTTCCATGTTGGGAAATTGCATCCCTTGAGCGCAGAAATTGCACAATACGAGTATCTGTCAGGAGCAGTGGTATCCGTAGTGCCATTAAAGGCAACAGTAAGAGTCAAGGTGGAGATTCAAGGGGATCCAAATTTGGATTCTAGCAAAAACATGTCCCTCCAAGGCGAATGCATTTAATAAAGCTTCCGTTTCCTTTGTATACTGACAGACAGCTATGGCAGTCTCCGGAGTAATGAATAGATGGATTTGTACTTGAAGCGTTATCCTTGCGTTATATGGAATGAGTTGTGCGTTGAAACACGAATTCTTGGATGCAATCCTTCTTCAGCTGATCCCTTACTGACAGCAGTGTACAATACTAGCACAAGCCAAGCAAATTGGATTCGAAATTTGGAGCGGTGCAGTGGTGTGTGAAGAGCTATGAATATTCAGTGTGCAATGTAAGTTTGATTTTGTTTTTATCTTTTCAAAATTTAGGGTATACTGGGTTCGGGCTTCTGGACGAAAAACGTACCAAGATGACGACGACAAATGGTTGGAATCGTACGCATCTTACCAATATAATCGAAGCAGTCGAGAAACTTCGAAATTCAGTTGCAGTTCACCCATAAAAATTCACTTAAAGTTAGAAATGTTTTTTTTTTTTTTTTTTTTTTTTTTTAACCAACTCCAATCGATCATTGTCCTTGACTGAGGGAAAACTTTTTATTTTAAAGTGACTTCCCTTCCCTAGGAAGGGAAAACCATCAAGCAAACGAATTGAATTACTTTCGAAGGAGTTCGCATGACTGGAATTTTCTAGTGACGTTGCCACTACCAGCACCACCAACACAGTTCGTTGCAAAATGCATGTGGATGAAACTAATGGAGGTGCCTGCCATAGGGGGACCCAAGGAGGACGAACTCTCGTTTTCCACTCACTGCGAAATCAAAATGGCAAAAAATAACCCTTACAGCTCAGACTTCATTGCTTTCACAGCCCCTAGTTGAAGAAATCCAATAATTTCCATCATCAGTCATAGGAACAGCTCGAATACTTGTTCCGGCATATTGCTCTCGTTGGTTTGGTGATTTGATTTTTAGCATTTTGACAAGAAACGAGCCATGTTGGCATGCAATTTAGTTCAATTGATGTTGAATCAACCCTTTTTTTTTGGTCCACGAAGTAGGTGTTGTGCATTTTTTTTTGTATTTTTGGTCGAAGATGTTACTTAAAGTTGGCTTAGTGTTCTGCAATTAACTTTAGTTTAGAGGTGGAATTCGATACTTCTGTTACACACACAATGGGATGGTAAATGGTTTTTGAGAAATATTTTGGTCACTGATATACTTTTTTAGTTGGATATGCTCTGGAAGTCCCAGTATGTGATAAGGCTTCTACTACTCATACGCACCATTGGGTATGATTTCCGTGCTTTCTTCCCAACACATCTGCTTTATAATGGTTTAAAAGATATTTTGCCATCTTCCGGTTAACAAATTTCACTGAATAATATGAACAGTACCAAATAGATTCCTTTGCAGAAAGTGAGGTCAATTATCTACCATTTGCATCGTTGAATAGTAGTTCCTAGTAGCTTTTGTTCCTTTTTCTGATAGAGTTCTTCATTAGAGACATGGTTCGGGCAGAAGGCGCTTAAGTTGTTTCAAGATGCATTTTCAGTAAATATTTGAGTCTTTCAAATGCAATATATACAAATAATCTCTCTACTGGTCGTTCAATAATGCACGCTTACTTACTTACTTACTTATGTGGCGGTACAGTTCGAAGTGAACCTGGGCCTCAACTAACAGGCCTCTCCAGATAGTCCGATCTTTAGTTAACTGCCTCCAGTTGCACACTGTAAATCGGTTGAGATCCCCTTCTACTTGTGCGACCCTAAGTGGGGTCTCCCTCTACTGCGTTGTCCCTCTTGGGTTAGATTCGAAGATTCTGTGGGCCTGAGCATTGGTGTCTATTCGCTCTACATGTCCTAGCCATCTCGGGCAACTGATGCGCAATTTTCTGATTAAGTCGATGTCGATGTATAGCTCGTATAGTTCGTATTTGAATTCGACGAAGGAATGTTTTCCAAGGACATTTATCTCAAAACGACTGAGGGTATCTTCATCCGCTTATAGAGTCTTATATAGAGTATCTTTAGTTTAACCGGATAAGGCCTTGCTACTCAGTTGCCTTCTAAGCCCAAAGAAACAGCGATAGGTAAGAGTGATTCTTCGTTTTATTTCTGCTGAAGTATTGCTGGTAGAGCCAATGTAGTCGGAGTCCCTTACTACTTCGATACTATACCTGTCGGCTGCGACGTCGAAGAATTGGACTTCGATGTTGTGAATCCCTTTTTGTGGGCAGCATGTACTTGGTTTTGCTCCTATTTATCGCTAAACACATACTAGCGAACGCATCGGTGATAAATTGCTAAGGTCTCTCAATTATGTCGGCGTATGCTAGTAGTTGCATAGACTTTTGAAAGATTGTGCCTCCAGTGTTCACTTGTCAATTCCACATAATTCCTTCAAGTATGATATTAAAGAAGTCATATGATAGCGCGTCACCTTGTCTATTATGACCAGCTCTCGTCCTTAATTTCAGCGCCGTTTTGTACGGTTCTTGTTTAACTGCATATGCTTGCGGGCATTCTTCATCAAACCAGGAATTTCTTGGTGAAACCCAGCACATCAGTTGCGGTCTGTTGTGATTGCAGCTTTTCTACGTTTTACCTTCTCACAGTAGTTCTTCTTTGTTGTGGCGCATTGGAAATCCACATTCGTACCTTGGCTGCAACAAGGTGGTGATCCGAGTCAATGTTAGCTGCCCAGAATATTCAAACATCCAGAATACTGTTGGCATGCAATACGTCTAGTGCAATGTGATCAATTTGATTTAACGTTTCATGATTCGGAGACCGCCACGTCCGTCCCCTTCTGTATATTGAAATGGGGAAACCGTGTGCTTGCTGTAGCGATATTTCGTCCCACTGCAAAGTTGACAGCCGAAATCCGTTACCAGACGCGGTGTATATAGACTGTGCTTATCAAGAGTCCTCCTTTCCTATCCTGGCGTTAAAATCGCCTAGTACGGTTTTATCGTCATACTTTTGACATTGCTTCTTTCGTGGCGTTGTCTTTGTCTTGAGTACGGGCATGGACGCATAGACGACTGTTAACAGATCATAAAACGATCGGCCCAAAGCACGAATCCCTCAACCTTTCGTCAATGCCTTTACAATGTGCGGAGATCAATGCCAAGAAGCTTTGAGATAAGCAGAAACTGATGTGCCGGGTCTCATCCAATTCCTCTTTTATTGTTATAGAAGATTTTGTTTGCATTGAAAAAAGATATATATCAGTGCGCATCAGTCACCTGAGATGGCTAGCCAATGAATTCTAACTCTCCAGTCCATAGAGTCTTCGATTTTTACTAGTAGGGACAACGCAGTAGACTATATGTATGCGGCGAGAGTTTAGACACGCCAAACGGAGCGTTCTGGCAACGCCGAGCTCCGACATCCACATGACAGCAGCACTCAACGTCCAAGTGACAACTATCGCATAGAAGCGCCAAAAATAAAGCGCTTTTAAGCATTCCGCTATAACCGAGATAGCAGCTTTTGATTTGTGTTAACTACTTTTAGTGGCGCTTTTAATAAAGTTTTAGATTCAGCGTTAGTTCCATCTAAGGTATAATACCAGTAAAGCGCCAGCGCTGGTTGGGCAGATCCAGGTAATTTGGATAGAAAAATAGATCTTATATTTCCAGATGTCTGACATGCTTTCGCCCGCTCAGCGAGCATTTCAAATTAAGCGAACTTCTTTGCATATTCTTAGCTTCTCAGCTATTTTTATGAATATTCAAAGAGAGGACTGTAGCATTCGCAGAAAAATCAGTACTTTTCTTAATAACAATTCCAAACGTTTTTATCCTGTCATACTTGTAAGATACGAAAGCTTCTAGGCCTTTCTCATAGTCCTTTTTTTATATACTCCTAATCCTAAGAAATTCTGAGCTAGTTCTTTTTGCGCTCGGGCTCGTCAGTATCACCCGAAGAAATAAAACCAGTCTGATTCTTGGAAAGGGAATCAGAGAATAGCGGCAACATACTTGGCAAAACATCCGTCAAGATCCGAAACTAGCATCAGCAACAAAAACTTCTGAACCGAGAGACCAGCAATACAACACTTGCTAACCTATGTACCTGGAGCACCCACCTGGCAAAACCCTGCAAAATCAGAGCGCCATTTGCTGCAATACAATGAAGACGCACCAAAAAAGTCCTTCTTTTTGGGCAACCAAATCTCCACAGGTCTCCGCCTCACGCCTCTTCTTTTTACTCTCTGTAATCCAAACAGATAACAAAATAAGCTAAAGTGTGAAAGTTTCTCAAAAAAAAACCACAACAAGAATTAAATCCTTGAAAATGGCCTTCAAAAAGTTAATAATTGATTTAATAAGTATCCCTTCGTATATCTGTTGTTGTGAACCGTGATCGTATCTTGTGTAAAAAAAGGGAAAATTATTATTGCACTACGGGGAAAGCATTTGTACTCCTACAGTATAATATTGCCAAAGCATGTCTACATGTAAAATTAAGTTTCTTTAAAACATTCAACAAAACTAGGTGTGAACTCCCATTCTACCCTTATTTCAAATTTCAGAAATGTTTCCTTTCCTTATTTCTGAACAAAATTGTTACTTACTTAGCTGCCACAAACACAATTGACCTCTTTGGCCGACTCGATTGTGGACCAGGCATCTCCACTTAAACCCTCCATACTAGTTAGGGTGCCTTCCCACTTGTGTGCACCATGTAAAATCGCAGTCTTCCTCTGCCGCGTTGTCCTTTGTTATTGATCCGAAGTGCGGTAAGAGCAATGATGTCCATTCTCACTACATGTCCCAATCGTCGAAGCCGTTGTATTCGAATTGTAGCCAAGTCAATGTCACTATTCAGCCCCTAGAGTTTATTGGTTAATCTGCACATCCACTCACCATGTCCATGTCGAGTCCATATCTTTGCAGAATATAGTAGGCCTAGACTTTCGGCAAAACTTTAAGGTTACGTTTCCAGACAGTCTTAACTCACATATATGACACACGTATTAAAACCTGGCTAGAGGAGAAGAAACTTAATTTCTAGAGAGAAACTGTTTATGCCAAACAGTTGCCACAAAAAAACAAAACAACTACTACAACTAAGTAGAAGTCAGATTCAACTGATCAGGTTTTTTCACAGGACATTGCGGTGTGAAGAAACGCCTCATGACCATGGGCATAGCACAAGACAATACAATTTACCTAGTTAAATTCTACCTTGAAGCGGCGGACATACGAGTAGCTGCCAGCTCGCCTAAAGACTTAGCTCTTCACGAATTGCGGCATCATATGAGTAGATCACCTCTAAATCGAGGACATCACAATTGGCTCATCTGTGGCCGCAGTGATCTGGGATTTATTATACCACTTAATCTAATCTAGTAGGTCAGGGATAGTCTGACTGGTATTTATAGCGAACCTGAAATCGCTAACAAAAGATGTCCGTATTTTAAAATAAGTTGATACATAACATATGCTCACCAACTCATCTCCAACTGCATTCGACTGATAAGCCAGCAGCGCCACTCACCTTAAGCTTAGATATCACCAGCTTAACTTTGCCAAGACCAGATGGACGAAAATGTTGCCCCCTCTATGTTGAATAGCGCGTTAAATGGTGCATCTATAGAGGCATCTACATCATCATCGTCAACAGTCCGCAGGGATGATCTTTCTATATGCTTAGAACCGATTGCGACACTTATTCGATCGCTTCTTCGGCCCTCCCTTTTCTTTTTGAGTAGACGGTGTCTTTTTTTCCAGCTCATAGAGCTTAGGAGCAGCTCTTGTCCTTATGGTTTTTGTTTAAGCTTAATGTGCCCCTCTACACAATTTTCCTGCTTTACATAGGCAGCTTTTCTAAAAGCTGATCATCGCCACATAATATTGGCTAAGATCAGTTCCGACATCCATAGTTCTAGAGGAATGTAACGATCGTGGTCGATCTGTTTGATAGCCGATTGATCAGGAATGTTAAGAGGTGGACACCGTATGTTATATAGATGATTTTGAACCCGTTATCAGAGATATTGTCGTTCAAGCCACATCTACCAATAGAACTTGCAAATACATTCTTCTTCCCTAGCTTTACATTAAAATCGCCGACGCCGATCTTGTATAGGGCAGTTGATGAACCCACCCATATTAAGCTAATATTTACGAATTCAGCCTTAAAGCGGATCACCAACTTAAGACCTGAGTCTTCCTCGAACACCAAACGAGTACGTATCCAAATAAGCATTGTATTGCAAACCGTCCTAATCCGAAACTTTTGACTACATCGATGCTGTTAATTTTTATGTAAGTGGTCGCGTAGTGACCTCTATGAACAACCCCAATCTGTGCAAGCCATTTCGGGGCACTCTGAACGAAGGAAGGCAGATGTTCCGGCCAGTAACCCACTAACCCTGACTATTCCTGAAAATCATTTCAGACATCAGCTTCAAATACATTAAAGTAGCTTACACTCGTGTAGGGTGTCTGTCACGCTGATTATTAACGAAACCGTTGATTCAGTCACGAGAATTCATGCGTCAGGTTGGACGAGGACCAGTACCTGGCGGCTTGGAAGTGAAGCTATAAAAAGTACAATTGAGTTGTAATGAATGTTACATCGCCCAATTGACGCTGTTTAGCTCCAACCCAACTCCAACAGTCAGTCACAATGATTGTAACTCTTGCTTAATGACTCATTAACCGCTTATGATTAATAAGGCTTGAAAATAAAGACACGTATCATTAAAATTTAAATAAAGCTCTAAAAGTTATCCAAGTCAATCCTGACTTTGTCCGTCAAAAATTAAGGAACGAATATCTACCAAATACGAATACCTACTCCCAAATTATGAACATACGTAATCCTTTGTCCAGGTGATTTTGGTCCTTTCAGTGACTAATTTTTCCCTCCATAAAAAAGGCTCTAATTCAGTTATTTCAGCACTTAAAAACAATATAAGCTCTGAGCTTAGGAAGAACCTAAAAAACAACAAAACAGTAAAAATAAATCTGCAAATTATTTTTTTAATCCTTTTGTTTATGTCACCATCATCAAGGCTATACAACGTTTTCTACGTGTATATATATATATGTGTGTGTAAGCTAGTGTACATGCCACCTGTCAGGACTATCAAGCCAGAAGCATTTCCAAACCGAAAACAAACAGGTACCCGATGCTGCCATAACTCTCTGACTGAAAGGTAAACACAAACAAACAACCCGCACGAAGAAGTACAAAAAAGTTTACAAAATGAAGAAAAAAAAAAAACAACAATCGTTAGAAAAAGAAGGATCACATCACAAACAACACGCATACACACGGGACAATAACAATGACTCAGATAATCCACTTAATTATTACACAAACAGTAGCAACACAAAGCTGTACGTTATGGGGATGTGATGTTATGCCGTATTGTCTACCCTGTTGCTGTATATGTGGATTCCAGAGATAAACCCGATTACCTTGGTCACTAATTGAGGTTGCGGTTAGATGTCCTGAAAATAGCATCTCACAATGTAGGCGCTACCTTTTTTTTTTTAATTTTTTTTTGTTGCCAACTCTACCTGTGACAATGTGAAAACGATACTGGAGAATACCATCCTTTGATGGCTGCGAATGATACTGTTTTATTATTCTGGCACAAGGGATGCATTTCAGGGCGGTACTTCATAGTACATACATAGTTGTTCCAATTATTTTATGTTATTTCTGTTTAAAAACACCGTTTACGGTCACTTAATAACTAACTTAACAATTTTATGAATATCTTAAAAGTAGCCAGAAGACGCCTAGTATTTGGTGTTGCAGACGCGATAGTCAAGTGTCTTCTGTGGAATTGGGCTGCATGCGTGAAGTGTATGCGGAATGACATCCCGTGGCAACAGAATCACGATGCGATGGAGTGATTTGATGTTGTGGCGCGTGTTTAGTGTATGGCGCGTTAAATTGCATAACTTATATGCTGCTCTAAGATCATTACCTTGTGCGTAACGGAGTGTAAAATGGAAGACGAACGTTGTTATTGCAGAAGCCGAAAGAGCCCTAACACCCTAATATCTAGGTTTCCTGAATGGAATTGGTAATGTTGGAGTGGTTTATTCGGTAGGCTGCAAGGACAATAGCTATTTTACTAAGACCAAAGTAGGTCTCCAACAATTTGGTAAATTTCAATAAACCCGGGTATAATAGCAGTCGTTAGAAAGGCATTAATGGCAAATTAGAACATTGTGGAGCAAGGGTGTTCATGCATTAAGGTAACGAGCAATTTAACAGATGGTGCAAATAGATGATATCTTTTTAATCTTTAGTGTAGACTGTTTGCGGCTTCGACAATCATCCATACGTTAGCTCGTTAATCAGGAAGAAATCACTTTGGTGCCAACAGAATAATTAAATTGGGGTATTAAATCATGATAGATTTCGACTACTAAACTACAATAGTTCGGGATAGGGCCTTACCAATCAACTGCATTAATAGCCCAAAAAACAGCAATTGGCAAGAGTGATTCTTCGTTTTATTTTATACTGGTGTGTTGCTGGCAAAATTGATAGCAGAACCTTGGTAGACAAATTCCCTTACTATCTCGAAATTATACAATAGCTGTCTGTCCAATTTCTCTTCTTATCGACAGCATATACTCGGTTTTATGTACCCTCATATACAGTTAAACCCATTTTGGCAGTTTCAATACTTGCGAACGCACCGGCGATGTCGATATCATTTAAAAAAAGTAACTGGCGATCATTTAGCACTGAAAATCCGGATCTTCTTCCATCGATTAACGAAAGTCCAACGAGTACGATGGCCGTTTGGGCTTAGCTATTGGGTCAATACGATCTTATGTGGAAGTATGGCCCAGTGTTTTCGTAATATACGCCACAAGAACGTCTACCAAACGTTTTAATTTTTCAACACACTTTGGGAAAAAATGAAAAAAAAAAATGTTTTTCTCCAGCTGAGACTATAAAATTAAAATAGCTAAATAGATTTGAAATTTATTTCTTAACCTCTCAGGCGCAATTAACGTGTGTAACTGAATTAATTGTAATTAAATTTATTTTTGTCTACAACCTCGGTACACTGAAAGCATCGTTTCCCAATGTTTCTTGTAGACCAGGCCCCTGACGTGCTTTTGGTTAGCTTAACTAAGCTTATCAGAAAACACAAAAGACAAATTGAGTAGATGGTGTTACGATCTTTATAAGAATAGGGCACCATTTTGTAAAAGTGCACAAACGTGCAGTGTGTAGGTTGTACGAGATGCTGGAAATATTCATCGTGTAAATTCCTCTTTGTAATGGAAAATGGTTACATTTGACTATAATGTACGGACCTGCAGGTATTTCTGTATGTCAGAGCTCATTGAGTTCAAATGATCGACTTTCCAGGAAGTATAGAAGGCAATTAATGTCATTGTCTCGTTCAACTGCCTGAAAGATCAATTTACATAATTTCTATTTTCGAAACGATATGAAGAACTGGCGACGATTCGGGAACTCAGGAATCGCTCAATGACGAAAAGTGGGAAGTAATGTCATCCCCAACAGGAGGGAACTACCCCTCTTCATTTCGACGGAAAAGCTCCAAACGATCACCGCCAGAAACGATGAATAAGTACCCTGTGCAATAAAAATGGAATAACTTCGGGTTACGAAAGCAATGGAATTGTCCTATCCGCAATAGAAACTCTAACCTGTGTTAGTATTTGGAGGCATAGCCAGATCACCCTATTCATGGCGAACAATATATGGACCTGGTCCTCCAAGATGAGGGTTAAGCATGGAGCTAACGAATATTGGAAAACTAATCAACGGAATGAGAATTCGGAACTGTAATAGGAATAACGACGGTAAAATTGGACAAAATGCAAGATATAACTAAAGAAATGGAGACAGAAAGACAAGCTGGAACTGCAAGAGATCAAATGGAAGGGTAAACGAAGGATAAGTAAACCAAAATATATACTTTTCTATAGTTGCAAAGAAACAAGAACTGAGATGTACGGAACTACCTTTATCATAAACAAGCGAATGAAAAAGTGCGCTCTCGGATTCACACAAATAAACAGCAAGATATGTACACTCAGACTTAAAGGAAAATTCTCGAATATATCTTTGATATCAGTATATGCCCCCACAAACGACAGCAGTGAGAAAGATAAGGACGTTTTCTATGAACAACTATGTATGTGAAAAAGTAAAGAGCTGTGATACCCTTATCCTGCTGCGACACTTTAACGAAAAAATTGCTAGAGAACAACACATAGCAGGGAGATACTCACTGCATGATCAAAAGTGAAACTTCGCTAAAAATGATAATAACGCCGCCGGCATGCAAACCGCACCAAACAGTTATTTTTTGTGGATGAAGTGGTGATTCATGAAGCACATGTGGATTTTCACCATCGACCAATAACGATATATACGACCAATAATATTTTGCTTATTGACGAACCCATTGAGCCAAAAATGAGCTTCTTCACTGAAGATGATTTCGCGATGAAATTCATCATCTTGGCTCATCTTCTCCAGAACTCAATCGGAGAACGTACGTCGCTTGAAATGGTCCATCGGCTTCAATTCTTGAGTCAGCTTGATCCTGTATGGGTGTAAACCAAGATTATGACGCAAAACCCGCCATAATGTGGTCTGAGCGATGCCCAATTCTTGAGAACGCCGTGGAATTGACTGATTTAGATCGTTTGCTACGGACGCCGTTCAGGGCAACGATATTTTCGACACTTCGACCAACCCGTTGTCTCACTGACACAGCAACATCACACAACGAATATGTAGACTCAAATTTTTGCACTAAACTTGTTATTGACTGTCTACTAGGGCGAGAATTACGACCGAAAATTGGAGTTAACGCTCTTAAAGTTGCAGTCACCGACTCCGAATTTCGGTAGAAAATTTTTATAATTTGGAGACGTTGCTCGTTCGTGTACTTTACCATGATGAAAATCTTGAGTTTACTGTAAATTGTAATAAATTGAAAGTGACAGTTTCATGATTAGTGAAAGAGTGCGTTCACAAATTAAATTCAGAGTTGTCAGGCCTCTATTGGAAAACCCTTTACAAGGTAGCGCGAAAGTTATCACGAAAAACTTTGGTTTTGTTTTTTTAATGTCGTAAACCTTATTCTATTAAGTCAAGAAAATGATATCGGCCACCGCCAGAATTGATGAAGATTCGAGGACGATTTTCCATCACTCTTGCCAGAACTTCCGGCGAGAGGTCATCGCATTCTTGACTGATATTCTCTTTGAGGACTTCAAGAGTCACAAAAAGCAGTCTGGAACGGTTAAATCAGGCGATCTTTCTGGACAGAGCAAATCGCCAAAACGAGAGATTAGGCGACACGGCAATGCAGCCCCCAGAATTTCAGTTGTGGCTCGTAGTGTGTTGGAACCACATGTTTTCCAGTCCCAATTCAAGGAAGGAGAAAGTCGTTGAGAAAGGCTTTGTAGCGCTCGCCGTCCACAGTAGTCGTTTGGCCAGCGACGTTTTCGAAAAAATAAGGCCTGATGACGCCACCAGCGTAAACAGCATATCATGTAGTAACTTTGAGTGAGTGTGAGGTCTCTTCGTGAGTTATAGGTGGATTTTCGATGCCCCAGAAGCGATAATTTTGCTTATTCACATATCCACAGAGATGGAAATGGGCCTCGTCGCTCATGATTATTTTCGACGAAAAGTTGTCTGCCTCCTGGTCGAGATTCAGGATGGCTTGATCGTAGATTACATGCGCTTTGTATTGGTAGCATCTTACAGTGTTGAAATTTCTCTGTGAAGACCGTCGATTGATGCCCAATTCCTCTGCGACATCTTCGACCACAGCTACGATATTCTCAGTAGAACGGCTGCTCCGGGGCCGGCCAGACCTGGCAGTATCTCATGTTGTCCCGTACTATGCTAGGCATGCGGCTAAACGTCGTAGTGTTTGCCCAGTTGGTATCGGACGATCGGGAAATCTACGCCAAAATTCACGCTGCGCCAAAGCCGCTATAGCGGCTTGATGTGTTCATGTCTTGTTGATGTGCATTTTGTATCTGTTTACTTCACAATTGTCAAAGTAGAATTGACATTCGCCACCGTAGAAATAAAGATGCAGTAGAGAATATCCAACCTTGCAATATTATTTAGCAAAGGGAATATGTAAAACGATATGGAATGACAAGAAGTTACATGATCCAAGCATACAGTTGCAATACAAACATACACTGGAAGATATAAACACCCAAAATGACAACATAGACTCAGATGAAAAATGGACCATGATAAAGACATGGACCATGCAAAAGAAAAAAGAAGGAAGCTCTGAAGACAAGAATCTTAAAAAATCAAGAACATTATAAAACTTTCTGTCTTATATCTGACCACCAAATGATCACTATACTTCCTCAGCTGTTTTTAGTGGAGTTTCTTTTATTCTCTTCTATTCACCTGTAGGTTTTCATTTCCAGGATGCTCTTGGAGTCGTCATGACACTCCGTCGATATACGCTCCCCTTTTATCCTCTTTTTGTATCATTTTAAGCTTAATGGTTTCGAAGACTTTATATTTTTATCTGTTTGGCTTCTTAAATCGGGCATCTGCTATTAGCAATCGGTGGCTTGTTCCCAATTCCACGCCTGTGATTACTTTAATATCTGTTATCCATCTTCTTACGTTATGTGGATATTGAATATAATCAATTACGCTCCTGGCCTCCCTTCCTTCAGCATGGAATGTAATCTTGTGTACTGTTTTGTGTGGGAAAGGGGAGTTGCCTATTAGCATCCGATTATGAACACAGAACTCTATCAGCCGCCTGCCATTATCGTTTAATGTAGTCTACCGTCCATGTTTACCCATATTTTCGTGGCCTGCATTCATTTCCTGTCCTGTTCTAGAGTTTAGGTCTCCCATGAAAACCAGCTGTTAGTGGAAGCCCTAACCAAGGGCATAAGCAGGTGCTTATGTATTTCATTGGCGATGTCTTGTTCCATGATCACATTGTGAACTTGGATGCAAACAAGTCTCAATGAATTCAGACTTCTGCCTGCGTTCAAAGAGGCCCTGTACGAGTATTTTAGAAGAAGCTTGGAGGTGGCAAGAGATATCAGCAATACGAAGCTTGGCTTCCATTATAATCGCAGGTACTTCGTCCCAACCACCAATTCTTCGCTATACAGGTACGAGCATGTGTACTCCATTGCCATTAGAATTGTGTATATCTCCGCTTGGAAGACAGATGCAAGTTTTCTAAAATGAATCGTTGTTGTTAGCTTGTCCTCTAAAGAAACATAACTGCCGCATCATAATAGATTGGTGTTGCATCAATTGGTACAGACACGACTAAATTCCTTTCCTGGGTCAGGTTCTAGCCGAAAGTTTTTTTTTTCTTGAGTACAGGGGAAGTCGACATCAACAGAAGTTCTGATGTCAGTGCAGGGATTTCCATAAGACGTGAAGGCATGGGGTATACCAAAGAGCACTTGTTGTTTTAAACAAAATATGACTTGGAGAGTACGCGTGTTTCCATCCTAGTGCCCCTCTATTGCAAAGACAGGACGGACTATTAAACGCAGCAATGACAGATTTCGTGGAAGCGTGTTGCACCAGACAACCGTCGCATAGGATATAATAGCCAAGGATCCTCATTGGTAACAAGTTCCAGTATAAAATTTTCGACAGGACGTGTTAAGTCCAAAGTATCGTATTGGTATCGTTTAAGAAACGGATGATAATGCATTCAAGCACTAGATGAATCATGCCAGTCAGCTATCTCCTCCTCGTAAAGCGAATATCGTCAGTTTTGAGAAGATTGACTAAGATCCCATTTCAAGTGCACCAATCATCGAACATGTTTAGGGCTGCATGCGCTTTAGAGTGATTGGCTTTTCTCGGATTTCTCCTATTCAATAAAGCCGAGGTATCGAATTAAACTCTGAATTTAATGTACCTATGGTCTGATATGGCAAACTCCGATACCCAATAGGTATGTGGTGTATAGCATTAAGACGATTACTGTCTTCCCTTTGTAACAAATATTGGCTAAGACCCTGAATTTTCGGCACAACTTGCTTAGCCATTCATGAATTTGCCGCGTGGAGCACTCAGTGTTGTTCAGGCTGTTTTCATTTCTAGGCTTCTCAATCCGAAGCATCAGAGAGGACATAGCGAAGCCTATATAGGAAACCGGTCTCGTCCACTTTGACACTTCAGGATTTTCTTGGAGGTGGATTGTCCCACAACATCCAAATTCCTTCCGCCAGAACTAGGACCAAATTCATCCGGAAAACATATACAGGCAAAGCCATCACCAGAAGCTTTCTTCCTCTTGACCCGCTTCGAAACGGAGGAAAAGCATGCAATTTCAATTCCAAGAGCATGATCGGTTTCATCGGCTATCACTTCCTATAATTTTGAGAGGCTTTTACCACTCGCGTCCCCGATATCAAAAACTTTGACCAACAATCTATCAATTTGGCTCAATCGGCCTGAACGCTGAAAGATCCGCAGCAGTCATCGAAGTCGAAAAATCTAGCAACACCTGCATCATTGTTTGAATCGGCTGGGGTTTTCTTAAAAGCTGCTGTAGCTTGCAAAATCTATACCCCGTGTCAAAGCATTGAAGCAGATATGTGCTCGCCATATATGACAAAACAAAAAAGTGGTAAAATCCTTTACAAGATGACTCTTGTATTTTAAATGTCATTTCCCTTACAAGAACCATGGATCTAATATTACCCAATATTTTTCTTCTTATGTCCTACTTCATAATACTTTGTTTCCAAGAAGTCGTGTAACTATTTAAGCATAGTCATTCTCAGTTTTATTGGTCTTCCCCCATTATAACAACTTGAATGTCATTGCTCTTCCTTACGAACCCTCTCTGTTCTTTCCCAAACAAACAACCATAATATATTCCAATATAAAAGCTCCTCAACATCTAACCAATCCTCGGAAGCTACCCTCCTTAAAAGTGAAATGACCCTTTAAATTCATTAAAAAAAAATACAGCTACCAACTACGAGCAGCATCGAAGTCTATAAACCCGGAAGCAGTTGAGAATCATGGTCACGAGAATTCTGTTGACTACTGCTGCCGGAGTGTTAATTAAGAACCCACACAAATGTCAGACGTACTTTATACTCTTCCCTTGAGTGACAGTTACTGCGGGTTGCAATTGAATGATGCGAAGACCAGGATCCAAGACTCATAACCCAGAACACAGAGCCCAGAATTAAACTGTCCGCTCCAAAACTCTTCACAATACCACAACCTCACAGTATGTACATTCGAGTACCACATCTGTAATTACATTTTCTTCACACAAACACATACAAGGACAAAATTATCTATAAGTATGATACTTCAACGCGGCTTGAATGAGCGCTAGGTCAGAATAACATAGACAAAGCTGGGGTCAGGGGAGATACATATTAGGTTAACTAGAGCAGAAGAGGAAGAAATTTAATTAAAGAACGGGACACGACATTTTATGAAGTTTATCCATTGTCATGGCTTTGAAAGGACATACTTAGCCATCATGAAATGCTGCAAGTAATTTGGATGTCAACAACATTTTTTTTTGTTAGGTGTGAGCAGGATTTAGGACGTTTCATGACAACAAATTTGATGAAGCATGGAACTTTAATTAATCTTTAAATTTGACAGTTCGTCTCGATTTGATTTCGGGATTTCATTTGTCATAATGAATTGGCGAAGATTTGTCATTTGTTAATGATGGGCCGAAGGAAGGTCATCGGTCTGGGAGATGCTGTGACTTTTGTTATCTGATTTTGTCTGACGTGGCGAAGTGAATTTTAGATCTTTGGACGGTATCTATTGAGTTTATCCGATACATCCATCATACGAGTATGTGTCCTTTATTTCGTCATCTGGAATCGTAATTATCTTAGTTATTGGAAAGTAACTACCGGAGCATGATTTCGTCTGAAGGCATGTTTTCAGTTTCCAATGGTATTTCTGCATCTATACTGACCTCGTTTGTACTATAGACACTTACCTGTTTATAGTTCCAGGATCAACCCACTTGGCTTTCTAAGGTTTACATCAAAACCCGTCATCCTACTCCATTGCCTTATCTATATGAATTCCATGGCCGCGGGCTTTCTGAAGAAGTAAGGAAGCATTCAGTTAGTCTACCTGCCATGCCATGCAAACGTAGATTAAATTTAAAGAATCCAACTGTCAATCGAGTTCAGATTCTGTGAAGTCTTTCTTTGACCCTTGCATAGTGATTCCATTGTGATCAGACATGGCTCAGTGAATTCACTCTTTCAACACACCGCCACTTAGCCTCGATAGCAGAAGGGATATTAGCACTAAATGAGTCAAATAAGTCAGCTTCCCCCACCTAACTTATAGGTAATTACCTCAGTTTTAATAGGAATAATTAAAAGTCCAATTCCAGTGCACCAATCGTCAATTAGATCGAAGTCTGCCTGCCCTTTGGAGCAGACAGTACAGCTACATCGTATGTATATACCTGAGGATAGAGTTTCTAACCCATACTCCTTCTTGTCGAGTGCAAAGCAATTCACGACTCTAGCTATATTCTAGCGCATTCTCCCAAGATCATTTGCATTGGTACGCATTTTGCATTAGACATTCGTAAAGCAGTATTAAGGACATGAATCTCAACCAAGAAGGAAGTGAGACTAATGGTCCGTAGCCCTTAGCGAGTGTGTTGTACTAAAGCTATTCCAACTATTCGCCAGGAGTTCGGTATTTAGGCCAGTGACTGACCTGCAGCGCAACAAAAAATTTGTAACTGAAGTCAGGCGGTTTGATGCCGTCAAAGGACGCAGCAGTTGATACTTATTTTCTCTTTTTTTGCTGTTGTTAGACTTGACTATTAGACCGTTCGAAACCCTCTACGATTTGAGTTTCGATGCCGAGATCACTAAATCCTTTACAAACCCTAAAAGAGTTAATGGGACCAAGCTTGGACAAGTCCTTAGAAAAAAACTCAAAAACATACACGAAATCAACACCATAGCAATCGAATAACTAGAGACGAAGGTAAAGACTTTCGAGAAGGCAATGGTGGAATCCCCCATGGTGGAATGAAGACCTCTCTAATCTCAGGCCGATGATCAGAGAAATTTTCAATATCTGCTACAAACACAACTTCTGGAAGCTTTACAAAGGCTATATAAATCTGTACAAGAAAGCCATAAAGATATCCAGGAATCACACCTGCATCCACTATTGCTATTCAATAGAAACCCTCAACGACTACGCCAGGCTTAACAAAATACTGTGCGAGGAACATTCCAACACTTCCTTTCTAAGAAGGTCATATGGAGGATGAACAGAATCCCTTGAGAAGGCCCTGGAACCTGGTGAATACATACTCTTCCAGATGCAGTGGTATTAGTACGCATTCCACAACAATATCAATTCATTTATCTCCGGGGAAAAGATTTCCTGCACTATAAACAGCTTCTCTCCGTTCAAGTCTCCAAACCCTGACGGCATATTACCTGTCATGCTACAGATAATGCAAGGCATAACAATACCTCGGATAGCGTCAATCTTCAGAAGCTGTTTAATACTGAACAACGTACTCTACCCTTGGAGACGCGCTCGAGTGGTGTTTATACTAAAGGTAGACAAACGAGGTCAGGAGCCCTCGATGGATCTCAGACCAATTAGTTTAACCTTCATTGTACTTAAAATCCTAAAGCGTGTCTTAGACATTCACATACACCAAATCACAGCACGCCTACCGCAAAGGATACACACTAGCCTCTTGAACAAAATGCTTGAGAAAGAGTCAAAGTGGTCGCGTATGCAGATGACGTGGTGATATTAGTGTTAAGGAAGTTTCCCTCCGTGATAAGTGAATTCATGGAAACTGCTCTGCCTCTAACAACAAATCCGCATCCAAATAGGCACTGATTTTGCCGTCGATAACAATCGCCATAGTAGATGTCGCAGTTTCTGATCCTCATGTTGTCCCGCCCATCCTACAGCATTTCTTGGATGTGGTAACATCTGCTTTGCAATAGTCCAGGGTCTATGCTAATTTTTCGGCAGCACGTGACCTATTAAGTTACCTAACATTCCATGTGCAGATCTAAAGTTCGTTGTCCTTGTTTCACAGTTGATGCCATCTGGCGAATTCATCTGCTGCCTCGTTTATAGTGATGCTATTTTTGTCTACTGGTCAGCACTCGCTCTTATAAGTTTGTCAAGTCGAGTCCCGGCGTAGTAGAGATAGTTGCAGCACCGGATATCGTTTACACCTCTTAGTGCCTACCCTATGTTTGCAAGTTATGGTGACTAGGATATAAAGAGCTCGGCAGGGCATAAGTGAGTTGTAATTCTTATGAAAAAATCACAATATTTCAGAGTATATCCGAAGATGGGCTTGAGGGTGTACTAGTGAGCATTCATAGCGAGACGGGTGTTACGGTTAAAAGTTTGGAGGGGCGGAATGCTACAGGCAATTTCAGCCGAGCACTGGTGGTGAAAATAGCGATACAACAAGGTGAGACAGGAGACGTTACCCCGATGTTCGAGGGTTTCTAATAACTGTGTAATATTGGCATCACCTGTGAGTTTTTGTTTTTTTTTCTCCTATGTAGCAAATGCCAAGAGATCTTAGAGATCTTAAGAGATCTGATCAGATCTCCAGATTTGGACGGATAAACGCATTATACATTGAGGCTAGGTCAGAGCCGGTGAAATATTTGTTACATCGCTTGATTACGCTAGACATTTCGCAACATTTTTGGGGTCATCAAATATGCGGTCATTCAAACATACATTGTCATTGACACACATACCGAGAATGGAAAGTTTTTCGGTTTCGGCGATGAAAGTGTCATTCATGAATATGGTATGTCTCGGTGTTTAGGTTTCGCTTCAGTGACAGCAGTTAGCATTGCATTTTTAATTTAATGTACTTTACATACGCTATGGTTCCTGTTCAACAGCCGAAGGATAGGGACGTGAGTCTGGGACCGAATATGTGAAGCAGAGAGTACTGTCCTCAGCAAAGGAATATATTGGATTAGAAGTAAAAGACAAGCGATCGTTGATGAAAATTAAGAAGAGTGTCAGAGACAGAATGGAGTCCTAGACCAATTAGTTTAACCTCCATTGTACTTAAAATCCTAAAGCGTGTCTTAGACATTCACATACACCAAATCACAGCACGCCTACCGCAAAGAATACACACTAGCCTCTTTCCAAGGCATAGAAGGAACCTTTAATAACGTGCAAACTGAAATTATTCATAAATCTCTGATCGAGCTGGGTATAAAGGAATTTATTAGTCAATGGATGGTCTCTATTCTCAGAACAAGAATTATTCAGCCAAAACTGGATAACAGTCACGTAACCAAATTTGGCCATAGAGGGACACCACAGGGCGGCGTTATTTCCAGCATTTATTTTGTGAATATCAGACTTGAAACCATCCAAGACAACTTGAATTGATCGTTCCGAAAGGTAATTTCTAGTCCGTTGAAGAAGAGATTCGTCAATCCCAAGTGCCTTTCATGGATAATTGCATTTTCTACAAAAGAGCCTGATGCCAAACTCTGTCAAATGCCTTAGAAATATCAAGTGCGACTATCTTGCTTTCGCCAGATTGATGTACACTTTGTGATAGTGGACCCGCTGCTACGAAAATTGTACTGCCCGTCATCGAGAAGCTTTCGTGTTTCTAGACATTTCATGAGCTGGCGGTTTATCAGCGCTTCAATGACCTTGAAAAGAAGGAACGTAGGTGCAATGTGTCTGTTGGAGGAAAGGGAAGAAGATTCGCCATTTTTAGGGACGGGCTGGACAACAACTGTTTTCCATCTGCTCGGAGAGAGTCCTAAAGAGCAGGATCGATGAAAGGCTTACGCAGCGGTTTCGCCAGCGTGGAAGAACA
Organism: Volucella bombylans; assembly: GCA_949129095.1. Lineage (NCBI taxonomy): Eukaryota > Metazoa > Arthropoda > Insecta > Diptera > Syrphidae > Volucella > Volucella bombylans. The sequence continues at coordinate 150,689,607 of OX422143.1, forward strand.
CCTCTTCAGAAGAAGTGGAGATGTGCATATGGACCAGAGGATTTGTGTATGTTAAGAAGTTATAGCTGTCAACTGTGACGTTTTAATACTAGCGAACGCACTGGTGATAGCCTGCTGAGTTCTGCTAATTGTGTTGATATCATCGGCGTACGTAGTAGTTGCGCAAACTTGTGGAAACGGGTGAGTTTGGCCATAATACAAAAAGTTTTTACATATTCTTAGCATCGACTGTGACTCAACTAAAAGATTTCCTTCTTCATCTCTACAGGCATCTATACGGGTCTTGTTGCCTTGACCCGTTGCTTTTATCTGTTGATAAAACTTTCTTACGTTATTCCTGAAGTACAACCTCGCAATATTTACGATCACGCGCTTCTCATGCTGTTTTTCCTTTCTCTGGAGAAGTTGATGTTCTTCCCATTTCTTCTGCTCGTAGAGCTCAGGAACAGCTCTCGTTCTTCGTTGCAGCACGGCTTTGTAGGGTTCTTATTTAGCTGCATGTGCTTGCCGGTATTCTTTATCAAGCCAGGAATTTCTTGATGATGGTCGGGTGAAACGCAGCATATCAATTGCAGCGTCTCTGATGGCACGTTGATGGCGTTGCATCTGGTCTTCGGTACATAATACTGGGGGCATAGGAGTTGTTAAACGATTTCGGCAGTCTCTAGCGGTGTCTTCCGACTTGAGGTTCGCTTCTTTATTATTGTTTTATCTTCGCATTTTTGTTATGGCATTCGTACCTTGGCCGAGTCTATGTTGGCTGTCCTGAAATTTCAGTCATCCGGAGTACTGGAGGCATGCCTTACGTCGATCGCAGAATAATCAATTATTAACTATCCAGAGACTGTCATGTCCTCTTGTGTATATTGAGATGAGGAAACCGTGTGATATTCCGTCCCGCAGAAAAGTCAATTAGTGCAAGCCCATTTGGAGATGGTGTAGCGCGAATACTATGCCGTTCGATTATGCTGCCACAGATGTCGTCCTTTTGTATATACTTTGGCGTAAAAATTATTTTAAATGATTTAAAAGTAATACCTACAGCATCGCCTGTAGGTTTTATTGAGAAGTAGAAACATTCATTGGTAGCAACGTCTATTTCTTCTATGAAAGCGTGAGCGCATATCAGGCTGATATCGACGAATTTAGCCTTGATGCTGATTGTTAGAATGCGTTTGCTCACTTCCCGAAATCTAAAGACTCCTGCCTTAGTCTTTCTAAAAGTCATCGTCATATGGGTAACACTTTTTCACACTTCTTTTGTCCGACTTTTATATTGGCTTTACAACAGTCTAGAGCCTGCATTAGTTATTAGGATGCACGCAGCTCATTCCTTTTGTTTTGCAGGGTCGCCAACAGTAAATTCGTCTTTGTTCTAGGCTGTTAATTGTTAGCCCACGCAGAATCCCCAAACTGGAAAGTCAAACCCTTTCGGGAATCCCTTAAACAAAAGACGCCGGATATTCTCGTGCCAGTAACCAGCCATGGGAACACTCATAAAAGATCTTGCATTGCTATCATCTTTATAGACCGCAGCTCCAAATTTGTATTCATTAAAGTAAATCGTTTAAGGAGTCTGCCATGCCGTCAGTTGACGCCACCGTTGATGCAATCACTCCGAACGTCCTTCTAATAACACAAGTGGGACGCGACCAGTACTCGGTGGCTACAATGCAATGAGGAGGTACCTATAGTTTTATTACAGCACAAGACACAGGTTGACCCCGCTCAGTGTTTGCCTTAATCGTATTCTATTCAGCCAATCAGCGAACATTTAAAAAAAATATGACGCTCGTATACGATAGTGGTTATGGTGGGTCTATGCATTTTAATGGCTTTTCAACTTTATCGACTAGACTACAAAAGATTTGTATATACTCGTACGAGTACCATTATGATATATTGTAGCAGGGTAAAGGATCAACCCTAAATCGGAGAGTGCATTAGGTAAAATCATCACCTTGACTTACGTAATTACAATTTTATTACCTTTGTTGTTTCAATTCATCGGAGCGGTACAACCTTAATATGGGCAGACAGGGTTATGGTTTTCATTCTCGTTTTTGGTTGTGCAACCTTTTGTCTTGATGACGGAGTTTATTGCTTTATCAGTGATGCCGCAGGTTATCGACAGAGACGTCGATACTAAATTGAGTACATGCAAATGCGCATAATTACATGTGCAAGGTACTAGCAAAACCAGTGTTGCAATAGCCTTTCAAGTGCATTAGCAACTGTTACGGACATTAAAATGCAATTTCCTTAGAAAGTACTTACTGGCAGACCGCCGGAATCAAAAGTCATTAGACATTTCTCCATGCCGTTGTCGGTTTGCAGTTTTTATTTCGCTACAGTATTCTGTTGATTGGAGAATGGTTGCGCAGACGATGATGACTGTCTAATTATTCTGCGCCTACCTAAAATCCAAGGAGACACACTTGGCGATTCGAGTCTAATTGATCTGTACGATGGCAAATGTACCCTTAATCCTGCAATCAATTAGTTGCGTGTGTAAAACGTGGAAGTATGATAATTTTAGTTTGTCCACCTTCATTAGTTTTTGAATAGTTTAATAGTCTAATTCTGTGACGCGTAGGATAGGATTTACATTATTCCTTCAAATTGAAATCGACTAGTACAAGAGACTTTCGCTGCTGCTGGAATGGGCTCGATTTTTAAAGCCTATTGTTAGGGCAGCATTGACGTACGAGTAAACCTGAATGGTTTTGTTGGAAATCTTATATGAAAAAATTTTAAGATATCGCTTTAGGACATCATATTGACCAGTTTTACTTGATATCTGCTTGGTAGAGAAATGTAAGCGAAAGGCAATTACTAAATCTTGCTTCTCAATAAGAAATAATAGATATCAATCAACCTATACCCAACCATACTACTAAGTAGTTATCAATCTAAAATAGACACGAACCGCTGAGTAGTACTTAACCTTTTCAGGGAAATAGTTGCTTATAAGCAACTTCTGATTTTGTGTCTATCGTGTTCTCATTTGGGAGTCTCAAAGTTATAACGGTTAATTGCAAAACATGTGTTGATATTGCGTGAGAATGAGCAGAAAACAGAACATACGAAAACACATTTACCTATTGTCCTTCAGAAATATTCGTACCGCAACAAATTGTTGATAAATAATAACAAGTGACCAGATAACAATGATAGTTTTTCCAATTGTTATGTTTCAGCAGCTGTCAAAGTTACCAATGACATATAGCTGTTAAAATATTCAGTAAGGTTTGCCATTTCATCATGTATCGTTTTACGCTTACCGAACGTGCGGATATATTAAAAAGTATGGAAATTCCGGCTCAGTAAATTTCGTCGTGAGCTCAGTCTTCTTCATAGCTTCAGTGTGCAGGCCATTCGTCGCACCGTGGAAAGTTTGAGCGTGAGTACACTCCTCTAGATCTTAAGCCACCAACCAGACAGAGATTGGTGCGAAATGAAGAAAACATATCCGCCGTAGCGGCCAGTATCGAAGAAGACCCGCAAATGTCGATTCGGCGCCGATCAGCAGAATTGGGTATCGCCAGAGAGTCAATTCGGCTGGATTTAGGCCTACATCTGTATAAGATTGTTGCCAGATAGGTAACGCCATTAATTTGCTAATTGGGCGCTGAAAATGTTAGCCGGAGTTTCGGATTTTGGTCAAAAAATAATCTTCTCGGACGAGGTCCATTTTTGGCTCTGCGGTTATGTCAACGAAGAAAATTGCCATTATTGGAGCGAACACAATCCACAAATGTTCGGTCAAGCTTCAATGCATCCACAAAGATTGACTGTTAGGTGCGGTTTATTGCATGGCGGCATCATCGGATCTTTACCGTCAATGGTCCCAGGGATAGAGCGAAGTTAACCGACTTTCTGTGGTCAAAGCTCAACAACGTCGATATATCCGGGCTGTGGTTCCAATTGGCCGCCGCGATCATGTAATTTTAAACCACTCGATTAATTTCTCTGGGGCTAGGTCAAGTCCATTGTCCACGCTAACAAGTCAATCACTTTGGACGAGCTCGAGGCCAACATTCGACAAGCTGTTGCCGGAATAACCCCGCACATATTGGACCGAGTTATCAAGAATTTTACCTTTTGGTAAAATTTCCGAAGGTTATTCCTGGAATAGCACCTCTCCATTCCTTCGATCGCATGCCTGTCATAATTTATATTTTTCCTCTGGAGTGGGTGCCTGCACCCCTTATCTAACTAGAATTTTTATTGCGTTGTTCGGGTGAAGCCCAGCGTATTCTGTCGACTCCTTGTCATCGTGCCACTGATCTTCAGCTCTTATTAGAGTACGAGTAAGTAAAGGATTGTGGATCACTGGAAAGTGATTTAAAATACCCGACACTTGTTTTCCGGATTCATAGACGAACCCATTGGGCAATTGAAGAAGAATCTAACCGACCTGTTGTTGACATTATACGAGTACGTCGCCGACTCTTCTTCATTTATGTTAGTTGAGTATTTTTAAGAAGTCGGGATGTTCAGACATCTAGCATGACCTTGTAAGCGCCACGTTCTTTTGTGAACATTAAAGTAAGGAAGGCGTATTCGAACAACAAATTCAATTAGATCGCTCTATACTCCGCAAGAGCGTGGAATATTTGTGTCGATGTTTTTGACCAATAATCGGTCGGTGGTGCTAGCGCATCGTGAATTTCTACGTCGATTTCCTAATCTGGGCAACTGGGCAAACATTCCGGCGATTAGCTACTCGACTCGAACGAAGTGGAACCACAGGAGACAATACAGGGCGTGGTCGCCACCGCCCACCGAGAAGAGGACGATTTTGTGTCGAAAACTATCATGAGCGACGATACGCATTTCCACATAAGCGGTTACGTCAATAAGCAAAATCTTCGTCTCTGGGGCACTGAAAATTCGCGTGTGATGCACGACGTGCCATTACATCTGCTCAAGACCACTGTGTGGTGCGGCGTTCACGCGGAAGGAATGATTGGGCCGTATTTTTTTGCAGACGTCATCGGGAATGCGGTCACTGTTACTGGCGAACGCTACAGGGCTACGGAATTGGAAGAGCGGGGCTTGGTGAACATGTGGTTTCAATGGTGCAAAATGGTGCAACCGCACACACAACACGAGCCACAATGGATATTGTGAAGGAAGCGTTTCCTGATCGCGTAATATCCCGTTTTGGAGATTTGTCATGACCAGCAAGATCGCCCGATTTCACCATCCCAGACTTCTTTCTTTGGGGCTACTTGAAATTGTGGGTTTATGCCAACGAGCCTCAGACAAACGCAGCCCTGAAGGAGAATATTCGACAGGACATCGAAAATGCTATAAAACTGGCACAAATATGTATCAACACTGGCGGCAGCCACTTGGCGGATCTCATCTTTTCCACTTAACAGAAACTATTGTAAAAGTCCAAGTAAAGATTTTCATCACTCAAAATCATTTTTTTTTATTTAGTAAAAAAATAATTCAAAAACAAAATTGGATGATTAATATTGCGCCACATTGTACTAATTACGTCCTCCTCTCGTATTTGATATTAAGGTGTTTCAATCACCTTAACCGACCTTTACTTGTGCTTACGGTATTTCGTGTTGGTTTTGACAGGGAGCATATAAAAGCATTTTCCATCTGTGTGAACGCAATAGGCAGATTTGATCTTGATGCGGATTGATACAAGGTCCTGATGATATGTCCAGGAAGCATACGACTTTTTGTCTAAGTCTTCTGCTTGCAACAAAACCCTATCCAAACTAACTTCTGTTCTCTGTAGCCGTCATCGTTGTATTTTTCTTCTTTTTGTTCGACCCACCTGCAATCTCGAAGGTGATATTTGCTTTTTTAATAGTCCAGTTAGTCGTCCGTAGGTGGCCCGTTCAATATGTCATACTTCTTCACAACTCTTTCTTAGTTGTCGTAATTTCTTTCTTCAATTTTCGTACTCCGTGGATGTTCTCTTTTAAGGGGCCTTGATAATCATTCCCTTTCTCCACTAATTAGTATAACTCTCTGCAAGTACATAAAGGCGAACGAACAGATAAGAATCGTACCAAAATGTTCTTTTCAACATTCGGGAGTATCCTAGCGAAATAAGTCGAACGGCATTTAAGCTTATACTTTCGTTTAGGCTAGAGCAATGGTAAAGTGTCAGCTCGTTGGTGATTTTGTATACAGTTTTTATCGAAAATTCGTGTTTTTGGCGTCGCTGATCTGAAGGGTTTGGCCACAGATTATTGTGGTTTCTCACAATCAACATGATGCTCCTCGTAGTGCTGCCACTCAGCGTAAGAACCTCAAGTTAGAGGAAATAGAAGAGATCGCCACTCCCTATGAGTCCAAGCACATTGCAACTGACACTCTAGAAAATCCATCAGATGACGTCAATGTAGTATATTTTTCTCATAACCCCAAGAATGTAAAGGAAGCGCAGGTACGAAAGTCGTGTCCGGATGCAACGTTTTACCGTGACCGAGATCAGTGTTGACATCTCGAATCTGTGTGGGATGTATGCAAGACTGTAGGTCACATCAAAAGTGCTTGTATGTCTGCGCGAGTAACATATGCAATTCCGCAATTGTCGGTCAATCCACCCAAGCCAGCAAGAATGGGGTCACACAATGCAACTCCCCCAATATCAGCAAATGACACTAAAAGCAATACTGCAGACTCAACAATTAACGGCTATAAAAGCGATAAACCAATTATGAGCAAGCGACCAGTACTTCGTTTATAGCTATTGTTGGTCGAAGCGACGCTGAAGACGGCTGGTCATCATAGGCTAAGTTAAATTAAGATTTTTCATAATAAACGAACGGTCCCCGTTGACCGATAACAAATAGATAAATTGTTTTTTTTTCTTTCGATTCTCAACATAACTCGCGCGCGAAATAAATAATCTTTTAGTTATATCGATAAAAAAAAACTTTATTTCATTTATGAAAGAAAAACTTTATTTCACTTATGAGTTTTTTACACGTTTTACTAGCAAGGTTAATAACGAACAACCTTCAGAATGCTCTCTTACGTCTACTTATACTCTATCAATTGTTTACTCAGCTTTTTCTGCATTCTCACAGGTATGCAAATGCATGTGATCAGCGGAAAAAGTCTGGGAACATTTCTGTAACTTAATATCTACTGGTTCCAATATCTTTCAAAATATTTTGTATACTTGAGTTCAAATATGCTGACTTATACATAACTTCTCCGTCCTTTACTTTAAAATTCTCCTGAATTTTGTTTTTTACTTTGACATTAACAGATTGCTGTATTTTGAAAGATATAAGAACTATGGTTACTAAAACAATTAAAATTATGACAAAGCTAAAATTAAGTGTATATGAAACATTCTTATGGTATTGTAATTCTTTTATTTTATTAAGATTATTTTCATTTTCAAATATAATTTCATCTAAAGTTATTTTATCAGTAAAATTTGTAAAATTTTTGTACATTGGATAATAAAATCGCTCTTGGAAACTCTCTTTTATGTTTGACAAATAATGGTCTAAAATTTCTATTTTACAATTATTAAAATGTATTAACACGTTTCCAGTTACATTTAAATCTCTGTTGTCGCAATTTTGACTTATGTTTAAATTATTTGCATTCTTTATTAAAATGGTTTCTTCATCTATTAATATGATTTCAGTTTGGTTGTTTCTAATTAATTTACAATTTTCTTGAAAAATACAGTGTTTACTTATGCTTAATTCATTAAGATATTTAAATTCTTCATACTTATAATTGACTTTATTATATTCAACTACCTTTTCTTTAGAACAATCGATTTCTTTTCCATTTTTGTTTGTAATCGGTACTATTATTTTTAGTGGAATCTGTTTAAATTCTTTTGGGATCTTTATTGCAAATATAAGAGTATCATTCCTATATTTAGTAATACCTAATTTAATATTTTTCATCTTATTCAAATCTATATTATATTTTTGTATCTCCTCATCTGTTAAGATGTTAGGATGAATTATTTCCTGTCTTGCTGATGCTACGTTATCTTGTATGTGCTCTATTTTTTCTTTTAATAGTTGTACTTTAAAAAGCTGATCAAAAAAGAAATTCTGTTCAATTGTTCGACTGGATACATTATTTAATTGTCGCAAAATTATTTCCCTGTCTTTCTTAATAATATCTTTAAGCTGTCTAAATGTTCTGTTAAAACTATCATTTATTACAATTTGCTGGTTTAAATTACTAATTGAATTATGGTTATTGATTTCTATATTTCTAAGGTGGTTTTCAATGTCTATTCTATCTTCTTCGTCTAGTGTACCGAAAAGCCACTTTGATGCTTTTCCTACAATGTTAATTAAACCTCTTCTCTTTCTATTATCTCTCGGAATAATTGTTTTTACTATATTTGTTAAATGTATGAGTTCTGTTTTAAGTAGTTCTTTGTGTTGTACGTCAAGGCTGTCTATATTTAATGCTATGCCATTTAATAAATTTATTATGTCTTGTGGTTTGATCATGTGAATGATAATGTCTGTCTTAACGACTATGTCTACGTCATTAAGTTTAATTTGAGTAAATCCTGTTTGTTCCTTTATGTCGTATATACGTAAGAGTCCGTTAGTTGGCGTTATTAGTAGGAGTAATAATGTCATCGTGAAGAGCTGAAAATTTAGGTTGACGTTTAATATTAGTGGTATGAACGTTTGCTAATTTACTACGCTTAAATTTAGGTTGATGTTTATGCCTAACTGCCTTATAGTTTTTTATAAATCCTGTGGATCTCTCTTCAATGTAATCTTCGCGATTTTCGTTGGCCTTTTTAATATTCTTTTCTTTTGTTGACCTTAAGTTTTGTCTTACCTTTTCAAAATCTATTCTCTTAAATTGAACTTCGCTGGGAGTTGTTTTAATTGTGGAATGTATTCTCTCATTATAGTTTCGTATGGCCTTTGTTATTAATCTTTTAATTGATATGTTTTGTTTATTTAATTTTAAAATTCTACATTTTTCTAATATGGTGTTATGAAATCGTTCTATATCAGAATTCCCGGTGTGGCTATTTGGTTTGGTAAAATGTATTTCTACATCTTCCTCTTGTAAGAATTCTTTGATGTGGATTGATTTGAATTCATTATCAGCTATAACCTTTTTAGGTTTCCCTACTTTAGCGAAGTGATTCTCTAATTCCTCTACTATTGTAATATGGTTCCTGTCTGAAAGATAGTACGCTAATCCAAATTTCGAAAACTTGTCGATAATTGTTAGAAAACTACACTTCATTATGACAAACGTATCTAAATGAATTATTTGATTAAGATCTGTTGCTGTTTCAGTTAATTGAAATTTTGTTTTTATTGGTTTTCTATCGTATTTAACTTGTTGGCATATCTCACATTGGTTTATAACTATTTGAATTATTTCTTGTAATTTAGGATAATAAATTTTGTGTTTAATAGCACTGTAAGTTTCTTGAATTCCTGAATGTAAACTTTCCTTCACATGATAGAGTGATATTTGTTTTACTATTTCTGCTTCTGTTTTGATATCCTGCGCTCTAAAAGAACATTTAACAAATTTAATTTGGCTATCGTCTGAAAACATTTCTCTTAACTTTTCCTGAACTACGTTATATTGTTGATCTGGTAATTCTGAAAAAATACCTATTTTTCCTTTCGTTATAATTTGTTTAAAGATATCGGTTAATCTATCAAAGTCATATTGTGCTATGTATATTATTCGTTTTCCATGGATGGTTTCAATTTCTTGGGTTTTGTTGTTAGTTAGAATTATTTGAGTTTTGTATTTGTTCACTATTTCTTCTTTGATTGGTATGTGATCCATGAGTTCTTCGTCTGCTGAATGAATCGTCTCATCTGAATTATTGTTTTCCATATTAAATACAAAATCGGATATTGAGTCATTTTCATTACATTCAAGTGAAAAATTGTCTGTACTATGGGATTGTTCTTCTTCTTCCTTATTATGAGTAACGTCCTCGTTGGGTTTAATTCTACTCAGAAAATCAGCTACTCTGTTTTCTTTTCCTTTTAAATATTCAATTTCGAATTGGTATTCTCCTAGCTTTAAGAGCCATCTTTGATGTCTGGGGGAAAGATCCTTACCTTTGTATTTGGCATGCAAAAATTTAATCGGTTGGTGATCTGTACAAATTTTAAATCTATTTCCATAAAGATATGGTCTAAAGTAGTTTACAGACCACATAATTGCAAGAAATTCTTTGTCCGTGGCTGAATAGTTCTTTTCGTGATTATTCAGGGTTCTCGACGCGAAGCATACAGGGTGTCCCTCCTGAGATAAGACTGCTCCTATTGCATAGTTAGAAGCGTCTGTTGTTAGACAAAATTTGTTTTGAAAATTAGGATATTTTAAAATTGGATGACTGGTTATAAGAATTTTAAGCTTTTCAAAGGCTTCAATATAATTAGGGTCGTTTATGTTAATTTTGCTATTTTTCTTTAAGTATTTGGTGATAGGCTGTGCTATTTTAGCATAGTTTTTAATAAATTTCCTGTAGTATCCTGTGATACCAAGGAAACTTTTTATTTCTTTTTGTGTTGTGGGTAGCTTTAACTTTTGGATTACAGCTATTTTTTCAGGATTTGGTTTTAAACCCTCGTTTATTAGGATGTGTCCTAAGAATTCTGTCGCTTTCTTCATAAAATTACACTTGTCGATTTGGATTTTTAATTGTTTTGATTTTAATACATTGAATATATCGGTTAATGATTTAATATGCTCCTTTAATGTGGTACTAAAAATTAGTATATCGTCAAGGTATACTACACAAGTTTTATTTATGTAATCTCTCAGAATATCATTCATGAGTCTTTGGAATGTCGCTGGGGCATTCTTCAAACCGAATGGCATTCTGATGAACTCATATAAACCGTGAGGGGTGACAAAAGCTGTTTTTTTTCGGTCTTGTTCTTTAATTAGCACCTGATGGTATCCCTTAGCAAGATCCAACGTTGTAAAATATTGAGCCTTACCTAACTTATCCAGAATTGAATCAATGTTAGGTAGTGGAAACTTGTCGTCAACGGTAACAGCATTCAATTTCCTGTAATCAACCACAATTCTGAACTTTTTTTTACCTGAGTTGTCCATTTTCTTAGGAACAACTATAAGTGGACTGGAATATTTGGAATTACTTTTCCTTATAATTCCTTGTTCCTCCATTTCTTGGATTTGTTTACGTACCTCTGCCTCATGTTGAGGTGGATACCTATATAGTTTGGCGTTGATTTGTTGATCTGTTGTTGTGACTATTTCGTGTTCTATTTCTGGGGTGCTGGTAAGTCTATCTCCCTCTTTAAAGAATAAGTTCTCAAATCTTTTCATTAGCTTTTCGACTTCTTGTCGTTCTTCTTCATTTAAATGATCAGTATTGATGTGTTTTGTATAGTTATCAAGGGGTTCCAGTGAACATACATTATTCACTGTATATGGATGATTAACAAACTTTAAACTTTGATTGTTTAAGTTGATGGTTCTTTCATCCAGGTTTATTAAAGTATTTAAGTTGTTTAATAAATCCGTACCAATTATAAATTGGTACGTTCTATTACAAAGTCTTTTTACTTTCCATCTTATTCGAGCATTAAGAGGAGCCCTTAATTCCTCAGGTACAGGTGTATGTACCTCAAATTTTATACTATCTTTACCAGTAACTGTTGTAAAATATATTGGTTTAATAGGAATTTTAGTAAATTCATCTAATCTATCGTCAATTATACTTAGAGTTGAACCTGTATCTACTAAAGCTAAATATTTGTTTTTATTAATGGTTAAATGAATTTGTGGTAGATCGTCCGAGGCTAATTCCAAAAAAAATGAGCATTATTTACTTCCGAAGTGTATTCATCACCTTTGCTTTGTTTATAGTCACTAGGACTTGGTGATTCTGCTCTTTGTTGAGAATCATTCGGTTGGTGGCGATACTGGCCTGAATGGTTGCTCAAATTGTCTAACTCTGATGATTGCCTTTCGTTATTATTAGTTTGCAATCTATTTTGCATATTCCCTATCTCCATGGGTTCAGGTCTATGTGAGTTTTGATTGTATTGTCGTCTCTGGTCTGAATTATAGTTTTGTCTAGATTGTCCTGAATTATGGTATTGTCGGTTTTGTCCTGAATTTCCCTGGTCTTGGTAATCTTTTTTATGATGTCCTAAATTTCTAGTTCCCTGTTCTTGGTTGTCATGTCTTCGACCACTATTTTTACTTTCTTGTTTTGGGGTATTGAATTTATTATGTTTTTGTTTTCTAAATTCATACCTAATGCATGAGTCCTCAAATCTTCTTTTTCTCATAGTTGAAATTATTTCACCTAAATCTGTTTTATCATATATTTTATCTAAAAGGACACCTTGTGTCATTTCTTTCACTGTATGTACTAGGAGACTTTCTACACTTCTTAAATCAATACTTTTGTCTTCTTTATAATAAACCCTAAGCTCATCTGTTTTATATTTTATGTTTTGAATTTCACTAGATAATTCACTTACATTGGACACTTTGAGGTTGGTGATCCTTTTATATATATCGGATGGCTCCACATCTGGTCTATATCGAAGTTTGAGTGTTCCCTTTATTAGTTCCCAATTATCCGGTTGTGGTAGATTTATGATCGTGTTTTTTGCTTCTCCTTGTATTTTTTCGTAAAAGATTGCCTTCACCATACATTTCTTCAAGTTTTCTTCTTCGACTCCTGATAAGTAGTACTCTACACTACTTATAAATGAATTGATTGTTATTTCACCTTGTCCGGTGAATGTTGACATATGCTTTACTTCTCGTAATACTTTTTCTGTATTTTCTCGAGATGCTGTTCTGGCCTGTAAAGCTTGGAATGCAGCGGCTAATTGTTCCAACTGTTGGTTCTTTTGTTGCAATTCGGCTGCTAATTCTTCCATTGTTGGTTCGTTCAATCCCCGTCTATTATCGTTGTAAAATCTTGTTTTGTCTTTCTTCATAAATTTTTTTCACACAGATTCTTTTACACTTTTATTCTAGCTGGAGATTGTCCATAAGCGGTAAAATGTAAATTAGAACACTGTTTTTTTTTTTTCGATTTTATTTCACTAGCGTTTAATAATTATTTCACTATTTTCACGCTGTATACTGATTCGTTATCACTGGATAATTTCATAGAATTATCCTACCGACTGCGCCAAATAAATAATCTTTTAGTTATATCGATAAAAAAAACTTTATTTCATTTATGAAAGAAAAACTTTATTTCACTTATGAGTTTTTTACACGTTTTACTAGCAAGGTTAATAACGAACAACCTTCAGAATGCTCTCTTACGTCTACTTATACTCTATCAATTGTTTACTCAGCTTTTTCTGCATTCTCACAGGTATGCAAATGCATGTGATCAGCGGAAAAAGTCTGGGAACATTTCTGTAACTTAATATCTACTGGTTCCAATATCTTTCAAAATATTTTGTATACTTGAGTTCAAATATGCTGACTTATACATAACTCGCGAGTGTCGTTGTTTAAGGACAATATTGGTGACGCAAACGATCGAAATCATGAAATAGAATCGGCAATCAGTAGAAAAGAGACATAGATAGAGAGACAGCGTACTCTATCAATCAGTTGGAAGGCAGTGGCTGGTTTTCAGAGGTTAGAGAGAGAACATCGCTAGCAACTCTGGAGGTAGTTTCATCGGTTTGGGAGCCAGAGAGAAAAGAAAGCAAGTTGATGGTGACCTTGGAGATAAACAGACATCCAATGATTTAGGCCTGAATGGCTATCGTCAACTGAGTGAACCGACATTACTTTTCACTTCACGTGCTCTCAAGGCACACGGTGATGTATTCATACCGGTAGAAGCTGTAATTAATGTTGCAGTGCGTTGGCGAAATGAACAGCGGGAACTTGACTTGAACTTGACATCTTCGATGCTTTTAGTTTTACAGTCATTTACCCAAGGAGGAGAAGGCTCTTACTGATTTTGGGTTACAGTCGAGAGCAATAGAGACGCAGGCCCTTCGCGAAGAATACCGATCTGTAATTAGTTCTGAACTAAAATGCAGTAGACACTTTCTAGCTCATCTCACTCTCAAGCCTGGCGACTGTCCGAAATATTTTAATAACCGCCCAGTCCCTTTAGCTCCGAAGGAAGCAGTAAAGAAGTAACTTGAACGATTAGTAAATATTGGGATTATATGAGCCGTGGAAACTAGTGACGAAGCAAAATGGCACTGTTCGCCTATGTGGGAACTTCAAGGTCACCATTAATCCACAATTAGAAATCGATAGACATCCAGTTCCTAGAATACAAGAATTATTTTTGAAACTACAAGGTTTAATCACGAAGGTGTACCTCTCAGACGTATACCTGCAAATTTCACTGGACGAAGAATCAAAGCATCTGTGTGTCATTAGCACGGAGATAGGCTTGTTTCAGTATCTCCCTTACGGGACAGCAAGTTCGACAGAGATATTCCAGTGTTTAAGAGAACAACTGACTGCTGATTTGGACTTCTGTGCCGCTTATTTTGATGATATCATTGCTTCAGGCCAAACAAATAGTGAGCACCTACGTAATTTGAGGATGTAACTTCAACGCTTGGAAGATCATGCAGAATGGAAAAATGCCAATTTGCAGAAACTGAAATTGAGTATTTGGGTCATACTAGGTGGCGCAAAAGTCATCACCCTATCAAAAGATGCTGTAATTTTTGCAAATGGCGGCGAATACCAATTCTACTTTTGTGGAGTAAATACAAAAGATACAAAATACACAAGACATAAATCGCTATACTCCCAAAGAAGGCGGAATAATTGTTACGACTTTTTGCGGAATAATTCTTCGGTTGTGTTGGCGCAACGTGAATTTCGGCGCAGTTTTCCCGGTAGTGCAACACCAATTGGGCAAACGCTACGATGTTTAGCCGCTCGCCCAGAAGAGTATGGGATAATACTAGATGCTGCCAGGTCTGGCCGGTTCCGGAGCAGCCATTCTGCTGAGAATATCGCAGCTGTGGTTGAAGATGTCGCAGAGGACCCCGGAGTATGGACTAGACGACGTGCCACGCAATTGGGCATCAATCGACGGTCTTTAAAGAGAATTTTGGTGAAAGACTGTAAGATACTCCTTTACAAAGTGTAGACAGTACATCAGCTGTTCGCTGTGGACCGCCAAGCGTGTGTAATCTACGCTCAAGCCATCCTGAATCTCGACCACGAGGGAGACAACTTTTCATCGAAAATAATCATGAGCGACGAGGCCCATTTCCATCTCTGTGGATATGTAAATAAGCAAAATTATCGCTTCCGGGACACTTAAATTCTGCGTATAACCTACAAAGAGCCATTACACGCACTTAAAGTTACTACATGATATGCTGTTTACGCTGGAGGCGTCATCAGGCTTTATTTTTTCGAAAACACCGCGAGCCAAATGACTCCTGTGGACGGCGAGGGCTACAGAAACATGCTCAACGACTTTCTCCTTCCTCAATTGGATGAATTGGGACTGGTAAACATGTGGTTCCAACAGGATGGAGCTACGGCAGGTACTCCACGAGCCACAATCGAAATTCTTAGGGCTGCATTTCCAGGTCGCCTAATCTCTCGTTTTGGCGACTTGCACTGGCCGGCAAGATCGCCTGATTTTGTCGTTCCAAACTTCTTTTTGTGGGGTTTTTGAAGTCACGAGTCTATGTCAGCAAACCTCAGACTCTTGACGCCCTCAAAGAGAATATCCGTCAAGAATACGATGACCTATCGCCGGAAGATCTGGCAAGAGTGGCGGAAAATGCCACAAAATGGGCCCGAATGGTCATCAATTCTGGCGGCGGCCATCATTTTCTCGACTTAATGGAAAAAAATTTAAGACATCAAATAAGCCCAAAGAACATCGGGTGACAACTTTTACGCCAACTTGTATAATTGATGAGAAGGGAATAAAATGAACGGAGACGAGATTGAAGGCCATCCATGAGCTGCCCAGACCAAAGAATCTGAAACAATCAAAAGCCTTTCTGGGTAAGTTAAACTAGTACAACCAATTCATAGAAAACTTTGCGCAGTTAGCGTTTGCACAAATATTCACAGAAAGCCGCATACTCTACCACCTTCCTTTTGAGCAATCTATTTGCAATGATTTGAAGTTCATCAACTGAATGCAAGCAGAGGGTGTGCCGCTGATTATTTCAATACCTTATGGAAGATGGTCTCTTGGTTGTTGATGCCTGACGATGGTGTACCCAGGTAATATTGGATTGTGGTGCGGTCTTCGAGCTATAGTTGTATGCAGTGGACCATACCTACAGTAAGGTGGTGGTGGTGTTCTTAACATGGCGATACATGACAAAGTGTTTCATTTGGCACCCAACTAACGTGGATATACTTATGACGCGTGCTAAAACTTTGCCCTACCACGCAGAAATTAAAAAAGCGCTCTTCATTGTCATTGAGTTAATGCTCCTTATATCATGTTTGTGTCCATTGTTGTCATTGTCTACCTGTAAGTCCTACATCACCAAGCCGATGTCTCTATATGGTGAGAGCGCGGGCTCAACATGCCATATGTGCTCTGCTCCGGAATAGGCCCATTATAATCTTAGGGTCAGTAGCATTAGCAGTATACCCACCCTAGCTTTCAGGTGGCTTCTAGATACTTTTCCGAAATAAATCAGTAAATGTTAGCTGTTTTTTATCAGCTTACTTCGCCCAGTCTCAACTCGACCAACCTTTATAGATCACTGTCTTGAGTTTCAAGAAGTCGGCATTCTATCTACCTTCACTCTTTGAATCGGGAATAGTCAAGCAGGCAAAATCTGCTAACATGATATAAATCAATATTGGAGTCGTATTCTTTCGGTTTGGTTGGCATGTAAGTTTCAGTTACTTTGAATGCTAACCGACGTTAGCCCTGTGCAATTAATTATTAATTAAAGTTACAAATTCCCTTTCAAATTATCATTCAAAATCTTTTACTTCTTATTTATATTCGCTTCCAGTTTTTCATAGTCTTTTCCCTGAATTCGAACTCCGAAACAAATTCATTTTATCTAAAATGGGTTTTTTCCAGTGTTTAACTTTGAAATTCTTAATTCAATCCGTATCCAATAATTTATCTGTCTAGCGCACACATGCCAAAACTAAAGAAATAACGCACAGCTTGTTTCCACTCAACCGGAACTCTTCCCAACACGGTGCTTTCCAGGGAAACATTTTTGAATTAGGAACATTTTCAAAGGTCATGTTCATGAAGCAGGCTTTCTCTAATACCCCAACAACGCTTCTATTGGCTCCAATGAGAAAATACTCAAGCCTGGGGCTGCTTATGGGGATAATTGCTTTGCTCTGAAAATCTGAAAATGAGCTTCGCCCCCACCACCCGGAAAAAATTCCACTTAACATACAAGTAGACAGAAAAAAAATTGTTTTTAAATAACCCACAAAACGAAACGAGACACATTTCAAGCCAACTCAAATGAAAATAAGGGGACGGGCTGTCCCGGCCCAATGGTATCGTTGTGCGTATTGGCGACAAGAGCTTTAACTCTCCTTTCGTCTTGTCAACCCCCCTCCCCCCCCCCCCTCCGGCATCGCCTGTCTTAAGGGTATGAAATATTAAGAACTTTTCCATTTGTACGCTTAATCATAAAGTTTCCTATATCTACGATTCCATGATGTCCTTTTCCTGGTTCCTACGAGTATATCCATATACACGGTATATACATACGTACGAGTATGCCTTCCAAGTTATTCGCCTATATTTCTCGTGGGATCACTTTTGAATGGAATGAATCCCCTTGAAGAATACGATATAAGTGACGCTGGATGGAAGGAAACAAAAATAAAATAACGTGTTTCCCTCAATTTTTGGCGAAAATGAAATTCCTTAACAGCAATTTTCTAAGAATTTCAGACCAAAAACAAAATCGAAAAGAAATCCTTCATTGAAAAGCCCTCTCTCCATTGGAGAGGGAATTCCACAAAAAAAGAATAATTCCCAGAATCATAACTTTTCGGCTATTTCTTTGGCAATATCCATAAGTAGAGGATCGAGAGGCCCGGAAAATCCTTTGCTCTCGCCATTAAGGACTTGCTCATTCCACTCTGATAATTAAATAACTTACAATCCATATTTGTCTCACTTGTAGGAAAATAAAATGAGAAAACCCTCTCCTACGCGGCCAAAGAAATCCATGTAATTAAAAACCGATTTATGTGGTTGAAAAGTTTTGCTGGCCTCCTGGCTCAGGGAAAACCCTGAAAATTGACATCACCCTGTTGGTGGTGGCAGGGTGACTGTGATTGCGGTGACTCGCCTTAAAGAAAACCATCCAGGAGGAAGCAGCTGTGGGGGCGGCAGCCTTTAACCGACTTTACTGTTACAAATGAAAGAGTAATTATTAATGAGAGCCTGAATTCGTTTGGGGTGGAAATGCGACTGTACGAATAAGTGGCGGCGTCGTCTTTTTCTCCTTCTTCGGCTCCTTCACTTCACCGGACAGTGGTGGCTTGTAAATTCAAGAGGGCTTAGCATATTATTTTATATTTTTCGCCAATAATTATGGTTTTAACTAACTTGTTATGCGGATATGTCTTAAATTGTGGCCTTGTTATACTCATATTTTCTTAGCTTTGTAGAAGGTCTCACAATGCAAACAAAAATCCTGCTGATCAAATTCGGGGAAAACGCGGTTGGTCCCGGCAAGCATTGATATGATTTCTTATCTCACAAGGTGATGCAGCTATTTTGGGATCAACAAACTTCCAAAGACCGGTCTATATTGACTCAGATCATAACCTTTTTGTGGTCAATTATGAGTATCGAGCACAGTGGGATATTTTCGAAAGAGTGGCTCATTAAGACCTAAAAGATCGATGAAATCAGAAAATTTGTCAAAATTCTCAAAAAGGACAAGTCACATACTTACTTAATTATTTACGTCCTCGGACCTATTATGTCCGTGGCGTTCCCCTTACGGGACATAGAGCCTCCACTACTCCTACGCACCATCGTGTACGGTTCCTAGAAATGGGTTCCTGACCTGTTCTCGCATGAAGTTCATCATTAGAGATACGATTGGGCCAGAAAATCCTCAAGATGTTTCGAAGATATCTATTCACGAGCGTTTGCAACTTTCTTGTGACAGCGGTGTGACTTTCCAAGTGCTGCACCCATAAAGACACACGGATTCAACATTGGAGCGGAACAGTCGCAGGTTGGCCTTTAGAGTTGTTTCTCCATATTTTCGAAATCATTCCGAACGCAGTCTTTGCTTTCCCGATTCGGCTAATTATATGTATCTAGTTCAGTCCCGTCGTCAGTAGAGACAATACTACCAAGATACTAAAAATTCTCTACCATCTCTACTGGTTGTCCAGAAATCTCTACTTACGAGTAGTTAGATGAGAAAGTTCCAAGGCTAATCCATTTTGTTTTGATTTTAGCTCAACGATTTCAGCTTCCCTTTTCACCCTTGTTGTCATTTGATGGAGACCCATGAACGTGGCATTTGGATCCATCATATGTAGCCTTGTTAACAGCAATCAATTTATCTGGGATTCCGCTCCTGCGCAAAGCAAGCCAGATAAATTCTCTATTGACACTGTCGAATGCCTTTTCGAAGTCGATGAACAGCAGGTGAAGTGGTGATCGATATTCAACGCACTGCTCGATGATGATCCGCAAGGTGTTGATGTGGCCCATACAGGAAGATGCAGTGCGGAATCTTGCTTGTTTGACGTCGAGTGTGTTTTGAAGGTGGTCTTTTATTCGATTCAGGACGATTTTTACTATTACCTTGGCTACTGTAGGCAGCACGCAAATTCCTCTCCAGTTTTCCTTTCTTTGGGAGTTTGTTTTTTACCAGGTGTTGTGTAGAGCTGTGGACATCTGTGAGCTCTTTGATAATTCTGTAGACGGTTCTACCGTCACACCTACTAGCGGCCTCTTCTGCCTCTGTAGCCAATGCGTTGATATAGTTACGCTTATCACGTCGCACGATACGGTGAACTTCTCTCAGCTGCATGCGATACGCAGCTGGAGTAGCTGCGATGCGAGGTGTTTTATTTCTTCTATACTAGCTCAAGTTTCTTCGGAAAGCCAAGCACTGTTTCTTCTTTGCGGCCGACCGACTATATTTTCAGCACGGGATATGAAGACATTTTTCACAGCACACCAATGGATGGAGGTGGGTTCCGTACTACTGATTGCTCTCAATCCTTATGAAAGGTGGTCCCCTAGTTGTTGGCGGACTGCAGGATTCTTTAGTCTATCAGTATTAAACTTAGGAATTCGGGTGTTTTCTTGGGATCTCCGAACTGCAGCTGTACGTAATTTTATGGTTGCAACAATCAGATGATGGTCCAGGGTAATAAACTTCCCCGAGCCCAAAATCTAACTTCACTAATACATAAGATGTCCATCTTATACCGCATGAAGTACTTCTCTAACTGGAGGCCCCCTTAAAAAAATAAAAGCCAATCACTTTTTCACTGCAAATGCCGCGCCAAACCGTCACTTTGAGTTGATGCAATTGCTCTTCGTGCATTTCGCGTGTATTCTCCGTTGCCCAGAAATGCAAATTTTGCTTATTTACGTAACCACTTAAGTGGAAATGGGCATCGTCGCCCACTATGATTTTGTATACGAAATCATCCTCTTCTTGCACCAGGTTTAACAGAGCATGGGAGTATGTTAACTTCATTTAATCGTCAGCAGGCAGCAATTGGTGGACGGTTTGCATTTTATAAGGGAACATCTTCAGGCCACTTCTTGGTACATCTCTAGTGGATCTAGTTTGCACGAGACGTTCAACCCAACGACGGTGCAGGACGACGACGAAATGCACACTGCGTTAAAACAACAGACTAGAAATGGGTCAAATAAGCAGTATTTCGCGTTCTTCATGTGTGTCGGTCCATTGCTTATTGTCAACTAGTTCTACTAAATCTGTCTACAACATAAAAGTCACATGACACTTGACGCCATTTGCAAAAATTATGACATATTCACATTATGGCATTACTTTTGCCGCACCTTGTACAATATAATACTAAATGCTGTGAAATAACAAACGGCCACGGATAACGATGAACTTACTTATCCTAGCAAACGTGGAATGTTCAGACGCCTAATAATCCACATAAAGCCGAAGAATTAGAGGCAGCCCTAAACCTGCACAAAGCGGATATCAGTACCATCGAAGATGTGCGATGTAATGGGCCGCGCAAACGCAGGATGGAAAAAGTTGACATCTGCTATTGTGAATGCTATTACTATAAGTTCAGACTAGGCACTGATTCTGCATCGTGAAGATATAGGAAAGTAGTCTTGAGGCTGAGGCACCAGAGCGAACGCCTGGTTATAGTCCGTATCAAAACTGAAGTCGCCAACATAACTCTGACATGCGCTCACGATCCTACAAAACACTGCGATCGGCGGAAGGCATAGTTATAGCATTCGAAATATCTGAACGTTTCAACGAGCCAACATCGACTCAGACCGCTAGACATCTCAAGAGCGATTTCCAAACAAGTCTTCCAAGACCTTTTGAGAAGTCGTAAGCCGCCAGCATCCAGCATCTAATATGCTACGGGTAGGTCTCCACTGACCGCCACAATCAAACTATTGGTTTGATGAAGAGTGTCGGCGGGCACGTGAAGTGAAACTAAATGAATACAAAGTGGCCCCACAAAGAAGGCAAATCTGCCCACGAACTCTATGAGCAAAGAAGATGGAATGAGGACACGGAAAATCGGCTTCTCAGAGAGAAACAGAATGTCGCAGAGAAACCCTCGATCAAAGCCATGGTGAGATGCTTCTGTAGAAATGATGTTCGGAAGTTCTTTGAAAATGTAAAAAGAATTTTCCAATGACAGAACCATGCAGACTGTTTAACCGCGAAAACGACCAATATTCCACTGTCATGCAAAATGAACAATTGGACAAAGATCGACAACAAAGGGGTCTGGATAGAGATATCTAAACTAAAAATTAATAATGCTGTAGGAGCAGGCGGACTACCTAGCGAATTATTTGAAACAGCGGTAGTCCATCTGCTCCTACGTGTATGGTAAGAATCATAAACCAACTCACCTGTTTAACAGATACCCGAGCAATCTCAGTTTTCCCAATCCTTAAGAGGGACTTAACGGAAGGAGGTAGGAAAAATTGTGCAAAACTCACAGACCAATACCGAAGGCATAATATTTCAAAAGCCTGTAAAACTGCTGAAGATTATAGGAAGAAATTAGCGAGCTGTAACTAGAACGCTTGCAGCCATGGGTTGGAGGGGTTTAGCCCGTCGAATAGGAAACAGTAAATTTGTCGACCTGGGCTCCGCTGTAAAACTACACAATGACATAGCATAGAGATCAACCGAAGAATCAACTATTATCAACGCTATTTCCTTGGACAATGAAGCCAACTGAGAAATAAGTTCTTCTAACGAGAAACGCAGTGTATAAGGTTCTTTTATCCCTGCCTTGTGTATGGTATGCTGCGGAAACATGGTTTTTAGTGTAAGGGGCTGAAAATATTCTTGACTGCTTGGTACGTCTACAAAGGCAAGCATGCCTTAGGTGGCGTGCTTAAATGGAAAGAGACCTCAGACATTATCGCAAAATCACGCTAAATGGAGAGACCTAAACAGCAACACCAAGTAAGTACAGAAAAAATATCTGCACTTAAAAAAAGAAGGAACCACTTTAACAAGTCTTCATTTTTCGTACTAAATTGACACTTACTCGTACACTGAAAAATAACGTCTAAAACTTCGTTGGCCATCAAGTTTAACATGAGCAACTAAAGAAAGAAAATTTACACAGCACCACCGTTTTGGAAACAGGGTGGAAACAGGTGGTAACTAAATTTCCTTGTTTCGCAAGTTTACCTTTACCAGATGTCAACTTTGCAACAAAACCAAAAAGTTCCTCTAAAAAGTTTACAGCAACTTTTGTTGACTTTCTTTCAAAATCAAGGCGGTGTCGGCTGTTGAATTTAATTTGAGCATGACAGCAACATTCGATTTCGAATCACATAAACGAGTTCAAAGATACAGTCAGTTTCCATTCAAAAATAATTTCAAAATTTTAATAAATACTTGGTCACGTAATTTCTTTATAAGTGTGGAAAATTTGTTAACTTAAAAACAACTGAACGGAAATCGTTCGCCACTTTTTCTTAGGAGGGACCCCACCGTGCTCCAATAGTCATTAGGGGCATGATTCTTAAAGTTTTGGGGCAGGACAAGGCGGAGATTATTTATTATCGGGTAACAGATGTGCGCGCCATCTTTACGGTGCTTTAATGAAAAGTAGAAATGAGAGGTTAATGTATTCAGTGTTTGGCAACAAAGCGATTTCCGCTTTTTTTCACGCATCTCCAGAGAAATTAAGAAGGCGTAACTAAACTGAAAGAATATTGATTAACTTAATTTTATATTTATTGGAAAAGTGTTTAAATAACGGGATCCAATGGATTATTTGAAGTTGTCAAAACAATCCAAGGGCTGTAATGGCCCTTTTGAAAGAATAGTTAATTCAGTCTCTCTTTGACGAATGGTGTACTTTAAGAATGTTGAGATGTGTGTGGATGACAGGGAATTTCAAATGTTGTTTTGTTTGTCTTTGATGTAAAATTCTTCCAAAAAAAAAACGATGTAATGTAACTCAAAAAAAAAAACACACACACAAAAGTTTGATGAAAAATCATTTTCTCAAAAAGGAAAGATATTTAGAGTTGCTCACTAGTTGGAAAATTCTACGTAGGACACACGAGTGTACATATGTTATACGGTGACCTCCTTATTCGTAGTGCTCCCATCATGTTGGATAAATATTGAAATAAAGCTGATGCGAATTGTTTTCCTTGATCTGCTGTTATTGTTTTCGGGGTGTCAAACCATGAAATCCATCTAGAGCAGAAATTGTTTGCTACTGTTTCCGCTGGCATGCCTTGGATTGGGATTGCTTCTGACCAGCGCGTGAACCGGTCCAACATAGTTATACAGTAGGTCTATTGCAGGACTGCAAATTTGTAGAAAATCCTGTTCCCTTGAGAAAAATTTTGTAAATGAGAGCGCATTTGAGAGAGCACTTCGTATCCCAACCCTGCACGAGATTTTTCTTTGGGCTGGACTTGTAAGAAACGCCAAATCAATAAAATTTTAAAAGAACTGTCAAATTTGTAAAAGTTGAAATGTGTTTGAATTGCAAGAATTTTATGCAAATTAATTCAAAAGATGACTTGGAAATGGACAAAAAGGAGAAAAAAGAACTTCATATTGAAGCGAATTGTTTGCCTAATGCAATAAAACTCAATAAACGCATATTACATCAATAAAACCGTAAACAATCTAAAAATCTTCCTTCCGTCTTACAATTTCTTTTTTGTTTTCTTTTTACTTCTTACTTTTGACATTTCAAAACACATTTTACAAAAACGTGTTCACGCGAGATTTTGGGATTAAGGTTTTACAAATTGTTACAAAAATCAAATTGTTGACAGCTGACGCAAGCCCGGGTCCATTGAGTGACATCTTTACTTAGCGATGACCAAATGTACCGTTTTTTGAATTGTTTTATTATGGCCCTGATTCTTGGATATGAAAAAGAATGCACTGCATTAAAAGTTTCTTTTCGAAGTGGTGCTGGTATGAAAGGACGTACTCGAGATGTTGAAATATCACAATATATTTCTATTCCAGGTTGGATTGTCAGCCGCTGTAGCTTAAGTGAGGATCCTCCTTTTAGTAGGTTTTCCAACTCCGTGTCTGTTTGTTGTTGTGATTGTATTTCTTTCACTGAAATCAGTGTTGGCATATTGATTTCATTTATCCTCGACATTGCATCTGCCACTAAGTTTTCGTTTCCAGAAATATGCACAACTTCTGTGAAAAATTCGATTTTGTTTGAAAGATGGCGTATTTAGCGTGGAGAAGCTTTTTCTATTATTTTTGTTTGAAAAGCGCAGGTCCTTATCACAAACCGTCGGCTATAGAGGAGTTATTGATATTCCTTCTCATACACACTATATTTATTTTGTGATGGTTTGAGTTTGGCCGAGAAGAATCCTACAGGCTGCCATTAGCTGTTTCTATGTTGATCTAGGTGTGCTCCTATCGCCTGATCTGATGCATCTGTTGTTAGACAAAGAGGTGCGCTTGGAGCTAAGTACATTCGAGTACACCTTAATTTACAATATTTGAATGTATGGTTGAACGTCATTTTTGTGTGAGGCTTGAAAAAGACTGTTTAATGGCGACTGGAGAGCAGCAATTTTAAGAATGCATTTTCTGGAGAAATTGACTAATTCTAGAAAACGGCAAAGTTCAAGTATGTTTGTTGGTTTCGGGTAGTCTTTGATTGCCTCCAAGCGACCTTGTAGTGGCTCTAGATCTGTTGGTGAAATGTGATACCCTACAAAATCCAGTTCCTCGACTTAGAATTCGGCCTTTAAGACGATGATGGTTAAAGTTGTTTCTTTTAATTTTTCTAGGACAAGGTAACAAAAATTGATTTTAACTTTTCCCCAGTGTTTTCCTTCACTGTTTTCTGTCATAATGCGATGGCATTCTTGATTGTTTTTAGGAAGTTTGAAGACGATGAGCTTGGTTATATCTCGGTTACCTGCATAAGGTAGAGATGGTATACTGTTCGGTTGGCAGGATATTGCCCGAACGTTTTTAGGAAAATTGTGGAGTCGATTAAATGTCTTCCCTTAATGTCAACTACTAAGCCACAGTTTTTTTTTTTTTTTTCAGTTTATATGCATTTTTATTTATACTACTTAATTTACTTTTACATGCTAGACAAAAAGCGCTTAAAAATTAGCTTAAATAACTTAAAAATGATCTTATACTAACTTACTGGCCCCATGCGGGCACTCTAAGTTAAACATAATACTTAGATTATACTAAGCCACAGTGTTCCAAGAAACCTGTACCAAGTACAATATTAATTTTTTGATATCTGCAACTATATAAAGTCACAAACGAAAGATCGTAGAAGTCCTAGGACAACTTTTAGACGCATGATGCCATAGGTTTTGAATGCAGTATTGTTTGCCACATATAGTCGAAATTCATCTGGGTTTTTGTTTGAATCTGTTTTTGAGTGAAGATTTGGGAAGCCCTGAGATGACTGAACCGGAGTCGGTGAGAAATTGGATCTCGGTGCGTTGGTCAAATATGAGTAATCATTTTTCGCTGATGTATACATCTTTCGCGACTCTGCCAGCTGCATCTACTTACGGGTGCTGTTGGAGTTTCCCTGCAGAAATTAACATGGCTAATGGCATTTTTTTGATGCTGCTCCGAACCTGGTGTGATAGTTCCGTCGAATGAGATCTACCGAGTAAACGTCTTTCCCCGCTTCTCCGTTGATTTGTGGTTATATCCTACTCATTAGTTATATCTGTTGTCACCAACAAGTGTTATTAACAGTGAAATTAAAAACAAACATAATTTTGTATCTCAATCATCACCTATTCGTTTCATCGTTATTCATTTTTGTTTTTCATTCTTCTCAAAATCATAATTTTCCCATACACAAGTTACAATGCTCCGTTCGCCCAAAGCTCGTCAGTGCAAAGTGTCATCGCTCATTGTTTATTTCCCTGCTACCACTCCCGACCTACATCAAGAAACCAACCAGTGTCAAGTGCAAACTCCCCTTACCTCGTCGCCCTCTAATACGACCGATCAACCACAAAATTACTCTTGTGATCTAGCTGGAACTCCTCCAACGTCTTCCATGGAAAGTCTAGACGCTAAGCTTTTGAAACAGAGTGAGTTTATCGTAAATCTGCTATCTTCAAAACTAAGAGAATCGGAACAGAGGATTTTTAACAAAATCGAGAAGGAGGTTGATGCTATCAAACGAAGTATTGCTGATTTAGATGAAAGAGTTATACATCTCGAAAAAAAATCAACGCTCTATCGAGGGTCTTAGAGACGAAGTGAGTTCTTTAAGGCAATATATCGAGGTACAGGAGAACAAATTAATTGCTTCCAATGCTCTTCTGTATGGTGTACCATCTGTGCAGGGCGAAAACTTAACATCACTCTTTAATCACCTCTGCAGCACTATCAATGTACAAGCCCGTAGTCTTAAAAATATTTATCGGGTTAGAACAAAAAAAACACACGTAATCCACCCATTATGTTAAAGTTTCAATCCGCATATGAAAAAAACTATATTTTAAAATCAATCACTTCATATTGTAAACAAAGAAATACACCACTTCGGCTGCTAGACATTGGAATAAATTCTGACGTTTACATACGCATTTATGAAGCTCTCACTAAACACAACCATCTGCTAATGCAACGTGCACTGGTCCACAAAAAAGAAAAGAAATTGGTGGTTGTGTATTCTTCGCGTGGAATTGTTTATGTTAAGCTGAGAGCAAATGGAAAAGCTCTTGCTGTTGAAAATATGAACAACCTCGCCAACATTATCAATGGAAGTGAAATTTCCTTGACCGATCTGAGAAAACAGTAGCGGCCAAATTTTTTTTTTTTTTTTGTTTTTTTCCCCTTTGTTTTTATATATATTTAAATTTTAATTTTAATAATTTTGTTCTCTTCAATTCTTCAATCATATATTATATTTATTTCTTATTTTTAAACCCTGCCTGTTTAATATCTTAATATAAATCTTTCTTGCTGTTTGTCTTGCAACATCTCTTTTTCTTTCTGTATCTTACTTTTTATTTATGTCAAATTTATTGGCCCGAGTTTCGGCAAATCGGACACCAATGGTAATACTACATTGGCTTCTATGATAAAGGTATTCTCCAAGCAGAAGCATAACCTTCAGATTTGCCATATCAATGCCCAAAGTCTTGGCCAAAAATAGATGAATTTCGCTATCTGTTTGTAGGTTCAGGGGTTGATATTATTTGCGTTTCAGAAAAATGGTTTTCTTCAGACTCTGACTTGAAGGATAAATTATATAGTATGGAAGGCTATCAAATTGTCCGTGGTGATAGAGTTGGTCGTGTAGGTGGTGGAGTCGCTGTTTACATTAGAAATGGTATATTTCGTGGTGCTTAAATAAATTGTGTGTCCAAAGGTAATAGTGAGATGGATTTTTTATTTATTTATTTATTTATTTATTTAATCAAATAATTTACAAATTATTTTAGTAAGACATCTGGGTAATAAAACCATAAGTGATGCCGTCTTTAATAAAAAACAAAATAATTAATGAAATATTAGTTAAGTTAAGGGGCAGATAATATTAATTTTTACAAACAAGTTTTCAAAAATTTACATACATAGTGACAGGCATAACTAATTATATTTCGTTGAATTTGTTATGAAAATCTAAGGCTAGTTTTATTCGTTCGATTGTGTTGTAATCTGAGGGGTTAAGTATATTTGCTAATTGCTGTGATATACGTGTACTTTCCAGTGACGGGTCTATCTGACGTGATAGATGACATTCGACAAATATGTGCCAAATAGATAATTCAGTCTGACAGGGTTCACATACTTCCGGGTTCTCGCCAGTGTACAGATGTTTAGTGGAGAATAATGTTTTTCCAACTCTGACTCGAAGTATTCTTATGCAATCTTCCCTGCTAAGCTGATTATTGTATGGTATACGATGGTTGTCGGAGTTGTGTGTTTGAAGGAATGTAAGACAATTTTTCCAACTGTCAGCAAGCTCCTGCTTCTGCTGTGTTCGGAATATTTGTCGAGTCAATTGGTAGAAGTTTGGGGACTCAATAATTAGCGGGTAATTTACAGCATCTTTGGCTCCAAGATCTGCAATTTCATTGCCTTGGATACCGATATGCCCTGGTACCCATGCTAGTGTGATATCTCCAGTTAGATTACCTCTAAGACGTTCTAGTGTAGGGCATTTGTTGGTTTCATTTCTGAGGCCTTTAAGAATGCTTAAGTTATCTGTCAATATTATACTACGTCCAGAGTAAATTTGTGCTACAGATATGGCCTTATTTATTGCTGCCAATTCTGCAATGTAGCTTCCTGCTTCTTTAGGTAGAATTCCTTGCCAGATCGAAGGTGTTTGTGCATTTTCCCATTTAATTTTCCCATTTAACTACAGCATAAGTCGAATGGCTGTCACTATGTGATCCGTCTGTATAAAAGATATGTTCAGCGCCGATTTTTTCTATCATCTCGTGGTGTAGCATTTGAAACAATTCAACATGGGTATTCGTCTTCTTAAACTTAGCTAGATCCGTATTAATTTGTATTAAGTTCCTTTTCCAGGGCGGTGTACTATATGCTATTGAACTATTATCAGCAAAGAAGTTCTCTTGGTTAGCTATTAAGCTGAGTATTCGAGCAATTGCAGAGAGGGAGTTTTTTCGTTTACTTCCTCGTGAAGTTAAAATTTCCTTTGCAGTACCATAGAGGGGGTGTGTTTGATCGGATATTGCCTTACTGACCAAGTTAACAGATCTTATTTTGCCAAAATTTTGGAAAGCCTGATACCCAGTTTCAACACGTAAAGCTTCGATTTTAGTTGATTTAAGGCATCCTGAGGCTGTTCGGAAGCAATTATTAATTCCAGCGTCGATAGCGTTGCAGTTTTTTATTGTTGTCCACATGTAGGTGGTAAGGCCATGCTGCAAAGTTCCTTCAACAAGGGTTTTTGCTATCGTCAAGGCTGTTTCCAGATGGGGTCCTTTTTTCTTGGAGCATATCATTTTCAAAAGATTGTTTCTTTTTTTTAATTGGTCAAGAATGTTTTTGACATGGAGATTCCATTTAAGATTCCCACTAAAGGTAACGCCTATGATTTTCAATTCTTTTGAAGGTGAAATGCAAGTGCCTCGAATGTCCAGCGGAGCTGGTTGACAATTTCTTTTTCTGCATACGTGTAGCAAATCTACTTTTGAAGGTGGAGCAATTGCACCTGTGCCTTGGCACCATGTATGAATTGCTTCATCTGCAAATTCCAAAATAGATTTTACTGTCGGCGGGTTTCCAGATGCGGCTACATAAATATTATCGGCGTATACTCCAACGAGGTCGAGGTTCAATTCTGGTTGTGATAATTTGGCTATTAGCAAATCTATATAGGAGTTGTATATAACAACCGAGAGAGGAAATCCTTGCGGAGTTCCATTTTCCAATCTGAATATTGAGGAGTTGTATCCGTCGATATTGACTCGAAAGGTTCTTCCATTCATAAAAGACAGGATAATTTTTAAGATTTGATGTGGAATTCCCCACAGATACATCTGCTTAAGAACAGGTGTCGATGTGACCCGATCAAAAGCTTTTTGTAAATCAGTTGACATGACTACGTTGTGCTTAGTTTTTGAAAGGTTTTCTGTGAGCCTATGCTCTAACAGGTGGATAAGTGTATGAACACCTCTGTTCTGTCTGAAAGCATGTTGTCCCGAATTCATCTTTTTTTCTGCAAAAACCAACTTATTCGCCTCGCAATAATTTTTTCAAAAATTTTCGAGAGAACGGGAAGCAGCGAGATAGGTCGATACTCATTGACATTATGCCGATTTCGCGAGTCCTTAGGAATTGGTTTGACCTGAGCTTTTTTCCAATCGTGTGGAAAAAAGCCAGTCATTAAAATGTTATTGTATAAAGTACAGAGTCTATCTTTGAGATTATCCGAACATTGCTGAACCATCCTATAACTTATCTTATCCTCCCCTGGTGTAGTGCCCTTGGACATTCTAAGAGTCATGTCAAGTTCCAGTCGTGTTATTTGTTCATTAAGAAGTTCGTATTGGTTCTCATTTATCTGAAGCTCGCAGAGATTGAAGTTGGTTTTTTCCTCGATGACGGATTCGGGATAAGTGTTGTCTTCGCTGTACTCTTTCCATTTCTTTCCAAATATGTTAGCTAACATCTCAGGATCGTTTTGTACTCTATTATTATCAAGGATCATGTATGGAAACTCTTGATGGGATCTGGAGCAGTGTAATGATCGTATTCTGTGCCACAGAGTGCGCATATCTAGCGCTGGGTTCATTGAGTTGACGAATTTTTCCCAAGAAGATCTTTTTGACTGAATTGATTCCAGTTTTAATTTAGGGCAAATTCTCCTGTAAACAATGCAGTTTTCAGTTGTTGGAAACCTTCGAGCTGTTTTCCAGGCCAAATTTTTATTTTTGACCAGGTTAGCAATGGCCGGAGTAAACCATACCGGGTTTGTTTTTGAGGTGTTTTTCTTTGTTATAGGGATTGATTTTGCTGCGGCAGTTCTAATTATCTTTTTGATTTTTGAGGCTTCCTTGTTGGTGTTTTGGGCTGTCGAAATTGTCAGTGCTAGAGTTTTTGTTGTTTTTTCAAATAAGTTCCAGTTGGCGAGTTCTTCCTTAAAGCGGGCTGTGAATTTGGTGTTAAGTCTCCGTTCATGAGAACGAATTACAATAGGTATGTGGTCTCTACATTCTCCCTGGGGAAGAACCTCCCAATGAAAATAGGGTGCCAAATCCTGAGTTGCTAATGAGACATCAATTGCGGAAAATGTATTTCTCGTACTGAGGAAGGTTGGAGAGCCATCGTTCATAATGATAAGATTTCGGTCGTTGATAAAGTTTTCAAGCAATGTACCTGCACGGTTTGTGGCGTCTGAGCCCCAAAGAGAATTATGAGCATTTATATCACCCAGTATAAAATGATGACATCCATCATTAGTTCCTGCGATACCATCTAATATATCCATATTTACTTGAACATCGTGCTCTCTATAAATATTGGTTATTTTTATAGGAGTTCTATCTGGGATTTCTATGGTATTATAAAGCAAATTGGAGGAGGAAGTTGTGTGCGACGTTACGGGAATATTTTGTTTAACGAGAAAGCCTATGCCTGCTTTACAGTATTCATAATTCTTATTAAAGGGGAATGGTTTGAAATTTTTCATTTTGAATAAATGTACATTTTTGGGAATTATGTGAGTTTCTTGCAATGCTATTATGTCTGGATTATATTTAGCGATAATTCGCTACAGAGTGTGTTTGTTGTTGCAATAGCCTTGTAAGTTCCATTGGAGTATAAGTAGATTCGAAATTATTCTGCTCATTGTGATGGTTTATTATTTGTTGATGTAATCGATGTATTTGGAGTGTTAGTAGTTTTTTGGATTAAGAGAGTGTAGTCATTTGTGTTACTTAAGAGAGTTTGTTTTGTTTTGAGAGGGTCAGCAGGTGTCTGTGGTACTTTCTCAGAATCATCAGCTTCCATGTCAACGTCATTTTCGGAGTCCGAAATAGGTGACACTGACAGATTTTGTTTGTCATTTGACATTACTTTGTCTTCATTATTTTTTGATGAGGTTAAGGTGGGGGATGATGTAGTTTGATTTGGTGCTAAACTTTTATGTGTTTGTTTTTTTATATTTTGAATTTGTGTTAAATTATTATGTGTTTGTTTTTTTATATTTTGCATTAGTGTACAGCGATTCTTGGTATGTCCAAGTTTTTGACAAGATACGCATCGCATAGGGTTGGGTATGTACTCGTCAACCTTGCAATTAACCCATCCAACTTTGACTTCGTTTGGTCGCCGAATTAAGTCGAATGTCAAAATAGCAGCACCTGTTGGCACTAGTGAATCACCTTGTTTTCTCAACACTTTCCTAACCTCAATAACTTTGAATTTTTTCACTTCCAAAAGAAGCTCTTCTTCGCTAATTTCCATAATGTGTTTCGAGAATATTCTTCCTTGAATAGAATTAAGGCTCAAATGACTAGTAACTCTAACGGGTATGGAATCTATGAGCTTGGTTTTAAGGAATTTTTTTGCTGTATCCACGTTAAGCACTTTGAGAAAAAGGTCTCCCGATCTCATGGCTTTAACTTCCAAAATATCTTTTGAAATAAACTCAAGCCCTCGGTTGATTTGGATGGGGTTATAAGATGAGAGAGGGCGAGTATTTTCACCTGTTTTTTCCATCCCTGTGATAACTATGTATCTAGGAATATTGCTGTCATTGTTTATGACAGGGAGTTCTGGGAACTCATCTCCTGAGTGTTTGCGTTTTGTCTTTTTGGTATGGTTCTGGTTAAGGCTAACTTCAGGTTGTAAGCCTTTGAACCAGTTTTTTCTAGGGGGATCTGGGCCCCCGTCCATAATTTTTTACCGCAGTTGTAGTTGTTTGTTATTTATGTAGATATGTAGGTAAGTAATTAAATTTCACTTACCCCGAGGAGTAAAATAAAGAGACGTCAAATGAGAGAGCACAAGTCAACCAAATTAAATTCTTTGAGCAATACGTATAGACACGGCGCTTGCCCGAACTGAACTGTGGTGGATTTTTTATTTCTGGATTTAACTAGCGATACCGACACGGTTCTTCTCGGAGTGGTTTAGAGACCAAATAAGAATGTTAATCTTTCTGACCTTATTTCCTTGTTAGAAGAAGTATCTGTCACTTCACCTAACGTCATCATATGTGGGGATTTGAATAGTGATCTGTTGTCAGAATGCAATCTGATTGATAGTTTTTATTCACTTAATCTTTCTCCAGTTAATTTATCCACACCTACTCACTTTAAAGATACTTGTAGCACTTTACTTGACGTCTTTTTTGTTAGTGAAGCCACAAGGGCGCTTTTTTATGACCAATTGTCAGCCCCAGGGTTTTCAAAACACGATCTGATCTATCTAACCTTTGACTTTAATTATCAGAATTTTCCTAATTCATTTGAGTTCAGAGATTTTAGACACATTGACTACTCGCGTCTTGAAAATGATATGCGCAGCATTAACTGGGACCTAATATATTGCATGTCTTCTCCTAATCAACAAGTAGAGTTCCTTCAAACCAATATCAATCAACTTTATAATATACACGTGCCGCTTAAGACTGAAATTGTGAGACATCGCGCTAATTCATGGTTTACGAGTGACATCCGAAAACTTATGGAAAGGCGTGACGAAGCGTATAACCAATGGAAACGCTTTCGAATAGAAGATCACCATATGTTATATCGTATTCTCCGCAATCAGGTGGTTTGCAAAATTCGCGCCGCAAAAAGACGATTTTACTCTGAGCGACTAAATGCATCCATGACCGGAAAACAGTTGTGGAAGAATTTAAAGGAAATTGGCGTAGGAAAGCAACAGAACATCCTTTTTGATAATGTTGATGGTGACGAACTGAATCGATGCTTTGTGTCTTGCGCTCCTCCTTCTGTCCCCTCTACTTTGCATATTCAAAACAACAACAACAACACCCCTTTTACCCATGCAGCTTTCGAGTTTTCTCGCGTTGAACAGGTTGATGTGGTTGAGAGTCTACTTTCAATCACATCCAACCCAGTCGGAGTTGACGAAATTCATCCAAAGTTCATTAAGGTTATCCTGCCCATCATACTTCCATAAGTTACCTATGCTTTCAATCACATTCTAACAACAGGTGTGTTCCCTTCCGCCTGGAAAAAATCTAAAATCCTACCTATTCCCAAGAATCGTACAAATAAAGATTTTCGCCCAATTGCTATACATTCTTTTCTCTCTAAATTCTTTGAAAAATTAATGCAGAAGCAAATAAATAGGTATCTTAATGCTAATAATTTATTGAATTCTCATCAATAGCTGTACCATAGCACTTTTGACTGTGGTAGACGACTTACGACAGAACTTAGATAAAAATCATGTCACGTTTCTAGTGCTCCTTGATTTCTCTAAAGCATTTGACAATGTCAATCACGCAATACTATGCAATAAGCTCTCAAGTAAATTCAACTTCTCTTCTTCCGCTGTGTGCCTGGTATCTTCGTACCTCGCAAATCGTCAGCAGGCTGTGTTTTTGAACAATAAAATGTCAAACTTTCTTCCCAATACACGTGGTGTCCCCCAAGGTTCCATCCTAGGACCCCTTCTCTTTTCTTTGTACGTTAACGAATTGCCCTCCATCGTCACTAGTTCCTATGTCGAAATGTACGCTGACGATACTCAGCTGCACATGAGTTGCTCACCCGACACAATCGATCACTGCGTCAGTTGCATAAACTCCGACTTGAATAATATTTTTAATTGGTCGCAACAGAATTCGCTGCTTATAAACCCTAATAAAACGAAATGTATTGTCATATCAAGGAAAAGTATAAGCACATTATTTCCACCAATCTACCTTAATTATGGTCCGATCGTATACGTCGATACCGCAAAAAACTTGGGAATGTTATTTAATAAAACCTTGACTTGGAATGATCACATTAACTTAACAGTTGGAAAAGTTTA
Organism: Volucella bombylans; assembly: GCA_949129095.1. Lineage (NCBI taxonomy): Eukaryota > Metazoa > Arthropoda > Insecta > Diptera > Syrphidae > Volucella > Volucella bombylans. The sequence continues at coordinate 150,724,772 of OX422143.1, forward strand.
TGGTATTCTACGTTCTCTTTGGGCGACTCAATACTTTACCCCCATAAAAACGCGAGTGCTGTTAGCTAAGACAATAATTATCCCGATCTTAACATATGGTTGTGAAGTTTACGGAAAGTGCGACTCGTTTAGTAGCCGAAAACTAAATGTCGCTTATAATAATACAGCCTGCTACGTCTTCAGTCTTCGAAGATTCGACCATATTTCGCATTTCTCTTACCGGATTTGGAATATCACGTTCGAAAAACTCTTACTGTACCGTACCATACTAATGTTGTATAACATAATTTCAACCCCGAAACCTCTTTAACCGACTAAAGTTATGTGTATCCATCAGGACTAGACAAATATTATCCCCGCGCTATTCTTGCCTAACGTCTGAACGTCAATTTTTTGTTAACGCCACTAGACTCTGGAATTCTCTCCCTCGTCAAACTAGAGAAATAAGACAGAAAAAGAGATTTTTAACGAACTTAAGATCCTACTTCTCCACCAATTGAAAAATTTAAAAATAACAACAAAATATATATATATATACTTTTTATTGTAAATTTAAATTTAAATCATTTATACTCGTATGTTTCATTTTCCACTTTATTAATTTGTATCCGTCTCGTTAAATGGTAGCCCTTATTGTTTCTTTTAAACAAATTGTTTAGCTTATCACTATTTTAAAAGATAACATATCTTAATGTGTAAGCCTTCAAATACCTAATTAAATAAATAAATGAATAAAATAGTGGCAAATTTAGTTTTGCTGGCCAGATTTTGCTTGGTTGCGGTTTCTGCTGGTGCTTCCACTTCTGGTATTGGTGGCTGCTCCTCCGATATTGATTTCGCTTAACCTTACGACAAGGAAGGCTTTTTCTAAGACAGCTGATCATGCTTGTGGTAGTAGAGTCTGCAGTTGCCATATGGCTTCGATTGGAGTTATCTGTGATTTTGTCGGCGTATTTGCACGCTGTAAGTATGGATCTCATGTAGCTTGGCATAAGATTAGTAGAGCCAGATCTCTCATATCTCGTAGTAGTTGTGATGGTTTCTTCTCTGTCGACGTATAAATGGACTAGCCGGGTGGTATTTTGCGAGTTATACTACAAAAAACAGCTATGTACTCGAAGATGCATTCAGGACATTAAAATTATCTTCGTACCAAAAGCAGGAAAGCAAGGACGTACTACAAGGGCTGTATTTTTCTTTCTCGTTCAGGCATGGAACTAGACCATTGTATGTTACTTTTACAGGAATTTCTTAGCCAATCCTAAGAAGATAAATATACTGTCTGACACTATGGCTGCAGCCTAATGCGAGCGTAGGCCGGACACTTACAGGGGGCACCCTCACTACAAGTATCCATTATGCCTAGCACACATAGGTAATTAGGAAAATTGTAGTCCACCGTTGCGATGTCTTACCTATTGAGTCTTTCCTCTAAGAGATATTCGAAAGTTTACGCTTGGTCTGCCGAACATGATCCGAAAGGATCATGCCATCTGTAGTTATGCTCTCAGGAGACCAAACTACCAGTAGACAAGCAGTCCAAGCACTGGTTTCAGTCCTGAGAAACTGTAATCTGAGCCTTACTTAACAAATTCATCGGCGATCTTACTTCCCGTGATCTAGGACCACAACAAAATTTAGAAAATGCAGTCGCCCAACCCCGGTCAGATGAGCCTTAAATTCTCGAACTAGTTTGGAAGCTGTTCAGCAAACCCTTAAGGTCAACTTGACTGTCTATACAGATGCAGATACTTTGCCCCTTTCACTCATCTTCAAAATACCAGGAATGCCCTAATACCGCTTCTCTTGAAAATTGTTTTGAAAATGCTTGACATGATATTGGAGAGGAATATTTATCAGCACATTTAGAACAGAGCCAGGCGTGGTATGGTAAGCCTCCCTGAAGCCAAGACAGGAGTCTGATAAAAGCAGGAGTGATGTACATATTTTCTTTAAAGCCTGTTCCTCCGGCCAAGCGTCATATAGGATATAATTGGTCTTATCGTAGCCGTGTTGACCCAAAGGATCGGTAGCAAACCGCATGTCTTGAAATGAAATACGGAAGCTTCCGATTTGCAATAGTCGACTTCGGTAATCTAGAACTGAAGCTCTCTGACGACCAATGGCGGCTGCTAGAAGTAAGTGTCTAGACGGTTTCAATGACGCTATCATGAAAGGGGCTGGGAATATACCGCTTTTCGGACAGGTGAGCACCTAAAAATGGTTCAATGTTATACAGTGCGACAACATAACCATCATTTGACTGGCTAAGAGAGTTCGTCGGCAACAAGAAAGCTCTATGGCCAGGAGCCGAATTTCGTATTCTCGAAAAGAAAGAACTAATGGATGGTTGGAAATTCCTGGTCCTGATATACCAAAGGATACGATAGAACCTCCTACAAATCAATCCAGAGCTTAGCAACAAGGTGTGAGAGGTAATTAAAGTGGGAAACCACACCAAAGACCTTTCCCAATTGCCTTGCATAGGAAACCGAAGAGGAATGCGAACCGCCATGCTGAAAATAGTACAAATAAATCTTCATCATAGTGACCAGCGCCAACCTTACCTACCTTACGACTGAGGAAGACATCGGCCTTGGATCATCCGTTTTTCCTTGTCAAAAAAAAACACAGAAAAATTGCAAAACTGTATAAAATTTGCATTTGAGTTGATAAATCAATGCTTGTCATTTACTTTTTAAAGATTATTTCATGTAAATGTTGACCACGACTACGTTTTAAATGATCCATACGGAGGGTCCAATTTGGATTTTTTCGACCATATTGGCTGGTATCTCGCCAATAACACGTGTAATGTTGTCTTCCAAGGATGTACTTGACGCTGGTTTATCGGCACAGATGAGTGATTTGACGTATCCCCCTAAAAAAAGTCTAAAGGCGTCAAATCGCACATCTAGCCGATCAATTCACAGTCCCAAAACGAGAAATAAATTGCTAATCGTGCATTTTGAGCAAAAAAAAGTTCGAAATCATTGAACGACAGCGGGCGCCATTGACGGTAACATTGTTCTCACGGTCATCTTTGAAAAAATACAGGCCAATGATTCCGCCTTACCATAAACAGCACCAAACAGTGCATTTTTCTGGGTGCATTGGTAGATCTTGTATTGTTTGAAGTTACTCATCGGACCAAATACGGCAGTTTTGTTTATTAAGATACCCATTCAACCAGAAATACTCTTCGTCGCTGAAGACAATTTTTCGATAAAAAAGCGGGTCTTCCTCCAGCTTTTCTAAGACCCACTTACCGAAAATTCGACGCTGTAGCAGGTCTTGGGCTTCAATTCCTGCGCGAGATGTAACCTTGCGTAAAATCTTCTACGTAGTCGAGTAACACAATCCCAATTGCTGCGAACAGCGACGAATTGACAAATCACGGTCTTCATTAACACTGTGGGATACAGCAGCAATATTTTCCTCTGTATGCAATCTAGGCATACAAGTAGGTGGGTTGATGTCGAATAGCGTGAGGCTTGAATTGCTTACTCGGTAGATCGATTATGATGACCGTAAAATGGTCGAAGTGCGCGGAAAACATTTTTCACAGAGCAGGAATCTCGATAATAAAATTCAAAATTTGTAAGCGTTGTTCGGGTGTACGAGTATGTCTTTCCTTCATGATGAAATGGCAATGCTAACAGAGCATGTTTGACTTTGACACATGTCACGAATCACGCGTGAGCTGTCAAAAATAGAACACTGAAAAACCAAACAGCAAACAAATCACCCTTTATACTGTATAAGATTATGTATTGAATAGTATATCGGGTAAATGGGCTGCACGGCTTTGCTGGCACGTACTTACCCTTATGTCGAAATTTTTCATGACAGTTTGGCAGGGCTTGTTGGCATAAACCTTAGACTTCAGAAAACCCCAAGTAAAAAAGTCCAACGGCTATAAATAGCATGATCCGGGCTGCCAATTCTGATTACTAAAACGGGAAATAACACTACCCGAAAATGACTCATGCTGTAGTTGAATTGTTTCTTGAGCTGTATGGCACGTGGCACCGTCTTGTTGAAACCACATATCGTCCATATCCATATCTTAGAATTTAGGTACAAAAAATTGGATTTTCATGTCGCGATAGCGAGCACCATTAACTGTTATTGCCTGACCAACCGCATTTTTAAAGATGAACGGTTCGATGATGCCTTCAGCCCAAAATCCGCACCAAACAGTGGCACGATGTGAATGCATTTGTTTCTCAACAATCACTTAATGAAAATGAGACTCATCTCTGAAGATGATGAAATGTACGGTGCCGATTTGGTATTTCTGGATTCTTAAAAACACTCTCACGAACTGTTTCGATGTTTTGTATTGTACAACCTATTGAAGGACTGCGAGAGTGACTAAGATCAATAATTGATTAAGCTTTTTTTCTCTCCACAGTTGATGAAGTTAAATCACTATTCCGACCATATTTTGTACGAACATTGCGAATTGTGGCTGGCAAACCTTCATTACTTTTGAAATATTACTCAACAATGAACGTTGACAAAATTTTACCACATAAATGACGCAAAATTTAAACCTTGCGTGAATTTTGGGACACCCCTTATATGGATCAGTTGATTTATTTGCTTTTTGTAAGACCAGATAAATGCGGAAGAAGTAGTCTGAGACAGAGTTGTGAGAATGAAATAAAACAAGAAAAAGATGTTGAAAGTTGATAGGAAACAAAATATACAGAGAAAAAAGGCGGTCTGTTGTAAGATACGAGTAAAGTGCTTTTGCCTACTCGTGTAGCTTGAGATACCACTAACTAGATATAAACTTAAGTCCGTAGTCGATCTATGAAGAGATATTTCATCGTCGAAATCACATTTAGAACAGATTGGTAAGATACGAGTAGTTTCGAGCTTCCAAAGCATCGGCTTGTCGAGACAACGGCCTCCAGGATTCATTTCAAGTTTGATTTGGATCTCGGAAGAATAAACATGAAAATCCTTTAAAAATTTTTGATACACATTCCTAGGTGGGCAGCCAATCCTTCATGAATTTTGTCCTTTAAGCAACCTGGCGGTGCTTTCTAGGTTACGTAGATATATTAATTTTACCTACTTCTACTGAAAAAAAAGAGTTTATGTGACGCACATTGACCTTTGGAGATATTCATTGCTGTCATTTGGGAACTTATCTTGAAACGAACTTTATAATGTCAGTCATTGCTAAGAAGCTGGAGCATCTACAACCGCCTGTTAGACGACTTTTCTAAGTTTTGACATCTTAAAGTACCACAAAACAATTCTATTTAGTTATTACAACATACAGATTTGTTCTACTTCATCAGATGAGAAATGATTAATCATGAAAAATGCAAATCACTAATCACATTTCATTAAATCTTCTGAACTACATTCCCTTTTACGAGAGAATACCATGCATTGACCACCCCTCGTAATGGTATGTTCAAGGCTTCTACTCAGTTCTTCTTACTCAAGTAAAGTTTTAAGGACCAAACTACCTCTGCGCATTCAAAATTAATATGACATATATGTAGTAATAAATTTTAGGACTACCGTTTACCATGTACAGGTGGTGTCCTGCCACTAGACATCCACTCATTTTCACTACAGCAAAACTGAGAAGATTGATGTTTTGCAACTTGGAAAGGTTCCTTGGGTTTCCCACACACGGGTACGGGTTTTGTCCTATTGCTTGTTTTGCTATCACATTAGTTTGTCACCTGGTTGACATCTTCCCAACAAGAAGGAGAATTGTTGGAGTAATTCATGAGCATTTGTTATGTAGCAGAATGAGAAGTAGCGGGGGTTTACATTGTTGAAGGGTTGCAGCAGACCAGCTGGAAGTTGCACCTTTATGGGTGAAACCATTTGACGTTTATGACGATTGGATTGCCATTCTTAATGATAACATCGTACGAGTGCAAGTAAGCACTTTGATATGGATGTGGAATCAAATAAAAGTTATGAGTACCTAGTGATGTTTATGGCTTTATGAAGACGTGTGCTTAAACCCCTGTTTTATGGGAGTATGTGAGCTTGAAATTCTAAGGCACCACACTAGGTTGCATGATAAATATGATGTTACGCAAAAAATTATTGATTTTGTATTATTTCTTAACCATTTTGTTTTTTATTAGGATCTCTGTGAAGTTTCCATGGCCTCATCTTTATCATTCCATGTTATAGGTAATTATTCCTAGGGCCATATTTGGGTTTGATTAGACCGGTAAGTACTGCTTAGCCTGAATTTTTATTTTTATAACTTGTCTATAGTACGCTTTAGTAAATAAATGCTTCAAACCATCAAACTGACTCGAGTCACCCAAGACAACTCAGGGAAACGGATGGAGAGTAGGTATCGAACATTCTAGGACGGCTCTTCTCTCGTGTTGGGCTTAGATAAAGCTTCTGTCGATATCATTTTCAGTTTATTTTCAAATGAGTGCTGACAATAGAGCACAATCCCAGTACTTACCCATTATATTTAGTCTGATCGACCTTTAATATTCCAAGTCCGTTACGGCATCCCTATGTAAGACGTTTTCCATTTCGAATACAAAAACTCGCATAATATCCCTACAGAAACCATTGGTCTGGAAGAAACACATCTCTGGTTTCTGATGTTTAAGAGGTTTAGAGGTTTAACACCACTAAATGAGGAGCATCGGAGCGACCGAGATCTTGCCTTTCACCACTTAAACATGGGCGCCTCCCCAACCCAGTACACCATATCTAAGTTTTGATCCTATGAGGGCGTAGTAAATTTTCTATCGTACATAAACCTTAGATTTGTATTGCTGACATACCAACACAAACAAGACGTACAGTAAAAAGAAGAGGACTAAGTTTGGAACCATGTGGAACCCCATGCTGCCATTTTTCCCCGAAATGTAATCAGTTAAAAAATTTCTGTTGGATCAGCCTATTATGGTCTAGTGCATCAAAAGCTTTGCTAAAGTCAGTGAACAAATCTAACACATGATATTAATCGACATGGAAGGTGCTTTCAACAACGCCACATTTGACGGCATGTGTAACTTGGCCAGGCAACAGCGCATATACGAATCGCTAATTTTGTAATCAGGAACAATGCTGGTGAATAGAGTACCTATTGCGGATGGTGACTGCAGCCAATATATGAAGGGTTGCCCCCAGGATGGTGTTCTGTATTCATTGCTATGGTGCATGTTGGTCGACTTATTGTAATTATTCTAATGTTGTAGAGTCTATTCGATTGAGACGTGATTGATGATTGGTGCACTAGAGATGGGCTTTCAGTCAATCCTCCCAAAACTGGAGTTGATTTCTTAACAAGAAAGTGGAAGACTGATCTGTGAAGCTAAATATTTGAGTGTCAGTCTGAATAAAGATCTTCTCTGGACTAAAAATGTCACGTCGAAAGATTACTGTCAGCTTTTTGGAAATGTATAGAAGATTTCGGTCGATTCTTTGGATCTGGCGGAGCAAGCTTTCATGAAAACGCCCCATTTTTACGTCGATCTCAGCAAACCTTAGAAGAAAATCCTAGGTAGGAGACATGCGTTGCGATTTATCGGCTAAGTATCCTATAACAGCGAAGTGCTTGCTTTACATCCCATTGGGGGTCACCCCAATGCATGGTAATCACGTTCTCTTCGATAAGGCATATGAGTAATGTCCGAAGTAAGACGTTAAAGTCGTACTAGATAATTCTAACGCCAGGATAGGAAAGGAAGACATCTTTGTTGGGAAAGTTGGTCAGCAGAGCTTACACGACACCACGTCTGGCAGCGGTCTTAGGCATTAACTTTGCTGTGGGACTAAATAGCAAGAACACGGTTTCACGATCTGAATGTACACAAGGGGACATGGCTGTATTCGGATCATGAAACGCTAAATCAAATTGATCACATTCTAGACATGTGAGCGCTCCAAGCAGTCAAAATTGACTTGGATAAACACCTTGTTGCAGCTAAAGTGCAAATGTCTGCAAGATACAATGTAGAAAAGCTGCAATCGCAATGGAATCTTCTCGGAACGCGTGTCCTGCAATCTGTCGACAACTCCTATACCACCAGCATCAAGTATCGAAGACCAATTACTGCCAACGGCTGGGTTTCACCCGACCACCACCAAGAAATTCCTGGTTTGATGAAGAATGCCGGCAAGCACATGCAACTAAACAAAAAGCGTACAAGCTGCGCTGCGACGAACAACAAGAGCCACTCGTGAGCCCTACGAAGAGGAGAGACGAGGAGAACATCGGCTTGTCCAGAAGTAGAAAAAAGAGGACGAAAAGCGCTCGATCGAAGATATTGAGAGGTCGTAGTCCAAGAATAACGCACGGAAGCTTCACCAACAGGTAAAAATAACGTGTCAAGACAGGAGGACCCGTATAGAAACCTAGAGATGAAAAGGAAAACATTGTAGTAGTATAACAGTCGATGCTAAGAATACGGAAAAACTTTTTCTGCAGCCATAATAGACCATTAGGCTTAGACGATGATAGCCAAAACGTCCGTCCACTTGATCAGAACGAAGTTGGGATAGCAGCATATAAGCTTAAATCCAACAAATCGGCTGAACCTGACGGCTTACCGGCCAAGGTATTCAAAGTTGCTGGAAATGACTTTGTGGGGAACATACACCAACTCATTTCAGAAGAGTGTATGCCTAATCCAACAAAAGAACCCCCTCAGCTCCGCCAAGGTCGGATACAAGATCAACTGACTAAATCTTCAAACTCCGGCAGAACCTGGAAAAAACTCAAGAAGTCCTAATGGATATCCATCATTTTTTCTTCGATTTTAAGGCCGCATTTAGCATTTATAGTGGCGACCTACTATAATACTATATAGAGCCCTGTCTAGTTCTGACATTTCTGCCAAGCTCGTCCGTCTATGCAGAATGACGATTGAGAACCCTCGAGGCTTCTTCAAACGCGGTAACGACATAACCAAGACGTTTGATGTCAAAAAAAGGTTTTAGACCAGGTGTCATGTGACTTCTTTAACATCATACCTGAAAGAATTATGCGGAACTCACAAGCTAACACTGGAAGCACGATCTTTCAAAAGTCTATACTGATGATATCGACATATCGTAATGGGAAAACACAGAGGGCTGTCACCGGTGGCTTCGCTAGTATTGAAACTGAAGCTATCAAAACGGGTTTAGCAGTAGATGAGGGAAAAACGAAGTACTATATATGCTGTCAACGAGAAGAGACACACAACAGCAAGGAATTGAACAAAATGTCACAGTCGAAAGGTACAATTTCGAGGTAGTAAAGGACTTTGTCTACCTTGGCTCTGCTATGAATTCTGCCAACAACACTTCAGCAGAAATAAAACGAAGAATTTAAATAAAATAAATAAATAAATAAAAGGCCCTATAAGACCTTGATTATCCCAGTCCTACTTTATGGAGCTGAAGCACGGATTCTATTGAAAGTGGATGAAAATATCCACAGTCGTTTCGGGAGAAAATCCTTCGATAAATATTCGGTCTCGTTTGCATTGATGGGCTTGATGACTAGAACATGCAGAACGAATGGACACCAATGCTCCTGCCCGTAGAGTCATCCAATCTAACCCAGAAGGACAACGTAGTAGAGGAAGACCTCATCTTAAGTTGAGCGAACAAATATCATACGAGTAGAAGGGGACCTCAACGGACTTGGAGTGTGTAACTGGAGGCAGTTCGCTAAAAAATGGGCCAGCTTAAGAGGCTTCTTAGTTACGGCCCCCAGGTTCACCTCGAACTATAACGTCACCTAAGTAAGCAAGTAAGAACCTGGTTTAGGACTGCCTCTATCTTCGTGAGAATGACTACTAATGGCATCTCTAGGCTGCCGGCAGATCAAACGAATACTCCTCGAGGTTAGTGTTCTTAGTAGGAAAAACTGTGGACAGCTTACTGGCCTCTTAACTACGCACAACGCGCTTTTGGTAAGCACATACGTAGACATGCAACCGCAATGACGAAATTTTTCTCAGTTTATCCACAAAATGGGTGTTTCACGGAAGAGTGAAATAAAGGAATTATCATCAAATTTTCAAACAAAACTTGAAGATGCTTCCTTCCCGCTGTTGCCAAGCTTAGAGAGAAGATAGTCTTAACTGTTTCGATCTCTCAGCACCGATCGTAGATTCATTATAAAGCAATGCGTCGAATATGTTCACATAAAGAAACTTACTCAAGAAATACATTTCCAAAAAAACATCTTCTCTATTTCCAGACTAGGTACAATATGAAGCTGCCAAACATTTCCTTCTGCACAACAGTAAGTTCAAAAAGTAATTAGTCAAAAATCAAAACTCTTACCCTTTGAAACCTTTTCATTAAACATTGCTGGACATGATAAGGAGAATGTCCTTATCTAAGATATGTAATCTGGACGGTACGGAACCCATTGTGACCATCAGAAATAAAAAAAATGCGTGCGGTATGCTGTCCATAGTCTGAATAAGCATTGTTTTCGACGCTGAGACCAAGAAAACACAGTTTTGCTCCAAAGTTACTCTCAACTATGATATTATGTCGGTGCAGCACAAGGAAAACACATTCGCTCGTGATACAATCCTCCGCATAATTTTGAAACTTTTCTGATTGATAAGCATTAATATACAGCAAAATGTGTGGCAGTTAGTGGCAGGAGATCTATTACTAATGGAGTTCTACAGCGTTTCTCTGGAAGCTTGTCAAGCGCTATGGAAATTCGGAAGTCCACTCTAGTTGCAAAATACCTTCCCTCAAACAGCAATTGCGCCGTCGTTAAGAAAGTGTAGCGGGAGAAGTAAGGTTTCCAGACCCCACAATAAGTCCTAAATCAGATTTTTGATTCAGTGAAAATGGCATCGCACTACTTTAGATAAGCAATAAGGCGTCATACAATGCCGAACCGCATATCATATTTATTTCTTTCAACTCAAAACACTTTTCACTTTTTTTAATGTCTGATAAATACCAACCTTCCCATGTTATCAGCGCAGCAAACAACCGAAACTAATCAATTGTTCATTCAAAAACTCATTATCGGGTCCTCCAAGAGGGTTTTCCTCAAAATATGATACAATATTCATGGATTAGAAAGCATAACATCTTCTATTGTTCAAATTGCAATCGAACACTGTTTGCACACCACATTCCATGTACTCGAACAATCGTCTCATCAAAGATTATTTTCCACAATACGAGGCGTAAATACATTTTCTGGGAACATCTTGTCATGTCTAGTCCTGACAATATAACACAATCCAAATAAACATATCTGTTTGTTCGCAAACAAAACAACGTGTGTGCATCGATTAATTTACAATTTTATTGCATACGACACCAGATACATCCGAAAGTGTTTTCGAATGACTAATTGATCTTGGGATCGCAATATTAGAAAACTATGTACCTGTTAGCCGCAACAACCGACGCCCGAATTTTGTTCGAAAACACCACAGAAATAAACTCGCCTATTTAATTTCAATTCCCTCATTAGTCATACAATTTAAGCGCGAACATAAGCAGGCATGTCACAGTAGTGGGGATGAAGAGAGATTGCGCGGCATATAAAAGTCACTGACGAGGATACACAGTATCAGTTTACACATTGACGTGAACGTATCAAGTCGACTATCAAGATCACTTGCTGTTAAGATTTTAAAAAGCCGATTCTTCAGAAAATTCTTTGAAAATGAATAAAACCTCGAACTCGGCCAACGCCTTTGTCCAACAAATCTACAATATCCCATCGTTGCATGCCAACTTCCAGAAGGCAAATCTTCATCTACAAATGGAAGCATCCAGCAATCTGCCAGGTGACTTCCTCCAAGATATCTGCAACTCGACAAAATCCAATTTGAACTTGGACACCTTGATGCCTTGTCATGACCTCACACCAGATCACGTGAATTCAGTAATAAACCAAGAGATGGCCAAGGTGATGGCTCAGTACAGTGCCGATGAAGAGGCTTTCGTCAACCAACAACTTAAAGACAATCCCATAGTTTGTGAACGACGACCATCAACAAGATCAGGTTCAGAATCCAGCTCCTCAAATCGGGACCCGCTGCAACAGCAAAGAGCAGAATCTTGTAGAAGATCACGAATTAACAACAAAATCAAGAAGGCAAAGTCCAAGTATCGTCACAAGTTTGTCACCATGAAGCTGGCGCAAAACGTCGCTACCTTAGAGTGCATTAGGGATGTTATTTCCCATGCTGAGGCTAAACTCCTAAGGAGTGGATTCAGTGAAGCTGCCCTAGAAAAACTGCGCAAGACAATGGGTATTGACAAAATGGAAATTGACAATTTAACCGAAATGACTAAGAACATTGTTAGCCCTACTGAAAAGTGAAAGCCTTTTTTGAAAATTATTTTTTACTTAATCGAGTATTTATTAGTATTTAATGTTGAGCCACTAATGTTAGTTGTCCTTATAAGCTGAAAGCGAAAACAAAAAGTCATAAATTGCAATTAGATTTAAGAAATACGTGTACACAAATAAAATGTATGAAATTGATTTGGAAACCTTTCATTTTACGACCTTTTAAACCTCGTTTTAATGCACAATTAGCACTAATTAAGGTTGAGATCTGTGCAATTTTCAAAAGATCCATCATGAACCTGAAGCAACCAATCAGTAACAGGTAAAGGTAAAGTAGTAAACAAAAATTTCTGTTAGTCTTCCAAAATCCGATGTATGTTTGATTCGCTATTAAGCCCAATATTGCCGGAGACACATTACAGCGCGTCAGCCAGTCTTAACCGGCTTTTTGCAATGACATTGAGCTAAGCAAGGATAATACAGCCCATTTTGAAACCATGAATGGGATCGCTGTAGGCATTGAGCCAATTTCTGATCAGCAATAGATCCGACATATCACTGATGGCTCTATAATAATAACTCTGTTTTTATTTCTGGCTGTTTTTAACTGTTAGGGTGTTAAGCGAATATCCACGGCATGTTCTTCGACTTGAGTTTGAAGATGAGATAGATGGAAATTTGCGTTTCATAGCACAGACATATTATTGAATGGTTGATTCAGCTTGACACTGACATTGTGCTGTTGGTTATAAGCCCAAAGAAGTTAGGCTGTGTAATCTAAGATAACTCGGTCCTGTTTCCCTAACCGAGCGCTTTACGTATTTCTGGTCTTGTTGTTTCCCCCTGTTTATACGACATCTTTGAAATGTGTGCTCATTGTTGCTTGAGTATTTTAAATGTCTAAAAGTAGCATTTTCTCTAGCATTATTTCGCATGCACAGCCGGTTGCAGTTCCTCCCTAATTGAGCAGACCACATGCGTCTTTCTCAGCTGCATTTTCTTTCGGTGATGGATTCCGCTCTCCATGTTCCAATCATCTAAACGATAATGAGACCGTGCAGTTGTTATTCATATCTTCTCCCTAACTGTCCATGAATGCAGACAGGGCAATAGATCACACGAAGCGCTTTTCTCTCGAAACGTACGAGTACATACTCCTCTTCATCTTTTATTTGGAAAAGCCCATGCATCTGGCGACTGACCCTTTTTAGCTCATTGTTTTTTTAAAGCGGTCGAGTGAGTGTTTCGCTACTCAATTTTCCTTTAATTAAAATACAGCGATTGGGAAGGGCTTATAGCCGATGTTGCGGAGGCTGGTGCTTCTAAAGTTGCCGGTCATTATCTATGTTGAATGATTCGATTTACCACTAAATTCTCCAGGTTTACGCTCGTCTTTTGTTCTTTTTATTTTCTGGTAAAATTTACGAACATCTTTCCTGCTATAATATCTCTCAATTTCCTTAATCTCGCACTTCTCGTGCTTATCTTTCTTTCCCTTTTTTCTTATCTGATAAGCCAGTGGCCATCCTTTCTTTTTTGTTCCTATAGAAGACGAGCCACTCTTATGCATCGCTTCTCGATATGTTTTCTATTTCTCTACATGCCCCGGGTGGAATCATATTCAAACAGCGGATTTCTTTTCTTTTTCTTAAAAAATGCTCTTCCAACCTTTCTTTCTCCCTTTCTAATCTATTTCATAGATCATTTACACAGGGAAAATTTCACCAGATTTGGAAGACCTCTTTTTTTTTAAATCCCGATACACAAAAAGGGATCAAAGAATTACGTGACCAATTATAGTCCCATTACTAAACTCTGTCATATACCCAAACTTTTTGAAAGCATTTTATACGAAGCCTTAAGCTGTAGGTGCAAGTCTTTTATTTGGCCTAAATAACATGGTTTTTTAAGAGGCAGATCAACTACCACAAACCTAGTTAAATTCGTGTCTGTTGCTCTTGCAGACTTAGAAAATGGCAAAGAAATCGATATTATCACTACTGATTTCACTAAAGCTTTTGATAAGTTATCTCAGCAATTGATCCTCTTTAAATTGCCTGTTTTCGGCTTTGAACATCTTTTATTAAAATGGATGTCTTTTTACCTGGTAAACTGATATTATAGTGTTAGGTTAGGATCCGCCCTTTCAGTTCCCTTTTGGGCCCCTCTAGGGTTCCACAAGGCAGACATCTTAGTCCCCCTTTCTTCATTCTTACTATTACCGATCTTGAGAACCGATCTTGAGAGGGTCATTAAACACTCTTCCCTTTCCGTGTACGTTGACGACACAAAATTTTCCAAAACTATTTCTTCTCCCCATGACTTCCCCCTTCTTGAAGAAGACTTCGACCGGTTTTCAATCTGGTGCCTCAAAAACTGCTTAGAGCTTATAAAGCCAATCTTTACTTTCTCTATGGTCAACCTATTCATCTGGTTCAATACCTTACCTTATTATTTGACAGGGAGCTTAATTTTCGCTCGGATATCGATAAGATGATCCTTGAAGCAAACTCATCACTTGGCTTAATTAGACGGTGATCCAAGGAATTTTCCAACCCGTATGTAATCAGATTTCTCTTTGTTAGCTTTGTTCGTCCCCTGCAATCAAGCTTGGTCCTCCTTTCAGAAAGTTCATGAATCAAGGGTTTTCAGCGTCGATTCTTCGGATTTGCTCTACATGGACTACCCTGGAACGAACCTTTAATCTTACTTGTCTATCAGGGCCGTCTCAAAATCATCAAATTGAGTTCCTTAGAAGAACGTAGGAATCTGGATGACATTCTTTTCATTCAACGATTGCTCTCAGGTTCCATCGACTTCTGATCTTTATCGGCAAAACACTGAACCAAGTGTGATTTCACAGCGTCATCATCATTGAAAGTTTTTACCATCCAAAGAGTTTTGCAAAGAGAATCGAAATAAATGGTAATCTCATAGATCAATGTTAGGGCTACCACCAGTAATATCAATTCCCAACCAAACTCCAATAATTTTTGGCGAGTGACCAAAGATGTATGTGGCATGGTGTTGTCCTGGTAAAAAACGGCACCTCTTCGATGAACCAATTCGGATCGCTTTTCGTTAATCGCTGTATTTAATCTATCCAGTTGTTGACAGTACGCATCCGAATTGAACGTTTGATTCCTTGGAAGAAACTCAAAATACATCACACCTTTCCAATCCTACCAAATTGAGAGAAAAATCTTCTTTTGGTGGATATCAGCTTTCGAAGTGGATTGTGCTGGCTCATCAAGCCTGAACCATGATCGTTTTCGATTGACGTTGCTCTAAAAAATCCATTTTTCATCTCCAGTGATGATTCGTTTCGAAAAAGGGTCGGATTCATTGCGTTTAAGATGCAAACCGCAAGCGTTGATGCGCTTCATTAAATGAATTTCTTTCAAATCATGTGGTACCCACATTTTTTTTTGCTATCTCTCGTAAAGTTACATGACGATCCGACTCGATTATGGTTTTAATTTGATCATCATTAAGCTCATCTGGTCGACCTGATCGTTGTTCATCTTTCAGTGAAAAATCTCCGGGACGAAATGTGTCAAATCAATTCCGGCACTGTCTTTTAACTTTTTAGCAACTTTTAAAGCAAAGTAAGACTGACAGCTAATGTCAAAAGGAAAAAGATATGTCACTGACAGAAGCCATTAAAAAATATGGCCAAAGACATCTATGTGTGAAATCGGCAATTACTTAGTTACCAACCCAATAGATCTTCTCCAATCCTTTTTTCCAAGCTTGACGTTATTCGCGTATTCGACCTTAACGTCATATTTAAGACAATGGGCGATTGTCTTATCAAGGAGCTTATAAAAGCAGTCCTTGGTATTCGTTTCATTGATTTTCTCGTGTGTTGTGTGTCGTTTGATACAGTGATACTGGAGCAAAAAATTATCAATACATTAAGTATTCATAATACAGAGTTCAACGATGCTCCATGTTGCTTTCATGTCCTCATATAAATGTTAACAGGAAAACGAAACACAAGCTACTGGGACTTTCGGCTCATATAAATATAATTTCCAAAGATACGAGGTTCAAAAGGAGGCAAAACGGGCAGACACAAGGTTTTATTTAATGCCTATGTCCTTAATTTGATGCATGTCTAACACCATTTAATTATTTCTCGCAAAATACGAGTATATCAAAGAATCACCCTTCAAAGTTTGCAGCACTTTATCCGGTTGCAGTTGAACTTTTGGTGGAAAGGTCCTGGTTGACTTTCGATGGATTCTGGTTCCTGGCCGATTGTTTCAGAGAAGGTAGAATTAGGGGATGTACCGGAAAGGAGGAAAGTATCTGTTGTTGTAAATACATATATTATCAATGGAGGAAGGAATTCTAGACCAATTTCTAAAAAGGGTATTTTCTTAGTTTTGACTTTTTCGGATTGTATCCTTACTTCTTCGTTTTGTTATGGAATTGCAAAATGTCGGCTGCTGAACATTTCCTAGATTTTATTCACTCTACAGAACTATTTTCTATTAAGTTGACTTGCCTTTTGTGCGCTCAAAATGAAGAGAAGAGACTGAAGCTCTAAAGTCTGACAAATGTGTTTCCAAAAGATCTAAACTTTCATCTTTATCACCGTTTTTTGATAATGTTGGCCTGCTGTAAGTTGGAGGAAGATTTTCCAATGCTGTAGATGTTCTGCTTCTAATAAAACATCCCATAATCGTGCCGAAAAGCCATCCGGTCACTCACTTGATTCCTTGCGAGGTTAATTTGAAATATCTCCACACAGGTGTATCGGAACTTTTCTCGTTTTTACGTTAGGCGTTTTTGATTACTCGAAGAAGAAACCTAATCAGGAAAATTGTGCACGATTACATGGATTGTTTTCGATTACGTCAAGCCACATCATCACAGCTCGTGTGAAACTTGCCTTCTTCACGACTTTCGCCATCTTTTTCTTTGGCCCACTCTGGTTGGACTAATTATACTTCGCTTAGCAAGAGGAAAGAGTGCAAAACTAACAAAAGGGTACTTTGCGTTGTTTGTTTGAATGGTGACATAGGATTAGCACCTGCAAGTCATCAATGACATATCCACAGATGCCTTCTTTATTGTCAGGAAGGTAAAATGTAATGTCTTCTACTTGGGCAACGGCACCAATTTCTAAGGTACGTTGGTACGATCCAAGGAAACAAATTGCAACAACATTGGCAGCTTTATGCATCAAATGGAAGTTAATTCCACCTCATATCCCTAACTTTGGAGGGCTTTGGAAAGCGGGGATCAAGTGAGTGGAACAACACTTCCGCCGAGTTGTAGGGAATAATATCTTAACTTTTGAGGAGATGTCCGCTTTGCTTTCCACAAATTGAAGCATTATTAAATTCTAGGGCTATTTGAACTATTTCTGACTCAGATTTGAATCCTCTAACTCCATTTCATATTAGAGCCCAGCTTTAGAGGTCCCACTCAATCGACTTCAATGATGGGAGCTCATACAAAATATTTTGCAAGGGTTTTGGTGTTGATGGCGCTCTGACTACCTATCTCCGCTTCAACAGCGCCTTAAATGGAAAAATGAGACCAGGAATTTTCAAACTGGTGACTTAGTTGTGGTTAAGGAGCTCAATATGTCACCATCCAAATGGGCACTAGGACAGATTGACGCACTTCATCCACATGGGACAACCAAATACCAGCATGGGCCTGATAAGGGCCATGTAGCAGATTACCTTTACCCTCGCATCGAGTTGGCTGTTATAAAACAGTCTCTTTGTAAGGGCAAAAGCACCTTTAGCTCTGGCCAGAGCAGCATCTACATTTTTGCCAAAACACAGAAACTGATCTAGCCAGATTCCAAGGTATCTGACTACATTTCGACAGGCAAGAGGCTGTCCGTGTTGTCCAATAATCGAGAACTTTCTCCAATTTTTTCTGGTATCCCTAGAGGCTCTAGACAGCGGCGTCCTAAAGAGAATGGTTTCCGACTTCTGAAAGTTGATTTTCAACTTCCAGTCATCGCAAAATCGTCTTATCTTATCGAAGTCACGCTGCAAGAGAGTATTAATGACCTCGATTTTTGGACCTGTTCTGTACGCTACCACATCGTCTGCGTACGCAATAGTATGGGGAAGTGAACCTATCAAGTCGCTTGTATAAATGTTAAATAGGATCGGCGAATTGACCGCGCCTTGCTGAAGACCATTTTTAATTTGAAATATTCCAACAGAAGTCACATCGCCATTTTTCACGATGAACTGTCTGTTGGTTAGCATATTATAAAGAATGCACAAGAGTGGTTTACTGATCCCCAGCCTAGTCAGCTTATAGAAAAGACCCTCTAACCATACGGTGTCGAAGGCCTTCTCCAAGTCAACAAGGCAGGCACCAGTGCACTGTTTCTTGCCTTTGTTCCATTGGATATCAGAAACCAGTTTAGACGCGGCATGTGAGATATCATGTCCCGCCTTAAAACCGAATTGATTATCCGGAACTATATGTTTGTCCTCAGCCCACCTAGACAGAGCTCTATTGATTACCTTTTCAAAAACCTTACTGATATTCGGAAGGAGACTTATCGACCGGAGATTCGCCGGATTGGATATATCCTTCCCCTTTTTGGGGATAGGTTGAACCACCGCCGTTTTCCAATGCGCTGGATAATGTGCATTATTCATTGCATTATTAAACAGGGTGGTGTAAATGTCCACCGCTTCTAGAGGAAGATGTCGAAGCACGATGTTCGGAATACCATCGGTCCCCACCGATTTCTTAGTCCTGATTGTGTCGAAGATCTCATGGAGTTCTTCCTTCGATATGAATGGGGGTAGGTCACCCTCTCTGGCAATGACATTATTGGCCATATTTTCGTCGCTGAACCGGGTGAAACCAGAGCCCTCGGATCGCCAGTTCCCTATTTCATTTCGAATGCAGAAGTCGTGCACCAAGACGCGATTGTCCAGGTCGTAATTAGGGCCAATGGTATCAGTGGCCTTGTATACTTCCTGGAAATTCGCCCCTATGGCCTTAACCTTCTCCTGTGGATCCTCGATCACAAAGAAGTCGTCATCATCAGCGGCCTCATTTGGATCAATACCTGCTATTGTCAGTAACCGTTCGTTGTCTGTTGTCCGGGCTATTTTAAGACACTGAAGGTCGTTTTGATTTTTTCTCCGTTCGTTCCACCGGAAGCATTCCTCTATCTAGATCAGAAAGGGTTGATCCAGGATAGATCAGCGGTGCCGTTAATCTTCCATGTCGCTCGGACAGCTGGGGACAGGCGACTCAACTACAACAGAGACGTCGCACACGGCAGTGTGGATCGCCTCAGGTTCAGTAGGGCGGTGGGGAATCGCGATAAGAGGGATGTCGTTCGGCAGCACCAGCATTTCTGGTGGTTGAATGATGGAGAAGATGCTTCGTCGTCGTTTCCGTCAATTACGGACCAGCCTCACTAATGAGGCAGAGCTGACCAATCTATTTGCCCAGTAAATAACGATGGCCAGCTTACATAGGTTTAGGTTAGCATTTAGGAAATATATACATGTACTGGTGTATATAAAGGTATATACTAGTATATGTATATTATTGTGCATAATGTCTTTGTGTCTGTATGTGTGTATTGTGTATATAGGTTAAGTAGACTAAGGTTTATTTTAAGTTAGATATTAAGTTTTATAAAAAATAAAAAATTACATCCACAGGCTAAGTTTTTTGTTAACAATATTTTTTCTTAGCTTTAAGTATAGTAAATAAAGATCCATAAAGAAAATGTTAATAAAGTCGAAAGACATAGTATAAGAATTTAGAGTAGCTTAGAGTGCCTGTGTGGGGCCAGTAAGTTAGTATAAGTTTGTTAAGTAATTTTAAGCTAGCATTTAAGCATTTTTTGTTAGTATGTAAGAGTTATTGATTAGAAAATAAAATGCGTTTAAAACTAAAAACTAAAAAACTGATTTTTTCTCCGAAATAGTTTGTTTATTTGCGGAAACATATTCGGGTTGCTGGTGTTTACAGCCCGAACCTTGTTGTTCCAATACAAACTTACAGAAATTCTGTAATTCTCTTTTATTAGCGTTTGAATATTTTTAATTGACGACTTCAGTGTCCTAATCTCCGGGTCTCGTCGGTCAGTTAACTGTCTGTACAAGTTTTTAAGTCTTGTCAGAAGTCTACTTTTCTGTCGGTGCAGTGCGTCAATAGTAGGATTGCGGAACAGGTCTTCGTTAGTCGTACGTCGATACCGCGGTATTGTAGTGGCCATAATTTGTTTAATTGTCTCGTCCATTTGTTTTAGGTAATTGTCGATCTCCTCGTTTGACAAATTCCTATTGGACGGTGGGCGGAGCGTGTTCAAGGAGAGTGCTCTTGTCAAGTTTGCGGAGAAGCGTGTCCATCGAGTCTTACTGTAGTTGTAAGAATATTTTTGGACAAACTCCTCCAATTCCACAATTTCGTTAGGAACTGTAATTTCGGTGCTAAAACCGCAATGGTCGCTGTCATACACGAATGTGCGCAGACAGTTTAGCGTTTGTAAATTCGTACCTGTCAGTCGTATACGTTCGTCGTACAGCAATAGATCCAAATAAGACCCGCCTCTGGGAAACGACGGGTTATCCGTCGCTTTAAGACCGAGTCTGTACATGACATCGTGCTGACCCCACCAATCGAGTAGTAGGTTCCCTCTAGTATTTGGCAAATTATTTCCCCAATCGCTGTGTCTAGCGTTGAATTCCCCGCCGATTATAAAATAATTCTCCCCCGATTCCAGCCTCAGAAGTCGAAAAAGCGTGTCGAGCTCTGTAATGAATAGGGTGGATTGTGAAGTATCAGGTGCATAAACAGCGGCCAAGTACAGCCGCTTTCCACTGCGGAGCGGGATGTACACGACGACTGCCTCCAACACCCGGAACCTGCGCAACACGCCCTTGTACACTCTGTGAAATTTTATACCTTCTTTAATGAAGATCGCGACACCGCCTCCACGTTTGGATCTGGGCCGGTTTCTTCTTCTTACGATATAATTATTGTACTCCAGTTTGTGCTTATCGGTTAGCTTAGTTTCGCTAGTGAAAAGCACATCAGGAGTTTGGTCTTGTAGCAATTTAAACATTGCGGCTCTTCGTTCAATCCTAATCAGTGAATTAACATTCACCGCAAGGACCTTCAAAGTTTGTTCCACCATGCGCGTACCCATTACGACATGTGTTGCGTTAGGCCCGGCAGCAGCGCGTAGATCTGGTCCACCCGCTTGGCCTGTTCTTGAACCTGCTTTTGCAGCTGAGCCATCTGCCCTTGGATTACGAGCAAGATGGCCAGCATGTTAGGTGCAGCTTCCGTTGTTCTCGGCGTTGGTGCCGGAGAAGCAACAGTCGCTTGCTGTACCGTAGCCCCCCCACCTGACGCCATTTGGGCGTAGGAAATTTGGGACGTGACGGCTGGTGTTTGAAACCTCACAGGTGAACGTTTGACCTCCACCTTCTGCTGCCGAGCCAGTTTTGCTTTCTTAATGTCAGCGAACTTAGGACAACCCCGATAGTTTGCGGTGTGTCCCACATTTCCACATAACACGCACGAGAGCCGCGACCTATCGGATGCTCCGTCAACACCCAGAGGACATTCTTCGGAACTGTGGTTCTTAGCGCACTTCACGCATCGAGGCTGCATTTGGCAGTTCGACGCGGCGTGCCCGAACCTCTGGCAGCGAACGCATTGTATAACGCCTTCGCTCCTTTTTAGTTTTTCCCAGTGAACCACCTGATAGTCTAGGACATTGATACTCCTTAGACCATCCAGACGGCTTTCGGGACTGAGTGGCACCAGGAAGAACGGCAGACTCCGTTTCTCCCGCCTAGCTCTAGCTGTGGTAAATGGCTTTACCCCTACAAACTTGAGTCCTTCGCACTCCTTCTCTTTGAGCAGTGCCAGGATCTCCTCAGGATCAGAAGACGGTTCCAACCCCTTCAGCAGCATAGATTGCCGCTTTTCACACTTCGGTGTGAATGAAAAGTGCTCCGTCGTCGTTTCCCTTAGGAGCTCTTTCACTTTCGCGTAGCCCTCCACTGTATTACAGTGGATGGCATGGCGATCGTTCCCCAATCTCTTTATATTAAAATTATTGCCAATGACCAACTTACACAGGTCCTTGGTTTCATTTACCTCTAAATTATAGGTGTTGATAGGAGGCACCTTCTCCTTCTTCTTCTTTTGCTGCTGCTGCTGCTTCTGTTGTTGTTGTTGCTGCTGCTGCTTATGTTGTTGTTGTTGTTGTTGCTGCTGCTGCTGCTGCTGCTGCTGCTGTTTTTTCAGCTGCTGTGGTTTCAGCTTTTGTTGTTTCTGCTTCAGCTGGTTTTGTTGTTGCTGTAGTTGTTGTTTCTGCTCTTGTGGCTTTTGATGTTGGGAGCTCTCTGCTTCAAGTTGCTCCCTCTGCCTGCGTGCAGTTTGCCTTTGCTTCATAGCAAGCATTCTCTCTGTCAGCTTTTGTATGCTGATGTTCATTTCCTGTATTTGCTCCTCCTCATCTTCCGATTCGGATGACGCTAGAGAGGCAAAGTTGTTATTGCCCCCCTCATAACGGACCTCATCTGCTGTTTCAACGGTATTTATCCTTTTTTTTCTTATGTTAGGAGGGGTTTTCAAACTCCCCCTCCTTTTAATGGCTTTAACGGCACTGGCAACACTAATACTGCCTTTTCCAACTCCCGTTATGGGAAGAGCGGAGTGCTCTTCACCATCCATCACGTGTTTTGTTAATTGTTTTTGTTTTGTTTTAATTACACTTTGTGTAGAACGAAGAGAAAAAAAAAAAAGAACAGAATTTCCAAGTTTGACGTGGGGGATCGAACCCGTATCCCACGCTTCGATGTCCGACGCCGCTAGACGCTGGGCTACCAAGTGAATTAAAAAAAATCACAGCTAATTATGTTTACAGCTAAACTGAATTACTTATGAAGAAGCCGAATCACGTCAACACGTCTGTCCTCTGTCGAGGTCTATGAACGACTCCTTCAACCTCTTTGTACCAAATAGAAAATGACAATAGAAAATGACAACATCTATACAACTATTCTACTCACAGGATTTAAACCGTTACTGTTGTAAAGGTAAATTTAACCCGCAAAAAACTTCTATTGAGGGGAGAGCGGAAAAATAATTCAGTTAGAAGAGAATGGGATTTATACGAAGACCGTCTGTAGACAGTCTTAGGGGTTTAAGGGTTAAGTATATCTAAGCAGTATTGTAGAGCCAGAGAGTATGCCATAAATGCAAAGAAAAATAATAATAAAAAACAAAAACAGAAAAGAAAAACAATATTGTTTAAATAGCATACTAATAGGCGCTACCATGGGCTACTAAAAAGATTTTCAGAGAGTTTCATAGGTAAGCAGATTTCGGCTGGAGATGATGTGAGCGGATGAGACGATGTCCGATCCTTGGGGAAATCCTGAAGACGGCCATCGGATTTCCAGGTTGGGAGGGAAATGGCCAGCGCTGATCAACACAACAGCGCCCCTCAGCATCGTAAGCATCCGTCCATTATTATGGTTTGTATAAATGATTTATGTTTTTTTGTTGTAGTAGGTCCTGTCAAGGAGTGAGGACAAGAACCGCCC
The DNA here is from genome assembly GCA_949129095.1 of Volucella bombylans. NCBI lineage: Eukaryota > Metazoa > Arthropoda > Insecta > Diptera > Syrphidae > Volucella > Volucella bombylans. The sequence continues at coordinate 150,748,649 of OX422143.1, forward strand.
ATCCGGCGAGCCTAGCCGTGCCTCGCAAGCATGCCACGCTCCTCACTCTGAGACATCCTTTCTATTCTTTTAATTTCCTTTCCCAGTCCGGTCCACATCCTGATTTCCTGTCATCTTCCCATCTCCAACGCCCTCTATAATCTTATATTTCCACTGAAGCCATCCTACTCAAACCATTTTCTTCCTTCCTTCCTACCTTCAACCCTCTTAGAACCCTATTATAACAACCATGGCAGAATGTCGTCGTCAAAATCAAAACCATCAGCATATGTTACTTCATCACCAGCAAGTAGTTGACTGCATGGTAAGTTGAATCTTCATCCGTCAATTCTCCATATGCATTATTTGGCGGTAGCAAGACTATTGTGGTCGGTGCCGAATTCGATTCTTCTTCTTCCAATAAAGCTAGGATTTCATCCAAATTTATGTTTCTACAAAACAAAGCAGACATGAACTCTAATCTCTCCATATGGGACACCAATAAGAAAACTTTCATTTTGCAAAACCCATGAAGAAATTCATAAATCTTACAAAGGCAATAAATAACGTGACGTTTAAAAATGCATTTTTTGATACGAACAAAGATGACCTTGTACGAGTGGTTTCTGTTCGTACCAAAAATGGCATTTTTAAACGTCCAATAACAAAGCTGGTTCCTGAAATTCCTTCACAGTTACATAACCCAGACTCTCCTACTACTTTTCTCATATGAGGGACACCTGCATTTTGAATTTTTTTTAAATTAATTCAATTATTTGAATCTAATATCTGAGGTTAATTCAATTCCTTTGAATATTGTGATAACCACTTAAATGTGAGCAGCGACATCAAGACCAGAAGATGTCGATACTGGAATAAAAAGTCTCGACTGGAGAGTGGAATCGAATTTTCTAGCAAATTGAAAATTGTATGGGACGCTGGATGGCGAGGATTGTTCTCGAAGTATGTCATTCGAGTATAAATACCAGCATCCCCAAGGTATGCAAATCAGTTCTAAAGTGAAATTTGAAGTGTTAATTAGAAGAAGTGATTAAGTGGTTTAAGTAAAAGATAAGAAAAGTATAAGCGGTTGAGAAATTGGATTGTACTGAGAGAAACAATTAAATAGTGAATTGTAACTGTACTGAATAAAGGGATTTGTATTGAAAAGAATAAGTTCTATTATTTGTACCCACACAAACATTTTACATTGGTGTCAGAAGTGGGATAGGACTTATTGTGTGTAAAAAAAAAAAGTGTTTTCTGACTATTTGAAAAAGCTAGAATGGGTCGAAAACCAGTTGACCCTCGTCCAACTCAACAAGAACAAGAGAAGCCTCAGCGCCAGTGGAGGAAAAAGTGACCTGGTGCTCAGACTTCAGGAGGCTTTGAACAACGAGGGTCATGATCCTGATGCATATTCCTTTGATGTTGACGAGGATGAACAGACAAGTACCGGCAATGACATGGCTGCAATGATGCAACTCCTCTTATTAAAAATGGACGAACAAAAGAAAAATCTGGAAGAACAAAAGAATAGCCTCGAACAAAAGCTGGATGAACAAAAGAAAAATCTAGACGAGCAGAAGAGCAGCATTGAACAAAAATTCAACGAAACAACCAACAATCTGCACGGTCTTCAACAGAGAATGGATGAACAAAAGAATAATCTGGAAGAACAAAAGAACATTCTCCAGCAAAAATTCGAAGAAATCGATGACAAATTTGAAAGAATAGAGAAGAATGTTGGCGAAAAATTCGAGGAAATGGACAGCAAAGTTCAGCAACTGGCAAAAGAGCTCGACACAGTGCGAAAACAGAAACTGCGAGAATGTTCTTTAAGCGGTCCAAGGAGAAAAGATTTGAAGCCTCCCTCATTCGATGGCCAGACCTCATGGTCTACTTATAAGAAGCAGTTTGAAATGGCTGCCTGTGCAAACGACTGGGACAATGAGGAAAAGTGCTTTGCCCTAACAATGGCCTTGCACGGTCCTGCAGCAGAATTGTTGCAAACAGTAGACATCGAAAAGCATAAAGATTATGTGACTTTAGTACAGGCTATAGAGAAACGGTTTGGGGATAGCCACATGCAGGAGGTCTACAAGGTCCAATTGCAAAGCCGAACGCAGCGAAGAGGAGAAACACTGCAGCAGCTCCAAGCAGACGTGAGTAGACTTGCACATATGTCATACCCCACCGCAGGCCAGGAAATTATCGACGAAATGGCAAAAGATGCATTTATCAGGGGAATTGCAGATTCGAAGCTACAGTCAGCAGTAAGGATGGCCGGGAAAAGAACCCTTGCTGAAGCACTTGCCTTCGCTCTGGCGATGGAAGCAGCCAATCAGGCTTCCAGGGGAACACATTTCGTCAGGGAAGTAACATCTATCGAATGCTCCTGCACAAAAATTAGTGCCGAGGAACGAGATACTCGACGGGATAGACGGATAATGCGCTGCTGGAATTGCAATAAAATAGGACACCTTCAAAGGCAGTGTAAAGAACCGGTGCGACGAAAAGACTGCCCTCACTGTGGTGGCAAGCCAATAGAGGAAGAAACTAGCAGAAACAGCTATCAAGAAGCCGGTCAACCTTCCCGAAGCCATCAGTCGGGAAATGCTTAAGCACCAACTTCGCGGGGCAGAAGTTGGTAGCAGGAGTCGACGGCCCCAGGACCATCATCCAAGTCTCGCTGGCAAAACGATGCAACGAAAGCCTTCTAGTAGAAGTAGTCAGTGGAAAAGAAAAATGGATGGCAACAATAGACACCGGTGCCACGGCCTCAATCATCAGGAGGAATCTTGTGCAGAAGTCTTGGCTGCATAACACTAGCAGTTGCAGCTTGCGAACAGCTACAGGAGCAACGATTAAGGTATATGGTGAAGTCCGCATAAAAATCCAACTGGCCGGAATAACATTCACTCACGCGTTTCTGGTAGCTGACATATGTGACGAGTGCATCATTGGTACAGACTTCATGAGAGAACATGGACTTATAGTCGACTTGGGGGCACAAACCCTGAAATACGGAAACATGGAGATACCAATGATAAACGGAAACGCCAATACCACAGTCTCAAATGTCGTTATCTGCAGCAATCAGAGTCTAGAGCATTCGTCAGAAGCAATTTTGTGGGCAAAAGTGGAAGGTGGTCCTGGAAGCCACCGATTCTATTTGATGGAGCCAGAAAAGAGAAGAGACTTCATGGTGGGAAAGACCTTAGTGGAGCCAAAGAACAACATGGTCCCTGTAAGGATTCTAAATCCAAAGACATTCAGTGTAAAGGTGAAAAAGGGGGAAATAGTGGGAAAATGCGTACCTGTTGAGGCTATATCGACCACAACGGGAATAAAGGGTGCAAAACCGATCACAACAGTTCAGAGCATAAAAATCAAGAACAAAATTCTCAGCCTCTGTAATCTGGACGAAGATCAGCGAATCCTGGCAGAAAAACTAATCGGTGAGTACGCTGATGTATTTGCTACACAAGACGGAGAATATGGACGTACGCATATTGTTCAACACCACATTGACACCGGAGCCGCTCGACCAATCCGTCAACCTGCAAGGCGTCTTCCATTGGCAAAGCAAACAGAAGTTGCCGAAATGATGTCGAAGATGAAAGCTGAGAGAGTGACTGAAGAATCGCAAAGTCCGTGAGCATCTCCAGTGGTCCTCGTGAAGAAGAAAGATGGCAGCACGAGATTTTGTGTAGACTACCGATGTCTCAATGATGTCACTAAAAAGGACAGCTACGCACTTCCGAGAATCGATGACACTTTGGATATGCTTTCTGGAGCGAAATGGTTTTCAACGCTTGACTTGAAGAGCGGTTACTGGCAGGTAGAGATAAATCGTGCGGATCGTGAGAAAACTGCCTTCACTACAGGAAGCGGTCTTTGGCAGTTTGCAGTGATGCCGTTTGGACTGTGCAACGCTCCGGCCACCTTCGAGCGATTAATGGAACGAACATTGCAAGGACTCACCTGGAAAACCTGCCTAGTATATTTGGACGACGTTATCGTCATAGGTAAGACGTACAAAGAGCACCGCGAAAATCTAAAAGAAGTGTTTGAGAGGCTACGAAGTGCTCATTTAAAGCTCAACCCAGAAAAGTGTGCCTTGTTTCGTCCGGAAGTAAAATATCTGGGTCACATTATATCAGCGGAAGGAGTAAGAACTGATCCTGACAAAATCGAAGCCATGAAAAGTTGACCTTCTCCAAAAGATAAACACCAACTAAGAAGCTTCTTGGGACTCGCCACGTATTACAGAAGGTTTGTAAAGGATTTTGCTGGCATTGCAAAGAGCCTGCATCAACTTACAGAAAAAATCCGACAGTTCAGGTCGTCTGGAGAATGCGAAAAAGCATTTCAAGAACTGAAGCGACAGCTGTGCAAAGCCCCCATCTTGGGTTACCCCACGCCCGGAAAAATGTTCATCGTGGACGCAGACGCTAGCTGTGATCTCCCAAGTTCATGACGGTCAAGAGAAAGTGGTCGCATATTACAGTAAAGTACTCTCCAGACCTGAACGCAACTACTGTGTAACCCGGCGCGAGCTTCTGGCTTTAATTCTGGCTACGAAGCATTTCCATAAGTACCTCTACGGACAAAAGTTCATTCTCCGGACAGACCACGCAGCTCTGAAATGGCTACTCCAATTTAAGAACCCTGAAGGCCAAGTTGCAAGATGGATCGAGCAGTTGCAGGGCTACGACTTTGAAGTGCAACACCGCAAGGGAACACTCCACTCAAATGCTGATGCTCTCTCTCGTCGACCGTGCGGAGTAAAATGCGAACACTGCAATCGTAAAGAAGCAAAAGAACAGGCAACTATCCAAATGATCAGGACTGAGCCAATAGAGGGTTGGAGTATATACGAAATCCGTTCCTTCCAACAAGCAGACAATGACATCGAACCAATATTGGCCTGGAAGGAACACGAGGAAAGACCAAGCTGGCAGCAGATATCAGATCGGAGCCAAACTCTGAAGGCATACTGGGCACAGTGGGACTCGCTTTTTGTGCAAGATGGATTGCTGAAGAGAAAATGGGAAAGTGCAGATGGGACAACATCTCGTATGCAGCTAATTGTGCTACGGTCCAGAGTCAACCAAGTACTCCATGAAATACATGACGGAATCTCAGGAGGCCATTTGGGAATAAACAAGACGTTGGAAAAGGTAAGGGAACGTTTCTATTGGCTAAGCACTAAACAAGATGTCGAGAATTGGTGCAAAAAGTGCATAAGATGTGCAGCTACCAAGGGTCCAAAAGTAAAGCCACATGGACAAATGCAACAATACAATATCGGAGCACTGGGCCGTTTCCCGAAACCTTTAATGGAAACCGATATACTCTCGTAGTCATGGATTACTTCAGTAAGTGGCCGGAAGTGTTTGCCATCCCTAATCAAGAGGCTAAGACCGTAGCCGAACAGATAGTCAACAACTGGGTGAGCAGATTTGGGGTCCCAATGGAGCTGCACTCTGATCAAGGGCGAAACTTTGAATCAAAAGTCTTCCAGGAAATATGCCAATATTTGGGAATAAGAAAGACAAGGCAACGCCACTACACCCTCAATCTGATGGAATGGTCGAGCGATTCAATCGGACCTTGAATGAGCATCTATCTAAGGTTGTCAGCAACTGCCAGCGGGACTGGGATCGACACATACCCCTCTTCTTAATGGCCTACCGAAACGCGGTCCATAGCTCAACAGGGCACACACCATCCGAGATCTTATTTGGTCAAACAATTCGGTTGCCAAGTGAAGCAAAATTCGGATCCCCACCGACGGAGCCCAAAGAGGTGAACGAGTACGTGAATGACTTACGCAGCAGGATTCGTAAATTGCATGAAGACACCAGAGAAAAGATGAAGCTAGCAAGCAGCCGCATGAAAACTAGGTACGATACGAGGGCGGGTCAATAAGTCCGTGACTTTTGGAATAAAACACAGATTTTTTGATAAAAAAATAATTTTATTTTTCAACGTCTCCCTTGAGCTCTATACACTTTGTCCAACGCTTCTCCAATTTTTTTATCCCTTCCAAAAAAAATGATTTGTCGAGGTCCTCAAAATAGGCCTTTGTTTGCGAGATGACTTCATCATTGGAGTCAAATCTTTTTCCACCAAGCCATTTCTTCAGGTTTGGGAACAAGAAGTAGTCGCTCGGAGCCAAATCTGGAGAATAGGGTGGATGAGGGAGCAATTCATAGCCCAATTCATGGATTTTTGCCATGGCAACTGCACATGTGTGCACCCTTGCATTATCTTGGTGGAAAAGAACTTTTTTCTTGGCCAAATGAGGTCGGTTTTTTTTCAAATCGTCATTGAATCGGTCCAATAAGTTGGCATAATATTCCCCATTGATTGTTCTTCCCTTTTGAAGGTAGTCAATGTGGATTAGAAACCCACTGTTTTGAGTGTTGTTTGTTCTCTGGTGTGTTGTGATGGATCCATGTTTCGTCCACGGTTACAAAACGGCGCAAAAACTCCTCCATATTGCGATTAAACAACGCCAAACCTTCCTGTGAAGTGAAGCACACGAAATTCACTTTTTTCCATTTTCTCCTCAAATTAGTGAGTAGTCTGATAAAAATAGCTGTCAAACACAAACTAACTGACGCAGCAAGTTTAAATTTTGACAGGAGTCAACTGACAGATGCCTGTTGACAGGAGCAGTGTTGCTGTTTCAGTAAAGAGGTCAGAAATTCAAAAAGTCACGGACTTATTGACCCGCGCTCGTATCTTAACTTTTGAGGAGATGTCCGCTTTGCTTTCCACAAATTGAAGCATTATTAAATTCTAGGGCTATTTGAACTATTTCTGACTCAAGGCTGAACTACATTCGGCAAAAAGTAAAGTGTGTGCACGAAAATGTTTTGTCTCTTTTTTCACAATTACAAATCTGTAGTTTTCTCTCAACTTTTCAAAAAGTAATTTACTTGAAAGTTGGAGTACCCCTTAACTTTCAAGTATTTTACTTTTTGAAAGTTCAGAATGAACTAATACATTCACAAAAAAAAAGTATTAGTTCCTGATTTCATACTGAGATGGCTGTGATGTGCGCAGATTTTAAGCAAACAACACTAATTTCTGTCAGATTTTCAAAGTGTTGTTGTCATTGCACGTCACATCAAAGCAAATAAAATTCTTTTTGTTTATGATTTCTAAAAGCTTTCAAATGTAAAAAAATAGCTTTTTAGGTCAGTTTTTTACTACCAGGAGGCAGATGCGTATGTGTGTGAGCTTTCACTTTTTCACTTTTTGACTTTTTTGCCGAATGTAGTTCATACTTCAGATTTGAATCCTCTAACTCCATTTCATATTAGAGCCCCGCTATCTAGAGGACCCACTTATTTTGCAAGGGTTCTGGTGTTGATGGCCCTCTGACTAACTATCACCTCTTCAACAGCGCCTTAAATGGAAAAATGAGACCAGAAATTTTCAAACTGGTGACTTAGTTGTGGTTAAGGAGCTCAATATGCCACTATCCAAATGGGCACTAGGACAGATTGACGCACTTCATCCGAACAAAGATGATCTTGTACGAGTGGTTTCTGTTCGTACCAAAAATGGCATTTTTAAACGTCCAATAACAAAGCTGGTTATTCTACCTTGTTCCTGAAATTCCTTCACAGTTACATAACCCAGATTCTCCTACTACTTATCCCATATGAGGGACACCTGCATTTTGAATTTTTTTTTAAATTAATTCAATTATTTGAATCTAATATCTGAGGTTAATTCAATTCCTTTGAATATGTTGCCTAGTTACGAACAAGAAAAAGTAGCAATATTACGTGGTTTATTTTCGCATTTAGTGCTTTTGACTGAAGTGAAGTCAATTTGTAAAACAATGTCGTCAAGAAGGTAATTTTGACATGGTTTTAACTTTAAATGTTATAAATAGTATTTGGGCAATTCAATGTTAGGATGTCACGTTATTTATTGCCTTTGTAAGATTTATGAATTTCTTCATGGGTTTTGCAAAATGAAAGTTTTCTTATTGGTGTCCCATATGGAGAGATTAGAGTTCATGTCTGCTTTGTTTTGTAGAAACATAAATTTGGATGAAATCCTAGCTTTATTGGAAGAAGAAGAATCGAATTCGGCACCGACCACAATAGTCTTGCTACCGCCAAATAATGCATATGGAGAATTGACGGATGAAGATTCAACTTACGAGTACCATGCAGTCAACTACTTGCTGGTGATGAAGTAACATATGCTGATGGTTTTGATTTTGACGACGACATTCTGCCATGGTTGTTATAATAGGGTTTTAAGAGTGTTGAAGGTAGGAAGGTAGGAAGAAAATGGTTTGAGCAGGATGGCTTCAGTGGAAATATAGGATTATAGAGGGCGTTGGAGATGACAGGAAATCAGGATGTGGACCGGACTGGGAAAGGAAATTAAAAGAATAGAAAGGATGTCTCAGAGTGAGGAGCGTAGCATGCTTGCGAGGCACGGCTAGGCTCGCCGGATGGGCGGTTCTTGTCCTCACTCCTTGACAGGACCTACTACAACAAAAAAACATAAATCATTTATACAAACCATAATAATGGACGGATGCTTACGATGCTGAGGGGCGCTGTGGTGTTGATCAGCGCTGGCCATTTCCCTCCCAACCTGGAAATCCGATGGCCGTCTTCAGGATTTCCCCAAGGATCGGACATCGTCTCATCCGCTCACATCATCTCCAGCCGAAATCTGCTTACCTATGAAACTCTCTGAAAATCTTTTTAGTAGCCCATGGTAGCGCCTATTAATATGCTATTTAAACAATATTGTTTTTCTTTTCTGTTTTTGTTTTTTATTATTATTTTTCTTTACATTTATGGCATACTCTCTGGCTCTACAATACTGCTTAGATATACTTAACCCTTAAACCCCTAAGACTGTCTACAGACGGTCTTCGTATAAATCCCATTCTCTTCTAACTGAATTATTTTTCCGCTCTCCCCTCAATAGAAGTTTTTTGCGGGTTAAATTTACCTTTACAACAGTAACGGTTTAAATCCTGCGAGTAGAATAGTTGTATAGATGTTGTCATTTTCTATTGTCATTTTCTATTTGGTGCAAAGAGGTTGAAAAATTAATTTTGAATTTTGTACAAATTAAATTAATAAAAAAAATACTTTCCAATAAATAAATCAACACGGGAAAATTGTTGGTAAGTAATGAGGTGTTATATTTCCATATTTTGTTTTTTGTTTGATTTGAGAAATAAAAAAAATTTGTGAGAATCGTGTTTTTGTGAAGACCGTCTCCAGACGGCTTTAGTGGCTTAGCTATGAAAAAATTGTCCACCCATGTGTTATTGGTTCTGTGTTATTTTATGAGTGTTATTTTGTTTTGTTTATTAGAATTAAAAGTTATTATGCTTTTTTTTAGTAAAATAATAATGTCTCGTCGAATTGATAGAAACAAGGCTTGTGGTAAGACAAAAAAATAAATCTATCTGCCTTGAATGACGAAGAAATTGCAATATTGATGGATGCATATGTATCCGATGATGATTACGAAGTCTTCGATGATGACATTGGAGATCCGGATCACTGTTGTGATGAAATCCAACCTGAAGACAGCGCAATGATTCGTGACTGCTTGCAGCTCATGGATACTTCATCATTTGTCAATGCTGTTAATTACCGTAAGTGTCAAGAGAAGTTGTAAACGAAGAAGTGGCAAACCCTGAAGCTCTAATCGAGCTTGCCTTATCACCAGCAACGCAACAAGAACAACAACCGGAAGTGACAACGCCGTTTAAGCCAAAGAAAAGGGCTCGGTCGCCGTTACCTACCGAACAAGCTTCAGGCCCTTCAATTATGCCATCAGCTAGTGGCTTTAACGGAGGTGGATAGTATTTTTAAAAAACATTATCCCAAAATAAATAACTCGTCTTTGTTTCATAATATATCATTTAGATCTAGTAAATATCAGAAAGGATTCATCGGAATTCAAAGACATTTTATGGCGAAAAATATGCATGCAGCTACATGTGAATGAAGTTGCATTTAGAGGGAAACTGATTTGCCACCTGAAATAAAAAAACTTCAAACACCTTCTGAGTTTTTCTCATATTTCTTCACCGACCATCTTATCGATATGATATCCCTGGAAACAAATCGGGCTGCTACTCGTATCATAGAAAATGTCAACACCCAATTGAAGATTGACAAACATGGACTTCGAAGGTATATATTGGAGTTCTGATTTTTATGTCGATTTTTCTTTACCCAAACATCGAAGCTCACTGGAGCGAATAAGGGTTTTGACACATACCTGATTGTATGTCAAAAAACAAATTTGAGCAAATTAAAAAATATTTATCGCTAAACGACGAGTCTAAACGAGTAAAGAAAGGTGGTGTTGGGTACTATCCCATTTTTCGTATAAGAAAAGTTGCGACTTATTTGATTGAGCGGTTTGATTCAATGCCAAAGAATGCTCGTTTGTGTGTTGACGATCAAATGTGCTCGACTAAAATGACGCATCACTTGAGGCAGTATTTGCCAGACAAACCGCATCCATGGGGTATTAAATTCTTTTTCTTATGCGGCAGCAACTGCTACTCGTACAGATTCGAAATTTATACAGGAGCAAAAAATTACGACATAATTTTGCCTGGCACTCCAGACAGACAACAGGGAATGTTGTCATCAGATTGTCACAAAGTATTACAAATTTTGTTAACCATATAATATACTATGTGGGGTGAAAAGTAACCTCCTTAACTGACAGAATGCGCTGCTACTGCAAAAAAGGTTATGGTGCCTTGAAGTCCGTTCATATTTAGGCACACATGCCAAATTTCGCTGCGATACTGTCTTTTGTTTTGTTTTGACAGCTGATTATTGTTGACGTGTTTGGCATCATGTAGAGTATGGACAAAAACGATTTTCGTTCTCTCATAAAACATTATTTTTTGAGATGCAAAACGGCGAAGCAAACAAAATAAAAGTCGGATAAATATTATGGGGCTAATGCTCCATCAGATTACACCGTCCAATATTGGTTTCGAGAGTTTCGAGGTGGCCGCAACTCCACTACCGATCAAGTCCGCAGCGGCAGACCCTCCGATGCGGTTACAGAGGACAATGTCAAAAAAATACATGAAATGGTGTTGGCTGATCGGAAAGTGAAGGTGCGCAAGCTAGCAGATTCCACAAATATTAGTACTGAGCGCACACGCCATATTTTGGGCAATATTCTGCAAATGAAAAAGTTATCCTGCCGCTGGGTGACGCTCATGCTCACTCCTAACCAAAAACACGAACGCGAGAGCGCTTCGAAAGAGTGTTTGGACTTGCTGATGCGGAATCGGGCGGACTTTTGGCGTCGATTGGTAACTGTTGATGAAACTTAGATCCACTATTACACACCAGAGAACAGAATGAGTGCCCGGCAATGGACTGAAGCCGGCACGAGTGCTCCGAAGCGGCTGAGAGAGGCTCGATGGGTCGAAAAGGTTATGGCGTCGATTTTCTGGGACTGTCATGGCATACTCGTCGTGGACTACCTCGAAAAAGGATAAACCATCAACAGCGAGTATTACTGTGCATTATTCGAGCGATTAAAGGCCGAAATCTCTGCAAAACGGCTTCACAGGAAGCGAAAAAAAATTTTGTTTTTGCAAGACAATGCGCCGGCGCACAAGAGCATCGCAACCACGGCTAAAATCAATGACTTACGGCTCCAATTGCTGTCGCATCCACCGTATTCGACCGATTTGGCTCCCTCGGACTATTAGCTGAAAAAAAGCAGCAAGAGGTTATTCGACAGAATACGTCGGATCCGCTTACGGTTTCGATATTACCACAGTTCTTTGGAAGGACACGAAAAATGTGAAACTATGCTCAACGTATGTTGGTACAAATCCGTTTTTGAAAACTAATTTGGTTAGCCAGCCATCGAAAATTGCTCGCTAAAATAAAAAAAATTTCTTATTTTATTATTATTATTTTTTTTTTTTATTGTAACTATATATATGCTTAACATTTAATTTTTTGTTATATTATTAAAATATTAATTTATTAGCATTTTGTTAGATTATATATTATTGCCATATCTTAGTACTATAAAAGACAAAGTCTTATCTGTACAGTTTGTATTATCCAATAAATTGAAATTGAAATAAAAGATATGACGATGTATGAATTTCGCTTGAGCATTGCCAAAGAACTCTGTGCTGCTGCTGAAGAAAGATATGTTGGTCGTACATCGAATGCTGCACAGACAACTTCCAGCAACCATGTTGGGAAAAAAGCTCCGGTGGCAAGTGTGAGATTTGATGGAACCAATCATTTTCCAGAATGGGGAACGAAAAAACCTTGCAAATTGTGTAAAAAATCCCATACATACACATTTTGTACCAAATGCAATATTCATTTATGTTTTTCGAAAGTAAAAAACTGTTTTAAAACTTATCACACAGAACAATAATTTGTAATTTTGTAATGAATAAAAAATTTATTTTTGATTTTAATCATATACATAGTATTTGTAATATTTTTTTGGAGCTAACCACTATAGACCGTCTATAGACGGTCTTCCCTTTCTCCTCGAAGTGTCCTTCAAATATTCTTTCTCCTTTCACCTTTATTAAATGTTTTCCCGTTTTTTTTTTTCTTTGATTTATTTCACCATATCTATGCATAAATATATATATATATTTTTCTAACTTTCTCACTGTTTTCTAATACGTATTTGTGTCTTTATTACTTTTTTTTGTATTTTGGCTCGCTTAAGGTAGCCCTAAACGACAAGCATGCTCGCCGAACATGCTCGTGATCGCTATTTAAATTTAAATTTATATTTAAATTTAAATTTATATAAATTTTTTTTTTGAGGATATCTGCAACTTGACTTGTTGCAATCACTGCACTTGGTATTATGGCGTGATGCGTTTAGTTCTCCCTATTCCAACGTCTTCATATTCTGTTGCTTTATGTATCATCATTTAGTTACCCGTTCCCACTAACACAGGCTTATTCATTGTAGGCAATCGGGGTTCTCTTCTGAATAGCTTATTGGATTTTTTAAGCTATTGCCCCCTACTTTACCCACTGTCAAAAAAAATTGTTGGTTCTAAGCCTTGCTGGGGTGGCACCACCTTCTTATTTTCTTCGAAAATCGAAATTCATTCGAAGTTCGAATTCCTATCCACACCATCTTGGTTCTGGGTTTGACAATTCTCAAACAAATTAAATTGTTTTGTTTAGATAGTGTGATAACCACTTAAATGTGAGCAGCTACATCTAGATTTACAGAGCAGAGGATGTCGATACTCGAAGACCAGAAGATTTCGATACTTGAATAACAAAGTCTCGACCATTGATGACTGGAGAGTGGAATCGAATTTTCTAGCAAACTGGAAATCGTATGGGACGCTGGATGGCGAAGATTGTTCTCGAAGTATGTCATTCGAGTATAAATACCAGCATCCCCAAGGTATGCAAATCAGTTTATCAGTTGAATTTGAAGTGTTAATTAGAAGATTAAGTGGTTTAAGTAGCAGATAAGAAAAGTATAAGCGGTTGGGAAATTGGATTGTATTGAGAGAAACAATTAAATAGTGAATTGTAACTGTACTGAATAAAGGGATTTGTATTGAAAAGAATAAGTTTTATCATTTGTACCCACACAAACATTTTACAACAGGAAGAAGATGTTCTGGTAAGTATTTGAATCTGTTTTTATTTTTATTCAACCTAAATTTTCTTTTACAGGGAGATGTAACATGGTTTCCAAGAAAAGAAAAATGGATCCAAAAAAGAAACTAACTTAGACCAAAAAATATTTGCAGGGGACTACAGGTGAGACGATATTTAGTACATAGTGTGTTCAATAATCAAGCCCCAATAGAGATATTTGAACAATTTTTCGATGATAGATTCTACGAAATGGCAATATGTCTCACCAATAACTAGGCCATGCAAAAGAAAATACATTTAAATGTTTCATTACTTGAAATTAAGTCTTTTTTCGGAATACTCTTGCTAAGTGGATATAACGTGTTTCCTCAAAAAAAGTATGTATTGGGTAGCCACAAGAGATTCTGGATGTGAACTAGTATCTTCCAGCATTTCAAGAGATCGCTTCAATGCTAAAGGGTCCGCCATCTAACGTTCTTTTTTTCAACTAGTACTTATTTCGTGAATGGTAACACTTAGCTCATGTCTGATTTGACAGATAATTAGTTAGATGGCGGACCCTTTATAATGTCCAACCTTCACTTCTGCCATAATCATAATTTAATTCAAAGTAATAAGTTCAGCTAAATTCGACCATTATTCGATTACTTGAATAAAATTTTTTTAGAATTTGCTCCACTGGAAGAAAAGCATGTATTGATTGATGAATTCATGGTTCCATATTTTGACCGATACTCCACGATATAAAGTGTGGGTTGGAGCAACAACGTCTGTACAGTCGAATGATTTTCCGACTGCTCCTTGGGAAAATTTTGCTTCGGAATTTGTTGCAATAAAATTCCCTCGGATGGATAACTTTCGCGAAGCTCGATATTTGGATAAACCCGAAAAAAACGAATGTCCCTTGGGAAAATTGCGCGAAACGATGCTTGGCTATATGTATAGACAACTTATAGACGACGAAAACGAGTGAAAAAGCTTTGTTGCTCTTGATAGTGCCAACGACAAGAATGATTTTTATTCATGTAAAATGTATAATGTGAGCTGTTTAGTACATACGGTATTACATTTTAGTACAAAGAAAAATTTGAAAAGATGGCGAACATTGGTTTTTTGGCGCTAGTTTTAAATTTACTATTGGAATTTAATATGTTTTGTCAGTTACTTTTAGAATATAATCGATACATTTAAATGTGAATTACAATAATATTACGATTTGTGACTTTGATAAATATGGTGTGTTGCGTGATCCAACATTCCGCCCCCTTTGAAAGCACCTGGTTTCAACAAGGAAGTAGGGCAAGCTTGTGGATTGGTCTCTTGATAATCCCTCTTGGTGTTCGAATTTCTGCTACTCTCACGTTTCCGTCTTTGCCAGGAATTGTCCTTTGGATCCTTCCGAGCAACCACCTTTGTGGGGGTGTGTTGTCGTCGTGAATGATGACCATTGATTCTGCTTCTAGATTGGGTCTTGAAGAAGACCACTTCGTTCGTTGCTGCAATTCTTGAAGATAGTCTTCAGTCCAACGCTTCCAAAAGTGCGTTTTTACGTTTTGGATGCGACGCCAGTACTGCAAGGATGATGTATTTGGAGCATCGTCTGCCGGTTCAGGAATCCCCTTAAGTGGTGAACCGATGAGTAGATGGCCTGGAGTTAACGCTTCGTAGTCATTTGGGTCGTTTGTCAGAGGTGTTATGGGCCTGGAGTTCATCACGGCTTCAATCTCGCAAAGAGCAGTAGCGAGTTCTTCAAACGATAGCTTCGTGTTGTGAAGTGTTCGAAGGAGATGTCCTTTGGCCACTTTCACAGCGGCTTCCCAGATTCCTCCGAAATGAGGTGCCCTAGGAGGGATAAAATGAAAATTAATTTGTTCCGTACTACAAAAATCTACAAGAGTATCTCTAGAAGTTTTGTGAAACAACATGTTATGTAACTCTGTCAGCTTTGAATTAGCTCCAACAAAGTTTGTTGCGTTATCGCAAAATATATCTATCGGTAATCCGCGACGACTTATCATACGTTTTAACGCTGCTATGAAAGCTTCTGTTGTCAGATCGGACACCGGTTCTAGATGAACGGCCTTGGATGTAAAACAGACGAAAACAGATATGTAAGTTTTGTAGGGAACCTTTCCGCGAATCCTGTAGTATGTTAATATAGGTCCGCAGAAATCGACACCGCATCTTAAGAAAGGTCGAGCAGCGATGACCCTTTCCTTTGGAAGGTTGCCCATTACTTGTTGTAGAAGTTTCGGCCTATATCGAACACAATGTACGCAGTTGTGGACGATTTTACGAGCGAGATCTCTGGCGTTAACAATCCAGACTCTTTGCCTAAGAAGTGCGACGAGAACCTTTGGTCCAGCGTGGAAGTTTTTTCTATGGAGATGACGAGCAAGATTTGTAGCCAATCTAGATTCTTTCGCCAGTAACACAGGGTGCTTGTGTTGCTCAGGCAGACTTGAATTTTCTAACCGCCCTCCAACTCGAAGTATTGGAAATCCTTTTGAAGGATCTATGAACGGGCTGAGGTGCTTAAGCGAATTTTTGATAAATTTTCCGTTTTTGAGTAGAGCCATTTCTTCCGGATAGTAGTGACTTTGTTCAACCCAAACGATTCTGTAAAATGCTGCATCTAACTCTTCAGCGCTACAAACTAATGAGTTCTGCATCTTAGACCTTTTGATCCTGTTAACAAATCGTATGATGTACGCGAAAATGTGTAAAAGTTTTATATATGAACTGCAGTTATTTACGACATTAAGTAGGTCCTTTTCAATTATTTTGTTACCTACTAATACAGTTTTTCTCTTCTCCATTGCTAGCTGCTCCGACGAAAGTGAGATATTTGGATTTGAAGGCCATTTTTCTGGGGGTTCCTGTAGAAACAAAGGTCCTTCCAACCATATCGATTTCGCAAACTCCTCTACAGTGCATCCGCGGGAACATATGTCTGCTGGGTTGAATTCTGTAGATACGTGCCTCCAGTTGATTCCGGCAGTCGCCTCCTGTATTTCGGCAACTCCATTCCCAACGAAGGTACTTAATTTGGATGTATGGGTCGAAATCCAATGCAGAACTATGGACGAGTCTGTCCAAAAATGTGTTTCCGGATTATAATCCTGAAAAATGGGCTGAATTTTGCACCAAAGTTTTGCCATAAGATGTGCAGCGCACAGTTCGAGACGTGGGATTTGTTTTTTCTTTGATGGCGCGACTCTCGACTTTCCTACCAATAGTCTAACTGAAGTACAGTTCTCATCGTCAATTGTTCTAAGATACATACAGCATCCATATGCATTAATCGACGCGTCACAAAATCCATGGAGTTGGACAGTTTTCTTGAATGGAGCCAGAGCATACCTGGGCACGGGTAAATTTTGGATTGAGTACAAATCACTCATAAATTTCCTCCATTCTGTCTCGATTGTCTGCGGAATAGCAGCATCCCAATCTATCTTCTCCATCCACAACCTTTGCAATAAGATTTTGGCCTTAACAATTATTGGACATAAAAGTCCCAATGGGTCGAAAAGAGATGAAGCTACTGACAATATCTTTCGTTTTGTATATGAAGTGTATGTTTGAGAAGGGTTATATGAGAAGTAAAAATTGTCATCGAGTGAATTCCATATAATTCCTAACGTGCTTGTGACATTGGACTCATTGATGTTTATATTCTTTCCAATATGATCAGATGGGATTGAGAAGCCATTACTGTGCCACTTAGACAGTTCCATTCCTGCCGATGAAAGAATAGAAACAACTTCCTGTTTTTTACGTTGTAGTGTTTCGAAATCCTCAGCTCCAGTTATAAGGTCGTCGACATAGAAATCTCTACGAAGTGCTGCTGACCCAAGTTTGTACTGCGACTCAAACTTATCTCCTAAATATTTGAGACATCGAATTGCCATGAATGGTGCAGATGAAGTTCCATAAGTGACCGTATTTAAAGCATACGTTTTTATGGGAGAATTCTCGGTTTCCCTCCAAAGAATATACTGAAATCTACGGTGATCCGGATGTACCAAAATTTGGCGATACATTTTTACAATGTCAGCTGTTAGTGCGAATCTATGCAGACGAAACCGAAGTAAAATCATGGATAAATCATCTTGAATAGTTGGTCCTACCATAAGGATCTCGTTGAGTGAAATATTTGATGTAGTCCGACACGACGCGTCAAACACTACACGCAATTTGGTTGACGAACTATTCGGTCGTAACACGCATTGATGAGGTAAGTAATAGTGAGGTTGACTTAGATCTGGATTTTCTACCAATGACATGTGACCTAGTGCTTTGTATTGCTGAAGGAATTCCACATATGACGATTTGAGAGAAATGTCCTTGGCCAACCTACGTTCTAAGGAATTGAAGCGACGATAAGCAATATCGTAGGACTCGCCAAGAAGAGATGTGTCTCGTTTGAATGGATACTTCAGCATGATTCTTCCACTGCTGACTTCCTCTACCGATTCGTTGAAGTGTTTCTCAGAATCCATTTGTTCGTCAGTCCATTTAGATTTTCTTCCTGTGACTGTTTCGAGTTCCCAAAATCGTTCCACAAACTCATCGAGACGATTGTCATTGGAACTAATACAGCACGTTCTCCTTGGATTGCTGCTTTGTGACTTATACTTCCCCGAGACAATCCAACCGAGACGAGTATTTTGAAGTGACAGTAAACCAGACCCAAGTTTGATTTGGCCCACCAGCAACAAGTCAAAAAATGTTTCTGCTCCCAAAAGCATATCTATGGCCGCCGTTCGATTAAATTGCTCATCCGCAAGTTCAATGTTTCTGGGAACGTTCCAATTGTCGATGTTCATTGACGGATCAGGTTGGTAACCGGTAATTGAAGGTGCCACTAGAAATTCCAAAGATAGCTCAAATGGTGAATATCTGGATCTTATTGTGGTTTTCGTAGTGCTGCCAATCTTAGTTTCTGTCATACCGATTCCTTGAATATCTATGTTTTTCCTTTGAGTTCGCAGGCCTAGGGTCCTAGCAAAATGTTCTTTGACCATATTAACCTGGGAACCAGAATCTAAAAGAATTCGTCCTAATTGGAAACACCCTGATGCATCTTTTACCAGAACAATGGCTGTAGCTAATATTACTTGAGCCATCTCCCCTTCAACCACCGAGTTCACTA
Organism: Volucella bombylans; assembly: GCA_949129095.1. Taxonomy (NCBI): domain Eukaryota; kingdom Metazoa; phylum Arthropoda; class Insecta; order Diptera; family Syrphidae; genus Volucella; species Volucella bombylans. Next base: position 150,767,453 of record OX422143.1, read on the forward strand.
CAACTGACGATTGAGAAGAAGACGACGATGGCTCCTGTGAGGTTGAAATGCTTGCAGATTGGTTTTGCCGATGAAGCATCGTGTGATGTGATTGCTTGCAAATTTTGCATTTGAAATTTGACAAACATTTGGAAACGTTGTGACCCTTTCGTAAACAATTTATGCATAGACCTAGCTTCTTTATATTTATGAAACGGTCGGAAATAGATAGCTGAGTAAAGGTTGTACAGCTTGTAATGGTGTGCGAACTATCTTTGCAATATGCGCAGCATTGTTGTGTAATTGAAAGCGAAGTTCTTTCTCCGTGTTCGTATTGAACCCCTTTAGGCTTGTTAAATGATTTCTTGCTCGTGTTGAACCGCATTGATTTGCTTTCACGAGCCTCTAAATATTGACAGCGTCGACTCAAAACTTCTGCACACTGATCCCATTTTGGGAGTTTATCGTACTGAAGTTGTTCGTCCCATTTTGCTTGTGACTCAGGATCTGCTTTTGCCATTGCAATATGGATTATAATGGCGTTACATATTTCCGATTCTGATCCTATAGATTGCAGCGAATTAAATATTGCAGAGACATTGTCAACAAGATTTCGCAAATGCACAGCAGAAGTTTTTTGAAGCTTAGGCAACTCAAACAATTGTGAAATATATTCTAGGAATATAAGACAGTCGTTATCGTAACGATCCTTTAACCTCCCCAATGCCTTGTCGTAATTTTCTTCTGTAATTTGGAACGTTTTAACAGTCCCTAAAGCTTGGTCAGTTAAACAATTTAGCAAATGATTAAATTTTTCTATTTTGGAAAGTGTTGAATCATTGTGAACACGTTTTTTGAACGTATTAATGAAGTTTTTGTACTCCGAATACTTCCCACTGAATCGAGGTAGTTTTGCAAAGGGTAAATGGTTAATTGACTGAGGTATAGATATGGTAGTCTCTAACGCAGCATTACTAGTCCTTCTTTCGTGGCCCATTTGCGATAGAATTTTCGATTTAGTGGAGACATAAACCTCTTCTAATTCACTACGGCCTGTATCAGATGGTTCCAAACTCTCAATTTGATTTTGATAAGCAATTGCCTGTTTAAAATAAGATTCCACAATTCCTAAGCGGCATTCAAGTTCTGTCTGCGATAGTGTTTTTGTTTCGATAAGAGTTTTTATACGCGAAATACTTCCTTTAGTAGAAGCACGAGATGTTTTCAAACTATCGAGTGACATGACGGCGAAATATCTTATTACAATTGATGTTTGTTTTTGTTGTGGAACCTTTTCCAACCGATCTCCTTCTCCTTCTCAAATGCTTTTCTCCAGCGAAAATGTTTGTAAGAGAAAGTGGATTGAATCAGGCGTTGGCGAAATTTGATTAAAGGTACGAGATTTAAAACGAATTCAAATAAATCGCAGTGTGAAATTATTTGTACAGCTAGAAGAAATAGCAACAACAGCAACAACACCTGCAGCAGCGACAAAATTAAGAGCGAGAATTCTAAAGCTAAGCTTAGCAATGCACATAGATCCTATGTGGCTGATGTGTACGACGATCAAAAGCGAAGACCAATGTAGGTATACCAGACAATCAATCAATCATCAAATCCAAGTAAAACGACAACGAAAGCTTTTTATGCTTGCAGCTATGCGAGTAATGAGCGACGAACGATGCTTCAGTTGAAGCTTTTTCGAAACCGTTTCCGAACGAACGAAAGCGAGTGGTTGAAGCGACGAGTGCAATTTGTGAGCTAAACGAAATACTAATGATGAGAGCGCGTGGGTGTAGGTATGTGTGAGTGAAAGCTTTTTATGCTTGCAGCTATGCGAGTAATGAACGACGAACGATGCTTCAGTTGAAGCCTTTTCGAAACCGTTTCCGAACGAACGAAAGCGGGTGGTTGAAGCGACGAGTGCAATTTGTGAGCTAAACGAATGATGAAAGCGCGTGGGTGTAGGTATGTGTGAGTGAAAGCTTTTTCGAATGAGTGCGAAAAAGAGTGTGTGAAAATAATTTCTCCTTGATGTGGATTCTTAACTGATCGTATGAAATTTTATGATTTTAAATATGTAATTGTTCATATTGTTTCACAAATATAATAAGATACAATTTTAATTACTTTGCATGCGAAATTATTGCCTTTATATCGAAAGTGCGGATGTAGAGCGTTAATTGGTAATTACAAACGATTTTTCTTTTGTTTTATGGAAAATTAGCACTATTGAGCGATTTTGATTTTTAGCGCACGTTCGAATAAAGATATTTGCCACATACCTGATAGGGAGAGTTTTTATACTTATTTCCCTTTTTTCCTTTCCGAATGGTTCGGAATAACGAAATTTGTATGTCTTCCTCTTGCGATTGGTGATGGGGATTCCCACGATGTGTCTGGTGTCGGTCCTTGAATAATCTGGAACACTGGATCCTGCCTACACAATTGCACTACGCGAACCGATACCGTCACCGTTTAGGACACTGGTTTTTACCCGTTACCACTTCACTTTTGGAAGTTTTCCTTTTTTGATATTGTTAGAATTTACCGGCACTTTTGTATAAGGATACTGTTTCTTCCGTGTTCTACCCAGTTAATTTTCCAAAGGTCCTGTCACGGTCGCCAAAATGTACAGTCGAATGATTTTCCGACTGCTCCTTGGGAAAATTTTGCTTCGGAATTTGTTGCAATAAAATTCCCTCGGATGGATAACTTTCGCGAAGCTCGATATTTGGATAAACCCGAAAAAAACGAATGTCCCTTGGGAAAATTGCGCGAAACGATGCTTGGCTATATGTATAGACAACTTATAGACGACGAAAACGAGTGAAAAAGCTTTGTTGCTCTTGATAGTGCCAACGACAAGAATGATTTTTATTCATGTAAAATGTATAATGTGAGCTGTTTAGTACATACGGTATTACATTTTAGTACAAAGAAAAATTTGAAAAGATGGCGAACATTGGTTTTTTGGCGCTAGTTTTAAATTTACTATTGGAATTTAATATGTTTTGTCAGTTACTTTTAGAATATAATCGATACATTTAAATGTGAATTACAATAATATTACGATTTGTGACTTTGATAAATATGGTGTGTTGCGTGATCCAACAACGTCCATGCCTTATGGAAAAGCAAGAAAACCGAACGCGCTGCAGGTTATGCCATCTAAAGTCACCAACACGATGCGAGAAATGGAACGTTGCACTTCATGTACGATGCGACATATCAGATAAAAGAAAATTGAAAAAAAAATGTTTTTTTACTTTCAACACCAAGTGTCCCTTATAAAGGACACCCACCCCATGGTTCGAAAACCAAAGGTCCAACTTTTTTTTTCTTATTTTTGATATGTAATTACACCAATATTTGATAGATATATCGACTTCATCAATTAAAAAAAAAAATCAATAGAATCTGGATTAAACTACCTACATGAATCCTTGTGATTTTCTATTGTATATTTTATCTATTGCCAAAAACATATATAATAATATAATAATACTCTATGTATAGTTTATATATCATTTAAATTTTTTTGCACTTGCTGAATCATCTGGACAACGAAATTATCTCCTGAGAATTTATCTTCATGTGCCGGTGCATTGCATTATCGATCTCTTTTACCTAGCATCCATCAACCGCGAAAAACGAGGCATCATCCTAATAGTCCGCATTAAAGCTACTTAAAACAAAATAAGGCCCACCAAAGATTTATTTAGATTTTTGTCTAAAAATTACTCTCTTGGTAAACATTATCGAACGAAGTATTTAACTGTAGAGCTTGCATGTCTATGAGTATTTATCAATATTTTGGGCAACAATTTTACCGTTGCCACCAACTAAGTAGGCAGAGAATGCGCATTGCTCTAAAAAAAAACAACTATTGCAAAATGTCCTGTACTTGTTTTCTCAGTCTAATTGTCGCTAAGTGTTACTTTCTGTAATTGTTTTCTTCGACAACGTTATAAATTGTGGTTACCATGCCCTGTTCTTGGCATCATATGGATCTCGAAAATGCAGTAAGAGCGGTAAATTTGGTTTAGGAGGGAGAGTCTCAAAGGTCTGTCGCAACGTCTGACAACGCTTCCAAGAAACCGGGAGTGTAGCAAGGAGACCTGGATCAGGAAGAATCAGAGTCACAACTGCGCAAGAAGACCGGTACGTAAGAATAATTGCACGTCGAGAGCGTACCGTAACCACCCGGGCGTTACAAAATCAAATGCGGCAATCTACTGGTACTCAAGTAAGTGATCAAACCGTACGTAATCGACTCCACGAAGATGGTCAAAGGTCGAGAGTGCGCGCCATTCGACCGAAACTAACAAGGGCACATCGGGCAGCTCGCTTAAGTTACGCCCGTGAGCATTCGGATTGAACTATGGACAACTGGAGGCCAGTACTAATAACAGACGAACGTAAGGTTATGTTTTTTAGTGACGATAAACGAGTACGAGTGTGGAGAAGACAAGGTGAACGTTCTACCGACCCATGCATTCACGGAACTGACCGTTTTGGGTAATTTTTTTTTTCAAATGAGAGCCTAAAAACTTAGTGGGCCCATTTTTTGTAGTTTGAAATACACACATATATCGAAATTTGTTTTGATCGTTGAAAAGCAATAGCTAGAGCATGCTCTGAAAGGGGTTCAGCTTCATGGCGCAAGCAAACAGGCCAATTTTTAAACATTGCTGCTCAACTAAGGCAAAATTTGAAAAAATAAATCACCAAAATATTTAGAAGGCCGTCTTTACTTACGGAAACCAGCAAACGGAAAGAATGACCTCTGCAGGAAACGTCGGATTACGGGGAATGAAGTAAGTGGACGAGTAAAAACAATAAACCGAGTACGTAGCAGTCAGACTGAACTACATAGCTTCCGTGATATATATCTGTACATAGATGTTTCATTTCATTTAGAGACGACGGTTGCCTAAGAGGTGGAGGGAGATTTTTCTGGAGGAGGAGATTTTTCTCTCTAGTATAAAGGTAAAGACGGTACGTGCAGCTGTAATCATTATCGATCTTAATGCTAATATTGCATACGATGAAAATATATGAGCATCTTCTGAAAAGATGACGAAGCTATTTATATGGTATATTCAAACTTCAGATCCCTGGATAACACGTAGCGTTCGCACTCAGAACGCAGTCCATTACACCACATATCGAAGGATAAAATAGTCTTAAGCTCTTATAAAGGTGGGTGGTTAGTAAGTTGCTTAAAATTGTGGAAGAACTTCTGACTTTAAGAGCTCAACATCTGCAATAAAGTCGGTGATGATGTCACATCCACAGCAAAGCATATTTCTACAATTTGGGACTAAAGTGATCCGCCAAAATTTCAATTAATCTCAAACTTAAAACGATTTGTGATAATATTTAGATTTTTCATTTGCATGTGAAAAGATTGCAATTACACAAGACTGCCAGAAATATTTATCCATGTTTCTGTTAGCATCTATACCAGCAAAATTAAATCCCAAAAAATACATCAGCAGAAAACCACAAAAATCGCCGTTTCTGTGCTTTATCCGATGACTTCAATATAACTAGTAGTTTAACGAGATTGCTCGGAAGTGCATGCCGCACAACAGTTTGGCCATAACATTTTGCTGCATAACACATTGAGAGCTGGTCGTAAGGAAAAAGATTTTCTAATACGACTTCTTCGAACGACGAAGAGGGAATAGGAGAAAACCGCTATTAAATCACCTAGCAGATGCTGATGTAGAGTCATTTTTCGAAATTTTTTTTAGAAGCTAAAAAAAAGCAAAGCAAAGTACTAGATACAATCACTGAAAAGGCATTTCAACAGTTTCTTAGGGGATGGCGACATGCAGCATGAAATCAGCGGGAAATGACCTTATACTCGTAAGTCTTTGGAAAAAATACATTTCAAACACCATTTCGTTTCCTAAATGGAGTCTAAAGAACGTATATTCTGTTAATAGAACCTAAATATTCACTACAAAGGCACCAGTCATCTTTATACAACGGCACTGTCGGCCGTGTTGTGGAAAGATTCAAAACCATTCGTAGACATTCTGATTTGTTCTTAAGAAATGGTTAAAAACCAGGGAACTTATCTTCTTCACAGCTTAGCATCGTTAGTGTTTGTGTTTTTTTTTGTGTATGTTTGTAATAATAACTCGGGAAATCAGAGTGAATGAATCAAATATACCCAGGCTAAGAAATAATAGGTTCTCTGCGTACGTTCTCGTATATAATAACAGGCCATCTGTTTTGGCCCTTAATGAAATACTACTACACCCCGCTCACACGTTCTCAGATCACTTAGATCTGAAGCTGCCTGGTTACGAACAAGTGCCATTATCCTTTTCTCACCGCGGTCCCGTCATTTACGTTCGTAGTGTTCATTAGTAGAACTCAATTTCATGTGGTTAAAATTCCATCTCCGTAAGTAATTTATCCACTACTGCTTTATTTATAGAAGCCCCAAACTAGACAGCAATTCGACTTTTAACGAGTTTGATGCGCTATCTGACTCCATACAAAGAATTGTATCCCTGTATCCTCATATTGAAATCGTTATTACGAACGATTTCAATATACGCAATTCTGGGTGGCTTCGACAATCTGGACAGACAACACCCGAAGGGCGATGTGTTGGGATTTTTATTGCGGAAAATAACTTGACCTAGCCAGTAAATGAGCAGGCATACTGCCAATAATTTGCTCTTGTTTTTAACTTCTCATTCTGATAAGTACACCGTTGATGTGCTTTCCGCTCTAGACTGTCGGACCACTATGTCATATCAGCTAATTTCTCGTACATCGACTACACAGTTAGAGAAAATATTCCTAAAAGAACCGTATGGCATTACGAGAAAGCCAATTGGAGTGGACTTAACAACTTGTTGAGGAATTATAACTGGTCGTTAAGTTTCCTCACAGACACTATTCTCTTTGGAGTGAGATCCTTTATCCCTCATTGGAGTATCAAATAAAAAGAGCTGGCATGGTACGACTCGAGCTGTAAAGGAGCTGTCGGACCTAGAAAAAACGAAAAAAGTTCAAACGAGCCAGGAATGACTGCAACACCTATCTTAAGATTGTGAAACTTCAAAAACTGAGGCAAAAATATATCCAATAAAATATCCCAATGGTTGTTCGTCAAAAACATCAGAAATGCTACCTCATTCTCCATCCCAACGTTCATTTATAATAATATTCTAGCTGTCAGCTCTTTACACAAGGCCAATCTGTTTGCTGCCACATTGCATCCAGCTGGACACTTCCAAATTGTGCTCTGTCCCCACCTACACTTGAGTGCGTCGAATCCTCAGTGGAACAAATCCACTTTCGCACTCGTGTAGTAGCAAGAGTACTTAAAGATCTTAATGTACATAAATCCGCTGGTCCAGATGGTATGCGAGTATCTCACCTTCTTCTGTAGAGGTGTTCTTCCTCGCTGGCAAAACCACTGCGTAAGCTTTATCATCAATCCTACTCTTTAGGACTCTTCCCGTGTAGATGGAAAACAGCATTTGTCCAGCCTTCTTCCAATCTTCTTCTCTCTCTCTCTTCCTACAGGCCCATTACACTTACGTCACCTCATGAAATATCTCAAAACAAAAAAAACTTCTCAATTACCGGCAGTACGGTTTTCCTAGCAACAGATTAACTATTGATTTGATGGTATGTCTCACTGAACCAAAACATACATCAATCTGTCGAAAGCAAAATAATAGCACTTGATATTTCAAAGGCATTTTATAGAGTTTGACATGAGGTTCTTTTGTTGAAAATGCGTGCTTCTGGGATCGATGACTCTCTTCTTCAATGGATTATATATTACCTTTCGGAACGTTCAATGCAAGTTGTCTGGTGCGTCTGTAAATGCTGGTGCGCCCCAGGGCTCCGTTCTGTCTCTGACACTCTTTTAAATCTTCATTATTGATCTGGTACTTCTAATCCAATATTTTCGTTCCCAGACTCACGTCCATGATCTTCGGCTGTAGAAGGGGAACGGCAACGTATGCTAAGCTCATTAAATTCCGATATAAACAGCATAACCAATTGAGGAACCACCAACAGAGTGGAATTTCTAAAACACAATGAAGTCTGTTGCCGTTAAAGCGAAATCTAAACACAGAGCCATAATCCATGGATGGCACTTGCATCGTCGAAACCGAAAAACTTTCCATTCTCGGTATGTGTGTCAATGACAACTTACGTTGGAATGACCACATATTTGATATCGCCAAAAATGCTGCGAAATATCTAAGGTTTCCTCAAACAATGTAAGAAATACTTTTCCCCCTATGATCTGGCCACAATATATCAGGCATTCATCCGGCAATTGTCAATTGACGCGCCATTAAAAACCGACGTAATATCTGCTACCTTGCCTCATTCTATCGCTATTTTCACCACCAGTACTTCAATAAAATTGCCGGTAGCATTCCGCCTCTTCATATCTTCAACCGTAACATCCTATGAATGCTCATCAGTTCACCCCTAAGCCCACTTTCGGACTGCCGAGCTCCCTATTCCCTAGGCATTATAATTTACAAATATATAAAACCAACATGCATCGATATCTCTCTTTGTTCCTTCCCTAACTTTTGTTCGCTCGCGCTGTGTGCAAACATTTTAAGTGTGCGAAAAACCCATTGAGCGCGAATTAAATAAAATAACAAGTGATTCCATTTAGTGTCTATCGCTAACTGACTTTATTACCATTCATTCAATGTTGTGTTAAAATGCTGATTAATTAATAATGCACAAAAGTGAATTTCCTGCAAATGGAAATGCTATTATTGCAAACGGAAATGCTACTAATACTCGCATCCGTTATATGACATATAAAATAATGCTGATCTGAATTGGGCAACGACTTAAGGTTGTTGCACGCCATGTATGAACAAAAAATGTTAATAATGCTGTATTGTTGCTCTACATGTTGACTCCTGAGGTCACCATACGAATATATAAATAATATAAAAATAAAGAAACCCATTCTCTCTCAAGATACACGATTATAACAGAGAAAGCACGATGTTCCTTGTCGGTAGAGACACCACTGAAAACTAAACTATCTTTCGACCGCAACACCAAATCGATGTCCTATTTTGACATTTAGGTTGCTTTGTTGAAATCTAGTGCCAATTGTATATGCTGGGTGTTTGCAGAGTGTTCAGTATTGTTTGACAAATCAACATGCGCAGATTTAAATCAGAAAATAGTTTCCCTATTATTCAAATCTATTTTAAAAATCGATCTTAAGTTCACGAAACATAACGTATATCAACAACGCGTCAATGTAAGGTGCTGTGAGTGAAATGTGGTAAAATCTGAAATGGTCAATTGGGCGGTCGCAACCGTTTGGCCTTTATCCGTCCATTTTTCGAAAAGGCCTCGCCATTTTCCAACATAAAATCTAGCCCATGCAGAAACTAAGCCACAAGACCATGGCTTGCGACGGAAATTCGTAGATTGGGCTCTTGAGCAGGCAATTGAAGTCGGCCCTTATTTTTATAGAAAAGTTTTGCCTCACCTTTCTCTCAATATATTGGACAAACAAAACTGGCATTTCTAGATTGAGGCAAATCCAGAAGAAACTCAATTACACCATTTGTTTGGCGTGATGAACATGCCATCACGCTGGTGCCATCATCATCCTAATTTTCTCATAAATGATGCTGGAACTCTCATAACAGCCAATATCCAAAGTTACCCGAAAATAAACACCGACAATATGGACGGCATTGATCTGGGCGATATGTGGTTTCAGCCTGATGATCCCACGTTACTTAAATTTTGAGAAAAACAAGAAAAAACTAATATTTATCATCGAAAATGACTTTGTTGTTTTTCCATGACGATCAATACACTCAGTCCTTTTTTTACGCGATCTCTTTTTACGCGATTTCACTTTAACGCGGTTATTTTTGCAGCGCAAATTCCTTTTTTTACGCGAATTTCTCACTTTAACGCGATTGCTTTTTTTCGTTTTTTGCTTGTTTCGAATATAATACGGGGAAGTCCCAACAAAAAAATTTTACTCTATGTGTATCAATTATTGCAAATCTAGTTATAATGTATTTAGTTAGCGGCCGGTGCAGTTGTTTTGGTAAGACTTTAAAATATATCTATAATTTTGTAATAAAAATAATAAAAATTTTTAATAAAGAATTTCAATTTTTGCTAGCTTTACAATGGAAGCTAATTCAGAAAAAAATAAAAAACGCAAAGGCATTTCTTTAGAAACAAAAATAAAAGTTTTGGACTATCTAGAGCAGGGAGCTGGCCCAACAAATGTGGGAAAGAGGCTTGGATTCAGTGAATCTACAGTGCGAACAATAAAAAAAAATGAAAATGCAATTAGAAAATCCGTAGTTTCCGGTAAAAATGTAAATGCGAAGAAAACTTCATACTCAAGAAATGTTTTTATTGAAGAAATGGAAAACCTATTAACAATTTGGATTGAGGATCTCAACCAGAAACGAATCCCAGTTGATACTACAACAATAAAACAAAAAGCTCTACGTATTTTTAATCGATTAACATCGAACCAAGAAAACAAAAACGAATTTTCAGCTAGTGGTGGATGGTTTTCAAAGTTTATTGAAAGACATAATTTTCATAATTTAAAAACTAAGGGTGAAATTGCTTCAGCTGATAGTAAAGCTGCGCATGACTATCCACCAAAGTTATTAAAAATTATTCAAGAAGGTGGTTACACGCCAGACCAAGTTTTCAATGCAGACGAAACCGGCCTATTTTGGAAGAGGTTACCAAAACGAACATATGTGTCTAAGGCCCAAAAATCATTAGGTGGTTTCAAAGCTGCAAAGGACCGTGTGACGTTTTTATTATGTAGCAATGCTTCTGGTGACCGCATGATTAAACCGCTGTTAGTAAACAAAAGTCTCAGGCCGCGAGCACTAAAGGGCAAAGATTTAAAACATTTACGTGTTCACTGGATGGCCAATAAAAAAACCTGGGTAACTGGAAATATATTCCAAAAATGGTTTGCTAAATGCTTTGTACCAGAAGTTAAAAGTTATTTGGAGAAGAAGAAACAGCCCTTTAAAGCTCTTTTAATAATTGACAATGCACCAGGCCATCCGTTGATTGAACATCCTAATGTAAATATCATTTTCCTCCCGCCGAATACTACATCAATTATCCAACCGATGGATCAAGGCATTATTGCGACTTTTAAAATGTACTACCTCAAAAAAACTTTTCAGTGCATTATGGACAAACTGGAGGAAAATCATGAATTGGACTTCACCGATGCTTGGAAAAATTTTTCTATCAAGGATTGCATCTTGTACGCGTCAAAAGCAATTTCTGAAATAAGGCAACATACGTTAAACGCATGCTGGAAATCTCTTTGGCCAGAATGTGTTAAAAGTGGTATTTCCGTGCCGAGCAATTCAACTAATTATTCAGATATCATTGATTTAGCACGTTCCGCGGGAGGAGAAATTCTTGCAGATATGACGAGAGAAGATATTAACGAGATTCTTCTAGACCGAGAGCTCGATGATGACGATTTGATTGAAATAGCTACGGAAGTAATCGAATCGGAAAATGGCAGCGACACCGAGATAGACGAGCATCCAATTAAAGCAGAGACGATTAAGCAAGGTCTTAAACTTGCAGCAGAATTGGAAAATTATTTTGTAGCAAATGATACTGATGCCGAACGTGTACGAATTTTTCAAAAAGAATTGAGTCTCTGCATGTTAAGATATAAAGAACTACATCGGAATTTATTGGGTCCAAAAAGAAGCATTCAAACTAAATTAACTAAGAATAATTTCCACTGCGGATAATGACAGTGATTAAACAGCATTCAACGGTTTTTTCAATAAATCTACCTATTTTCTTCTCTTTTATATATGGTTTTTGTTTTGTATTTTTTAGTTAGTTATGAATGAATAAATCATAAGTCTGAAATTTGAAACTTATTGTATTGTTTTTGAATATTTTTTTGCGCGTATATTTCGTTATAAGCGATATTTTTTATATTCGGAACCAATTCGTCAGTTAATATTGGAAAACTAACCATTTTTACGCGATTTTTTTTTTACGCGATTAGTGGCAGAACCAATAATCGCGTAAAAAAAGGACTGAGTGTACACTGATTTTTTTTTCTTAAAAAAAAAGAACTTAACACTACACTTAAAATGCCTAGCACATGTTAAGCTTTTAGGAAAATGGGACAGAGAGAGAAAGAAAGATTTTGGGGTCAGTGGGCTCTCCATTAAATGGGTCAGTGAAAATTTAATGGAGAGACTAAATTATTAGTGCAATTGGACTTGTTTTTGTATTCTAGACAACCACTAACCTGGAGTTTAGTTGCCTGAAAAAAAGAATATCTTCCGTGCGCGACTGGTATTGAAGCCCGAAACGTCTGATTTGGAAGCCAATACACTACCGCCTGAGCCAGGGCCACCCACAAATTTTCAAAGGATTTTTCCACCCAAACGAGGTAATTCCAAAATATGCGTTGTAAGCGCACCAACCGCTTCTTCAGGCGTCGAAAAACGTTGAGCTTGCTATTTATTTTTGATGTGCGGAAATAAAGATAATTCATTGGCTGCCAAATCAGGTCTGTAGGGGGTCATCTGCCGAAGTTTTGAGTGCTCAAAAAGTCACTTATTTGAGCTAACCTGTGATATCTAACATTGTCGTGGTGGAAAATGGTCCGTGTCCGGCGGTATCTCTTCCTTATTCTTATTATTCAAAGACTTCTGGCAAACTAATGGAGGTGTACCATTCCGAATCGATGCCCGAAGAAGCAGGCGACCATTCGCTTATAAGTGCACAAACGACTTTCGTTTGATTTCACTCGTCTTAAAAGACCCATACAGTCGACTCCTGTTTAGTTTTGGGCTAATATGCATAGATCCATGATTTATGGCCTTCACAATCATATAGACGCCTTTTGAAGCACTGCGACCAAATTTTTTCAACATTTCTTTGGACCAATCAACACAAGCCTTTTTTAACGATTGACAAATTATTCGGTATCCAACGCGAAGAAATCTTTTCGACGGAAAAGGATTCATGCAATATTAAATATATGCAAGTGTAATTAATGTCCAAGCATGCCTCAACTTCACGATAAGTCACATGACAATATGTTTTCCGGCACAGAAAACCAGCGAAACATGATGGCCCGGGATAGTACTTCATCGCCAAAAGTCGAAACCAGTTGGTCGGCACACTGTTGTTGAGTTAATCCACGTCGAAAATCATAAAAAATCATAGCACGAAAATGTTGACGATTTTATTCCATGTTTTGACTGAGATGAATTCTTCAAGTCTCTCTGAAAAACTCGCAAGACGAAACGTTATGAGCACGTGTTCCATTACTTTACGATGCTGATGTCAGATTTGACGTATCTGTACCGGTATTGCTATATCTCAGAACTTAAATACCCACGAAGCCACGGGTTTACTAAGAACTCAATTCAACGACAAAACTATTGTACAGGGTGGGCCATAAATTGTTGCATATTTGAAACGTGAATAGAAATAAAACTACAAATGTTATTTTGTTGATCATTTATTTAACGTAATAAACGCTTATTGAAATTTATTTTTTAAAAATGCAAACTTTGGAAAACTCGCTGACACTCGCGGCTGTCTCCTCCTGGATGTTTTCTTTTAATTGGGATATGTTCGTCGGTTTATTAAGGTACACTCGACTTTTCGCGTATCCCCACAAGAAAAAATCGCAAAGTGTAAGGTCCGGGCTTCTCACCTCTGCGAGAAATCAATTTCTTTGGAAAAATTTCTTTGATCACACATTTGACGTATGGCATGTTGCTCCATCTTGTTGCATCCAAGTCCTGCTGGTGTATCCTTCAAATTCATGTAACTGTGGTGTTAAAAACTCTCGCAACATCTTAACGTATTCCACTGAGTTCACAGTTACGTCATTTCCTTGATTATTTTCAAAGAAATATGTATCGATTATGTCCTTTGCAGATATGGCAGCCCATACTGAATAAAGTGGCTTTTGGTGTTTAAAGCGAAGGTTTTCCCAGCTCGAACTTCTTGACCCAAGCTTTGATTAAATTAACACTTGGACACTCACTTACACGGCGTAATCCGTATTCAATTTTAAATAGGCGTCATCGTACAGTAACTTAGGAATCGTTGATTTTGTAAAATTGTTTCACATAAAAAGCACGCTGTTGTTCCGGGAAGCGCTCCATCGTACAGTAACGTAGGAATCGTTGTTTTTGTAAAAAAATTTCACACAAAAAGCACGCTGTTGTCCCGTGAAGCGCTCCATCGTGACTAAAATTACATGAAGCGACGCACAGTTCCCCGCCCCCCGTGTTGCTATTAGCAAAAATATATGGCCCACCCTGTGTATCGTAAAATAGACCAGGAATTGCCATTCGATTAGTGTAATTGGATAAACTACAAACTATGCTGGCCTTGCAAACCATTCCTCAGCACGTTATTGGTGAGATAGGGGTCTCAATACTCGAACTATTGGGTTAACATTGGACCAACAGGATACACTTAATCAAAACCAGCCAAGGCAACCATATGCCTGAAGTCATGTTCAAATCATAATGTCATAAACAGAGCACTCGTAGGTGTCATGTACTTATTTTGAAACGACAAGATATTTTCGACCATTTTCGAAATATGCTTCATGTACTCGTAACTTTCTTTCAACTTATTTTGACAGTCTTTTCGACTTCAATTTAGTGGTCAAGCCGAATCCGATCGACTTGTTAGTAAGTTGTTTTTTACTTATCTAACAAAAACAATTTTAAGGGTTTGGGACTTTGGTATAAAAATGCTTAGTTTCATGCTTTTCAGCTTACCAACTGTCAAATGAAGGTGGCGTAGGTTGAAGATTGATTTTGTTTTTGAAGCGACTTCTAATTTTGCTACGACTTGAAGTCGAAATAAAGTTACATCACCCCACCCCAGTTCTTCATAGTGAATTAAGATTTTTGATTTAAATCCAATTCTTGTCATTGTTAGCTTTTACGAAATCCCTTTTTACACGCTCGACACTACACTGGGATTACCTATGCAGGAGCAAAATATTTCGAAGAGGTTTAATAATTAATTAACAGAGGGTAGTGCCAACACTCCTTAAAGGTTATACCCTTCCGGTTTCCAGCTGAATCGAATTTATGACTAACGTAAACATTCCATCCTCGTACATCCAATCAATCAAATTTGCTGCAAGGCAAATTCTTCTTCCAGGATAACATTAAATCAAAACAACCGATAGAAATAAAAAATAGAAATACCAATTCGTATCTGCAGACATCATTCCCACCCCCGTAAAACAACCCCATCCTGCGCAACTTGTTTGCCTTGTTTACGCTTCAACTAACCAAGTTATATGAGTATGGTAAGCATTTTGATGCTTTTGATATTCCCTCATACAAAATACAAAATTGCATTTTCCTCGGATCAATTGACTTGTACCCCAATTGATGTTCCTACCTACTCCTAGTCCTTGCCTATCGAATCAACTAAAATCTTTTCCTTTACTCGTACATCGAGTTACATATCCTCTTTGAACGTTTCCAATAAATATGATGTACGGATATGGTCGGGCATTGAATATCGAGTCGAGATACTCGAACCCTTTGCTTTGATGGAGGACTAAAGTTGGTGTCCTCTCTGACACACAGGTCAATTGCATCATAAAGTGGATACTCACTCACTCCTCCTTACCACTTGATTCGATGAAAATTTCATGTGTATTGGGTTAGAAGTATTTTTGCAAAGTGCTCAGATACGAGTAGTTTCGATTTTTTATGTCATCTCTCTAGGTATATAGTACTTATAAAGTACAAATACGTACGAGTACAGTACTCGTCCATACGAATAAATGAAAAGCCAGTGAAACTTTTCCAATGTTTAAGTCTTGTGATACTTTTCCAGATAGAAACATCGGATATTTTCAGATACGAGTAATAAAACGGAAAATATAAAGTTTGTAGTTTGTTGTGTTTACTGGACCAACACAGAGTCTGGGATTGGGCTAATGTACTCGTTTTCATGAGTGAACACGGAATTATAAAGAAATGGCAACACATACGAGTAGTTGCTAAAGAGCGATTGTTTTTAAGTTAGAGAACCCTTACTTTTTTGTTTTACGCGTACATACGAGTGCGTATATATCATTAATGAAATCAATCAGAGTTCCTAACTTTTCTCTAAATAGCACGTGCCTATGGTACTCGTAATAACTAGGAATAAAAGAGTCACGGCAGGGCCATCGATAAGCGAGTTATACTGCTTAGGGAAGAGTCACGATATTTTAAGGTAAGACTGATGGTTGGCTTAGAGGCAAACTGATAAGCATTCATAGCGAGACGGGTGCTACAGTTGAAGATTCGAAAAGGCGATAGAACAAGGCGAGGCAAGACACATTACACCAATTTTGGAGAGTGTCAGTTTATTCACGTCACCTGTGAATTTGTATAAGCACCTGACCAAATGTGAGGATTGTACACCAATTTTGGGTAGACATGCCTTAAATATTGAAGCCAGAGGTACAGTAGTTCTTACTCGAGTACCACTCAAGAAAACCTAGACAGACATCTCCCAGCATCTTTGGGGATATTGAATATGTGGTCATTCCAACGCTGTCATTGACACACATACCGAGAATGTGAAGTTGTTCGCTTATGGCTATAAATAATGGCTTGGTAGCATTAAATTCCACTCTGCTTGTGGTTCTCTAATTAGTTATACTGTTAATTTTGGAATTTAATGAGCCTAACATACGCTGCCTTTCCATTCTACAGCCGAAGAGCGTTTACAATGACTATGAAAAGTAGAGGGTACTGTCGTCAACGAAGGAGCGTAATTGATTAGAAGTGTCACACGAGAGATCATTAATAAAAAGTAATAAGAGATAAATACAGATACGAACATGGACAGAGACAAATAGATGGCACAAAAAAGGATAGCAGAAGAAGCGATTCTAGTTTTTTAAACGTTATGCCTAAAACACAATGTCGCTTCAACCTCGACCTCACATGTTTCATTCGTAAAGAAAAACGTAATGCCACGTAACGACACTCTAACCCGAGGCAGAAGTTGAGATGAACTGAATTTTTGCTTCATTTTGACAGATGAGCAGAAAAAAAAACTAAACAAAATGTAAACAAACTAATTCGACCAGCAAATCAGAAAGAAATGTCGTAAATAGCAGAGTCGTAAACTGTTTAATTAAACTAGTAAGTGATTTAATCATTCTGGAATTATTTTAATAAATACATAGGAGTATTCTACACAATCTACAGAAAGTTAATTTCGAGGAGCAGCTGATAAGCCTGTTCAGGGAACACCCATTTTTGTACAGGGTCCGGCAAAATGATCCCCCACATTTTGCACCACCACTGAGCCCGAAACACTGAAGAGTGGGGGAGCTTTGCGTAGTCGGTTGGCAGCTCGCGCCTTGATCGTCACTATCCGTGAGACTCTGTCCGTGAATACATGTGAATTGCGATCAATGGCAATTTATCTCCTTTTTTATACAAACCACGCCCATTTGAACCAAAAAACGTCATCCACATTACACACACTTGTGCAAATCGCTCTCACTCTAGCAAATTTTGACAAAGTTATAGAGATGCAAAAGTGTTGGAATTCACTTACAGTGTGTCTGTGCGAAAGTTAAGGGTTTGCAAAAGTATTAGTAGAGTTTGAAATCTAGTTTAGTTTATCTATGTCATGAATTGGACGGGCGAGCATAGTGCCTTCGTTATCGAAACATTTATGAAAAGTAACGAATCTGTGATTACGACGCAAAGAACTTTTCGTACTCACTTCGCGCTTGGTAGACATGCTCCATTTCCAGATCGCAAAACAACACTTTTGTGGATTTCAAATTTTAGAGCTACAGGTTTAGCCTTAAAAAGAAAATCAACTGGTAGGCCCAGAAGTGTTCGCACACTTGAAAATGTTGCAGCTGTAAGAGAAGCAGTTGAACGATCTCCTAGCCATTCAGCTGTTAAACATGCCTCTGCTTTCCGTTTGTCAGATCGTTCTGTGAGAAGAATTTTACATGCCGATCTGAAGTTCCACTCATACAAACTGATTATCGTGCAAGAACTTAGTGAACGGGACTGGAAAAATCGCAGAACATGCTCCAACGATATTCTTCAAAACATCCCACAAAACGCTATTTTAATAACGAGAGACGAAGCTCATTTCCATCTGTCTGGCAGTGTGATGAACAAGCAGAATTTTCGCTACTGGTCCCTATTTTTTTGAAGAGGGAGGCATGACGGTTACCGTAACTGCCGATGGATATTTCGACATGCTACGCAATTTTTTGAAATCAATACTTAGAGAATTTGAACATCCGGATGTGTGGTTTCAACAGGATGGAGCTACGGCTCATACGGTAAGAAGGACAATGGACATTTTAAGGGAAATGTTTCTAGGACGCGTAATCTCGTTACGTGGAGACGTTGGGTGGCCTGCGTGTTCACTCGATCTTGCCCATGCGACTTTTTCCTTTGGGGCTACCTGAAAGCGAAGGCTTTTCAAGTTTATCCCCGAACCATTGACAAATTGAAAGCAGCAATACGCCAAGAAATTACAGGAATATAGCCTCAAATTACTGCTCGGGTGATGGAAATTTTCAAATTTTCAGCTTCGAATGTGTATCGAAAAAAATGATCGCCACTTGGACTCTGTAATTTTCGAAACTTAATAAAAACAAATGGCATAGCATACATTTTCAGTTAATAAAAATAAAATCTAAATAGCATTTACAGACGAGGTAACAGACGAGGTAATGCGGATTGCTTCAATGCAAATTGAGCTGCCGGATAAACTGAGTAATAGATAAACTAACCTAAATGGCAAACTCTACTAATACTTTTGCAAACCGTTAACTTTCGCACAGCCATCTCTATAACATCTCTATAACTTGTCAAAGTTTGCTAGAATGAGAGTAATGTACAATTAAAATTGCTAGAATTAGAGCAATATGCACGCCTGTCTGTAATGTGGATGACGTATTGTGAGTAAAATGGGTGGGTTTTGTTCAAAATGGAAGGGAAATTGATATTGATGACAATTCACACGTATTCACATACAGCGTCACACGGGTATAGACGAACAGTAGAAAATGGTTTTGGTTTTCCAATATCTGGAAAGTTTGCCATCTAGGTTAGTTCATCTATGCTTTATTCTAATTGCAGAGTGTAAAGAGGAAGATCTTCGGGGACCGCTTTATGAAAGAGAAGCGGTTGATGTACTTCAATTCCTTAAATTTTGCCATGTCATCGCTAACACCACGAAGGTATGTAGTTTTTCTTTCATAGAAACATATGTATAGTACACAATACATATTTATTTATTATTTACAAGCAAACGGGGAACTTTGCGGAAACAATCCCCGTGTCGCAAGACTCGAAGAACGTTTCATCTCCAATAAGTCCAGATGGATTTATCTCAAATTTCGATGTTGATAGTGATGAAGTAACTCCCAAGAAAAGAGGGGACTGAAAAGAAAAGCCGAAACGGAATTTAAAACTTTTCTGGAAGGGTTGAACGAGGCAGTTGCGACCCACCTCACTTCGGCTTTCTCCACCACGCTTTCTGCAAATGAATTTCAGTAAGCGCTCGGAGTATTTCAAATGCTTGAGCAGACATCCGCGTTATTTTGAAAAAATGCTCCGGAAGCGGTTACTTCTATTTGCTAACATCACTATGTGCGAACTGTAGTTGGAAAGAAGTCCAGTTCATCCATGCATGTGGCGGATTTGGAATCCGGAACTGGGTGTCTAATTCACCTAATGTAAAGGAGAATTTCAATATTAATACAGAGAATACCACAAAAAGGACTCTGTGTAAAAGGGGGTGCACTTCAACTAACAGCTTTACATATCCATTTTCATTAAAAGCATCTTTGAGTGAACTACTAAATGGCGATCAACAAGAGTTGCCAGTCGTGATGAAAATTTTCGAGCTACTTGGATTGATAGTAAATTTCCTGGTCTCGATCAAAATTCTCTTGCAAGAAATATGGCGCTCGAAAATCGGATGGGATGAACCGATCAGCAATGATATGTATGAAAAGTGGCGGCTGTGGGTAAAGTATCTTCCAGATAACCAACATCAAAATTCCGAGATGCTATTTTAAAGATAGCAGCACTCGTCAATAAAAGCTAGTGAATGCTAGTTGTGCATCTTTTGACAGTTACTCGTATTTACAGAAGTTTCAGTCATTTTGGACTCGCAGTTTTTAGTTAACAGTCGTTTGAGTGAGTCGTATTTTTAGGTGCTAGCATATTGCGGCCGTCGCGTATATCAGAGTAACAAAGGGCAATCTCGTGGAGTGCAGAATAATTGCAGCGAAAACTCGTGTAGCGCACTTAGACTAACGTCAATTGAAGCATCAAAACTTTGAGTACCACTGCCAAACAGCATCAAAGACGGTCATATGATAACATTTTAAGAAACAATTTGCAGGTCGGATTCGGAAACCGTTCTTTCCTGGATTGAGTCAAACCATTGAAACTGTCGTCAATTTGTCGGCTTCAAAGTAAGTGAAATTCTAGAGCCAACAGAGATAAATTAGTGGAGATATATTCCGACAAAACTGAACGTTAGTGATAATGCGACTAAGTGGCAGAAGCTTCCTGGCTTTGAATCACCTAGCCGTTAGTTCCTGACCACTCATTAACTCGTACAGTCAGAGAGCTGAGACCATCCGTCTTTTATTATCGCGTAGGAATAGTTTGGTCCTTGTTGAACCTGAACGTTTATACGACTGGAAGAAGCTCATTCACACACAATAGGGACGTCCGAACTTTGACGGTTGATAGCGGCCATATTGTTGAAGCTATGGAAGCCATGGACGGACACATGGGTGTTCTGTTCGGGCAACGTTCCGCACGCTTAGCCCATTTTACTGTCGCCACTGGTTCAGTCAACGATAAACCAACACTCATACGTCGACGAAACGCAAGATCTGCCGAAAAAATCGCCGGAGAATCCAAGGCAGTGTATTTCGAGCCGCTCACAAGAACTCGGCCTTTCACAGACCACAACTCGGTGAATCTTCCGTCGTGACTGGGGCCTGCACCCGTACAAAATTCAACTGACCCAGGAGCTGAAGGTAAACGACCATAGACAACGACGTGTGTTCGCTGAATGGACTCTGGAGCAATTGGAAACTGACCCTAATTTTCATAATATTCATCGAAAAATCATCTTCAGCGATGAGGTCCATTTCTGGATGAATGTGGACGTCAACAAACAAAATTGTCGAATTTGGGACGATACCAATCCACATGAGATCCAAGAGCGTCCAATACATTCCGAAAAAGTCAAGTCAAAGAAAAGTTTTGGGCTGGCGGCGTCATCGGTCCATATTTCTTTGAGAACGATGTTGGCCAGTCTATCACCGTCAACGGCGAGCGCTGTAGGTCGATGATTACCATCTTCTTTTGGCCTGAATTGGGTGATATGGACACCAACGCCATGTGGTTTCAACAGGACGGCGCTACGTAGCACACAGTTCACGCCACATTGGAAATTCTGCACGAGCGATTCGAGGGAATGGTCATCTCACGTGGAGGTGATGTGAACTGACCACCGATATCGTGCGATTTGACCCCGTTAGACTTTTTCTTGTGGGGTTCTCTGAAGTCGCAGGTCTATGCGAATAAGCCACAAACCATAGCGGCCCTCAAAGCCAACATAACCCATGCCATCGGTCAAATTCAGCCTGATGAATGCGCCAGAGCCATGGAAAATTGGACATTTCGGATGCGCGCCACCCAGAGAAGCTGCGGCGGACATACTAACGATGTTATATTCCATACATAATGGCATAATGGCCTTCCAAACGAATTAAAAATTCCGATGATATCTCACACACACTTTGTTTTATTTAAATTTAAAGATAGGAAGCGCTTAATGAAAGACTTTTAGTTTCATCTGGAATGATAGAGCCAAATTTAAAGATGTCTCAAAGTCATATTACAAAGAAAAAATTATTTAGGAGCTGTACACCATCTATACGACACATATCGTGCCGAAATCACTGCTATAAAGATAAACAGTGATTTGACAATAGACGTGAGTAAACCTTTGTATAGGTTCAGTCAAATTTAACAATTATCACCGTATTTAAACAGCAACGGAGATCTGAGAGTTTATGGACGTATTGACGCAACAATCATAGCATCCCGCGCCGTAAGGACACCGATTCTTTTACCGAAGGGACGTTGTGTTACAATTGTGGTTATTGAACACTATCATGAGGTGTATCATCAGCACAACTACGACACTGTCCTTAAAAAGATTCGCCACAAGTTCTAAATTTCTAAGTTATGGGTGGCAATTAAAGTAGTGAGGAGAAAATGTCAGATCTGCAAAAATCAGTAAGCCATTCTTAAGCCACCTGAAATGTGCCACCTTCCTGCAACGAAATTATCAGCATTCAGTCGGTCGTTTACGTACATTTGTTTGGACTATTTTCATCCAATGTATGTACGAGTAAGTCTCATTTCGAAGGCATACTGAAAAACGATGGCGTGTTTGGTGTTGATAACGTGCTTGACAACTCGTGACGAGCACTTAGAGATAGCTAACAGTTTAACATCGAATTCCTGCATCCTTGCTATTAAACATTTTATAAGTTCTTTCTCGTGAAGTTAGCTGTGACAATGGGACCAACTTTTACGATGCAGAAAGAGAGCTTCAGGAGGCCATTAAACAGCAGCAAACGAGTCTGGTCAGAGAATTTTCGCGTTGAATCAACAAATGTGTATCTAGGAATAATCCGCAGGCGCCACCACATATGGGTGGCAGATGACAGAGGCAGGTCCAGTCAGTAAAGATGACACTTTATCGTTTCGTTGGACTGCTCGCGACCCCTTGTATTCTTTTACCTTGACGATGAGTAGGAACATTTGCCGGCGTATGTAACTCTGCCAGGAGTTCAAGATGCAGGCTCTGCCATTGACCTTCCTATTCAAATTTTAATAAATCCTGGAGTCTGAAACTAGCGAGAAGTTCGAAAATCGTTTCGTAAATGCAATTCCACGCAATTTATTCAAACTGTCAAAGATAAGTATAAAATTTCTAATGAATTTGCCTTTCTTGTTCGGGATAATGTTAAAACCATTATCTTTCTGTTGGAGCTGTAAAAAACTCTAAGTTATGACTGTGTCCTCATAATTATATTTGGAGTGCCTAGTGGAAGTACAGATACATTTACAATTTATGACATGTCAACTTGTAAGGATTCCATAAAATATTCGTTGACAGCTTTTTCTGATTCCAAAGAATATCTATAGTCCACCACGGAACCAATGTCTTCAACCAGTAAGAACTGCTGCAAGTTTTTGACCATTTTTTGAAATTCATAAAAGTACTTGAAGAAGTCATTGTAGAGCGCGATGTAGTACCAAATTGGTTGGCGGGTTTTATCGCCTTCAACGACTCGACTTGGTAAACTTGTGTCAATTTTTTTCAAAGCTCTATCGAACGCCCAACATTTTCCCTTTAACTTACTCAGTGATGCAGTCAAATCGGTGCTAGAAGAAGAGAATTACAAAATTGGCCTTCGAAACGAAAAACTTACTTAGAGGCACGGATAAGATGTCTTTTGGTGTTGAATTTTTTTGTTATGATGCGTTTTTCACAGTTGGTGACGTCGATGGGATATGGTTGTACACATGGTGTCCCTCTGGTCAGAAACACAAAAACTAATTATGGAAATTCATAGGAACATTCTAGTAATGCCTACCTTGTCAGTATTAGATATCTCTGGCTAAGGTCCCACATTTGTTGGAGAATATTTTTCTGTTCTTCAACTGCTGATTTGTACTGTAGGTAATGGTCACGAAATTGCACTTCTATTACGGTTAGTATTTCTCTAACAGATTTTTCACAATTAAAATCGCACTCTTCGTTAGTCGGTGCCATATTGAATTTCAAAATCGATTTTGATTTGAAGAGAACAATGATCGCAGTTTAAAGCCCTGCCGTCTTTGTTTATTTGAATTTATTTATTTACTTTCAAAAATAATTTACAAATAAATTTATAAATTTTTTACATTTAAGACACCAGGGCAGCAAGACCATAGGTGTCGTCTACCTATTACACATGTATATAGGCAAATGATAATGGAATTTTGAAGGAAGTGTAAAGTATTAATTTGCATATAACATATTGTGCTATCCATTTAAATGTGAGCAGACGTCATCTACTATATATTTCCACAGCAGAAGATTTCGATACTTGAATAGCAAAGACATTCAGCGTTAAGGTGAAAGAGGGAGAGATAGTGGGAAAATGTTCACCTATTGAGGTTATATCGACCACAACGGAGTGTCCAGAGTATGAAAATCAAAAACAAAATGCTCAGCCTCTGTAATTTGGACCAAGAGCAGCGTATCCTGGCAGACAAACTAATCGGTGTGTACGCTGATATATTTGCTACACAAGCCGGAGAATATGGATGTACACATATTGTTCAACACCACATTGACACCGGACACGCTCGACCAATCCTTCAACCTGCAAGGCGTCTTCCATACTAGACTACCGACGTCTCAACAATGTCACTAAAAGGACAGCTACCCTCTTCCGAGAATCGATGACACTTTGGATATGCTTTCTGGAGTGACTTGACTTGAAGAGCGGTTACTGGCAGGTAGAGATAAATCGTACGGATAGTGAGAAAACTGCCTTCACTACAGGTAGCGGTCTATGGCAGTTTTCAGTGATGCCG
This sequence comes from Volucella bombylans, assembly GCA_949129095.1. Taxonomy (NCBI): domain Eukaryota; kingdom Metazoa; phylum Arthropoda; class Insecta; order Diptera; family Syrphidae; genus Volucella; species Volucella bombylans. The sequence continues at coordinate 150,792,181 of OX422143.1, forward strand.
TTTGGACTCTGCAACGATCCGGCCACCTTCGAGCGACTAATGGAATGAACACTGCAAGGACTCACGTGGAAAACCTGCCTAGTTATCGTCATAGGCATGACGTTCGAGCCACATCGCGAAAATCTAAAAGAAGTGTTTGAGAGACTAAGAAGTGCTCATTTGAAGCTGAACCCGGACAAGTTTGCCTTATTCCGTCTGGAAGTAAAATATCTGGGTCGCAATATATCAGCGGAAGTAGTAAGGACGGATCCTGACAAAATCGAAGCCGTGAAAAGTTGACCTGTCCCAAAAGATAAACACCAACTGAGAAGCTTCTTGGACTCGCCACGTACTACAAAAGGTTCGTAAAAGATTTTGCATGTATTGCACAGAGCTTGTATCAACTTACGGAAAAAGGCCGACAGTTCGGGTGGTCTGGAGAGGGTGAAAAAGCGTTTCAAGAACTGAAGCAACAACTATACAATGCCATCATCTTGGGTTACCCCACACCCGGAAAAATGTTCATCGTGAACGCAGATCGAGCAGTTACAAGGCTATGACTTTGAAGTGCAACACCGCAAGGGAAAACCCCACTCAAATGCTGATGCTCTCTGGAGTGCGGAGTAAAATGTGAACACTGCAACCGTAAAGAAGCGAAAGAACAGGCTACTATCCAAATGATCAGGACTGAGCTAATAGAGGGTTGGAGTATAGACGAAATCCGTTCCTCCCATCAGGCAGACAATGACATCGAACCAATATTGGCCTGGAAGTAACACGATGAAAGACCAAGCTGGTAGAATTGGTGCAAAAAGTGCATAAGGTGTGCTGCTACCAAGGGTCCAAAAGTAAAGCCAAGTGAACAAATGCAACAATACAATATCGGAGCCCCATTCGAACGAATAGCCATCGACATCGCTGGGCGGTTTACCGAAACCTTTAGTGACAACCGATACACCCTCGTGGTCATGGATTACTTCAGTAAGTGGCCGGAAGTGTTTGCCATCCCAAATCAAGAGGCTAAGACCGTAGTCGAACAGATAGTCAACAAACTGGCTGAGCAGATTTGGGGTCCCAGCGGAACTAAACTCGGGCCAAGGGCGAAACTTTGAATCAAAAGTCTTCCAGGAAGTGTACCAATATTTGGGAATAAAGAAGACAAGAACAACGTCACTACACCCTTAATCTGATGGAATGGTCGAGTGATTCAGCATCTATCTAAGGTCGTCAGCAACTGCCAGCGCAATTGGGATCGACACATCTTCTTAATGGCCTACCTAAATGCGGTCTATATTTCAAGAGGACACACACCATCAGAGATATTATTTGGTCAAAAAGTTGCCAAGTGAAGCAAAATTTGCATCTCCACCTACGGAGCCCAAAGAAGTGAACGATTACGTGAATGACTTGCGTAGCAGAATTCGAAAATTGCATGAAAACACCAGAGAAAAGATGAGGCTAGCAAGCAGCCGCATGAAGATTAGGTACGACATCTTCCGGCTTCAACGAAGCAGATCTGGTCTGGTTGTATAATCCTCAGCGTAAGAAAAGCAAATCACCAAAATTGCAACAGGATAGGGAGTTCGGGTGATAACCCGCAGTAATGACATTGTCTACCGAATCTAGCGTGGGGATCGAGGAAAATTTAGGGGGGTCCATTTGGATAGAATGTGTCATTTCAACGGAACGATGAATGACGAAGTTGTTCGGGACGAACAACATTAAGGAGGGAATAGTGTGATATCCATTTAAATGTGAGCAGTGTCATCTATATTTCCACAGCAGAAAATTTCGATACTTGAATAGAAAAGACTCAACTATTGGTGAATGGGGAATGGAATCGAATTTTCTAGCAAAATGGAAATTGTATGGGGCGCTGAATGGCGAGGATTGTTCGAGTATAAATATCAGCATTCCCAAGGTATGCAATTGAGTTTGAAGTGTTAATTAGGAGAACTGATTAAGTGGTTTGAGTAAAAGATAAGAAAATCTAAGCGGTTGATAAATTGGATTGTTTTGAGATAAACGATTAAATTGTGAATTGTAGCTGTATTGAATAAAGCGATTTGTATTGAAAAGAATAAGTTTTATAATTTGTGCCCACACAAATATTTTTCAATATGAAAACGCTTTGTCGCTCGTTTCGTGAATGTAGTTACTGTTAAAATTAAAACGTTTTTTGTTACACTGTAAGCGAATTACCAACACATCTCTATAACCTGCCATTATTTGCTAGAATGCGAGCAATTTACAAGTAAAGTTACTAGAATGAGAGCGATTTGGACGTAAAGTTCACTCTGTGTGTGTAATGTGGATGACATTGATGACAATTCACAGACATGGTCACACGGGTAGAGGCGATCAGTGGAAAGCGGGTTTTGGTTTTCCAGTATCTGGAAAGTTTGCCATCTATTTTAGTTCATCTATGCATTTCAAGTGTTCAACGGGAACAGAAAGATTCGGATCAATTGCTAAAGGTGGTTATCCACAGGCATGCAAGAATGCGCAAATTTATGCATGCGCGTGCAAAACTGCCTGTGGATATCAATGCCTGTGAGCTTGCGCTGGCATGCATGCGAGAATTCAAAAAATTTTGAATTTGGCTGGCATGCGTGCGCATTCCACATGCATGCGTGCCTGTGATAGCAAGGAATGCGAAAATTCTATTGCTTTCGTACAGTTGTGTGAAGTCTTTAATGGTGAAAAGACACAATGGCAGCATTCGGAAATAGGAAATTTTGTAGTGAATTCATCGAAATTTACGAAAGTTTACCAGAATTGTGGAAAGTTAAAAAGCGAATTATACAAAAACAGGCAGCTCAAAAGTGCTGCATACGAAAAACTCGTAACAAAATTAAAAGAAGTGGACGAATCAGCTGATCGCACAGCTGTTGTGAAAAAAATTAATACCCTGCGTGGGAACTATAGGCGTGAATTGAAAAAAGTGTCAAAAAGTGAAAAGTCGGGCGCAGATGGGGATGATGTATATGTACCAACATTGTGGTACTTTGGCAGATTAAACTTTTTAAGGGAGCAAGAGATACCGGCTCCAGGAGTAAGTACCCTTGACTTGGAGGAAAGCAGCAGCAATATTTCGGTATGTAAAAAAAAAACAATTTATTGTTATATATTTTTTATTTAATTTTATTTTTGTCAAAAATATATCAATTTTCACAGCGGGGTTGAAATGGTACTGAACCAATGGAGGAAAAATAAGAACGAAATGTATTTCTTACTTCTTTTGCTGCATTTGTGTGATTTCGTCTCACAAGTGGTTGTAATTACAAAAGTTCAATTATTTCTTTTACTTCGCGATCAGAAATGTTACTATTTTCCGCCCTTTCCGTGTTACAATTGTAGTCTTGATTTCCGTTGCGGTGTCTTAAAAAGTTATGAAGATAACAACAAGCTAACACAATAATGGCAACTTTTTTAGGGTGTAGGTTTATTGTTGTCGAAAAAACTCGAAAGCGCTGAACCAAAATCCCAAATGCATTTTCCACAATGCCACAATAATTAAATATTTCTTCTTCGCTAGTTATTGATGTTCCAGAGTATGGCTTCATTAGATTTTCTTTCAGCGGAAAAGCATCGTCTCCAAGAAATACAAAAGGCAGAGATTCATCACTCCCTGGTAGTTTTTCTTTCTTTGGAATATTCAAGCTGCCGTTTTCAAGTTTCTCATAGAACTTTGAATTATTAAAAATACCAGCGTCGCAAGATCTTCCATTGGTACATCTACCATTAAAAATTCATAGTTTCCGTTTACAATCGGAAATAGGACGACGCTAAGGGTTTTCTTATAATTGAAATAATAGGATCCCGAACCAGGTGGCTTTTTAATATGGACATGTTTGCCGTCTAGAGCTCCTACATAATTAGGAAAATTCCATTTCTTGTTAAAATCTCTTGCTATAGACTTCCACTCGTCCTCATTTTTTGGAAGCTGAAATAATAAGCATTGAAAGTAGGTATCAGTTTTCTATGAAAACAACGAAAGGAGCACCGAATCTAATTTATTTCAAATAAACAATTTTTTAACTGATTTAATTTTTTTTAACAGGCTGACTGCTTCAGTGATATTTCTCAACCACGAAAACGAAAAACACAGGAAGATCATAGGAATGCATTTTTGGAGAGAGCGGTAGTGGCTATTGAGGGTAATAAGGACGATGCTGAGATATATGGCAAAGGCTGGGCAGCCGAATTCAGAAAGCTTATCGAATCTCAGCAAATTTATGCTAAGAGAACTATTGACGAGATTTTTTACCAAGGCAAGTTTGGGAACGAATCTTCCATTATTCGTACTTCACGAAACAACGAATATTTGTTAACGAGTACTCCAATACGCACTGAAACTGTCATGTCCCCCAATATAACATATATTCCCTCAACCTCCAACCTCCAAACCCAGCGATATCAACCACCGGTCAAAAAATGCATAATATCAAATGAAAGACCATCCGTACTTGCTACTACGGATAGTAAGTGCGAGTTCGTTAATGAATTGTTACAGGATCCGGAGTACATATAATCCTATATTTTGCAATACATATTTTATTATTTTGTACATAGAATGGAATTAGATTTTTTTATTTTTTATTGTTATTGTTATGTGAATTGAAATAAATTAGTTAAAATAAAAGTAAGTTTTCTTACCTTTATTTTATTTTTTAAGATTTTAATTATTGCTTCTGATGTTTCAATCACAATTTTTCCGATGGACTGTGGAGACACAGCAGACAAGAATTTTAAGTCTGCATACGAATTGCCTGATGCAAAAAAACGTTGTCAACGAAAGGCGTTCCATAGGAGTAATCGCATCCCTCATTTGCGTATTTTTTTTATAAATTAGCGGTGTAAGAAGATTTAATAATACTTCATATGTGTCACAATCCATCCTTAAGAAATTTCGGTAATCCTCTGCACAGGTTAGCTTTAGTTCTTTTAACAAATTTTCATGCGAAATTCGATTTCGCTTTTGCAGCCATGGTTTCACCCAGGAAGAGTGTTTTCTTTTTTGTTTCAGTTTATTTTTTTCATCCTCTTCTAACAGATCATTTATAAGAACGACTGCTAACGCAAATTCACTCATTATATAATTTTTATTTTTAATTTAAACGCGAACGTGTAATACCTGCAAACTTTTTTCACAAATGAGGAACGCACATGTATGCATGCTAATGGATTGCAAAATAAATTTGCGCAAAAATTTGCACAAACCCAAAATTTGCGCATTCTTGCATACCTGTGGATAGCCACCTTAATCAGGGTTGCAAATGAGCGCATTGTTTTTGAAATGAAAAGAGAAGATCTCCTTCGGGAAAACTTCGAAGAAATAAACTCCACAATTGATCCACAAAGCGTACATGAGCCACAATTAGCCTCACATAAAATTGATTTAAATATCGACGATCCGTGCAAAAAATTTCAATACGGACGTTCAAAATTTACTAGGTTATAGCTGCCATGTTGTTAAGGCAACGTCTGTCAAATTTGTTGTGAATTCTATAGTAGTGTATGGCAATTCGTAAATCACTATGTCAAGTTATAGTCCGCTTTCATACGTCGCATGTTTCGAAAGATTCAAGTGAGTGCAAAAGGGAGGGATAATGAAACAAAAAATACCCAATTAACCAAATTCCCACTGCCTGTGGGTAGTCCGCTTTCATACGTCGCAAGTGTGTTTAGCGCAAGTTCTGGTTATTTTCTTTTGAATTGTCATTCAGTGATGCGAGCAACTCTACATGAAGACTTTCCCCTTCTTTGATTTTGCATGTTATTTGACAGTTCTCTTTCATTTCATCTTTGGCGCTCAGTATTTCATAATTGAAAATGACCCCGCTTGTTAATTCTTTGGTCCATTTCAGTTCATCCACCATACTGAAATGTTGTGCTCGTAACAACAGCCAAAGAAATAATGAAGCAAATGCGAAAAAGAAAGAAGAAGGAGAAAAAGAAATGTCAAAAACTTGCAATGAAGATGCTACCCACAGGCAGTGGGAATTTGGTTAATTGGGTATTTTTTGTTTCATTATCCCTCCCTTTTGCACTCACTAGAATCTTTCGAAACATGAGACGTATGAAAGCGGACGTAGCAATTTCATTGCAAGTTTTTGACATTTCTTTTTCTCCTTCTTCTTTCTTTTTCGCATTTGCTTCATTACTTCTTTCGCTGTGTTACGAGCACAACATTTCAGTATGGCGGATGAACTGAAATGAACCAAAGAATTAACAAGGGGGCTCATTTTCAATTATGAAAGACTGAGCGCCAAAGATGAAATGAAAGAGAACTGTCAAATAACATGCAAACTCAAAGAAGGGGAAAGTCTTCATGTAGAGTTGCTCGCATCACTGAATGAAAATTCAAAAGAAAATAACCAGAACATGCGCATTACACACTTGCGACGTATGAAAGCGGACATAGCGTTGAAGAATGTCTGCAAATCATCAAATTGGTGTTGGTGCGGATTTTGGTCTGGCAGAATCATCGGTCCGTACTTCTTCCAAAACGAAACTGGCATTGCCAACAGGGAGCGTTGGTAATGCTTATTGAAATACGATTTTTGTTTGTTGATTAATTTATTTAAAAAGAATAATAATTTTGTTAAAGGTTTCTGTGAGTCACTGCACATAAAATTATCGGACGAGAAGTATGCAGTTGCAACCTAGCAACAATTTGCACACAATAAATCACATGATAGTGCGGAAAGAACTTACGATTTGTGCAACAACGAAACGCATAAGTTGTGTATATACGGTCGTGTGCAAGATGTTGTCTGGTGCATGATCGAAGTCGAACTTCTCGTCCACTTGGATTTTGACAGCAGCAGTGACCACAGCTAAGTAAATTTGTAAAACACAATTTTGTATCAATTCAAATTAATTCAAATATATTTTTTTGTATCTTTTTTCGAACCATATTCATTTAATTTTTTTTTGTGAACATTACTCATCATTTTCTGGTCCTTCCACGCCGAATATTAAAATTAAGAACCTCTAATAAAAGAACTATTTTTGTGAAATTCGAATGATAAGCTACATACATTCAATTCAAATAGTGAACAACCGTACTATAAGTTAACTTTCGCTCTAATATCTTATATCTGTGATCGATTAGCTTTATGAAAATGAATTCCCTTCGTCTTAAGCGCGGAAATGTGAAAGGTCGTTTGACAAGAGCAGCAACTTTCGTGGATGCAATTGACTCAACTGTTATTGTTAAGGAAGTACTACAACAAGCTACAGAAGAGGAAATTGCTGACCTTGAGCTTGAGTTCATTGACTACGAAAATCGATTTTTTGTCACCCATTCGATATTAAAAAAATCTATTCGTGAAAGACAATCAGTTGCTAAGGACAATTCGGTTTCGGAAACACTCGCGGAGCAACAGAATAAAGTGTTAGAGAAATTGAGATCAACATCGCTAAGCTCATCGGTTCAATTACCCAAGCTAACTGTGCCACCCTTTTCGGGAAATTATAGGGATTGGCCTTCGTTTCGTGATACCTTTGTAGGTACGGTGGACAATAAATCGAATTTAATGGCTACTCAAAAATTTCACTATTTAATATCGTTCTTTCGAGATGACGCCGCGAATTTGATAAAACATCTGTCAGTTTCTAGCCTGGGAACGGCTAGAGAAACGGTATGATCGAAAAAATCTTCTCGTGCAATCTTTTATACATCCATTTTTGTCGCTTCCATCTGTGTCTGGCAACAATGTGCATACTTTACGAAAACTCACAGCTGGTTCTGATGAAGTCGTGCGTGGACTTAAAGCCCTCGGTTCTAATGAACGTGATCCGTGGTTAATCTATCTCATTGTCAATGAACTCGACGCAGAATCTAAGCAAGCCTGGGCTGAATCCGTCGGTTCTCAGGATGAGTGTAAATTTGATGATTTTCTAAGATTTCTGGAATCCAGATGCGATGCACTGGAATCGTGCCAATCGCTTTCGCGGCTTAGTGTTTCACGGGGTATGACCCAAGGACAAGTTCGTGCACATTTCGTTGAATCATCATCGCCTTCGCAATCGTGTCCCCATTGTAAAGGAAATCATATCTTGCCGCAATGTGAACAATTTGTAGCCTTAAATTTGGAATCGCGTCGGACTTTGTGCTTCAATTGCCTTAGTTCGGGTCATGCTGCTAGCAAATGTCGGTCATCGTTTCGTTGTCGGGTATGTAAATCGCGTCAGCATTCGTTGGTACATGTGGATGCAAATCAAATTGTAAGCTCAAATCGTGTAATTAATCCCCGAGCTCAGTATCATCAACCATCAGACATATCCTCTTTGCCCTCACCTGCTCTTTTGCCAGTAAATAACCATTCGTCGTTCACTGCTAGTCGATTTAGGCAAACAATTCTACCAACCATACTGGAAAAGGTTCGAGATAATCTAGGCAATTCGTTAATGTGTCGAATGTTGATAGATTCAGGCTCCCAGATCTCGTTTGTTGCTGAATCATTTGATCAACGTCTGGGTCTTTCATGCTAGGATTCCCGTTTTAGGATTGTCATCCACAAATGCAGGACAAACAAGAGGCTGCATCTCTCTCGATCTTTGTTCTCGTTATAGTCAATCCTATATTTTCGTTAATGCCTTTGTGTTAAATAAACTTACGAGTACTTCCGATCTTCCTTCGCACTACTCTGGTAACTCTGGCTGGCACCATATTCAAAATCTGGATCTAGCTGATCCACAATTTAATATACCTGGTCCTATTGACGTCCTGCTTGGGGCTGATAAACTTTGGTGTGTTCTCCAGGGAAGTCAAATTCAAGGTCCTGATGATTTGCCAATTGCGCAGAAAACATCGTTTGGATGGGTAGTAACCGGTGAGCTGTTGGACTTCAGCAAATCACAACAAACTTCGTTTTCAACGTTGCATTCTACCGTAGACGTTGATATTTTATTGCAAGTGACGCCCTTAGATATTTCATTTGTTGTAGATGAAGCTGAAAAACATTTTTACAAAACTTTTTCGCGGTCGTCTGATGGAAGATATGTTGTGCAGCTGCCATTTAAAACATCATCTCCGGTCTTCGATAACTTTCTGAGACATGCCATCAGCCGCCTTCATTCGATGGAACGTAGATTTCAAAGGGATTCCAATTTGCGTAACACGTATATCAGCTTCATGAAAGAATATGTCAACCTTGGGCATATGGTTCGTTTATCCTCAGAACAGATTGAAACTGCACCTGGGAAGTATTTCTACCTACCTCATCAGGCTGTTTGGAAGGTGGACAGCTCAACAACAAAACTACGTGTTGTATTCGATGGCGATGACGATGAGCTCTTGGTAGGCCCACCCATTCAACGCGACTTATTTGGAATTTGCTTACGTTTTCGGCAACACAGATACGTTTTTACTGCCGATGTAGTAAAAATGTTACGACAGGTATGGGTTGATGACTTGCACATGGACTTTCAGTTTGGCGCGAAAACCATTCGGATGACATCGGACGTTTCCGATTACGAACCGTCACATATGGGACTGGATCGGCACCCTTTTTGTCTGTTCGAGTTCTGAAGCAGATTGCGACGGACTATCAATCACACTATCCTAATGCAGCGCGAATCTTATTCAACGATGTGTACGTAGATGATGTAATGACAGGTGCAAATTCATAGGAAAAACTAATAGATCTGTCTTCAGAACTCATGTCTCTGCTCTCTGAAGCTAAGCTGAAACTTCGTAAATAGAACTCTAACTGCTAGCCTTTACTCGCTCGATTGCCAAATGATGATTGCGAATTCTCTTGGTTTGATACTGAACGCTCGAAATCAATGATCAAGGTACTTGGTATGCACTGGAGCCCAACATCTGACCAATACTCGTTTCGTATGTCCAATCTTCCTTTATGCGATTCCCCAGCTAGGCGGTCCTTGTTATCAGAAATCTTTCAAATTTTTGACCCTTTAGGATTTCTGAGAACATCAGTTGTATTGTTCAAAATTCTATTTCAGGAATTTTGGTCATCAGAGCTTAAACTCAACTGGGACGACCCACTTCCCTTGCATTTAGCTGATCGATGGCGGCGCTATCAACAGGAACTTCATTATTTTGAGAAAATTAAAGTACCTCGCTATATCTTCGCATCTCCAAGTGACATAGAACTCCATGGATTTTCGGATGCTTCATCGGTGGCCTATTCTGCTGTTGTGTACGCACGCTACCAAATCGCGCCTAACTAATTCAAGGCAGTCTTCGTTGCAGCTAAAACCAAGGTAGCGCCACTCAAATCAATCTCTATACCTCACTTGGAGCTTTGTGGAGCTCTACTGCTTTGCCATTTGCTGACTCTAATAAGATCATCGATCGACAGAAACCTCAAGGTGTTTGCTTGGTGCAATTCGCAAATCATACTAAATGGGTTGTCTTCTCCACCTCGTCGATGGACTACATTCGTCGCAAATCGTACAGCTGCAATAATTGAAAAGATCCAACGATATGCTTGGCAGCACATTGCATCAGAGTTCAACCCTACAGACTGTGCCTCACGAGGAATATTACCGTCCGTCCTTAACAATCATCCGCTATGGTGCACTGGGCCTCCATGGCTTTTGCTAACACAGGAATGTTGGCCTGAATCAACATTCCGAGTGACAAGGCTGGATGAAGGAGAAACAACACTAGAAGGAAGAAAAATCCCAAGCAGACGTTTATTACCACAGCAAATGCGGATTTTCTTCAAAATCTTATCGGTAAAATATCGTCATGGACGCGGTTGCTTCGAATCGTCGCGTATTGTGTTCGTTTCACCAAAAATTGTCGCCCTCATCAATTTAGTAAAATCACGCGCGGTTTAACCTACACTGAAATTCATTATACAGAGCTGTATATCCTTAAAAGAGTGCAACAAGACTCATTCGGTAGTGATATTAATCATCTTGTAAATAACCGCGCCCTTGCCCCTAAATCGAAACTATTAAGGTACTCTCCCTTTATAGACAAGCACGGATTAGTACGTGTGGGAGGTAGAATTAATAATGCCTCTGTCTCTTTTAACATAAAACAGCTTGTAATTCTACTCAATAACCGAATTGCTCTACTTATAGTTCGCCACATACATGAAAACCATCTTCACCCTGGTGTATCGGAGATATTCGCCATTGCGCGCCAACGCTACTGGATTCTGGGCAGCCGTAATTTCATCCGCAAACTACCTTGCGGTATCAATGCAAGCCATGTTTTTTGTAGAGGAGATCAAGCAGCACGCAACTTATGGTAGACTTGTGCGTCTAATCGACAGCAAGACAAAGCCATGTCTGGTTTTGGCATTCTTGCCAAACTCGTTCGGTTGTTCAGGATATTGGTGAAGACCTCCCATTGCTCTAAAATGATAACAGGTCTTAGATGGGTTAGCTATCAAGTAGCTTCTTTTGAATTGCGCGTAACTCACAAGCCAACATCAGAGGAACAATATTTTATAACTTCTCGCATCTAGTATCAGTGCAGAATTTATGAATACCAAGACAGAAGCAGAAAAAATGAATGTGGCTTGTACCCTAGTTTAGCTACATAAACTCTGCAATAAACTCCAGACATCTGCGCGGAATTCCAACGCACAATAATACTAGTCAACCGCTGTTTCAATGAGCTAAAAAAGCAAATTAGCAACAATGCACTCGAGCACCGAAGGAGACGCAGAGGCGTAGACACTCCAGATCGAATAAAATTTCCTTTAGTTGCTTACAGTGAAAGATTCTCCGTCTGCGACGGCGATGTATGAATAAAGCGGTAAAAGGAATATCTATACCGCGCATACAGTGACCTCTAGAACCATGTTCTAGTGAAACCGCGTAGAACGCGAAAGGCTTTAGGTAAGTTTAACCTTGAATAACTGGAGGCAAGTTGCTAGAGTCAGGTAAGTAATCTGCCATCCTAAGTAAGTAAGCAACCATGTTAGTCACATCGTGAACGATTTACAGTAATCTCCTTCTAGCAAATGTATGGCTGCAAATATCCCAAGCAAGGCCAAAACAAAAAATTGCCGAGTATCTCATACTTTCTTGTAAAGCACCACAATGCATACATCACTAACTCATTTCTCAGATCTGATCAGAAGAGTGTAGGTATGCCTGATGAATGGAACCTCTGCATCCTTTGCCCGATCCACAAAACAGAAGACCCCTTCAACTACGTCAACTATAGAGGTGAAAGTCTGCTCATCATTGCATACAAGATCTTATCTGCGTAATCACGTAAATCCTGGAAAAAACTCAAGAAGTCCTAATTGATGCTGACAATCAATTAAAGTCGTATATGACAGCATATATATATATATAGAGCCTTGTTTTGTTTTCGCATCCCTGCCAAGCTGGTCCATCTGTGCCGAAGGACGATTGAGAAGATTGACATGACACGCTGTCATGTGACTCCTTTAACAACATCCCTGAAAGAATTGTGCGGAACACACAAGCGAACACTAGAAGCACAATCTTTCAAAAGTCTGAGCAACTGCTAGCGTTCACCAATAACATAATATTGACATAACTGTAACGGGAGCTGTGAAAATGGGTTTAGCGGTAAATGGGGGTAACCGTACATGCTGTCAACAAAAAGAGATATACAACATCGACAAATTGGACAGAAAGTCACAATCGACAGTTATAATTTCGAAATAGTTCAAGACTTTGTCTAACTTGGATCTGCTATGAATTCTGCCAACTACACCTCAGCAGAAATGAAACGAAGAATTCCTCTTGCCAATCGCTGTTTCTTTGGGCTTCGAAGGCAATTGAGTAGTAAGCCCCTATCCGAAAAAACTGAAGATACTCTATGTAAGACCTTGATCATCCGAGTCCTACTTTATGCCGGTTAAACGTGAACTCTATCGCTTGCATTGACGAGCTTTGGAGAAGATTCAAAGACGGACTATAAGAGCAGTACGACGACATCGATCTAGTTAGAAAATTGGGCATCAGCCACCTGATATGGGGAGGGCATGTAGTGCGAAATGATACCAATGCTCCTGCCCGCAGTGTCTTCGAATCTAACCAGGAGGGACAACTCAGTATAGGAATATCTCACCTTATGTGGCGAACACAAGTAAAATGGGACCTCAACCGACTTGAAGAGCGCGACTGGAGCCAGATAGCTAAGGATCAAGGCTATAGGGCCAGTTTAGTAAGTTGGAGCCGTGGGTAAAAGGAACATCTTCTACATCTCGTCAACAACTTGAAACACCCATGTCAGTTTGTTTCCCAAAACTTGACATCGACTGCAGGTCAGACATGCACACTAAGGCAGGCAGTTCCATTGATCATGAAGATAAATTCAAAGATAATGAGCCCCTATACACCATGGATATCAGGAATCCGTGTAAGGGAATATTCCGTGCACACGTCTCATAGAGATTTGTTAGGAGATGCGAATGCCAGGGCAACAACTTTCAACGCAGACTCCAGCTCAAGTGAAAATTGTACAAACAAAAGTTTACCGTAGTCTGCTATTCGTTTTATTAATCAAAAATGTCTAGAATAAATTGCAAAATAAAAAGAAATAGTAAAATAGTTTTTCCAGTTTATCCGGAGCATCCACGGCACCCACAATGCACGCACTCGACGACACGACCTTCCTCAAGTTTTGATTTTGGCACCCTGCATATGCAATTCGTACCAAAGTTAGTATCTCTTGTTTGGATACAACGCAGGCAGCACAGATTTTCGTAGCCGGACTTCTTCCACTTGGCTATTAGATTAGGATCAGCGATTTTCTCCTTCAAACAGTAGTCGTACAACTCCCGACTGATAGCCTTCCGCCGATAGAACAAATCGTAGATGTACCTCGACTTTTGATGATGTATTTTGAAAATAGGCCACAGGGACTCATTGATACGTTTTCCTTCATGTGGTTCGGTTTCGGCTGGGAAGGAAAAGTGAACCGAAACTTAAATTTAGACGACGAACGTAGTCACAAAATAGAAACAACTTACCTTCACGCATCTTCTGTTCTAATTCCTCTAGCGTTGGCTCTATCAACTCCCAACCATCTGGCGGTGGTTTTCTACTACGCTTAACTTTCGGCATTTTTATTTAGATAACTTAAGTATTTACACAATAAATGTAAAGTAAATATTTCTCACAAATTTCTCCGATTATAAGTGATTCGGAACCGCTTTTTGGAAGAAAAGGGACAGGAAAATTGACAGGTAGACAAAGTTGTTGTTTTTTTTTTTTGATAAAACGTCAAAAAAATGGACTGATTCACAATATACTCTGGGTTGTTGATTGTCAATTTGTGAGAAAGAGTCACGAATTGTAGATAGATAAATTTTTTGAAGGAGGCGTTACATTGTGTTTATAAAAATAAATATAAATACTTAATCAACCTAGGTACGTAGAAAATATTTAATTAAAATGAGGTTCAATTTTACATTTAAACTCTGAAAGGAAATACGTTGCTCTAGTTGTTTGGCTGCAACAGGCCTGTTAGAGGTCTGAACTTGTCACCATTACATACATCTATCTGAAAGTCTTTGTGCTCTATATATAGAGTTTTCCAATAAGGACTTGACAACTTTTTTTTTTAAATAAAACGCAAACCATTTGAGATATTTCAAAAACTTTATTATCGGCTTGAAGTACAATCAAAACATTTATGAATGGAACTCGACTTCATTCATATGGCACCGTGCGCACGGTCGATTCGTTGAACCCAATTTTCAACGACTCGGCCACACATTTCGGCCGAAACGGCCGCTATTTCGCGTTCAATGTTGGCTCTGAGCTCTTCCAACGTTGTCAGCGTGTTGGCATAAACCAATGACTTAACGTAGCCCCACAGAAAATAGTCAAACGGCGTTAAATCGCACGAACGAGGCGGCCAATCGACTGGCCCATTTCTTGAGATAACACGCTCACCATACTTACTCTTCAATAAATCGATTGTACCGTGTGCTGTGTGGCTTGTGGTATCATCCTGTTGAAACCACATGTCGTCCAAGTCCATATCTTCCAATTCGGGCCAAAAATAATTGGTGATCATGGCGCGATAACGCTGACCATTCACAGTAACATGACGACCGTTATCGTCGACGAAAAAATATGGCCCAATAACGCCGCCGGCATGCAAACCTCACCAAACAGTTATTTTTTGTGGATGAAGTGCTGATTCATGAAGCACATGTGGATTTTCACCCGAACTGTAACGCATATTTTGCTTATTGACGAACCCATTGAGCCAAAAATGAGCTTCGTCACTGAAGATGCTTTTGCGATGAAATTCATCATCTTGGCGCTTCTTCTTCAGAACCCAATCGGAGAACGTACGTCACTTAAAATGGTCCATTGGCTTCAATTCTTGAATCAGCTTGGTATTGTATGGGTGTAAACCAAGAAAATACGCCATAATGTGGTCTGAGCGATGCCCAATTCTTGAGAACGTCGTGGAATTGACTGATTTGGATCGTTTGCCTGAACGGCAGCGATATTTTCCACACTTCGACCAACCCGTTGTCTCACTGACACGGCAACATCACACAACGAATATCTAGACTCAAATTTTTGCATTAAACTTGTTATTGCCTGTCTACTAGGGCGAGAATAACGACCGAAAATTGGAGTTAACACTTTTAAAGGTGACTCCAAATTTCGGTAGAAAATTTTTATAATTTGTAGACATTGCTCGTTCGTGTACTTTACCATGGTGAAAATTTTGAGTTTACTGAATAAATTGACAGTGACAGTTTGATGATTAGTGAAAGAGTGCATTCACAAATTAAATTCAAAGTTGTCAAGTCCCTATTGGAAAACCCTTTATTTAGGGTCGTAATAAGTTGGTTGCTTCACAAGATAGTGTTTTTACTTGGATGGCTGGGGCGTGATGAGCGAATGAATATCAACACTCGCACTCGAGGAGTTTTCGAATATAGCATGCCAAAAACAACACGATAAAATACGACCTCGATGTAAGTGTCCTCTTAAGTGCTTATATGCGGTTTTCGCATTATCGGTCAGGCATTGGTCAGCTAAACTGAAGCACCGCGTCTAGTTATTGAACACACATCAAATTCATGAAGCGTTTACTGTAATCAGATTATACACTTTTTTGATTGATCTAAATGTCAATAAGAGGTAAATAAATTGCATCCTATCAACTAAAACCCAATCAGCCGATCACAAGTTGTCAACTTAAATTATGAAGTAATGAAAGTGTTCTTTTTTTTGCTTGATGAATGCAAACTTCGCAAATGCCACTAAGGTGATTTTTTTAACCAGAAAACCTATAAACAAATCACTTAAGGCTACAATAATGAGACGCAAGACTGAAGTTAGATATAGATTGAAGCAAAACCAATGTAAAGAAAGGCATTTCGAGAGCACCTATATGTTACGTATATAAACTTTTGTGGTAAGTGCGAAATTGTCGGTGAAACCAGCAGACTTGTCAATGTGGTTAAAAAGAGGAAAATCACCCAGTCGGGAAACACTCAGAAAATATGATGGCATCTACACTGAGTTGTAGACAGAGACTCACTTCTCAGGCAACTTAATTAGAACAGCTCACAACCAGCTCCTATTAACAAAGCAGCTGAATAACACAACACGCGTAGTTGGTATATCTCATCGATTGGGGTGACGGATGAGGCAATCAATGGCCTTTGGTTTCCTTTGATGTCTTCAAGTCACCTAGCACCGATGGCATATAGCCAATTAGGTTACAAAAATGTATAAACCAGCTGCTGGTAACTCCGAAGAGAATCTTCACTGATAGCTTCTCATTGGCACTCATACCGAAACCTTGGTAGGCGGAATTTACAACACACTCGACAAAATGGAAAACACGCAGGGCATTTTCATCGATATTAAGGTCGCCTTCGACAACTCAACTTTCGACGGTATGTGTAATTTGGCCAGGGAATACAGCATGGTTTTGTGGAAAATTCTGATGAATAGGACACTGATTGCAGATGCCGACTGTGGCCAATAGATAGGGTGGACAGTGATTGTCCGCAAGACGATGTCCCATCTCCGCTACTGTTGTGCACGTTGGATTCGCTGCTTAACGCTCTCAATACTTCTGACGTCTATGCTGGGTGATACTGTACCTGTGTTGTATGTTGAATTGCGACCGTCCGCTTTAAAGCGCAAGCAGACATAGATGTGATCGACGATTGGTGAACCAGAAATGAGCTTTCTGTCAATCCTCTCAAAACTGAGGTTATAAGGGGGAAGCTGACTGGTCTAGGGCTTAAAGACATCACCATCGAATTCTCCAAATAAGCTAAGTATTTGGGTGTCACCCTGGATAACAAATTTCCTTGGGTTAAACATGTCATGTTGAAAACCATCAACTCGCTGTCAGCCATCTGGCTATATAAAGGAACTTTCGCAAGACATGGGACCTGTTACCATGAAGGATCCTTTGGATCTACACGGCTATGATAAGGACACTTATATCCTATGCATCGGTTGTCCGGTGGAACATGCTCTCAGGAAAATACGTCACTGCTGCCTTACCAGAATTCTTGGTATATGAAATCGCCGTTGAACTTTCTAGCCACGGCTCAAACGAGAGGAGGACCGAACCGTTCTTCGAAAGACGCAGCATTTTTTTTTTTTTGTAAAAGCACCATACACGGAATACAATGGACCAGTTCTCTGCCTGAGTTGCCTGTTCTGACAGAAAAAATGCAAAATTAATACTCGACTTCACATTTGATCCGTTTTCTCTTTGGAAGAGTGTGCTTTAGACCAATTCTCCTCCGCGCCATCTACCATCAAACACCAGCACCACCATAAATTCGCTGGGAAATTTATTTTCATCCCCACACGCAGTTGACAGTTTCCCATTCGCAGCGAAAATATATTTCAATTGTCAAAACTTTCACTACGCTGGGAAGTCATACACAAAATTTTCGTATCATTTGCAGAAAGAAAAAAATCGAAAAAATAAGAAAATATTCTCGTCCGCCCCGGCTGCTGATCAAATATTTAAACAAATTGAATCTTCGCACAGTAATCCACTGAAATTGGCAACAGCCAGGCCGTGTAGTGATCGTGTGCAAAAATCATAAAAACCTCTCGAGAAGAAAACCAAATAAAAACCTTCAAGTGCGTGTGTGAAAACAAAAACAACACAGCAGTGGCTGGCATTTTATTATTTTGTAATGAAACGTCCGTGATTATGTCGAAAAATTTCGCATTCGCTCTGCCTTAAGTCGTCCGAGAATAAGTGCAAAGTGTAGACAAATAATCAGAGTCCTGGCTTCGAGTGCAACAAAGGTGTAAACACTTGCGGGAGCAAGCTCCACATCCTCTGATGCAGGAAATAAATCATTCAGGTTGGTATTGAGTTGGTTGTTGGCTGAAGTGTTCATAAATCAATTTTGGGGGAGGAGTGCGGACTGCGGGCGCTTCCATTGCCACAGTCGTCACCAATTGGAAGATATGTATATTTTGTTTTTATTTGTTGCTGCTTGAAATCGTAATTGCACCTCATTCTGTGCGTTGTCAGGTCGTCGTTGCTGCGCTCCCTCGACTGAACATCGTAATAAGCTAGAAGCGGCAGCGGAGGCAGCAGCAATTGATTTGCGCTGCCATTGTCTTGCGGTTATTTTGCTTTTTGTCACTAGATGGATGTGGGAGAAAATCAAATCGCGGTCCAGCGAAATGCGGAAGAACACTTGCACTTGTGTTTGTCGGTGGGGCGGTTTTAAGTGGGCGTTTGTGGTGTCGAGGGGGTACCAGGCATGTGCCTGGTACTGGCGCTGGTACTTGTACTACATAGAACCACATCAATTATCAGTGCGGCGCGTCAAATGGGCCAGTAACTCATACGGTTTGTTGGTTCGTTTTTGTTTTGCGTTTTTCTGTTTTGTATCTGTGTACCGATCGAGGCAAACGAAGAATGCAAATGACCTTAGCTGAGTTTTTGAGAGTGTGATGATGGGGGGCACTTTCATGATCTGCAGACGCTGGTGATGAGTATGAGTCGGTAAATTCCATGGAATGACAATGTAAACAACAAGTGATCTCCGGATGTGTGATCTTTGCCTACAAAAATATAGAACACAAAAGATTGTCTGTAGCAGAGACAGTGGCGCTGGAAAGCTGGCTGAACGTACAAATTTGTTAAACTTGAAGCTTAGACTATTCGTCTAATTTACGGAGCTTTTCATTCGATTTTAAGATAATCTGGGGATTATTTGCCGTAATTTTCCTCCTCCATTATCCCACCGAATCAAATTATATTTTGTTTTCCGGTCGCCTTATGCGTGCTTATACAGTGGAGCAAGAAAACTCTATACGGGTTAGACGTTCGAGCGTTCCTCATCACGGTTGTCATTAAAGACACAACGTGCTGAAATATTCCTTTCGTCAAGATTAGTACTCCTTTAATTTAGAGCCCCAATTTTGGAAATATTAGACCGTTTGCTTGCGTCCAAACGTTACGAACAGGTAACATCGACTCAGACCATTATCTTGTAGCTAAGACAGAGATTCGGATATCCGCAACTGCAAAGCGAATCATTTTGAGGAAGTTCAACGTCGAACGGCTGGAATCGAATAAGACCACCAGGGCTTTTTCGATCGAGTACTCCGAGCATCATACCCATTGACAAGTTTTTCAAGTTTCTCATTTGTAATTGGAACTCAGACAGAAAAATTCTGTGTATGAAAGCATAACACTGACACGTAGATTTGGCTGTTGTAGAGTTTCAAGCACAAAAAACAAGTGTGAATTATAAACTTCGAATCACTCTGAGTGAAGAAAAAACTCTCCGTCCTATTCGGACTCCCACCCCCTGGAGAACGAATATCGAAACCAAATACACCTGAGTTTCAAACCACTACAAAAAACCAATTTTCCTTTCTCTTACCTTTCTTTCCTTCTACCTTAACGCCCGCGCCCTGGCAACAGAAAAAGGGTATCAACCCCTTAGACGCGCGTAAATTATAAAAAAAAGAGCAATCATAGAGGTTGCATCTAATGTACTGGGTTTCAACCCGCCCCACAAAGAAACCCTGGTTCTATGACGAATAAAGACAGGCATATATAGAACAACAATGGATGTTGTATAATAATATACTGACTGCTCAGAAAAAAAAAAGAAAGATGTCGAGAAATGCTCGATCGAGGCCTTAGAGAGGTGCTACCAAACGAATGAAGTCCAGAAGTTGTACCGAAAAAGAAAACGCACATGCCAAAGCTGTAAAGCCCAAACAGAAATTTTGCAGGGATGGAGAAGGAAACCTCAATCGTGCTGAGAATTTAGAAAGATTATTTCTGCAGACGGTTAAGCGGTCAAAGGCCAACAACGTCAACACATCCGCGAGCATGACTGTGCTGTCAACTCTGCAGGTAGACGACTCACTTGGGGAGTTGATCAGTCTCATCCTAAACAGCAGGATAATCAACTCCAAACTGGGTGAGACTTCTGCTAAAAGATGTGTCAGCAGAGGTACGCTGCAAGGCGGTGTTCTCTCTCCCCTTCTCTGGAACTGATATAACTGGAAGCGGGTAGTAGCAGGGTGATTGCCTATGCGGATGACGTTGCTAAAGCCGCTTCAGGTAAGCATCTCAATACCATTAAAGAACTCCTTCAAGTAAATCTCAATAGATTACCCCGCTGGGCAGATCGCTGTGGATTGGGAATAAACCCCCATAAAACTGAGCTTGTCCTCTTTTCCAGGAAATACAAAATTCCAATTTTAGACCCTCCTTCAAAAAACGGTACCAGTTTAGTATTTTCCGATACAGCAAAATATCTGGGTCTCATTTTTGACAGGAAACTAAACTAGAAACCTAACATTCAAGAAAAATTGAATAAAGCTTTATTCCCTCGCAAAAAAGCCATTGGGAATAAATGGGGGCTTCAACCTCACATAACCCACTGGCTATACATCTCGGTCATAAGAATGATACTTACTTACGGGGTGGTCGTGTGGTGGACGGCCTTAGGAAAGCTGTCAACTGCAGCAAACTAAGTAAAGTCCAAAGAGCAGCATCTATGCATAAGTGGAGCCCTATGTTCTACACCCTCCGCGTCATTGCATATTCTGTTTTACTTGGCACCGCTCGATATCTTCAGCAAGCAAATAGCTGCGACTGCAGCTGAAAAGGATATCATCGGTATACAAATCGCTACTGCAAACTAAAACTAAGGTTGGATGCTACTAGAAGATCAAACCTTAGGTGGACTGTTGGACCAACAGCAAAAGCTGGATCTGAATCGCCCTAAGAGTCTGATGCTTCTAAATAGGAAATATCTCAACGCCATCATAGGTGTCATCACTGGACACTGACTCATAGGCAAGCTCGCATGAAGGCTTGGCGCTTTTATAAGCGATTTCTGTAGAAGCTGCATGGACGAGGAGGAAGAGGAGACAATACTCCACGTACTCTGTACATGTCCAGCTTTCTCCCAGAGAAGAAACTTTCACTTCGGAGCTTTCTTCTACAGCGACTTAAATGATCTAAAGATCTTAACAGTCTCATACGTCTCATCATAAGCTCAAACTGGTTCCATGAGTAAGTAAGATCTAAATGCCATCACAATGGGCCAATGGGCCTAAGTGGGTTGGTCTTTCCAACAGCCACTTATACCTATGTACCTACCTTGGTCGTATGCAACATTAACAACATTAGCAAAAGCATTGCTAGGTAAACGAAGATGACTTGCATAGCCACAGTTCGCCAACGAAATAACTGCACCTAGTCCTTTACCTTGGGCTCGCAAAATAAGTAAACAATTTTGGATCTTGAAGTACCTTTACAAAATGATTGTTTTATAGAAGTCAACTCGATGTGAGGTTGCTAAACACCTCTTCCGTCATAGGCTCTTATTTAACATGAAACGAGAAAGACATCTGATTTGGAGTACATAGAGGATAGAGTTATATCCTAATGAGGCTCTGCACAATAGGTTGAAGAATGGACAACATTATTATTACATTCGATGCATACTACGAGTATTTGATATTGCCCCTCCTAAACGTTCCCGTATCTCGATGAAAAAGGGGCATATGTTAGCTACGAGTTCAAACATGCAACTCGAATATGACAGATATACGAGTATTGCTCGACGGGCGGGTCAGTTTGCCTTAACAGAAATAACAATAGGTTAAGGAGATTTGAAATTATTTCTATTTCACTAAAATTTATTTTTACAACTACAAAATGATGAAGACACTTTCTAGGACATTTCGTATATGTCCACGTCGACAAGTTTATTTGCTATAACATAACACTATAGCGCTATTCCGAATCTACTCAAAATATTTTAGTAAATTTCGCCTACATCTATCGGCTCTGCACATAGGAGTGAATTGAGGTTCCAGCACAACTTCATCAAATTGACTATCCTCAATACAGACTTCGACAAATGCATCCATGTATATGTCCTCGCCGTCGAAACCTTCAAATGACATGATCATTGACAATGAAGCCCCTTCTCTAGTCAATTGTTCGATATCTGAATGCATCCATTCTAAGGCGTAGTGGTCCGATCCCTCACCTTGAACCTTGCACGGTCCTATATATGTCACTTTTTCAGCACCCATATCTCCGACTTTCATCATGAATTCGCAGGGATCAGAATTGCCAATCGCGAAAATTCCGCGGCGATACAGATTTTCCGTGATGTCCAAGAGAAACCAATATAAGCCGCCCGTTCCGACTAGAAGGAACGTATCTTTGGCGATGTCCGTCATAGCAAAGTTTAATCCATTTTCCGCGCCGACTTCTAAGACATAGTTCGCGTGTTTATCTGTGCAGTGGTAGAAGAGATCAGTGATGCAACCCGACCATTGGCAGTTAGGAAATTGACACCTTGTTTCCGTTTCCATTGTTGTTGACAGTTCTTGACAGATTCGAGGTTGAATTTGTGCAACTTTTAAGGATGTCCCTTTTGAAATGAATTTAAATGGCATGTACCGGCAAATTTATATTAAAAGGGTTCAGGTAGGCAGGTAGTTTGTTTGAGTTTAACTTTGGACTAATTACTTGAATAAGGTCTCCAACATTGGTAGGTAGGGAAAATCAAATGTTAATTATGATTGATAACATCATAAAAAAAAAGGTTAGGGATTACCGTAGAATTAATACCGTGGGCAGCTCATAATTAGGATTCTGTTCTTCGTTTAGTAATTGAGGATGCTTGTTGACTTTGACTCATGAGTCAGGATTGCAATTTTTCCCGATCACGTGATATTTATGGTTTTGCTTCGCTTCCCAGGTGCTATTACTAATTGATTCAATTTATTTTGATTATTTACGATATGTTTTTATTGCCCACCTGAATTGTATCTTGCTTGTTGAATGAAGTAGGTCGTGTGCCAGATGGATAATATCCGGGGGCATAGGGCGTCAACAATGCCTGCGCGCCATCTTGTTCAGAGTTCTGCAACGCGTTTGTGCTCTCTCCAACTCATTCCTAAAGAGATCGATTGCTCCGCGACTGTTCTGCGCCATGCATGTCTTGGGCGCCCCGCTATTCTGCCTGCTTGGGTAAGCGGATTCCACTGCATGGCGTACTTCGCAATGGAACTGTCTTCGCGTCGTACCATTGCACTTTCTCCTCCGTATATTAATTTTTCAGTTTTAAAGCATTTTATTTCCTTAATCACTAACTCTTACATACTAACAAAAAATGCTTAAATGCTAGCTTAAAATTACTTAACAATCTTATACTAACTTACTGGCCCCACACAGGCACTCTAAGCTACTATCCGTATATTAATGTCTATAGGTTCTTGGCCCGCTCTCTGATGAAGGGCAACTTACGTTTGGTAGAGGTGTCCACCTTCCAAGTACTGCACCCATAAAGCAGTATTGATTCTACGTTGGAGTGAAACAGTAAACAGATTTTGGATAGTATTCCGAACGCATCCAGTTCAGTATCACCCCGGTTAGCCGAGACCACACTTCCTAAGTATAGAAAGATGTCAACTTTCACGACCTCCTGTCCGGCAATGTTAAGTTGAGCGCGGGTTTTGGAAGTGCTAATGGCTTTCGTTTTGGCTGTGTTTATTTTGAGACGCACTTTCCTCGGCTCAGCTTCGAGATTGTGAGCCATCAAATGAAGGTCCATTATCCGATGTGAAAGTAAGCAAGCATCGTCCGCGTAGTCAGGATGTTTAAGGTAAGATGTCATTGTCCATCGAAATCCACAGTTGCCTTCCGTCAATGCTGCACGGAGTACATCGCTGATAACCACCAAAAACAATAGTGGTGACAGTATACACCCCTGACGTACTCCTCGCACATCTTACCATTGTGCAAAACGAGACACTTACCACCTTCGTATGTAGCTTTAATAATAGATATGAGTTTTCCTGGGATGCCTCTTATGGGTAAGGCGAACCATGTAGTATCTCGATTCAAACTGTCGAAAGCCTTCTCGAAATCGATAAACAGTAAATGTAATGGAGACCTGTACTCAACGCATTGCTCTATAATGATCCGTAAGGTGTTTATGTGATTGATGCAGAAGTATCCAGCACGAAAGCCTGCCCTGTTCGACACTGAGAGTTGAATCTAAATGTTTATTTTAGCTACGACTGGAAGGACGCATATAATTCTCCAGTTTCCATACTTCATCAGGTTTCTCTTCCCTTTTTTGGTAGCTTGATCATCATCCCTCTTTTCCACTCCTGCGGAAATTCTTCACTATCCCACGCTTTGCATATGAGCGGTTACTATAGCAGATCAGCCGATGAATTTGGCGCCGCTTGGTATAGTTCGGCTGGGATGCCATAAAATACCCACCGCCTTGTCTTTATTGAGGGACCTGATTACTGCCATTATTTCGGTTTTACTGCGAGCACCGATGCGAATTCGGGAATTTGTTGCCTCGGAAAACTCGTTCGAATTCGAGATCATAGCGCCATCGTCTAAGTGGTTGAAGACCGTAGCAAAAAGTTCTCTCCATCTAGTGTGTTGTTCCTCATCCGAAATCAGTAGATTACCATCTACACTTTTCACTGGATGTTGCTTGGAGTTGGTGATTCTGTAGACAGTGCTACTGTCGCACCTGCTTACTGCTTCTTCCGCCCTTGTATTCACTCGATGTACTGACGCTTGTCATGTCTTACACTATGCTGCACTTCCTTCTTCTTCACGCGATATTGGACTTCTAGCTCGGTTCTCTCTACTGCTGAAGCGACTGCAATCCGAGCTTTGATTGCTGTACGCTCATCGAGCCGTCTCCAGGTTTGAGCCGAAAGCCATGTGCGGTGACTTTTCTACCTTTTACCGACATAGGTGCTATCTCCAGTTGCAAACACACTGTTCACAGCATTCTAGTGATTGTCCACGCTATTCTGCATTGTGCTGCTGATTGCTTCTGCTTGGCAAGGTGGTCTCTGAACTGTTGGCGCACTTGCGGATCCCTGAGCCTGCCGGTATTGAACCTGGTTGTTTTGAGCAAGTTTGAGTGGTTGCTGTTGACGGATGCAGTACGAATGTGTATATGAGCAAACATAAGATGGTGATCGCGTTCTTGTCCAATGTCTGCTCTTCTTCTGTTTCGTACGTCTAGAGGACAATTTCTAAAGCGACGGCTGATCGATCTGGTTGGGTGCTTAAACAGGGTACCTCCAATGACTAGAAGGACTAAACAGGGCTTTTTTTTTTAATTGGTATTTCTAGTGAGGCCTCTGTTGGCAGCTATATGCGTCGGAAAGGTAGATCCTTCACTGATATACTGTCAAAATTTCATGATATTTGGACGAATAGAAGCGGAGTTATTGCGTCTGAAACGACTGACGACCAAAAATTGTTCATAATTCAACATTCGGAGGGCATCATCAAGGAGACCAAAAAGAACAAAAACTGCCTTTACAGCATTGTGACTGCTGATGAAATGTAGTATTTTCAATATGATCCAGAAACCAAACGCCAAAGTGCCGAGTTCACGGTGTCAGACGAGACAAAACCCAAAAAATCTCGTTCAGAGAAGACAAAAGTGATTTGCTTTACGATTCCAAGAGCATTGTCTACACAAAGTTCTTTCCACCGGGCAAAACAGTTAATGCACAATTCAATCTTGGTGTTTTGAAGCATTTGGTGTATCGTATTCTTCGTATTCGGTCAGAATATCACGCAGAAGGAAGTTTGCGTTTCTTGCACGATAATGTGCCATCTCAGCGTTCAACACTTGTAACCGATTACTTGGCTAAAAATCGTATTTTAGCTGTCAACAACTGTTACCTTTTCCGAAAAATGCATTTGCCGATGAAAGGAAAGCGTTTTGTGGATATAGAAGCCACCCAAAAAGTTTGTATAAAACACCCTGAAGAACATCCCGGCTGATGATCTAAAATACTCTTCGACATGCTTTTAGGCCGTGCAAATCGCTGTATTGAGTCGTTCCTATTTCTAAAAAGTCCTCTTTACTTTGCAACTCACCTTGTTTTACGAATCTGCCCCAATGTTTACTACAACATTGCGAGTGGCACTTTCTCTAAGTTTTGTAGGTCATACAGTGTTGCAGTAGGTAAATGTCATTCACCCATTGTGTGCGATTGCTTTACCTTTCTGCATACTTAATTTGCATTTATTTGCACGTTAACCAAGTTCTTCTACCAGGATGCAGTGCTGTAACTTTGATCCTGCATAGTTTTAGGAGATTTCTGCTTTTCGAAATTTCAGTTCCAACCATACACTTTACTCATTGTCCTTTCAGTTTTAACGACATCTTGGTATTTTGAAGAAACTTGTTGTTACACTTTGAAGCATATACTTTTCGACTTTTTAACGTTCACACGTACACTTGATTGCCCTTTGTAGACACTTAGAAGATAAGATGAGTGCTGATAGTGGTGGCACTTTATTACAATAGTTCCCTACCGTAGAAAATGATTTTTTTTCATAAATGAGTGATAGAAGTACAATGGACCAGTCTTGAATCTCTCTTGAACAAAGCTCTACAGAATTGCTCAACTGAATGCATGTACATAGGTATGGAGAGATCTGACTTTATTCTTGATTTGTAATTATTGTCACTTGAATAGATTTGTAAAGATGAAGGTCTTTTACTGTTTTCTTCTTTTATTAACCATAGGTTGGCTGTATTTGGGGATCTTAAAACCCTTCTACACACCTCGTCATTTAGACCTACAGTTTGCTAATGTTTTCGTATTTGAGTGACCCAATTGTTTTTCTTTCTTCTTTGGATTGCAACTGCGACTTGAACTTGAACCAGCAGCTGTCTCTATCAAGCACGGTTTTGTACTAATTCCAGTTGTACAACCCAAGTTGGCTGAAGTCCCTTTCCAGCTAGGTCTTCCTTTGCTCCTTTGTCCCTCCGGAGTGGATTCGAACACACTTAGGTCAGGGATGATGGTGTTTATTCATTCATTAAATACGATCAGGTCGGTGTTATGCCCAAACAGTTCATTGTTATATCTTCTTCTCCAAATTCTGTGTTTGCAAACGAGAACGGAAATCATGCAAAGAAATTTTTTCTCAAAGCAACCAATGGCAATTTCCTCCACTTTGGATAAAGTCCATGCTTCCGCACGGTACATTAAACGCATTGGAATTGGCGACCAGCTTGATCTCGACGGTAGTGTCGTTGTTTGAATTTGCAGAGGGACTCAGGTAAATTATTATTCCACCTCAAAATTATAGTTTTCCTTTGTGGCGAGTGGCCGAGTCATTGTTCTTTCTTGTCGACAGCATATATAATACTTTGTTTTACCCTCATTTCCATGTTTAAATGACAATTCGCTGTAATGCACATGACATCAGTGTATGCGACCAGACTTGAAAAGAGTTGTAACATTATGTCTCGTGGAATTCTTTCAAGTGTCATTACCGACTCTTAATGCAGCGAACATTCTCCATTGTCGTCCTACATAAGCGAATTTGACAGAGGAACTTGACATGCCTTTATATACCAGGTGTAGGCATAAGTTTTTTCCGGTTTTTTTTTTTAACAAACTACGTAATTTTCTAGGGAAATACATTTTTTTATTCAAAATATTGGCCATCGGCTTCTACACATTTCAGCTAGCTTTCAGGTAATTTATGAATAGCATGCCAGAAAAACTGCTTGTCTTTTGCGGCAAACCATTCGTCGAGCCATTTTCCAACTTCCTCGAAATCGCTGAAGTGCTGCTCTGCGAGCGAGTGCCCCATTGATGCGAAGATGGCGCATCCATTTGATGCGAAGGTGATATTCAGATGGCGCCAAGTCTGCGAAGTACGGGGGGTGCAGAAAAATAAATACATATTTCGTCACTCGTTACAATTCGATGCAAAAATGATATTTCCTTTCGTGGCGTTGAAGCAGCATTTGACAAGTGACTTTGCGATTGTCCATTTGACGTTCATTCAAATAGTGTGGGACCCATTTACCGAGTTTATTGATCTTCCCCGTTGAGTTTGAGTTGGGTCTTCGCATTTTTGTGGTCTACCAGAGTGCTCGCTGTCTTTCACATTGAAATCACCACTTTTAAATTGTCGAATGTCTCATATGTTCTCAAGTGTTTTTAGCAGCAAACCATGACTTTCAACAGCCTTTTTCTTTTGATTAAATAAGAAAAGCAATGAGTGCCGCAAAGGTTCTTTTTCAAGCACAAAACTCGACATGATCACTGAACGATAAAACAAAGGCGCCAGTTTTTGGCGGGCTCACCTTGTGTGTGTTTTTAGTTAAATGTCAGACGAACAAAGTGACGTATGTGTCAAATTAATACGCTGCGTACTTTTCGCTAGCGCCATCTTTTAGTTAAACCGGAAAAGACTTGTGCATACACCTGGTAGTTTGTCTCTATTAATGTTGTAATATGGGGCCTTAAGATCAATAAACAGGTCGTGGTTCTTGGGTCTGCAGAAGTAGTTCTTCAAAATTTCCATCACCAATTTTCTGTTCAGTATTGTTGTACTTGGCAATGGTAAATCATTGTCAAATCTCGGGTTTCGTTGTGGTGTTCGGGTACATACTAGCACATAAGATATGGCGTCTCCTGTGGCTTACTGACAAAGTCACCTATCTTCTGAGAAGTTCCTTTGGACCCGGTGCACAACATTACAATGAAAACAACTCACTTTGTACACTGCCTTGGTGTGCTCCAGCTTTAATTCTCCAGTTATTCTAGTTGCGCATTAACTTTCGTTTTAACGTCACCGTACATCTCGCGTACCATTCTTATACATTGGGTTGTTCAAAGTATCATTGCGTTTCTTGCATTTGATATTCAGGTGTGTTATCAGCTTTTTTTACCACCGTTTTGTTCGATGACCTTCTGCTATCTCTCAGGCAACTGCATAATACTGCGTTCATAAATCTTGCTGTCATTCCCTGCAAGAAACTTTTCAAGGTAATGTTTGATGAGGTCTTAAGAAACATTCAAGGAGTTTTGCAAGTAGCGAAATAAGTAGAAGTTAGATGCCGAAGGATCGGGGCTCTTCGGTGGATGTGGAACACATCCCAAGCAAGCTGCTACAATTTTTGCCGAGAAACACCACGCCCTTACTTGGGACGTCACTATGCGATGGCATCACTTAATTTCTGTAGCTGCTCACAGTAGACATCGGAATTAATCGTTTTTCTCTTTGGAAGCAGTTCATAGAAGACTGTTCCCTTCCAATCCTGGTAGATTAACAGCATCACCTTTTTTTTGCTGAATGTCTGACATTGATGTAGACAATCCCTTTGTCGTCCTCCGTGATCATACGCTTTTGGTGGGTTGATTGCAGACGTTTATGCGTTTCGTCCGATGAATTTCTTTCAACTCATGCGGTAACCAAATATCGAGCTTCTTTACGAAGCCAAGCGATTTCAAATGGCATGCTGGATGCTTCCAATGGACACATTTAGAGCGGTAGCAAGCTCACAGTTGAATGCTTATTTGTTTGCAAATATTCTTTGATTTTTTCGTCGTCAATCTCGAAAGTTCTACATATCTGACGAACCAGTTGGCATTGGCATTTTTCGATGACATTTATTCTTCGTATTCGGTCAGAATATCACGCAGAAGGAAGTTTGCGTTTCTTGCACGATAATGTGCCATCTCAGCGTTCAACACTTGTAACCGATTACTTGGCTAAAAATCGTATTTTAGCTGTCAACAACTGTTACCTTTTCCGAAAAATGCATTTGCCGATGAAAGGAAAGCGTTTTGTGGATATAGAAGCCACCCAAAAAGTTTGTATAAAACACCCTGAAGAACATCCCGGCTGATGATCTAAAATACTCTTCGACATGCTTTTAGGCCGTGCAAATCGCTGTATTGAGTCGTTCCTATTTCTAAAAAGTCCTCTTTACTTTGCAACTCACCTTGTTTTACGAATCTGCCCCAATGTTTACTACAACATTGCGAGTGGCACTTTCTCTAAGTTTTGTAGGTCATACAGTGTTGCAGTAGGTAAATGTCATTCACCCATTGTGTGCGATTGCTTTACCTTTCTGCATACTTAATTTGCATTTATTTGCACGTTAACCAAGTTCTTCTACCAGGATGCAGTGCTGTAACTTTGATCCTGCATAGTTTTAGGAGATTTCTGCTTTTCGAAATTTCAGTTCCAACCATACACTTTACTCATTGTCCTTTCAGTTTTAACGACATCTTGGTATTTTGAAGAAACTTGTTGTTACACTTTGAAGCATATACTTTTCGACTTTTTAACGTTCACACGTACACTTGATTGCCCTTTGTAGACACTTAGAAGATAAGATGAGTGCTGATAGTGGTGGCACTTTATTACAATAGTTCCCTACCGTAGAAAATGATTTTTTTTCATAAATGAGTGATAGAAGTACAATGGACCAGTCTTGAATCTCTCTTGAACAAAGCTCTACAGAATTGCTCAACTGAATGCATGTACATAGGTATGGAGAGATCTGACTTTATTCTTGATTTGTAATTATTGTCACTTGAATAGATTTGTAAAGATGAAGGTCTTTTACTGTTTTCTTCTTTTATTAACCATAGGTTGGCTGTATTTGGGGATCTTAAAACCCTTCTACACACCTCGTCATTTAGACCTACAGTTTGCTAATGTTTTCGTATTTGAGTGACCCAATTGTTTTTCTTTCTTCTTTGGATTGCAACTGCGACTTGAACTTGAACCAGCAGCTGTCTCTATCAAGCACGGTTTTGTACTAATTCCAGTTGTACAACCCAAGTTGGCTGAAGTCCCTTTCCAGCTAGGTCTTCCTTTGCTCCTTTGTCCCTCCGGAGTGGATTCGAACACACTTAGGTCAGGGATGATGGTGTTTATTCATTCATTAAATACGATCAGGTCGGTGTTATGCCCAAACAGTTCATTGTTATATCTTCTTCTCCAAATTCTGTGTTTGCAAACGAGAACGGAAATCATGCAAAGAAATTTTTTCTCAAAGCAACCAATGGCAATTTCCTCCACTTTGGATAAAGTCCATGCTTCCGCACGGTACATTAAACGCATTGGAATTGGCGACCAGCTTGATCTCGACGGTAGTGTCGTTGTTTGAATTTGCAGAGGGACTCAGGTAAATTATTATTCCACCTCAAAATTATAGTTTTCCTTTGTGGCGAGTGGCCGAGTCATTGTTCTTTCTTGTCGACAGCATATATAATACTTTGTTTTACCCTCATTTCCATGTTTAAATGACAATTCGCTGTAATGCACATGACATCAGTGTATGCGACCAGACTTGAAAAGAGTTGTAACATTATGTCTCGTGGAATTCTTTCAAGTGTCATTACCGACTCTTAATGCAGCGAACATTCTCCATTGTCGTCCTACATAAGCGAATTTGACAGAGGAACTTGACATGCCTTTATATACCAGGTGTAGGCATAAGTTTTTTCCGGTTTTTTTTTTTAACAAACTACGTAATTTTCTAGGGAAATACATTTTTTTATTCAAAATATTGGCCATCGGCTTCTACACATTTCAGCTAGCTTTCAGGTAATTTATGAATAGCATGCCAGAAAAACTGCTTGTCTTTTGCGGCAAACCATTCGTCGAGCCATTTTCCAACTTCCTCGAAATCGCTGAAGTGCTGCTCTGCGAGCGAGTGCCCCATTGATGCGAAGATGGCGCATCCATTTGATGCGAAGGTGATATTCAGATGGCGCCAAGTCTGCGAAGTACGGGGGGTGCAGAAAAATAAATACATATTTCGTCACTCGTTACAATTCGATGCAAAAATGATATTTCCTTTCGTGGCGTTGAAGCAGCATTTGACAAGTGACTTTGCGATTGTCCATTTGACGTTCATTCAAATAGTGTGGGACCCATTTACCGAGTTTATTGATCTTCCCCGTTGAGTTTGAGTTGGGTCTTCGCATTTTTGTGGTCTACCAGAGTGCTCGCTGTCTTTCACATTGAAATCACCACTTTTAAATTGTCGAATGTCTCATATGTTCTCAAGTGTTTTTAGCAGCAAACCATGACTTTCAACAGCCTTTTTCTTTTGATTAAATAAGAAAAGCAATGAGTGCCGCAAAGGTTCTTTTTCAAGCACAAAACTCGACATGATCACTGAACGATAAAACAAAGGCGCCAGTTTTTGGCGGGCTCACCTTGTGTGTGTTTTTAGTTAAATGTCAGACGAACAAAGTGACGTATGTGTCAAATTAATACGCTGCGTACTTTTCGCTAGCGCCATCTTTTAGTTAAACCGGAAAAGACTTGTGCATACACCTGGTAGTTTGTCTCTATTAATGTTGTAATATGGGGCCTTAAGATCAATAAACAGGTCGTGGTTCTTGGGTCTGCAGAAGTAGTTCTTCAAAATTTCCATCACCAATTTTCTGTTCAGTATTGTTGTACTTGGCAATGGTAAATCATTGTCAAATCTCGGGTTTCGTTGTGGTGTTCGGGTACATACTAGCACATAAGATATGGCGTCTCCTGTGGCTTACTGACAAAGTCACCTATCTTCTGAGAAGTTCCTTTGGACCCGGTGCACAACATTACAATGAAAACAACTCACTTTGTACACTGCCTTGGTGTGCTCCAGCTTTAATTCTCCAGTTATTCTAGTTGCGCATTAACTTTCGTTTTAACGTCACCGTACATCTCGCGTACCATTCTTATACATTGGGTTGTTCAAAGTATCATTGCGTTTCTTGCATTTGATATTCAGGTGTGTTATCAGCTTTTTTTACCACCGTTTTGTTCGATGACCTTCTGCTATCTCTCAGGCAACTGCATAATACTGCGTTCATAAATCTTGCTGTCATTCCCTGCAAGAAACTTTTCAAGGTAATGTTTGATGAGGTCTTAAGAAACATTCAAGGAGTTTTGCAAGTAGCGAAATAAGTAGAAGTTAGATGCCGAAGGATCGGGGCTCTTCGGTGGATGTGGAACACATCCCAAGCAAGCTGCTACAATTTTTGCCGAGAAACACCACGCCCTTACTTGGGACGTCACTATGCGATGGCATCACTTAATTTCTGTAGCTGCTCACAGTAGACATCGGAATTAATCGTTTTTCTCTTTGGAAGCAGTTCATAGAAGACTGTTCCCTTCCAATCCTGGTAGATTAACAGCATCACCTTTTTTTTGCTGAATGTCTGACATTGATGTAGACAATCCCTTTGTCGTCCTCCGTGATCATACGCTTTTGGTGGGTTGATTGCAGACGTTTATGCGTTTCGTCCGATGAATTTCTTTCAACTCATGCGGTAACCAAATATCGAGCTTCTTTACGAAGCCAAGCGATTTCAAATGGCATGCTGGATGCTTCCAATGGACACATTTAGAGCGGTAGCAAGCTCACAGTTGAATGCTTATTTGTTTGCAAATATTCTTTGATTTTTTCGTCGTCAATCTCGAAAGTTCTACATATCTGACGAACCAGTTGGCATTGGCATTTTTCGATGACATTTATGCTGTACACTTTACGCAACTTTTCCCTTGCCTCAATTGCTTTCTTTCTTGTTTTTGAAGTAAATATGGCGAACATGCTTTTTTTTTATTAGGTTAAGTGTCAAGTATAAAACACTAAAACACGCGCAAGCTTTTGACATATATGACATATTATATATATCCAATCATTGCGGGTACATTTTGAAATCATACAACCGTCGATTAAGATCTCTGCGAATTCTATCGAATGCTTTTCCCAAATCGATAAAAACGATGTGCAGATCTATAGAAGCGTTGCAATGTTCCTTCATCATTATCCGTAAACTGTTTATAATATCCGACATGGCTTAACCCATAGCTTGTTATTGCAGTTTCTCCTGGTTTAGCATATTATCGCCTCTTTTCATTTTGTATAGAAGTTTTTCGGCTATCTAGGTTGCAATGTATAATTAGGTAGCCCTTGTGCTTAAGAAATAGCATACTCGTATTTAGTACACGGGTAGTTAGATCATGTGATTTACATGGTTTCTCATTCCAAAACAATTTCCTTGTTCGTGTTTATAGTTCAACGTTCCGTCGTGTCTATTTAGGACCCCAGTGATGATAAGGATTTCCTCTCTTAATTTCCTATTTAGAAATTCATCGGAGCCGTGTAAACATATTTTTTTTCGATTGCTCACCGCCAAGTTTCATATTAAATTAGCAGTTTTATGGCTGTTAATCTTCTCCTGATTTTTGATAAACTTACGATTGCCAAAATGGAGTATTATTTTGTCCCGTTCTGTAATAACACATTTTGTTTGCAGGTAAGTGACGCGTCCTGCTTCCGAAGTTACGCAACTTAGTTTCTTAGACGTATATTATATCGATTTTATGTTACGTAATAGGTGTTACGCAATATATTTGCTCGTCGAACACTGACATGTGATCCGCTGTTCAGAAAAAAATGCATCATGGGAAAGTGTTTTCATATACGAGTACGTTCACGTCCACAGTGTGATGGTAGTGCTATTCTCCTTTCTGCCATGTGGTTTGAATTTAAAGAGTGCTGTGTTTGACTGATTGATATTTCAACATGGTAACTTTCAAAACTTCTTTTCAAATCATCAATAGACTTACACCATTCAATTTATTGTGAAAATCGGTCTTTGATTCCCTAAATGTAAAGAAGATCGACCAGCTGATCTCGCTACTCGTCGTGTTGTAGATATTAATACGCAATTGCCTTCTAAGCCTAAAGAAGCAGCGATTAGCAAAAATGATTCTTCGCTTGATTTTTGCGCTCGTATCGTTGTTGAACTTGATAGCCGGGCCAAGGTTAATAAAGTCCCTTACTGTCTCAAAGTTGTATGTAGTTGACTATCGTAAAGTTTTTTTCCTAGGCGTCGATGTTGTGTTTGTTGTCCTTCATTGACGGCTAAATCCATCTTTGCTACTTCTGTTTTAATAGCCGCTAAAGTTCCATTGGCAACTCGCTGTGTTCTTCCAGTTATGTCTGCAAACTGAACAGACTTCTGGACTGTGAGTTTTGCACAATTCGTTCAAGAACGACGATGAAAAAGTTACACGATAACATATCGCCTCATTTTTATGGCTTTTTTTTTACTTTGAAGGCCTCGGTTTTGACACTACCGAAATTTACGGAGCAGCGCACGTTATCGATGGTCATCTTACGCAGTTGAATAAGCTTAGCAATGATAATAAAACTAAACTTGGCACTGTATAGTTCATCTCTATTGACGCTGTCGTATCAAAGAATAAACTCCAGCGTTTTTTCCAGGATTTTGTGTAATGTGAAAATCTGATCTATGGTTGACTTTCCTGCCTAAAACCCACACTTGTAGGGTTTTAGTTCGGATAGACGGAAATATTTTCTGTTATCGGCCTGGTTGAATTATTCATTCTGTCTGACGATGAGACGTAATGGGTGTTTTCTTTTTGCCGTGTCAAATCTTTAAAAATATAAATTGTATGTCACATTGAACTGCCAAGCTTCATTTATTTGCAATACAGTTTGCAATTTCATCATAAAAAAATTGACACCACAACAACGATTTCAAATTGCTGAACAGTAGAGATCTTCGGGCGTCTGACATCAATGTGGAAGAACTGTGGTTCCAACAGGATGGTGCTCCATCCTATACTACCAACGAAATCATCACTTTATTGAAAACACGCCTTGACAATAGAGTCATTTCAAGAAATGGACCCACCAATAGGTCACTTATATCGTGCAATATGAGGATTATATTCTGTGGGCTACGTTAAGTCATTAGGTTAATCTGATAAACCAACAACGATTGATGCTTTGGACCAAAACATTATTCGATTACTACGTGTTATATGCCCCTAATCATATATTAAATGGCATGCAATAATCTTTCAAGTGAATTTAATAAATCGTCATCAAGTTCATTTCTTTGTGATTTATTTAAACAAACAAGTATGTACTTCTTGGAGAAAACACCCTTTAGTTCGTCATCACCGTTTAACAGTCTACAAAAATAATCTTTCCAGATTTTCAGCACCGACAGTGGTTCACTATGAGATTTCCTTCCTTGTTTGGGCCTTACTGCTTTGTCATGCTAGTTTTATTTTTTTGTAAAACTTCCGAACTTCATCCTTCTGAAGTCTGTCTCTCTCTAAGATCTGGTTCGGATGTTTCTTGTGTTACTTCTTTTTACTACTTTTCTTCTGAGGAGGTCATGTTTCTGCCTTATTTTCTGCTTCTTAGAGCACGGAAGTCTCTCTCGTGCCCGAACTGCGTCTTTATTCTATTGTACAAGCAGTTGCCAGAGTTGGCAGAGATACGTCATAGGCAGAGATACGGTTGATAAAAGTCGATAACTTTGAATAGAGATATCTTAACTCTAATGCTACGATTACGTGTGGAATGCTGAGTTTTTAACAACTGACTGATTTTTATAGTTTCTTCAAACAAATTGTTTGTAATCGTCGAACTGAAACGTGAGCTGAATCTGGACTACATACCGATTAACTTGATACAAAAGTTTATGTTCAGGGTAAATGTAAAATAACACACCGAGCACAGATTTTTTTTGTTTACATTTCAAACACTTGATTATTTGGACAATTGGATGTCTAAAAACAAATGAAGCAAAGCATTACATTTGTCCTACTTTGTGCGCTAACCGTCTTTTCGAACTGGAAATAATCTATTCGACTCAGATTCTTTCATGAACTGTTTTTCTACAAAAGCGTAACCACACCGATAACGCTATATCGTGCAATAAATGTAAACGACTTTTCTGTTTGCTATTTCCTTCTCTGTATAGGTAAGAGATGAGGGAAACTTATTTGTTTTGTCAATAAATAGTCACATGCTTAAAATCCATTTCAAGCAAAACTTTAAAACACGATAAGCGTAGGAGCATTAGAAATTAACACCGTGCCAGAGTTGGGCCAATGCCAACAAAAACATCCCGCTCCCACCTCCGAAATCCGACAGAAATTTGAGAAAAAAAAGAAGAACAACGCTTCTCAATCATACTCCACTGTTTGTCGGCTACAACTTGTTTCGCTTGTACGCAAAACATTCAACACACACATTAGGCTACCCGTCCCCGTTCCCTTTTTAACAAGTGCCAATACACATTCTTTACGCGATTGTGCTTTTTTCTATGATATTTACTCAGCAAATGAACTGCCACAGGCGATCGCGCTGACAAAGCAGTAATTCTAGTTCGCAGCCGTTCTCCTACCTTGGGGTTCCGCTTGCCTCTAGTGTGTCACTTGTGTATTTTTATTCCACCGGAACTATACTTTAGCGTCACACAGATTATCAGTAGAATACAACAAATTACTCACATGCTGAAGGCGATGAGTTTTTTTTTACCTTCTGGTCGTTTGGTTTTATGACCGCTTGGAGTTCCAATCAGTCTGTCGAAGATTTGACTAAGGTGACACCTACGAGTACTTACACTACACACGCTCTGCGGAGTAATCGAATTCATTGGTTTTTATATCTATTGTAGATGAAGGGGCTTCGATTTACGTGGAAAATCGTGATCTCTCACATAGCTGGTTGATATCACCGTCGGCGCACTAAAGGTGGAGCATTAAGTCACAGAAATCCCAACGAGCACAGATAAGAGCGAACTGATAAGATGGATTTTAAACACAGCAAATTGTGACTTGAAGTAGATTTGTTGATTGTAAAAATTATTTTGTGTCGAAGAATGTCGTTTCATAATCTAAATAATTTTGAACAAATTGTAGGCAGTAACAGACAGTATTTGATTTGAATATATCATCAATAATCCATTAAGCAGATGAAATA
Source organism: Volucella bombylans (assembly GCA_949129095.1). Classification (NCBI taxonomy): domain Eukaryota; kingdom Metazoa; phylum Arthropoda; class Insecta; order Diptera; family Syrphidae; genus Volucella; species Volucella bombylans. The sequence continues at coordinate 150,830,229 of OX422143.1, forward strand.
GAAGCTAACACAGCACTTATACATTTGCCTGTATGGCAAACGGAACTGATTGTACGTTAACGTGCCTGTATAAACCAAAATGCATAGAAGGAATTGTTTGGAACTCCTACGACAGACTACATTTTTTTTGGAGATATTTAAACTGCTGATATCGTAGTAACGTAGTATCGTACAATTTCTACACAACCGTCATTTGCTTTCCTAAAACAATCACAAAGTGACAAGGCTAAGCAGCGGTGTTGAATTAGTCTAGCCAAAGTTTTTGCCGAATTCTTAACTTAACATCTGACGCAGTTCTGGCGTCTCTCTGCTTATTTACCAAAATTAACCAACGGCAATCCACCAAACAAAAGATTCGCATTTTTTTAGGGACGGGCTGGATAAATGCTGTTTTTCATATGCTGGAGAAGAGTCCTAAAGAGTAGGATTGATGAAAAAGCTTACACAGTGGTTTTGCCAGAGTGGAAGACTGGACCAGCGGATTTATGGTATGTATGTTGAGATCTTTAAGTACTCTTGCTACTAAACGAGAGCGAACGTAGATTGAACGTCCCATTGAAGATTCAACGCACTCAACTGTAGGCGGAGACAAAGCATAATCTGGGAGTGTTGAATTGGTAGCAAAGTGTGCAGCAAGCAGATTGGCATGTCATTGTGAGTGAGCGTTGGAATGGAGAATGAGGCACAATTTCTATTGTTTTTGACGAACGACCAACAATTTTCACTACCTTTGGGATATTGTAGTATTTTTGCCTCAACTTTTGGTCGTACTGAAGTTTCACACGCTTAAGAAAGACGTTGCAGTCATTCCTGGCTCGTTTGAACTTTTTTCGGTTTTCCTCTGTCGGGTTGGTCTTGAAGGACCGAAAAAACATTTCTCTAACCCTGATAGCCTCTTTACAGCTTGAGTCGTACCATGCCTTTTCTTTTGGTTTGATACTCTTCATCCGATGAGGGATAAAGGATCTCATTCCAAAGAGAATGGTGTGTGTGATCATATCAGCAGCGGCATCCACGTCGTTATCGAGGAAACATAACGACCAGTTAAAATTCCTTAAGAAGCTGTTAAGAACGCTCCAGTTGGTTTTTTCGTATTGCCATACGTTTCTTTTAGGAATTTTTTCGCTAACTGTGTGGTCGGTGTACGAAAAATTAGCTGATATGACATGTCATTGAACACATCAACGGTGTACTTATTAGTGTGAGAAGTTAAGAACAAGTCCAGGGTGTTGGTGGTATTACTATCAACGTCTTCTATTTGCGTGGGCTCATTTACAAGCTACGTTAAATTGTTTTCCGGAGCGAAGATCTCAACACACCGTCTTTCGGGTGTTGTCTGTCCAGAATGTCGAGACCACCTAGAATTGTGTATATTGAAATCGCCCATAATAACGATTTCAGTATGAGGATACAGAGATACAATTCTTTGAATGGAGTCAGACAGCGCATCAAACTCGTTAAAAGTCGAATTGCTGTCCAGTTTGGGGCTTCTGTAAATAAAGCAGTAGGGATAATTTGCTTACGGAGATGGAATTTTAACCACATTAAATTGTATTCCGGATTGCAACGGGGATTATATTGTGGTGGAATTTGGTAAACTAAATCACTACGCACATGAATGGCGAGACTGCGGTGAGAAAAGAATAATGGCACTAGTTCGTAGCCAGGTAGCTTCAGATCAGAGTCATCTGAGAGGTGTGGGCGGGGATCTACCTGTGTTTCACTAAGTGCCAAAACAGCTGGTCTGTGTTTACTTTTTAGCCCGCGTATATTTGCAATGTTCACTCTAAATTCCCGAGTCATTATAAAGAAAGACAAACACAAAAACCACACGTTTTTGAGGGACGTTTATCATGGCCACATATTTACTGCACTTTTTCATACAAAAAATATGGACAATTATTCATATTCACAACTGAAAGGAATATGTTTTGTTAACTCTAAGGTAAGATACTTACTTACTTATCCGGCCAGCGACCCTTGGAGGATCTGAGCCTGAACTACTAGGTGGGGTGAAAAGTAACCTCCTTGGGAATGGAAAAAATTGTTTGTTTAAATGTTTTTTTATTTTATTCAATATAGTCCCGTTTTAGCTTGATACACTTATTTCAGCGATTTTCCAACTTCTTGATCCCGTCCGAAAAGAAATTTTCCGGAAGGTCTGCAAAATACTCCTCCGTGGCGCCGATGATTTCCTCGCGTGAGCTGAATTTTTTATTGATGAGCCATCTTTTGAGGTTTGGTAAGAGATAATAGTCCGAGGGAGCCAAATCGGTCGAATACGCTGGATGCGACAGCAATTGGAGCCGTAAGTCATTGATTTTAGCCGTGGTTGCGATGCTCTTGTGCGCCGGCGCATTGTCTTGCAAAAACAAAATTTTTTTTCGCTTCATGTGAGGCCGTTTTGCAGAGATTTCGGCCTTCAATCGCTCGAATAATGCACAGTAATACTCGCTGTTGGTGGTTTTTCCTTTTTCGAGGTAGTCCACGACGAGTATGCCATGACAATCCCAGAAAACTGACGCCATAACCTTTTCGACCCATCGAGCCTCCCTCAGCCGCTTCGGAGCACTCGTGCCGGCTTCAGTCCATTGCCGGGCACTCATTCTGTTCTCTGGTGTGTAATAGTGGATCCAAGTTTCATCAACAGTTACCAATCGACGCCAAAAGTCCGCCCGATTCCGCATCAGCAAGTCCAAACACTCTTTCGAAGCGCTCTCGCGTTCGTGTTTTTGGTTAGGAGTGAGCATGAGCGTCACCCAGCGGCAGGATAACTTTTTCATTTGCAGAATATTGCCCAAAATATGGCGTGTGCGCTCAGTACTAATATTTGTGGAATCTGCTAGCTCGCGCACCTTCACTTTCCGGTCAGCCAACACCATTTCATGTATTTTTTTGACATTGTCCTCTGTAACCGCATCGGAGGGCCTGCCGCTGCAGACTTGATCGGTAGTGGAGTTGCGGCCACCACGAAACTCTCGAAACCAATATTTGACGGTGTAGTCTGACGGAGCATTAGCCCCATAATATTTATCCAACTTTTCTTTTGTTTCCTCGCCGTTTTGCCTCTCAAAAAATAATGTTTTATGAGAGAACGAAAATCGTTTTTGTCCATACTCAACATAATGCGAAACACGTCAACAACAATCAGCTGTCAAAACAAAATAAAAGACAGTATCGCACCGAAATTTGGCATATGTGCCTAAATATGAACGGACTTCAAGGCACCATAACCTTTTTTGCAGTAGCAGCGCATTCTGGCGGTCAAGGAGGTTACTTTTCACCCCATCTAGTAATGCCGCTTTCCATCCTTCACGGTTCCGATGGCTGGGATTCGAAGATTCTATATCGTAGAGCTCGTAGAGTTCGCGGTTATATCTTCTCCTCCATTCGCCCTCCTCGCAGACAGAACCAAATAATCATCCAGCATTCAGTTCTAAAAGGCAAGACTGGCAAAATCAAGGTTTTGTAGAGCAAGATTTTGGACCTTCGAGTTAGGAGTTTTGACCCTAGTTGTTTGGATAAACCGTAGTAGCAGCGATTGACTAAGGTTATTCTTCGTGGAATCTTCACTAGGCTGTCATTTGTGCGGAGGAGATGAACTCCTTCAGTACCTCAAAATTAGAGCTGTCGATTGTTAGGTTCTATCCTAGACGGTGTTCGACGGATCGGTTTTTGATCGACAGCATGTAATTTTATCCTCATTCATCATGAGATGGCTTGTTCTTCTATAGCAGTAAAACCCTCAATATGTGATATCGGGCGATGATGTCGATATCGTCTGCATAGCCCAGCTGGATTGATTTGTTAAATATGGTGCCTTCTGTGTTTACGCTGGCCTTTCAGCTTATCTGATCCAGCACAAGATAAAAAAAAATCACACGATATCGCGTCTCCTTGCGGAAATCCGGTGCATGTTTGGAATAATTCCGAGGCTTTGTTTCCAACCTGCACGGTGCATTGGGAATTCGGCCACCGCGAAGAATGCTGCTGTATGCGGCTCTGAAGTCGATGAAGAGATGGTGAGACCGGAATAAACACTGGTAGGTACTGATGGGTGTGATGCAAATACCCTGGATAGGATTTTGTAGGCTACGTTACGCAGGGATATGCCTCGATAGTTCTTACAAGACATAGGAGCGCCTTTCTTGAAGATGGGGCAGATAAAGCTGATAGTCCAGTCGACGGTCATGCTCTCCTCCTCCCATCATCATCTGGTGCATGCTCCTTACCAAAACATCGCCACCACCTTTGAAGATCTCTGACGGCAATCCGTCCGAGCCCGCGGCCTTATTGTTGTCGACTTCGTCTAGGCTGGGTGGGAGAACTACTGCATCAACTGGAGTTGAGTTTTCTTTATACCCTATCACTCTCTCCTGGTTATGCCCAACAAGCAGCTGTTGGAAATGCTGCTTAAATGCATCCAAAATTCCCTGTGGGTCGGTGACAAGATTACCCTCAGTGTTTCGAAGGGCCTGAATTCCTGGTCTGTAGCCTTTATCTTTTATATAAAAGTTTTGTACCCTTCGATATCCTTGGAGACTGCGACATGCATATTGCTGAGTCTTTCGTCCAGTTGTTACCTGTAGTCTCTGGCTATCTCCGGTGTGTTCAGGGATCCAATGTTGTGCCTACTTTTTGTTGTTTCTGAATCGGGCTGCCCCTCTAAAGGTTTGCACATTTAGGATGTTTGACGGGTGTCTTGCATCAATCATCACGTGGTCAATTTGATTGGCGGTTCAACCGGATGGACTTAGCCCATCCAAAAAGCCTCTTCAGTTAGCGCCTTCAACTGTCCCCACGCTTAATTTGTTGAAGACCTCTTCACATGTGCTCGCCACCTACGCTTCCGACTGCCCAAAAACTCTTCCGACTCTTAGCTGAATATGTACCAAGCACTTCGGTGGCTAGTGCATACTTTTATAAACAGAACAATGTCGCAAAACTTGTTGGTCCCGAGTTACGCATCAAAGAAAAAACAAAAGCAACTACAAATATTTTAATTGGCCTTCGCTAACTTTTATGATTCTGCGCCGTAGAGCAAGAACAGAATCTTATACGAGTCCCTTAGTGTTTCTCGACAAGACCTTGGGCAAAATTTTTATTTTTTATTATAATGTTTCGTCCGATTTTTTAAGCGTATACTTGAACTTCTGTTCCAATATTTACAAACGCAAGTTTGTAACAGCTCTGCCAATGATGTCAATATCATCACACACAAGCCTTTTGGAGCTTACTGCGAGTTTCGCACGATTTTCTCATAAACAATATAAACGAAATGACTGAGTATTTCCTTTATGCTTATTTGGCATGGAAGGTCTTCGTGAGACTACTTTCTACATTTACGCGGCAACCAGCGTACCCCATCATCATTCTTCATAAACTGACGAATTTGGCTGATATGCCAAAACTGACAAGCTATGCTCTGTACAGCTTGTCGCTTTAGATGCTGTCTTATGCGTCCTTAATATGGAAAAAGAAACAGTGTGAGTTCAGTTCAGTCCGGCAGCGTTGCTATACAAAAGATATTGGTATCTTTTGGGGAGGTGAACGAAAGTCCTGGCTTTCATCAGCCAGGTTAAATGAATGTTAAATGGTTCGTTCTGCCTGACAGCGAAATTCAGTTCGTCCTCGTCGTTCAACAGTCGAATGACCTGTACTCCTAAATTTCGTTGATAATCATTACTGACGTTTCTTTTGCTTAATTTCCTGAACGTTGTTACTGGAATAGTACATCTCTATTTCGTCGATCACGCGCTTTCATTGTGTTTCCCGATGTGCTTCCCTTCTCTTTTGTTCGTTGAGCGCAAAAGGAGCTGACCTCCTTCTATTCATCGCCTCTTTGTAGGTGAGTTCTTTTGCACAGTGCCTAGACTTTTTAAGAAACCAGAGTTTTTAGTGATGATGCTCCAGTGAGACTCAACACATTGATTTAGGAGTTTCTGAAAACTTCTTGACATCTTCACCACTAGTCTTCATCACTTAATGTTTATCGCGCGATTGAAAAAAGTTCTGGCGATTTTTTGCAATTATACCCTTTTAACGCTTAATTTTCTGAAATGTCCGTACTTGGCTGCAGGTAAGTAAGCCTTATTTTAAATTTCATAATTTCGACTGTCGAAGATACGATATTTTAAGGAGTGTCAATAATGCAAAGACTGCATTCAAACCAATGTTCACAGTCTTCGAAATATTGGTTGTCATACTTGAAAAGTTACCACCACGATTATTTGAAACTACAAAAACTTGTTTGCATCATTTTAAAAACTTTTTTACTCAATCAATTTGAGAGACACTGAAACCTGAATTGGGAGTGGATAGGCCTTAGCTAACAGTGTGAAAAAACTCCATTACTCAGTCATACATACCTATATATATAAACTTATAAGTCTCGGGAATTTAAAGTGGACATAGCAAATATACTTAGGCTAAAAAGTAATCACTTTTTTGCGTACGTCAACGTCTGTAAATACAGGTTAGTGGTTTTGGCACTAAGTAAAACGCAGGCAGATCCCCGTTCACACCTCTCTGATTACTCTGATCTGAAGCTACCTGTCTACGAACTAGTGCCATTACTCTTCTCTAACCGCGGTCTCGCCATTTACATTTACATTCCATTCAAATTGTCGGCTGTTGCTTTATTTACAGAAGCCCCAAACTGGATGACAGCAATTCGACCTGTAATGAGATATCACAGATACTGTGCTCTTTGGAATGAGATCATTTATCCTTCATCGGATTACGAGTACCAAACCAAAGGAAAACTCATGGTACGACTGGAGCTGTAAAAATGATTCCAAGGTTAGAGAAAAGTTTTTTCGGTTGTACAAGACCAACCAGACAGACGAAAACCGAATAAAATTTAAACGAGGTAGGAATGAATGCAACACATTTCTTAAGCGTGTGAAATTTCAAAAACTGAGTCAAAAAGTAGTACAATGTCTGTCAATTTCGTCAAAAACATCAACAATTCCGATTCATCCTCCGTTCATTTATAATGACAATCAGCTCTTTAGATAAAACTAATCTGCTCGCTGCGCACTTCGCACCCAGTTCAACAGCTCCAGATTGTGTCATGTCTCCACTTTCACTTAGGTTAGGTTAGGTTAAACAGGGGTGTGGATATGCCATCACACAGACACCAGGCACCAAAACGGGCTCTTCGCAATTCCTGTGGAACCAGTTGAATTTGTCTTCAAATGGTAAAAACCTGATAATCGCCCTGGTGGAACACCCAATTTTCTTGCAAAAGCCAAGAAAATCTTTGAAGTTCGTGCCGTCTACTTCCTCTAGGTTTTCGAAAAAATATTTTCCTGAAAATTTTCTTTGACTACGCGATATTGCCTCGCATTCACACAATATGTGTGTTAAGTCCTTAACAGCTTGCAGATCACTGCAGATATCCGTATCTGACAATTTGTGTGTTGCCACAGGAGACAGTGTCCTGTCAGGATTCCTATTACTGTCCTAAGCTTGCTCCTGTTTAATTTTATTCACTTCCTAGAACGGCCAAAGAGCCTTGGATACCCTTAAGTGCGTCGAATCTTCAATGGGACAAATTCACTTTCGTACTCGTGTAGTAACAAGGATACTTAAAGATCTTAGTATACCCAAAAGCTGCTGGTCCAGATGGGATACCTCCCTTTCTTCTAAGGAGGTATTCTTCTTAATCTTGAGGACTCTTTCCGAGTAGATGGAAAACAGCATTTGTCCAGTCCGTTCCTAAAATAAGCGAAGCTTCTCTCTTGCAGGTCCACTGCATATACCTTCCTTCTTTCCAATGTCATGGATACGCTGATAAACTGTCAACTCATGAAACTTCTCGAAACACGGAGACTTTTTAATAACCGTTCGGTTTTCGTAGCAATAGGTCCATTGGTGATTTTCATATCTCACCGAAAAGTGGAACCAACGCGTGTATCAGTTGAGCGAAAGCAAGATACTTGATATTCCTAAGGCATTTGACAGGGTTTGGCATAAGACTCTTTAGTCGAAAATGTGCACATTTCGGATCCATGAATCTCTTCTTCAATGGATTAGAAATTATCTTCCGAACGCCCAATTCAAGTTGACACGCGTGGTTTCAAGTCTGATATCCGCAAAATATATAAATGCAGGTGTGTCAAGTGGTTCCGTTTTGTCTTCGACACTCTTTTTACTCTTTGTCAATGATCTCTTGCCTGCTACTTCAAATCCTTCCCGAACTCGCGTCCCTGCTCTTTGGCTGTAAAACGAGAGCGGCAGCGTATGTTAGGCTCATTAAATTTTGATATTAACAACATTACTAAATTGGGAACCACCAACAGAGTGGAATTTAATGCCTCCAAAACGCATTAGTGTCTGCTGTCGTTAAAGTGAAATTTAAACACACAGCCATTATCCATGAATGGCACTTGCATTGTTGAAACCGAAATGCTTTCAATTCTCAATTTGTGTGTCAGTGACAACTCACGTTGGAATGACCAAATATTCGAATGCTGCGAAATTTCTAGGTTTCTTCAAGCGACGTAGAAACACTTTTCCCGCTCTAATGTGGCCCCACACCAGAGGCCTTTATACGGCCAAAACTGGAGTGCCGTACAACTCGCTTACGGAATGCCCTTTCGAGACCTCTATTCCCTAGTCATTGTAATTTTAAGACCAGCGAATATCGGTGCCTTTGTGTCTGCAAAGCTTTTAAAGGTACGAGTACTATTCGTAATAACCCCTTGATCGCACGCTAGTTATAAAAAATAAAAATACAAAAATTGGGCTCTGCATTTAAAACGACTGTTAGTCCGAGTATGTTTAATTTCCTTTTTTATGTTGAGAAAGTCACTGCTTTGGCTTCTAGCACCAAATACATATGTATTTGTTTAAGATTAGTACAATCCTTTTTTTTATTTTCACAATGTATTCAATTCTACCAAATAGCAGTGTTTTGATTTTTGTTCTCCCTTTTTTAGCCAGTGCTTTCAATCGTATTCTCAAAATTGCCTCTTTCTTTATTCCTTTTTTATCCTTCAAGTAGTCCATCAAGAGGCAAAACCAATGTGCAGATGTGTTATTTTTTAGTACTGCGACTGTTGTTCGTAACGCAGGATGGAAAATGTGTACGAGTATTAAGTAACAGCAATATTGTTGATAAATCCAGACTTGATTGAATGAAAATGTTGACAACAACCATTTGTGTAGAAGTCCATCCGCATACAAGCAATCCCAAAAACCGTGGGTATCTATTGCGAAACAAAGGACTTCAGTAGGTTTGAGTATGTCCAGATTATTTTTGAGGATGAAATTGGGTGTGGAAATTTGGACGAAAACTTGTCATTCAGATGTGCTGTGCTATGCTTAATCTTTCCGAAAATGAATTGTAAAAAAGGAACGGTCTCTGGGTACTCAGATTCCGTAAACTAGTTTTTCAACTACGAGTACATATGTTAGCTGTAATATGCCCGTCATTTGCCGAATGCTTGGGATACCTTACGTAAACTTTTAAACTAGATTATCAGACAACGTTGTGGGTTGCATACACACAACACAAACGTTCACTACATTATTTTTCCAATTACATACATATATGTATCTGCCCAGATTCTTGCTAGTGAATCACTTTTATGTGATTAAATTTTTTCCTTTTTAGTGGAGGGTAAAACACACCATATCGTTGGTTACTCCGTCATCGAAAATTATGTAATGTGAGCGACACCCTAAAAAATTGCCAATCATTCTCTCAAAATTATATTATTCCAATTTGAATCATTACAATTGTTCGTTTATTCATTCCAGTATTATAGACTTGCTCAACTCATTTACCTGTTGACTCCAAACATATACAGCAACATAAAATGGACACAGAAAGCGAAGGCAATCTCCTGGAGATAATGGACTTGGCGCGCACCTTGCGCCAAGAACAGCTCTTCATTCAGCATGAACAGGCAGCATTTGCTAGTCTTACAGAAACTCTGGCTATGAATTCCTCACAAATTGCACAGGTAAATCAAAGTTCCAGAGTAAATCATATCCAACTATAATATCAATTTGGTTTTATCCACAGCTTGCTTATATTTGCGCTCAACAAAGACAAAATCTGAATGATTTGATTATTTCTCGTCCAGAATCTGGACCATCATTCTGTTGCAATCGCGCAAATTATTTGGAAAACACAAAATTTGTCGATGCGAACAAAGCCAAGTCGCTGAAGTATGAGGTAAGTCTCTCATTTAACTCAACAAAAGCCGATAAATTACAAACAAGATCTCTCATTGCAGCATGTCATTGCATATGTTGAGCTGTTCAATTATTTGTATCGTTCTCCATACGTATTGGCGATGGCTCTATCAACCGGTGATCGCATATCAGATATTACTCCAAGTCAAATGAATGCCGTCAACCACACAATAGCCACTGGTCTCTATGGCAATGCGATCCATACAAAAGATGTTGAGACGCTTCTAAAGCTTCTTAGAGAACTAATTGAAATCCAAATTGTGGTTAATGAAAATCCAAGAAGAATGCTGCGGGCAGGATCATCATCGTTTGCGAGACTCTTTCACCGTTTAAACGAATCGATGTTCTCGGCAAAGATTTTCCTTACAGCAGCACTGCATGAGCCTCTGATGAGTGTCCTTGTGAATAGTGAGATGATGCTGGACGTCGATCCCAATAAAGTGGTTAAAAATTTCAACAGCAAAGAGAGATTAAGAAAGTTTGGAGAAGAATCATCCCCTGAATATCAAAAAAAAGTTGAACAGTTTCATGAAGAGACCATTACGAAGTTACACAAGCTTGCCAGTTCATTTATTGCAAACCTAACAGCCAATTGGTCATTGTTTCCGTCAACATTTCGATGGTTAATTCAGACCATGTGCCACCAATTAAAACAAGCCCGAAACAATGAGAAGGATATCAATGAAATTATCACCGACATGGTATTTACACACTTTGTTTGCCCAGCTATAGTAAGTCCGGACATATTTGGGATAATAGACGCTCCAATCTCCGAGCTTGCACGTTTTAATCTCGTGCAGATAGGTCAGATTATCCAGATGCTTGCCCTTATGAAATACCAAGACGTAGATCCGAAGTTTAATGAAGTTTATCAGCTTTTCGATCCGGATATTGTCAGTAGACTCTTAGATTTGCTCCTGGTGAATAATTCTGGAGAGGATGTGGTGGCAATCCGATCGCAACAGAGTGATTTCGAAAGAGCACATTTGCTAATCACTCAGTCAGAGCTAAATACTTTTGTGGAGTTCTTTAGAGTTTTGCTGCAAGGTGATGAGTTGGCTCTGTCGGAAGAGGAACGTCTTAAGCTAAAGAAAATCATCGATCAGCTACCGGAGCATGTGCAGGTCAATGGTGATGTACCTAATTCCGTGCCTAATGATTTTCCTCCACGCTCCAAACAGGGTCTCATGCATTTGGGAAAGAGCACAAAGAGTAAGCTCTCCAAGAGCCTAAGCAATGGCTCAAGCATTGTGACGAACGGCCATTCCCCAACTCGCTCACCGCCATCAGGTCATTCTGCCATGGAAGACAACGAACAGGTTTTAGTATTTCGCATTTGTATCTCCGATGACAACACATTGCAACCACTCACAGAAGAGGAAGTCCTTAAAATGAACGCCATTGGTCAGGAAATAACCGACGATGCAACCAACATAGAGAAACTGGAATCTGATGGAATCGATGGACCATTATTAAGGCCTCTTCACGCAAAGGCTACACGCTTTTCTCTGTCACATGATGATGCTTCTATTGGAAATTCGGATAATCTTGAAGCGGTTAGTGAAGCTCCAAGCAATCATTCGGTAACGAGTTCTCTGGAGCTCGAGGAAAATGATCAAAATGATAATCTCTCAGACATGGTTTCGGCAAATGTGTCTGGCCGAGGAACACCAAATATATCCGGCCGTGATACACCCTCATCTCAAGTAACCGATGGTGAATCTGTAACAAATGTGATTCCAACTCCTCAGATGGCGAAATTGCTCTCCAAAGCTCGCTCGGATATTGAGGATAAATTCTGTAAGTTTGAAATCAAGAAACTTATTGAAGGCGATGAAACCGTGTCTATCATATCGGATACATGGAGCACAGATGTTTTAGCAAGCGATTCTGAAACTTTAGACGCAAATGAACGTGATCGAAAATTTTCAACGCCTCTTATTCCATCTGCTGTGGTCTTACCCGGTGACAACAACTTCGATCTCTTATCAAATGCCAGGCCACAAATTGGCACAAACTACTTGGACGCTTCAGAGACCCGTTCAGAGTCGAATTGGAGCACTGATGTCTTAGTCAGCGATTCAGAAAAGCTGGCAGAAGTCGATACCGACGACAATTTAAGTATCACCGCCAAGTCTGATATTACTAATGCTTCGGTAGCAGATCAATTATGCACGCCTGACTCACCATTCTTCGCCCCTCGTGCTATGAATGTTAATTTTCATACTCCAGAATCTCCAGCTGGATCAGTACCTGGAGCGCCAAATGGTGATCCATCACAGGACTCTGCGTTTTTTGATGCCACTGACTACCAGGGAATCTCGTCGTTAGCTCGAAGCTCTGTTCGCACAACGAATCAATATTCGGGAGAAAATAGTTTTCAGCAGAATTACAAAAGCGACAAGGAGTCGTTTTTGTCGCCGCGAATGAGGCGTCAAAACTCCGCTGAAAGCAGTATCTCCAGCCAAAGCCTCAATATGGACGACAAACCATCGACTTCGAGACAAAAAAAGACATCGCACACGTCTGTAAAAGATCTCATAGACTTTTCCGACTTTGGTGAGGACGGAGCTGTTGGGCTGGAAGAGAAAGCACAAATCGCAGTAGAAGACGACAATGAATCTTTCAGTGATATGTTCGAAGCAGTAATTCACCGCAGGGTAAGCACTGAGCAGCGATCGGCAGTCTTTGATGGGCGTCGAAATGGCATAATGGAAATGAAGAATTCTCCAGAGACCTCAACATCCATAATAAAAATGCGACGTCATCAGAGTTTAAACTACGAAAACCACGAAATTGTCGTAAATAAAAACTCACATCGTCTAAGCATGAAAAACTCTTCGGTTACCGATGACGTCAAGTGTCAACAGCAACAGGGTCGTCTAAACGACGAAATGATGCTGGTCATGAAGGCAGAGGAATTAAATTTAAACGGCGCTGCATCGTCAATTGCCAATGGTCCAATGCCGCCGACACCATCGTCTGCTACATTAAAGCCAACAAAATCTACAGGAGCCATTCCCAAATCGATAAGTTTTGATGCATCAGCTGATAAATCAGCCCGTAGCATGCAGCTTCGTCGATTACAGCAGGAACACACCTTGAGAGCCGCTGGCGCACCCTCAACGAGTAGTGCTGTTGCTGTCAACGGGTCAGGCATATTCAATAAACTCAAACAAGGTTTCTTTAAAAATCGTCGCGGTAAAATCCGATTGACGACGGACGACTTTCCAAGTCGTAACGTATCATTTAGCACCAATGCCGAGACACTGGAATTTAATGATGTAACTGTACAGGTTAACCCTGTCGGTAATGATACATCATACTGTGATATCAACGAAGACATTCTAGCCAAGTACCGACGTAAGGTATCCACGTCAAGTGAGACAACTAATTCTGATTCCACAGGAAACAGTTGTCATGTTAATCGAAAGAATTCATCGGACATTGAACCAAGGTTAGTGAAGTAATAAAATTACTTGTATAAGTGATTTGTTGTAACGGTTTTGCTTTATAGAATTCCCAGTGTGATTCTCCATGATAAAGTGGTTGCCTTCAATATGATCAAACGTAAAATACGCACAGTCTTGTCCAAAACTGACCTTCACACCGGTGATTTTCGACACACCACCGTGAGTTTATCCTACATTGTGTTGGTTTTTTCTTCCCCATATAATTTTGTTTTCTGTTTTTTGTTTTTGTAGTTTTCGAATGCGTCTCCTCTGTTTACATATCTCCAAATCCAGCTAGCGCAAGCTATCAATTTGCATAATTTCCAACAGATCTCTTATGTTTCTGAAGCGATGCGATGTCTTGGCGCATTGGACAGTGCCCAACATCAGCAGCTTATGGAAGAATTGCAGAGTGATATTCTCAAGCGACAGAGCTACCTACAGTACCTAATGAGGTATCGCCAAAATCTTCTTTTAATAATGGAGAACATCGAACAATTCGAAGAAAGACTACGCAGTGAGAGAGTTATGTGCAACCGCCATTTGGTAGCAGTGTGTGTACGAATGTTCCTCGAGAAGCGCGAAACAGGAATAGAGGCTTTCCAAGAGGGTTTTAGTAGGCTAACTGCAGTTGATGATAAGATTGTTTTGCTGGATGAATTCATGGAGAATTTAATGGGCGAATTAGCTGATGGTGGTTTGTTACATGGCATGGCAGAATGGCAGCTGCAGGAAGCAAGAATTTCAATTGAGAGGGTACTACTACAGAGATTGTACCAACAAGTTATGTTCCCAAATGACGATGGTGATATATCAAGAGACAAGTTAGTTACATATATCAACAGGACAATTTTATGGATTGCTAAACTAATTTTGTTTTTTCCAGTGTCCTCCATGATCACATTCAAAAGCTTCAACAAGTAATTAACCCATCCCATCCGGCACTTCGAATTCCACATGAATACCTTACCGAAGCTCCATGGACATTTGCACAGCAACAGTTGTCTTACATTTCCGCCTATAAAACACCAAGAGAGAAACTGCAGTGTGTTATAAGGTAAGACGAGGTATTCTTTTGATTATTTTTTTACATGCCAGCATAACCAAAACTGATCTATTATTAATCAGAACAAAGATAAGAACATCTATTGTAGATATATGGGGTATAGTGTGTAAGCGGTTGCTTTTTTTTTATTTCTGATGCACAGCTTCATTTCACAAAGTTTAGTAATTTGAACTTTAAAACATACTTAAAGTATACTATTCGAACGACTTGAAACCTAGCCTGAATGGATTTTACTGCTTACTGGAATATCCTTGAGGTTTCCTAGAATTATGGATAATTTTTTAGAGTTTCTATTCGATGGTAACGAATGAAGAAATGTGCTTAGACGGCAGTTGCGAACGATTAGGTTGTGCTTATCGTAAGAATTGTCAGAATGCTAATCGACTGGCTATTATTGAATATATTGAGGTTGTTAGGCATTTTGGAGGTTGAATATACAGCCTTGGCAAAGAGTATTAGGCAGCCTATTCTCTTGGGCATAGAGCTAACAAGATAGCGGCACTCTTCTGAAGATGTACCACCCCACTTTTGCTGTAACACATTTTCAAGTTCTTCTTGCGATGTAATCGAGTGCTTCAGTATACCCCATAGATGTTGTATTATATATGGTTGAGATCTGGAGACTGTGCAGGACACTCAAGCAAGTCTATGTTTTTTTCTTCATAGTTAGAGCTGATTTGTTGCAGTTTGCATTGTCTTGTTGGCATTTGACGCTTTCCATATTGGTATCCCCGAAAATGTTGGAAACGTGCATTTCACCCACACCACCGGCTGCCATGCAGCCCCAGATAACTATACTGCCTCCTCCGTGTCACCTATCTTAACAGTATGGTCCTAAGTTATACGCCTCTCCAACTCTTTGTCTCACAAAAGTCATGAGTGCGAAATATCTGAAAATTTGTTAAAAAAAGAAAAGTGTTTTAAAAATTATAAAATTACCTAAAGTACATCAAAATTACTCAAACTTTTTTATGTCTAAATCAATAAATGAAAATGATATGTACCTCGAAGTACATATTACGCCTTCTTACTTCTTCTAAGTCCTGCTTCCTGAAGTCTTCTTCTAAAAGATCTGGAAGAAAGTTTTTTTTCACAGTACCTTCGACAACTCAGTAGATTACTCAGATGAGCTTTTCTTCCGATTTTTAAGCTAAGATCGCGTTAAATTTCTTTCCTCCCGAAGTGTGGTAATTTTTCTTCTCTCGGATTCTTTGCGGTTTTTGTGCGAACCAGTCTTTTTGTATCGTTTAATTGCATTGAACAACGTAAACATTTTACTTCATTCGCGATTTGAATTTGATTTTAGTCTTGCTTAAATCAAAGCTGTATTTTTACGCGTTGTGTCAGACTCAGTTCACTTCTAGTGCCTAGTAGAACACAAACTGACCACGAGTCTATCGATTTCGAGTATTGATCGCGAACGGATCTCACATCGGAAAAAATGCTAAAAATTGCGGTTACATTATAAAAATTTACAAAAAAAAAATACCTACCGTTTACAATATTGCTTAATGATGCACAAAGTCATAAAGTGCCAAATACATTTGGCCAAGGCGGTATACTCTTTTTATGCACCCAATAAAGAGCTACAAAATTTGAATATACAATCAACCTGAACAAAAATACCAATAAGCCATCTAATCTAAGACGATTTAAAGTTGTGAATTTTTTTCTTAAGTTCGCTGTAGAAAATTTGGCTATAGAACAAAGAAATTTTATCAAAAATACCTTCGCCTAATCGACGAACACAACTTGAGGCTGACACCACTGCAGTAGTAAAATGGAACGTACCAAAATCATCCGAAAAGCGTCACTACTTGCGGCGATTAATTCTCAATTAACAAACAACATACAGAGGTAGCTTCCATTGATTGTATACAGAAATATTTGTAGATTTACGAAAGTACCTTTGAATCAAAGATCTAGCTGTAAGATTTGATTTTGCGATCACATAAGTTTTGATTTTAAACCATGTACGCGTTAATAGCACACAACAATTTTTTTTAAATACGCACCACCTATCTCGCAGTAAGAACAAGATCACTTCTTCGTTGAATTATTAGAAAAATACAAGGCTATAAGGCTAAGGAATGGGTTCGCAGATATTTTATGATCTTTTATTTGTAACTGTAAAGACATTTTCAATGATACTTTGGATATACGAAATCTCTGCATGGTTTGTGCAGTTTAACGTGATGTGCATTACCTTCTTAATTTTAAAGTAAGGATTTGTATGTAGTCATCATATGAAACCACCTAATAACAATGTGTGATGGGTGTATCGGAAAGATACTTTTATACCATATGTGCTTAAATATTATTATGAGCAGCATGGTTTGCTCGGTTAAAGCGCCAACAGAAATCCAATATTCGACCGCTAGAGCTGTATATTGTCAATAACGCAGCGAATGTTGACTTCCAAGTTGTACATCGGCTCGGGTTTATTGGCATAAGCTAACGACTTCGCATATCCCCACAGAAATCAAAAGGTGGTAAATCACACGACCTTTCACTACAATTTACAGGACCATTGCTGTTGACCATTATCAACGGTGATAATGGAAAATACCATCGTCTGAGTAGCGGTGGCTGCGACCGAGAAATAAAGCAGTGTGCATGCTATCTTTTCGTTAGCGACAGTGGAAAGTACCGTCGTCCGAGTCATCAAGGGTAACAGAGTCCATCGTCTATATAAAATAATTGTGGTGGCATTGAAAAAAAATAGACCATTCATCGAGCAATTTAAGAGCAGAACAGTACTTGTATGTCAGTCGCTAAACAAACTGAGCGGGAGACATTACGTGCAATTTTATATGCATGCAGTCCGCTTGAAAAATGGAATAAATCAATTCATATTTGTGTTTTCTTGGGTTTATTTAAAGCTCTACCTGTGTTTTCGAACAGAAATAAATGACCTTTTCAAGCCACCATCAACCGCTCTTCGCTGAATTGAACTTTTTCAAATATTTAAGATAGTTTAGTCTTTCCGTTTCCTTTCCTTGTAACCTTGGTTTCAAGTCTGATATTCACAAAATAAATACTGGTCTGCCATTTTGTCTCCGACACTTTTTTGATCCTCTTTACTGATCTCTTGTCTTAGAATATATTTGTAATTAAGTATATTGCTCTGCTGATGGCAGTACCCCCTACTTTTCACATTTCAGACGTTTTCTTCTTTATTTTCCAGTCATTACATCCTCTTTAATTTCAAAACAGCAGCACCGACATTCGACTACCAAATTCAAAGCTAAAAGATATTTGTAAATCAAAAATTTGTTGGCGTGGAACAACTAAGATAGCTACAATGCAAAGGTTTGCAATAGACAGGTCCTCTGTGATCGGCAGAAAATATAAAGATGTTAGATTAATTGATTGTGAAGAGTACCGCTTACCATATAGAATATCATTAAAATTGAAACGTTTATTTTCAAGAGAGTTAAACATAAAGAGAAGAGAATAATAGATAATATTCATACCATCGTTCCAGTGGGACATGCTTGAGATAAGATGTATGATACATGCTAGATACAGCAACCAGGTTTTATCTATATTTTCATAAAAGGCGCTTAATGATTTACATCCATCCCCAGTTAATATTTTGTCATATCATCAGATACTGACGCTAAATCTAATTCAGTATTTTCAATTTATCGTCGTTTATAACGATACAACTGTTACGTACTACTAATCGTTCTATGCTGCATACAACAAAATTTTGCTCTGGCGATCTCGGAAGATCATCAAAAATGGCAATTGCCAGCCGTAATGTCAATAAAGTTCGCTATATGATTCATAATTTTGCAGTCAAACATGTGGATAATAAAATGAGTTGTTCATCAGGAGCAACTTTACAGGACAAGATACGAGAATAACCTGTAAATCGGGGATCAACCAATAAAGTGCAAAAATGGCAGGTGTTCGATCGTTATTTGTATTTATAAAGTTTGGCCCATTGGCGTTTCATGTTGAATTACTTACCGAGGCTAGCTCGCTTGCACATGGTGCAGAACTGGCTTTGAATCAAGAACGTTTTTAATTAAATTATAATTAATATTAAAAATATAAAAACAAAAACAAATGACGGGGAATTCGTGCCAAAGGTTCAAACTCTACAAAAGATTGAACGCCTGACCATTTACAGCATACTGAATAAATGGCAGGTAGCCGGGAATGTGAGTGTTGGAATTATCGACTGCTAGCCGGATAATTGACCGTTGAGTACAATATTTTGTGCATTACCTTTTCACATCTATCATTTTGTTTTCTGGTGTCAACATATGAAGCCGCTTGGTTACGAACAAAGGAATTGAATTTGCATTATTTCAACGTTTTGTATTTAATATTATTTTTTGTTTTTTGTACTCCTTTACTGCTGTATGATTTTGTCATTTTATTTTTGAAGTAATGTATGTTAATGTAGTAAGTACAATGTAATGCAAGACATTGTGGAATCGTGGATCGATGAAGAGGATGATGGAGGTCCTACTACAACTAATATTGATTAGCAACAATGCATTGATTAGCAGGATATCATACCGAAAGGTGAATAAACCAATCTCTGCAATGATATCGCCAAAACAGTTCAAATTGAATTCGAATCGTAAGCAGACGAAGCTGTTGATATACCACGAAAATAGTGGTGTACGTAAGTATGGCAAAGACATACCTGAATATCGGGTGATGCAACTGTAACAATGACAATGCGAGTCTGATTAGCGAACCGCATACATACCGAAACGGAAAAAGCCAAAAAAAAAACGGTCAAATACGCATGTAACAGGAGGCGATAAACTCCCGTGCGCTGTTCAAATTCTCTATCAAGAAAAAAACCATTCAATAAATTGTAGGCTTTGCTAACCTATACGTAAGAAAACAGAATGTGCAGAGTTATAAAGTTAGCTATGCAATTGATCGCTTCGCCAAAGTACATACGTCATAACTCTTTTTTCTATTGAAAAACCAACAGTGATGGCTTGTGGCACGGTAATGAAGGACGCTCAAAAAATAAGACGTGGCAAGTTCGATTATCAATTTGATAAAACGGCTAAAAGAAATACTCTTGATTCGATGGACCAATTATGCAAGCATGAGCATGGACATGAAAACCGAAAACTTGAAGGCAATGTAAAGTGCACACCGCGTATAGGGCTTAGAAAATACAGCACCACAATCAGACATGTATCGTACATGGGTGGCATAGATTTACGTAATATCTTAGAAATTTATTGAGTTGACATTCGTGGAAAAAAATGGTGGTTGCCTTTCTAACACAGCTGTAGCAATTTATTTGATGTTGTTTATTGCCAAAAATAAATTTTCGGGACCTCCATCGCAAATCGATTATCACAGTGAAGTCGCTACTTGCTCACCGAATCCGAGGAGGGAAACAATCAAACCGAGGAGTTCATTAAAGACGAAAAAGATCGTTATTTTGGATCGCTAGAAATTGCGGCTTGAAATCATTTGATAGAAAATGTCTGCCCTACAAGTAATGCAGTAAGGGTACTATCTTACATGCCAAATGCTTCACATTATAAAGCCCAAACAAGCTATTCCAAACGTATTTGAAACAAATATAATAACAAACATATAAAGAAGTGCAGTTGCATTTATAAAATTTGATGGGAAAATTATCCCACATTTCAATTTAATAATTTGATATATGTAGCTTCCAACCAATACTCGAAAATCCTACCTCCCGCCGCAGCGATCCGGAAAATAGAGAATATTTTCGAAAACGGAAAATTATTATTTATTGTCCCAACTCGATACTTTTTAAAAGATTTCTCGAAGAATATGGCCGAAAGTGGATTATAAGGGGGTGCTAGAAATTTAAATAATTATGTGTATACCGTATTATGGCATGCCGTAGAGATTAAGTTTGTTGACTACCAAATAAAAAGCTTTAAGCCACGGCAAACACCGAAAAACAATAATAGTTAGTTATCTAATGTCACTACTCTTACAGCAATCAATGGCAAACCTTCGAATAAGAAATCTTCTGCCTATGAAAAGGGCTCTCCTCAACGTCCTTACTGTGCACAAAATAAAAAGATGAACAACACAGGAAGTGAAGATACAAGGCGGTCCGCACCAGACTATTGCATTATCAATCTTGTGATTGCTTATTGTTGAAGAAACTAGTGAAACTTTTGAAGGAAAGATAAAAAACGTTGACAATTTAGGAAAATTGTCGGTACAAAAAAAGAAAATAGCAGGCTATGAAGGACACATATAGTATAATACCCCTTTGATCTGCATTCACACAAACTCGTATGTGACAAAAAGAAAAGTCAGTAAATCAGGAAAAGCATTAAAAGAAATATATCCTAATCAAGAATGCTTTAAAGAGAAATGCTTCATTTTTGCTGAAAGCCGTAAAAGGATGTAGGAATCATACATTCACCATGAAAATGTGAAAACTTTCGAAAGAAA
Organism: Volucella bombylans; assembly: GCA_949129095.1. Taxonomy (NCBI): domain Eukaryota; kingdom Metazoa; phylum Arthropoda; class Insecta; order Diptera; family Syrphidae; genus Volucella; species Volucella bombylans. Next base: position 150,851,391 of record OX422143.1, read on the forward strand.
TGGAATAGGCTTCGAATATGTCTGACCTGATCTTTGAAGACATGGAATGAAAGAATTACTCAACAGTTAAAAGGAAAGCCCTATATGTCGATTCGCGAAACGGTCAGCGATTGTCGACCAATTAATCCACATGATTAAGATGTTTATAATGAGCCTTATTCACTTCAAATGACGAACCGAAGATCACAAATAAAATGGTTATTTCTCCATGAGACTGGCGAATAAAATAAAAAAATAAAAAATTGCTTCATATCGACATCTGTCTTCTACAGTCATTAACAATTTTTGTCATGGATAAATACTCGATGCCACAACGTGTTAAAATTAATGATAAAATTAATATCATGCATTACGTGATATTTTTGGTGTTAATAATTGAGCATACATATAATTTTGAATGTGGCGCACAAATTAATTTCAAGAAAGTGGGTCAGCGGCAGACGTGAAATCATCAATGTGTGTTCGTACTTGCCATTCAGGCGAAAACATTGCTGCCGTACGTGAAAGTGTGGCCAAGGGCGGAAGCATAGTAAAACGTCATAGTGCGCGTGAATTAAACCTCGCAAGAACCACGTTACGTCGAATTTTAACAAAAAAAATTTGAATATGCATGACGAAATTCAGTTAGCAGAGGAATTGACGCTTCCAGAGCATTTCCAGCATCGTAGGTACATTCGTCGATTTGATGCACGAGCAAACACAACTTAATTAAGATTTTTCAGTGACGAAGCCCATTTTCATCTTAGCGGATACGTTAATAAGCAAAATTGTCACATTTCGGCCGTAATGAAAACCCGAAAGAGATCGTCGAGAAACCGACGCATCATCAAAGAGTTGATGTTTGGTGTATTGTAGTTGGCTAGAAAAATTATTGGGCGGGATTTTTTTTTTTTGAAAATTGTGGGGAGGGTAATGCTGTTACTGTGAATTGTGAACGCTATCGTACCATGAAAAATAACTCTTTATGGCCCTAATTGGATGAAATGAATGTGCACATATGAGGTGCCACATACCACACAGCCAACGCAACTATAACTTTGTTGCACGAGAAGTTCCCGGGATGCATTATCCAATTAGTCACCGATATTAAGCGATTTGACACCGTTGGACTTCTTTCTTTAAGGTTAACTCGAAAGTTAGGTGTATGCCACTAAGCCAGGAGTTAAGGCCCCGACCCATAGAGTCCACCGATCCGTTGAAGTATTGACGTATAGCCGGAAAGAAGAGTCGCATATCTAAGTTGTCAAGACAGCCGATGACATTTTGTTACTGCTGAGAGTATTTTCTTGTCAATGCTTCCACCAATAAAAGTGCTTGCTCTCAATTTGTGAACGTGTGAACTGCGAATGGACTCAAGGGATAAAAATAGAAAGTAACCTACTTTATCTGTCGTATCCTTCATATCCGTTGCTTATAGAACTCCTTCCATAAGAAATCGTATATTCTGTCGTTGAATACGTCGACGCAACAGATTCTATACAATGGCTCCTTTAAAGGACGAGATAATAAGGCGTATTGGTGTAATAGAGGAGCAATTATGCCAGAAACTTGGACAAACGGATTGATATATGCCGTGGTGAACATTTGACCGATATTATCTTTTCCATATAATTTGTATCGTTGTAATATTATATATTTAAAAAAATCGAACTTATTCCAATGCAATAATTTTTTATTTACTATTTTCATTGTGAAACCCTGGGTGGGCCATTTGTATATATAAAACAGTTTTTTTTTTGGCAAATGTATCATAGTTAAACTGATATGTGCCTTCAAATACAACCGGTTTTGTAGAGAGACTATAACCATGAAATCATACGGAAAGGTAGTAGAGAAAGTCACATCGTACTCATACAAATATTTCTGATTTATAACCCGCTGTGCCTAAAATCGGAATGTGAATTGGTAGGAGTTGATTAATATGGTGCGATTACCCGCAATATGTGGATAACTAAAGCAGATGGGGAGAGGTAAATAGCAGCTTATTGGAGGATGTTTATTCTACTAATATATCATTAAATATATTCGTTAATCATACATAATTTGAAAATCAGTCCCTAATTTGCGAAACGTAAAGATTACGTGATTTTTTGGGTCCTCATAATTGACCAACTGATCTCGCAATTTGTCATTTTTTGGATGAATTTCGTACCACATGATGTAAAAATACATATGTATGTGAGTGAAAGTGAAGCGGAAGATATCGGCGTCTTTCGGGATGGTTTGGCTTTGTCGGTCAACTATGTTGAAAATTTTGCGAAAAGGTCTCGGTTTTCAACCGTATAAGATACAGCTGAATTCGATCCTTAGTTTAAACAAAAACTTGTATTTTGACACGAGGCTCACTTTTGGCTTACTGGAGTTAGTTACTAGAGTCAGGCAAATTCAGGAGTATGGGTACTTACAAAGAACGTTGTTTGGCTTGGTCTTCACGCTGGTGTCATCATCGGTCCTTATTTTTTCTGAAAATGAGACCTGACTTCGCGTTACAGTCAATGGCCAACGTTGCTGGACAATATACAATGAATTTTTATTCGTTTTTTTCCCGGTTTCCATTTAGGTTGTTGTTTAAAATTACAAATACAAAAAAAATTATGGGAAAATTTGGATGACCTTTAATTAAGCTTGAAATCAACTTCAGTACTAAATTTTCAAAAGAATTATTTGTTTGAAGGCTTTGTAATTGGTTGTAACTGGTTTGTATTATATATAGAAGTAATTTTTTTGTTTCAGATGCATTTCCAGTATAATGAATCTTCTACAGATGGCTAGCGATCGTATACCGGCAGCTGATGATTTGCTACCAGTGCTCATTTACGTTGTGATCAAGGTCAGTACAAGTAAATTACTTGATTCTCCTCTTTATCAAGTTGAAATTGCAAAACATGTTTCTTTTCTAGGCAAATCCGCCCTACTTGTTATCGACAATCGAATACGTAACTTGTTTCATCGGTGATAAGCTCGATGGTGAGGAACAATTCCATTGGACTCAATTTTGTTCAGTTGTTCAATTCATCAAAACCATGGATTACTCAGAGTAGATTTTTAGCCCTTATCCTAATACGCTCATATACATACATACAAACATATTGTAATTCTTGTTCTATAACTTGTGTATTTCTTATTTGTTCAAAAACAAAAATGTATTTAAAACAAAGCATAAAAAAAGATTAATCTTGTTACACGTTACCAGATTTATAATATCCTTAAGCAGATAATGTTATTTTTTTACGATTGTATACTCGTTCTCAGATTTTAATTGTCGTGCAGAAATACTTGCAAAAACAACAAAAAAAAAACACACAGAAATGAAAAAAATTGATTGCTAACAAAATGTGCTTCAATAAAAAGAGCCTCTTTTTTTACATGTTTCCCCTCCAAAAAGAGAAAAAAAAAGTAAATCATAAAGAGAGATAAAGAAAAGATAAACAGTTGTAACAATGCAATAACTAAATATTAAGTTAGTTTACTACTTACAAGTTATACGCATATATACATATACGTTGCTTTTTTTTTTTTTTTTTTTTGTAAAAATCAATTTACAAAAGAGAGAACAAAATGAAAAATGCAAAATTATCCATTCATACATAATAACATAAACATTATTATTTAAAACAAAGAGCAAAAGGAATTTTAATCTTAAATAAAAGAAAAAATTTGAAAGCCGTAGAAAGATATGCAAATTGTAGTAGGTAAACGATGCGATTGGCGCAAACATGATGAATGGAGAGAACCAGATAAATACTATTCGCATATTTTTTCGATATTTATTATTATTCTTAAAAAAAAAAAATAAAACATAAAAAATTAAGATATACCATTCGAAATCGAGCGTGTTTTCTTTTTTAATTACCTTTTAAAGGACTCCTAATAATGGAGTGTTTATGTGCTTTATTTAGGTTAATAGGTTGTTGGACTCGCCTCTTCAGACGGTCGTTGGCTTTGAGTTGCTTGTGTGATGTCGAAAACTCACTCAATGTCGGCTTAATATTGCATCATACATATACTCTTGTTTTTGTGTTGCGTTCCTGTTTTCAAAAACAAAAGCAAATACTTATTTGATTTTGTTGTTTAGCTTTGCACTTTGCAATTAAAAATTTTCGATTAATTTTAAGCTATTAAAAATTATTAATTTTGTAGAAAGTTTCAACGATGAATGAAAATACATGTGTTGTGAACACGATGTGCATTTTCACCTTTGTTTTATTTTATCCAATTCAAAAAGAATATAGGTATGTAGGAGAACTAGAAACAACTGTATGAGAAATTGGTGATGTACATACGTACATATACATATGTATTTGTATTTTATTATTTAAAAATTGCTTACAAAGTGGGACATAAGTCTTATAAATTGTTGTAAGCCTTTACATAAATTTAAGAAACAACTATGTAAATCAGTTATATATTTGAAAACATGTATATATATATATATTCGATGATTTACCAAATAAGTGAAAAGAACTCGTTTAAAACTTCTTGTGCTTCTGATACCTCTCATCGCGATTGGCAGGGCGTTCCAAAGGCGTACAACATGAATAAAAAATTGATGTTGAGTGTTAAGATATTTAAATCGAGGCGATATAAGCGCGAAAGACCTTGTTGATTGGGGGAAATTCAGCGTACTATGAAGGTAATCAAGTTGTTGTGTCTGAATGATTTGATGCATGTAGCTTAGAGAACGAAATTTCAATAAATTTTCTAGACTGGTATCAAGAAAAGAGATATATGGTCATATCGGCGTAAGTTGAATACAAAGCGAGCAATATTGTTATATACAATATTTAGTTTGCGGCTGGTCGCATAGTCCAAATCACAGGAAACTTCCCATCCATACAGTAAAACGGAAAGTAAAAGAGTTTCTGCCAGTAATAGTTTAGCTTTTTTAGGAATGAACCGAAGAAGACGAAGGCTTCCATAAACTTTTCCGATATTACTGTTTAAATGGTCGTGCCAAGTGAGGGTACTATTGAAAATCATTCCTAGGTTTCGGGCGGAGCTGACATAGTCAATGGTTTCCTCCTCTAGCTTCAATGAGTTTAAAACTGATACATCTAACGCTTTACAGCAGGGCTTTCGACTTGGCAGGATTTAGGTAGAGGTTGTTTTGTTTTTTTTTTGCCAGCTGGATATAAGAAACAAGTCCTCGTTTATTAAATCAACTGCTTTATTTTTTTCAGAGAAGGATCGACTGATTAAAAGTTGTGCATCATCAGTGTATAGATGAATTAGACAGTGTTTAACAACTAGCGGAAGCTCATTGATATAAAGTGAAAAGAGGATTGGGCCAAGTATAGATCCTTGTGACAAACCTGTCAAAAGGTCCATAAAGCTGGATGAGCGACCATTTGCGACAACGCGTTGTTGTCTCACACTAAGATACGAGAAGATCAACTTACAGGACTTGAAAGGAAACCCATAAAAGTCTTGCAGCTTTTTACATAAAATTGAGTGGTTGAAAGTGTCGAATACCTTGGAAAAGTTTAGGAGAGTTAAAAGCGCTATGTGATCGCTTTCTATTGCAGTTCTTATTTCATCAGTTACTAGGAGTAAGGCGAATTTGCAACTTTGGAGTTGTCGAAAACCTGTCTGGCGGGCGCTTAACAGATTGTTGGATGTCAAGTAATTTAGTATTTGCTTGAGAACTGCTTTTTCAAAAACGTTTGAAAGGAACGGTAGTATGGCTATTGGTCGGAACTCTTGCTCTACACCTGCGGGTTCTTTTAGGAATAGGGATAATTTTAGCATTCTTCCATTCCAGAGGAAACTCAGAGGTAATCAATATACTATTAAAGATGTGTGCTACGAAGCGCAAAACTTACGGTAGTAATAGTTTTATAAATTTTGGATGTATTAAGTCAAGGCCAATAGCATTCGATTTTATTGATAGAATTGCCTCAACAATGTCTTCCTCTTGTAATCTTATAAGGTTGAAAATGCTACTAAAATAAGTTGATTCATCTTCAGTTAATGAGCTATTGGCGATTGCGATACCAGATGACTGTGACATTGAGGTGAACTTCTTGTTGAGAACATCGCAATCAATGTTATCAGGTAGCACTTTAGATTGCCTCCCAATACCGATTTCCCGCAGGTTTGTCCATACTTTATTGCTAGAAACTGAAGAACCAAGTTTTTCTTCACAAAAGTGCATTTTTCCCAATCTTATCATTCTGACCACTTGATTTCGAAGTCTACGATGAGATTGGTGAAAATATTCCATCTTGAATCGTCTCCACTGACTGTAGGCAGCATCTCGTCGTTACATCAGAGCAGAGATGTCGCCATTCAGCCAAAATGGAGCCGTATGCTTGGGCACACATGTTTTTAAAAGAACATGCAAATCAAACAGGAAGTTGACGTTACGGCCTAAAAAGCATATCTGCTCGTTTACATTTTGCATAAGATATAGTGAGTTAGCATCAATATATATGTATATACGTATATATATTCATTGTACACATTCTCTTTGAAAGGACTGCGATGTATTCCTGATAAGGTAATACGAGGGGCGTTCAATATATTCTCGGTATCCATATGAAGGAAAATGCGAATTCAATTTAAATTGTTTTTATTTTTCAATATAATCTCCCCTAACATCAATGCATTTGTTACATCTTGAGATAAGCTTTTTTAAACCCTCAAAAAAATAAATTTCCTCTTTCTCTGCAAAATACCCATTTATTGCCGACTTGAGTTCTTCATCATCCGAAAATCTTTTTCCACGAAGACATTTTTTCAAATCCGGAAACAGGAAATAATCACTAGGGGCAAGGTCTGGACTATAGGGTGGGTGTTGGATTTCTTCGAAACCACAATCTCGCGCAGCAGCCGTGTGAACAGGAGCGTTGTCATGAAGAAGCAACACACTCGCTGCGAGTTTACCCCGTCTTTTCTTTTTAATTTCCTCCCGCAAATTATGCAAAGTGGAAGCGTAGGATGTGGCGTTAATGGTTTCACCTTTTTTTTTGTACTCAATGAGCAAGATTCCCTTTGAGTCCCAAAAAACTGTGGCCATGAGCTTCCTGGCAGACGGAGTGACTTTGAACTTCTTCGGGGGGTCTGTTCCTTTTTTATGCCACTGCATGGACTCTTGATTGCTTTCAGGGTCATAGTGTTGGACCCATTTTCCTCCCCAGTAACAATTCGATCCATAACACCGTCCGCGTTCTCACTACACATCTCCAAAAGCTCTCTACAGCATGCGATTCTCACTTTTTTCTGAGGCGCTGTGAGCATTCGTGGCACCCACCTTGCACTGACCTTTGAAAGGTTAAGATGGTCATGAAGAATGGTGTGAATGGTACCAATTGAAAGCTTGGTGATCTCTGCCATCATTTTCACCTTTATTCGGGCATCCTCAAGAACAAGTTTTTCGACTTATTTGATGCTTTCTCCCGTACAAGCAGTAGCCGGGGCGCCGGAGCGGGGGTCGTCTTCAATGCTCTCTCTGCCTCTCTTAAACTCACTTGACCACTTTTGCACAGTTGATAATGAAGGTGCGGAACCCTGGTAAACAGCCACCATCTCTTCATGAATAGTTTTTTGACTTTTTCCTTGCTTGGTGAGAAATTTAATTACAGCGCGATGCTCAATTTTCACCATCATCGCCTCAGTTGCCATTGTGATTCTGTTTAACTAGAGATAAAACGAGAATTAATAATCACATTTATATGAAATTTTACATGAATGCACTAAAATAATAGTATTACTTGATAAATAAGTCAATTTATATATACAACCACACCTTCACCCCGATACCGAAAATATGTTGAACACCCCTCGTAGGTACCGATCTCACCATCATTAGAATACATTGCAGAGGCATCATATTGCTCACTGATGCTGCAGCCACATGTGCAAGTAGCCAACTGCAAGTTGACAAACACATATCATCTTCGAAAATTTCGGTAACTATGTAAGTAACTTGAGTTCATTTAAAAAATATCGTCGAAGGCAAAAGTTCTCAATGCAATGTTCTCAATGCAATGGCAATGTTTCTTCTTGCAGCTACAAAATTTAGTTAAAATTTTAAAACTTTTAAGTTTTAATGCATTGAATAACACAATAATCACTAAAACACAGTAGGTGTGACATTAGCACGCATATAAGACTTATTTCCAGTCAATGCCGGCTCAGGTTCCACCTTTTTGTAATTAATCTTAAACTAAGTACAAAGCTCAAATGAGAACAACTGAGTAACTCAGATCTTCAAGTAAAAATAACGTTAGTAATCAGATTTAGATTGTTTGTTCGAAAATTTCAAAGTAGATGTGAAATGTCGAAGTGTTTTGATTATCAGTTCAATTTAGAGACTTTTGCGATAACAACTGTCTAATTACATATGTGAAGGACGCTACACTAGCACACTTTTGACTAGCAGGTTAGAATGATTTATTCTGACAGGGAATTAAGAATCGAGAAAAAAAACCTCTCATTTTGAAGGTTTAGGGAAACAGGCAATATTTGCACCTTCTAAGGGTTCATTTCTACTTAATTTCAAAATGAGTGTAAATAAGAGACTCTCGGAATATTTATCGTATGATAGTTACTCAGATTAATCTTCAGCATTTCAAGGCCTGCACCGTACCATATGTAGCAGGTTTTGCGCGTGGAAAAGAATGTCCCACATAATACCCATTTAGAAACCATTTGTGTGGAAAAACCGTATTTTAATTTTAGATGTTTGCGAGATTTCATACCAATATAACGAGCAATCTGAAAATCCGAGAGCTTGAATTATGCTGAATTCATTCTCAGCATCCAAACTTGAACAATTTTGCTATCAAGATAATGCCGCTTCAGTCATAAAATACAAAATAAACAGAGAATGGCACAAATTCGAAGATGAGTGCGTCGGCTTAGCTCCTCTATGATTTGGTGATATCGTCACCACCAAATCCAATGAGCGAACGCATTGAATAGTATCCAAGAAGACGGGATATCATTTGTTGCATTGATATGGGCAGTGCAGGTCTGCAGTGAATTTCTTAAAATTTAAAACCTGAAATAGGACTGGAATCGTTACAGATCAAAGAAAAAGAATATAAACAGTGAAATTATTGTAGGAGACCAGTCAAAGTCCTCAAAAGGGGCGAAACAGCTAGGCTGTAAAAAGTAAAACTTTCAGTCTTATAATCGAAACTAATTTTTCAGATCATAACCGACTCACAACTAGCTCCTATTATTGGAACAGCAAGTGAGCTACAATACAACCAGCAGTAGTTGATACCTGCCGTCGGTTGTGACGGATGAGGTTTTTTAATTCGCCGTAGCATTTTTTGATGGCTCCAAGTTACTTATCACCGATGGTATACATATGTAAAGTTATGTTGCTACTCCTGGCGAACTATGGGAATAGATTTCATACCGAAAATTAACAAAAAAAAAAACTACTTATTTCCCAAAAGCTTCAGAGCTTTCGATCTGCCTTCATACCTGTGGGCCGCTCGCCCTTGGAGGCCCCCGGCGTGATAGTGTACTAGAAATAGGTTTTCTGTCAATCCTCTCAAAACTGGATGTTCTCTTCATGAGAAAACGTCAACATGCCTTTCTCCACCAGAATTGGTACCCACTCTCAGAGTGCAAAGTCGTATATGGATACTCTAGTGTTAGTGCGCCTACAATAAGTGGAAATTAGTACCGTCATCATTCAAAGCCATTAAGATGCTGGAAAAAAATGTTCTCACCTCGGGAGGGGAAAATCAGAAGATTTTAATAACTGCTCGTGGACGTTTGGGCTGCGAGCATCTGCAGCAACCTCAGCAGTAAAGAAGAATAAGCTCGTAACACAATTTTAAATGAATATGAACAAATGCTGCGTACCACGTGAAAAGCGTAATTAATGTACATCAACATTTGCGCCATAGAAACGAAAGAATAGCAAATCGATACTTTACAGAATCACTAAGGAACTGGAAAGTGAACATATTTCTACACAACACCTGTGTGAGAGATCTCCGCTCATTCGGTTAAGGATTTAACAAATATAAGAGGCATTACGATTCAATCTTGAACTTTGTATTTAACATACGAGTAATAGTGTTATGCAACCGCGATCTTCGTAGAATGAGTTATCCGATGATAAGAATGAGATGAAGGGGAATCGGACATATTGGGTTATACCACATGAAATGTCCGGCTTTCGTTCAGTCGGAAACATAGATGAACTAACCTAGATGGCAAACTTTCCATATATTGGAAAATCAAAACCGGTTTTCTACTGATCGCCCCTAACCGTGTGACTCTGTCTGTGAATACGTGCGAATTGCGATCAATGGCAATTTCCATCCTTTATTATACAAACCAAGCCCATTTTAACCAGAAAACGTCATCCACATTACACACACTCGTGCAAATCGCTCTCACTCTAGCAATTTTACTTGTAAATTGCTCTCATTCTAGCTAATTTCGACAAAGTTATAGAGATGTAAAGTGTTGGAATTCACTTACAGTGTGTATGTGCTAAAGTTAAGCGTTTGCAAAAGTTTTAGTAGAGTTTGACATCTAGGTTAGTTTATCTATGGCCGGAAATAAAAAGTTTTCGAGTGAACATCTGTGCCAGAACGTTAAATTTTCTTTTTTTTGTAAAATAAAGTGGTACGTGTGCTTGACTTTAGGGTTTTTTAGGGTTCGTTACAAGTACCGTTATTATTATTTTTTTAGGAATTATTTACATTAGAGACGTATTTGAGAATGTAGCGGTAAACGAACGCATTATCCGACGTTGGTATGGAAAGTTCCCTTCGGGAACTTGAAAACGAACAACGTGGGAAGCCAGAAACATTAGTTGACGACGCTGTCTACGCCTCGAAACAAACTATAAGTGCACATCCATTGCTCGGACTCCGGCCTCCAATCGGCTATACATTCAATGACCCAAGCAGTTAAACGAAATAAAGAAAATTTACAGGGCTTGAATAGCATTACCTCAGTACACACAAGGGGATACAGGACACACATATGTAAGTTAATAAAGAAATAAAGTCAGGTCCTTTAGAGTCCGGGATTGCGGATTCGAAGACCCCCTCTTTGAAATATTCTTGTATTTGCAACTGATGTAACCGAAATACTTGTAATGACCAAAAACAGATGAGATACATCATAATGCATCAGTCACATCAGTCATGAAAATAAACTGACCCCCAAAAATGCAAGAATCCAAGACGAAGAATTAAGTGTACAATGTATGTGGAACGACTCCGATGGAGAATGTAAGAATATTGCAAAAACCCAATTCGGCGTTTCAAATTACCTTTCGGAACGTTCAATTCAAGTTGTCTTGAATGGTTTCAAGTATGATACTCACAAAATAAATGCTGGTATGCACGAGGGTTCCCTTCTGTCTCCGACGCCCATTTTAATCTGCATTAATGACCACTTGTCTGCTACTTCTAATCGAATATATTCCTTTGTTGACGACAGTACTCTCCGCTTTTCATATTCGTTACCGGACTCCCGTCCCTCCCCCCAGGCTGTAGAACGGGAACGTCAGCATATGCTGAGTTCATTAAATTCCGATATAAACAGCATCCTAATTGGGAAACCACCAACAGAGTGGAATTTAATGCCTCCAAAAGATAATGCTGTCTGCTGTCATTAAAACAAAATTAAAATACCCAACAATTATACATGAATGGCACTTGCATCGTCGAAACCAAAGAGCTTCCCATTCTCGGTATCTGTGCCAATGACAACATATGTATGTTGGAATGACCACGTATTTGATGTCGCCAAAAATTCTGCAAAATGTCTAGGTTTTCTTAAGCGATGTAAGAAATAGTTCACCCCCTCTTATGTGGTCTCAAATATAAAGCAATCAGACGACCAAAAATTGGAGTAAAATGCCAACATCTGATCAGGTGCTCCTAAAATATCTCTGCACCTGGTAGATAAGATTCAAAACCGTGCGATAAAACCGACATACGAGTAATGTCTCCTGTCTCCTGTCGGAAAGGGATCGTGATTTCACTCAATAAAATGATAAAAGGCCAATGTCTAACCAGTGGAGAGAGGCATTCTTGTTCAACTATATAAAGGCAAAAGCGACACGAGAAATTGCAACAACCACCGATCGGCGTAGTCAATGTCGCATACCATGAAAATATAAGAGTGACTTCTAGACAATCAACAACGCGGATTTTTTAAGCTCAACTGCAGTCAGTGCGGCTTTGTAGGTAGCAGGTCAGCATATGGCGCTATTCAAAGTTTAGGAATAATGTTAAAGGAGCATCACGAATCTTCGAAAGATCTTCATCGGTTTCGAAAAAGCGTTCGAGAGGTCTCGTAACGAAGGTGATATCATTTTCGAAATGTACTGGTATATAGGACTGATACGCTATATAAATTTAAATGCCCGCCGGGAATAACCGGAGAGTTGGAAGTTGAACTTGGAATGCACCAAGACAATGCAAAAAGTCTTTTGCTGTAATGTAAAATTTTCTATTGAAGCTGAATTTTGACGAATCGGCAGCGACTTCTTTTCTTTTCGCTGATGATGGCACTACGAGTATTACAAACCTCATTAATTGAGTAATACACAAAAAGAAGAAGCGGGTTACGAATCAGTTGTACTAAGACTAAATAACTGCATTGCAGAAGTACTATAATCTTATTACAGTGCGAAACATTTAAATACTTCGGCTCTGTCGTTGCCCACAAAGGAAGTTGAGATGTGTGACATACACATGCAAATCTCGCAAAATCTTCGCAGTATTTTTTTTTTTTTTTATAATCAACGCGCGCTCAAGGGGTTTGAGTACCCTTAAGGTGATTGTACACAGCGCGGGAAAAGGAAATTTAGGGAGGAAGAAAAGAGAGGTACCGATGTACATTGTTTTTAAATGTTTGCAAGTTATAACGACCAGGAAATACAGAGATCGGCAGGGCATTCCATAAGCGAGTTGTACGGCTTAGGAACGAATCTCGATATTAAGTTCGCAGTATTTTGTGATGGAAAAGTGCCGCTTGATACATATGTATATACATCTCAATGTTTCACGTCGTACAAGAAGTGTAAGGAAAAATGGCAGCGGCAGAAATGAAAATTTTGGGAAAATCTCTGGGGTTATTCGTTTCTTCGTAACTAATAAGAATTACGCGCACTGGCGAAAGTCTCCACTTTAAAGAGCCGATAGTCAATAAATATCAGGCTGAGCACATCTGCTGCTTCCGCCATGTTCAACGAAGATCATCTGAAAATCAGGTCCAAAAAGCAATAGAGACTCTAGCTCCAGCCGAAGTTCAAAGAAGAGGCCGAAAGAAAAATAATTGTATCACTCACTAACGCCGTGATCCAAAAACGAGCGGCTTGGAGAATGGTTCTTAGGTCCGCAAGCTTATCCAATTCCAAGATAGCGTTAAATATTTCAACGTTAACTGGGTGTAGAATTGGCAAATCGCCTTTAGAAAGATGTTGACAAAATTGTATCACAACGTTGAACACTATTTAAAACTTCATTTACTGTCCATTTGCTTGTATAATAGTATGTTGAAAAACGATTTAAAAGGTTCGACATATGTAAATATCTCAGTTAAAGATAGAGCATGCTTACACATACGAGTACATGTACTCGTACTTTGGGGTTGGAGTTAACTTACCCCGTAGAAAAGCTGGCCCCATTTTAACCATTACTCAATACTCTTGTAATTTGTCTCTTGACTTCAGAGTATTATCCTATTTATCTCTTTAAAGCGGTATTTAGAAGCAGAATTAAGAGATAATTAGAAAAAGATCTGAATAATTCGGAGATCATCTTCTGATAACGTAAACCTTGCCTGGTTTTTAAGAACTTGAATATTAAATTCATCTGAATCGAGCCCGCTACACCATTAAGCTGATAACAAACAAACCATTCCACCAGTCATTGGCTTCAGAAAGTCATACATTCGTTAAACAGCAATAGTACTCGAAATTTCCTATAAACAAACCTGCCACAGACAGAGAAGAAAAATTATCTGCATAGCAGCGTTATCAGACGACGATTTTTGATTCTGATGAAATAAAATCGCCAAATTTAATAAGTTACTTTCCCTAAACTAGGACCTATTAAATTTCTCCCAAAAATATATCGCCTCTACTATTGCATTTGAAAAATCTTCAAGTGAAGTTTACTCGTACATAACTTCTACAGCTAATCACCCTTAGGCCTTTTGAAAATGAAACTTCTTCCACTGCCACTTCTGCGGCGACGAAAAGGTCAAAAGCTCTCCAAAAAGTCAAACAAAAGTCACCGACATACTTGTACTCATAAGTTGAAAAGTTGAAGCAAAAAAAATGTAAACAACATGTTTCCACGAGTATCACTAACCCACTTCCATGCATCTATCCACAATTCCAAGCGAATTCATCGACCAAAACAGAAATCGTGATTCTGTGATTCTGTGGTCTGACGTAACACTCCGAGTACCACTTATCGGCAAGAATCCCAAAGTTAAACGTCATCAACCGATTAGCCACCTGTAGCTTTACAGTAGCACAAAGCAGTGAAGTACCAGTTTTGCGATGACCCTGACAAAATAACAAAACTCTAATCCGATCCCTCTCTCTTTGTGTTAGGTATCTGTAAGTTCTCTCCGCTTTCTGCACAGCTTCACCAGCTAGACCAATCCATTAATACCATTTATCCATGCCAGTCGTAGGAAAACATAAGCCACCTTCACTTTTGTTTGTTTGGTCGTATGGCGTTTGGCGTTTGGCGTCACCACAAATGCTCAGCTTTAATTCTCTCGCGTTGAGCACGTAAAACGGATGAACCGATCCGTCAGTTTGATGTGCGCGCTTTTCGTGAGTGGACGCGAGTGTTTCTTTTATCTTCCAAGTGCAAACAACACAATTGACTGAAAGCTCCGACCATAACATCACATTTAGCAAGATCGCGTGACGAAATGAATGATGCAAAACTAATCGACCTTGTCGAAGCACAACCCTGCATCTACGACAAAACAGATCTCTTCTACAGCAACAAGGAACATGTACGATCCATCTGGCAAAAGATCGCTGGAGAAATGCAACAGGAGGGTGAGTATGGGGTGAATTCCCAGACCAGTGCAAGCGGTGCGGCTAGACAAGGTAATCACAACGATTGGGCTTAATTTATGCAAACGCTTCGTGGATAGTGAATGTACTCGAGATCGGTAATAAACGACCTATGAGAGGCAGACTATGAGCGGACCGAAGTACGGATGTTATGTTAATGGCTGATCGTTAAACAACACAACACAACACAACTAAAAAAAAAAAACAAGAACAACAAAATATACACAACAAATCTCGATAACAACGGCCTTGGTGTTTGCGTAAAAACCGCTTTTTGCATAAATTTTGCCACGATCATTTACAGCAACAGAAAAGGAGGGATATGCTTTTAAAAGAATGCCGCTGTCGCTACCGCTACCGCTACTTCTGCCTATACGAATACATATATTGTACATACATACTCATAGTAGATTATGATCATTGATCATCTCTAATGTATCTGTGTTTTGTCTGTGTCATATCTTTGCAGTTCCGGTTTGTCAGAAGCGGTGGAGATACTTGAGAGACTACTTTGTCCGTCAATTGCACATCACGGAAAATCACAACGCCAATTCCAATGATGATAACAAATCCTTGACAGGCTCTGGCACTAAGCGAAGCTACTGGCCACTATTCGATCGATTGTCTTTTTTAAAGCCTTTTTCGTCAACTCGTAGACGGCCGAAAAGAAATTCTACTGAAGACACTACCAGCAAACCTCTGAAAACGGAGGAAGACATAAACTCCTCTCCATCGGTTTGTAGCGAGAGCAGTGATCGCACAAGAGCTAGCAGTAGTACATGTGCCTCAGCGAATTACAATGATGTCATACCGAATTTGGATTACCTCAAATTCTATCAGGCAATGCAGGTGGCAGCACAACAAAATCTCGAAACAAATGATTGTGTCAAGGACTTGGGAAGCCAACTGCCACTTGAATTTGAAAAAACCCAAACCAAGCGGAAACGGATTCAAAGTGAGTTCCTTCCTACATTTCAACCCGTAGACTATGCGATCGATGAGCATGATTGCTTCTTCAAGAGTCTTTTGAGCTCGGTTCGGAAGATAAGCGATGAGCATATCATCGCCTTTAGAGCGGAAGTCTTACAGATCATAATGAAATATCGCCATTTAAGTGCGGTTATGGAGAACGGCGATGTGAATTACGACGATACGAACAATGAGGATCACAGTAGTGACGATGTTGTTGTAGTGAATACTGAAGATGCCCATTGGAGGAAGAATCTCTTCCGGAAGCAATTTTAATAAATGTCAAATATGAGGGAGGGGAGTAAAATACTGTGAAATATTCTAAGTTATATCGCATGAAGTACAAATAAAATATTTTGATGTTGTGTTTTTAAGTAGTACAATAGTTGGGAATGTGATAAGAGTTTTGGAGTCTGTTTCATTTTTTAGTTTGTTTTAGTGAATAATGAGCAGTCGAATGAATTGTGATTGTTTAACTATAATATTGTGTATAAACATCAAGATTATGCTATAAGCGATATATTACAAATTGGAACCTATTTACTCAGTCTTGATTTAAAATCGAAAAAGGCATAACATGTAAACATGAGTTACTACGAAAACATAAGAAACAGAGCAGTCTATGGGGCAAACGAAATCATTGCCATATGGAAAATTGTCAAAGTAATTGTGTCCGAGACAGTGTTTTACCTTTTCGGACTACCAGACTACCTTTCGACCATTACCTTGTAGAGCCCAAGACAGTTAATACTATCACTTGCGGCCTTGAAGTCGATAAATAGGTAGTGAGTTGCGACTTGAAATTTGTTAGTCTATTCTACGAATTGTCTCAGTGTAAAAGTTTGAGCTATAGTCGATGTGCATGCTGGGCCGGAAGCCACTTCGGTAGTTATTCGGCAACTCTCTAAAAGGCTTGTGACATTCACACATTATATGATAGAATATAATCATAACTCGTGACATTTAACATTATCATACATCTGCCCTGTTGTTGGTGGGGCATATGGAACCCGCTAATCATACTTTTGTCCATCCATCCTCTGATAATGATTTGGAACACGCATCGTACCATAAGGTCGTATCCGTAAAATAATGACAGGGGACTATTTCTTCATTGATTGCAGTTATGTATGTGCCATTCTTACATTATTACTCTCTCAACAATATAAACATTCAGCAACTGCTAAAAATGCTGGTTACATGCAGAACACCTTGCGACATTGAAGACAGCTGCCAGGTGCTTAGTCTTCCTGTAGAATTGCCAGGTACTATTTCTGTCGCGCGACTCTGCGATTCCTGGAAAACTGTGTATGTTCTCATCTTCTATTGCTGAATTATATCTCACACTTTTCGATGATGTTGCAATTGGGTATTACCATCTGATCATAGTTGATGCTGTGTGAATTCATAATGCTTCATAAGGCTGTTTGCCTTATTGATCTTGTCATTGAAGTGCTCGAGAACAATTTTGGAATTATACTCCGGACAGGCACTGTACGCTCTATCCAAAAGGTCACGCCGTTGAATTTCTAATAGATAGGTTCTTCATCGAAGTCAGTGTGTATATGTAACGGTAATGTTTTAAATGTAACTCTGATGTGGCCTGATAGGCGATAATGATAAGTGACCTCTTATGGAACTTTAAGTCAATGATATTTGACTAAGTAGATTTCTCAAGCCGAATCCGCATCCTAACATATGCAGCCTATTGTTGCATCTGTAATAAATGTCGCAATTTCTTCCTGCACATTTGATTCAATCTCGCACATCTCCTGGACGGCAGTAATTTCTGCGTTATGACGCTCGGAACAGCTTCGATATTTTCGGTAGTAGCTGGAATACCTGTATGTATGTTATATCTTCACATCCATGCACATTCTGTGTCGAGATCTATTTGTATCCGAGAGAAGTGTCTGTCCCGACGCACGCACGACACAACGCCTAGCTGGAGGACCACCTTCCTTTTAGAAGGGGGCGCTCCCATTGGTAAGAGCAAAGGCGATCCATTACCATTTCTTCTCAAAGGTCCTAGGTAAATCTTGGAAGTCATTTTCGGCCGGAAGTCTGAATTCGTGGAACCGGATGTTTATTGTGAACATTAGCTCCATCTATGTCAGAAAGCACATCCGCTGACATGTTTATAGTGTTCTTATTTTATTCTGCACTTGGGGTTACATATTTAGCAAGTGGAATCTGCGTTGACAGTAATTAGTATCCGATGGCTATAGCTTGTGATATCTCACAAATTAGCAGAATTAATTTCAAGGCAGTGCTACACCGCGAGATACCACTAGGTTGACGCTTATCAATGTGTACTAGTTTACATTTAAATATGTGCCCAAAGATCCTACTAAATTGAACATTCTTTAAGGTAAACAGTAATATGGTTAATATGACGGATAACTTAAATCGAAGAATAGGTGAAAATAATGAATGACCAACTAGAGAAGAAAAACGTTTATTATGCCATATGTTCAGAAACATCAAAGTTTTAGTGCGTTTCAGATTCAGACTTGCCAAATGATACGAAACCTGAGTTTTGCTTTTTCTAACTTTAACATCCAACTATGGGCATACATACATACGTAATTTACATTTTTCTGGTAGAATAGTTCCATGTTTTGCACGTCATTACAATTCCCTCGAATGCTCCTTTGCCCCAGGATCCAAAAAAGCTTAAAGTTGAACTGTTCCGGCGCCGTAATTTCCCTAAGGGATGATCGGTAGTCTAGAACTACTTTATAGTCAAAGAAGATGCGGAAATCTTTGTTGATAGCCGCAATTTCCTTTAGGCAAGGCAAGAATACCCCATTTCTCACTATTACGAATGTTTCCGCCTGAAATCAGCTATGGTGATTAGGAAGATTATATAAGCAGAATATCCAGTACTGTGGAGTAAGTATTCGAAGTGCTCCGTTAATACAAAAAAAAAAAACTTAGTGATCGTTGACCTCGACTAAACTTTTTTTATTACCCAACTCTGTATACTAAAGATTGGACTCCTAGCTTTCTTGATCTAGTAATCGTATTCGATTATTCACCTGTTCTTCTTTTCGACCAACTCTGGCTTGATTGTATTGTATATTATCTGATCATGAACTTCTGTTTTGAACTTGCAATTTTAACTTCACTCTCTCTCCCATTGACGTTTTCATTTTCCTTGGAGCAATTGTCGCTTACTCTCCAATCCTGACGCAAAACAGAACTGTTTTGAAAAAATGGTTATTGAGTTGTATGATTTATATGTGCCAGTTAAAACAGTTTGTGTACGAGATAATAGCTGCCCTTGGTATACGACAGTGGTAATCGAGACTATCAAAGCTCGTAACAAGTAACAGTGGAAGCTTAATCCGTCTCATTCTAATTGGACTGTTTACAAAGGGATGCGCAAGCATTCAGCTCCAAATTAAATTACTATCCTTCTAAGCTGAATTTGACGCTTACTTCCACAAAACTTTGGTCTAACCAGCGACAAATTGGAATTCCTAGTGCTAAAAGTGATACAAAATGTGAAAATGTTTTCTTAAAAACAGTACTGAAGAGTTACATTTAAATTTTTCAGAAAACTCATCCTTTCAAGAGAGAGGTTTTAAACTTCGCTCCGTAAATGAGAATGAAGATGCCAAATATCTTACTTAATGGCGAATTCTATATGTGATCAATGCAGAAGTAATTTTGCCTTACATCGTTTAACTCATATACCGTATTGTAATTAGTCACTGCATTACAATGTCTACTTTCCCAAAGTCCGGGAAAATAGCTCGGGTTGTACCTATAGCGAAACAACTACTCCGATCTCTGCAGCCGATTTTAGACCTATAACATATTACCATGCTTGTCAAGGGTCTTTGAGAAACTCAATGGCCTTGCAAGTTGTGGGCAACTGTGAGTTTCACTCACGTCAGCACCAGATGGAAGCTTGTTACAAGTCTTATGTTGCCCTTGATTACATATGCTGAAGTTGTATACTGTAATTTCCACTACAATACTTGTCCCAACGCAAGTTCCAAGCAGCATGTAATGATTCCGCAAGATATATTCATGGATTACGCAGATAAGAGCACATTTCACAACATGCTAAAAGCTTGTTGGGCACAACCCTCAAGCATTGATGCCAGAAATTGTATTTTTTTTACATAATATTATAACAAATATGACTCCTATGTATTTATATGAAAACATTAATTTTTCACACTCCCTTAGAAGTTTGAATTTGATCCCATGACGTCCAAATTATCTCAACTCCTCCCGTTTATTCTTTAAATTGTGAAACTCTTTACTTGATGAGTAAGGCGGTTACTGCAGTTTGAAGAGATGGAATGCTACTGGCAATCTTCTTAGAGCACTGGTTCAAGAGAAGGCAAGACACATTACATATCTGCTCAAGTTTAAATGACTATCCGATATTGGTGTCACCTGCAAGTTTAATCCCACAGTTAGAAATCCAATGTGCCAATGAGCACTTGACGAAATGTGGGACCTCTACTTCAAAATTGGCCTTACATACATATTGTGGCAAGATCAGACGAGAGAAAATATTTCTTACATCGATTGAGAGAGCATATCCCATTAATGGATAATGGCTGGGTCTTT
Organism: Volucella bombylans; assembly: GCA_949129095.1. Lineage (NCBI taxonomy): Eukaryota > Metazoa > Arthropoda > Insecta > Diptera > Syrphidae > Volucella > Volucella bombylans. The sequence continues at coordinate 150,871,990 of OX422143.1, forward strand.
ATCATGATTTATTGCTTTATTTAAAATAGTTCACCAGGCAATCACAATGTACCAGTTCGTATTAGTTTTAAGGCCTAGATATGTAATAAGGTTGGTCAATGGCTTTCTTGCAAAAGAAAAATGGTAACTGGTCTGTTTTTTAACACTTACTCATAAGTAACAAAGCTTCTACCTGAAATACGATGCAAATATTTCACTTTTTCGGAGGGATAAAGCCGGTCAATTTCAATTGAATAAGACTTACAAAATGTCTTTTGTAGCACATATTTTAGGGTTACATTATAGAATTCAGATAAATTTAAACATTATATGAAAAAAAAACAAAATAACAAATTAAATTAACAAAATACTATAAGGAAATAAGTAATATGCCAACAGTGAATATAGGGAAAGAAAGAGAAGAAAAGGGGAAAGGTAGAAATGGAGTATGTTTAAGAGTGAGAGATGGAAGAAGTATAGTTGTTGTGGTTACCTGAGATGTCTTAAGTCAGCATTTTAAAAAGATGAAGCTCCCATTATTTGTTTTGTTGTTGTAGGGAGGAAGTTCCAAAGTCTGGTGACATGACTAAAAAATAGGCTCGAGGAATTTAATTAATTAAAGGATGGAATAATTATATTTTGTGTTCTGGTTGATTGGGCGAATTGTATCTTTTCCATCAAATAGGCAGCAGATCTTGTTTGGATGATTTTGTGCATAAGGAGCAACCAAGGACCGAAATATGATGATGGAATACATGGTTGTATCGACGCAGCCCATACACATACCTTATCATATCGCTGAAGACAACAAACAACTTGTGTTGTGATAGCTTGCAATAATCTACTATAGGCACAAATAAAGTTTTGTTTGAGTTTTGCCTGAGTTTTTTACCTATTGGGGTGAAGCTCGATGAAAGCCAAAGTTTACGAAGTCCATAGATTCGTCTAACAACAAAGTTGATATGGTCTACGGCGGAAAGTGAGCGATTTAATTTGAACCCGAGATTAGTAACAAGCTCCACAAAATTGAGTTGCCTGTCGTTCACGAATACTGGCGGTATTTCTTCTAAGTTGAGTATGTTTTTAGCTATTAGAATGGGCTGCGATTTGGCTGAATTAAGACTGAGTTCATTGATCAGTTATAAAAAACAAGTTTTCGTTTATTCTGACGACAAGATCCTCAACAAGTCCTGGTGGCCTCGAAAGATATATCTGGGCGTCATCAGCATAGCGATGAATTGCAACATTTGAGCATACTTTAGGTAGGTCATTAATAAAAAAAACAGAACAAAATTGGGCCAAGTATTAACGCTTGAGGTACGCCTGCAGTTAAAGCGCGGAAATCGGATTAATCGTTATTATGAGCAACTCTTTGGTGGCGATTGTCTAAATAATTAAAAACAATTTGAACAGATCTTTTACTGAACCCAAAATATAATTTAAGTTTCTCGCATAGTACCATGTGATCAACGCTGTCAAAAGCCCGACTAAACTGGGGATAATAAATTGTGTTGACTTATTTAATTCGAGATTTGGTTTGCTAGAATTTTCTCAAGTACTTTGGACAGACATGGTAATATACTTATCGGACGAAAGTCGGTTGGCAAGGGGTGAGGTTTTTTTTTGGGACAGGAGTAACTTTCGCCAATTTCCAAATATCAGGAAAGGTAGAAGCGTTGATGCAAAAGTTAAATCATCTTCACAAATCGGATAAGTACACCGTCCTCTCCTATAGCATTGGATTTTAAATTACGTATGATACGAGATTAACATCTGTTTCAGCGACAACGCGAAAATCAAAAACAAAGTCATATGTTACTCGTAGATCATGATTAGGGGTGAAAGGTGGTTTGTTGATAGTATTATAGAAGATATAAATGTATTACGTTCATTAACATTAGGTATTCTCTCAATTGCCGATTTTTTTCCAATACCAATTGCACGTAAGTTGTTCTACAGCTTTTTCAAAGTTTGTTCAAGCGCGAACTTCGATAAGGAATATCTTTTTCTTAGTCTCCCAATTAAGTTTTTTTGACAATGATTTCCATTTAGAATATATGTAACTTACTCGTATTACGTATTTTCATGGCATGGTCTTTAAAGGTATATGCCTGTTGAATAAATCAAGTACTATGGTTTGTACATAATTGACTTTGTCGTTCACATTAGAGGCAAAATAACAATTACGCCATGGGAGAAGGCTTGCGTTAAGTTGCAATGCGTCATTGTCTACAGTTGAAAAATCTGTCGGTATTGGGATACGACGTAAATCGTAAAAAAAAATCTTCTACCTATGAAAGATTGTCGTATTCTCTTACTGTTCGCAGTAGAAAAAAAATTACGTCTCTTTCACTGTACACAAAACGACGAGGCAAACAACATAAAGAGGATACCAAGGCCCTGGTTCACACCAGGCTGTTTCACCATAAATTTTTGAATTTAATTAAAATAGAGGACATGTTTAGTTTACAACCGGTCCACATCGATCTACCGATTTCCTCAGGCTGTGAAGAGCCTACGAGTAGCTTTAAAGTATTTCCCTAAACAGCAGTAGCATAAAAAATCTCCTTATAGCCCTATGATTCCAAAAATGTCAGCAGTTCGTTTACTACCACGCTCCAAAGATCACCTTGAGGAGCTCGTCTACTGAGAGGTCTTCCGGCAGATATCTCACACTTTTTGAAGTTGATTATCTGACGAGGAAATAAATCAACTCACCGCGTAAGCTATTTACCTTCATCTTTGACGGTGCATTTGCGATCACAGATGTGTTTAAGTTGTTGAAGACACCGCCTTTGTCTAAGAAACCTACCATTTAGACAATGAAGGGAACACTCAATGATACGTACAAACATATGGAAAGCCGTTTACACCAATTAGCTTTTGCAGTAAGTAGTTACGTATTAATGGCTGTGCACAAACGATTTTGTTTCCCTGAAATTATTTCTGGGTGACCTTTTCTTAGGTCTTGGTTGAATATGCGCTGATGAAATGCGCTGCCAAAAATATCACAATACATGGCTACCCAAATGGCATAGTTGTTTTTGATAAAATACTTTACCGTCTAACTTTGCTGAATATTATGTTATTTAAGTGCCTAATTGCAAGCAAAAGCTTTTTCACGCAGAACGTGGAACAATATCACAGAAACTTTAAAACTTGTGCAGGCAGAAATACACAAAACTAATACCCGGAAATTGTATACCTGAAACAATCGTTATTTCAAACTTCTGTCATGGAGATTTATCCTTTAGGGTCAATAAACTTTGTTCCAAAAACAACTTATATATTCCCAAAAGGCTTTTCTAAATTTGCAAAGTAAAAGTGCATGTTTTTATGTAATAAATGTTATGTAAGCCACTTTATTTTAAATGATGAGGCATTCATGTTTCACGCAAGATATTTTAGCAGATTATCGAAAATATGTTTCTTCAATGGGTTTTGTTGGTTTCTAAAAGCGATTAAAAAGTCTTTTCTTATTCCAAGATAATTCAGTTGGGTGATTGCTTATAGAGCACTCCAGTTATCTCTCCATCCTTCTGAATGATGCATCTTCTATAAAGAAAAAAATTAAAAGATGACCTCTTTTTCACACCAAAATTTATAGCCGGTGTTTGCTTACCTATTTCCACTGTACATGCAGACTGTGGGCGGATTCATGTTTGGCTCTAATTTGCAAGCTTGCTCAGATATTGCTATACCTATACCAGCCATATCTGGACTTATAGCTCCTTTTGCTTAAATTTACAAAAAATAATAATTACATACACAGATGAGAGACCATCGACTGCGTTTTAGAATATATTGTAAATTTCTTACTGCATAGACAAAGGCCTTGTTTGTTAGCGAAGAGACACGCCGTAGTTTCTGGAGCTGCAACGCTAAATAAGAAAAAAATTTAATGATTTTTGTCATAAAATATATACTTTGATATCTTACATATCATTTAAGACTTTTTCTAAAGATTGTTCCATGACAAATTACTTTAACAAAATTATGTTTTTCTATAAAACCGTGAAAAAAACGTAAACAAATTGAAGATTGCTCAATGCTTGTTGACGTTTAATCAGCTGACAGTTGACGTAGAAGGAGATAGAAATAAAAATAGGGTGCTTCATTGGTTTTCAATTAATTAATGTTTTATTATATTCTGTACGTGGAGGAAGAACAAACGTCGACCGTATACACAGTATCAGAGTAATTTAGCAGGCTAATATCTAGCATCTACCTCCTTCTTTTTACGTTAAACTTTGGTTTATTACCGCGGTAAGTGATTAAATGGTTTTGTAAAATTATGAACTGGAAAAGGCACATACTTCGAAAGTTCGTGTCCGTTGTACTCATTATGTGCGATCAGAGTTAGCGTTGCATCTAATTGTTGTGCCCAGCACAACTTTACTGTCGACAACACATAGTTTGGCTTTTAGCTATGGTGCTTTCGTATTGTCAATGAACCGCCCTTATATGTAACTTAAATCACAATCAGGATAATATAATTGAAAACGTCCAGGATTTTCAGTTCTGTTAATCGCCATTGGATGCCTCCATTTTGGATTACCAGGATCGATCAATGTAACGCAGAAGCTCTTACTGGCAACGGTTTTCTTATTTTTTTATTTTAAGTAAGCAACAACGGTTCAGACACTGTCTATGGTCGAATTTGCCTCTCCCTACATTTTGCTGTCAGCCTTCCCTGCAGATGTACAAACAATAGGCTCTTCTACCCTAGGATCTGATAAAAGGCATTGTAAAGTATCCCAAAGTACAATTCTCAATGAGGGAACAGGAGTCGTAGCGCCATCAGCTCTCTCCCGTCCAAAACTCCTAGATTTATTCCTCTTCGGTTGGGAGCAATCTGATCGGAAAAGCAAACCATCTCTCGCGACCACCCTCGCTTCCTTTTCTTCTTTAGCCTTCTTATCATCTATGTGATATTTGCAATTTTTGCTTCGTTTTTTTTTCGGGTTGATGAAATTGACGTTGTCTGAAATTTCAATGATCTGGCAACGAAGAGAGGCAGGATCTCCCTTTCGAGGTAAATATTTTCAACAATTCCCTCATCCAAAACTACTACTTAGTCCCATTGGATATATTAGTGCAAAAATATGTCATGCTGAGTTCTTAAAAACTCTAAGATTTGCTCGGCCTAAGAAGCAGTATCTCTAAGTTATTTGATAAACTTACAATAAATTTATATTAACTGTGATTGTATACACAAATAAGAGGACTTAGTGGGAGACGACTGTCTATTTCCTCAAGAGACCACAGGGCTGAGTACTGTCTCCTTTTTTGTGGCTCATACTAGTAGATGGCTTCATGTAAATCCTGAACTCTGTTATTATTAAGGACAATCATGCTATCACTATCAGGGATCTCATGCAAGAAGCCCCGACGCCTGACTAGAACTGGTGTAAAAAAAAAGGAGCTGCCAATCAATCTCAAAGAACAATTATTTCATTTGCAAGCAAAATAGAGATAGATGAGACTGTGGTATACTTGAAGGGAGGTTAAGTATCTAGGAGTAACCCTAGATAAAAAAAAACACAATTGGGGACCACAACTGTATAACAAGCAAAGCTATAAAATACCTATGGGCCACAAAATAACTATAGGGCAAACGTCTCAAGGCTTAAAAGAATAAATGGTAGAAACTCGAACCTACCTCACTTAGTAAGGATGCCACCATCTTTTAGGCGGAACTAACTAACTTATTGGAAGCTGAATGCTTTATACTAAGCAAACGATATTAAATAGCAAAAATATTTACACACTCGGATAGTCAACGGGTACTCCAAGCACTAAATAGCTACTCGTACTTATCAAAGACCCTCCTATAGTGTCATAAAGCACTCAACATCCTTGTCACCTTGAAACAAAGTCTCACTGGTATGGGTTACCAGGGCATGAGCGGCACGATGACAATGAAAAGACGGACCACCAGGCCAACAAAGGTGCAGAATGCCCATTTATCGGACCCTTCTCAAGCTTTGGCTTTATTCATAACGGCTTAAAAAGGGAAATACTCTTAAAATACTAGGCAAGGCTATGTACAATCCAATACTGAACCTCTCAAAGAAATTCCGGAATTATGATAAATAAATAAAAGATTCGAATTAACCCTTTTTCTTGATAGGAAACATATAGAAGTATTGTGCAGCGCACTTGCGGTCGCTTTCCTTTTAACAAAAATCTTTACAGATTGGAAATCATATGCCCTAGTACATGTAGATTTTGGTGTGAAACTGAGAGGACTTCATAGAACACCAACTGTATGGCAGTGCCCAGTATACGAACAACATTTCTAAACAAATACATATATTCTCCACGAAGACGATCTCGCAGAAAGGCCTGATCTAATTCCTGGAAATGTTAAACATGAAAGAAAGATCCATCTGGTCGCCGTGCAAAAGAGCAAGTAATATCAGTGTGTCTTTAGCCAGGAAGGTCCACCATCGACCAAATATTTACATAGAAAAACCCCATGAACTCCAAATCGATACACACACCTATTCATCGATTTTAAGGCCGCGTTTGACAGCATCTATAGAGACGAGCTAGACAGAACAATGTCTTGTGCAGAATGGCGATGGAGAACGCACACTGTTTCAGCAACGAAACGAAAAAGGATTTAGACAATTCAATAGAAAAAAAGAACAATTTGTTCGTTTTAATATGAGTTATTAGTATGTATATATCAGTATGTATGTATCATACGTATAGCACAAGTGACTTTGGTACAGGCAACTTGAAGAGTGATTATCACTCCCGCAGCTGATTACCACGAAAGTAAATTTTTCTCGACCTTGGCGCTGCGTCTCTTTCGTTGACCTTCAAGTTCCGCATCTTGTCCTGGTTGAGGAACTTCTATGCATAACCGCCATTATCGTTATGCAATAGTTCATTGGCCTCCTGCAGTTGTCACGTTGGCTAGTTGCGATGTAAAAACTACCAACAACACATCAACAGTTTCACTTCGACTTTTGTGCATCGATTGTCATCAGTGGCGTTTGAAGATGGCAAATGCAAATTCTTTGATCCTGTTTGTTGATTGGACATTTAGTGCATGCCCGTTGGAGCAACCAGCAAAGCCCTCTCTTGAACAACAAAAGTGAATCTATTTAAGACCTTAATAATATCCGTCCTGCTTTATGACGCAGAGGCATGGACTTTATCAAAAATGGACGAGGATGCTCTTGGCTGCTTTGAGAGGAAAATTCTTCCGATGATTTTCGAGACCGTGTGTAAAGACGGTGAGTGTCAGAGGAGATACAACGACGAACTGTGCAGACTATACAGCCACATCGACTTAGTCAGAGGAGTGAAGTTCTAATGACAGAGGTGGCTGGATATTATAGAGCGGACGGACACCAATGCTCCGGTCCGTAAGCTTCGAATCCGACCCCGAGGTATTGCGCATCAGGAGAAGACCGAGACTCAAGTGGCGCGCACAAATGGAAGGGGACCACAATCAACTTAGCATGCGTGACTGGAGGCAACTTGGTAAAGCTCGACCTGGCTGGATATGCTCGTTGGTTGAGGCTGAGATCCGAACCGAACTGTAACGCCATCTTAAGAATGGAATAGCTGAACATCTATTCACTAAGCCGATTGCATTGCATCTGCTTTTCTACCACAGGTATACTCGTACACACATTAGGCATCCGTTTGTATTGCTTCACTTATTTCTACGTCTTCCGTAAAATGTGCTCTTTCCTACTCATGAGCCACAACAGAAAGCCTCAGACAACCAAATATACTTACAAAATCAAAGCCCTCCTTAAACTAATCGAAAAACTGTTAGTTCGATACAACAATTTCGCACCGATAATTCAAGTTAGAAGTTCTAAAACAAAGAATTCAGCATTAATTTTGTTTGTCTCATTCCGAGAAGCATATATTTATTTGAACAATCTTTCTAAATGCACATGCTTAGCAGTGGCGCTTAGCGATGTGTCCCATTAGACGGCTTGCGCTCTGTTGCATCTTGAATTTTCGTTTACTTCAGTAATACAGATTTTTATTTATTTTGTTTTGTTTTAACCTTAGGTTTACATGATACTCGTATTTATAAAGTGTAATAAAAATAGCGGAATATATCTGTTTCCTTTTTATAATAGTGTAAAGGGAATATGATGGATATAACAACAAAATAAGGAAAGGGGTGGGTTTAAATGGTCACTTAGGGTTTAGACGATCTCATATTTATCTACAAACAACACTGATTCGGTTGAGAACTTCACCGGGGTTTCATCATCTACAAAGACCACATCCTTAGCCCGAATGTCTGCGTAAGGAGTTTTCGAAATGAACGAGACCTAGATGAGGAGAACATTGAACAAATTGTGACAATGAAAGTGAATACATTTGAACGGGAAATGGTTGTGTACCTCTAGTGGGAAGAAATCTCCTGGTAAGGATGAGGCGCAACTGAATTCCATTGAACCGGCTTTATTTGAAGCATCAATAATGGGGATATTCCACTGAAGGTGGTCCTTCCTTGCATCGTAATTGTAAGTGCCATCATACTCGCCTACAGATGGCTTGACATTCGATCTGAGGAGAAAACAAGATTGATTAATCTGCGAATGAAGTAGAAAAGCACAAAACAAAGAAACTAACGGAAGACGAATTGAAATGCAAACATCCTGCAACTCCAAACGCTGTGCCTCAAGTTCATATTCAATGTTGACATCGCAACCACCGTCTCCATTCTCTGATGGCCAACAGTTAACTAGTAATGGAAAAACATTGTAAGTTATGAATAGCGCCTATAATCTTGTATATACTTGTTAGTGGAATAGCAGCTTCGTCCCTTGTGGAATAGCGCCATTTAAGTACGCCGACATCGGTGTTCAATGGGAATGGCTTTGCTGGATTCTTCAGACCGATTTGTGAACGACTTTTGAACAATTCTTTGTCGACATTTGGATGTGTTTGCAACTGAATTCCATGCGCATCCTTGTTTTCCAATTGAACTTTGATGCGTCCAAATGATTCCTCAGAGATTCTCAAAGTCAGTAAGCCTGACAGCTCGAATGATTGCAGTTCTCCATCACGACCAAGCGAAACGACCAGCTTGTCTTCAATTTTCAAATGTACACTACAAGAGAGATATTCAGGCGTCAGAAAAATTTTCACAAATGTTAGAAACTTCATACCTCTCAGTGGGGATGTCAGAAATAAGTTTTGGTCTAGCAACAGTGTTAGCAGCGATGTGTGGAGCCAGATTAGTGATTTTCTCTCCTTCGCTCTTCAACTGATCGACAAAACTATCCACGTCCTTGGTTTTACCGCCCAACTTTAATGCATTGCGTGACGCTGGTTTTCTAGCGGGTCACCCAAATAAAAAATCTCCGCATTTTCTATAACAAATTCAAAAAACTTACTGTGCCTTCGGAGCTGGTTTGATTTCGGACGATCCAGTAGATAATACACTAACCGACGATTGACCAATTATTGCACCCGATGAACCAAAACCTCCCATGCTCTCATGACTTAAACTTGCAGCACTGCCGCCACGCTTCGCCGATTCCATACGTTGCCTTTGCAACTCCTTTGCCTTCTCTCGCATCTTCTGGCGTGCCTCGCGTTCCTGTGTCTGTCTCACTGCTTGATAGACCTTTTCCTCATGTGAATCCATCTCAACGAACGTCTTGATCTGTGCCAAGTTAACACTCTCACGGTAACCGAGTGCGACAATTTCATCAAAAGCAAAAATCAAATTAAACGCATTATCCAAGATCTCCTTTTCCTCAAGCGAGTGACAATACTCTGGAATCTAGCAAAACCGACCGAGTCAAAGTCTTTACTAACAAACATCACTCTTTTAAAATACTTACAACTTTTGAGAACAATCTTAGAGTTTCCAAATCTTCTAAAATATTACTCGTCTTCGTGGTTATCAGCAGCATGTATAGTTTCTCCATTGGCTGGTACACATATCGCACCGAATCTGTTTCAACAAAAGTGTGCTGTTTCCCGGAAGTCATGAGCTTTGGGAATGCAGCTAACAAGCCCTCAATGCGTGCTTTTGTCATTTCGACAAATTGCCGAGATATGATAACTGAGGAATAGAAATAAAAACATGAAAATCGGAAAATTGATGAGAGCTGACATCGTGGTTTTATTTACCTTTGCCATTTTTTGTGCATACCGCGGAGGCGATTAGAACCTATAATTTCAACAAGAGAATTGTTTTTGTTATATAGGCATTTTTGAAGAAATTTAATACGTACCATTTTTACGGATAATTCGTGAAGCGTTTACGATGGTTATTTTGGTAATTTCGCTTAGAATCTGTGTAGAAAAATGAAATTATTTTCTTAAATTACAATCCAAGTGCGGTGACGTGTTCGATAATTTCTTGTTGGGATATGTCAAAATTTCAATATTTTTTGACAAGTGTTTGTTGGCAAGTTCATAGATCGATTGGAACGTGGAATGTCGCAGTTCTGTTTGTCTTAAATATTATTCAATACGAAAATGTAGGTTTGGCAGAGAGTTCGTGGAAGAAATTGAGTGAATAAGTGCCAATTTACAGTGGTGACGGGATGAAAGTCCTCACCATGGACGTCGTGTTCACATTGTCATTGAAAGACTTTTTGACAAGTGGAACACTTGAATCGGAGCATTTTTAATTTTTAAATTTCAGCAGTTGGCCTGAAACTTATAATTTTTCCTATTCTTCACACTTCCTTTTTCATCAACGATCAAAACTAAAATAAAAAAAAATATATTAGAAATGGAAGGATATGGAAAAAAACAACGTGCTTCACCCGAAAATCCACTATAGAAATGGATTTTCGGTGGAAGTAACCCTTCTTTTTCCCACTTCAATAAAAAGCGGTCCCTCTCTTTCGGACAATCTTCCTGCCCGCGCCAATGTGAACAGGCACTAAGGCATGTTCCCCTTCATTTTAAGGTTATTTAGCTGTGATTCAGGGAAAAGAGTCATTTCATTTCATTTTAGAAGACGCACACGGACAACCAGCTAATCCAGTATTTGTAAGCAGATACATATTACTTTTGTTGTACGATCAGACCCAAATAGAACGAGAGTCTAGAGCAAATTTATAAATTTTACAGCCTTGCAGGATCTTATGGCAGGGATAGTAATAAATTAATTCCACAACCAAAGTCCTCAATGGCACATGACACCAGGAGACTATCTTTTTTAGAATGCTTGGCAGAGCATTCGTAGAGTTCACGTCCAATTAAAAATGGAAAAACACTTGGGAACGACACAATTACTGCGGAACTTATTAAAAATGGAGGCGAAACCTTAATGCAAAGGCTACACAATATAACGTGTAAAATATGACAGGCGAAGAGAATACCAAGCGGATGGAGTCAATAAATTATTGGTCACATATTGTACACAAAAAAGGAGATAAAACACTACGTGTGTGGTGTGGGATGATGTTCATCAAGCACCGCCCCTCCAATTCCGGCAGTAAGAAGTCGTTTATCATGGCCATGTAGTGTTCGCCAGTAACAGTGACCGTATTGCCGATGACGTCCTCAAAAACATACGGCCCAATCACTACTCCCACGTGAATGCCACACGACACAGTGGCTTTGAGTGGATGTAATTTTTCTTCGTGCATCACACGCGGATTCAGTGCCCCAGGAACGGAGATTTTGCTTATTGACGTAACTGCTTAAGTGGAAATGCGCCTCCTCGCTCATGATGATTTTCGGCACAAAATCGTCCTCTATATGGTTGAGATTGAAGATGGATTTACAGTAATTCACACGCGACTGACGGTCAGGACGCATTAACTGATGCACTGTTTGCCCTTTGTATCGGAACATGTGTAAGTCATTCACTAATATTCGCTGTACGGTCCGTCTGGTGGTGCCCGTCGTCTGGTTGATGTTTCTTCGTTCTCAGCGACATCGGCAGCCACAGCCACGCACTGCATGGTTTCCTGCGGTTTCACTCTGTTCGGGTCGAGTAGACAAGCGCCGGAATGTTTGCCCAGTTGGCGCGACACTACCGACCGATTATTGGTCAAAAGCATCGACAAAATTATTCCACGCTCTTGCATAGTATAGCACTCCATTGCTTTTTTTTTTGTATACTGCAGCTGTCTTCACAAATGTCAAATATGATTGGCGTACCACGCGATTTGCAAAAATTATACCATCTTCCGATAGGGTGATTAATTTTATAATATAGGGTGATTAATTTTATAATATATAATTATAAAAAAAAAAATCCACAATACAATACATGACATGATAAAACCAATTGCCATAGAAATACTAGGAGAACTGCAGTATGGCTTTCGAAGTGGAAGATTCTTTGTTGATAATATGCTTAATATGCTTACATTTAAACAAAGAATGGAGAAAAGCTTCGAGAACAACAAACACTTTTATACATTATTAATTGACTTCAAGCAACTATTTGATAGCATTAAACCCTCGAAACTAAAAGGAGCATTGATAATTCAGGAACACCAGAGTAGAAGAAGCCCTCAAAATATAACCATTGCCGACTTTAATTTCGAAGGGCTTGAACACTTTAAATACCTTGGAACACTCGTAAGGAACGACAGTAGTATGAATTATTGAATTCAAAACAGAATGCAAGCAAATAACGAGTGATATTTCGCACATAAAAGGCTCCTACGAATATAATCAAAACTTCTGTTTAAAAAACTAGTAACTTAATTTAACAAAACGATAAGACGTCCAAGAGCAACGTGCCTCTGTGCAGTTTGCTATCTAACAACATTCTATGAAAAAATCTGAGAATATTCGAAAGAAAAATAATACCCAGAATATACGGTGCAAGACTAAAAAATTAAGTACTCGTATATGTGTATTCGGCATACGAACGAGAAAATCAACGCAATACTTGAAGACGAAGACATAGCGCGGTTCGTCAAAGAACAAAGAATAAAGTGGATTGGAAAATTTGATAAAAATGGATGATTCACGAAGACAAAAAAGAATATTCAGCGGAGGATAAGATGGATAGATGGTGTAAATTACAACGTAAAAAAACTAAGTCGTGTTTCCTAATGTAGAGACTTTCGAGAATGCGCTTACTTCTTATTAGATAACGTTTTATTTGACCGCTAACGTTTTCACAACATTTTCGTTTCCAGTTATTTATTTTCGCTGTTATTTATCCTTTATACTTCTCGTGCATCATCCGACATTGCGATCAGTTTGTTAAAGCTGGACGAACGACTATTGTATATACCAAACCTTTAAGGTTAAGCGCCATTTTTCTGAGATATATTTTAAGATTTTAGTGCCGTCGAAATAAGATCTGTAGGAACTCTTTTTCAAAATCGATGAAGATATGCAGATCCTTCAATCTGCGATGCGATGCTCAGCACTATTCGTAAATTTTGAATCGCGTTTGGATATATTTGCACGCTTGGCTAGCGTACTCGAGAAGCGGGCGAACGTAAGTGATGTATAGTGATCTGGTCACGTACGGGTTGCAGAATTCTTTGGACCATCTTTTAACGAAGCCGAGTGATGAGTTTGCTTTAGAAATTATCTCATCAATATGCGAGCGGAAATTAAGCTGCCTTTCGCATAATATGCCAAGGTCGCGACTAGATTCAACAAGGGTTATAGGTTGGCCGTGGAGATGGTAAATTCGTTGAGGAGACTTCTTGCACTTACGTGAGAAAGTAATCAATTGATATTTGGAGACATTAAGATCTAAGAAGTTCTTGATGCACCAGATGAAAAAACTATTTAGATCTATTTGAAGGAGGCTGGAGTCTTGTTGTGAGGAAATGGGTTTAAACATTTTTGTATCGTCAGCATAGAGAGAAAGTGTTGAGTGTTGAATGAGCCTTTGAAGGTCGTTAATAGTTAGGATGAAGAGGATTGGACCTAGGTGACCACCTTGAGGAACACCTGAAGTGGCCAATAAAGGGGCCGATAGGGCAGTCCTGAATCGAACACTAAAAAAGGGTTGGAAAGTGTTGAGGAACACTTTTTAAGAAATATGGATGGAAGGCCATCTAGGCCGGGAAAGTATTCATCTTTAAGTTGTTGTAATTTATTTTCTATCACTGTATGATCAAAACTTTGAGAAATAGAGGGGCCAATGGGGAAATTAAGCAGGTATTTGAAATAGGAGGGATCCGGTACGAAGGAATTAGCGGCAAAAGATTGCTTAAAAAAAGTAGCAAAAAAGTTGGCTATGGTATGCGGATCAGTTGGAGGAAAACCGCCGGATTTTTTTTTGTAGTTAACGAATTGGTAGAAAGACTTAGGATCATTTATAAGCCTTGATTCCGAACTATGAAGGTATCGCTTGTAGTAAACGTTATAAAGCTGCGCGAATTGAAGGCATAACCCGAGGTAGATGGAATAGTCCGCAAAGGAATTGGATCGAAGGAAAACTGCCCATAATTTGTTTCTCTTGCTACGTAAAGAGCGAAAATTACGATTATACAATGGGGGGCTCGTAGAAGGGTTTTTTTTTGCCGCGAAAAGGGGACGTAGAAAGAAATAGAATTGAATAATTCTCTGTAGAAGATAGAGAGAGCATCACTGAGGGACATATTGGCGAAATTAAAAGAACACTTACTAAGATATTCGTTAATTTTGCGGAAATTCGCTTTTGAAAGTCGTAAGAAGAGGCAGCTGCAGATGGGGAATGCTGGATAGGAGAGTGGTGGAAAAGAGAAAGAAGAAGTGGCGGGTGAAAGTTATCAATGGTCGATAGTGAAAGGGGACAGAGCGAGACAGACGAGTTTATGGGGACAGTGGTGAAAATGAGGTCTAATTGCCTACCCATATATTTGGAGACCCCACTAACTTGGCATAAGCTAGCTTATCCAGGAAGAGGCATTCTTTACTCGAGTTAGGGTTTGCGGTATAAAAAATTCATCCTCTGATTGAGTCCAGTGCAATTGAGGTAAACTGAAATCGGCGAATACGATGATATCATCGAGAGGATCAGATAAATTAATTTGTTGGGCAATTGCATCGATAGCAATTTGGTAGCATTCGATAGGTTGTGTCGGTAGGATGTAAAAACACATAACGTTCAGGGACCTGTGTTATCTTTATTGAAACGTAGTCAAGCTTAGAAGAAGTATAAACAGCGATTGGAGAAGAGGTTAGGTCATTTTGGACGACCAGTAAGACAATTCGACGCGGAGGATCACCTTTTGGACGGGTAAAATCGTCCTCTCGAAAAACGTTGAAACTATGGGGGAATAATTCCTGATTCTTTATATCGGGAATTAGATTAGTTTCGTTCAGAGCGTAGACCCCAAAAGGGAGAGCGTGAGACTGGCGCAAGACAGCACGGGTTTTAGATCGCAACCCTCTTACGTTTTGATAGTAGAAGGTAAGAGAAAGGTTATTTCGAGAGTGCGTGGGACACACTGGCAATGGTAGCACGTTAGGGACGAACAAATTTGTCGTTATCAGCTCTGCTCCGTTGAAGGTGTGAGATCCTTTTTGAGTGCACATAGTTACATATCGTTCTTTTAGAATTTCGATAACCTCAGTTGCTGTAAAATTTGAAGTTTGCTTTTAGTGCACGACTGCCCAGGGGAGGGTACTGCCCGAAATTCTCGGTTTATTAAGGCGTTAAAGTGTCCTTTCCATCTCCATCTACGTCCTACATCCGTTAGTAGAGGGTTCTTCTTTAACATATTTCGGCGATTTTTTTGTTATTTTTATCTTTTTCTTTTTTCCCTTTTATATTTGTCATTAAAATTAGCGCGGTGCTTAGGATATTCACACTCGTATATTCAATCTTTAGAACCCATCCTCCCTCTTTGTATGAGTGATATCAAGGATACAATGAGTTTAAATGTGGACACTAACACTAAAATTCTGATTTCTGAACTCCACGTCGGAGGAACTTAATTTCCATTGCAGTGTCATTTACGTGTACTACCATACAATTTATCGGCCGAAACATTAGCTGCCTACTTTATCCGAACAGAGACTACGCAATAAAGTTCTCTCAGCTGTCTTTTTGCAGGTATGAACATTATATTTGCATGGTCAAATTAGAAACTGGAGGTCGAATTCCCTCCCTATTCTTCAGGTGCGCTTTGAATTTTCTTGCCGCTTTTACACTTTCGATAAGTTTGTATACGCATTTGTAATATCAATTCTTCTTCTTCTAATACTAACTTGTAATGTAACATGGTGTTTCATCCCTTTTCTCCGCATAGTTCGATAACAAATCAAACACTCCTGCTGGCATATCGATAAATACTTCTTTACCTTTCAAAACTGACAGTTGGAATTTTCAACGAAAAACCGCGTAATTTTTGTTTCAATTATTTTCCAATTTGTTTTAATTTGCTTCGTTTTTCGTAAAATAAATCATTAATCAGTGAAAACCCACAGACAAAATGAGCGTCAATGAAAAAATAAACGCGTATTTTATTCTCGATGAAGAAAACGACGATGAGCCAGCAGAATTAAGCTCAGCATTTGCCACACTCAAGGAGCACATTAAAAACGACAAACACATAAAATGGATTAATCCGAGTGAAGGTTTTGCTTTGATTTGTTCCGGAAATTTGACAAAAAAAGATGTTTTCGTATTTTCGAAATTCGAAGGTGAACTTTTTGAACAATTGCAAACAACAAAATGTTTAATAGTTGGCCCAAAATGCCTCATCAATTGTCTGCACAAATGTGAGCCCATACCTTTGGGTCAGTCGCCGATTTATACTACCGCCATGAGAGGATTGAATATATCCGCCTCTGGTCTATCAGCTGAGGAGAAAGAGAAGATGAGAATATTGATTTCCTGGATGGGCGGATACTATTTCCAGAACTTGGGGCGGTCCATCACACATTTAATATCGAATACTATTAAGTCTACAAAGTATGAACATGCTACATTGAATGGAATACCAGTGATGCACGTCGATTGGGTGCACAAAGTATGGAAAGAGAGTTGCATCAGCAATGGTATTACAGCTACCGATGCTGAGTTTGATAGATATAAGCTGCAGGTGTTCTATGGTGTGAACATTACATGCTCTGGGCTGGACAGTCAGAAGAAGGCTGACATTATGCGACTGGTCGAGGAGAATGGAGGGATATACAATCGCGCATTTAGGTCTCAGTATACAGATATCGTTATAACGGAGAAGAATAAAGCTAACTCGGACAAGTACCAGGCGGCTATAAGGTACAAGAAGGACGTACTTATTCCGGAATGGATATTTGACAGCGTGACCAAGGGATTTGCTCTCCCAACGAAGAATTACAGAGTGAACACCATGAAGGTTTCTACACCGACAAAACCAGATCACAGTGTTAATGATTATACACAGTTGTCAGATGTTTCAAGGATTTCGGTGATGGAAAGCTCCAAGAAAACCGATCTCACGGTCAATGATTCTATGTGCTCCAGTTTAGACAGTACAACACGATCGCAAGGAATGGCCAAAGTGGTATTTACAAAACAGGCAACACCAACTGGACAGCAATACAAGTCAATACTTCAAGAGATCTGTCCAAAGAAAACAAAGAAAGCAGGAACTTTTCTTGATGGGTGCTGCATTTACCTCAGTGGCTTTCTGAATGAAGAGAAGGATAAACTAAACAAGATTCTCAATGCCGGTGGCGCTACACGTTACGATGAGATCAATGAGAATGTGACGCACGTTATTGTGGGACAGCTAGATGAAGTAGACTTTCGTGCTTGGCGTAAGGAAGGCCTGCTCTCTGTGGTTAACATTGTTAGGTTGGACTGGCTTGTAGAGAGTATCAAACAAAAACAGCCTGCTAGCGAAAATATCTACAGAGTCTCGCTTCCAAGCAATCGTGAACCAGATGCTCCATCTCCTTCGAGCAAACGTACGTTACGTTCGATGAACCATAGTTTCAAGCAGCCAGATATTCCTAAGAAACGTTTATTCTCAGCACTGGAGACCCCCACTGAAGAGGCATCACAAATTTCTAAGAACGAAGAAGATGACTTCATCTCACAGTACTCCCAGGACACACCTGTCAATCTCCCTCCGCCAGCACTTTCCGCTACTCCCAAAGCAGACAACACATCCTCATTTAAATTTCCACCAGCTGTAAGTACTTCAACACAATTAAGCTCGGTCGGTGTTCCCAGTGTTGGTGATGGATGTGATGGTGGTGGCGGTGTCTCTGTTCCTGCACCTCCTCCAACTACAGACTCCGAGATCACCAATGGATTGACAACACTTGACTACGAGAATCTGGATTTCCTCCAAGGAATGGCTGTTTACATAAATCGCGAGCACTTCGATGAAGAGTTCCATTCACAGTTAGTATGCGAGTGTGAAGCTGCCCATGGAAATGTGGTAAAAGAAAACTTCAGAGACCCCGTCGATTATGCAATTGTGTCTTTCGAGAAGACTTTAAATGTTAAGCGGCTCCCAGTTAAGGCAAGGCATATTGTCACCGAGCTTTATGTGGTAAGTATTGCAGGTCTTCTGTCCCATTCCACTCTGATTTGTCTTCATTTGCATTGCAGGAGGAATGTATGAAGCAGAACAAACTCGTCCCGATTGAGTACTTCCACAAGCACATCCCGAGCACAGCTGATTCTTGTCCCCTAGATGGTATGACCATTGTCGTGAGTATCTATTCCGGCTTGGAACGTGACTTCATCGATGCTGTGGCCCAACTTCTAGGTGCAAATGTGAATAAGACATTTGTAAAGCGTGAGAAACCACTTCTGATATGCCCAGGACCTGAGGGTTCAAAGTACGAGGGCGCCATCAAATGGCAGTATCCAGTAGTGAGATCTCAGTGGCTGCTCGATTGCGCTGAAAGGGGGGAAAAACTTTCATTTAAGAACTATCTGGTGGGAGATTGTCCACTGGATTTTCCCATATCACCAGCATTGCGAGAGAAGAATTCTAATGAATTGTCTCGCACACTTACCACGTCGCATTTGCAAAGAGCGGTACCAATGGAGACTGACGCTGCTGAGAATATTTCAGTTGCACCTGTCGCAAGTAGCACTGTTACAACTGAGTTTACTCCGTTGAGAAATAAACGGGTCACAGAGTTGGCAGGACCGAGCAGAAAAAGTTTAAATACCGAATCGCCTCACACTCCAACAAGTGGTATGGGAAGACCTTCATGCAACTTCGAACTGATGGACGAAATTTTAGCTGAAATCGAAGACGAGGCTGAGAGAGAGTGTTTAAGGGAAGTCATTCTCGAGATGCGAAACAATCAGACACCAGAACTCGAGAGAATAAGGCGTCAGGCGTGCACACCCATCAATAGGAAATTGCCAACTCCTAAAGGCATTCCAGACTTTTGCACTACTCCAGAGTTCGAAAAACGAATGTCAGAAGAGTTTGAGCGCCGCTGGCGGCTACCCACAAAGAAACTTAAGCCCAACACCCCCATCGAAGAGATCCGACAGCGAGTCCTTCGTGTTACTTGCAAAATGTACGGCATCGAATACAAAGGCGACACGGATTCCAAGCCAACAACACCAATCGCAAATATAACAGCAAAAACGAATCAAACTACACCGCTTGCTGGTGTTTTGTCGCGTAAGAAATCTAGTTTCCAGGAGAAAATGGACTACGAAGACAGCTCTGCAAACAGCTCAGCTCAAACGCCTGAGCTAAAACAGATCAGTGAGTACCTCAAAAACTGTGAATCCCGTCGTCAGAGCGTACAAAAACCGAAGAAACCACAAATGTTCGACAACACCGAACACGACGATGTGCGTGTGCAACGTTTTGAATCTGAGAAATTTGGTGGAGGTACCGAGGAAATGGTCACTTGGCGTGACCCAACAGAATTCTCAGTTTCTCGTCGATCTAAATGTGCCTCTATGCAGTTCGTAGGAACGCCTCGATTTAGCATTTCATGTTACAGTGAGACCGTACGTAATGAGGTTATAGAAAAAATCCACCGATTACGTGGTGAGGTGTCAGAGAATCTCACAAGTTACGACCCAGAGTGTACGCATTTTCTGTGCGAACGTCCTAATCGTGGCGAGAAGATGCTTGGATGTATAGCGTCAGGTAAATGGATTCTAGGATTAGCTTATATTGAGGAGTGCTTTGCTCAGAATTGTTTTGTAAACGAAGAGCTCTTTGAATGGGGCAATCCAAAGGCATTTAATCTACCAGATCTCCCAAAAGAAGAAAAAGTAATCGCCTCTGCAGCTCATCGATGGAGGAAAGAGTTATCCGATTCACAGCAGCCAAATGTGGGTGCTTTTAGTGGCTTTCGTACTATTCTCAAGATATCCGAACGCCATAAGGAATCGCTGCAGAATGTTATCAAGGCTGGTCACGGGGAAATTCTTCAAGTACAATCCCCATACGCAAAGTCGGAAGCAGTTCAACGTGCAACACATTGTTTTGTCGATGTCAAGAAGACGCCGCTCCTACCAAAGGATTATGCAGTTCTAGTGGAGAATGATGTGCAGATTTTATCGCAGATATACATTAACGCCTATCTGATGAACGGTAAGGACGCCGATATAAACCCATATACAATTAAAATGTAGTGGTCAGAAAGAGAGAGAGAGAGAGATCTAAAAGACGATGTCTAATGATTTTGTTGTTGTTGTTATTATTTTTTACCATTTGCGAATACGATTAAAATATATCGGCGTTAACAATTTAGAGCCTTTGGTGGTTTTCATTTTTTCTTTAACTTACAGGAACATTGCTTGGTTTCAGGGGGAGATGTAGTCACAGAGTTGAGGCCTCTTTACACCTTTATAGAGGCTAGCATTGCACGTTTCAGCTTGAGCTTCAACTTAGCGTCGACAGACTGTTAACTTCTTGCAAAGAGCTGATGCAAAATCGTGTCATGTGTGTCAACGGAATCTGAAGATGTATTGGTGCCGCAACTTTGGATTGATATTTTGTACCCAAATCAAAGGTTGTTTTAAACCGAACGTTGGGCACGAATCTAATGGTTTATTGAGTTCATATGCATTGAGTAGGGCATCTTTCGAAAGTAAACAGCCTTTTCCTTGTTGATGGAAAGTGCATGTCCCTTCATCGTTTGTATTTTTGAATGATTTTGTATATTTGTCTTCTAATTGCGCATTGCGCCGCTTGTATCTCACTTCTATCACGATGATGAATTTGTGTGAATGGTAGCAAGTCTGCTACTTTTTTCCAAAATTTTTCTAAACCTGCTGGACGATCGAATAAGTTCTACAGTGTCGACTTGTGTGCCAGAATCTGAGTTAAGAAAGAAATGTAATGGAGTCTCTACAGATGGCTCCCAAACCCATTTACGATGAAGCCTTTCTGGAGGATGCCACTGCTAGATTTTACACTACGCTAGGAAAACTTGTGATTGTCTTCCAAATGTAAATATACACAATTCTGATTGGAACAAACTATATTATTAAGAATCGATGGAGGGGGCTAGAGTTCTCATCTTAAGTAATGATAAACTCTCTCATGACTTCCAAACTAGTTCGGGAATGCAAGACTTTACTGAACGCTGTCGGAAGACCGAATTCACTGAGCCGAGTTAGGGTCCAAAGTCATTATGCAATCACAGGAAAGGAAATCGCCGATGAATTAGCTAACCAAGGCTCAGAGGTGAGTTTCTCAGATTAGGTATTTAATTGACAGTTGTGTTTTATACGAGCATATTGTAGATGGCACGACTCTACAGGTTGATGGCAGAACAAATGAATGCCGACGTCTTTATGAGGTCAACGTTTCCTACTGCAAGATACTACACTTTTGCTAAACACTTAAGTGTGCTGGGAATAAGTGACACAAGATTCTTCGACGTTGCCAATTTGTACCCCTATATTTGCCTTGGGAGTTCGTAGAATATGTTCAAGTATATTGTCGAAAAACACTCATACGAATAAGGGGCCGCATTTGGCATCAAAGGTCTTGGGGAAATCACTTCTGAACTTGCAGAGGAGCGAGTTTTCTCCACTTTTGTTCTACACAATTAGTTGGGACATGAACTAACATGACTCTCTATATCTCATCTCTCATCAGCTTTGAAGCTATAAAGTGATGGATCAGTATCGACCTGAACTTCTCGGGCTCTCACTATTCGTTAGATAATGAAGAACTATATATCTTGCGATTTGCCTCACTCGTTTTTAGATCGTTCTGTATGAGTATGAAATTGATTAGTTTTAAGCCTCATTTGAACAGAACGCATTCTCATTTTCTGACGAATGGCTGTCACCGTTTATATTTTTACCAATATTTTCCCAAATTAAATTATTTAAAACTATTGGTTCATAAGCTTTATCGGCTGCGAGCCCTATGGCGTTAAGTGTGTATTAAACATTTTTCTTCGTTGTCAACTTGGGGCTACAGTCCGGGGTGGACCTGGGGCTCAACCACCCATCGCCTCCCGCCAACGCATTCCCGTTCCACTTGCGCGTGCCACCGGGTTAGCGGTCTTCCTCCACTGTGCAGTCCATCGGCGGCGGATTCGAAGATTTTTCGGACCGGAGTATTGGTCTCCATTCGCTCTATATGAATCAGGCACCCCAGTCGTTGGAACTTCACTCTTCTGGCTAATTTGATGTCGCTATATAGCCCGTACAGTTCGTCGCTGTTCATTCTCCTCCACTCACCTGTTATGCAGAGGACATTGAAGAATTTTCCTCTCATTGCCGCCTTAAGCCAAAAAATCAGCGATGGTGTCGTTGTCTGAATTGATAGCGGAGCCCAGGTAGACAAGGTCCTTCACTACCTCAAAGTTATATCTGGCGAGGGTGACGTTCTGTTTGAGACGTTACTGACCGCCTCAATACCAGAAAAAGCGCCACTGACATCACGCTGTTTTCTTCCGATTATTTCGATAACATCGGCGTATGCGAGTAACTGGACGGAACTTTATAAGGCAAATTTGGTCTTAATATGGATCGTTACGAGGTGCTCGTTAACATGACGGAAATTCAAGACTTCTTGCCTAAGTCTGGCTCTAACAACAAATCCGTAACCAAAATCCAAATAGGGGATGCTTTTGCCGTAAATAACAATCGCCGTAGTAAATGTCGCAATTTTTCATACTCTTTTTGTCCAGCTCATACCACCGGATTTTTTGGATGACATTAACATCTGCTTTGTAGCAGTCCAGTCCAATTGTTTGGCTGTACGTGATCTATTAAAGACCTAACATTCCACGTACAGATCCGAAGTTCTTGTTCTTATTTAGTTTGCAGGGGTTGTTAACAGTAGACCCGTCCGTATCCAAAGCTTGTTGTTGCTTCGTAACGGAAATATTTTTGTCCATGGCAGCGCTGTTACCCCGGTCGCACAACCTCCAACTTGGATAGTGGGATAGTTCCATTATAGATAGCTCTAGGCCAAGGGGTCAGTTAGACCGAAGCCAGAAACCCATTCGGGGATGTGTTTACTGCCATTGGTTCATTAAGGACTCACCCACCACCAGCTATTTTCCAAGATCCTGACTTAGTCTCAGAAATCCCTACCGGCATGAGCTCCAAATATGTCCGAGTAGCCCAGATAAGATTTTATTTGTTATACTCCGGGACTTAACTTCAAGCCCAATTGATGTGCAGGAACAGTTATTACATAGTGCTTCGACCAGTTGACATCTCTCTGTGCCTACTCTATTTCTACAGCGCCGAACCACCACCTTCGTTGTCACAAAAAAGCTAGGGAGAAACTTTTTGATAAGTTCAGATACTTTCAAGTGTGTATCCGACCTTTCACTGGGGCAGCTAATCAACAAATATATTATATGCATGTATCAATCACGTCCCACAAGCACGAACAATTTTGCACATGAATTCATGGCCACGTTGAATATGTTCTTCTTTCAGTGAATTTGAATACAACACGAGGAAAAATATGTTTTTTTTGATCCACCTTTCAAGTTTGCTTTACTTTGCATTCCCGTTAAACCGTGAAATCTTTAACAGACTTCTTAAACAGTAGAAAACAAAATCAAATTCAAAATTCCATAAAAGTTTTTTAAACAACAATTTTCAAATTCGATAACTTTAACTTGAGAGCCACTGTTGTAGAGTCAGTTTTCCTTGCTATGGGCGTACCATTACATCCCAAACATTCCATCACTCATCGCTACTTTTGCCTTCACCTGACATTTGTTCAAATCAGAAACACATTCGAAGAAAGAATTCTCTGCTTTTCCCTCATTCGTTGACTTGCTCGCTCCCAAAAAGGAGACTTTTCGCCAAATCCGTCTTCCTGGACTCGAAGGGATACGTCCTCGCGGCTCCAGAGCAAATTATAAGAAAAAAACAAGAAACAGAATTATCGAAAATTTCCTACTTTTCCTCCTCGTATAAGTATCATCCAAATTACAAATCTTTTTGTTTTTCCTTTATTTTTTTTTTGAGTTATCGTTATTCTGTGCAGTGTGCAACAAAACGAAATCGGCAATAAAATCGGTCCGAAAGCGAAATAAATTAAATGGCATATCGAAAACAGTAAACGAGGAAAAATAAAAGAAAATAAACCTCTTCTCCACTCTTGTCCAGTTCTATTCGGTTTGGTCGGTTGCATTTGGTTTTGTGTTTGTTTCTGTTTTTTCCCGACTTGCCTGTGCTTTATTTCTTGTTTTTGGAAAAATCCTCTTCTCCATCCCGAGCAATCGAAAACGAAAAGTAAAAAAGTCGAAGTGTAGCGTAAATCGCATCCCCAATGAGCACGTAAAACAAGCGCGACATTTCTTCCACTCTGGCAATAAAATTTGTCCATTTACGTGTGTGTGAAGGTGAAAACGCGACCACGGAAGAAGAATAATACCAAAGAAAAAGCCAAGAAAACGCGAAAAATTAGTGAATTTTCCCCCTGGGAGCAATTGTATGTGAATGGTGTTCCAACGACGACGCGGCGCCACAGCACACTTGGGTGTGTGCCTTGAGCCTCAAATCGGCGATATAGTTTAGTGTCAAGTGCGTGAATACCCCCAAAAGGTCTTTTACTCTGAAAGATAGAGAGGAAGGAAAAAGAAGATTTTTCGCGCTTGAAGAGCAATTCTCGTACGGAACCCAGCCCAACCCTAGCCCTGTTCCACTATCCCACAATCCAACAATCCATCCAATTCACGACAATTCCAACAACAAACAAGAATAACCATGGCAATGGCTAATGATTTATGGCGCGAGTGTGTCGCCTGGTTGACCCGCTGCAAAATTCTCCCCCCAGACCACAAAGCCAACTGGCCAGAGTCAGAAATTCGAGTGCTTGCACTGACTCTTCGTGACGGTGTCCTTCTGTGCAATCTAATCATGTTCTTGGATCCAACATGCATGGATAAAGGAGACTTCAATCGGAAACCACAAATGGCACAGGTGAGTTACTACATAATACAACATCAACAATAACGAATGAATGATAATAACCACTGGTCCTACTGCTTCTTTGTGTAGCCAACTTTGGTGGCTATTTATGTCTATAGCTTCCTTCCGGTCGGGTAGAGTATTCGTTTCGTTGCAAGGCGCAAGGGGCCAGGCACGCGGTTGTCGTTACTCCTAAATATTTATGTAAATACAGGCATATTCGTACGTACATCCATATCATTGCTGCTGCTGCTGTTGCTGCTGTTGCTGATAACGAGAGGTTTTATGTTTATGAGAGGCTCGCTGTTAATTTATCGGCTATGGGGCATTGGGCTTTGTTGGCTATGGTGCTGCCTCTGGCCCTGGCTGTGTGACTCTCGCACTGGGTGTATCATTTATCTATTCGCATGTTTGGTTATCTATGGGGAAAGGAGTTGTCATTTCGCTAATGGCAATGTAATTAGTTGTGTTTGGTGTTTGCGCGTTTGCGGAACTGTGCGCAAATATATTGTAGACGAATGACGTTTATTCGTTGGAAGGCACCTATCTATTGCCACGCTCTCATCGATCAAGGACACCTTACCAGTGATACTTGTTTTCATCAACAACAATGAAAATGGGAAAGTATTATGAAAAAATATAAAAAAAAATATTTATTTAGCTTAGGAGAGAGGGAGATAATTCCAAAACATCGCACTCTACAATGTGGTTCAATATGGATTCGATTGGGAGCATTTCCCCCACCTGTGCTTGCTTTTAAATCGATCTATCAGCATTCCCCGCATCAAACACTTTTGAAGCATTCGTACATACAAAGTTTAATCAACGTGCTGTTGACCCTTAGGTGCGGCGAGGAGCCGGGAGTAGGCACTGGGTACTGTCTTCTTTTATTGTAATTTGATCGTTGCCGAGTGATATTCGTAGTTCTGAGGAACGACCCACAGCACAATTGAACACAATAACAAGTCGAATCGAATGCTGGATAAATGGGGTAATAGTGGCAAAAGCGACGAGAGAATTAGCTGGAACTAACGTTAATTAATTGTATGCTTGTGGTTGCTTCATTGGACATCGGTATGACTGAAATACTGTCGTACAGGGTACTCGTATGTAGATTGGAAATTGGCGAGAGATTCTTCTATTTTGAAAATTCCCTCTCTTGATCCGATGGAAACTGTTTTATTTGCTGATTAAAATCTGTAGGCATTCGCTGGTGGAATCGACACTTAGAATGTATACGATCTGTCAAGGTCAGTGGCAGCAGCTGGCATTCATCAGATAAACAAAAATTTTCATTTGAAATGATTCGGAAATTTTGGTTGGAATTGTGGCATTGGTCTACCTGCATGTTTGAGTAAGAGGATTGTGGAAATTAAAAAAAAAAAAACTAATTTTGTTTCTCATTGGCTGACGTCGGTTCACTATATCCTATTGGAATGAGAACATCAACTTATTCTAATTAGGATGTGTCCTTATTAAGAATATTAACAGAATTCAGACTCAGTTTTTTTTTAAATTAAAACAAGCTTCTCGTGGTAGGTATCACCCGCAAAACCGCTTTGGAAGGTCGTTTACTAAACTAACTTTCTTATATCCTGTATCCACTTCTGGCTTAGGATTTCCACTATGTGTTCAGATTCAAAAAGTTGAATGAATGATTCAGTGTCTACAATAGTAGCACACAGTCTACCTGAAGTCCGATGTGAGATGTGAGCGTAAACTGAAAACTTACAGAGATGATGTTCCGCGGTGTCGGCATTACACTTAGGCGTTTAGCGAAAGCGAAGGGCGCGATCACGACGCCAGTAAGCAGTCCACAGTATTTCCTACTGAGAGAGCAGGAAAGTCAGCGAAATCGTTCAGGCGCAGCGATGTATTCGTTTGGTCTGCGACATCCAGGAGAGTTATGCCATTTCCAATTATGCTCAATCCAGCTGCCAATAGAAGCCCTAACAGAGGAGGCTATAAGAAATTCTCCTCTGAGTTCATCGGCGATCTCGTTTCCCATAATCTTATTGTAACATTGCACTTAAACAAAACTCAGTGAATCCACCACTTGAGAATTCTTTGAAAGCTGCTTGGAAGTGTTGAGAGGGCTTAGCAAGGCTTTAAGTGAAGGTTGGCTGTTGCTTGATAGATATACCATTAGGATTTGGTATATCTACGCTTGCAAGACAAATGCAAGTTTCATAACGAGGAGTGAAATCTAACATTGTTGCCGCATCCTATATCGGTTTGGGACCCATCCGTAAAGACTCGAGTACATTTTTTTCTAGCTTAAATTTCGGCCGAAACCATTCCATTTTGGTAATTTGGTAAAAGTAGTCGTGGCGCATTTCGGTGCAAGCTTGTTCCACTAAACAACCTGTGTATTGTATGAGATATAATTGGTCTTATCAAAGGCGGCTAAATCTGAAGGACCCTTCTCGGTAAAAAGCCTTATGTTTTGCTGAACATCCAACTACTTTATTTTGTTGTAATATTGGATGGTGATTCCTTTAAGCACTACAATAGATGAGTCAGATGAATCATTACGTCTTAAAGCAGACGATTGCTAAGCAGAATCTAACAGATACTAAAGCTACATTATCTGCATATGCCTGAGCGTGAATATTAGAACTATTGAGAGCGTTAATAAGTGATTCGATCAAGATGTAATTCGTCTGCGCTGCGTTGTCAAAAACGTTCTTGTAGAGTGTGCTTTCAATCGAGTGCGATAGGCATGTTTCACCTTAGACACAAAATGCATTCGCAAGATAGTTTTTTGCGCACATGGAACTTGATCTTTCTTCTCATGCTCTTCAATATTGGTCTGAAGATCTTGGCGGGTGAGTAATTATTTTTGCTGATTTTCAGTCTAAAGGTTGCTCTTATTATTCATACTGTTCGCTTTGTGTCTGAGTTGCCAGCAGCTGGTCTATATCATATCGTGGCGTAACTAGACATGTACTCGTATATATGACATCGATGTCAGGCGACTTTAAGCCCGCAAAAGAAGCAACAACTGATATCAGATGTTACCTACTGCGGATTGTGTTAC
Source organism: Volucella bombylans (assembly GCA_949129095.1). Taxonomy (NCBI): domain Eukaryota; kingdom Metazoa; phylum Arthropoda; class Insecta; order Diptera; family Syrphidae; genus Volucella; species Volucella bombylans. Next base: position 150,900,261 of record OX422143.1, read on the forward strand.
TTAGCTCACTTGCAGCTTCAGTGATAGGAACTGGTCCTGAGCCGGTTCTAATCAGGTTACCTGCAAAGTGAGTCTTAAGTATGAGATATAGAATCTTTGATTGATTTGCTATTGGATCTTCTGAGTGTTTCTAGATTGATTTTACTCTTTTGAGGTACTTGACAGTCTGCTAGTTTCACTGAGACTTTTTAAGAGGAACTCTTCGAAATCCGAATTAGCTTTGTTCGAATCGATGGCGTACTCGATATATGCAGTTTTGTCTTTGCTTCAAAGAACATGACAAGAAAACAAGACCCGAACAGGACAGGACACTCAGTGATAGATTAACAGTCGGTACTGAGCCGCCGAGCCTTTTAAAGGCAGTGGAAGATGACTTGATAGAGAGTCAAGAAAGAAGACCCACTTAACTGCGCCAACTACAGAGGCATTGGATTCCTTAAGATCGCATATAAGATTTTACTTGTCGTCTTGTGTGAACTCCTGAATCCATTTATCAACGATTGGATTGACTTCCCTCAGTGCGTTTTTAGAGGCTCGGTAAGTCGATAATTGCACAAATATTTATCCCCAAGAAGTCCAAAACGATACGCACCACTTCTTTATCGATATATCTAGAGACGAGCTGTATAGAGCTATGCCTAGCCTTGGCATCCCTGCCAAACATGTTAGATTGTGCAGACTATGTAGAACGCTCGCTGCCTCGTATCCGTGATGCGCTCGCATATAACTTTTTCAACATCACATTTGAGAAAAATGTGCGAAACTCGTACGTCAATTTTCTAAAAGTCTGTACAACTACTTGCATACCTTGATGACTCGACATCATTATTAGAACTCAGCGAACTGTCACTGGTGCTTTTGCAAGTGTTGGAACAGTAGCGGCAAAAATGGGTTTAGTCGTGAATGAGAGCAAAACAAAAAAAAATGACAGGCCAGAAATATTAATTATACTTGATAGGTTTTATTGCCTAACGGTAAGACACAATTGTTTTAGTTGTTCTTAGTGATTCAAAAGAATAAAAAAAATTGTTTTAGCAAACATGGGAAAAAGAAAGCGGTTAACAGCTGAGGAAATTCAACAGGTCAAATTTTTAAGGTCACAAACCCAGACTAAACTCTCTAATCGACAAATCGCAAAGGAGATAAAAAGGTCGGAGGCGGTTGTCCGCAACTTCTTGAAGAAAGGAGGCAATTATGGGAAAAAGAGAAAAACTAAGGGTAACGCAAGGCTCACCCTCCGCCAAATAGGTCAAATATTTGAGGAGGCAACAAAAATTTTGCTGAATTGTAGGCAAATTAAGGGTAAATTAGATTAACCAATCACAAAATAACACATTGCCAGAGAAAACCAAGGCTCACATCTGCACACAAAGAGAGAAGGAACAATCGCTTGGCAAGACGTAATTTTTTTGGAAGACAAAAAGTTTAACTTATTGCGTTTTCGTTTGGGCAGTTAGAAGCCTTTTTCTTGTGTAGCACAGGGGCCGATTTGAATTTATTGATTCTTGAACAGCCTTGTAATAATATATGCCACAATAACATTTTAACGTTGGCAATACTGCGTATGTTATCCGACAAGTTACAAAGCGCGCGTGCTTTGCTGTAAAAACGAGTTATAGCCTCTCATTGTTTTTGTGCCGTTCAAGTTTTAAATTTAAATAAAAGTTGTAAAGAACTCCAGTTCACGTAAGTAAACTTTTATCACTTTATTAGCGTGCAAAATTATTTAGTACTACTCGTAATTAGTTCTTCATCTACGTGGTAGTTTTTGTTATCCGGCTGTTTTTATTATTTTTTTTTTAAATATTGATCTATAAAGTGACTAAGGGGCATATTTGATCAAATCAAATGAGGCAGGTCTGAGCGTAATGTTCAAATGTGCCCCACCTAAATAAATGCAGCGGTTTGATTGCTATATTCAAACGCGCTTCTTCTTGTGTAATTAAATGTAACATTACTTGTAGTTCTTTATTTACAGGATGGTAAGAACATATAAAAAGAGGGAAGGTACAATTAATGAAGAGGATGTACAAAAAGCGGTTTCAAACGTCATAAACGAGTCTATGAAACTTAGAAGAGATAAAATTTTAAAAGTTTGATATAAGTTTATGTTATTTTTGTTTTGAGTATATATTAATAAATTAACAATTATTATCTATCGCTCTATACTCTTTGTTTCCTGCCTTTAAATACTGCTTTCAAAACTGTCCCGCGACAATTCAAAGGTGCCCCCATGGGGAGGCAGTTTTGAACAAATTTGGCTCTAAACAAAAACTTTATGCAGTTTTTATCTAATTGAAATGTCTCATCGTTTTCGTACTAATCAAAGAATAAGGAGGCTACAAAAAATACGATTTTTCAATTTCTATTTTCAATTGATGTGTTATGAGTCTTAAAGTGAAAAATGTTCTAAGGTGCTTCCTTCTCCCCTATTCCGATTTTATTTCAATTGGAACACTGAAAACTTCTTTGTTTGTTTCTGAAGGTTTTACGTCACTTTTCTTCTCCGGAGCAAGGAAAAAAGCCCAAACGAAAACGCCATTAGACGGTCCAGACTGTTACCCAGTTTATACGACAGCTCAATGTGCGTTAGCGCAATGCACATTGGTTCAATACGCTCATATAAACACCACTTCAAAGCGCATTGAAATATTCCACACGAATACGTACATTGTTGCTTATAAAACGCATTGAAAATTTGGCGGCCAATCGATTGGCCCATGTCTTGAGATAACACACTCACCATACTTACTCTTCAATAAATCGATTGTAGCGTGTGCTGTGTGGCTTGTGGCTTGTGGCTTGTGGCACCATCCTGTTGAAACCACATGTCGTCCAAGTCCATATCTTCCAATTCGGGTTAAAAATAATCGGTGATCATGGCTCGATAACGCTGACCATTCACAGTAATGTGACGATCGTTATCGTCGGCGAAAAAATATGGCCCAATAACGCCGCCGGCATGCAAACCGCACCAAACAGTTATTTTTTGTGAATGAAGTGGTGATTCATGAAGCACATGCGGATTTTCACCCGACCAATAACGCATATTTCGCTTATTGACGAACCCATTGAGCCAAAAATGAGCTTCGTCACTGAAGATGAAATTGCGATGAAATTCATCATCTTGGCGCATCTTCTCCAGAACCCAATCGGAGAAAGTACGTCGCTTCAAATGGTCCATCGGCTTCAATTCTTGAGTCAGTTTGATCTTGTATGGGTGTAAACCAAGATCCTTACGCAAAATACGCCATAATGTGGTCTGAGCGATGCCCAATTCTTGAGAACGCCGTGGAATTGACTGATTTGGATCGTTTGCTACGGACGCCAGAACGGCAGCGATATTTTCGACACTTCGACCAACCCGTTGGCTCACTGACACGGCAACATCACAAAACGAATATTTAGACTCAAATTTTTGCACTAAATTTGCTATTGCCTATCTACTAGGGCGAGAATTACATCCGAAAATTGGAGTTAACGCTCTTAAAGTTGCAGTCACCGACTCCGAATTTCGGTAGAAAATTTTTATAACACGCAGACGTTGCTCGTTCGTGTACTTTACCATGATGAAAATGTTGAGTTTACTGTAAATTGTAATAAATTGACAGTGAGAGTTATGATTAGTGAAAGAGTGCGTTCACAAATTAAATTCAAAGTTGTCAAGTCCCTATTGGAAACCCTTTATAAACTCTCGCGCTCTCATCATTCTCTCATCATCGGGCAGGTATTCGTATTAGTTGTGTATTTAAAATGTGGGATGGCAAACGAAATATTTGGAAAGAAAAAGAAATAAGAACAATGTACTAGTGTCAGTGTGAAGTGTCAGTTCAATCAGCTGTTTGTTAAACTCTCTCAATTTTCTCTCGCTCATTTTGGATTTGGTTTTGGATAATTTCATAAAAAACGCCAGCATTTATAAGGGTATTGAACCAATGCGGATTGCTTCAACGCACATTAAGCTGTCGTATAAACTGGATATGTTACGTGCATGATCTGTCAAAAATTTGTGTGCCCCGGTCAAAGCGGAATTTTGGCGGAGGTAATGGTGGGGAGATTTTTCTTAGAATTTAAAGTTTCCAATGAATTCCCGAATGTACACGGAAATACTGGATGATGTTCTTGTATCTTCTCTTGATGAACAGCACCAACATCAGTTTATTTTCCAGCAATATAATGCTGCAGTCCATGTTTCAAAAGAGTCGAAGCAGTGGTTTCGTCAGAAAAACATCACCTTGTTGGAGTGGCCGGCTTGTAGCCCCGACAGTAATCCCATCGAAAACCTTTGGGCTCTCCTTGCTTCCAAGGTTTATGCAAATGGAACGCAATTTGGTTGTTTCAAAACTCCGGCAGTGCATTCAAGCATGTTGGCGAAAAATTAATCCAGATGTCCTTAAAAACCTCATAAATTCAATGACAGACAGAATATTTGATGTGATAAGAAACAAGAGCAATCATACAAATTACTAAATTTAGTTTTAGAGATTTCAAATAACGATTTATGCGTTATTTCATAAAGCGCGTTTAAACGAATATTTCACTCTTTTCGTTTTTATTTGATTTTTGCGTTTGATAACGCGTTTAAATGAATGTATACCACTGTATGTATTTATATTGCTTGCAACGTCCACGGTATCTACATATATTGATAGCGTATGCAAGAATTCAAAGCAAACGTTTACCTTAGTGTCGGGATGCCCCAAAAATCTCACGATTCTAAATTCCCCGAATCGAAATCTCTAAATAGAACGGAAAACTGTATAAAGTCTGTAAACTTTATAAGGTTTCAGTTTCAAGCGAAACTGGTCAATCAATTCTGGATATGGATTGGTGTGGTGATCAAAGGTCCTGGAAGGCCATATTTTTGCGCACAGACATTTTCATCGGGACAAGAGCTGCTGAAGAAAATTATTAAAAAATTCATATTCAAAAAATTTTGTGGACTATAGTCAATGAGGAACGTAAGCGTTTCGAACTTTTTATCAAAATATTTCAAATTATAACCATTCTTGCTCATTCTAGGTGACTCACAGATTTCAAAGTACTTGGATAGCGGGTCATATGTCTTCGGAATAAGAAACTTAAGAAAACACAAATTATATTCATAATTAATGTCTTCAATCAACTTTTACATCCGAAATGAATTTAGAAAACTTTAGAAGAACAAATTTTTTTTTCCACAGAGAATAATGATAAGTATTCAGTCAGAAATCACCAAGGATCCAGACAATGCTGGAGTGAGAGACCATCACCTCCCCTTCATAATTAAATCTCTTATATGAAGGAGAGCTGCACAAAGAACCGCATAAGACTATATGCATTTCCAAGGAAATCCTTTCCTTCCAAACACAGCTAAGTTCCACAATGAAAATGAAAACCATAGAACTGAGTAATTGCTCTATCTTTGGTTAAAGTAAGTAGGAGTATCTGTTGTAAAGAGCTTTACAATTTTATGCCCGTATACCAGAGCGCTTGTGAATAACTTTACTCGGAGTCACTTCCAAGTTGAATTGAAAATAAATTTGATGAAGAAATCATTTTCTTTGCTCGGTGTTCCGTAAATATTGTACGACTTTTATTTTTAACTTTCGGAAATAAGACAGTTGGCGGAGATTAGGGTCCATACCTAATAATCATTAGGCTGGACCAAACTTAGAAGGCAAATTATGTTATTTTGCTTATTAATGTGGGGCAAAGTGTGTTTTTTTTTGTTGCGGACTCAATTGTGGTATACTCGTAGTGTTTGAAATGAGGATAAAGAAAATGCTCCACTTGAACTGAAACTGAACCAATGAGTAGATTACAATGTATGTAACATACTGGTATGTATAATGTTCGTTTTATCGTCTGGAATGTCCTTTAAAAATATTTTTCTATACAATATTTCCCCATAAGGTGCTGCTGAGTATACGTCTTAGTATAAGAATGAGGCTATTCTCCTGATTTTAGAGGCTTTGAACATAAGTCGAATTATTTCTGATGTATAAAAAGGAAACTAACTAACCTCTCTGCAAATCAAACGATCTACATATGTTTACTTATGATGGCAACTGAAGCGGTCGACAATAAAACACTGTGGTAGAATTTTATGGACGCTCTTTACGACTCTAACGAGCAGGTCATTAAAGACAATTAATTCCCTCTAGCATGATCTGGCATACCTGCAACTGAGGCAGATTACATTTCGCAATTTTTTGTCGGGGTTAAGAACAGTGGTGCGAACAATTGAAGGAAGGCAGGAAAACGCTTTGGAACACTATCAATATCAATTCATCACGATTATCGTGACGCAGTGCATCAAGAATTCATTCCGATTGGTCAAACAGTTAATAAGGACTATGACTTGGGTGTTATGTGCTGTTTTAGAAATTTTATTATATATGAACTTCTGCACCAGAGCACACATGACCTGTTGATCAACAACTCAGTGAATAGTGTCAGTGAACTCTTCCTGTTCTGGAAGCTTTAATTGCCATTTCGAGGAAATCGTTTTCAGTCCATAGATCATGCATCTCCTGAAGAGCATGTCACATGATGCCAAAAAGAAAGGCAGAATGGCTAATACAAACAGCACTTTTTAGAAATAAGAACAACAAAAAGTTTTTTGACAAAAACGATTTATTTAATTCAAAATAGTCCTCTTCCGACTCAATACAGCGATTTGCACGGTCTATAAATATGTCGAATGAGTGTTTTAGATCGTCGTCCGAAATTCCTTAAGGATGTCGGATGCTTCTACGTTCACAAAATGCTTTCCTTTCATCGGCAAATGCATTCCGAAAAGGTTTGGCACTCGTACGGTGCCAAAACAGGCTAATACGGAGAGTTATTGACAGTTAAAATGCTATTTTTAGCAAAAAAAATCGGTCACAAGTGTCAATCAAAGAGATAGGGCATTCCTTATGTGCGATAATCTAGCCGAATACGACGAATACGATGCACCAGACGCTTCAAAACACGAAGAAGAAACTACGTAGACGTTTCCCCTCTTTCACTGAGCCACCAAAATTCATGGTGCTGCTGAGCAACATCTCTCAAATCACGATTTCCTACCGCCCTACTAAGGGGGAGACGCTCCGCACTGCCGTATGCGACGTCTCTTTCGTAGTTGAGTAGCCTGTCTGCAGCTGCTCGAGCAATGTGGTAGGTTAGTGGCACCGCTAATTTGTCCTGGATCAGCCCTTAAAGCTTAGACTAGATATACATATATATTTAGGGTAATAATCCCCAGAGATAAGGTTCTTCGTCGAGGCCATTGCTTTAGCAATGTGCCTTCGAGTCAACTTAACGACGGAATTGTCAAGAAATTGTAAAAGACCTCGTTAGGTTAATATTTTATGTACTCCGATTCTGCTATTCTGTACAAGCGAATATAAGTGTTCTAAAACAGGCCCTCTCAAACATCCTAACTTTTTCCATAAAATTGCTCTCACGAGTACCGCGCTAACCACCGACGAGTGCACACACGTTCACATACTGCACTCACAAGTTTACACTCGCTGTTCGTGAGTGTTTAAAAAAAAGAAAAAGAAGAAGAAAAAAAAACAGTGCGGGTATCCCAACTCTCCTGCCCCCGGTCATAGCATAGTACTGTTGCTTGCACTTGGGCACAGCTGTCGCTGTATTTGGATTTCAGGTTGCGAGTGTGAATTTTGTTGGTACACTGTTCCATTTGGTTGTAAGGGCACACCACCTACAACAATTTGATTCTGTAAACCAACGTGTCAGAATTTTCACTTCATAGGTTTGCTTAACATCGTCGGTGTTTGTGTTTTTTGTGTTTATTATTGCTTATAACTCGGGAATTCAGGGTTGACGTAGCCAATATACGCGGGCTAAAAAGTTATCACTTTTGTGCGTTCGTGATTTGTTGGCAAATACAGGCGAGCTGTTTTGGAACTTAGTGAAACACACGCTCACACCTCTCAGATGATTCTGTTCTGAAGCTGCCTTGCGAATTAGTCCCACTATTCTCTCACCGCTGTCTCGCCATTTACGCATGTAGTGATGTAGCTTACCAAACTCCAACATAATGTAATTCCTGTTCTAATCCGAAATTCAATTTAATGTGGTTAAAATTCCATCTCCGTAAGCAAATTATCCACTATTGCTTTATTTACAGAAGCCCCAAATTAAATAGCAATTCGATCAATTCCATTCAAAGAATTGTATGCGGGCGATTTGAATATACGCAATTCTGGGTGGACGTTGATACCGCAACACCCTGGACTTGTTTTTAACTTCTCACCCTGATAAGTACACCGTTGATGTGCTCTCTAATTTCTAAGCTAATTTCTCGTATGCTGACTACACAGTTAGAGAAAAGATTCCTAAAAGAACCGTATGACAATATGAGAAAGCCAATTGGAGCGTACTTAAAAGTGTATCAAACCAAAAGAAAAGGCGTGGTACCACTCGAGCTGCAAAGAGGCTTTCACTGTTAGAGAAATGTTCTTTCGTTCCTACAAGACCATCTCGAAAAAAGTTCAAACGAGCCAGGAAAGACTGCAACGCCTTTCTTAAGCGTGTGAAAATCCAATACAATCAAAAACTGGGGCAATAAATACTAACGAGTGACCAGATAGCAATGGTAATTTTTCCAATTGTTATGTTTCAGCAGCTGTCAAAATTACCAATGACATCGAGCTGTCAAAATATTCAGTAAGGTTTGCCATTTAATCGTGCATGGTTTTGCTCTGGTTGAAGGTGCGGAGATTATTAAAAATATCGAAATTCCGGCTCAGTTGTAAATACTCAGCGTAAATTTCGTCGTGAAGTCGGTCGTCATCATAGCTTCAGTGTGCAGGCAATTCGTTGCACCGGTGAAAAGATTGAGCGTTAGTCCACTCTTTTGGATCTTAAGCCACCAACCAGAGGGACATTGGTGCGAAATGGAGAAAACATAGCCGTAGTAGGGCCCATATATCGAAGAAGATCCAGAATTGTCGATTCGGCGCCGATCAACTGAATTGGGCATCGTCAGAGAGTCAACCCAGCTTTGTTTGGGCGCACATCCATTTAAAATTGTGCTGACGCAGAATTGGAGCTAGACTTAGACAATGCCGTTAGTTCGCTAAGTGGGCGCTGGAAAAGTTAGCCGGAGATCCGGATTTTGGCCAAAAAATTATCTTCTCGGACAAGGCCCATTTTTGGCTCAGCGGCTATGTCAACAAGCAAAATTGCCGTTATTGGAGCGAACACAAGCCACAAGTGTTCGGCCAGGCATCAATGCATCCACAAAGATTGACTGTTTGGTGCGGTTTATGGCATGGCGGCATCATCGGACATAATTTTTTTCGAAATGGGGAAGTTGAAACCGTTACCGTCAATGGTATCAGGTATATAGCGACGTTAACCGGCTTTCTGTGGTTAGAGCTCGACAACATCGATATATCCGAGCTGTGGTTCCAACAAGACGGCGCTACATGCTATAAAAGCGACGCAACGCTGGAAGTTGTGGAGGATAAATTTAGCGACTATGTCATCTCACGGCGAGCGTTCATCGATTGGCCGCCGCGATCATGCCATTTGACACCAATCGATTACTTTCTCTGTGGCTTCGTCCAAGTCCTTAGCCCACGCTAACAAGCCAACCACCTTGAACGAGTTCGTGGCCAACATTCGACACGCTATTGCCGCAAAAACGCCGCACATATCGGACCGAGTCATCAAAAATTGGAATGATGTGCTATTCCACACATAATGGCATGAACGTAGCTTCAAAATAAAGCCAGAATCAATTTGAATGTCTCACACCGTTGTTGTTTTATTTAATTTTTTTCCCTATCGTTCTTATGTGGCCACCCTTTACAATGTCCCAGTGGGAGTAAAAATTGTTGGTCGATCGTCAAAAACATTAGAAATTTTGTCTCATCTTCTATCTCAACGCTCCTTTACAATGACATTCCAACTGTCAGCTCTTTAGACAAGGCCAATCTGCTTGCTGCACACTTTGCGGGCAGCTCAACACTTCCAGATTGTGCTTTACGTCCGCCTACACTTGAGTGTAGAGTCGTTATGTGTTACATGATATTCGTTTAATTTGCAATAAGAGCTTAAACGTATTACCACTAAAACACTTATACTTTTTTAAGGTAGTAAAAGTATTCGACGCAAGATCTGGCTATCAATTGTGTAGATACTCTAACTACTCTCTAGAACATTAATCTTGTTGTAGTACCTCCTCACAACTTGCAAATCTTTTTTTTAATTTCTTTACGTCCGTTGGCCCTAGAATATTCAAAATGCTGCCACATAACATAAGAATAATTAGAAATAAATCCATTTTTCTAAAAAGAATAAAGTTATGGCTATTTAATTTAAATTATAAAGTTGTCGATGTTTTGCTGTATGTCATTATCTAGTTACTTCTTGCCTTTTGCGTTGTAAGAAAAACAATTCTGATTTTCTGAAATATTGTAGTTTACCATCTTAATGAATAGACCCCATTGTATTTGTAATAATTTCTCTTCAGTTTATACTATTCTATGTGAATCTTATTATACAAATGTAAATGAATAAATAATAAATGAATGAATGAAAATAAAGCATGAGCTTGTTAAAATGGAACAAGATAGCGTTATTGCTGACCCAAGGAAATGGATCAGCTCAATCGTTTTGGTTGAGAAGTCAGATGGTTCGTTAAGAATTTTAATTGTTATTTGTTTAATAAATAAAAAAAATCAAGCCATAACTGGCTTCGAATGCGTTAAGGGTTACGAGAACATATTTATCAAATCCAGGTAAAGAAAAGGAACAAATACTTAAAAACTAATAAATATAGTAAAGAATATTATTTAATTAAACATAAGATTCTGAACCCAACTTTAGGGGCGGAAGGTCCCGAAATGATTTTTTTTAATTTTTTTTTTAAAGTTTTCTACCTATTCTACAACATCCCAAGAATGTCTGCTTAAAATTTCAAAGCAACATCTTTATTTGTTTGGAAATGGGAGCATATTTTCAGCCACAGGTGCACACTCGATTTAAGAGCGCACAGCAGGCGGTTCCGACCGCATGAACAGGGGACGCATTGAACATTTCATTACGGTTTGAAGTGGCGTTTATATGAGCGTATTGAAGCAATGCGCTTTAAGCTGTCATATAAACTAGGTATACCACATTGATCAAAAATTTATTCAGAAAATTAAAAATACAAGTTTATTCATTTAAATCTATATTGTCCCCTTCAAAGTAATCCCCATCGACTGCAACACACTTATGCCAGCGCTTGTTCCAATCCTCGAAATATTTTTTATATTCGGTTTTCGGTATGTCCAACAGTGCTTCCTGCGATTTGTCCCCATTACTTCCTCTCGGCTACTGAAACGCGCTCCCCGTAGTGGTTTTTTAACTCGATTGAACAGAAAGAAGTCACAGGGAGCCAAATCAAGTGAATTCGGTGGCTGTAGAATGGTATTTATTGCATTTTTCGTCAAAAAATTACGAATAATGATGGCACTGTGCGACGGTGCGGTCATGGTGCAAAATCCACGAGTTTTCTGTCCACAATTCTGGTCTCTTTCGGCGAATTGCTTCACGCAAACGTCTCATAACGCCCAAATTATACTCTTTGTTTCCTGTCTGGCCTTCTGGCAAAAATTCATGATGCACTACACCGTTGTAATCCATGAAAACCGTGAGCATTGCCTTCTTTTTTGACTGAAAACGACGTGTTTTTTTTTTTTGGTCTCGACTCATTTGGTGAACGCCATTCACTTGCCTGATGTCTGGATTGCGTGTCGTACTCATAAACCCACGTCTCGTCTCCAGTAATGATCCTTTTGATCAATGTGGGATCGGATTCGGCCTCGCAAATCATCTTTTTTGCGACGTCAACACGGTCTCTTTTTTGCATGAAATTGAGGTCTTTTGGTACCAACTTTGTTACTACGTGACGTAAACCCAAATCATTAAACAAAATATCTTGGATGCATCCATAGGCAATGTTCAAGTCCTCCGCTATCTCTCTGAAGGTTAATTTTGCGGTTATTGACCAACATTTCTTTTACTCCATCAATGTTTTCGTCGGTTTTCGATGTCGATGGTTTGCCACTGCGTTCATCATCTTCGATTGACTCACGACCACTTTTGAACCGCAAATTTGTTGCAAAATTTCTAAAATTGTAAAAAATCGCCAACACGCCCAGAGATAGATGTAATTTTGGCTACGTAACTTTTGCAAATGGCAATCTATGGCGCTAAGATTTAGAGGGAATCTCAACAGATTTACCAACTTAATAAAAAAAAAAACAGAACTCGAATCGGGGCAATGGGAGCGCTACACGGGGTTATTCCGGGACCTTTTTGGTCAAGGTGATATGTCTACAAAGAAACACAAAGTAAGCGATGAAAATTGTTGGCTCTGAGCTCTTCCAACGTCGTCGGCGTGTTGGCATAAACCAATGACTTAACGTGCCCCCACGGAAAATAGTCAAGCGGCGTTAAGTGACACGAACGAGGCGGCCAATTGACTGGCCCATGTTTTGAGATAACACCCTCACCATACTTACTCTTCAATAAATCGATTGTAGCGTGTGCTGTGTGGCTTGTGGCACCATCCTGTTCAAACCACATGTCGTCCAAGTCCATATCTTCCAATTCGGGGCAAAAATAATCGGTGATCATGGCGCGATAACGCTGACCATTCACAGTAACGCGACGCTCGTTATCGTCGACGAAAAAATATGGCCCAATAACGCCGCCGGCATGCAAACCGCACCAAAAAGTTATTTTTTGTGGATGTAGTGGTGATTCATGAATCACATGTGGATTTTCACCCGACCAATAACGCATATTTTGCTTATTGACGAACCCATCGTCACTGAAGATGATTTTGCGATGAAATTCATCATCTTGGCGCATCTTCTCCAGAACCCAATCGGGGAACGTACGTCGCTTCAAATGGTCCAACGGCTTCAATTCTTGAGTCAGCTTGATCTTGTATGGGTGTAAACCAAGATCCTTACGCAAAATACGCCATAATGTGGTCTGAGCGATGCCCAATTCTTGAGAACGCAATGGAATTGACTGACTTGGATCGTTTGCTACGGACGACTGAACGGCAGCGATATTTTCGACACTTCGACCAACCCGTTGTCTCACTGACACGGCAACATCACACAACGAATATGTGGACTCAAATTTTTGCACTAAACTTGTTATTGCCTGTCTACTAGGGCGAGAATTACGACCGAAAATTGGAGTTAACGCTCTTAAAGTTGCAGTCACCGACTCCGAATTTCGGTAAAATTTTTTTATAATTTGCAGACGTTACTCGTTCGTGTACTTTACCATGATGAAAATGTTGAGTTCACAAATTAAATTCAAAATTGTCAAGTCCCTATTGGAAAACCCTTTATAATAGCAATAGCAGTTGAAATATCTCTTAAAATTAAACTCACTGTGATCTCATTATACATACATATTCGCGAACAACCCTTCTCGTGTAATGACCTTGATGACATCTTAATTAACATTAATACGCCTGTTATTCTAATATTTTAACAAGCGACTTCAATTCATGGAGTCCCTCCTAGGGGTCGCACTCCTACAAGAAACGAGGTAGAACAGTTGATCGCTTCATTTTAAACTCTAAACTCGCAATTTTAAATACTGGTCTACCTACATTCTTCTCTACTCATAAATCATACACCCATATCGACTTAACATTAACATCTCCCTCCCTTATTCCACACTCTACATGGTCAGTTTCCGATTACCCCATAACAACCGCTTTATCACTTGGTTCGAACAATACCTCCATAAAACACAAAAAAAAAATTCATACTGGATAAAGCAGATTGGGAACTCTTTAATTCCAAAGTGGCCATAGAAATCTCCAAAAGACAACACACTTCCAATATTAACAAGGAAGCGGCTATCATTCAAAAGTCTATTCGATTCGCAGCTAACGAAGGAATCCCCCAAACAAAATGTCCCTTGGTAGTCCAAAGAATTGAGTGTTCTCCGCTGCGATAAAGAAAAAGTAAAAAATACCCAACTGATCCCAATTTGATACTTTATCGTAGAGCCAATGCCAAATTCAAGAGGGCAGCTAAAGCCCATAAAATCGAATGTTTTGAAAAGTTTACTGCTGGAATTAACCCAAACTCCTCACCAAAGAAAATTTGGTCTGATATAAAAAAACTCTCACTGGCAATTACACTCCCCACTCTATAAAAACGATTGTAACCGATTCTAACACCATTACTTGTCCTTTACAAATCACCGAATTTTTCGCAAAGTCTTGGGAGATTTGAAGTAACGATTCTAATTTCCACCCCAACTTTATTCGGGAGAAAAACTTACTTCTTCAACGACAGCCTCCACCATACAACATCGGCACCGTTTCAAGGCAAATGGAATCACCTATGAAGACGATAGAATTTGAATCCTGTCTTCATACCCTCAAAGGTTTAACCCCTGGATTTGATCGAATTTCATATGTACCTGTAAAAAATGCCCTTCCAGCTTTAAAGGCAAGGTTATTAGCCCTGCATAATCAAATTTTTGACGAAGGTAACATTCCGCAAGCATAGAAGTTGGCAAATATTATTCCCTTGCCAAGACCTAATAAAGACCAGACCTCAGTTTTAGGGTACCGTCCAATATCTCTCCTTTCCTGCACTGCGAAAATATTAGAAAAAATTATCTCTAAACGTCTTTTTTGGTTTATTGAAAATAAACAACTTTTACATAGAAATCAAGTGGCCTTCAGAAAAGGCAGAAGTACTACTGATGCACTGCTGTATCCAGATGACTTCATCTCCTCAACCATTTATACAAGGAGTCACGTTTCAATCCTCAGCATTGATTTCGAAAGAGCATTTGATATCAGAACAAGCTTAAGAGCCTTTCGGACAACTCCCATAATAAATCTACTCACGGAAGCAGGTCTACCCCAAATTACGGAACGTATTAAGCTCCTTTCCTCCCAGATCATGCAAAATATCAATTCCCCGTTGTCATCTCCCATTCATGACGTCGAGAAATCATTGCTATCTCGAAAAAAGACGCAAAAATATCCTTCAACGTTAGCCCAAACACTATCCTCCGCTAAAACTCTAGATATCCCAATAGCAATCCAACACAAAAAAAAAAATCAATCCCCCCCTCCCATGGTTTCTTCCGGATGAAGTTATAATCTCTGCCTTAACACACTTTCCAAAGGCTATCACTAACAACGACATGTACGTAGCTACTTTTTCGGAATTAGCCCTTAAATAAAGGGTTTTCCAATAGGGACTTGACAACTTTGAATTTAATTTGTGAACGCACTCTTTCACTAATCATCAAACTGTCACTGTCAATTTATTCAGTAAACTCAACATTTTCATCATGGTACGAGTAAAGTACACAAACGAGCAACGTCTGCAAATTATAAAAATTTTCTACCGAAATTCGGAGTCGGTGACTGCAACTTTAAGAGCGTTAACTCCAATTTTCGGTCGTAATTCTCGCCCTAGTCGACAGGCAATAACAAGTTTAGTGCAAAAATTTGAGTCTACATATTAGTTTTGTGATGTTGCCGTGTCAGTGAGACAACGGGATGGTCGAAGTGTCGAAAATATCGCTGCCGTTCAAGCGTCCGTAGCAAACGATCCAATTCAGTCAATTCCACGGCGTTCTCAAGAATTGGGCATCGCTCAGAGGATCTTGGATTACATTCATACAAGATCAAGCTGACTCAAGAATTGAAGCCGATGGACCATTTGAAGCGACGTACGTTCTCCGATTGGGTTCTGGAGAAGATGCGCCAAGATGATGAATTTCATCGTAAAATCATCTTCAGTGACGATGGGTTCGTCAATGGGTTCGTCAATAAGCAAAATATGCGTTATTGGTCGGGTGAAAATCCCCATGTGCTTCATGAATCACCACTTCATCCACAAAAAAGAACTGTTTGGTACGATTTACATGCCGGCAGCATTATTGGGGCATATTTTTTCGTCGACGATAACGATCGTCGCGTTACTGTGAATGGTCAGCGTTATCGCGCCATGATCACCGATTATTTTTAGCCCGAATTGGAAGATTTGAACTTGGACGACATGTGGTTTGAACAGGATGGTGCCACAAGCCACACAGCACACGCCTTATTGGAAAACCCTATATAAACATCGCGGATGGAATTTCCTATTTACGGATGGATCAAAGACAACTGAAGGGAAATAATTTTCGGTTGTCAACGGAAACGGTTTAACCATCTCAAAAGGACTCTTGCCTTCTTTTTCTTCCATCTTCACAGTCGAAGCCTTCGCCATCCTTAAAGCCATTGAAGCAACTTGCAACAAAAAAACTATTGTTTGTACAAATGGCCTGTCCTCAATCGCTGCTATTAAAAACATTAACAACTCCGCAAGCATCATCGAATTTATTCGGGATAAACTTATTGCGAAACACGGCCACCTTAAACTTGCTTGGATCCCGGGCCACGCTGGCATCAAAGGCAACGAGGAAGCAGATGCGGCAGCAAGATCAGCTATAACGGAACCCCTAATTTATACTTACAACAGAAAAGACATAAAAAAAACACATTCTATCAGACTGGAAATTTAGGAGAAAGGTGAACTGGTCTGTCTACCAACATTTGTACAAAGAATTTAATCCCACTGCTGAAAAAGCCATCTTTCCAACTAACGCATCTATAATAATGTTAAAAACTTTCATTTGACTTAGAATGGGGCACACTAACATTACTTCAAAACATATAATTACAAAAGAACCACCACCTCTCTGCCACCTTTGCGAAGAAAAACCACAGTTGACCGTAAAACATCTTTTAGACTTCAAACAAGTGAAAACAATTTGTCATTTGAAATTTAACCAAAGTCTTAGGGAACTCTTAAGCACTATAAGCGACAAAAAAATATCAAAAATGTATATTATCTGATATCAGCCATTAAGTTAAATAATATCTGATCATCTAGCCGTAGGCCATAGCAGCTAGCGCCACTACCATATATATTAATATGCTTATAACATAACATAATATAAATGAAACTGTACCTTTTGATTGATGCGTCTATGAGGAGTCTGCGCCGATGGATCTGAAAATGCTCGTATGGTGTAGAATTCTCCTGTACTTGATTGAAGTTTGACTAAAGCAGTTGTTAAAAGCACAGATTGTGGTCTTGGTGTGTTCTTTTTAAGATAATAATGATGGTGCGGGAACTTCTGTTACTACTCTTGATGTGGATTGATCAATTTAATGGATGGAAGTGTGATGACGTTCATTGTCGAATTGACAACTCTTCTTAGAAAAACACTTTCCTAATTGACGACATCCAAGACAATTAAAACACAATTTTAATTGCTTAATTGTTTTAAGGCGCTGCTCGAGATTTTTTGATTTGTAAATAGGGCAAAAAGATATGTTATACTTGTATAACGATCACCCTTGCAGTTAGAACATGTTTGGTTCGTAGATTTCGTCGTTACATGATGACTTTTAGCCTTACTTCCTATGGATTTAGTAGATAATATTATAGATGACTTAGTTGGCAAATTTCGGATAGGCGAAGAGCGCTCGTAAGCTTGAAGTGAGCGTATACGAATGATGAGAAACTTCTTGAACGCTCTCTGTGGAAGAACCTAGTGTTTTTTCCAATTCTTTAATTGAAGTTGCATCAAGCTTTCGCGAAACAATATAAACAAGAATATCATTCCATCTGTCCACATCCCGACCGAGCCCCTCCAGAGATCTAAGAGCTTGGTTGGTTTCATTGGAGAGAGTTTCTAGTTGTGGGGATGACTCGCAAGTAACGGGCTTTGCAGAAAATAATGAAGTTAGGGCTGCGTCTACCAAAGCACGTTTATTATCGAAGTATGATACCAATTCCACGTAAGCGATTTTATAATTTGCTTCTGTTAATAGCTGATATGCTTTGTCGGTTAAGCATCACTTTAGATATTGTAAATTTTCGACGCACGTAAGGGAGGGATGATTACGAATCACAGCGGTGAATGAGTCTTTGAACGGCATCCATTGAGAGTATTCTCCGTTGAGTGCTGGCAGGCCCATATCAGGCAAACGTACCAAATGCGGTGTGAGCGAGCTATCAGTCTTATCATCCGGAATATTTTTGATTGGCGACGCATAGGATTTTGATTTTGAAAAGTTTTTGTCGCATTCGTCTGTTCCAAATACCTTAAAATCGGTATTATCCCAGAAGTGTTAGAACCTTTTTTATTGTTTCCCACCTGTAGCATGGCATCGTCTCAAAAATATTTTGCTGGCCGACAGATTTGTTGCAATGCCAACGAAATGCTCCATTTCGGTTGTTGCTAAGTTTGCTTAACCACGGCTTAGATATGTTGTCTTGAAGAGCTTTTTAATTTATGTGATCGATGACCAACTGAATACAGTAGCACCCGTGAATTCAAAATTCTTTTCGCCGTACGAGTCCAGATTCGGTGCTACTTTCAGCGCAGTAACATCAGAATCTGGTACTGCATCATCATCACTTTTAGCTCCATCCCCAGGAGTAGAGTTGACATTAGAGATTCGTTCATAAATGCGTAAAGCATCCATCCCTGAGAAAACAATTTTCTCAGCACTTAAAATGTCCCATCTTGGTTTTAATGAATTAATTAGGGATGCAAAGTGATCCTTTTGATTTGCAATTATGCAAATAGCGTCTCCAAATTCTGTGAAAGATGTTCATAGATTTTGAGGCATGTTGACTTATTTCGGATCATTCGGGTCATACCTAATTTATCCAATGAAACGGAGCCTTTGAGACAATTGCTCAAGAAAAATGTCACATTCCAATGGAATACGAATAATTCGTTATTCGACTCAAATCTCTCGTTACAGAGCCAAAAGTTTTCGCTTATTTCGATCCGTCGAAGTCGGTTGTAATCACTTTGGATGCCTCGCAATTCGCAGTAGGTGGATGTTTGCTACAAGATATCCATCCTCCTGTAGCTTTTGCCTCAAAAATTCTTACATAATGTCAAAAAAATTATGCGCAAATCGAGAAGGAACTCTATGTGATTCTGTTTAGCTGCGAAAAATATCACCAGTTCATTTATGTTCAGAAGACGGTAGTTGAAACTCCCATGTTCAAAAAAACATTAGCCCAAGTCTCTACAAGGTTGCAAAGAATGTTGCTTCGTCTTCATGCATATGGCTTAAAAGTCACTTAGAAGCTTGGAGAAATGTTGTTAGCCGCAGATATGTTATCGATTAATTAATTTAATTTAATTTGAGGCTTAATACAAGCTCAATCTAATTTAAAAACTAGGTGGAGGAGATCAAGTTTGAGACGAGAAATGCTCAGGTTAAAATTAAAATGGGGAAGGTTTGAGTTGACATTACGGAGAATGCGGTAAATTAGTTTGTTGGAACTATAAGAGGTGTGATATAGAAGAGACGAGGACAGCGTAAATTACGAGGGTTAGTGTAGAAGGAAGAAATAAAATTGTAAAGGGAGACGCAATCCATAGAACCAGAAAGAAGTCGATGAATGAAGAGAATGTCAGCTACGTCTCTGCGTTTTTTGAGGGTATTCAGGTTAAGAAATTTGAGGCGATCACGATAGGGAGGTATGGTAAAAGGGTCATCTCAGTGTAGTCCTCGAAGGGCAAATCGAAGGAAACGACGTTGAATGTTCGATTCGGTATATATGAACTCTCTGGAAAGGGGACCACACTTGGATGGTATATTCGAGAAGGGGCCGGAAAAGGGTAATGTAAAGTGACCTTGTCACATAAGGGTTGCAAAATTCTTTTGACCATCGTTTAATAAAACCAAGTGATGAGTTCTCTTTAAGAATTATCTCATCAATATGCGAATGGAAGTTTAACTCTCTATCATAATATAATATTCCAGTGTGGCGAAGGGATTGAACCTGGTTTACAGGTTGGCCATGCAGAAAATAAAGTCGAACAGGAGATTGATTGGACTTACGAGACAAAGTCATCGATTGACATTTGGAGATATTAAGCTCTAAGCAATTTCTTAGAGACACCAATTGGAAAACCTATCGAGGTCTTCTTGAAGGCGAATAGCGTCTTGGTGTGAAGAAATAGTTTTGGAGAACTTAGTGTCGTCGGCGTAAATGGATAGGTGGCAATGTTTAATAATCCTCTCAAGATCGTTTATAGTTAAAATGAGAAAGAGGGGACCTAGATGGCTGCCTTGTGGGACACCAGAAGTAGCTAAAAACGGACATGAGAAGGCTATGTACTTAGTTTCGTTTGAAAAGTGGATGCACTTAAGCAATACATACACTCCACGAAATAAGGATAAGGACAAAACAAAATAACTTTAACTTTAACATTTATTCTTAGAAATTTAAGAAATACATTTAATTTTTAGTAACTGCATAACAAAACAACTCGAATATAAATTAGTTATGAAAATTAACTTTTATTTTATATTTTTAATTATTTTTTTAAATTCTATACGAACGAAATAATGATAAGGACAATGTCTTTTTACTTTAGCATTTGTATTTGAAATATTTTTGATTCGAAATCAAATCAAATCTTAGTACTTAGTGTTTGACCCTTTGTTTCTAATTTGTACATTTCGGAGACGTCGTGGCATCGAATTAATCAGTGATTGTATCTGATCTATGTCGATTTTTTCCCATTCTTCCTTGATGGCCCTTTTGAGATTTTTCAAATCATCAAACTGACACCCATTTTTAAAAACATTGCGCGACAAAACCGCCCATACGTTCTCAATGGGGTTTAAGTCAGGGCTGCTAGCGGGCCATTCCAATAGAGAAATATTTCGCGTTTTTAGAAACTCCTTTGTAAACTTGGATGCATGAATAGCTGCGTTGTCCTGTTGAAATATAAACTCGCTACCGAATAATTGATCCCCAAGGACAACTAAAACATCATCTAAGAGTTCAGTGTATTTTTGGCTATTAATTTTAGTTGATATAAAACATATAGATAACTTTCCAGAGCAGCTTATAGCCCCCAAACCATTCGGCCCTTTTATCATGCCAATATTTTTGGCAACCATCTGACCCATCTAAATTAAATATTTTTTCGTCAGAAAATACCACTTTACACCACTCTTTGTCCCAAAATTTAAATTTGTCAGCAAAAGTCAACCTGTTCGCTTTGTGTCGTGCTGTAAGCGTCGGTTTCGGCGTGCCTTTAACATATTCAATGGTATTATCTGACTTTAAAATTTGTTGCACCCGCCTTGGTGACACATTTAGCTTCAGAATGCTTACAATTTCAGAAGGACTGATGGTTTTATTTACAGCAAGACGTCTTATTTCTCGAATATCTCTTAGTGTTAATGTTGGTTTTCTTCCTGTACTTCGCTTAACTCCATAATTTTCGCCAAGATTTATATAATTTGCTATAACAGTTTTACTTCTTTTTAGAATAGCTCCGATTTGCCTTGTTGTTTTCCCCTGTTCTCTGTAAACAGCCACACGTCCTTGCTCCTCTTCGGTCAATGGCTTTCCATGAGGCATTGTAATTGATATTTGCGAAAATCTAAAGCATTCCAATTTTTTCTAACAAATAATTAAATATTTAAGACTAATAAACCCTTTTTCTGTCGAAACTCAGCTTAAACTTTAATTTTTTTTTAATTATTCTTTCACTTAAGCACAACTGGCCTTATCAATATTTCGTACCACAATGAAGATCACTCATCAGTGTAAAACAGGTGTGTTAGCAAAAACAAAAAAAAAAAGGTTATCGCTATGATGCAATAAGACGAAGCGATAATGCTGCTGCGTTCAATGAATTAGATCTCATCAAAATCTAAGGGAAAAAACAAAGATTTCTTTGTCCTTATCATTATTTCGTGGAGTGTATATGTATAAGTCATCATCAGTCAGCTTCCTAAATCGTAATTAGAAAAATCACAGTTTTGAGAGAACCGCTTTTTCAGTACACAAATCTTCGATTACGTCTAGGACTCAGTGCCAGGTTACTACTGAAGTGCCACCAAACTTTTTTAGCATCCGGACATCGTGTGCGGGTAAAGCCATCGCTGGTGTTGTTTTTGTCAATGAGTTTCACTGCTTCGTCCTAATTCCGTCCACAGGAACTGCAGGCTTTATTAGTTTTAGGACTGATCATCATACGAAACTTTCTTTCTTCTGGTCCTGTGCACGACTGAAGAAAGAGATGCAGTCAGCAATTTCATTAATCTGTTTCCACTTTATGTCGTCGTTAGATAAAGGAGCTGACATTGTGAGGATGGACTTCGAAAGTTGCATCTTTTAATGTGCCACTTTGAGTGTTGCGCCTTTTGCGCACTCTCATGATAAACCATCAAAAATAGAGCTCTGAACAACCACCTGTCTATCCTGCTGGAGTTAGGCCTTAATAGGCTGAGTTTATCTGGTACTCTGCTCGTAGTTCCAACCCAATCTGTCGACCATGTCATAAAAAGAGCAGTAGGAGTCATCAGAGTCGAAAAATCTAGCAAATCCATTGCGATCATGGCTTTGACATTTACTCGTAGTTCGCCGCCTCACTTGGGTTCTTTTCAGAATCTTGGAATTTTTGACTCAGCTCCCGCATTAGTGTAGATCCATGACATTGACTGCGGTTTACTTAGTGACCCGCATAGAACAATTTAACTCTCCTCTATAACCTATATAACTCGGGTTCAGAATTCAGATGGACTTTTGCGGACCTTTACTTAAATCACACTCCCATCCTAATTTAAATGATGCTCCAAAAGACAGTCTCGCATACTCGTATCAACCAATGGCAAAGAATAACACGTTCGATTTGAGACAGTCATCGGAAAACGTAAAAGCTGTTCCAAACAAACGACTACGAAATTTTGTTTTGTGTAATATACTATATGCCACTGCCTAAGACATTTAAACAGTTTTCTCTAGAAAATAAATCCAAACATTTATAACTTACGCCAGTGAACTGTACCCAGATAACACGAGCTGAGAACGATATATGGTAAGCCGAAAACTCATTAAAGGTTATGTAGACATGTTGTTCGGTAAAGCCAGTAGGTAGTACTACACAGTAACAAGGGTTGGTTCATTAACTTTTCATTATGGTCTGTCACCACCCCTACATCATCGTTCGAGTTTAATGTCTTTGAGCGACCTATCTCCATCACCACGTGATAATCAATAGGAAATTTGTTGTGGATTTTTTTTTCGGACACGACTGGTAAATTAAAATGTAATCAAAATGCTACCACCGATCCCTAATACAACGTGACGCTTTATGAAAATTAAATTTGAATTTTTAATGGCACTAGAGATTAAGGAGAGAATCACCCGCCTACAATTTCTACCAATTCATCAACTGAAAAATGCTTAGGCAACTCAAGGAATGGGTGAGGGGAGGTTAAAAAATGATTTAGTCTAGAATCGACAAATTTGTGAAGAATTACGAGTGTGAGTAGGTACTCATCATCATGCTGGTAGATTGATTAAATGCGGATCAGAGAACTGAACTCAGACTCACACTTAGATGGCAAGTTCAATTGGCAGAACTTGTGTGTTGGCCATATTGACCTTCAATTTGGCAACCAACATGAAACATATTCGTCCAGCAGCTACACCTACTTTTATCTTTTCCAATTTCCTTTCCTTTTCAATTGAAAATTCCGTTCCTAGGCGTGTTAAGTATTTTTTTATTTTCCATCTTTGCAAGTATGATACATACTCGTATATGTATGTACATATTTCCTTATGTCCCCAATGATTCTGGTAAGGAATAACGATGTCGACAACGACAACGGCGACTATAAATGGTGCGGAAGGTTCCTCCTTTTTAGTGGCGATGTGTGGGCTCGAGAAGCACTTATGATAGCTTTCGAAAATATACTCGTATGTGCCAATATGGGGGTTTTGGGTCTTACACACTTTTATTGTGCAATACTGTGGTGGCGACATACATATGAATACGATGACATAAACGAGTGATACAAAATACTGTTTCAGCCTCCCTATCCTTGACACAGGAACGATAACTTAAAGGGAGGAAATCTATAGGACAGGGACACAAGTATCTGCGGATATAAATGTTCCAAAAATAACCTGAAAACATGACAAAAAATACAGAAAAAAAAGACCAAACAGACGACATCGACTTCAACTTGAAGTCGACATCCAGCTTTCCGAATATGTACCTTCCTAAGGACTCGTGTTCTCGCAGGTGTGTCGAGAAATTTGAAACCATTGATTTAAGGATGGGGGGAACACACTTCTACAGTAGGAAATATGTACACACTGGGTACACGTTACTTGCGATATTATCGAAAATGTTTTCTAGAGTTGCAAACACAAACAACCATTGGCAAGATTACCTATACTTAATTAACTTTCCCTTGTTTGCTTGTTGTTTTCTTAAGTTTATTGTTTCTCCTTTGTTTTCCTCTCCACCTTTCGCAGTTGTCTGTAATAGAGTGTATGTACTAGGTTCATTCGCAAGGAGGTTACTTTTCACCCCTCCTAGTATATGTATGTACTTTTTTTTGGGCTTGTCAGGACGAAGCATAAAACAAATGAGAGACCAATTTGTTTAAATGACTTTATTTGCAGGGAGATCCAGCGCGGAATGGATAAAGTAACAAGGTACCAGTAACGTAATGAGTGCCACTTAAGAGGCGACCACTTTTTGTCAGTGAAACTTTTTCAAGAAAAGATTCACACTGTGCACGAATACCGGATATAAATATCCAGTGTGGATACGGATACACCTTTATTTTGTTGTAACATTCGGTAATTGACTGTAAATAAGTAGATAGCAGCGATGTAGCTGGTTGTGCTTAACTGTGTCAATTAAGACAATTAACTTTCCAGTGTCATTATGGGAAAATTGTTTGGAAATAAGTTGTGGCTTACGGTAAGAAATCATATCTGAAAATTGTTCCTTCTTGTTCTTTTTTCTTATGGGATCTGACAAATTTGATACATACTTGGAAAGAATGGGCACTTTGCAAGAAGACTGAGGTCGACGACGGTACCGCAAATATGAATACGTACACATGTAAATATGTGTGTACATATATTGAGAGAGGCATTTTGGGCTACCAGGTTATTTTTTATCATCATAATACGCGTGTGTGAATATATTTTAGAACTACAGTGGCGAGCAAAACTGGATACATAATTGGTCATTTCATAATTTTTAACGAATAAAACAAGAATAAAAACAGCCGTCTCAGGAAAGCATCTCAATACCAGTAAATCACGATAGATTAACCCGCTGCACTGGGCAGATTGCTGTGGATTGGGAGTAAACCCCCATAAAACTGATCTTGTCCTCCTTTCCAGAAAATATAAAATTCCAGTCATAGACCCTCCTTCAATAAATGGTACCAGTTTAGTTTTCTCCGATACAGCAAAATTTTTGTCTTATTTTTGACAGGACACTGAACTGGAAACTTAACATTCAAGAAATGGCTATACATCTCGGTTATAAGACCGATACTTACTTACGGGGTGGTTGTCTGGTGGACGGCCTTGGAAAATGCAGTCAACCGCATTAAACTAAGCAGAGTCCAAAGAACAGCATGTATATGCACAAGCGGAGCCTTGCGGTCTACCCCCTATGCGCCATTAGATATTCTGTTTCACTTGACACCCCTCGACATTTTTAGCAGGCAAGTAGCTGCGAATGCAACTAAACAGTGGACAAATAATTCATTTGGCCACGCCAACATTCTTAATATAGGGTTTTCCAATAATGACTTGACAACCTTTTTTTTTAAATAAAACGCAAACCATTCTAGATATTTCAAAAACTTTATTATCGGCTTGAAGTACAATCAAAACATTTATGAATGGAACTCGATTTCGTTTGGACCATTGGACCCAATTTTCAACGACTCGGCCACACATTTTGGCCGAAACGGCCGCTGTTTCGCATTCAATGTTGGCTCTGAGCTTCTCCAACGTCGTCGGCGTGTTGGCGTAAACCAATGACTTAACGTAGCCCCACAGAAAATAGTCAAGCGGCGTTAAATCGCACGAACGAGGTGGCCAATCGACTGGCCCATCTCTTGAGATAACACGCTCACCATACTTACTCTTCAATAAATCGATTGTAGCGTGTGCTGTGTGGTTTGTTGCATCATCCTGTTGAAACCACATGTCGTCCAAGTCCATATCTTCCAATTCGGGCCAAAAATAATCGGTGATCATGGCGCGATAACAGTGACAGTTTGATGATTAGTGAAAGAGTGCGTTCACAAATTAAATTCAAAATTGTTAAGTCCCCATTGGAAAGCCCTTTACATTAGGAATCCTCACAGAGAACATCGATTACACCATACCTGAACTTTCGTTTGACAAAAACTTCCATGTAAGCTTCCGCTCTAGATCATTCTGGGAGGAAGATGCTTTCATGGAGGACAAGTCAATCCATTTCTACACAGATAGATCTAAAACCGATAGCGGAGTTGGTGGCGGTGTTTTCTCAGATAAGCTAAATCTAAGCCTCTCTTTCCGTCTTCCAAATCACTGTAGCGTGTCCTAGGCGGAAATAATGGCGATTAAAGAAGCTATGTCCTGGCTGAAGAAAAACGTGATATCTGAAAAGGATATCCGCATATTTTCGGATAGTCAGACCGCCATCAAGTCCCTGGACTCGGTCTCATTATATTCTAAAACCGCCCTTGAATGCCGATCATCTCTCATGGAGATAGCAGAACAGTTCAACATTCACCTTTTTTGGATGTCGGCCAAAGAGACATTCCAGGGAACTGCAGAGCCGATGAACTCGCCAAAATTGGAACACTCTAAACGATCTAGAAAACATAGACATTAACAGTCTCCTACGCTTTATTATAAGCTCAAACTGGTTCCATTAGTAAGAGGATCATAGATCCACGTAGCATCACAATGGGCGAATAGGCCTAAGTGGTTTGGTATTTCCAACAGCCACCCATACCTAACCTAACCTAACCTAACGGATAAAACATTTTCGTCTAAATCAAATACTTTAAGAGTTTGAAATTCAGTTTTCTTATTACCTATTATTTAAACAATTTCTAACCGCTAGTACCGTGCGGTGGCAAACATTAAGCGCTCTTGCAATTTGTCATGCTGTGTGACTACTTTCACTCATCGAAACGGTACTGTTTGCGATATCAACTGTAATTTTTCGCATTTTTCTTTGTTTATTTTGGCCAAATCCTTTTATTTACAAAATTATGAAAAAAAATCCCGAAAAATTACAAGTACCTAATACGATAATACCAAATACGCAAATGAAGAAAATTGCACAAAGCACGATAAGAAAAGTTGAATATTAACGGTAAACTAAAAACTTAAGTACAAACGGGCAAAAGTGGATACATGCAGTTGTACAACATTTTACAAGAATTAAGACTTATGTTAATTATTATTTGCTAATCTTTTTAGTAATAATTTTTTTTAAATAATAATAAGAAAACTGAATTTGAAACTCTTAAAATATTTAAATTAGAAGAAAATGTTTTATTCGTTAAAAATTATGAAATGACCAATTTGTATCCAGTTTTGCTCGCCACTGTATATTACTCCCAACAGGCTGGAAAAGAACATAAAGTTGACGCGCGCTCGTTAAAAAAGCTTAAATCTTACAGAAAACAGTAAACAGTAACATTATGCGCGGCAGCTAAAATTATGGCGCTATAAAGTTAAAGTCAGATTCCATCGTGATTTGTGAGAGCGCATGAAAGGGATATAAAATGTGTGTGTACTGCTTAATTACGTGAGAAATGAAGCGATCAAGGAATAATCGATTTAAATTATGAGCTACTTTCGCACGTAGGCGGTAGGTACCTAGATGCTTTAAATTTAAAATTAATTTGACGAATTAATTAAAA
The DNA here is from genome assembly GCA_949129095.1 of Volucella bombylans. Lineage (NCBI taxonomy): Eukaryota > Metazoa > Arthropoda > Insecta > Diptera > Syrphidae > Volucella > Volucella bombylans. The sequence continues at coordinate 150,928,045 of OX422143.1, forward strand.
TATCGTTATTATGGTGGCGGTTTAGATTTAATTAAAGAATTCCGGCGAAATGACAGCAAATTGAGGTAAACGAACGTTTATTAATGAAAATTTAAATAAAAACAAAATTATTGGAAAGGTGTTTTTCGTAACATTATTGACTTACCAGGGTGCCACTCTGGATGGACCTGGGCTGCAGCAAATAAACCACTCTAGATAACTTCCTTCAGTTGCATATTGCGTTGTAACTCCGGTAGAAATCGAAGTCTCATGTGTTCGTCTCAGATGTTCAAGTCACTTTAAGCGATTGATATACACTTTTCTCGCCAAGTTGTTATTACTCTTCAACTTGTTGAGTTCGCTGTTATATCCCGTTCTTCAAAGCCGGGGATATTTTTATTTTTCTGTCAGAACTAAGTATTCCGACAGGTCCATTGTACTCTTTATATACTCCTTTTACTCTCTTATAGTAAGACAGGTAAACGCTTAGATGATAAAGTGCATACAGTACAACCACGAAGAATTGTAAAGTAAGTAGTCTACAGTGTTTCCTACTGAGGGACAAGAGAAAAGTAGCTGATCTCTTGGAGACGTGGGGAAGAATTTATGGGACTTTCAGGCATCGTAGAGAGTCTTGTCATTAGCAGTTATGTTCATCTGAATCCCAACCGTCAAAGTCCTGACCAAATACTCAGGCAGTCCTTGAGCCTTGCTTAGCAAATTTACGGGCTATTTTACTTTCCGTGACACCATTGCGACTTTGGACTAAAGCAAGACTCAGTGAATTCAGCTTTGCGACTGTGTTCATAGAAGCATTGTATTCTCGAACTAGTATGGAAGATGTAAGGGGTCAGAAAGATCTCAAGCGTAGCTTGGCTGTTGCTGCAGATTACCAGTGCTTCACCGAAATTGCCAGTAGCATTCTTCCTCTTTAAACTTTTAACCGTAACACCCGTCTCGCTATTAATGCTTATCTTATCAGTATACTCTGAAGCCCATTTTCGGACGTACATACTCTAAAATATCGTAATTCTTGCCTAAGCCTTAAAATTCGCTTATGGAATGCCCTGCCGAGCTCTCTATATCCTAGTCATTGTAACTTCCAAACATTTAAGACCATCGTACATCGGCACGATGACCGCGCTGTATGCAAATATTTTATGGGTACTGATAACCCCTTGAGGGCGCGGAAATTATAAATTTTTTTTTACAAAAAACTCAATTAACGTTGCCGTCGTCTAAACAAAAAAACCAGTGCCGCATCCTAGATCGGTTTGGGAGCCACCTGGGAAGATATTCCTTTCCTGGCTTTAGATCCTGTCCCAAACCATTTCTGAATATAGGGAAACTCGATTTCGTACTTTTGCAGCAACAGGAATTCTTGTGTCATTGTATCAGACGCAATGTCCATAAGACCAGAGTAACAAAGCAATCAGTATGCGAGGGCATCAAGACTTCAGTGCGTGCTGTACCAAATATCAAATCAAAACGTAGAAACCGACGTTTTTTGGAAGCTGCCGTGAAATAACGCAAAATGCTAAAAGTTGGCTTCCATTGATTTCACTTTGTGAAAGCGAAATATGGCCACATTTTAACGTTTGGCTTTATTTCACTTCATGAGATTCACTTCCCTAATCCAAAGTGAAATAAGGTCAAATCATCAAAATGTTTATTTAATGTATCAACAAAAATTGCATCGGGGTTATGTTACCATATTTCATTCCTGCAATTAACTTCATTTCAAGATCTTTCCAGCGGTACCAAACATTCCATATTTTTTGCAACACATTACTTAATAGAAACGGTTTATTTCCCTAGAAGAACTGAGAACTCAGATTTGTACAAACAATTGTTTTCCCGTTACAATTACACCCGCCGACCACGCTTTGGTGTTTTGATTCATGAGTGTATGGTAGGTATAGGCGCCTGTCTGACAGTTATTGACATACCATTAGCAGAGCGAACGGCTAAATCCTAAATTGTTTAATCATACATTGATATGATATGATATATCAATGTAAAGGGTCCGCCATCTAACGTTTTTTTTTCAACTAGTGCTTATTTCGTGAATGGTAACACTTAGCTCATGTCTGATTTGACAGATAATTAGTTTTATCCTTCCGGTTAATAATGGAAAATAATTTCATTCAAATGGCTGCCTCGGCTGGCCATGCAGTAGCCTACACGATCGGTACAATTTTTAAGCACATTATCGATTGTGTGCAGCTGTATTTCACCAATGGATTCACGAATATTGTCCTTTAAAGCGTCAATTGTCTCTGGCTTGTCGGCGTAACACTTATATTTTACGGCACCCCACAAATAATAGTCCAACGGTGTCAAATCGCAGCTCCGAGGTGGCCAAACGACATCAGCTCTGCGGCTGATAATGCGATCTTCATTGACTGTAACGGCCACTCCTTGCTCATTTTCGAAGAAAAATGGCCCAATTATGCCTCTGGACCAAAAACCGCACCAAACAGTGACTCGTTTTGGGTGTATCGGCTTTTCAATGTATGCGTGCGGGTTTTCTGTGCCCCAAATGCGACAATTTTGCTTGTTTACATACCCGCCAAGATCAAAATGAGCTTCATCTGAAAAGATGATTTTTTTGGCAAAATCGGCATCTTCTCTATGGCAGGCCCACTTAGCGAAGCGAAAACGCATTGGATGGTCAGTTGGCTTCAACTCCTGAACCAATTGGACTTTGTATGGCGTCATACCAAGGTCTTTATGCAAAATTCGTCTCAATGATGTCTCCGAAATCTTCAATTGTTGAGAACGACGGTGAATTGATGTTGATGGCGCTTCACGCACACTTTCTGCCACAGCAGCAATATTCTCGGGTATACGCACTGTTTTTGGCTTTTCACGCTTTGGTTTATCGATGAGGATGCCAGCTTCTTTCACTTTTTTCACAAGATAACGAACATACGGAGCTACCGGTGCTTCTCTTCTTCCAAAATCCGTACGCAATTTTCGCACACATTCTGCAACATTACCATGATTTTCAAAGTAATGTCGCAATATTTCCCAGCGTTGTTCAAGCGTATACACAACCATATTCGTTCAGCGGAAGGATAAAACTAATTATCTGTCAAATCAGACATGATTAGATGGCGGACCCTTTATGATATAACAATTTGTTAACTACAAAAGGATCAAAACCATTGAGTCAAATGTGTTCCATTTAGTCATTTTAAACTTCTTAGAATGGCAATTGATTTATATCGGGTAAGCAAAATTAAAAACGATGATGCACAAATTTGGCCTTATTTCAGGGCACCTCTTTGGAGTCTAGTAAAAGCAACAGTGAGCTTGTTCCACCAGAGAACTGATGCATAGAATATAATTGGTTTTATCATGGGCATATATATCCAAAGGACCCTTCTCGATGACAACTCCCATGTCTTGCCGAAAACTGCCACACACAGAAGCCTTGGAGATTTTCGACGGAGCATGTTCAGTTCAAAGATTTTTGAATTGCAGGATGACTCCCAAATACTTAGTTTCTCTCCAACACCCTTCCAAAAGTAACAAAGAAACGTGCTAGCAAAAAGCGAAGCTCTAAACCCGATCCTAACTGGAGCTTCATAACAAATATCTTCCAGAATTTTAGTCCTCCTTCCTGACTTACCCTACATAAACCCCTTACGCACCAATCCTCTAATCCCCTAATTCCCACCGTTCCACCCAATCCAACGCGTCTCTTTCAACTTAAACTCAACCACCGGGTATATTATGCCTTCTCAATCTTCTATGCCACCAAACCCAGCTAGCAACTCATTTCCTAACATCGGCCTGAAAACTTGAGATAAGTAACCTAATTTTATTAACTCTCATACCCTAAACCCCAACTTTTTATCTCCATCCTCCTCCTCCACTGCCCCTATTCTTGATCCCCTTTTTCCCCCCACAGTTAAACTAACACAGCAAACAAGTGACATTACAGAAAGTCGCTATGCACAGGCTTAGAGAAAGAAACATATGAAGAACCAGTGTAATGGTTTCCATCCAGAACTAAGGTCTCCTTACCGACTCTATCAGTCTCAGGAACCTTTATGTCAGGTACCATGAGAATTTTAGCATGTCCCCTTAAATTCGGCCACTCCGTTCACTCTAAGTCTCACACCTACAGCGGAGGCGAGCCGACCACGATAAAATTTGTTCGTCTATAACTTGCCTCTGTTGCCAGCACTTAAACCATCCTGCCTCATACCACCATCCCACAATATCCCTCTTACTTTTTACTACCAAAATGTAAGAGGTCTTCGCTATAAAACCAATGCTATTCTACGCCAATCGCATGCTCTTCCGTTTGATATTTACGCCCTTACTGAAACCAATCTGATTCCCGACATAAAGAACCAGGAATTATTCCTCCCTACTTTTAATGTTTTTCGGGCCAACGATCCTACCCGCCCAAATAATGATTCCCCCTGTCGAGGCATCCTACTCGTTATCCACAACAGACTTGAATCTTCTCCCATTACCATTCATTTCTTCATCCTCTAAAGTCCATTTTTTCGCAATAAAAATAGCCCTCCCCTTCAAGCCCCTTACGCTACATCCTACCAGCTCAACCTCTCGAAACCTACCAAATTGCTATCGATGCGATCGACCATTTAATTGACCTGTCTGATTCGATTGACGATATCCTTAATTTCGGCAACTAAGCTCCAGTGGATTCCATCAGATGATCAATCGTTTTTCTTCGCTTCAAATGCCAACTCAGCTAAGGAATCGCTTAACAGACTCAAGTCTATGCCAAGTCAGCGGTATATCCAACTATAATAAATGAGCAAGCAATTAGACCTTATTTCCACAAAAGATTCAATTAACTCCACAATCTCACTTTGTTCCCTATCTCTCTCAACAATTGATAACTACCACCCTCTCCTTCTTCTCTCCTTTTTTCATAACTCTTCTGTGTAGTCCACTCCCCACACAACTCTCTCATAAAGCTAAATTTCACAAAATCAGTGACTATCTCAGCAGATCCCACTTTCGCAACCTAATGATGCCTTATCCATTTTTTATGCAGAAATATTTAATTCTTTTTCCCTTTACGTTCCGTTGTCCCGCCTTAAAACATCATCTACTAGCCCTCCCTGGTATGATCGCAAACTTCGTTCTTACGAAATAAAAGTAACAAATTATGGGCTGTTTTCCTTCGTACCAGATCCTTTTCCCACTATTCCAACTATCTTGATGCTTATATTCATTTCACCGAAATTTACGATTTCAACCTTATAAACGACCCTAACTCCTTTCTCCAATTTGTTAACTAGAAAAGCAACTCCTATGGTTAACCTCCATCCGTTTCTTTCAACAATAAGTCATCAACCGATCCACTCACCATTGCCAACCTAACATATATGCCACCTTTTCTAAACAATCCTTCACTAACGACTCCTTTGTACCTGTTTCATCCTATTTTGATTCCCTACAGAACTTCTCCAATGGTTCACTTCTCTCTCACACCTTGGATCCGTCTTATATCGAATATAATTTATACCAGCTTAATGACGAATTCACACACGGCCCAGATGGCCTCTCTGTCATATTTCTTAAAAAAAATGTTCCTTCTCTCTATCCCTTGCCCTTTCTAATCTCTTTCGTCTATCACTTTCACATGGAGAACTTCATCAGGTTTGGAAAACCTCCTTCATAACCCCGATCCATAAAAAAGGTTCATATACCCAAACCCTTCGAAAGCATTTTGTATGAAGCTCTAAGCTTCCTATGCAAATCACTTATTTCTCGCTCACTCGGTTCCATTTTTGACCACCTCTGGAGTTCCACAAGGCAGCCATCTAGGTCCTCTTTTTTTTTTTACATATATTAACCATAAATGATCTCGATCTTTTGGTGCCTCAAAAATTGTTTGGAACTTAATATCGAAAAATGGCAACCCATCACCTTTTCACATAAGCTTCTCTACTCTATTTTCTCCACAACCAACCTATCTCCTCCAAACAATCACTTCGCGACCTCGGCATTTTGTATGGTAGGGAGCTTAACTTCCGTTTACATATGGATGAGATAATCTTTAAAGCCAACTCTGCACTAGGTTTTGTAGAACAGTGGTCCAAAGAATTCACCAACCCATGCGTGACCAGGTCCCTTTATTTTACCCTTGTTCGTCCCTTCCTAGAGGAAAACAAACACAAACCCCGAAGCGAAGCGTTGAGTCGATGTTGAGAGTTTGGAAAGAGCATTTTTGTAGACTCGTAGACGGTGATGACGAATCAAATACCGTTGTCAGGCAGAATCAATCTTTCAACCTGGACGATGTATACCAACTATTCCGTCCACCCGAAAAGGATGAAGTGAAGATAGCCATATCTAAGCTTAAGTCCAACAAAGCTGATGGATCGGACCGCCTGACTGCCGAGTTTTTCAAAGCGGCAGGCAATGACTTGGTAAGGAGCATACACCAACTCACCTACAGAGGCATCAGTCTTCTTAACATCGCCTACAAGATCAAATGATTTAAAGGCCGCGTTTGACAGCTATACAGAACAATGTGTAGTTTTAGCATACTTGGCAAACCCGTCCATTTGTGCAGCATGACGATGGAGAATTCACTCTGCTCCATCAAGCCGGATTTAGTCAAGGCGATGCGCTGTCATGCGATTTTTTTAACATCATTCTTAAAAGAATGGTGCAAAACTCACTCGCCAACACAAGATGCACAATCCTTTAAAAGTCCGTCCTATTACTCGCATACTCGTACGTCGATGATATTGACATAATCGGAAGAAAGCAGCGTGATGTCAGTGGCGCCTTCGCGAGTATGGGTTTAATGGTCAATTAGGGCAAGGCCAAGTACATAAGACACCCAACATCAATGTTTCAGATAATACGTCACCTTCAGCAGATATAACTTTGAGGTAGTTAATGACTTTGTCTATCTAGACTCCGACACAACGACATTAGCGTTAAGATTAAGGGAAGAATAACTTTTGCCAATCGCTGCTTCTTTGGGCTAAGAAGGCAATTGAGTAGCAAAGCCCTGTTCCGAACAAAAAAAGTGACTCTACTCGTATATAAGACCTTAATAATCCCAGTTCTGCTCAATGGTCGCATATTTAATGCTCTGCGAGATGGGGCATTATCATAATGAAAAATCTACGAATTGTCTTTCCATAAACGACTCCTGAATTGCTTCACGGGCCCAAGTAATACTGCTTTTTTGGCAGTCGTTCGTCACCAGGTTTACAGCGACACGTCTCAAGTCCAAATGATTTGTTAAAATGACGTGAAAGGATCAGATCGAGATGTTGGTCATCTATAACTCTGATAGGCAATTTTCGCTTGACGGCCTGCAAACCTTTGATTTGATCCTCGCATTCCTCAGATGCTGATGTCGATGGACTGCCAAAGCGATCGTAATCGTCGATTACCACTTCTGAAGCGTGCGTGCCAAATGTAAACCACTGTTTTCTTCATAGCATCATTGCCAAAACACTTTTTCAACATTTCAAATGTTTTTGTACTCGCAACTTGTCTCTAGTCCAAAAATTGCCGAAAAGAATAGAAGAACCGATGTAAACACAACGCTGTATCTCTCACAAGTGTCATGCAAAAATTTGTTTGTGGAAATGTCAAGGACAGTTGTACCAACATACAAAATAAATGAAAGACGCCACAACTTCTCTATTCCGGCATTTTTTTTTTTGAACAAGATGGCAAGTGAGGTAGTTTGCACTACTCAAAGGATGTTTGAACTGCGTTTTAGCCAACAGATTCTAGTCGACAAATATTCTATTTTACAAAGCCTTGATACAATTTATGTTGGTGATGGTTTTTGAATTATATAACCACATAAATCGCAAATCGGTTATGAACGTTTCCAAACGAAGCCACACAGAAAATTAATTTATATCTTTCCAAGAGGATGTTTCCAAGCTATACGTCAGCCTCTCCGAGGATAATAAAATTATTATTTCCAAGCAATATGTCTGCTGACAGCATCAATTTGAAATCCAAGATGTGTTCAAGCACATTTATCGCGTCTTTTGCTTTTATGGGTTGTAGTCTGTGAAATGTTTGATTGCTACGAATGACATCCTTTGAAGTTGTTTAAATTCTTGCGACACATTCCCAAATAACAGAAGACAAATTCTTTGAAGAACTTTTAGGTATCATTTAATCGGAAACCAGTGCGACATGAAACCTGATGCATGCGACTGATAAAAGGCTTTGCTGTCGCTTGACGTGTTTTCTAACAAAATACGAGTACTTACCTACTCGTCTCTTTTGAAAAGCTACAACAATCCCATCGGAAGCATTTACAGATGTAAGTACATACATATATGTATACGTACGTGTGATAATAATGTATCTGCAATACAATCCCTACTGTATACCAAGGACATTGTGTGTCAATGTTTCTACTCTGAATCTCTTTCAATGACAAAATCGTGTGAACTTCACATTTAACCTTTTTCAAGTCGAAATTTTCACATCGTTGGTCCTTTGGTTGCGACAAGTGGTGCGTCCATTCCAAGCATTCCACATAAAAGTTTAACACCAGCTACATAACATACGAGTATAATGCTGGCGTCACCATTTGCCATTTTTCTCGACAGCTGTTGGATGATGTAAGCGATTCTTTGTCAGTTTATGAACCCAGTTAATTTTGTCATTATTTGGTAACAAAATAACAACAGTTATCGCAGATGTAGGAGATAAGTGATTTTGCTGAATCCTTTGTTCATTCATATTCTTAAACATCATCACCATAATGGCGGTTAACAAATTGATTCCTTTTACAATCTAGAAATGTATCCACCTACATCCTTTCTCAATGCCTTGACTATCTACAGCAACCCTCCTCTCTCGTCCTGTACGTGACAGTCAATTTTAAATTGCCATCGGGTCAAGGTTCTTCCGAAACTATTACACTCTACTTTCAATGCCACACCAGAAGTTTATGTGGTACTGCTGGTTTTGATGGTGCTGGAAGTGGTAGTGGTGGTGAAGGATTAACTTCGGCACAACAAACACCCTGAGCTGGGTTCCATTTCCTCTCGCATTTCCTACTATCATACTACTCGTACAGGGTAAAATGGAGACCGCACTACTTACAACAACCGGAAATGGATGTAATTTCAATGTAATGATAGCGGGAGGTAGTTGCTCGGTCGGTCGGTAGGTTGGTTGGCTGGTTGGTTGGTTTTATCTGCAACCGCAGTCGTCTCCCAAAATAAATGGCATGAAATAAATTTCAGGTCAAGGCTGTGACCAAACAGAATTCGTGACATAAATTTGCACAAAGGAATGAAAATATAGTAAAGAGGAAAAAGAAACCTTGGAGAAGACAATAGAGCCACCATCAACGGCCTAAATGGATTTTAAAGCTCGATTGGGTTTAAAGCTTTTAAAGAGTTGATATTATTTTCGAAAATGTAATCCATAATTCATGCAGGGTTGCCATATGAACACGTGAAATTATATTTTTATGCAAACAAGTTAAGCATGGACGAAGATTGACCTACTGTCATGGATTAGAAAAGAATCGCAGGTTCGTGTTAATCTGTGGCGGCCTCTAGAGACTGCAAGTGTTACCCCTGTCTAAAATTACAAGCGGGTGCCAGCAACTCATCCAGCTCCTTTTAACCTAGGTCTGAAAAGGGCTTCAGGGCCAGCAGTCAGGGTTTCTATATGAAGTAGAAATGATGGTTCGAAGAATCTTATTGGGTCAACGGGAAGACATACGAGTATAACCAAGTACGGTGTTACAGACACCTGCGTAGCTGGTGCTAGAAAGGGCCTGGGTCATATCAAGTGATTTGAAAATAAAAAGTGAATCGTACTCTGCCCACCCTCAAGGAAACACACCGAGAACAAATTGAAATCAGAAATCAAATTTCTCTTGTGAACTATGAATTTTGAATTTTTCATTAGGACAAACCAAAATATTAAATAGAATCTCAAGACGACTACTTATTTCAACTAGCCATTCAAGAAATTGCAAGAAGAATTGAGCCGTACTGCCAAGGCTATTGGAGCCCCAGGCAAGATATTCGTGCTGATGATGAGTCTGTTGCCATTATGGGCAAACGTTTAAAGGAACTCTGTCGTCAATAGCTTCAATTGTTGTTCTCTACTGATCCACAACTTGGTTATCATATTTCCGGTGTAATCTTGTTCCAGGAGACCTTGTGCCGAAAATCTGATCATGGTACCCCATTTGTTGAGTTGTTGAAGAAGTGTGCAATTATTCCCGGAATTAAGGTCGACAAGGGCGTTGTCCTATTGATGGGATCTGAACATGAATACATCAGTCAAGGTCTTGATAACTTGGCTGCTCGTTGCGTTCAGTAGAAGAAAGACGGTTGTGACTTTGCCAAGTGGCGTTGCGTTTTGAAAATAATCAAGAACACCCAAAGCTACCAATCAATCTTGGAGAATACTAATGTATTCGCCCAATTTGGAACGTGCTCACTGAAACCGTTCTGGCTGCTGTGACAAGGCTTTGAATGATCATCACGACTACTTCGAAGGTACCTTGTTGAAGTCAAACAAGGTTACAGCCGGTCAATCGTGCGTCAAATAATTCTCCCTACAAGAAATTGCCCTCGCTACTGTTACATCTCGCCGCAGGACTCCCAGCTGCCGTTCCCGGAATCACCTTCTTGTCTGGTGGTCAATCTGAGGAGGAAGCCTCTGTGCACTTGAACGCCATGAACCAAGTGTAATTGTTCAAACCATGGTAGTGATCCCCAAGATTTTGGCTTAAAAGCTTATAAGATCCAGCTTATAAGAGTTGAAAACGCGTCGTAGGTTCGATGAATGGGTCAAAAACATGAATCAGCTTGATCCTAATTTTCAACGCAAAATTTTGTTCTCCGATGAGACCCATTTTTGGTTAAATTGATATGTAAACAAGCAAAATTGCCGAATTTGAAGCGGAGAAAACCCCGAAGCCTTTATCGAGACGCCCTTACAACCATTAAAACTCACTGTTTGGTGTGCTTTATGGGCTGGTGGAATCATCGGCCCATATTACTTTCAGGACGATGCCGGCCAGAATGTTACCGTCAATGGAGAGTGCTATAGAAACATGATTTCTGACTTCATCGTTCCTCAGTTGAATGGTATTGAGGTTACAGAGCTTTGGTTTCAACAAGATGGCGCAACATGCCACACGGCGCGTGACACCATAAATTTATTGCGGGAAACATTTGCTGAGGGCATAATTTCGCGTATGTCCAATCCACAATCCTGTGATAACCTTTAGATTACTTTCTTTGGTAGTATGTGAAGTCACTAGTCTATGCCGATAAAGCAGAGACATTGGACGATTTGGAAGTCAACACTCGCCGTGTTATTGCTGATATACGACCCCAGTTGCTCGATAAAGTTGTCGAAAATTGGACTTCACGATTGCGCTTCATTAGAGCTAGCCGTGGCGCGTAGCTTCAAGTGTTTTATTTCATATTGAATTTGTATATCTCTAAAAAAGCACCCTTTACAACGAATAAACTTTAATCAATGATATATTTTCCATTTTGTTCGATAACCTTTTTTTCGATGCCATTTTTCTGGCAACGTTGTGTCCAGCCAATATTATTTTTCCGTAAATTTTCATTCAATCAAAATAGGATCTCTGACTTCTAACGTGATACAAAGTCAAATATTCCTTTTTCGTAGAAGTGCTGACTTTTTGGGTCAATGAAATCTTGAAATCTTCAAAGGCTTTTATGACCTCTGCTCGGTTCCGGAAGACCTGCTGCCGGCAAAATGGATCCAGATTGCGGAAAATATGGTAATCCGTTGGGGAAATATCAGGAGAGTACGGTAGATGCTGAAGAATTTTAAATCCCAACTGCAACAGTTTTTGCACTGTTACTTGTGAGGTCTAACATTGTCATGCAAAAGGATCAGACCGTGCCTATTGACGAACGCAATATGTCGATTTCCTCACAATATTTGAAAGCATTTATCGTTTCTCCTGGTTGAAGAAATGAAAAGTGGATTGGTCCTTTCGATGTCCATCAAATTGTCACCATGACCTTTTTTGAGTGAAGATCGAGCTTGCTAAGATCTTTTACGATTATCATACAGTATCCATTTTTCATCACATGTGACTATCCGGTGCAAAAACGATTCAGTTTGGTTTCTTAAGGTAAGCGATGCGCAGATTTCCTGGCGCCGTAGGTTTTGGGATTCATTCAGCTCATGGGGTACCCACTTATCGAGTATCTTTACTTTTCTTATGAGAGGAAGGTGTCGACTTATTGTCATTGGGGATACTCCCGTGCTTTGTGCAATCTCCCGCACTGATTTCATTGGGTCCGCATCCACCGTTGCTCTTAAAACATCGTCGTCAACTAACGTATCCGGCTTCCCACGTGGCTCATTTTCGAGGCTGAAATCTCCCGAACGGATATTTCCAAACCAACGTCGTATAATGCGTTCATTTATCGCTACATCCTCAAATGCATCATTAATGTTTTTCATTGCGAATGGCGCATTATGTCCAATTTTAAAATCGTAAAGGAAGAGCGTTCGATAAAGGAATACCTTATTTTACTAATGTTATACAAAAAAATTTAAACTTGTCATGCAGTGCAATTTTTGGCGAGTGACGAAAGATGTCTGTGGCCTAGCGTTGTCCTGGTAAAAATGACACCTGTTCGATGCACCAATTCTGACCGTTTTTCTTTGATCGCTGTATTTAATCTGTCCAGTTGTTAACAGTACACATCCGAATTGATCGTTTCATTCTTTGGAAGCAACTCAAAATACTGTACACCACACCTTTCCAATCCCACCAAATTGAGAGCAAAATCTTCTTTGGTAGATATCAGCTTTCGAAGTGGATTGTGCTGGCTCATCAAGCCTGGACCATGATCGATATCGATTTACGTTACTGTAAACAATCCATTTTTTATCGCCAGTGATGATTTGTTTCAAAAAAGTGTTGGATTCATTGCTTTCAAATCATGTGGAACCCAAATATCAAGCTTTTTAACGATCCGATTTGATCCATCATTAAGCTCATCTGGTCGCCCTGATCGTTGTTCATCTTTCAGTGAAAAATCTCCAGAACGAAATTTGTCAAACCAATTCCGGCACTGTCTTTCTTTTAAGGCTCCTTCACCATACATATCACGTAACTTCTTAGCAGCTTGCGCTGCATTCTTTCCGTTACTGAGATAAAAAAGAAAATGCTCCTTTTTCCACTCCATATTAAAACTGACGCCAAACTAATACCTTTTCACAAAAATACGCGCAAATTTGCTTCTAAATGTCAAAAGGTAAAAAATATGTCATTGACAGAAGCCATTAAAAAATATGACCAAAGACATGTATGTGTGAAATCGGCAATTACTTAGTTGCCAACCCAATATATCTGAACATCTCTAAGGTGTCCACTTTCTTTTCCAGCAAAAGAAAATTATCGTTATGCACGAAAGCCGTTACAGTTCCTTTATTAGTCTGTGATCAATAATTTAGACGCTGATATCATATGGTGAACTCTTTTGATGCCGTCAGAATTTTTAAGAAAAAAATATAATTCCTTGGGTAGGGTAACTATCATATGTACATATTTTTAGTTTACTATTCCACTTTGACTTATTATTTTATTATTCATTCATGAAAGGAATTTCTGTAGACACTACTCGTTCCACAATCGCATATCTTTTAGTTTCATTATTTCATTGTTGAGAACAGAAAAATTCATAGTGCCAATTGCCAAAGTAACTTTTCGAAAGAAAAATTATTGTGGCAACTCTGATGTATGGGGATTTTAAATATAGTCGTCAGGACAGTGTGGGAAGGCACGAATGATGGAAAATGATTAAATTGAATCCCGAAAACTCGGCTAAAGTGATTCTCTCCATGAATTTTAGATTTCAAAAGAACCCAATGGATAGTGGGGACCTGCTGCTGAGGTCGGTTCCAGGAGGTTGCATTATGCAAATTAAGGTCACCAGAAGGCAACAAAAATTCCACTTAGCTAAAATTTGAATTTGTTTTTGGACCTACCAGCCAACGGATGTGATTTTCCGGAGGCAGAATCTACGTGCGAAATTTTAATGGGAAACTAATAAATACATACGCTTATACGTATCAATTGAATGCTCATAGGAGGAACTAATTAACTAGAAAAATAATCAGGATGTGAAATGTGTTTAACAGCGTCGATATCGTTATAGCTGTCGATGATGCTGCTGCTGTTGCGACTATTTTGACTGCTGTTGTCGTGGTAATCAGTTTTAATTTCAGGTTATTAATTAGAGCAGTTTAGAAGGAACCGGCGCAACAAAGACAATATCGACATTATAATTTATTCAGTGTTAATAAGCTTCATTAATAATTGTGCTTACGGTGCGCATTACATTAGATCGTTAATGCGGTCTTTGCTGCTTTTAATTAGCCTGCTGAATTTGATATTGGTCTTGGGTTGAGAAGCAACACATTTTAATAGTGCTGTTGTAATGGTTTTTATGGTGGGGAATAAGGAAGAGCATGGAGGTTTATGGGGGGAACGTAGAGGGTTAAGGAGGTGCAAGATTTATCGGAGTGGCACTGGTAATGGTCTTGAGTAAATGTCAAATTTTGGTTATGACTCCTCAAATAAAACACCCAGGTGGTGTACTGGATTTATGGCTATAGAAAGTGTTCTTTTTCCGTAAAGCATGTTTGTGAGAGAATCAATCATCACCTCCCTGTCAGTGCTCCTTGAATATTTACTGAGAATATTTTAAGGCACATGTTGGATACGAAATGGGCCGAACAGGTCAGACTATTTATTATGGAGGAGCTCTCATTAGTCTTTGTATGTTAGAAGAAACTTTTTGACAGTGAAAGGTTAACTAAATTTGTAGATAAATGGGTATCCTTTTTAGCTCGACATACGGGTACCTTCAAGAGACTCAGGATTTATTTGTGCCTAGGGCAATGAGAAATCTTTACATTTGGGTGGAGGTGGATGGTAGATACGAGCAGTGTATTACTTTCACCTTTATGTGAGGTTGACAAACCGGATATACTATCAACGTGAAACCTGATTTTATATTCTGTTAAGTAAAATTTCCACCGTAATAGAATCGTAGAGTAACACCAGTCCCTTTGTCTCATTCCGGTTCTTCACAGTCTGTCAGAGATAATTATTCTTCTGTTTTGGAGGCATCACTTAATTTCGATTTTGAGTTTTGTTTTTGACAGAAGCAAGAGAGTTCATTGCTTTTAGATAACCTTCAGTACAAGGGAAGCGTGTCTGCTTCGAATTAGCGCCGGCTGGATTAAATCCAAGTAAAATTAAAACAAGGTGATCTATGCATCTAATGGTGATGGGCTTTATGATTTTTTTACCATTCAGTTAACTTGAACATATGTACTTCCCTAGAGTAAGTGGCCGTTTCCGGTTTGTTATGGATTTATTTTATTTATTTTTATTTATTATTATATAGTTTAATGAAAAAAGCCAATATTTAACGTTTTTAAGGAATACGGATTTAACTTGCTCACAACTTAGACTTGTAGGCATTTTATTAAATAAACGGAGCGCAGTAAAAATATAGAAGCAAGAGAAATGCGATCTATTTATTGTGGGTGCATGGACGAGATTTCTGGTGTTGACACGTAGATTGCGGCTTTCATAAAACCTAGAAGCGTTATACCCGGATTTTTCCAAAAAATAATTTTAAAACCTTATAAAAGTACAAGTGTCTTAAAGGTAGAAATCCAAGTCTTTTAAACAGCTCAAAACTAGGAGTACAACGGTTAACCTGCATTTTTTTTTAAATAAAACGCAAACCATTTGAGATATTTCAAAAACTTTATTGTCGGCTTGAAGTACAATCAAAACATTTATGAATGGAACTCGACTTCGTTCATATGACCACCGCGGGCACGTTTGCAGCGGTCGATTCGTTGGACCCAATTTTCAACCACTCGGCCACACATTTCGGCCGAAACGGCCACTATTTTGCGTTCAATGTTGGCTCTGAACTCTTCCAACGTCGTCGGCGTGTTTGCATAAACCAATGACTTAACGTAGCCCCACAGAAAATAGTCAAGCGGCGTTAAATCGCACGAACGAAGCGGCCAATCGACTGGCCCATATCTTGAGATAACGCGCTCACCACACATACTCTTCAATAAATCGATTGTAGCGTGTGCTGTGTGGCTTGTGGCATCATCCTGTTGAAACCACATGTCTTCCAAGTCCATATCTTCCAATTCGGGCCAAAAATAATCAGTGATCATAATAATAATCGCTGACCATTCATAGTAACGTGACGCTCGTTATCGTCGACGAAAAAATATGGCTCAATAACGCCGCCGGCATGCAAACCGCACCAAACAGTTATTTTTTGTTGTTGAAGTGATGATTCAAGAAGCACATGTGGATTTTCAGTCGACCAATAACGCATATTTTGCTTATTGATGAAACCATTGAGCCAAAAATGAGCTTCGTCACTGAAGATGATTTTGCGATGAAATTCATCATTGTGGCGCATCTTCTCCAGAACTCAATCGGAGAACGTACGTCGCTTCAAATGGTCCATCGGCTTCAATTCAGGAGTCAGCTTGATCTTGTATGGGTGTAAACCAAGATCCTTACGCAAAACGCACCATAATGTGGTCTGAGCGATGCCCAATTCTTCAGAACGCCGTGGAATTGACTGATTTGGATCGTTTGCTACGGACGCCTGAACGGCAGCTATATTTTCGACACTTCGACCAACCCGTTGTCTCACTGACACGGCAACATCACACAACGAATATGTAGACTCAAATGTTTGCACTAAACTTGTTATTGTCTGTCTACTAGGAGAATTACGACCGAAAATTGGAGTTAACGCTCTTAAAGTTGCAGTCACCGACTCCAAATTTCGGTAGAAAATTTTTATAATTTGCAGACGTTGCTCGTTCGTGTACTTTACCATGAAGAAAATGTTGAGTTTGCTGAATAAATTGACAGTGACAGTTTGATGATTAGTGAAAGAGTGCGTTCACAAATTAAATTCAAAGTTGTCAAGTCCCTATTGGAAAACCCTTTAATACGAACAGCATGTTTTTTTTTTTAATTAGCAAAGACTATATTATTGTAATACTCGTATGTACTCGTACCATCCCAAGAAGCTTTACCATACTAGAGTTTAGATTTAAATAGAACGTTACAGACTAACTTTAAAATGGGCAAACTGCAAACTGCAAACTGCTTAGATATTGCTTAAAGAACATAGTATGTTCGTTCAGTCCCTCACTCAACACATGGAAACGTTTAACTTAAGGCCAGTCAACACTTGCACTCCTACACACTTTTTTGACGGTGGTGCAACACTACTAGATTTATTTTATATTAGTGATGTGAACAAAGTGGCTTTGTACGACCAGCTCTCTGCTCCTGCATTTTCAAAGCATGATCTTATCTTTTTGACTCTGAAATTCAGCACTATATCGAATCGAATATCGTGATTTCCACAACATTGATTTTGAACTCCTAGAAGAGTGTACAAGAAGTAGGAATTGGGATTACACGTATCATTTATTGTCATCAAATGACCAATTGCAGTTTTTAACTGAAAACATAACTACCCTGTATAATATTCATGTGCCCTTAACCTCATTAAACCGAGTAATAAGTCATGGCTTACATCCGTTTATTAATTCAACAACGTGATGAGGCGTATAATTCCTGGAAACATTACCGGTTAAATGAGTCCAAGCGAATATATTGTTCACTACGCGATAAAGTTGTTGGAAAAATACTTAAAGTCAAATCTCAAATGTACTCTAACCAGCTTAATACTTCTTTAAGTGGGCGTCATTGATGGTAATACTCTAAACCAAAAATTTGTTTCCGTACCCTCGCTACCTCCATTGAGTACTACAGAAGCTTCCTTTTCGTTTGCGGATCAGTGGGACGACGATTCTGATTTTGGTTTTCGAGTGATAGTTGTGGATGTTGCCGATGTTGTGGAAAGTATGCTTTTCATCAAGTCAAATTCTGTGGGTCTGGACAAAATTCTTCCCTAGTTGTTAAAAATTATTTTACCTATTGTACACATAACCTATTTGTTCAATACAATTTTGACGACAGGCGAGTATCCCGATCTATGGAAGCTGGCTAAGATCGTACCCCTTCCAAAAAACACTAAAGGGGATGAATTTAGACCCATTTCAATTTTGCCCTTTTTGTCGAAAGTGTTTGAAAGGATTCTTCAAAAACAAATTAGTGCTCACCTAACGGCGAATAATATGCTCACCCCAAAACAATCTGGATTTCGTGAAAAGCACAGTTTTATCGCAGCCTTGTTAAGTGTCACAGACGATATTAGGCAGGTGTTGGACAGGGATGAAGTAACTTTTCTGGTATTGTTTGATTTCTCGAAAGCTTTTGACACAGTTAATCATGATATTTTATGTAAATAGCTTATTCAGCAATATAACTTCTCAGCTGGTGCCACAAAGTTACTTTATTCCTATCGAACTAATAGAAAGCAAGTAGTGCAGGTTGGTGATAACTTATCCGACTTTCTCCCAAATGTTACCGGCGCCCCTCAAGGTTCCATGCTAGGACCACTATTATTTTCGATTTACATTAATGAGCTTCCATCTATAATCGAGAACTGCTCAACTCACATGTATGCAGATGACGTGCAACTATACTTAAGCTGCCCCCTCGGTCTTATTGAGAATGGCGTTTCTTGTATAAATGAAGGTATCACATTGGTCCCAGTTAAATGGCCTTATTTTAAACCCAAAAAAGTCGAAATGTCTGGTAATATTAAGAAAAAGTATGGATCTCTCTTATTTTCCTTCAATCGTGTTGAGCGACGCTCGGATCGAATATGTTGAAACTGAAAAAAATCTTGCGGTGATTTTCAATCAGTGTCTAACTTGGGATAACAACATTGATTCACTCGTCCGTAAAGTATGTGGCGTACTGCGTACCTTGTGGGTAACTCAGTCATTTACACCAGTTAAGACGCGAATGTTACTTGCTAAGACATTGGTATTACCGATTTTAATTTACGGGTGTGTACTTTTAGGTGCAACCATGTAAGTAAAAGACAGCTCAATGTGGCGTTTAACAGCACTGTACGCTATGTCTTTGGGATACGAAAATATCATAGATTGTCTGGTTTTGCTAATCGTCTGCTTGGTATGCCTTTGGAAAATTATCTTTAACTTCGAAGTGTAACATTGCTTTCCGATATTTTGTTAACACAACAGCCACAATACTGTTTCTAAAGAATTAGTATATCATCCTCGAGAAGGTCCCGTCAATTAATTCATCCTCGTTTTTCCTGTTTAACATCTGAGTGTCAATTTTTTGTCAATGCCGTCCGTCAGTGGAATTCTCTACCGCGTTACATTAAAGAAGCACAGAACGAAACAAGCATTAAAAAGGTATTAAAAAAAGCATGTTCTAGTAAATTTGTTAATTTAATTTCTAATTGAAGATTTAATTTATGTATATCAATTAATTCATAAAATCAAAACCATTGTTAAAATCTTATATTAGCTCTCTCTTGTAAAATAAGCTTAAGGCAAACTTATAAGATATTGTATCTTACTGCCTTTAAGCAATCACAAGTAAATAAATAAATAAATAAGCTTATTATCCAAGGTAATACCTAAGTATTTAAAGCTGCAAACGCGTTCAATTTTAAAACAGTCGGCGGAGCAACGGGCATGTGAATCAAAAGTAGGTATATTAAGATCGTGTGTAAAATTAATAAAACGGGTTCTATTACAATTGAGCGAATGGTATTGTAAAGGAATATCATCATAGATTGTCCCATTATGTTAAAGATCATGAACTTCGTTTTGTTACTAATGACCAATTTATGAAGTTTGAACCATCTCCGCAATATTTCAAGATTATTGTTTGCATCCAAAAATATGTTAAAATATCACTTACCATAGTAAGACAAAACAGTGTCATTGGCAAAAGCTGTGAGTTTGCCCTTAAACTATTGAATGAAAAATGAATTTACAAAAAATAAAAACAGAATAGAACCCAACACAGAACCTTGTGGTACACCTATGTTGATGAGAACTCTTGCACTCATACAATTTCGAATCTAAACTCTCTGACTGCGATTTTCCAGATAAGAAGTAAACGAGTCTGAAACCAGCGTTATAAAGTTTTTTAAGCAATATGGTATATTATGATCCACCATGTCAAAAGCTTTAGTGATATCAGATTCATTTAGACTGCTATATATTTCTCCGCATAGCTTTAACAAGACATCTTCAGTGGATTTGCCACTTCGAAAGCCAAACTGCGAATCACTGAATAAACATGTTTTATCTGACATGTTTTTGTCAAAAACTTTCGAAAAAACTGATAAAAGGGATACTGGGCGGTAATTATTTAGAGACATACTCGTAGTATCACCTTTTTTATGCAGTGGTAAGACATCTGAAACAAGAAACAAAATTTAGACGTTTGGGTCCATTGTGCATATTTTAACTTCGATGGCCGCTGTTTTAAAGTCATCCAGATAAGTATATAATTCTAAGAACACTTTTCAGCTCAACTTGCCCAGCACGTCGGGAAAGGGACTATCAACATTTCCTAGCTTACCAGAGGTATGAAGTTCACACAGCAAGCAACGAACGATTCAATTACTTCCTTGGCTCTTTTACATCTGTAGTAGTTGTAAGCAGTTTCAATGTTAAGCACGGATTGCTCTTCCAGCCGTTGCGAATATCTTTATATTGGACCAGTGTAAGGTAGCTTTATTAACTGCTTCAGTGATTGTTTTTTGCATGATCTTAAATAGGTCTTAGAGGCTGTGGGAGATGGACAGTTCAAGTTCGTCCGCTCTTTTATCGTTTGTGATATTTATATGACTTAGAACCAAATGTTGGGTCATTGTATTGCATTTGGGTACTCTACTTAGATATCTGCTACATTTAATTGTAATTAACAGGCCACTTCGTTTTTTGAACGCATATTATACCGATCTTACGTTGTTGTAAAACAGTTTTTAGTTCGAAGCTTTTGCCCGTCATTATGTCGTCGTTACAATACGCAGTCTTTTTTCTAAAAAAGCATCATATTGCTCGCCCTCGGAAAACGTCGAGCTCTGACATTTACATATTTTTGACATATTTCTATTCGGCTCCGAAATCACTGCTCCAGTGTACAGAAGAGATGCTCAATAGGGAAATGTTTTTATATAGGAGTATGTTCATTTTTGTGATGATACTATATGTGCATAACAGGTGGTTCGAAAAGTCCACAGACTGACAGATAGATGGCGACTCTAATAACATATCCATTAGGGTGGTCTCTATTTTGACAATTTTTGAATTTTTATGCTTCCTGGGGCTCACAGGGTTCGAAATAAATAAAAAAAATATTCTCCAATTGAATAATCAGTTGTTTTTTTTTAATCCAACCAAAGTAACTATTTAAAAAATTTGAAATTTTGCACACTTTAACCTCATAATAGTAGCCATTTCTTAGAATTTTTTTTACAGATTTTTGCAAGGTGGCGCAAAATTAATCACCCTATCGGAAGATGGTATAACTTGTGGAAATGGCGTCGTACATCGCAGATAGCAGCAGCATGCAAACAGACAAGCAACGGAGCGCTATACTCCGCAAGAGCGTGGAATGATTGTGTCGATGTTTTTGACCAATAATCGGTCGGTGGTGTTAGCGCAGCGTAAATTTCGACGTCGATTTCCTAATCGTGTCGCGCCAACTGGGCAAAAATTCCGGAGCTTAGCTATTCGACTCGAACAGAGTGAAACCACAGGAGACCATGCAGGGCGTGGCCTCCACCGGACTGGTCGTTCGGACGAGAATATCGCGGCTGTAGCTGCCGATGCCGGTAAGAGCGAAAAAACATCAACCAGACGACGGGCCACGAAATTGGGCATCACCAGACGGACCCTACAGCGAATTTTAGTGAATGACTTACACATGTTCCCGTACAAAGTGCAAACAGTGCATCAGTTAATGCCTCCTAACCGTCAGTCGCGTGTGAATTGCTGTAAAGCCATCCTCAATCTCAACAACGAAGAGGACGATTTTGTGTAGAAAATCCTCATGAGCGACGAGGCGCATTTCCACTCAAGCGGTTACGTCAATAAGCAAAATCTTCGTTTCTGGGACACTGAAACCGCGTCTGATGCACGAAGAGCCATTACATCCACTCAAAGCCACTGTGTGATGCGGCGGGAGGTGTGACTGGGCCGTATTTTTTTGAGGACGCCATCGGCAATACGGTCACTGTTACTGGCGCACGCTACATGGCCATATTAAAAGAGTTCTTACTGCCGGAATTGGATGAGCCGGGCTTGGTGAACATGTGGTTTCAACAAGACGGTGCAACCGCTCACACAGCGCGAGCCACAATGGATATTGTGAAGGAGTCGTTTCCTGGTCGCGTAATCTCCCGTTTCGGCGGCCAGCAAGATCGCCCGATTTAACCATCCCAGACTACTTTCTTTGGGGCTGCTTGAAGTCGCAGGTTTATGCCAACAAGCCTCAGACAATCGCAGCCATTAAGGAGAATATTCGACCGAAATGCGAACAGTTATCACCGGAAATCTTGCGGAAAGTCATGGAATAGGAGATAAAACGGGCACAAATGTGTGTCAACACTGGCGGCAGCCAACTGGCAGATCTTATCTTTTCCACTTAACACAAACAATTGTAAAGGTCCAAAGAAAGATTTCCATCACTCAAAATCATTTTTTTTTATTTAGTAAGAAAGTAATTCAAAAACAGAATTGGATGATTAATTTTGCGCCACACAAAATGAAAAAGAAATGATTTATGATTTTTTGAAGCCTAAAAAAAAAAATTAAATAAAAAAATAAATTTTTAGGTGACCTTAAAAATTAGTCAACATTGACTGAGAGACAAAATTATTGATCCAAAAGAAATAATTTTTTTGATTACCATGGCTCCAAACATTTGTTAATCCAGTTAATTCAACATTTTTTCATTATAGACCCACCCGAAAATTTAGTTATGCAAGCACTTTTGCTTAAATGGGTCACTGTGCGCCGTAGCAACGAACTACATGGATTATATATTGTAGTTGCTTTGACGGGATCAGCTAGAAATCATCGGCTCCGTTAGTTAGGGCATGTTGATCTATTGGAACATTTTCGAATCCATTCCGAAGGGAAAACGTCGAAAAACGAATCGCCTTAGGTGGCGCGCTAAAGTGAAAGTAGGCCACAGCCAACTGGAAGCGATTAATGAAAAATCATGCTAAATGGAGGGAGATGTTGGTTGAGACACATGACGACCCCAGTCTGTAGCATCACCTAAAGTAAGAGTAAAGTAGTTGAAAAAGCAAATTTTTACTGCCTGCATATAAACTTGAGTTGGGGCAGCGTCAGAGTTAAGTCACTGAACCAATACTTCCTCTTTATAATATGTAACACGATCTGTTTACATAACATATTCACCGATAAATTCTAGTGAGTCTGTACATTGTGACTAACCGTCCATCGTCCACCGGAAAATGAAATTGAGGAGATTTTTTCTTATCATAAGCAAGTGCAGCTTAGTAATTTGAAGGCCAAGTATGTACCAGCTCAGACTCTCAGTCTCCGTCTTGTTAAAGCTTTCTACATATGTACTTCCGATGACGATATCCATGTTCATACATATACGTGTTTAGAAAGAATACATTTACTCGTATGTGTCAGCATTTACGTCACAAACACTGTAGTTCTGAGATGAAATTCAATTTCGAAGAAACGCATAACAAGATTTAGTATGAAAAACCGATTGCTTTGGCGTTCAGAGTTTCGTAGAAATTTATCTCAAACCAAGGGAAACCTACTTCGGAAGTAAGTTGAAACTTACATCTCAAAACTGATTAAATGTATCTGTATCAATTATCACCTTCAGTTTCTTTTGAATGGGGTTCGGTAAGAAGACTTAGGGAAGCAGAAAATGCTATACCATATGAGAATGAACTGTAACTGTAACCAAGTTGTACAACCATGCACGAGTATTGAGAAACCAGATCCTCAATAACTATTTTATTCATTAGAAACCTTATCAACTCACACAAACTTTTTTTACGAGAGTTTCTGCAAATTTACTGAGGAGCGAACTTTTCTTCAATTATATATTTTCTGTTGCATAGAAATGGGATGTCCTCATTTTCATTTGCAACCTGTTAAAGGAAGTTAAAGTTTTCAAATACTCACATAAGTGAGTTAACAACTTTTTACGGTTTTAGCTTTTGAGTTAGAGTTCTGGGTCAGGAGGAAAGCGAGTAGTTTTCTTTGATATTTGGGAGTTCTAACAGAACGCTCTTGAATTGCATTCAAAATATTTAATTTCTCTCCAGCTGGAACAAGGTTTTTATTAATAATTGATTTGGAGTTATCCAACTCTCATTCAAATACCATTGTCAAACCATGAGTGTAGTAATGTATAACTCGTTAGTATTCTCTTCAATTTATTTTCTAATTATTAGTTTAATCCTGAAGTTGATGTATCCCCAGAGATAGTGGTAGTATTTCTTCAAAATATTCGAATGAGTGGGAAACGTTTGATGAATCTTAATCTTATTCCTCCCCAATCAACCAAGTTTCTAATGCTTCAATTAGTACTGTACCTTCTTTTAAGTCGAAGTGTTAGCTATTCATCAGACCATTGATTGGCTCAGCCTGAGTCCAAGGATATTGTAAGTAATATTGTAGTCAAGCAGTGATCATACCGATACATACTGTTGCATACCGGGACACTCAGACGTCCGAGAGAACTTCGTCGCTAATGAACTGGTTTTTTGAACAAACAGTAGTTAGTTTGACAACGTCAAGCCATCAATGTTCTACTTTAAACAAGTAACACACTAACAATCGCTCTCTTGCGTCAATCATAGATGGACTCATCAAGGCAACTATGTATTATCTATCTGACCCATGCTCGATTCTAAGCGGTTAAGTGAGCTAATCAACTTCAGGAGAAGGAATATCTTTAAACTTACAATCATAATTATGAGACACTGTTCGATTGGAAGACACGCGCAGGGATTGAGTATTCCTCACAACCAGCTGCTGAAATTAGGTGGAAGAATGATCTGTGTCGCAACTGCCTTGACTTCTCAAGAATCAGAATACCATTCCTAGGCAGTTACCACTTCCTAGATCTAAATGATCTGTTCTCTATAAGATGCAGATGTTTTTGACGAAGCGCATCCTGCCCTTCCAATTTTGGACACTTTTTCGAGCATTTGAGTCTCAGCATCACTAATACAGCACTGAATATTAACTGCATAGGCCTGAATAGTTTGCATTTTATTAACATGTATCAACGACTTTAGATAGCCCTACAAGAAGTAATCGAGTGATATCAAATAAGTCAATCTTGGGCCACATACACTGGTCCGCTATCCTCCGGATCAATGTTCTCTATATTCTCAAAAATGCACCTTTGTGGGTGTAATCTAGTCGGGCAATTTTGCTTGTTCACAAACCCATTGAACCAAAAGTGAGCCGCAATTGTTTGATAAGAATATGGATCGACTTCAAGGCGCTCAAAAGCCCAATCCGTGAGTACTCGTCGCAAGGCATAATCTCGTGGTTGTAGTTCTTCTGGCAGCTGGAGCATTTGCAGTATGATCAGTAGGCCGAAATCTTTTAGCAAAATTATTTACAAAGGCCAAACATTTTCGGCCTTGCGTCATGCAGAGTGCATGTGGTATGAAATTTATGCACAACACACCGAATAGGGAGGTCAGTTGGTCGATTATAATGTCAAATAGAGATTGCTTCTGAGCTTTGCCGAGAAGCGAGGGTTCTCCATCGTCATTCTGCACAATCTATGTTAGGTAACTTGTAATGATTTGGCTTCAACAAATAATTTGCTTCTTGGTACATTGAACTAATAAAGTAATTCTATTACAATTTTTGTAATTTTGGATTGAGGGCAGATGTGTTTTCTTTTACTCGTGAGCTTTTGACTAGCTGATACATTACAACATAATATAAAGGGTTTTCCAATAGGGAAGCTATGGACTTGGACGACATGTGGTTTCAACAGGATGATGCCACAAGCCACACAGCACACGCTACAATGGATTTAATAAAGAGTAAGTATGGTGAGCGTGTTATCTCAAGAAATGGGCCAGTCGATTGGCCGCCTCGTTCGTGCGATTTAACGTCGCTTGACTATTTTTTGTGGGGCTACGTTAAATCATTGGTTTATGCCAACACGCCGACAACGTTGGAAGAGCTCAGAGCCAACATTGAACGCGAAATGTGTGGCCGAGTCGTTGAAAATTGGGTCCAACGAATCGACCGCTGCAAACGTGTTTTGATTGTACTTCAAGCCGATAATAAAGTTTTTGAAATAGCTCAAATGGTTTGCCTTTTATTTAAAAAAAAGTTGTCAAGTCCTTATTGGAAAACCCTATACGTATACAGCTCGTCACTGTTGATCCTGTCATAAACGGTTTTAAATTCTTACTTATGTGGCGCTACAGTGTGGGGTGAACGAACAATTATCTCCAGCAAGCAGGATCTCTCGCCAAATGTCTCCAGTGTCGCACTCCAAGTTGGTTGGGGTCCCCTTCTACTCGCGCGCACCATTATAGATGCAGTCGACCTCTGCTGTGTCGTCCCTCAGGTTAAGAATTAAAGACTCTTTGGGCCGTGGTGTCCATATGCTAAATATAGCCCAATCATCTCAGACGTTGGACCGGTGACATGACAAGACTACAACAATGTGTCTGTACAGGCCGTACAAAATCATACGCAGTACCTTTCTCTCGAAACTTCCAAGTGTTTTTTCATCCTCTTTCGACAAGGTCCAAACCTCTGCGCCATAGAGAAGAACTGGGATGATAAATGTCTCGTATAAAGTCAGTTTGGTCTTACGAGAGAGTGCTCTGTTATTCAATTACCTCCTCAGCCCAAAGAAACTGCGAATGAGAAGGGGTAATTCTGTGTCTGATTTCTGCACTAATGTCGTTGCTTCTTGTAAATGCGTTAAAAGGTAGACGAAGTCCTTAACCACGTCGAAGTTAAAACTTCTAATGATGACATTCTAACCAAGTCGTCGGTAGTGAGCCTCCATTTCTGATAACAGCATGCAATTTGTTTTTCTCGTCTCTCAGTCTAATCGACAGTCATCGCAAGTATCCCGAAGGCTACCGTGGTCTCTTATCGGTGGCTTTCTATTCAGACCTCTCAACCCAAATTAATCAGCGCAGCAGGGATATATGAGTATGTCGCCAGCAGAATTTGGCTCCATAACAACCTGTACCTAACCGTGAGGAGACGAGTCAGTTACACCCACCCACCGCCTGGCCGACTAACAGCTGTCGTTGCTGATGCCACCTTGCGCAAACGAAGAACATGTGCTCGGCGGTATCATCTACCGCAGGCAATGGTCGCATTTGGATGATACAATACTTTCACTGCCCTGCGGTAAAGATATGTGTCAGGAGAGGAGATGGGTAAGATAGTAATTCACCTCACCATGACTTCACTCCAGTCGCGGGCTTAGCACGGGTATGCGTCGGCGTGTCCACCAATGTTCTATCCCTCTTGTCGTTATCTCATTCATGTTCCGGTAACAGAAATTTCTCTCTCCGCTGCTGAGCTAGCAACACGACGGGCACAGGTCTCGCGATCATCATAATGGCTGCCGCAGAGACCATGCGCTCGCCATCCGAAAAGACCGGTGGCGTTGTACCAATGTTAGACGCTTTCGGAGATCCCGCCTCGACAGCAAATCTGCCCACAACTCGGGTGCCGTACATTAATATAGAATTGGCAACAGATGCTAGCAACAATCTTTTAGCATCTCGCGGGCCGCCAAAACCGCGACGTTCACACGGAAGTTGATCCAAACCATCGTTGCCTGGTGAGGACAACCATCTTCGTTGTCAGGTCACGGCCGTTACCCGGCAGCCAGTTCACCAAATAGTGGAAATTAGTTGGTGTACGCTATCTACCAAATCGTCTCCCAGTGCTTTAAATAGCTCGTTTGGTAATCTTTTTGATCTGACAGCCTTGTTATATTTAAATAAAGCTTAGATATTGCATTATCTTTACTTTATTTTTGTCGGGTGGACAAAAATCTTGCCTTTCATCGCCCAAGTTGAATGTTTCGTTCTGCCTGATTGCGACTGCAGTTGTCACAGACTGCAGAAGTATCTTTTCCATGTCTTAAGCACTGAGGGTGACTCTACCTTTAAATCTCCCTGCTACAGACCTACAGACCTCTTTTTCGTTCTCGATAGCTTTACACATTGTTGTTTTTGGTACAAACGCGGTACCCACTTCTAACACAGCTGTCGCATACCCAAACACTCTGGCAAAATACGATGCATACGGTCTATTGATATCTTTACGATGTCATTTCAAGCGCGAGATTGTCACTTTACGGTGGTTCAAAATGATTTTTTTGATTTTGTGGTCGAAATGTCATTAAATTTTGAAGGCTGGTACTTACTAATGGATGTGTATGTATATAGATAGAATCGCCATCTATGTGTCAGTTTTCGAACGACCTGTTAGGTGTTGGTAAAACTATCGAGCGTGATTCCTGAAGTAGCATCATTCTATTTTCTTGACTGCTCACTTCTTATGCCATTTGTTGATGACCTTATATAGAGGAGAACATATAACTGCGATATATGGTATAAACACTATTGACTAATTGATCAACAATATTACAATCAAAAGGACAAGTCCTAGTTCGAACTGACATAGACGACCGAACCACTGTTTTAAAGACCGCCCTATCGACGATACAATAGTGTTTTCTTCTGCTATAAATGCTTTAAGCTTCGTGCCCACGATTGGGGAGGTACGTCTTATGTCCCCCAACTTCTCATTGAATTCTGCCTTTTCTCCACCACCGGCTAGGTATGTCTTCGCAATTCACCTCCATTCTCAACATTCACCTCTCGTCGTTTACCGTAACTTTATTGTGCCGAATCGTTTTGCATAATAAAAAATGCGACCGACGGTATTTTGTGTAACTGATATGCTCAACCTTCATTTATATATGAAACAGTGAAGAAGGTCAATTCTAAGAACTTGAAAGCGCTCATCAAGGCAACTATGTAGTCAGTAGCTCGCTTACATACATACGACGCGGTTCAGACATTAGAAACCCCATCAGCTAAGGAGTACATGGTGTATACTCACTCAGGTCCACAAAACCTTAACTTCAAGTATCACGTCTGAGAGGCAACGTTTGTCTCAGGTCTTTGAAGTCTTCGTGCAATTGAAAGTAACTTTTGATTTGATTTCATTGCTCTCTTCAAAGTAAACTATTTAGAAAAAAAAAATTAATTCACACAATTACATAAACAGACCACACCTTTATGTTAAGAGGACTTTAGCCGCCGAAATTCTTCAGAATTTCATTCCATTTTCGCAAGGAATCCAAAATGCTCATGCCTTGAAACAGATAGGGTGACGATAATCCTGTTTTTGAACTCAAAAGATGTTAGATTCCAACCATCATTTCAACCCATTAGAAATTGGCGACTTCTTTTCTCATATACACACAAGGCATTCCTTCTTGTATCCCTTAGCCCCAATCGCATCTTTTACCCTTTGTTATAGGTCTAAGTCACGACGAAAATTAAGCTGATACGAGTAAGTATGTTTGTTAAAGAGGCATGTTTCATGTAACCGACGAGATCCATTAGGGTCCTTAGCAAGGGATGTTAATTTTTTCAAACATTCCCTCCTAACTACGTTCACTTTTAACAAAACCTATTTAATCTTGTATTCGTGTACTCGGAATAACCATAAAAAAAATTCATTTTCTCCAGAAACAAGAGAATCCTTTGGGACCTTGCCCCACAGCAATTATTTTACTCGACTGTATAGGAATTCGTTGAATTTACAAAAATTTCAAATTCATTTGAAGGTTGTTCAGTACACGAGTATTGTAGAAATTGAAATGCATTGTGTCTTCAGTGTGTGTGCCAGGGGAAGCAATTTGGAATCCCTGCCTTAGGCCGTTGAATGTGCAAGCTTAATTAAGTCAAGGGCAATTCAAAATTTTAATCAAACTTCGCAATGATTGAGACAAATTGTTGTGAAAATGTTTTCGTATTCTCTGTGCAAATACGAGTAAGTCAATGACTACATCCATCCGTCTGACTGTTCTTTTTATATAATGGAAACGGGTATAATCCTTCTACCCACTTTCAAGTATTGGCAGAACATAATCGGAAGCGTAGGAAGTCGAAAGTTAATAAGAGGAAATCATATTGAAGGTTACCACTCGTAAACTGTACGAGTATCTCAGCTGGCATTGTTCTATTCGGTCGATTGGGTAAAGGATAGAAGCAACAAACGATTGCACTTCAAGGATAATCACAATGTTATATAGTACTTGTTTCCTATTGTAGAATCGGACATTGTTGTCTGTGGAGGGTCGATGTCAGTCAATTAGTCCAGTGCATAGCATTTTGTAGTTTCATTGCATTCGACTAGATAGACACCTTCGCACGCCGTACGTTAGCGTCTGAAGGTGGTAGATTATAAGTGCTAGTCGTATTCTTTCACGAGAGGATATAATTAAATAAAAGATAAAATCATATGTTCTTCGTTCAATTTTCGGAGAGCATTCGTTTGCGAAAAGCAATTACCGAAGAAAACAAATCATCAAGTACACGTTACCAATTAACACATTCAATTTCTCTTCTCAGAACGACAATTATAACGACGATGGTACGGAAAGCTGCTGTCTCCATGGATACGTACTCGTAACAAATGTATAAAGCGATATTTCTCCGTCTCAGAAATGGAGGGAGATTACAGTCATTCGTACATACATTCGTATACTCGTATGTCCTCCCGTAAACACAAAATTTATTTAATTGATTTTAATGACATTCTTTCGTTAAACCATCATGTGGGCATCGTCCTTTAGATTCTGCAGGATTTCATGAGGCGGTACTCCTTCCCATCGTGCCATATTCCCATATTCACAATTAATGGTTCGAATGAAATAATTTCTGTGCTGTGTGGGAAGGACAAGAAAAATGAAACCAACAAACAAATCTTGAAATTGAGAGAGAAGACATTTTAGAAACGTGGAGGCGGTAATGGATTCTTTTCACCCGAGCATGACAAGTGAGAAGTGTGGTAATTGTTTTCGCGAACACTCCTCGAGCTTGAGTTAATGCTGAAATGTTGCTGGCGGTTGTGGTTAACAATTTGCGTCAGTCATGTCTAAAAACACTTGAGTCTTCAATTTAATCCATATGTCCTCCTTGGTTGATTTTTGGCATGCAGTTTAGTTCTTTTGGCTGGTTTTCAAGTGAATTTTTCATCTAAGTGCCCAGGACCACAGGTTTTTCCTTAGATGACACAAATTCAGACACTTTAAAACCAAAGATGAGATTGAAGCGCATTAACATCTTATGAGACTAATCGGAGTTTGTATGTCTGATCGGGTTCCCGTGAATCGAACTACGAAACAGAACGAGAAACTCAGCGGGAGAAGATGTATTATACTCGTATACCTCCTATGTAGATGGGAGAAATTGTTCTCTAAATTTCTGTGTAAGACTTACTCACTGGAACAGGGTGCACACGGAGTTGGTGTGTGCGGTCGTTCTCTAATGCGTTGTCGCCCTGGGTTGGAGTCGAAAACTTTTCGGGTAGAGACGCCGGTGTCCTTGCACTCAATGTTACCTAGCCATCGGCATCGCTGTATAGGCCGCAAAGTTCGAAACGTCTCCTCCATTCTCCATTGATGCAAACGGGACCGAAAATTATCCGAAGAACTTTTCTCTCGAAGCTGCCGATAACATTTTGATCCGTTTTCGTCAGTGCCCTAGCTTCTGCGCCGTAAAGCACCACTGGGATGATTAGTGTCTTGTATTATGTTTTTTAGGTTGCTCGAGACAGGACTTCACTACTCAATTTTTTTCTAAGCCCAAAGAAGGAGCGATTAGCAAGAGTGATTCTTTGCATGATTTCCGGCGTCGTTGTCGGAGTTGGTAGCGGAGTCGAGGTATATAAATTCCCTTAGTAGCTCTAAGTTGTAAATGACTATCGTAAAGGGTCGATGTTTTCGTGTCCCTCTTGGTTGACAGTATATACTTTGTTTTTCCTTCATTGACCGCCAAACCAATCTTTGCCGCTGCTTTAATAGTCAAGTTCAAGTTCAAGTTTTCTTTATTGAGACTTAAAAGATTCAATTATAATACATATAAATTATAATACATGTCTAATTTAACTTAACTAATAGCAATCAGTATATATGTGTTATATTATAAAATAACAGTATAAGTATTTCACTACTTATTGCTTGCTCCCGGCATACTTGAATCAATCCCTTAAAATAATGACTAGAATATATTTATACATAACCGCTCATTCCTCACAGTGCAGTTAATTTCAATATTGTTGTAATGGCAACACTTACAAAAGTTATGAAATGTCAAAATAAAAGGAATTTGATTCATTGACGAGATAGAACATGGTGGCAGCGGTTGTCTTAAAATAGTGCGAACGAAATAAGCAAAAGTATAAAAGAAAATTTGAAAAACAAAAAAGAAAGTTAAAAATATCTGAAAAAGAAATTAAATAAATAAACTCAAATGCCGGAAGAGAAACCAGGAAATTCTGCTGCAAATGTGGAGAAGAAAACCCCCAAAAATATTGTCCTGAACCCACCAGGAGAATTTTCTTTCATTCCGTCGGATTGGGAAAGATGGATCGCGCGTTTTGGCAGATATCGGATGGGTAGCGGATTACACGAGGCTAACGAAGAAAAGCAAGTCAGCACATTAATATACTGCATGGGAGAAAAGGCGGAGGAAATTTTCAAGACATTTCAGCCATGTGACACCAAAAAAAAAAAATAATTTATGAAAGAGCAAAATTCCTCAAAAGAAAACAAGGTGAGGAAACGGCGGAGGAGTTTATAAGCTCACTCAATGCTCTTGCAAAGAACTGCAATTGGGGTTCGTTGCAAGATGAGATGATCCTTCTAACATTGATCGTGGGGATGAAGGACCAGGGTTTAAGTGATAAATTACAACTTGACCCGAATCTTTCCCTCGAAAAGACGACCACAGCATTGCGACAGGTGGAGGAATTGCAGCGCCAAAAAGAAGATCTAGCCATAACCTCAAAAGTGTCTAAAGTTGCACGTTTCGGAAAAGCAAAAAGGGAGTGAAACAATTCGGGAAAAAATTATCCCAAAGGGAACACAAAGGAAAGGAACTTTGCACAGTTTGGAAAGCATAGGAAAGGTGGTAAGTGTATTCGGTGCGGATTTGAGAGTCATAGTTTCAACAACTGTCCGGCAAAAAATGAGAAATGTAGAAAATGTAACAGACTAGGCCATTTTGCAAAACAATGTACGAGTAAAACTAAAGAAGTGAAATAGGTAAATCAGGAAGATTTTTTCATCGGATCTGTATGTGAGAAATGGTCGGTAGATTTATGACTTAATAACAAAAAGTAAAATTCAAAGTGGATACAGGGGCGGGTGTGTCGTTGATTCCGTGGGCTATTGCGTAAGATATTAAAAATATTAAAATAAAATAATCAGATAAAAAATTATATAGTGTGAACAAGGCAATCCAAATTATTGGGAAAGCAGTTGTGAATTTAAAGTACCAAAGCAAAAATGTTTTAGAGACAATTTATATAACAAGAGATAAAATAACACCCCTTCTTGATAAAAATGGAATCGAAAGCTTAGGCCTTGTAGAAAGAATATTCGAAGTTTCTCAAGAGAATTATAGTAGTAAATTTAAGGACGTTTTCGATGGATTGGGAACATATAAGAGAAAATATAAAATTGAACTAAAGGATAACTCCAAACCGTATGCTATAAACACGCCAAGAGTTATTCCTATACACTTAAGGGAAAAGGTTCATGAAGAGTTGGAGAAAATGGAGAGGAATGGAGTTATTCAAGCAGTGAAAGAAGCGACAGAGTGGTGCGCGCCGATGGTCGATGTCCCAAAGAAGGATGGTACGAGTATAAAGATCTGCGTGGATCTGACCGAACTGAATAAAGGTGTAAAAAGACAAGTACACCCGATACCAGGAATTGATTATTCCTTTTCTCAATTAGCAGGTGCCAAAATATTCTCAAAACTAGAAGCCAACAGCAGATTTTGGCAAATCCCTCTTTCGGAAGAGTCTCAAGGGTTGACCACGTTTCTCACACCTTTCGGTCGATAAAAATTTTTGCGACTTCCTTTTGGAATTACATCTACTTCGGAATTTTTTCAAAGGACAATGACACAAATGCTGGGAGACTTAAAAAAATTTTACAATACACATATATGATGTTCTTGTATGGGGACGAAGTGTAAAGGAACATGATGAATGCCTAAAAGAGGTAATGGATAAAATTAAAGAAAGCGGAATGACACTAAATAAAAAAAAATCAGTCTTTGTAAAAACAGAAATAAGATTTTTGGGTCATGTAATTTCGGAAGGAGAAATTAAGGTCGATAGCGAAGAGAAGACAAAAGCGCTCAGGGAAATGGAAGCCCCGATCAATATAAAGGAGGTGCAGAGATTCCTAGGGATGCTCAATTTTGTTGGCAAATACATTCCTAACAGAGCTACAATCATCGAGCCTATCATAAGCTTGTTAAGCAAAAAAAAATTAATTCATTTGGGGACAGGCACAACAGGACGCATTTAATAACATAAAGGCTTTGTTAACATTACCGCCAAGTCTAAAAGTATTCGACCCAAACAACGATACCATTGTATCATGTGATGCCTCAAGTGTCGGATTGGGAGCTGTTCTCTTGCAGCCTCATGGGAAAGATAATATCCCAGTGGCATACATTTCGAGAAGTTTGTCTATGACAGAAAGAAACTATGCAAATATAGAAAGAGAGGCACTAGCAATTACATGGGCATGTGAGAAGCTGAAGAACTACCTGATAGGGAAGCATTTCACAATACAAACAGATCATAAGGCACGACTTCAAAGATTACGAATGAGAATGATGAAGTTTGATTATTGCTTACAATACATACCAGGGAAAAACCCTTGTGTCGCAGACCACCTTTCGCGAACCCCATTGAAAATTTCCCCAAACAAAGATGAACTAGAACTTGAAGTAGAAATATAAAGAAGCCTTTATATACGAAGTTTCCTTAAAAGAAATCCACACAACAGACGAAAACATCGTACAAGTCATAAACTCGCAATTAGCAGATCCGACATGCCAAGAAATATCCACCTACATAAAAACAAAATGGCCAACCAAAATTTCTCTAAGTCCGCACATCAAATTATTTTACCCGGTGAGAAATGAAATAAATATAATATGTAGATAATCTCTTATGACGGTAAAATAGAATGATTATTCCGAAGCAACTCAGAAGACTTATGCTTTCCAAATTGCACGAAGGCCACTTAGGTATCACAAAAACAAGACGCAACGCACAAAGAACAATGTGGTGGCCTGGTATTTCCAAAGAAATAGAAGAAAACATAAAACAATGCCAAACTTGCATTCAACACACAATAATCAGACATGAGCCATTAATACCCTCTGATTTCCCCGCATACCCCTGGGAAAAGGTATCCATGGATCAATTTAAAACGAATGATAGATGGTATATAGTCATCTCAGATCACTATTCCCGGTACTTTGAAACAATCCAGCTAAATCGTATGCGTATGAGTGACATAATACAGGCATGCAAATCTACATTTTGCCGTTATGGGATCCCACAACACGTCTACAGTGAAATAGATTTCACTTAATTAAAATGTCTCATAAAGAATTATTGCAGCCATTCAAACCAGCACTAGAAGATCTTGGGGAAAACATGTGGAGCACATCTGGAGAAGGGAGAGGAAGCCACATTTGAAAGTCAACCTTATGGAAGCAGACGATCCGGAAGACGAATTTTTCGAAATTTATAAAATATATGAAATAACAAGTGTATATTTTCTGTAAATATCTATTGTAAAGTTTAATAAACAACACCCCTATGTTACTGTAATGAACAATACCCTGAAATGTAAACATTAATTTATAGTATTGCATTTCCTTGATATATTTATTCTATTATATCAATTGTACTTATAATTAATGAAGTATTAATGAATTCTTTATTTTACGTTTATGTTATTGTAAATATTAAATTTGTTAACTTTAATATGTGAAGGGGAATGTTGTAATGGCAACACTTACAAAAGTTATGAAATGTCAAAATAAAAGGAATTGGATTCATTGACGAGACAGAACAAATATTAATTATTATTACAATACCCAGAAGATACAGATATGTTTCTGTGTGTGAGATTTTCATTAATCTGCTTAGTTGTTAATAGAAAGGGTCCGCCATCTAACGTTTTTTTTTTCAACTACATAGTGCTTATTTCGTGAATGGTAACACTTAGCTCATGTCTGATTTGACAGATAATTAGTTTTATTCTTCCGCTGAACGAATATGGTTGTGTATACGCTTGAACAACGCTGGGAAATATTGCGACATTACTTTGAAGCACCGTCAGCTCCGTATGTTCGTTATCTTGTGAAAAAAGTGAAAGAAACTGGCATCCTCATCGATAAACCAAAGCGTGAAAAGCCAAAAACAGTGCATATACACGAGAATATTGCTGCTGTGGCAGAAAGTGTGCGTGAAGCGCCATCAACATCAATTCACCGTCGTTCTCAACAATTGAACATTTCGGAGACATCATTGAGACGAATTTTGCATAAAGACCTTGGTATGACGCCATACAAAGTCCAATTGGTACAGGACTTGAAGCCAACTGACCATCCAATGCGTTTCCGCTTCGCTAAGTGGGCCTGCGATCGACTTAGAGAAGATGCCGATTTTGCCAAAAAAATCATCTTTTCAGATGAAGCTCATTTTGATCTTGGCGGGTATGTAAACAAGCAAAATTGTCGCATTTGGGGCACAGAAAACCCGCACGCATACATTGAAAAGCCGATACACCCAAAACGAGTCACTGTTTGGTGCGGATTTTGGTCCAGAGGCATAATTGGGCCATTTTTCTTCGAAAATGAGCAAGGAGTGGCCTTTACAGTCAATGAAGATCGCATTATCAGCCGCAGAGCTGATGTAGTTTGGCCACCTCGGAGCTGCGATTTGACACCGTTGGACTATTATTTGTGGGGTGCCGTAAAATATAAGTGTTACGCCGATAAGCCAGAGACAATTGACGCTTTAAAGGACAATATTCGTGAAGCCATCGGTGAAATACAGCTGCACACAATCGATAATGTGCTTAGAAATTGGACCGATCGTGTAGGCTACTGCATGGCCAGCCGAGGCAGCCATTTGAATGAAATTATTTTCCATTATTAACCGGAAGGATAAAACTAATTATCTGTCAAATCAGACATGAGCTAAGTGTTACCATTCACGAAATAAGCACTAGTTGAAAAAAAAAAAAACGTTAGATGGCGGACCCTTTATAAGTTATTATATAATCCAAAGCAGAATTAACTTTTAAACATGTACATAATCTCAAAACTGATATATGTTAATGCTAGCATTAAATTAAATCTTGACGCTTTCAGATAAAAGGGTAACGATAGGTTTCTACCAACATTTTGTTCGATATGAGAATGGGATATTTCATTAAGAAGGTTAAATGGCAAAAGGTAGTAATTTTCGTCTAAACTTTCATTTTTATTTGAATCCAACAAAGCTTTGAATAATGCATTAGGATGAAGCTCTACTCGTTGAAGTTTTCTTAATGTAAGGTTAATAAGGTATGTCATAAGAGGTGTTACCTTGCATGTATCGTAAAGAAGTTTATTTGGATACCATTTCTTATCTGGTCTCCGATATTTTCCACAACAGAATCGTTTGCGGTTGTAGGGAAGACGGTGAACCATACGCAAAAACCGTAATCTAAAATGGGTCGGATAAGGGTTTTGTATATGAGTATCTTTGTACTTGATTGTAATGCTTTGGACTGCTAATGTTTTTCTGGCATGTTTATTGAAAAGAAATGTATTGTGAAATGTTACACCCAAGTATTTCAGTTCTGTGCGCAGGGGAATGGTGCGGTTGTCGATTTGCAGATTCAACGTTTTGCTTTCCTTCACAGCTAGGCGGTGCCCTTTCGCACTCGCATTGCGAAAGCAAGTTATACCACACTTGCTTAGATTGTTTTTTAGATCCCATTTCTCGAAGTAGCCTAACAGCAAAGGAAGCTTTTGTTTGATTTTGTTGAGAGCAATTTGTGGTCTCGAATTGCTAGCTAAAATTAGAGTATCATCTGCAAAGAAAATTTCGCCAAAGTCTCTTCCATTATTTATTATACTCTCATATGGATGGTCGTACAAATATATTATGAACAGAATCGGACCTAAGATAGACCCCTGCGAAATGCCCGATAGTATTGGGAGTGATTCTGAGAACTCAGATTTTATAACGATTGAAGCAAAACGGTTTTGTAGATAGTTATAGACTAGTCGTACAAGTCATGTTGAAAAGTTTAATTTTATAAGTTTAAAAACTATACCCTTATGCCGAAGCGAATCAAACGCTTTCTCAAGGTCAATGTCCAAACCCACCGTACATTTTTTATTCCTGAGATTTTGGATTATCTTGTTACTCAAAAGTAGTATAGCGTGTTCGGTTGAGTGCTCTTTTCTGAATCCGAATTGCGTGTTTGGGATCACATTTGCATCTTCACATATAACGAGAATGTGTTCGGCTAAAACTTTTTCAAATAATTTCCCTATATTGGAAAGCAAGCATATAGGACGAAAGTGTTCGATTTCTTTAGCTGCTCTTTTTTTTTCCTACTGGTAAGAGTTTTAATTTTTTCCAAATTGTAGGGAAATAAATATTGTTAATAATAGTGGTTAAACAGAGAGCACAATGTTGAATCCAGCTTAGGGCAACATTTGCGTAAAATAAAATTGGATATCCCATCAATGCCCGATGACAGCTTGTTATTAAGGTTGGCTCTAAGAATTTTGATTTCTTCAAGCGTGGTAAAAGGTGGCGCATTTGGGTTCGTAGAAAAAAGATATGGTGAAAACATTGTAAGAGAGGTAACACATTGACTAGCATGAAATTCAGTAACAGTTGACAGAAATTCAGTAGTTAAACTGTTATCGGAATGTGGTGTTTTATCTGAGTAAACATTGGTATAGAACTCTTTAAAAGTAGGTAACTTAGTATCAATATCAACTAGTTCCATACCGTTATATGTTAGAATGTCTTTTGAGATGTCTGAATCAAATAATTTTCTTCCTGTTATTCTATCCACTTCTTTAAAAGCTTGAAGAGAAGGTCTTATTTTCTGTATTTTTAATTTGAACGCAGAATTGATATCTGTTTTTTTTTTTTTTATAATTTACGCGCGCCTAAGGGGTTAGATACCCTTTTACTGTTGCCAGGGCGCGGGCGGAAAGGTAGAAGGAAGAGAAAGGAAAATTGTTTTGTAGTGGTTTGAAACTCAGGTGTGTTTTGTTTCGATATTCGCTCTCCAGGGGGGTGGGGGTGGGGGGGGAGTCCGAATGGGATGGAGAGTTTTTCTTCACTCAGGGTGATTCGAGGTATAATTCACAATATTTTTTTTTTCTGTTCT
Source organism: Volucella bombylans (assembly GCA_949129095.1). Classification (NCBI taxonomy): domain Eukaryota; kingdom Metazoa; phylum Arthropoda; class Insecta; order Diptera; family Syrphidae; genus Volucella; species Volucella bombylans. The sequence continues at coordinate 150,967,553 of OX422143.1, forward strand.
TGAAACTCTACAACAGCCAAATCTACGTGTCAGTGTTATGCCTTCACACGCAGAAGTTTTCTGTCTGAGTTCCAATTACACAAATGAAAAACTGACTTGCCATGGGCAGGATTCAAACCTGGACCCTCCGAGTGAGAAGCGATTGCTAGTACCACTACACCACGGCCACCCCATATTGTGTTTATTCTCTCACTTATTATTTTGCTAAGACAATTAATTCTTGATGACAACTCGCGATATTCTTAATTTATTCTATTGATATGTCTATGGTAAATTCTTTTAAGTTTTTTAAGCCAATGGGAACGTAGTTTAATCAATTTCAATGTAAGAGAACATAGGCTTTTGTATTTGAATTGCTTAGGTTGGTATATAACGGAGTTAGAATTAATACTTGATGCCAATGCTGAGTTAATTTTTTCTATAAATGCATCTAAAGGGTGTTCCAATAGGGATTTGACAACTTTGAATTTAATTTGTGAACGCACTCTTTCACTAATCATTAAACTGTCACTGTCAATTTATTCACTAAACTCAACATTTTCATCATGGTAAAGTACACGAACGACAACGTCTGCCCTGCCCTAGTAGACAGGCAATAACAAGTTTAGTGCAAAAATTTGAGGCTACATATTCGTTGTGTGATGTTACCGTGTCAGTGAGACAACGTTGGTTGGTTGGTTGGTCGAAGTGTCGAAAATATCATTGCCGTTCAGGCGTCCGTAGCAAACGATCCAAATCAGTCAATTCCACGCCGTTCTCAAGAATTGGGCATCGCTCAGACCACATTATGGCGTATATTGCGTAGGGATCTTGGCTTACACCGTACTTGCGACGTACGTTCTCCGATTGGGTTCTGGAGAAGATGCGCCAAGATGATGAATTTCATCGCAAAATCATCTTCAGTGACGAAGCTCATTTTTGGCTCAATGGGTTCGTCAATAAGCAAAATATGCGTTGTTGATCGGGTGAAAATCCACATGTGCTTCATGAATCACCACTTCATCCACAAAAAATAACTGTTTGGTGCGGTTTGCACGCCGGCGGCGTTATTGGGCTATATCTTTTCATCGACGTTATTGTGAATGGTCAGCGTTATCGCGCCATGATCACCGATTATTTTTGGCCCGAATTGGAAGATTTGGACTTGGACGACATGTGGTTTCAACAGGATGATGCAACAAACCGCACAGCACACGCTACAATCGATTTATTGAAGAGTAAGTATGGTGAGCGTGTTATCTTAAGAAATGGGCCAGTCGATTGGCTGCCTCGTTCGTGCGATTTAACGCCGCTTGACTATTTTCAGTGGGGCTACGTTAAGTCATTGGTTTATGCCAACACGCCGACGACGTTGGAAGAGCTCAGAACCAACATTGAACGCAAAATAGTGGCCGTTTCGGCCGAAATGTGTGGCCGAGTGGTTGAAAATTGGGTCCAACAAATCGACCGCTGCAAACGTGCCCGCGGTGGCTATATGAACGAAGTTGAGTTCCATTCATAAATGTTTTGATTGTACTTCAAGCCGATAATAAAGTTTTTGAAATATCTCAGTTGGTTTACGTTTTATTTAAAAAAAAGTTGTCAAGTCCTTATTGGAAAACCCTATATTTCTGTATTGAAAAGGTTTCTATTAAATGGAACATTGAATCTAGAAAGACCATTATGAAGATCGGCTCTGAAAGCTGGCCCGTTGGTGCTTTTGAAGCTTCTGTACGCCGTTGGTGGTACGAAAATAGGTGTAAACGTACCAAGACTTATTATTTATAGGAAATTCCGTAATGGTCAGATATTGTAGGAAAGGTGAGACAGCAGTTATTATGAGAAACATCATTCAGGCAGGACGACAGCAAGAAAAAGTCTAAAACGGAGGAGTAACGGGGGAATGTTTGGCTGATTAAGTCAAGATTTAAGAATGGACCATTAAAGAACCAATCATAAACTCCGTTCCCATTTCTATTTAGGACGCTATCTCCCCCATATTGATGGCGAGCGTTAAAGTCTCCTCCAAATACCACCGCGTCAAATGTGTTGGCTACATTATATAACCTATCGAGTTCTCTTACTAAATTTCGGCCTGCGTTTGTTGGGATGTAAATGCATCCTTTAGTATTCTTGATTGTGTTCCTTGTGGATTTTTAAGAGTAATTGAGGCCAGAGAAACTGCAAAAATGTTGCTGCTAAAAGGTACAGGACTGTATTTGTATTTTTCGTCTAAAATAATTGCCGTTCCTCTTCCACCGTAATTGGGAATTATATTATTATAATTCCATAAAATTTAGGCTTGTGTCTTGGTTGTAATCTACGAGTAGTTTCCGATAGGCAACAAATTTGAGGTTTCTTGGTTTTAAGTATTTTTAAAATCTCAAATCTTCTTTCGTGGGAAATAATTGAATTACAATTCATAGATATTATATTAAGTTTTATTGGGGCCATTAAATCACGATTGTGGCTACAAATTCCTAGTAAGAAAACATTTTTCCTTCCTTCGATTAAAGCTGTTGATATTTTGGCCAAAATTGATTAATTTTTAGTAAGAGGTCCCTAAAGGGAATGTTAAATAAACTTTGAGATTCATTAAGGAAGTGGCTAAATCCACTTGTGTGTTGGGGCTGCGCCCCAAATTAAATGTCATTTTAGCTACGTCAGCATAGAAGGCTTGCGGCCTTGTGAGATGATTTACCGTTTCATGTACGAGGGGCGTTCAATATATTCTCGGTATCGATATGAAGGAAAATGCGAATTCAATTTAAATTGTTTTTATTTTTCAATATAATCTCCCCTAACATCAATGCATTTGTTACATCTTGAGATAAGCTTTTCTTATTGCCGACTTGAGTTCTTCATCATCCGAAAATCTTTTTCCACGAAGACATTTTTTCAAATCCGGAAACAGGAAATAATCACTAGGGGCAAGGTCTGGACTATAGGGTGGGTGTTGGATTTCTTCGAAACCACAATCTCGCGCAGCAGCCTTGGAAACTCGCGCCGTGTGAACAGGAGCGTTGTCATGAAGAAGCAACACACCCGCTGCGAGTTTACCCCGTCTTTTCTTTTTAATTTACTCCCGCAAATTATGCAAAGTGGAAGCGTAGGATGTGGCGTTGATGGTTTAACCTTTTTTTTTTGTACTCAATGAGCAAGATTCCCTTTGAGTCCCAAAAAACTGTGGCCATGAGCTTCCCGGCAGACGGAGTGACTTTGAACTTCTTCGGGGGGTCTGTTCCTTTTTTATGCCACTGCATGGACTCTTGTTTGCTTTCAGGGTCATAGTGGTGGACCCATGTTTCGTCCCCAGTAACAATTCGGTCCATAAAACCGTCCGCGTTCTCACTACACATCTCCAAAAGCTCTCTACAGCATGCGATTCTCACTTTTTTCCGAGGCGCTGTGAGCATTCGTGACACCCACCTTGCACTGACCTTTGAAAGGTTAAGATGGTCATGAAGAATGGTGTGAATGCTACCAATTGAAAGCTTGGTGATCTCTGCCATAATTTTCACCTCTATTCGGGCATCCTCAAGAACAAGTTTTTCGACTACTTTGATGCTTTCTCCCGTACAAGCAGTAGCCGGGGCGCCGGAGCGGGGGTCGTCTACAATACTCTCTCTGCCTCTCTTGAACTCAATTGACCACTTTTGCACAGTTGATAATGAAGGTGCGTAACCCTGGTAAACAGCCACCATCTCTTCAGGAATAGTTTTTTGACTTTTTCCTTGCTTAGTGAGAAATTTAATTACAGCGCGATGCTCAATTTTCACCATCATCGTCTCAGTTGCCATTATGATTCTGTTTAACTGGAGATAAAACGCGAATTAATAATCACATTTATATGAAATTTTACATGAATGCACTAAAATAATAGTATTACTTGATAAATAAGTCAATTTATATATACAACCACAGCTTCACCCCGATACCGAGAATATGTTGAACGCCCCTCGTACATGACTTGTTTGTTTTTGAGGTATTGGCTAGGGCTTCCCTTTTTTCTTTATATTTTAAGTACGATGGGCAGCTTATATCGTTAGCTGCATGAATTGTTCGATTGCAATTGATGCATTTAAGTTTTGGAGTTTCCTGATTTGCTTCACTACGTTTTTTGTAAGACTCAATACACGGCTCTGAGTCATGATTTTCCCCAACAAAGAACGCAGCGTCTACTATAGGCACAATAGTCTCCCGTATGCCCAAATCGTTGGCAGCGGTAACACCTCACAACTACCCTATTATTTTTCCGTTCCCAGCACACCCTTTGAGCCAGTAAGCTTCTAATATTAATTAAGTCTTTGATGGACTCCCCAACTTCTAATTGAAAAACTTTAGTTCTAGCAGTGAAAAAACGACTTACTTTACTAACCTTCACATTTGGCGCAGATTCATTAAGCGCTTCCCGAATGCTTTCAACAGATGTATCCCCATCAATACCTTTAAGAAGAATAGAGGTTTTTTTTAGTCTCTTTAGGAGAGAATGAATATGCTCCTATAGCCGTTTCTCGAAGACGTTTTATGATTAAATTATGCACACTCGCACTGTTTACATATACCTTTGTTTTCTGATAACTAAGATTTACAAACTTATATTGAATATTTGGAATGTTACATTGTAGAGCAGCCAATTTAATAAGTTCAGTTAATAAACTACAATTAGCACCAAAGATATAAATAGGTGGGCAGTATACAATGCTGTTTCGTTCTGCCACATCCTTTTTATAATTTGTGGGCAATTTCTGGCTTTTTGAAGGAATATCGCGTCTCGTATTACTTACACTATTGACAAAGGAATAATTGTTCACATCGTTTAGTTGTGCTAATGGTGAAAAAGGATTCTTATCAGGTGTAGATAGTTGATGACTCGTTTTTGAACAATGACTCTGGTCGTAGTGTAGCTGTTTGCAGATCGTTTTAAGTTGCCGATGACGCTAGTGTTTGAGTTCTTCACTTCTCCCACATTTGTGCATGGGAGAGCACCACGTTTGCTCATCGTTGGCCTGTGAGCGTGGGTATTCACCGAGAGGTTGCAATGTGCATGTAAATTAGCATTACAATTCACGTGTTTTAAATTATCACTAGCATTTGCATTTGAAATAATTTTATTCTCCAGCGCATAGGCCGGAGGATATTCCGAAACTTTATCACTTTCCACTTTTATGAGTCTCTATCTCGTGAGGAAAATAATATGAGTTAGGTATTAAAATTGATTGGCAATATCACTAATTTTCTGAAAAAATGTTTCTACAACTGTATTACACGTCTGTTCACTTCAAGAGCAACTTCTCTTTTTCCTGCTTTAATAGTCGCAAACGGTCCATTGATAGCTCGCTGTGTTCTGCCCATTGTGCCTGCCTATGGGAGTAACTGAACAGACTTTTGAAAGATGTTGGAGTTGACTTTCGAGAACGATGTTGAAGATGACAGCACATCGCCTTGTTAAAATCCTTTTCTGACATTCAAAGTCTCGGTTTTGTTCTTATCGACTTTGCCGGAGCATTCTCCATTGTCAGGGTGTCGTTGAGTTAATTTATACTCTGTCTTTCACAATCACCTGCTGCGTCCAGCGGCTTTGTTAGATTTTATCTTGAAAATTCGTGTCCTGACTTTATCTTGGTCAGGTGGGCGGAAATGTTATCTGTCTTCGTTCAGGTTGGACGATTCTTATGTCTGAAGGTGGGATGTACTTCGTCATCACCGTTTAACAGTGTGCAGAAATAATCCATTCAGATTCTCAGTCTGTACTGTTGTTCTATTATGAGGTTTCCTTCTCCGTTCTTGTAGATTTCTGTTCGGACTGCACACCACTGGCACGTTCGTTTTATTCATTGGTATAACTTCCGAGTTTCATTCTTCAAGTAGCACTTTTTTTTCTGAGGAGCCTATGTTCTGCCCTTATTTTCAGCTCGTAGAGGTTGCGACAGCCTCTCGTTATTTTCTGCAGAGTCGGTCTGTAAATTCGATGTTTTTCTGGATTTGGCTGTCTGTACTGATCACCAAGCCAGCGGTTTCTTTGTTAAGGTGGGTTGAAACCCAATGCATTAGAAGCGGCCTCCCAGATTGCTCTTTGGCGATGATGTCACTGATATTCTACGTTCGATGCTGGTGGCATCGGACTCCTCGAGAGGTTAAGGGGAACTCTTTTGCCTGTAGCCGTTCGACGTTGAACTTCCTCACAATAGTTCGCTGCTTCTGGGCTGATACGGACATCCGCATTCGTATCTTGGCTACAACAATATAATGGTCGCTCGGAACATTTGGGCATCCAAAACACTGGAGAAGTACCTAATCATCATCCATAGGATCAGTTCGGCTGCCGGCTTGTTGATCAGGATTCAGTCAAGTTCCATTATTAGAAAATGTGTGCTAGCTATAGTTACATTGTGTTCCCCCACAAAATCAATAAACCTGTGTCCGTGATGTTGTGAAGGGTACTCAAAGATAACCTCTTTGCCTAGTTTGGTATTGGAATCGCATTACTCGCAGGTTTTGTCGAGAAGCTTCTCCCTATCCCTTTATGCGAATCGTTGTTGGCAGTTCGCTTACATACCAGAAGCTTAAGACTTGTTCTCTTAGTCTTCCTCAGACGGCGAGACCGAGTAAGCATAAAGTAATTAACGAATAGGGTACTACCATGTTTCAACTGATTATTTGTTCCTGTGAATCCTCGTGGTTGTTGGGTGTGGTATTAGTTGGGGTAGTAGTCTCGTCTAACCGATATTGACTTGCATATTGACAGTACAGAAAGCCTTTAATACTTTTGTTATGTTAAAATCGTTTTCGAATGCGCTGGATAATAGTATCAACAAAAAGGCAGCTCACGCATTGGCTCTTTTAACTTTGGGAACAAGTTGTAGTCTGAGGGTGCGCATTTAGTTCTACGTACTATATTTTGAAGCAGGGCTCCAAGCTCTGTATAATTGAGAAAGTCAGGTTTATGGATCTGAAACTCTTGCGTAGTGAGCAGTCTCTTTTTCGTCACTACATTCTTTTATAGATACCATCTATGGCTAGTTGTGATTCGGCTTCGTTCAATTAACTAGCAAATGAGTGTCGAACATGTCACTGAGAATTCTCAAGCCGGTGTAAGCACTGTCAGACTAATTTTAATGTTTCTAGTTTAGCTGGCATTGATGGGTATCTTATAAATTAAAAAAAATTGTTGTGCGCGACAGTTCGGGTTGGACCCAAGGACTAATATTTGTCATTTTTTGCACAGTGGAAACCTACAATTTTTTGCCAAATCTGAACGGCGGCATAGTAAAAAACCTTTTCTTATGCAAAGACATCTCACTCTCGGATGTTTTACGTTAGCAGCCTTGTGACATCTGAAAAGTAGATCTACTTTCTTAATTTTGGTTCGGTTTTGGACTCAGACCCCTCTGTGTAATGATCGGCGAACTTACACACTGCACCACGTCACCATCTATAAAATGTATTAAAGATGTCCATGAGGATCTCTCTTATGTTGGAAATGGCTTTAAAAATACTTCCAATTTGCTGCATCGTATGTCTGTAATAATGGAATTTTTTCAGTTTCAGCTCTCTCCGAAAAGTCCTGTTTCCATATACAATAGTAGCTCTGCCGTATTAAACACTAGACCTCCTGTTATAAATTTCCGTGAATGTGCATGGGCTCTGTTCAGAGCTATGAATTAACTAGCAGCCCCTCTGCGGGCGGTATGAAACCTATGTAAATTTTAAACTTGTTAGAAAGTGATTTCACTCTTTTTTTTTTGTTGTAAGAAAAACAGATGACATTGGCTGTAATCATAGTATGAGATGCACATCGCACTACCCGGCTCAAATGGACAGGCTGTGGTTACTTAACCGGAGAATCATAACTCCTTCTCCGGCAAGGTCCCCTGGTAGAGTGCGTTTAATTGGTCGGATTTAAATGAGTATGATTGGCACCCCTTTTGATCGGCACCCGGTTAAGGAGCACTTTAAAATGACAGCGCGTAGTCAAGTTGGTGAGCTCAAACTCTTTTTGGCAAAAGGAAAGTCCTATATTCCTTTTGTCTGCCAGTCATCATTCCAAATAAAGTACCGAATTCAATGTTTCAAGGCTAGCATGTCATATTTTCTACTACCCTCCGATAGATTTGATGTTCAAAACTTCCAGACCCCTGGGATATGGTATCAATTTCATGAATAAATTCGCTCTAATTTCTGAAAGTGTCAATCATTTTCTTATATACTTATGCCCGTCTCCTTTTTGTAACTTTCAGGTTTTGTTTTTCTTTTTTCCTTTTTTTGAAAAGGGATCATTTGAATTTACATGAATGGTTTATGTCACAGCATGAATGTTTTTTCTGAGAAATGTTGTCATGATATGGCATTTTGCAACAAGTGGTTCCAACCCTTAACATGTTTGTATTTGAAACCTTGTTCAAATAAACTTTGTATGCTTTGTGTGGCAGTATTCCCATCAGTATAACATCAAGGTGCGACAAGACGTTGTCAGAAAAGCTAAAATTTTTAGTAAAACATTACAATTGTGTGGATGACACATTTCTTGGATTTTTTTTTTCTATTCCTTAGAGAGTTCAAATACGAGTACTTTACGAATATGTTGACGAGAGGTAGGTACTTTTTAACTTCTTGTCGTGAGATTATTATTATTATTATTATTATTATTTTTTTTTAGCTCAAGCTGTCGTGTTTGAAACATATGGAACAACGCCCAACCAATAGACGGAAGACCATATTTACAGAGAAAAAAGAATATGGGCTAAAAAATTGAAACCTGGGGAACATGGAGCATAAGTTTTAGATATGAGCCTTGTCATAAGCTGACAGCTTTCACTCGTACTATGTTCTACTCTACTCTGCTTGATGGCGACAAAACCGCTCATTTTGCTGGTAGTAGACAATTTTCTGGTTTCTTTTTATTTTGTTCGATATTTCTCAAAGCTTGTTGTTTCATTGAGTAAACTTTCCGACTAGTTATAGAATATCGATTCATTCCAAAAGCCCCTCCTGTCAAGCCAATTTCGCAGTACTTTAACACTTGCGGTTTGTGGTTGCATTCTACTAATAGCTCGATCAATATTGGGCCTGTTCTCAGTCGATTATTAATAATAACTTGCAAGAAAAGTCCAGAGACAAAAAATCAAAGCGCCGCAGAAGCCAGCCGAGTCGTATATCACGAAAACGGCTGATAACACTATTATTAATTAAAGTGTGTAAATGTTTGATTTGTGGATCAATTGTGTTGGATGTAACGTTGTCCTGCTTGAACCAGAGCTCGATGAAGTTGAATTCATTCATTTCTAGCCAAAAAAAAAGGGTAACCTCGTCTCTGTACGAGTAGTGTTCTCCGTTGACTATAACGATGTTGCTGACTTCATATCATATTTGAAGAAAAGTGCCGCCACCCAAAAATCAAACCAAATAGTCACACGCTAAGGATTTTTTTGGATTTTTTAATTTGCAAATCCAGAAGCGACTCATGGGTTTCGATCATACCCGCAAAAGTGCAACGTTTGGTGTGATTCTCACGCCGCGCCGTTGGCATTGTTTATATAGTTTTTTTTTTTAATTAGGCCTGATCTTAGATTACATCCAATGGCTAATGTTACCGGATAATGATCAGAGATTATTTCTTCGAGAATATAGACGAAATCGATTTGAATGATGTGTGGTTCCAGGAGGATGGGGCTCCATGCCGTTCTGCTTGTAGAACTAATGACTAACGGATGACTCGACTTAATGACAACATCATATCGCCAAATAGACCAGCGAATAGGACACAAGCGCGTCCTGACGCCACTTGAATACGTCTTGTGGTTCGTCGTTGGCGTGTGCTGAAGAGCGCAAACTGTTTCGACTTTAGAGGCGAATATTCAGCGCATTTTTATGAGATATTTTCTAATTTAGATGGCGCTACATTCCGGGATGGACCAGGGCCTCGGCTAACATATACATATCTCCAACTAATGCGGTCTTTTGCAAACTGAGGTCCCCTTCCATTTCTGTGCACCAACTAAGAAGAGGTCGCTGTCTACTTCGTTGTCACCCTGCGCTCAAGGTGATTTAAACATCTAAGCCGGGATATCCGAGTTTTTCTTTTGCGGTCAGCATCGCTGTACTTCCCGTACAGTTAGCTGTTGAAACGTCTTCTACATTCTCTATTGGTGCAAACGGAACCCAAAATTATAGAAAGAACTTTTCTCTGGAAGCTCCAGAGAGCATTTTGATTCGTTTTCATCAATTTCCAAGCTTCGGCGACGTAAAGCACTTCTGGGGTAATCAGTGTCTTGTATTATGTCTTTTGGGTTGCTCAAGACAGGGTTTTACTACTCAATTACTTTATAAACCCAAAGAAGCAGCGATAAGCAAGAGTAATTCTTCGCATGGTTTCCGCGCTGGTGTTGATAGAAGTTGATAGCGGAGTCGAGGTAGATAAAGTCCAGCTGTAGCTGGCTATCGTAATGTTTTGTTCTAGATATTGATGTTGTGTGTCCTTTGTTGACAGCATATACCTTGTTTCTCCTTCATTAACCGCTAAACGCATTATCTCTTCGCTCCGGCTTCAATAATCGTGCTAACACTCCATTAAAAATTGCTGTGATATGCGTGTAACTGAATAGATTTTTGAAAGATGGAGACTTTAGAATGAACTTCTGGCTTTCGCCCAATCGATGTTGAAAAAATCACATGACAACGCATCACCTTTTTTAAGTCCTTTTCTGACATTTAAAGCCTTGGTTTTGTCATTATCGACCTTGACGTAGCTGCGTGCATTTTCCATCGTAATGTTACATAGTCGAATGAGCTTGGAATGGATGCCAAAACAAAACATGGCTCTATACAGTTCATATATGCTGTCATATGCGGCTTTGAAATCGATGAAGAGGTGGTCTGTATCGACTTGCTGTCCTTTTTCCAAGATCTGCCGTAATGTGAAAATTTGATATAAGGTGGACTTTCCTGGCATAAAACTACATTGGTAGGGGTCAGTCAGACTGTTTACGACAGGCTTTAGGCGTTCACATAATACGGTAGATAGGATATTGATATAGGCGATATTGAGGCGCAGATTGGAACATCTCACTTCTTTAGGATCGGACAAAGAGTGCTGAGTCTTTATTCGTTGGGCATACTTTTGCGACCCAGATTTCAGAGATGAGCTGAAATATGCAACGTATCCATTCATTACCTGTTGCTGCAACCAGCTCGGCAGTTAAGCTTTGTTAAACTTAAACTTGGAAATTGGTGTCCTGACTTAATATTGTTCTCGTGGACCGAAATGTTGTCTGTCTACGTTGGGATGTTATTCGTTACCACTGTTCAACAGTCTGCAGAAATAAGCTTTCCAGATTGTCGGCACTGACTGGGGTTCTACTCTGAGGTTTCTTTTTCTTTCTGTTTGGGCTTTACAGTTTTGGCATTTTCGTTTTACTTTTTGATAAAACCTCAAGGCCTCTCTAAGGCCTCCCTTCTTTTGTGCTCGTAAAGCTCACGACCTCTGCAGGAACATTCTTCCGGCGTCTCCAATTGCTCTTTGGCAGTGATACCACTGGATTTCTACGTTCGATGTCATCGGCATCGATTCTTCGCGAGTTTAAGAGGAACTCGATCGGAAACGCGATTGTAGCCGCTCGATGGTAACTTCCCCAAAATGGTGCTGGCTTTGAGTTGTTACGGATATCCGCATCCGCATCTTGGCCACAACAAGGTAATGGTTCGAGTTGATGTTCACTTTTCGGAACGTTCGGATATTTAAAACACTGGAGGAATGTCTTGCGCCGATGGCAATATGATCAATTCGATTGACGGTTTGTTGAGTGCAGGCAATCACATGCAGCAAGGGGGCTGCATTAAAGAGCACTAGAAACAACATTTGCTTCTGCGGAGAAGAAATGGAAGAGCACGGAAAGCGAGCCATGTAGGAAATGAAGAGAAACAACTTTCAGATCGTGTGCTGTTAAACAAAATGCCGCTGTCAGGCATGATGACCCATTCGACATGGACGATAAAAGATTTCCATCCACCCAACATAATAACAGCGCTGTCGGAAAGGATGGCCTTCTTGCTGACAGACCGTTCTTTGGAATCTGGCAAAAGCATCAATGAAGTGTTTTCGTGAGGGCTTATTCCAAGAGACATTTATAATTTGGCCTTTTCATAACCATTTAGACCCAAAGGACCCTTCTCGGTGATTGGCCCTATACCTAGCCCGTAGCTCCTTTACTTTCCCAGAAGACCGACAGCGCCTCGGAGGCTTTCGACGTAACATGATTAGTCCATAGAAGTTTACTATTCAGTATAACTCCCAAATACTTAGCTTCTTGGGAGGATTGGATGGTGAGGCTTTTAAGTACTTTACGAGTCAGCGGACAAGCCCATTTCTATGCCACCAATCGTCGATCGCGTCTAGAGCCTCCTGCGCTTTAGAGCAAACAATCGCTAGGCACGATCGTTTTTAGTCTTCTCTTTTAATGAGCTCATCTTAGGTGTTAAAGTGCAGGCTAACCGCAATTTGCTCCTTCTATTTACAGCAGTTGACAAGATATCCTCCATTAAGTCAATCTATTGTATATTATTTGGATTCGAATTGTCCCGGCTCACCAAGTGCTCGTATCAGTTCACTTTGGAATATCTACCCGATCCCTGTGCAATTATCTATCTAACTAATTATAATGTTTTTCAGAATTTGTCTAAATTTTTCGCACGTACTGTGCATTAATTGTTTCTTTGTAAGCTTTTGCAAACCAAAAATTGGCAAACTACAGTTTTGCAAAAGAATATTAAGAAGTTGGCCTTCTGAAAACACCGCCAATTACTACCCTCAACTTGTGAATATAAATTAGAAAACTCAGAATTAAAATAAAGAAAAGGCACGATTGGGTCACAATTATACGAATATCTACGAATATTCTATCCCAGTAGCTATTAATCACTTTAACGAAACGGCCGTTAGCAGACAATAAAAGCAAATGCCATTCTTTTATTAAAAAGCATTAAACATTAAAAAGCAACTCTTGGAATATGTTTTTCGTCACTGCAACATGAACTCTACCTTGTCTCTTTCCAAAGTACCTGACTTGACTCTGTAATAGTGTAACCGAACAACTGTCATTTAAAATGTCAATTTGACGCCGTTCTGTATAATTAGATTTTGCATTCGACTACAAGTACACCATCACTTGGGGAAGTATCTGACAGACTGAGTAGGCGACCGACCAGTCGTTGGTGGGTGCCATCAACTTCATTTTAATCTTATCAGGTTCTTCTTGAAACTCGATATTCAAACAGTTAAATAGTGTCGCAAATATAAAACCAGGAGCAACTATCTTTTCTCTGCAGTCTTCCATATAGTTCGAGTCCTACGTCCTACACTGGCTTACAGTTTCAAATGCAAATGTGCATTCAATGAAAACAAGGGAACTTTTATAAAATCCCTTCAGCGCAATGACAAGCAAATTATTTTGTACGAGTACGAGGAAAAGCCGCTTAAAGTCGCAAGAACACATTTCGGAATAGCCTTGTGATTTTTGCATTCGGGAAAGACGAGTTTGAAAATAAAATATCCCTTAAGTACGACATCAACAGAAGTGCACGTATATACGAGTACTCGTATGTTACTCGCATAATGCTGATTTATTTATGTGAAAGCTTTCGAGCACTTATACTTACTCTCATGTGCATGTGAATTTTTAATGTTCCAACCGTCGTTCTTCTACGTCAGTCGATTCGATATTTATGACACATTTTATTGTGATTTTAAAGACATTTAAATAACTTTTTTTTTTTACACAAGACCCGTACAATTTAAATCTCGTGAGAGTGGAAGAAAGTGTAGCAGTAAGTGAATGTGGATCAACCAGGGTAATTACAGACTAAAGTGGATTGATATTGCGGATGGAAATGCAATTAATTTATAAAGCAACACGATACAGAGGTATAATGGAAAACGTTGATACTTGGCAGCTAGGTTTTTGAGTCCAGAATGGGTTCATACAAGGTGGCGCAAAAGTTGTCACCCGATGTTTTTTGGCTGTAATTTTTTTTTATGAGTGAAAAACGTTGGCTCTGCGTTTGGATTATGTTTATTTGATGTCTTAAATTTGTTTTCATTGAGTCGATAATGGGTGACTATTCGGGCCCAATTTATGGCATTTTCCGTCAAGAATGCGAGGAACTATCGCCGGAAGAAGTTCTGGCAAGAGTGATGGAAAATGCCATAAATTGGGCCCGAATAGTCCCTATCGACTCAATGGAAGACTCTTTGAGGGCTTCAAGAGTCTGAGGCTTGTTGACATAGACTCGTGACCTCAAAAAACCCCACAAAAAGAAGTCTGGAACGGTTATTTCAGGCAATCTTGCCGGCCAGTGGAACTCCCCAAAACGAGAGATTAGGCCACCCGGAAATGCAGCCCTCAGAATTTCGGTTGTGGCTCGTGCAGTATGCCCCGTTGCTTCATTCTGTTTGAACCACATGTTCTCTAGTCCCAATTCATGCATTTGAGGAAGGAGAAAGTCGTTGAGCATGGTTCTGTAGCGCTCGCCGTCCACAGTTGACGTTTGGCCCTCGGCGTTTTCGAAAAAAATAACTCCCGATGACGCCTCCAGCTTATCAACACACCATGCAGTAACTTTGAGCGCGTGTAATGGCTCTTTGTGGGTTATACGCGGATTTTCTATGCTCCAGAAGCGATAATTTCGCTTATTCACACATCCACACAAAAGGAAATGGGCCTCGTCGCTCATGATTACTTTTGATGAAAAGTTGTCTCCCTCGTGGTCGAGATTCATGATGGCTTGAGCGTAGGGTACACGCGTTTGGCGGTCTCGGTGCACTATCTGCACTTTGTAAGGGAATATCTTACAGACCAGACCAGGCAGCATCTCGAGTATGGGACAACTCTTCTAGGCGAGCGGCTAAACGTAGTAGAGTTGGTGTTGGACGATCTAGAAATCTGCGCCGATTTCCGATTTAACGCTGTACCAACACCACCGACGAATTATTCCGCAAAAAAATCGTAAAAATTACTCCGCGTTCTTTAGGAGTATAGCGATTCAAGTCTGGTTGACTACTATTCTGTATGTGTTTACTACACAAATGTCAAAGTAGAATTGACATTGGCCGCCATTTAAAAAAAATTATAGTAACGCAACGCAAGTAACGGCAACATTTCTAACATGACATTGCTGAACCAGAAACAAATTAATCAAATCATCGCAGATTGGAGATTGCATTCTATGGAATGTAGAGTTCAATTAACAAACTCATCGTTAGAAGGATTAATTTTCATCGAAGGTATTCGGTACTACTTGGTAAACTGGGTGATGAGAAAACGGGCCAGGCTTTTGGAAGAAATTTATGAGAAATGCCGTGGGTTACTTCGATTTTGTTGACTAAGCCCTTTGATAAAGTTACATTAGATAGATAGACAGATAATTGATTCGTTATGTAATTTTTACAATTAAAGTACAGAGATTTGAATTGTAAAAATTACATAACGAATCAATTATCTGTCTATCTATCTAATGTAACTTTATCAAAGGGCTTAGTCAACAAAATCGAAGTAACCCACGGCATTTCTATCTTTCTACTGAAACATTGTCTGTATGATTATACAGGATATTCCAATGGTAGTGTAACATAGAAAAATTCTTTTAACTTTAAAAATACTGAATGTTTTTTATTTAATTTTTTTTTTTAAATGTCGGCAAAAAATTGATTTCAAAATTCATTGAATTCGATTTCCAATAAGACCTGACCACCTTTGAATAGGATCACAGTATCCAATCTGTCGGCGAACGCATTACATGCGTCTCGACTGACACTCTGCGGAATTTTGTTCCATTCCCGGACCATATGGTGAAGTCCATCGCGTTGAGGGCGGGTGAGGACGAAGGCCAACCTGCCGTTGAAATAAAATCAGAAACGTTTTCTCGAAACCAAGCCTGAGTTATCCTGGCTTTGTGACCAGGTGCTGAGTCCATTTGCAAAATCCAGTGGTTTGTTTTTTTTTTGAATATTTGGCTGCCCACGGTTTGGCACAATCTTCCAACACAATTTCTTGATAGACTCCGGCGTTAATTTTCATTCCCGCCGATTACTCAGGCCCAAATCATTACGGAGACTAGTCATCCAAATTCATAGCATAGTTGACTGAACGCAACTAAACTCGATCGTTTGGTTTGTTTACGAATTGCTGCTCACTGTGCAGCACTTTCTCATCAGTAAAGAAACGATTTTTCAAGTCGCCGCGAAAGAGCCGCTGCTTCAATGCATTCGATCTTTGGAGTCGCATTGCTTCCTGAGTAACTGTAAGGTCTTGAATCTTTTGTATTTTGAAAGACTTGACCATCAGCTTATTCCGTAACATGCGATACGCGCTTGCGGCAGACACACCTAACTGTTTTGCCATTGCGTTTCCGCTGCGACGTGGATTTCGCTTCAATTTGCTTCTCACCTTAATCTTGATCGGTCCACGTTCACCACCGTATTTTTGTTTATTGTGCCCGTATCCCGATATCGTTTTATGGTCCGGTAAACGAAGACACGATTCACGTTTAGATGCCGCAACTTACTACCTACCGCCGAAGTCGAATTTTTTGCCAAATAAAGTGCGATCACTGAATCATGTTTCATTATCAAGTTCATACCGTCGACTGGTGTTGCTTACATCTCAAGAGGTTACTTGCATTTGACAGACAATTGAATGGCAAATAAACGCTAAAGAGCATTTGGCATTTCGATTTGACGTTCCAAAGACACATCAGTCTGAAGTTGGTTACACTTCAATCGAAATATTCTGTATATAGCCGGGCTTAAGGCAACGGATAGTAAGTTTCCCAGGCACGGGTCCTACCTGGATCTTCTGATGTTCGACTCACGAATACAACTGACATGCACTAACCAACAAACTACAAACTGTCTACGCACTTTCGTGTATGACAGTGACCATTGCGGTCTCAGCACCGAAATAACTGTTCCCAACGAAATTGCGGAGTTGGATGAGTTTGTTCAAAGGCATTCCTACAATTAACATATGTATAGTAGGGTGCGTTGGACACACTTCACCAGAACACTAACTAGAGCACTCTCCTCGAATTCGCTCTACCCACCGTCCAATAGAAATCTGTCAAACGAGGAGATTGACAGGTATCTAAGACTAATGGACTAGACAATCAAACGAACAATGGACAAAACGATACCTCGGTACCAACACACTAACGAAGAAGACTTATTCAACTATTGACGTCCTGCACCGACATAAAAGTAGACTGCTGTCAAGACTAAAAACCTTGTACACCCAGTTTGCTGACAGACATAACCCGGAGATCATGACACTGAAGTCGTCGATTAAAAACCTCCAAACATTACTAGGGAACAATTACAGAAATTCTGTAAGTTTGTATTGGAACAATAAAATTTGGGCTGTAAACACCAGCAACCCGAATAAGTTGCCACAAATAAATAAAATATTTCGGAGAAATAATCAGAACGACCTTCCATGTCTTAAAATCGCCCGAACGACGAACGACGAACAACGAACAAATACTTTTATCAGCAGGCATAGATCCAAATGAGGCTGTCGATGATGACAACTTCTTTGTGATCGAGGATTCGCAGGAGCAGGTAGAGGCTATAGGAGCGACTTTCCAGGAAGTGTACAAGGCGTATGTTATCATTGGCCCGAACCACGATCTCGAGAATCGAGTCCTTGTGCACAATTTCTACCTTCGAAATGAAATTGTGAATTGGCGATTCGAGAGCTCGGATTTCACCCAGTTCAGTGACGAGACTATGGCAAATAATGTCATCACCAACGATAAGGTACTATCCCCGAAGGAAGAGCTCCAAACGATCTTCGATTTACTTAGAAGTAAGAAATCAGTGGGAACCGATGAAATATCGAACATTATGCTTCGACATCTCCCTCTAGAAGCGGTGAACATTTATACCACCCTGTTTAATAATGCAACGAATAATGCACATTATCCAGCGCATTGGAAAACTGCGGTGGTACATCCCATCCCCAAAAGGGATAAAGACACTTCCAATCTAGCGAATCTCCGGTCGATCAGTAACATTCCAAACATCAGTAAGGTTTTTGAGAAGGTGATCAATAGAGTCCTGACTAAGTGGGTTGAGGACAAACATATAGTTCCGGATAATCAATTCGGTTTCAAGGCGGGGCATGATGTCATTCATGCTGCGTCTAAACTGGTTTCTGATATCCAATGGAACAAATGCAAGAAACAATGCACTGGTGCCTGCCTGATTGACTTGGAGAAAGCCTTCGATACCGTATGGTTAGAGGGACTCTTTTTTAAGCTGGACAGGTTGGACATTAGTAAACCACTGCTGTATATTCTTTTGAAAAGCTCTCCAGTAGACAGTTCATCGTGAAGAATGGCGATGTGACTTCTGCTGGAACATTTAACATTAAAAACGGTCTGCAACAAAGTGCGGTAAACTCGCCGATGATAGGTTCACTTCACCATGCCATAGCGTACGCAGACGACTTAATCGCGTATGGATCAGGTCCAAAGATTGAGGTCATTAATATGCTTTTGCAACTTGACTTCAACAAAATTAAGCGATATTGCGATGACTGGGGCCTCTAGGGATACCAGAAAGAATTGGCGAAAGTTCTCGATCTTGGGGCAGAACGGGCAGCCACTTGCTTGTCGAAATGTAGTCAGATAACTTGGGATTACAATTTCGTTATTAAGTTGACTCGAAGACAAGAGCAATGACCTCATCGAACAACCTGATCTCCGGGGCTTTCTACCCCAATTATATGTATCACGAGAGAGTTCGCTTTGACGGCTTTATTCCTCCAAAAGCGTTCCTCTATCTGGATAGTAAAGGTCTGATCCAGGACAGATTGGCGGATCTGTCCATGTTGCTCGAACAGCTGCGGACAGACGACTCAACTACGACAGAGACGTCGCACATGGCAGTGCGGAGCGTCTCCGGTTCAGTAGGGCGGTAGGGAGTCGCGACAGGAGGGATGTTGCTGAGCAGCACCAGCAATTTTGGTGGCTTGTTGAAGGGGAGGATGCTTCGTCGTCGAACTCCTCCAGTGATAGGATCTGTTATTCTTTACATATGATATCCAATTTGACGCAGCTAATCATGTCATTGCTTATAGAGATTTTCAAAACATAGATTACTTAAGTTTACGGTCTAACGTTATCCAAATTCGGTGGGACTATATTTATTTGATGGCATCAGTTAATTAGCAAATATCATTTCTGGAGCAAAATATCAAAACACTCTTTGATCAGCATGTCCCGTTACGACATAGGGCCCCTGTTACCAGAGCCCCCCCTTGGCTCAATAGAGATTTACTAGATCTGATCCATAATCGCAATACTGCATACGCTCGTTGGAAACGATACAAACTTCCCGTACTCTACGACACTTATCGGTCCCTTCGCAACATAGTTGTTCTTCGTATAAGGACTGCCAAGCGACGCCACTATGAACATTTCCTCAACCCTGAAACCCAGCCTGGGAAAGTTCTATGGAAAAAACTGCGGAAACTAGGCAATGGGAGGCAGCGTTCAGGTGCAACTGACGATGTAGACTGTAATGCTCTCAATTCGCAGTTTGTGTCGGTCTCTGAGCCGCCAATTCAATATCAAGACTCCCCACAGTTTACGAATCAGTCTAGCGACTATGACAATATAGCAGATTTCAACTTTATTCGCTTTACGGATGAAGATGTAGTTGAAGCCGTGCTATCGGTCAAATCTGATGCGATAGGTTTGGATGAAATTAATCCTAAATTTTTAAAACTCCTGCTTCCTTTTATACTCAAGTACATAACACACATTTTTAATCACGTACTTACCACCTGTGAATACACCCTTTCGTGGAAAATGGCTAGGATATTACCGATACCCAAGTCGATAACAAAGCCGAACTAACATTGAGTATAGACCAATCGCAATCTTACCGTTTCTATCCAAAGTATTCGAGAAAACTATGCTAAAGCAGATGCAAGCGCACCTAAGCGACAACAATCTCTTAAATCCCGCCCAATCCGGTTTTCGCGCAAAAAGGAGTTGTAAAACTGCACTTTTACTTGTTGCCGACGACATCCGCAATGGCCTGGATACTAACTGTCCTACATTCTTGACGTTGTTCGACTTCTCGAAAGCATTCGACACGGTGGACCACTTTCTCCTCTGTAAGAAGCTGCGGTATGAATTTGGATTTTCGTCTCTGACAGTCAAACTCTTGAATTCATACCTCATGGGCCGTCACCAATGTGTGACAGTAGGAAGCCAAATGTCTTCGTTTCTTGGAGTTCGAGGGGGGAGTTTCACAGGCTTCGATCCTTGGGTCCATACAATTAAATACTATTTTCACTATATGTGAACGAACTCCCACAACTTGTTAAACATTGTACTGCCCACATGTTCGCTGACGACGTCCAATTATAATTGTGCTGCCCGCTGGATATGCTCAGTATTGCCATTGAAATGGTGAACGAAGATCTCGAGATCATACAGCAGTGGGCCCTCAAACATAATTTATCGCTGAATCCAGCGAAGTCCAAAACACTCTGTATTTATAAGCAGTCACTAGATACTACCACATTTCCACCAATAAAATTAGGGCAGTCATCTATAGAATACGTCACGAAGTCTCGAAATCTGGGTATTGTTTTCAATGATACTCTTACCTGGACAGATCATGCTGCAACTCAAAATTCTTTGCCGATCAAAACTAAGATGTTACTTGTTAAGTCCCTTTTATTACCTATATTGCTATTTAGTTGCGAAGTTTTCTGCCTTGTTGACTATAATACTAGACGTAAACTAAATGTCATCTACAACAACCTAGCAAGATATGTTTTTAATAAACGATACTTCGACCACATATCAAGTTACTCTCTACAAATAATGGGCCTCAGCTTCGACAACCTCCTTAAGTTTAAAACGCTGATCCTCTTGCATAGTATTATACAGACTCAACAGCCTGAGTATTTGTATAATAGATTAAATTCTGCGATTTCACAAAGAACAGCCATCCTTATTCAGCCCCGATCCCATTGCTTGCAATCTAAGCGCTCATTCTTCGTCCATGCCACTCTCCTATGGAACTCATTACCCATTACACTAAGGAGAACCACAAACAAAAGCACATTTAAAACTTATCTTTTCCAACATCTGGCCAGTGATACATAAATAAAAATTTGTTAAATGTTATATATTTTTATTGTTTTTGTTATTAATTCACTTTTGTAGTTTACAATTAAATTAATTATATGTAGTCACCTATTTACTCGTATATTGTTAAATTTGCTTTCGAAACTACAATTTTTGTAAAGCCTACACTAACTATAAGATTTACTGTGTATATATTCTTTAAATAAATAAATTCAAATACAAATAAAATAAAATAGGTAGCTTCAGTGGGCCAGCTTAATTTTTTTTTAGCCATGGCCGGCTTACATAGTTTTAGATAGAATTAAGTTAGTTTTAAGAAAAAAAAATTAAAAAAAAAAAAATTAAAAAAAAAAACAACAAATATATATACAATAAAATAAAAAGAAGGTCATGTTACTAAGTTTTTTGGTTAAAAAATGTTTTCTTAGTTTTAGTATTAATTAATGTTAAAATAAAAATAAAATTAGACTGCAAGATACGTCGAAAGACATAGTTTAAGCGTTAGGTTTAACTTAGAGTGCCCGCATGGGGCCAGAAGTTATAATAGATATTTTTAAGTTATTTAAGCTAATTTTTAAGTAAGAGTAATTTAAGTGATATAAATGCATAGAAACTGATTCTGTATATAGCTTCTATTTTATAGGAAAAATAAGGAAAAAAAGCTATTAGGTAAATTAACAGACAACTACAAAAAAACAAGTAATAATAATAATAACTTTTATATCTGTTTAAATATATTAGTTTAATAAATAAAGCAACGTAATTGTTAGGAATATACCAGTAGTTATGTAATTAACAAACAAAAAATAAATAACATAAAATAATAAATAATAAATAAATAATAACTGATTATAAATAACAAATAGTAAACATCAAAAGAGAAATTATAAGTATCACAGATAAGGTTACATGTTTAGCTGGTCTGGTTTAGCTAGAATTTTTAGAAAAATCGATTTTGTTGTTTATTGCTTTCAATGGTCCCTTAACACCTCAAAAATGAAATCCTAAAATATTATGGCCGGGAAATATCTCGAAGTACTTGTTTTTCAAAGAATACGCAGCGAGCCTCTTTAACACTTTAAATGCGTTTATCTCAAAACTGCATTTTTCAAGTTGGCCGTACCCATAACTTGAACAATTTTCAACCAAATCACTTCAAATTTTAACTACATCTTTATAAATATATATTTTTTTTAGATTTGTTATTAACAATTTTCTACTACTAGTAGAATTATAAATTTCCGAAGTTTTATCAAAAAATAAAACGAACGTGTTAAAGCTGAACAGAAACCTGCATCGAAGGAGTAAGAAAACCGCGGAATAGAATCACAGATGGTGCTGAGAATCTAGAAATATTATTTGTGCGACTTGTAAACGGTGATGACGAATAACATGCCACCGTCAACCAGAATGAACCATCCAACCTGAACGAAGACAGGCAATATTTCCGTCCACCCAGCAACAATGCTGCTGGACTCGATGGCTTAACTGCCAAGCTATTTAAAGACGAATGAAACCTCAGCATTGTTTATCCGCCAACTACAAAGAAATAAGTCTCCTCAACATCGCATCGCATATAAAATCCTATCTGCCGTATTATGTCAACAGTCTGACCGGTAGTCAGATGTGTAGTTTTATACCAGGAAAGTCCATCACAGATCAAATTTTCCAAAATACGCCAGAACTTGGAAAAAAATCGGGAGTTCCAAATCACCCCATCTCTTCGTCGATTTGAAGGTAGTGTATGAGAGCATCTACAGAGATGAACTATACAGAGCCTTGTCTCGTTTTGGCATCCATGCTAAGCGCATTTGAGAATGCAGGAAGATGGATGCTGCTCCGTCGAAGTCAGTAATGACAGAACCGAGACGTGCAATGTCAGAAATGGACATAAGCAAGGCGATGCGTTGTTAAGAGATTTGTTTAGTATCGTTCTTGAAAGAATTGTGGGAAAGTCACAACTTAATTCCAGAATCACTGTCTTCAAAAGTCAGTTGGCTTTCACATAGGAAGAACACAGCGATTTTTAGGGCGTCAACGGTTACTGAAGCAGAAGCGGAGAGAAGATGCGTTTGGTGGTCAATGAAGGAAAAACAAGGTACATATATGTATGCTGTCAACAAAGGGCATACAACATCGATGCTTAGAAAAAAACGTCACGATTGTCCGCTACAGCTTAGAGCTTTTAAGGGACTTTATCTACCTCGACTCTGCTATCAACTTCGACAACGATACCAGAATGCGAAGAATCATTTTTGCTAATCGACTTAGATGGCAATTGGGTAGTAAGCCTCTCTTGAGCAACCAAAAAGATATTATACAGTCCTGCTTTATGGCACAGAAGCGTGAACACTATAAAAAGCCGATGAAAAGGCTTTGGTGGTTTGTAATATATAGCGATATGAGAGCTGTCGTTGACCCAGTCGCCACCTATTGCAACACTATCCCTAACACCCTTACAGATCACCACTCCAAATAACCAGAAGTAGGTCATAAAAGTAGTGTGCCACTGCTAACACCGCCCTTGATTTACTCATGCGAATTCATCTGCCGTACGTCCACCTTCTGAGATTCAGTCAAAACATTTTAATTTTGTTATATTTTGCTGCTCGAGATTTTGACAAGTCAAGTCCAGTTGAATGAGAACATTACCCTGGGGCTACCACGAGGTCGTAAAATGAGCGCACTTGATGTGAAGTCATATTCATAGTACTGGACATAGCCAGGTTCATCCAGGCCCAACGATTACCTAAATCCAAAAAGGTCCATCCACAGCGTAAAATTTAAATATAAATCGGTTTATGCCCCCAGGGTGTAAAAGAGCATGCTTCTCGTGATAACATTGGGATAAATTTGCATGTAGTAGCTGAGTCAGGTAAGATAAACCTGCCACGCGTCCGGGGACGTAGTAAAATAAGTTCACCAACCATATCATTGGAAATAGCCACTTTAAACAGTATGCAATCACAATGTGATCAGATTTGCAAAATAAATAAATAAATAAACGAAATAGAGAAAGACGGAAGCACACAATTCCTGAGTGGCTTCCTATTCTCCGTACATTTTTTCATATGAATAATTTATTTCCTGGAAATTTGATTTATCCGTTCACCAACTAAAAAATCATTCCTCTGTCTCTGTCGCAGCAAATCTACACCATCACCCGTCACTTTAATTCCGATTTTTCAACATCACCCTCAACAACGGGCCTGCCGGGCAATTACTTCATTTGAATTCTAATTTGATGTGAGGTCTTGAAATACATTTCCACCGTAATCTTCATCTCTATATTCGTACTATTTGTACATATACGACGGGGCATCGTTGTAGGCTAACCAGGATATGATTGCAAGGGTACATCTATAGCCTAGAACATGCAATGAAAAAAAGGAACAAAAAGGAAGCTGTGAGGCGATTTATTATGCATTAGAGGAAACAAAGTCTTCTAGATCCTCTTCATCTTCATAAAGATCTCCTCTCAACTTAAAACAAACACCGTCCATTTTCTTTGTTTTTTTTTTTTTTTTGTTGTTACCTTGAGGATGCCTGAAAGGAACTACGAGTATCCTTGCCCAAGAGCTCTTCCGCTCCTATTCTCATGACTCACAAAGGGAAAGACAATTTAAAGTTCCCATAAGTAGTTATCGCCATTCGTACTCGTACCGTATATATGATACTTTCTGGAACTCGTCGTCTTGTATAAGTTGGTTAGGAAGTTTCCCCCGCTATGATTCCCCAGAATAAGTGACCTAATTCACTCACTTTTCATCCGGTTTACTGCCACTTCAGGAATTGCAATAACAACAGCGAAACCAACACCAGCAACGCTGTGAATTTCAAGGCTTTTTTTCCAATTTTGTATGAATTTTAGTGCGAATTCCTTTTTGTTTTTTTCCTCATTCAGCAGAAAGCAAAAGTGAATGAAAATGAAATTTATTTATGTTTTTATTTTCTTCCCTCTACTTCTCTTATCAGCATTCTTCACATCTCAGAGCACAATTCGAATACGAAATATGGCCACGAATACGACAACAACAACATACTCGTAGTGGGACTATGGCTTTCACTATGGATACACCCCCAATCCATATCACTATGGTGGCGACAACGTCGTGAAACACCATTTCTCAGTAGAAGTAGACGTTTCTTCTTGAAATCCAAACACCGGCCATCCAACTATCCAACCAACCAACCCAAGAAGAATAAACGACGAAGCACCCAAGACTACCAGATTCCTAGGAGAGGCAAAATTCTTTGCAAAGTTAATTAGGTATTCAGACAGTCAGATAGAAAAGGATAGAAGCCCCCCACTAAAGTGTAGAGGGGTGCGATGGAAATCTCTAACAATTTTCTTAGTCGACATGACCGCTAGCTTGAATCTTTTTTGAGTGGAACTACGAGTACATAAACAAAAATCTATCAGAATGAAACTGAAGGCAAAAAAAAAGAGATAACTTCATGAAAAGATACATACAACAAGGCGTAAACAAAATCAAGGTGAATACGAATCCTCTTGAAGGACATTTTGGAAACAGCAGCGGTACCAATGTTGATTTAATATTTCTCTTCAGTTTGTTGTTTATTGTTTGTATGCCAAAGTTTGGAGTCGATTTTTCCTGGTTGGCCTTAATTCCATATCCTGGAATGGGTAACCTCAATCGTAACCAACTTGTGATTTGCTAAGAAAAGGCCAAAAAGCTCGTAATAACAGTTCATCATATCCAGACAAAAGTCCGGGACTTTTTGACTTTCCCACGTTGTAACTTAAAAAGTTAAACCTAATCATCCCGGTCCTGCTCTATGGCGCAGAGACTTGAACTTTGCTGAAGGCGGACGAAGAAGCATTTATCCTGTCACTCCTGTGACACTGACTCAAAACAGGCAACCACGAGACTTTTGACGAAAATGAATGAATTTTGTGTGGCAATTTTAACGGAGTGATCGGCGTCGTTGTTTAACAACAATTTGAACGAGTTTTTGAGCCGTTTGATAACCATGGGCGAAACATGGATCTACCACAACACCAAGCAGTAGTCAAAATTGTGGTTTTTACCGGGAGAATTGGCGCCGAATTAGCCATAAAATAGGTCTGTGGGCCAACAAGGACAATTTTCTTTTGGGATGCACGCGGAAATATCCTCATCGTCACCAACGAATATTATGCCAACTTATTAGTCCGACTTAACGACGATTTGAAGGAAAAAAGACTGTAGCCCCAGTGACTATTTTCTGTTTCCAAACCTGAAGAACTGACGTATCGGAAAGAGATTTGACTCTTTTGATGAAATCATCGCTCAAACCAACTCCTATTTTGAGGACCTCGACAAATGTTAGTATTTGGAAGGGATCACTCACGGACTTATTGATTCACCCTCGTGTTATGGTAGAAGGGATCTTGCAATGCAATGTATGAAGGCTGATGGCTCTGTAATTTGCGCAGTTAGAAGGTATTTTATAAAACTGGGTTTTATATGCACCGAAAACCGGAGAAGATAATTTTTTACAACACACTGCCGGCAATCAGTGGGAAACCCTTGAAATCATCTTCGAAAAGAGTTTCTTATTTTTTCGTCGCTCTCTCAATCTTTCGTCAATCTATCACAATTTGGACATCAATAATCTTAAATCATATGTAGCACTGGAAGAATATGTTGTATCCTACGCAATGTAGTGAGAATACATAGTTCACTGTTCGTTGCTCCTGTAACTGTTATGGCCCTTTCAGGGTATTGTCATGTTTTCTGTGTTGCATACTATTACAACTTTTTGTCTTATGTCATCATCTCACTATCACTATCAGCAGTGCTAAATACCGAGGTATGTGGGGAAGGATGGAATGGAATGTGGAAGATGTGTAAAGAAAATAGTGATCGCATTCTATACCAGCAGTCGTTTATTTAGAAGAAGGTGGGGACCTAACCCCAAGGCTGTCCTATGGATCTACACTGCTATCATCAAAACGTAACCTCCGGTAGCCTAGAGCGGTGGCAATCCATAAAAAAACTAGCAACATTCAGATAATGAGAAACACACAGAGGATTGCATGTATTCGCACAACTTATGCCATGAGAACGGCGTCAACTGCGGTACATGCCAGAATCGGTAGCGAAAAGTGCTGTAAGATTGTGTCACCTTGGTTGGTGAAACACAAATCTGAAGGGTTACGCCACAATTACTTCAAATGAACTGGGCTTATGCTCCAATACGGTCTATGTGATACCCCATCATGACTTTGAAACATCATTCGTCTGTATTTTCGCAAGCAGAGACTCAGAGAGTCATGGGACAGTAACCAATGATAGAAGACTCGATATCCATTAACCATTGATGGATCTTAAGATTCTCACGTCGCTTGCCGGACTGCAGCAGTGTCTACGAGTCACACACAGATATTTGCTGTAGCAGTAGCGGCCAAAACTAATAAAGATTAAATCAAAGCTTGCGAAATACTGTTGTGAAGAGCTGGTTATGTTGATCCTTACAGAACTATTGTATTTGTGGAATACATCAGAGAAACTATTGTAGTATATGGAGTTCCACAAGGTTCAATTCTACGTCCAGCGCTTTATAAGTAGAACATGATGTATGATGAAGTTCAGTGGATGTGCAAGCTAAAAGGAGTTGACAGGGAAAGGTGATTTTACAAGTTGGAGAGGGCTTGGAATCAGAAGCCATTACTTTCTTTTGTCTAATCCTGATATTATGTACCTTAACTCAATTTGGTCCCGATTGGTACTTTTCGAAACTTATTTTCTTAGCCTGCAAAAATTCGAGGTGCTGCTGAGCAACATCTCCCATCGGAGATGCTCCGCACTATCGTATGAGATATCTCTGTTGTAGTTGAGCAGTCTGTCTGCAAATATTCGAGTGACGTGGAAGATCACCGGCACCGCTAATTTGTCCTGAATCAGCCCTTTATTATTAAAAATAGATGATCGCTTCTGAGAGGATGAAGTGGGTGGCCGTGGCTCAAGTGGTAGTATATAGACTTCCCATTCGGACGGTTCGGGGTTCAATACCAGCCGTGAGCGAAAGACATTTTTTCAGGCAACTGAAATCTTGTGAGGTGAATGGTTGCACAACACGAAGTCAATTTACACTAATAATTTAGTCTCCCCATTAAATGTTGGATGCCACCATGAGCCCAAATATCTTTCTCTCTCTCTCTCTCTCTCTCTCTATCCAATTTTCCGAAAAACTTAACACGTGCCGTTAAAACGCACGCTCTCATGATGTAGATAATGAGCACTGGTGATCAAATTTTTCGTCGAGCTCATTCGTCTAGCAATATTGCTTCAAATCAATTAAACAACAAAATTGTCGACACTTATTAGGTTCGCTCTATGCTACAAGACCTTATTAGGGTAAAATATCATGTACTCCGATTCTGGTGACATCTTTCCCAACAAGTTTGCTCTTATGTTAACTACATGGGACATCCAAATTCAAGCAAATAACTTTCATTGCCAGTTCCATCTGGCATTTACAGAAGCTGCAGACAAAGGCGTTTTAAAAGGAATGCTTTCCGGCTTCTGAAAGTTGATCTTCAATCTCCAGCCATTACAAGTTCGCTTAATCCTATCGAAGTCATGTTGCAGGAATATGTTAATAACCTCGATCTATCAAGTCGTCTGCGTATGCCATGGTATGTGGAAGTCAACTCACAAGATCGCTTGTTGTTGAACGGTTGTTGCAAACCGTTTTTAATATCACGTATTCCTGCAGAAGTCACATTGTTAAAAAGAATCTACACCAGTGTCCTATTCACCTTGAAAAAGAGTTCATCTAATCCTTCTCCAAGTCAGACAAGCAGGCATCCGTGCATTGTTCTTGTTTTTGTTCCATTGGACATCAGATGTCAGTTTAGATGCGGCATTTGAGACATCCTGCTTCGCTTCAAATCGAATTGTTTATCCAGAACAACATACAATATTTTGTCCTCAATCCACTAAGTCGGGGTTCTTCTGATCACCTTTTCGAATACCGTTCTGATATTCAGAAGGAGACTTATGGATCAAAGATATGCCGGATGTGACATGCATTTATTTATTTATTGCATTACCTAACAGAGTATTACAAATGCCCACCTCTTCTAGTGGAAGATTTCGAAGCAAAGCGTTCCATATTTCATTGGTTTCCATTGATTTCTAACTTCTCCGTGATTCGAAGATCGTTTTGGAGCGCTTCCTTTGAAATGAACGAGAGAGAAACCGTGAGTTTCTCCTCTCTAATTGTACAGACCCATTACACTTGCGTCCTTTCTATAACCGGCAATACGGTTTTAATAGCAGCAGGTCCACCGATGATTTTGTCGAAATTGCAAATTCAGGAACGCTCAATTCAAATTTTCTTCGATCCCTTTCAAGCCTGATACTCATAAAATAAATGCTCGTGTGCACCAGGGTTCCGTTCTGTCTCCGACACTCTTCTTAATTTTCATCTTCTAATCCAATATATGTGTATTCCTTTTGCTGGTTATAGTACCGTCTGCTTTTCATATTATATTTGAGCTCAAGTTCTTGCTCTTTGGCTGTAGAACGGGAAAGTTTAGTTCCTTAAATTCGGATATAAGCAGCGTAACTACTTGAGCAATTTAATACTTCCCCAACAGTGGGGACACATATTCGATGTCGCCAAAAATGTTGCGCTATATATATTGTAAATCGCCTAAAGCCATGTAAAAAATACTACACCCTCTAATCCGGCCTCAATAATTAAGGCATTTATAGGAGTGCAAGATGTGGACATATCTGGTGCCTCTAAAGCCCCTCTGCCGTTGCTAGATAGAATTCAAAGCCGTGCGATGAAACTCATAAGAGATGCTACTCGTAATACTGGCCAGTTAATTGACACCCTTGAACACTGACGTAATATCTCCTTACCTTGTTATATCGCCATTTTCACTACAAATACTCCATTGAAATTGCCAATAGCATTCCGCCTCTTCAAACCTTAAACCGTGAAGGGAATGAATGCTCGTCAGTTTACCCTTCCTAAGCCGTACAAATCGCTTATCGAGTGCCCAGCCGTGCTCCTTATTTCCTAGTCATTATAACCTGCAAACATTCAAAACCAACGTGCTTCCTTTACTCCTTTATCACTCGCGTTGTGTGCAAACATTCTAACGGTTCGCAAAATCTTTTTAAGCGCTCTGCTTGAATAAACAAATTATCACATCTCAACAAACATTAGAACCATTGAGAGCGTTAAGGAGTGAGTCGACCATAGCAGTGGAGACAAGATGACGCCCTGTCGGCTACATTGCTCTTATCCATTGCCATGCCATATTGACTGGCCGAGATGAACATGCAGTTAAAAGTTGCGTTGTCGGAAACGCCTTGCATCTTCATTTCTTGCAACCAGATTTTGAAGCACAGTCTTACAGGATCTTCCACTTCGCCGGTGGGGAGATAGAGTCTTGGAAAGATGATGCATTCGCAAATTAGTCTTGCACACATGAAGCTCTCCATGCGATTGAGTATGTCAGTGTCAAACTGGCAGTGAAGATTTTCTTCAGGGTTTCCAGCCACTAGTTTTTACTTTTTCGAAGTATAATAAGATATACTCGTATGCCATTGGTGCCAGGTGACTTGGAGCCATCAAAGTAAGAAGCTGCATATTTGGTGGCCTCATCCGTCACCACAACCGATGGCAGATACCAGCTACGGCGCGTTGTGTCACTCAGTAGCTTCGGTAGAGTGAGAACCAATATTTTTGACAATGAGGTCAGACGTAATTTGATGTGCTGCAGGGGGTTGCCTCTCAAGTTGCATAGCAGCAAGTGATGCCCAATTCACATAGTCCCAGAGTTTATTATTGTATGTACGAGTACTCCAGGTATCGGATAACAAAACCATCCGCAAAGAACTGGAAGCCATTAGACTTTTTTCCTCAGAATTGTTGTTGAAGGACTCTTTTGTTGGGACACTTTCAATTTTCTTCACTCGGCAACGCTGTTTGGAAAGTAGCTACAATATTTCTACGTCCCTATGTAGAATGATTTTTTTTTTTTTTTTTACAGGGTAACGATGAAATGTTTCTTTTGGTCTTTGTTTACTAGTGGATCGTGAAGTTCATTGAGTGGTGGGGGTAATTTAATGATTGGATTCCGAAGAATGCGCTATGCGAAGAATAGATTTCTGATTTCACTCTTCCCAACAGCATTTGTGTTGGAAACATTGCGACATTGGAGTCAAAAGTATGAGACCGGATATTGAGCATTCCACACTTCCTGCGTGATGTTGGGCGATAAATTTCTGGTGATTCGATTACCTTTGACGACAAAAGTTCTGGATTTCTATTACTAAATTTGAATGAAAAGACCCAAATTGGTTTTGGAGTGCTTATAGTGGAACACGTCAAGTACGGGGGTGCTTGATTCTGGTTTTGAAAGTGACATTAAAAAGTTTTAAACGAGAATTTTGACACGAAAACATTTTTTATGTTCGTAATTTAAAAATGTTTTCGAAAACTTAAAGAAAAAAAAATGTAAAAGACGTGATTGTACAAATTAGGGACGTGTTTTTTATTGTACGAAAAAAAAGAGGAACAATTCCGGCTGGATGAGAGAATTGAATTTTTGAAAGTCGTTAAGATTTTATCGAAGTACGAGTGCTTACCGCACGATGAACTTTGGACAAATTAGATTCATTTGGTTCGGATAAAGCCTACGATTGCGTTGCTTTCTAATATTTTCCTTATCGTTTTTTGCGTTGAAAAAATCTTCAAGTCTCTTTGATAACCGCGAACGAAAACAAATGCAGAGATGGAAATTAAATGACGAGCAGTTATTGCTTGTTGTTTTACTCCCTGGAGGTGATACTTATACAAGTGTTGTACATTCGATTGCTTGAAGATGGAATTTCATCCCCTTTGTGAGTTGTTCATCTTTCGGGAAGGTTGTCGTTTTCTATGTGCGAAATGTTTTTTAACGAAAGAGGTGGGGGACATGCTTCTTAGTCAATTGTACCTTTCACAGGCTGACCCATAATTGGCATTGTTTTCTATGTATTCGAAGATTTATTGTGTATCCTAAAGACAGGATTTGGCAAAGAGTTTTCTTTGAATATAACCATGACAATGGTTCGGAAATGTTTGCGAACTTGATTCGGATGCCTGATAACAATATTTCACAGCCAACAACAGTCCAGTTCCTCT
Organism: Volucella bombylans; assembly: GCA_949129095.1. Taxonomy (NCBI): domain Eukaryota; kingdom Metazoa; phylum Arthropoda; class Insecta; order Diptera; family Syrphidae; genus Volucella; species Volucella bombylans. The sequence goes on from OX422143.1 coordinate 150,999,848, forward strand.
GGAAAACTTGAAATCGATTTTGTTTTCAAATTTATGATAGGTCATCTGTATATTTAAATTTAAAAACTTTACGCGATTTCTTTTGTATAATTTCAAATTGATAACAAACTTTATAAGCAGGTTCAGCTGTGCTTAATCAACAAGGGATCATTAAGTACTGCAGCACTTTTACTTGTAATAGATATACGCCAATGGACACTGTAATTTTACTGCACTTTCCAACTCGCGTAAATTAGCGAGTTCACATATTCCCAGAGAAAATAATTCAAATGTGTTAAATCACAAGATGTTGGAGGTCAATTTACAGGTCCTTATCCTAGACAGTCTTTAAGGAATAGATCTGCAAGTCTGTTGATAACCCACTAGATTAAATTGAAGGGGAAAGTGGGAATATGCACACTTATCACACGACCAGGTTAGCCCTATTGTGATTTACTCAAGTTATAGCTCACCCATTATGCGTCAATTTAATAAATTCGTCTATAACTATTAGTGAGCTGGCAGTGATATCTTCTGCCTCAAGGCTTACCTAGAAACCGTAGACGTGTTCTGCTTAGGCAGTTACAGTGGCAATGAATATGCTCTGCTCTTTTTACGCCCTAATTGCACAGGCGACAGCTGTTGTCTTGTGCTACTCTTATAGTCATGAGGTGTTTTTTGACTCTCCAGTGACCCGTTAGGAATCCGGTTAGTATTTGTATCTGACCCCGAAAAAGCTGTTTTGTTCTTTTGAGGGAAGAGGTTGAAGGCCTGTTACCTTCAGTTTCCGGTAGTATGGGGTGGAGTACTATCCTGTTGGAGCCACAGTTCTCCCACATTGGTATCACGCAAATTTGGGAACAAATAATGGTTGATCGTCGCATTGTACCAGTCTCTATTGACAATAACTTGTGGTCCTACCTCATTTTTGAAGAAATAAGGACCAACAGGGTGCAGTCCACACCATACGATACAATTTTTTTTAGCTGCAATGGCATCTGGGGAACTTCTTGAGTATTTTCCTTGCTTTAAGAATGGAAATTCTGCTTGTTTACGTAGGCGTTTAACCAGAAATGAGCATCATCACTGAACTAAAAAATGAGTCAACTACCAGTTGATTGAAAGCCCAATCACTGAACGCTGTAGCTCTTAGACCAATTAGATCTTATAAGCCTTGAGACCAAGATCTTTCTACAGAATTTTTAAAATAGTGGATGGAACAAAAGCCATTTATTGCTGCGAACGAGGACAAATCGTTAAATTAGGGTCCTCTTCAACACTAACTTTCACAGCAGCGATATTTTCTTTCGCACTCTATCCAATAGCGTGAATTGGATGCGGAATTTTTCAATAATTCAATAGATGGCACGTTAAGATGGCCAATAATGTTACCATAAAAGTGTTCTATAAGTTTCCCTAACAGAGCTTCGATTTTGGAGATAAATTCCGACGATTTGAAATCGTTGTTGTATTGTCAATCTTTCCATGAAATGGCAATCTGTACTGAAAATACATAAAACTCGGCAGTTCAATGTGATAGCTGATTTAACATTTAATCACTATTGAAAAGTATAACACTGGAAAAAAAAACACCCTTTACGAGTTGGTGTATTCCAGAGCGAAGGGCGACGTTCTAGATAGATGAGATTCCATTCAACAAAGGAGTTGGTCAACTAGCACCGACTATAATGTTCCTAATACATTCCCTGCATGCTTCTGTTGGGCGTTTGTCCGAAAATAATTCTGCAAAAACGCCTTTCCATGGCCTCGATTGAGTTCTTTTCTACTGCTTTCTATGAAGCCAATATTACTCATGTTTCCTTTTGTGAGCAGCTCCTGCACCGTCTATATGTACCTTATTGCACTGCATGCACTTGCCGACGCTCTTTATCAAACCAGTGGTTTATCGAGTGAAAGCTAGCGCTGGTCTTCTGCGTTTGATGCTGTCAGTATAGAATTTTTTGTAGGTGACTCGATCAGAAAAGGCTTTATCGGTCTCTTGCGATTGCGATTGTAGACGTTCAATATCACAATTTTTTCTATCATTCGGGAATTCGCAATCTCGCCTTGGTTGTAACAACATAATGGTCTGTGTCAATGTCGGGTATTTGAATTCCAGAATACTTGAGTTGTGCCTTGCGTTGATCGCAATGTGATGAATTTGGTCAACAGTTGGATGTTGAGGTGTACTAACTATGATTAAATTTCACCACGGCTTTAAACCGATTAGCTCGAGTCCGATATAGTCGAGATATATATGCTAACTGTGCCGCTTCAGTGATAAAGTGCATACAATAAGAGCACCCATCATGTCAACGCCGAGTACCGAGTGTAAGCCGGACATTCACAGGGGCAGTGCTCTGCGATGTCGTCATCAAGCGTCGCAGGATATTGTATCACTTATGCCCAACATACTGAAATGCTTAGCATTCAGATGTCAGGATGCATTCGTTTGCTCTGCCGGTAACCTGGAGAGTTATGCAGTTATGTTCATATGAGACTCAATTGTCAATGGAAGCCCTAATGGAGGACGCAGACAGACCTAACGTAGGCTCGGGTCCTTTAAACTCTCAACTCTCCTTTGAGCCGTGCCTAGCAAATTCATCGGCGATTTCGTTTCCCGTGTGACTTGGGACCTAGACATGAATCAATGCATTTAGCCTTCTGACTGCTTTCGGTGAAGTCTTGCATTCTCAAACTAGTTTGGAAATCGTAAGAAGGTTCAAAAAGGCTCTAAGCGCAGCTTATCGCTATATATTATAGCAGCTATCGCTACAGATCCAAATTCTTGGCCACTCTACCGATTCTTCAAAATATAGTTCGTTGCCATCAGGATTGCGTATATCTCTGCTTGCCAGACATAAACAAGTTTTCCTAACGAGGAGTGAAATCTAATGTCGGCGTCCTCCAGAAAGACACCAGCGCCCAATCCTAGATCCATTTGGAGCCATCCGTCAAGGCTCGACTACATTCCTTTTCCTTTCCTTTCACAGATTCCGGCCGAAATTAGTCTTGGTAACAGCGAAAGTCTATTTCGTATTTGGTGTCATTGCATCAGACGGCGTGTCCATGAAAACATAGCCAAAAGCCAGTTGGCCCTCAAGGCGTATTGTACCAAAGGCCACTTCCTTTTAAACGTAACTCAGACCAGTCAGCTTCCTTTGTCTCGTAAGGAGAATAACTTCAGTTTTGGGAGGATTGACTTAAAGCCCGTTTCTAGTACACCAATCGCCGATCGCATGTAGGGCTACCCGCGCTTTAGAGCAGACATCATCCACGTATGCTTGTGCATAGTCGTTTGAACAATTGAACGCATTGAACAGTGAGTCGACCAACATGCACTATAGGAGTGGAGACAGAACATTCGCCTTGTAGGCGACCCTGATTACCCCCGCCATCACAGTCAGCATCCGCGAGCAGTGTCTCCAGCATTGTGTCTCGCCGAGTTATACATGTCGTCAATAGTTGCGTTGTCGAAAGCACCCAAAATGGTAATGAAAGTGGCCAACGCATATGCATTCTCGTCGAGTGCGCCTTCAATTCTGCCTACCAGATTTTGAATTGCACTCTCGTAAGATCTTCCGCGTTGCATCTCAGACATAGGATGCACTCGCAAGGCAGTTTTGCGAACATGGATCTCGGCCATTCTCTCCATGCTATTCAACGTGAAGGAAGTCAGACTTACAGGTCTGAAGCTCTTGACGAGCGTGCAGTCGTCTTTTCCGATTTTCGATATAAAGGCTGCTCTTACTGTTCGAAAGGCTTTCGGTATGTATGATAGTGCCGGCTAGCAGTGAAGATTCTCTTCAGAATTACTGTCAACTGGTCTATACCTTTTCGTATATTGCTCATATACTTTGGCGAAATCGTTGTTTTCCCCTGTGGGAACGTGAGCACATATCAGGCTGATGTTGGCCAGGTGCCGAAGCTTATGACTTATTATCTGAGCTTTCTTCTGAAGAAAAATTTTGATTCAAATAGGTACTGAAACTGAATCTGCTCTGTATAACATGTTATGGTCCGAGCATTCTACCCGCAAAGCCGAATGTCGTTATCTGTTTTTTCTTTGCTGCTCAACAGTAAGTTCATCTATTTCTGGTTGAGTTGTTAGCCCTACGGCGCAACCCCCAACTTGGAGGGCCAGATTCTTTAGAATATATTGCTAGTAGCTGACGTTGATTTGCTCGAAACTCTATTTCAACAACCTTTCTAGATGCTAAAAGATCCTTATATGACCTGTGCTCCAAATTTGTCGAATTAGCTCAAATGAGACCATTTGATGTTGTCATTGTAGCCATCTTGGGAACTTATTCGCTAAAATGTCCGTATTGTGGTTGTTGTGCAGTCAGACTCAGAATAATGCAGAATTTTGGTGTTGATTATCCTCAGCGACTTCCCTCCTCATTTCTCAACTTAGGATAGACTATGGCTGGATGTCATTACATAAATAGAGAAAAAAAAAATGGATTCACTTACCGAATGCCTTGGAGTACTCCTTAGAACATTATCTACCGAATTACCTAAGAATGCCAAAGGTTTCATCATACGGTAGGTTAGATGTCGTAATGCAATGTCATAGCCTTTGCAGTAATGCTTTTGCTGTAATACTCAATTTATTTATGACCTTTTGTGTGTTGAGCCATACCACAGAAAATGAAATCATAACTCAATCATGAGGTGAGCAAGTAGAATACTGGATTAAGGTTTGGTTTGAGACAAATGAGGTAATCCCGTTCCAATTGCGATTATGTGACCCTACTCTTATATGATGCTGACATAATAACTTTAAATGGAGCAATTACATAAATCTACTGTCGTTGGGTTCTTCAAGTTCTAATCTATCCAAACCAATCAAACACCAAACCTCTTTGTATGAATCAGAGTTATTCCCAAAGGACACGAGTCTTATGTTAATCTTGTATTTAACCACCCCGATGGCATGTATTTTCTTATGGTGATGCTTCCGACGACTGACTGATGTTTTTGTAAAGAAATTCATTTCTCGTAATTCCATCTTAACCACATGTGTTTGGTGTTAATCGCTTTCCGATAATTACATAAAATCCTCTTCAAGAAAATCTTACAAGTAAACCCGTCAAGGTAAACATATCCATTACTCCAATCCCAGTGGTGGGGATTGGGTCTGTCCATGTACCCTTGCCATTACATGTGTTGGAGTTTGGGGCTTTGTGAAGAGGGAGTCATTTTGTAAAGCTAACACATGATCCAATGTCAATACACTAGAGTTTATTGCTTTATCAAGAAAAGAAAACATTTGTACATACTCCTATGTACATCATTCCGTAAATAACCTCAAACCATACTCGTATTGATTTTTGTTGTTGTTTTTGTTTTGTCTCTTTCACAGTTCCTTTGTTGTAAAAACATAAAACTCTTCTTGGATATATGCAAGAACCACTTTGGGATCCGGGAATCCGATCTATTCGAGCCAACAATGCTGTACGATTTGACGAATTTCCATCGTGTGCTCATCACCCTGTCCAAGTTGTCACAATGCCGCAAGGTTCAGCAATTTCATCCGGATCTAACGTAAGTCAAGCATTTAATGTCAAGTCTGACAGTGACAATTTACCCATTGCTTTTTCTTTCTATCTTTCCTCGTCTTCCTACCCCATTTTGTGGTGGAATGTTTTGCAGTGGATTCAATATTCAGTTGTCGCCCAGTGAAAGGAGCCATTCGGATGAGGCCATCTACAAGGATCTGCATTCAACGTGAGTAGAATTAAGTTTGTGTTTTGATTTTTTTCTTTGTTTTTTATACTCGTTTTGTTTTGCTCCTTGGATTTGATGAAAGTTTTTTGATTATTAATCCTAAATATCCCCTCTTTCACCCTTGGTTTCCTGTCAAATCCGGAGAAGAAGTATGAAAAAGTCCCATTTCAATTGTATTTCTTTCTTTTCCCTTATACGTTTACGTTTCTCTCCGATTCACTGTTGAACGAACAAAAAACAAAAACAAAAACAACAATTTTTTGCTTTTTTATTATTATACTCGTCCTTCCTTCCTGGAATCGGTCTATCGCTTTATTTTCAACACTTTCAACATTTTCAACACCCCATCCGACAAACTACCCACCTACCTCCACCACACTCACCCACCTACGAAATCGAAAGTGAGCGCAAAGCAAATGGCACCGTCGAACCAACATCATCATCTTCATCAACGGCAGTTACAGCAACTACGACCACATCCACGACATCGGAGGCAGCAGAGACAGAGGTTGAAACGGAGAATGTAGACGCACGAAGTGGCTCATTATCCGTGGAGGATGACAATAGTGATATTACCGTTGAAATTGGCAATGACACTTGCAACGAAGATGACAGCAGCTCTTTAAATGGTCAGTCGAGCGTGGTGGGTTCTTCATCAACGAATTCTTCATCGTCCAGCATCAATAGCCGACTACATAGGGCGGCGGCCAATGCGACAATATGGACCTATTCGACCCATGGTGGCGGAGGAACAGACGTCAATGATATTTACTTTGATGAAGAAGAGAAAGTCTACGAGGACTTATGCTATGTCACGTTCTCATCTAATTTACGCGAGGTGCTTTTGATCAACTCACTACTCACTAACTGTCATGTTTTCTAAAAAAAAAAAAATATCAAAACTCTGTCTCGCTCTCTTGCTCTTAAAACTCTTTGTTGTCATTTTTGAAAGTTGTTCCATTTTAGTTCTGTTTCCCTTTTGTTTTTTTTTTAATTGTCAACCTTACCGTTATATTCGTATGCATCCCCGTTACTGGATTTACGTAATTCAAATTGTGCTCGAGGAACGTTCAGTTTTTGTTTTACTATTTCAACTTCAACTGCTATCTGTCATTCCCCCTTTTGTTTGGATTACTCGTAGTGCTCGTGCTGTTCGTTTTGTTTTCTAGATTTGAATGCGTTTTTATTTTCAGTTTTTGTTGTTATATTGAAATCCGTATCCGTATCATGATTTTTTTTTTGCTGGTAGAAAAGGTTTTTTTTTCTTTTTCTTTTTTTGTACTTCTTTCGGTTTAACTTTTATTTCTGAACTCGACATTGTTGTTTTTTTTTTTGAATTTAAAAAGCGATAAGTTTTAGCACCCTGCTGTCAGCTATTGCATTATGGTTGGCACGATCTTGATGGCATTTTCTTCCAACTTCAGTTTCAGTTTCATGTTTGGTTTCAGATTCAGTTTCAGTAGACGTAGAGACTCCCTGCAATGAAGATTTAAATTTGAATAAAGCTTTGTGCCACGTCATTAGGCAGTTTATAATGGATTTATGGATGTGCGTGGGTGTGTGAGACTTACCCAAATATGGGACTGCATATCTTATCAGGTTGGCCACGAGAAGTGGGATAAGGGTTTCGGTCTTTGTTTTAAGTTATTTATTCTTATTATTTTTTGGAAGAGGAAAGGTTTTTTGTTATCTTTTTTTTTCCAGAGGGATACACACTTCCGGCTCATTTTGCTTTTATTTAAATTGAGTTTGTTGTAGAATATTTCTTTTAGTCTGGGGTAGATGGTAGTGTGATGGGATTTCTTATGTTGAACCTCTACTTCGTGTTAAATTTGGATTATTTTCCACGTGATTTTATTTGCAATCGAAAGCAAACGTAGGGGAACAATAAAGCTAACCAAACGAAACTAAGCACGAAATTGGGATTTTTCCTTTGTGGGAGGGTCTTGTTAAGGAGGATTATTCCGACTTTTCTTGGCGAGTAAAGGATACGAGTTTGATGTCTGTGATAATATTGGGTACTGTAAAAGGATGCTGGAAGTTAATACAGCCGAATGCTGAAAGCTTTTTTCAGAGGTGGTGCTCCTATTTATCGGAGATTAGTAGAAAGATTGGGTGGGTTAGGCGTGTTGGGACTCAATTTAAGTAGGGTCAGTTGGGGTAAATGAGAACGGCGGTTATTTTAACATTTAAAAATTACCTGTTGCAACCCAAGCAAACAAAAGAAGTTAATATGAAATGTCGCCACAAGTGATTTTTTTTTTTAAACCGCAAGTAATAATATCATTTTATCCCCTAATTCGTCAAGGATGCTTTGGAAAATGACTCTTGGGTATATTGTAAGAAATAAATCGTTCAACAGTACGGGTTTATCTCCAATGTAGACATCATTTATAGAGGATTTAAGGAAAGGCTTACCTTGACCCATGTTAACGGAAATTACTCTGTTAATACTAATGGTAGATACTTGGAAAACCCCACAGCAGGTAAAAAAAAGGAATTTATGATGATAAGACTGGTCTCCCAAGAATTAATATTTTTGTTTAAAATTGCACAGCTATTACAAAGTTTTAAAGCGTGCTCGTTTATTTGGCTACCTGTCAAAACCCTCATTTCCTTACCCACGATAATGGCAAAAAAATACATTTTTTCCCTTTCCTGACTTCAAAAAGTATCATAAATTTTGCCACACGCAACTTACAAGAAGAAAACAGCAAATTAGGTAATGAAAATAATACAAAACAAAAACATAAACATAAATATTTCATAAACATAAATTTATATAACTAATAACACAAAGATGTAAGTAAGTATACATACATTAAATATACATATACACTAAGTAAGTATATACAAGAAAAAAATAAACCTATTTTATTATACATAGATATTATAAAAGGTAAACGTTTATAAGTCTTTTTTTCAAATTAGTCTTTAAAAGTTATTGCAAAAAAATAATTCTTTTTTACCATCCGGTTTCAATCCAAACATTTTGAATACAAATTTTATGTCTGTTAAGCATTTCGCTTCCTATGCAATTCCTCTTTTTACATTTTACCACCTTGATCCCGGAATTTGTTCAGAAAATGAAAAATACAAGTTTATTCATCTAAATCTATATTGTCCCCTTCAAAGTAATCCCCATCGACAATCCTCGAAACATTTTTTATATTCGGTTTTCGGTATGTTCATCGCTTCCTGCGATTTTTCCATTACTTCCTCTCGGCTGCTGAAACGCGTTCCCCGTAGTGGTTTTTTTTTTTTAACTCGATTGAACAGAAAGAAGTCACAGGGAGCGAAATCAGGTGAATTCGGTGGCTGTTGTTGCATTTTTCGTCAAAAAATTACCAATAATTATGGCAAAATCCACGAGTTTTCTGCGCACAATTCTGGCCTCTTTCGGCGAATTGGTTTACGCAAACGTCTCATAACGCCCAAATAATACTCTTTGTTTACTTCTGGCCTTCTGGCAAAAATTCATGATGCACTACACCGTTGTAATCCATGAAAACCGTGAGCATTGCCTTCTTTTTTAACTGAAAACGACGTGTTTTTTTTGGTCTCGGCTCGTTTGGTGAACGCCATTCACTTGCCTGATGTCTGGATTGCGTGTCGTACTCATAAACCCACGTCTCGTCTCCATTAATGATCATTTTAATCAATGTGGGATCGGATTCAGGCTCGCAAATCATATTTTTTGCGACGTCAACACGGTCTCTTTTTTGCATGAAATTGAGGTCTTTTGGTACCAACTTTGTTACTACGTGACGTAAACCCAAATCATTAACCAAAATATCTTGGATGGATCCATAGGCAATGTTCAAGTTGACCTACATTTCTTTTACTCCATCTATGTTTTCGTCGGTTTTCGATGTCTATGGTTTGCCACTGCGTTCATCATCTTCGATTGATTCACGATCACTTTTGAACCCCTCGTGCCACTGATAAACGACCGTTTTTACAAGTTGTTTCAAATTTAAATCCATTTCTAAAATTGTAAAAATTCGCCATCACACACAGAGATAGATGCACTCTTGGCTACATAACTTTTGCAAATGTCAAGCTATGATTTAGAGGGAATGTCAACAACAGATTTACCAACTTAACAAAAAAAAAAAACAGAACTCAAATCGGAACAATGGGAGCACCACACGGTGGTTATTTTTGATCAAGGTGGTATATCCATAATAATGGAGAAAATCCTCTCTGACTCCGCATTGGAGTGTGGCAACGTTAAAGCAATTTTAACTATTTCCCCTAAATATAGAAATAATAAGTCATTATTAAAATTTTTCATATTCCAAATATGATGCCACATTTCTTCAATTTGCATTGCCTTTTGTTCGTCGCTTTCTTGAATTCGATATCTACTTCAGTTACGGGAAAGCCCAGCTTCTTCGTAATGACAGAAATAGTTGTGCTTCCACTTTTCAGAGCATCGAATATAATACTTAGGCTAAGGAACTGCATTTGGATAATTGACACATCTCCAAATGGTAAGCGCTTCATCATTTTCAATACAGCTGTTTTATAAAAATTAAGAATACTTGCTTTCACGGAGATTCTGTCTTCAGTACTCAGTTCCGGAATGACATCGTCTCACTCCTGCCCTACATACGAGTATATTGTTGAAATGTACTCAACCGGGTTCTCCAAAAGCAAAAGTGGAGTATGCTACGGAAGTAGAAAAAAATCAGGATAAAGGAAATTTCGAGTAATTTTCAAGATTAATAATCGACTTTCATGCACAATGCAGTGAATTAGGACTTTTTTATGCTGGAAAAGAGCGTTGAATTCATTGAAAAATCGAAGAAGAAGTAGTAAGTAATCCTTATTTTTCCCGTTTTCAAGCTCTTCATGTATAGAATCGGCTTTCTTTCTCTTGTCTTCAAAGGCAGCCATACGGAAATAGCTTTGAAGTGCTTCCCAATTTTCCAATATCCTGTCTACGCAAGGATAATATAAAACAATAAGCTTTTTGTTATCCATCAAAATGTCAGAGAAAATTTTTCATCACTTGTTTACACACCTTGATTAATTTTTGAGCATTCCAGATATTGTTATTGTTTCTGAAATTTGGATTTATAGTTTTGAGAAAAATGATTATCATTTGCCTGGCTTTACATTCTTTGCGAACACAAATGAAAGTTATGCTGCAGGGGGTGTCGGATGCTTTCTAAAAAATGATTACGTTATTAAGGAAGTGAAAAGTATCGATTTCGTTAATCATGTTGAGTATGTTTTTTTACGTGTTTATAGGTTGTTTAATGTTGTGTCGTTCATAGAAGAATTTTCTCAGATAAATTCAAATAACCTAAATTTATTAAATAAAATCGATCTGATTTCTAATTACTTGGCTATTCTGGCATCGCATGTTCTTGCAAGTTTTATCAATGAACCAACTAGGATGATCCCTGGAAGCTGTTTAGATCACATTTATAGTCGATTGACCAATATTTCTTTGAGCTCCTGCGAAAGTGGCATTTCTAATCTAAATAATACCGATCACTCTATGACAGCGTTGTAGGTAGACACTGGGGCTATTCAAAAAGCAAGTGTTGGGGTGAGTGTTCCTAAAAGTGTTACGAAAATTGATTTCGTACAACTGAAAACAAATCTTTTTTATGAGTTTTGGGATGAGATTTACGCAGAAGGTGATGTCTCAGCATCGTATTCACTATTTCTGAATTGTCTAAAAAAGCACATAAAGTACTGTACTTACATTGTGTCTTTAAAAAATCTTGCAAAAGACTTAAGCCTTGGATTACAGGTCTTCTTATTATGAAAGTTCAGGCAAAAAATAAGTTATGAAATAAATGTTTCAAAAACCCCAACAACTTTAGATTGAGTGATCGATATAAAAAATTATGTTCTCAACTTAAAAAAGAAATTCGTAAGAGCCGTGATGAGTACTATAAAAATCGATTCTTTTTTACTAAAGGTAGTCTAAAGAGTAAATGGAATGTTGTCAATAGTATTTTAAAAAAAGTCTTCGTGTACTTCCATACCTACAACAATTCGTATTAATGACTGTGCTATTTCTGATCAACTCAATGTTGCTATTGCTTTCAATAATTCATTTTTTTCAATAGCCAACAATCCATCTTCACAAATAGGACAACAATGTTGCTCCCCTTATGGTAGCTGTCGTGATAATTTTCAAATGAATAGTTTTTCCTTCGAGCCAATATCTGCTTTTGAACTTGTAAAAGTTATTGGAACACTAAACGGTTCTAATGCTAGCCGTTGTGATGATATCTCCAATATACTTTTGAAACGTATAGGAAGTTGCATAGTATAATAGATGTACTAGTAGTCATTTTTAACCATAGCATATTTTCTGGAGTTTTTCCTAGTGCTCTCAAATGTGCAGACGTAGTTCCTTTCTTTAAAAAAGGATCAGTAGATGGTGTGAGTAATTATTAAGCTACGAGTATTTCACTTCTTACTGTTTTTAGTAAAATTTTCGAAAAAGTCGTTAAAATAAGAATTTTATCGTTTTTAAACAAGAATATGTTTTTCAGTCCTGTGCAGTATGGCTTTCAGCAGGGAAAATCAACCGAATATGCCCTACTTAATTTAATAGCCTTGATGAAAAAAAGCTCACTGCAGGTCTATTTGTGGATATATTGCGGAGGAAACTAGAAAATGCTAGATTTCGTGATTTCATGCTCAATTGGTTCAGATCATATTATCTTTCAAATAGATCTGAAATAAATAAGAACGGTAAAACTAGGAGCGATGTACAAATTTTAAATTTGGCTCAAGGCTTTGTATTGGGATCTATTATGTTCCTCATATATATTAATTCACTCTTTGACCTCGATTTTAAAGGTACACTTACTGCTTTCGGAGATTATGTGGGCTGCTCCACCGGTTCAGATAGTGCTTTAAACTTGGTCTCTGATATTAACTGGGATCTAAGCATTTTAAGGATCTGGTTCGCTGAACATAGATTGCAAATTAGTTCTAAAACTAATTTTTTTTACCTATCGAACGCAGCCGACCTTAATGCGGAATTTTACTTTCATTCCACGGATTGCCAGAAATTCAAACTTGTTGGCTCATGTGTACCGCTTCCTCTCTTCCTATCTTTAGTAATACTCTTCATTGCAGTAAGGAGTGTTATTTAACTGAGAGCGTAGAAGAATTTAAGTACTTGGAACTCACTATTGACTCTAAAATGTCATTCGCAAACCATACGCAGTCATTGAAAACATATTTTCGTTCCACTTTCCCTCATTTTTTCTACCTTTCTACACTTTGCTCTGACAAATCATTAAGAATTATTTATTATGGAATTTTTCATTCGAAACTCCAATATGGTATTACCTGCTGGGGCGGGGCATATCAGAATAAAATTCAACCTCTTTTAATTTTGCAAAAAAAATTTTTTTAAAAAAATTTCTCGAAAACACCGTCGACATCCTAGTTTTCCTTTGTTCTGTGTTACGAAAATTCTTCTCGTCCGTCATTTGTATTGTTGTAAATCGAAATTTTAGATTAATTTCTGATTATAATTTACAAAGAAATTTTGTTGTATCTGTAACTTTTTCCGTACCACCGCCCTTCGTAACTTTTATTTGGTTTCATCGTGCCGCCTTTTTAATTAACTACCTCAATCGATCAGATCAGAAAACGTTCCTGGAAAGTTTGTGAAATGTGTCAAACTTTGGCTCTTACAATTAAATTACAATAATTTAGAAGCCATTCTTTCTGACATTCTGGTATAACTTAAGCCTTTTCTTCTCTTTTTTCTAATTAAAATAGTAAACAAATCAATCAATTAATCAATCAGGAATCAGGATGTATGGAGAGCCAGCGAGTACTTGAAGGCCTTAATATTTTTTTTTAGTTTGAACTCCGAAATATTCCTGAAATTCTCGTAGTTCTGCTTAACTTTTGGAACTTTCACAGACATATGTTGCAATTCCTCGCATAAGCTCTTCACACTCCTTGGGAAGTTCCTTGCATTCATAGGAAGCGGCTAGTGCCGCTGAATGGCAAATGCATTTAATTAAAAATAAATAAGGGCTTACAATTTTTAATTTTGTGACCACATGGGAACTCGGTACACTGCGTGCTGTTGACAAACGCCACATGGGCATAGTACCCCGGCGTAAAATCCCGGACTTTACAAATTCATTTGTATCGATCCCTTGAAAATAAATAAAAAAAAATTTTGTGTAGGTTAGGTTGGGTAACAGTGGCTGTTGGAAATACCAACCCAATTAGTGGCCCATTGTGATGCCACGTGGATCTATGATCCTCTTACTAATGGTACCAAATGAGCTTATAATAAAGCGTAGGAGACTGTTAACGTCTATGTTTTCTAGGTCATTTAGATTGTTGTAGAAGAAAGCTCCTAGATGAAGCTTTCTTCTCTGGGATAGAGCTGGACATGTACAGAGTAGGTGGAGGATTGTCTCCTCCTCCATGCAGCTTCTACAGAAATCATTTGTAAAAACGCCAAGCCTTCTTGCGTGCTTGCCTATGAGGCAGTGTCCAGTGATGACACCTATTATGGCGCTGAGATGTTTCCTATTTAAAAGGATCAGACACTTAGAACGATTTAGATGCAGCTTTAGCCAGATCTGTTTGGTCGCTAGAAATGTTTGCCAAGCAGTCCACCTAAGGTCTGTTCTTCTATTGGCATTCAGTTTTAATGTTAGTTTGCAGATTTAGAGCAGAAGCTTACAGGAAAGTCCTTGTCAAATCAAAGTTCGGGTATAGTGTAATCGATATTCTCTGTGAGAATTCCTAATTTATTAAGAATACTAGCGTGGTCAAATGAATTATTTGTCCACTGTTTAGTCGCTTTAATGCGAATAGCTGCAGTCGCAGCTACTTGCCTGCTAAAAATATCGAGGGGTGTCAAGTGAAACAGAATATCTAATGCCGCAGAAGGGGTAGAGCGCAAGGCTCCGCTTGTGATAGACATGCTACTTTCTGGACTCTGCTTAGTTTAATGCAGTTAAATGCATTTTCCAAAGACCGTCCACCAGACAACCCCGTAAGTAAGTATCGGTCTTATGACTGGCTATACAGCCATTAGGTTATGCGAGGTTGAAGGCCCCATTTAATCCCAATGGCTTTGTTTTGGAAGAGAATAAAGCTATTGCAGCTTTATTGACTCTTTCTTGAATGTTAGGTTTCCAGTTTAGTTTCCTGTCAAAAATGAGACCCAACGGAAAAAACGAAACTGGTACCATTTATTGAAGGAGGGTCTATAATTGGAATTTTGTATTTCCTGGAAGAGAGGACAAGATCAGTTTTATGGGGGTTTATTCTCAATCCACAACGATCTGCACAGCGGGCTAATCTATTGAGATTTACTTGAAGGAGTTCTTTAATGGTATTGAGATGCTTTCCTGAGACGGCTATGGCAACGTCATCCGCATAGGCAATCACTCTGCTACCACCCGCTTCCAGGTGTATCAGTAGTTCGTTAACTACTAAGTTCCAGTATGCCTTGCGGCGTACCTCTGCTGACACATCTTTTAGCAGAAGTCTCACCCAGTTTGGAATTGATTATCCTGCTTTTTAGCATTAGACCGATCAACTTCCCAAGTAAGTCGTCTACCTGCAGAGTTGACAGCGCAGTCGTGATTGCAACCACTGTGTACTCCTTATATTGTTGGGATCGTACGATGTGGCTAGTCAGAGAGTGCAAAGCCGTCTCCACCGACTTTCCTGTACAGTAGGCATGTTGAGCCGTAGACAGAAGTCTTGGATCAACTTTAGCTCGAATATGGATATCAATCAGTCGTTCTAGAGTTTTCAGAAGGAAATATGATAGACTTATAGGCCTGAGGTCTTTTGGGACAACATGAGAACATCTATCGGCTTTGGGAATGAATACTACATTGACTTCTCTCCATAACAGTGGAATGTGGATAAGTTCTACACAGCTCCTCATAATATTTTCCAACACAGGTAGAATAATATCTGAGGACCTCTGTAGCTCGGCGGGTATAATACCGTCCGGACCAGCAGACTTGTATGGTTTGAAGCCATGCAGCGCCCAGAGCAGTTTGTCTCTCGTAATCAGACCATGAATTTTGGTCACGGTTGCAGTAGGCCTGTTTGGGCTGCTACTGGCCGCAAGTTGGGAGCTACCTGGAAAGTGGGTGTCCAGAAGCAGGTTGAGTGATTCAACACTTGAGGTTGTCCAAGAGCCATCGGTTTTTATCAAACAGCTAGGCATCATAGGATTTTTGGAGAGGATTTTTCTTAGTCGCGATGCCTCAGAGGTTTCTGTAATTTTGTCACAGAATGACCTCCAGGATTGTCGCTTTGCCTTCCTCAGTTCTTTTTTGTATAATTTGAGGGATTCTTTATATGAGTCCCAGTCGGTCACTTTTCTTGTGCTTTTTGCTGCGTTGAAAAGTTATCTGCAGGCGTTTCTGAGCAGTCCCAGTGCCGATGTCCACCAATGTGGCTTTTTCTTGCCTCTTGGTTGAATAAGAGATTGAGAGCCAGAGTAAATTCCTTGACTTCATGTGAAGCTCATTGGTGTCACGGGACTTGATAGTTCAGAGGATAGCGTATCTGACAGTATTCCTCTGTATTTTGGGCAATCAGTTTTTTTTTAATTTTGTGTAGAAAGAATTATATTTTGCTATCATTACAGATGCGTTATTAGAAGCCATACCTCTAATATTTTGCAGTGGTATATTTTTCTTATCCATCATTCTCGAAAACGCTACGAATAAAGCATCTGCGCTGGAATCTAATGCGTTGATAGTGATGACGTCCAACAAGTTGGTGATGACCTTCCCATTAACCGGATGCACGAATCTCACCAAGCAGCACAAGTTTTTAGTATTCGTTATGTCAGTGCTCTCGTCGAGCAACACAGAGCTGCTTTTCTTCAGCGGCAGCAATTACACATTTTATTATTTGGGAACATTTCGTTCTCCCTAGTGTCAGCGTTGACAATTTATTTGAGTCCGGATATATATTTTTCAGTAGCGGAATCATATGTTCTATTACATCTATGGCAATATTATGCTCCGCAAAAAAAGCTGCCAATTTGATTTCCGTCACTTTAGTTTTATCTGCACTAGTAGAGCTCGTGCTCGCAAAAACTTTGTCTTTTCCTGGAGTTCTTTGGATTACTTTTAAATTCTTCAAATGTTTTTTTCCAATGCTGTGTTTGCGTACTTCCGTTTTGCCAGCCATCATGGTGGAACCACAAGCTTTGCAGAACACTTTGAAATCATCATGTCTTATTGGTTTTAACCAAGCGGTGAATTGCTTGTCGTCAAGCCAGCTCGATTGGAAGCGCTTGCAAGACGTAGACGTATCTGTAACGTATGGAAATATTTGCATTAGTACAATAACATAAGAAAATAATGAAAAACTTTACCGGCTTCTATAATTTCCACAACCACAAAACGCCAACAAATTTACATAAATTAATGTATCTTTCCTGAAATTATGTTAGCAATCACATTAACAGTAGAACAGTTTAAGAAAGACAAAACGTTTATCGAATAGCGAAGCGTCGCAGATACGGTCACGGCAGTAAATTCACTTTTGTTTGCCTTGCTATCACCAATTATTTGACGTTCGGGTTGTTGATGGACGCATTCAAGTGGATAAAATGAGTGTGCTCATTCAACGAAATCTAATTAATGTTGAATTTTTAAAGAATGAATATTCCCTTTTCTTTGTTCTAGAAGACAAAAAAAAATTTCTTTTTCCCTTTTTATCTCATTTCGAGGCCAAATATTCCCGCAAAAAGTGAAATTTCCCACGAACTGGCAGCACTGACCCTGCTCCTTAAAAGTTCTCAGGAAGATTTAGCCTTACGGTATGAAGGCCTCTTTGGAAAATTTATAAAACAAAAATGGTATAAACGATTAGAAAAAAAATAATTCAAAAATAATGCTGAAAGCAGTTAAATTTTTTTCGCCAAGACTTAGAAACACTATTTGAAATGTCTGCATTCATAAACCAAGAATACACAGCCATTATTTACGTTTATGGGATGTGCAATGCATAGAGCGCAACAAAGATACCATGAACTTTATCCTAACCGACGATTTTCTAGTGAAGGAGTATTTGGAAATACGTATCGAAGGCTTCGAGAAACGGGATCAGTTTCAAATGTACGACTTAACGCTGGAGCTCCATAAGTGAGATGAATCTCGACTGATGGAGGAACTGATCCATCAATCAACATCAACATCACAACTTAGCTTTGCGATTCCATGTTTCCAGACGTAAAATTTCTAATGTATTGCGTGGAGAAAATCTTTATCCATACCACCATACACCTGTGCAAGAACTGCTTCCCGATGATTTGAAAAAGACACTTGAGTTTTCCAACGGAACGAGTTTATTAGCAGAATTCTTTGCACGGGTGAATCTCAATTTACAAGAGATGGGATCACAAATTTTCATAATCTTGGCCCGCGCACAATTCACATACAAGGAGACATAAACCATTTTAACACAAATTCAGCGACAACATGCGGGCAGGTGCAATTGGAAACAAGTTAATCGGCCCTTTCAAACTACCACCTAAGCTAAATTCTACAAAATATTTGAAGTTTTTGCGAAATGATTTGTTTTCTTTGCGAAATGAAGATTACGCTGCAGGCGGGGTCAGTTGTTTTATTAAAGATAAAGCGAAGTATGTCAACTTTCTGAGTGCAGACATTCCAAAGGTTTCTGTTAGATTTAATCAGATAGATTTTATTCTGTTGTCCATCTATCGACTGCATATGTTCAATGTTTTAGTGTTCATAGAAGATTTTTCTTGTCTGCTGGACAAACTAAAATTAAAAAAACTTAATTATTTTGGGAGATTCCTCTTAGATAGTAGCGAAACTGTGCTTGAGTCTTTTGGCTTCCCATGGTTTAGCTAGTTTCATTAATGAACCTACAAGGTTGGCTTCGGGTACGTTTTTGGATCATATTTATGGGCGATTTGCAGACTTCCTATTGAGCTCGTATAAAAGGTGCACCACACATATGACTTGAAAATCACTCAATGGTAGGTCTGTTGGTAATCACTTTTCGAAGCCGTAGTATTAGCCGTAGCGAAGTAAATGGCCCTCAAAAATCAAAAAAAAAAAATTGATTTCATGAAGCTAAAAAATCGTCTATTTTATGAGTCTTGGGACGATGTTTGCATGGAAAATGATGCTTCCGCTTCCTATGATGTGTTAATTGTTTGTCTAGCTAGACTTATATCAAACTCCTCCTCTACAGAACCTCTGACAAAATTTAATAAAAGACTAAAACCCTGGATCTCTGGTCAACTTATTGGAAATATAAACAAAAAAAAAAAAATAAGCTAAGAATAAAGTGCTCTAAGAATGCCCTTAACCTTAGGCTGAATTATAAATTTAAAATATGTGCTTTGAACTAAAAAAAGAGATTGCTCTTTGCTGCGATAACTATAGTATTATCGAAATAAATTCATTTTTGCTAAGGGTAACTTGAAATCAGAATGGCAAGTAGTGAATGATATTTTGAAACCAGAAAACCCTTTCAATTTCCGTGAACAACTGCGGACATTCTGGCAAACTTGACATTGCTAATGCATTCAATGAGTATTTCAGGTCAATAACAAACAGCCTACCAACACAAACAGTCCAAAAAAGATGACCATTCACAAAGAACTAGTTTTGCTTTGCTTTGGAGCTCTTAAAATCAATTGGATCCCTAAAAAACTCGAACTCATGTGGCTTTGATGGTACGAGTATTTCAAATATATGTACTTTTAAAACGTATCGCATGCTTTGTGGTTGATGTGCTAGTGGTCATTTTTAACCGCAGTATATTCTCTGGAACCTTTCCCAAGGCGCTCAAGTGCGCTGACGTAGTTCCGCTGTTTGAAAAAGGTTCTGCAGACGATATGAAAAACTATAGGCCTATTTCACTTTTGCCAACCTTTAGCAATGTTTTTGAAAAGGTTATTAAAGAAAGGATATTGTCTTATTTGAATAAGGTTAAGTTTTTCAGCGAAGACGCCCTTCTAAATTTTAGCTCCAATATTTTCTCTAACCTTGACGAAAAAACTCCACTGCTGGATTATTTGTTGATATCACAAAGGCCTTTGATATGGTCAACCATACTATATTGTTGGATAAAATAGAAAGGGCTGGTTTTCGTGGATTTATGTTAAATTGGTTTAGATCATACCGTTCAAACAGATCTCAAAGAGTGAAGATTGATGGTATGGAGCGAGATTCGTTCATTTAATTTGGGAGTTCCTCAAGGTTCTGTGTTGGGACCCATTTTATTTCTGAGTATACCACCTTAATCAAAAAGTTCCTGGAATAACCAGCGTGGGGCGCTCCCATTGCTCCGATTTGAGTTCTGTTTTTTTTTTTTGTTAAGTTGGTAAATCTGTTGTTGACATTCCCTCTAAATCTTAGCGCCATAGCTTGACATCTGCGAAAGTTACGTAGCCAAGAGTACATCTACCT
Source organism: Volucella bombylans (assembly GCA_949129095.1). NCBI lineage: Eukaryota > Metazoa > Arthropoda > Insecta > Diptera > Syrphidae > Volucella > Volucella bombylans. Next base: position 151,020,007 of record OX422143.1, read on the forward strand.
CTGCGTGTGTTGGGGTTTTTTTTACAATTTTAGAAATGGATTTAAATTTGCAACAACTTGTAAAAACGGTCGTTTACCAGTGGCACGAGCGGTTCAAAAGTGGTTGTGAGTCAATCGAAGATGATGAAGGCAGTGGCAAACCATCGACATCGAAAACCGACGAAAACATTGATGGAGTAAAAGAAATGTTGGTCAATGTTGTTGTTCAGAGAGATAGCGGAGGACTTGAACATTGCCTATGGATCCATCCAAGATATTTTGGTTAATGATTTGGGTTTACGTCACGTAGCAACAAAGTTGGTACCAAAAGACCTCAATTTCATGTGTTGAGATGATTTGCGAAGCTGAATCCGATCCCACATTCATCAAAAGGATCATTACTGGAGACGAGACGTGGGTTTATGAGTACGACACGCAATCCAGACATCAGGCAAGTGAATGGCGTTCACCAAATGAGCCGAGACCAAAAAAAAAACACGTCGTTTTCAGTCAAAAAATAAGGCAATGCTCAAGGTTTGCATGGATTACAACGGTGTAGTGCATCATGAATTTTTGCCAGAAGGCCAGACAGGAAACAAAGAGTATTATTTGGGCGTTATGAGACGTTTGCGTGAAGCAATTCGCCGAAAGAGACCAGAATTGTGGACGGAAAACCCGTGGATTTTGCACCATGACCGCACCGTCGCACAGTGCCATCATTATTCGTAATTTTTTGACGAAAAATGCAACAAATACAATTCTACAGCCACCGAATTCACCTGATTTGGCTCCCTGTGACTTCTTTCTGTTCAATCGAGTTAAAAAACCACTACGGGGAGCGCGTTTCAGCAGCCGAGAGGAAGTAATGGGGACAAATCGCAGGAAGCACTGTTGGACATACCGAAAACCGAATATAAAAAATGTTTTGAGGATTGGATCAAGCGCTGGGATAAGTATGTTGCAGTCGATGAGGATTACTTTGAAGGGGACAATATAGATTTAGTGAATAAACTTGTATTTTTAATTTTCTGAATAACTTTTTGATCAAGGTGGTATTCACTGTTTTCACTGAATTTCAGGAGTAGACTTACGGCTTTCGCAGATGATGTTGGCTGTTCGTATGGCTCTCACAGTGCCTTGGGTCTAATCTCCGTTATTAATTGGGATCTTAGTCTATTAAGAATCTGGTTCACACCGACCACAATTAGAGCATTAGCCCAAAGACCAAAATAATGTTTCTTAATTTAGGTTACCCCAATGAGTATGAATGCGGGCTTTCATTTTACTTTCATGCATCAGATTGCCAAAAGTGTGGAATAGAAGACTGCAATTGTGCTTCAACCTTCTGTGGCCGTCTTAATTGCAGTGATAATTGCTTTTTGATTGAGAAAGTGGACGAGTTTAAATATCTTGGGCTCACAATTGAGTCTAGGATGTCATTTGCAAGCCATACAGAGTCCTTAAAGAAATATTTTCGAAGTATTCTTCGAAATTTTTTCTATCTTAAAAATGTCTGTTCCAAACAATTACTTAAAACTATTTATTACGGGATTTTTCACTCAAGACTCCAGAATTGTTTGTTGGTGAGACGTGTATACGAGTATGAATAAAATTAAGCCTTTATTAGTCTTGCAAAAAAGGATAGTGAGGTAAATCTGCAACGAGCATCGGCGTCATCTAAGTTTCCTATGTTCCGTGATATGAAAATTCTTCCAGTTCGTCATTTGTACTGTTTTAAGGTCCTGGAAACGTTCCTTAATAGATCGGGAAATTTAAGTTCCAGATTAATTTTTGACTACAATCTACGCAAAAACTTTTCTTATGTTGCTACTGTACCACCTTCCGTACAACGGCATTTCGTAACTTTTATATAGTCTCATCATGCCGGTTAATTTAATGAGCTCCCTCTAAATATTAGAACAATAACAATTTCTGGAAGCTTTCAAACGTTTGTAAGGAATTGGCTTTTTGATTATAATTTACATAATGTGGTATACCTTTTCTCTGAATACCAATTGGAGGACATTCCACTGATTCAAGCTTCATCATATATCCAGCAGGATGGCGCCACACTCCATTATGGTCGTGAGGCTAAGAATTCCCTAGATAAAGAGTACGGTAATCTTTGGATAGCATGAAAATTACCAGTTCACTGGCCTGCAAAATCTTTTTACAGTATTGGATTTTTTTTTATGGGGAAGTTTGGAAAAACTTGTTTATTCAACCGAAATGGCAATTTGCGTGTTCTGGAAGCCTCACCAAAAGTGAGGCAGCAGTTAGCATTAATAAACATTCACAGTGAAATCCAAAAATGGGCTGTAGCATGCATACAAAACCAAGGAGGTGCTCAAGGTACCTGTTATAACTGTTTTGGTTGGTCAACAATAACGGTGTGAGATATAAAATCGATTCTGGTTTTATATTGAAACTACGTTCATGCCATTAGGTGTGGAATAACACCTCATTCAAATGACTGACTCGGCTTCGCGGGCAATGCTTCAAACGATCGGTCGAATTTTTGATGACTCACTCGATCCAATATGTGGGGCGTTATTCCGGCAATAGCGTTTCGAATGTTGGCCTTGAGCTTGTCCAAAGTGGCTGTCTTGTTAGCGTAGACTAAGGACTTGACGCAACCCCAGAGAAAATAATCGAGTGGTGTCAAATTGCATTCGCTGCGGCCAATTTATGAATGCTTCAAGCGTTACGTCGTTTGTATGGCATGTAGCGTCGTCTTTTTGGAACCACAGCTCGGATATATAGATATTGTCGAGCTCTGTCTGCAGAAAGTCGGTTAACATCGCTCTATACCTGAGGATATTGATGGTAACGGTGTTTCCTTCCGCATTTCGAAGGAAATAAGGTGCGATGATGCCGATATGCCATAAACCGCACCAAACGGTCAATCTTTGTGGATGCATTGAAAATTGGCCGAACACTTGCGGATTGTGATAGCTCCACTAACGGCAATTTTGCTTGTTGACATCGCCGCTGAGCCAAAAATGGGCCTCGTTCGAGAAGATGATTTTTTGGCCAACATTCGGATTTCCGGCCAACATTTCCAGCGTCCAATTAGCGAACTCACGGCGTTGTCTATAGTCGTCCGGCTTCAATTCTTGCGTCAGCATAATCTCATACGGATGTAGGGCCAAATCCAAACGCAAAATAATCCGGGTTGCCTCTGGCGCTGAATCGACATTTCTGGGTCTGGCATGATGAATATTTTGATAGCTGGATACCATTGGTAACTGTGACAGCTGCTACAACATAATAATTGGAAAAAACTATCATTACTATCTGTGCACCCTGTAGATTGAGACAAGATCAGAGGGGTGAAATATGTCTTACATCGCTTGAGGAAACCTATTGATTTTGCTGCATATTTGACGACATCGAATATGTGGTCATTCCTAGGAAAAATTTGAGGCTTAAAACCTGCTATGGTGTATTGGCTGTATACGGTGGTGGTAAGACCCATACTTACATACGGCGCACTAGTATGGTGGAAAGCAACAAAAAAAGAAAACCATTTACGGAAAATTAGCGGCGGTTCAAAGAACGGCTTCCATTGCCATTACAGGTACGCTCCGTACCACCCCTATGGCAGTATTAGACACCTTTTTGCTTGATTTAGAGATCAAAAAACCGGCTGGAAACAGTGCGATACTACTCACTAATCTGGGTTACTTCAAGAGAAGTAGTTTCGGACATGGCATGGTACTAACGGAGCTACTGCCAGGCAATCCAATTCTAACGGATGAAATTCCTTTCCTGGTCGACTTCGACATCACGTATGATATAATTTATTCGGAGAGGGAGAACTGGGAAAAGAATGCAATAATCAGGTCAAATGAAATTGCAATTTTCACAGATGACTCAAAAACAGAGGAAGGAACAGGCTCTGGTACCTTCGCAGAAGACCCAGAACTAAGAGTGTCTATAAGACTACCGGACGCAAGCAGTGTCTTCCAATCATAGGTCCTGGCTGTCCTCAGGGCGGCTGAGCGAATGCAGATGAGATCGGTATCCGTAAGAGATATCGCTATCTGCATCTATAGCCAGGCCGCGCTCAAGGCAATGGAATCAACCAACGTCAACTCTGATACGCTTAGGGGCTGTCGTACAGTGCTCAAGGCACTATGTAGTCAGAACCGGGTAAGACTGTGCTGGGTGCCAGGACATTGCGGTGTTAAAGGAAATGAACAAGCGGACGAGCTTGCAAGAAGAGGAGGGCTACTCGACAATAGTGAGGTTGCCAATTTCAAACCACCCCATTGCATAGTGAGGGGCGACTGCAAACCTAAGGTGGTCAAGCCTTGAAGGACACAGGGTATCCAAGGCTCTTTGGCCGCTTTTTGACGGCAAAAGATCTAGGAAGTTAATAAAACTAAACAAGGATAGGCTTAGGACAGTAATAAAAATCCTGACAGGACACTGACTCAAATTGTTAGATACGAATATCTGCAGATTCTGTGGTCATCTGCAAGCTGTTGAGGACCTAACACACATACTGTGGCAATATCGCGGAGTCGAAGAAAATTTTTAGGGAAATACTTTGCGAAAACCTAGAAGAAATAGACGGCACGAACTCAAAGGCCTTCTTGGCTTTTGCCAGAAAATTGGGTGTTTCACCAGGGCGATTGTTTAAGTTTTTGCCATTTGAAGTCAATTTCAATTGATTCCACAGGGACCGCGATGTGCCCGTTTTTTGGTGCCTAGTGTCTGTGTGATGGCATATCCAACACATCCCTGTTTAACCTAACCTAACCTAACCTGTTTAATACATTTTTGTTTTTAGAAGTTTTCCTTCTCGCAATTCACTGCTGTACCTCGAACTCCTGATTCATTTCCACAAGGTTTCGTAGTACCAGTTACCAATGCAGATAGCCATTTCCAGGGAATATGGTTAAGTATTTTGTGCGTTTGGTATGCTGCGAGCACTTCTTTGTTTTACTCGTATTCTAATAATATTTATTTCTCTGAATTTGGTGTGGCATTTATTCGAATTCGAAAAATTTCAGCATTTGTTCACTTTTTTTTTCGCTGAAAACAATGTTTTGCTTGATGGTTACCTAATTAAAAATTCGGGGAATCCCCGTTGTGTGTTTCTTAATGTTAAATATATTAAACAGGTATTTTTACCAGAGAGCAGATATATATATATGTTATACCCATTTTGATTGCAGCTACAATCTAGAGCTTTTCGTCGAAACCAAATCAATATTTTTGAAAACCATTTTCATTCAAAGAATTAAATTTTCAATTCCATAGAATTTAATCCAACCACCAGCCCTTGTTGACACCAGAGCGAGCGCTGTAAATAAATAAATCTATTGTACATAGATTCAATGTTTGTCTCCAATGATTCTATTTTAGGGTTAATTTTAGTTTGAAATTGTGGCCGCAAAATATTTGTAACAATGTACGAGTATGAGTCCTGGCACTGCGACACATCCTGGGTAGTTTGATAAATCTACAATAGAATTGATTTTCATGGAATCGTGATTGATTCGGTTACCCTTATAATGGATGTTTATGTTTCTACAATGTACATACATATGTATGTATAGGTAATGTATCTTTTAGTAAGAAATGCTCTGTAATGGAATTCTTCGGAATAGTGCAACAATGTACGAGGTGATTGATTGTATCATTAGGAATATTCTGGTGAAACATTTTCTGCATTTTATTTTCCAATATTTCATTGAACGCTTCACCTTACATAGATGGGAGTACGTTCCATATATATTCTGTGTTTATTCCACGAATGTTTTCGATCAATAATTCATCGGGTACACACAATACGTACCAGTATACGAGTACGTGCATTGTCCTTATGGAAGAGCACTTTAATTTTGCTTAAAGGCTGTAGTTGTTTCTTCAAATCTTTGTTGAAACAGTCCTATTGATGGCTTTTCCCTTTTGAAGGTGATGAATGGGGATTTTGCGGAGTTTATCCCAAAAAACTGTCGCCATGAGCTTGTTGGTCGACGGACTCACCTTGACCTTCTTTGGCATCGATTTGCCCGGAGAAAACCACTGTTTCGACCGCTACTTGGTTCCAGTGTGTGGTGGTAAATCAATAATTCATTGATAAGAACTTGTCATGAATGTGGTTCAACAACGGCAAACCCCTCCTTGGAAGTTGTCACACGGAATTCACTTTGTTTAATTTTTGCAAAAATTTACGATTTCTTGCCTGCTTTCAAGGGCTCTCACACACAAACTAAATCCCGCAGATCAAGTAGTAGTCACGCACTTTTATCCATCTTCGTATCTCGACCTTTAGTGCAAGCAAGATTTTTCTGTTTTCGCAGACACACGGCTGGTATATCTTTATAGCTTTGTTTACAGTTGTAGACCATATTCGATGGGTGAAACCATGGATTCTCAGACTAAATATGGTGTGTGACCAAAGGCATTCAAGGCTCTTGATGATTTGTGTGGTCGTCTCCTATTATAATTTCCACATGGTTGTAATTTGCTGGAAAAATGAGTCACGTTTGTGGGCATTTTATCCTTATCCTTTTATCCTTTATCCATTTGATACATAGTTTGCAGACCGATCAATATCGTCCCAATAGAGAAGATTCCTACGACTGTCCTCTTAATATCAAAGTCAAACAAGTCATTAAACTGCGCTCACGTCAGTATGCACTTTAAACATTCCAAACCACCCACAGCATTTCACACCATGTGGCTTCGGTAGGTACATACTAGCAGATTTGTACCCGTGAATACCTAACTTATTTTCTTATGGATGGCCCTGTAGTCCGGGTTGAACCTTAGAAACTCAGCTTCAGCCAAAAGCCTTATTTATTTAGCATGCTCTTATGCTTAAAATTGTGCACATCAAGCGATTAAGGTTCCTTTTCATTTAAGGGTGCCGGCGACAACAATTTTCCGACGTTTTTCATAACTTTATTGTAAAAGAAGGCGCATGACACCGCACCACTTTGCCTACACTTCTCTTTAACATCAAAGATTGCTTCTAACTCTTACAGAGCAGCGAGCGTTCTCCATCATCATTCGATCGGTATCGATCTGGAATTCTCCGATCTGATAGAGATGTCGGCATTTGGTCCGGTGGCATAGTTTTATTTTAGTTTACAAATTACTGTCTTAACTTTATTTCGGTTGGATGGGCGGAAATCTTGGCTTTCATTATTCGCTGCGTAGCTTAGTAGATGAGTTGTTTTGCTTTATGTGCTTTTACAGAATCTCATAAGACAGTCGACGCGCAGAGTCATCACAACTACAGTGCGTGTTGTACCAAAGACCACTTCTTAAACGGAAGTTTGCTTTAAAAGTGCGGTCCATGATATGAATATCAAGAGAAGGGAGATTTGTCAATATGTCTAGAACGGAGCCAAGCGTGCTAGATCTAAAGGACCTTTCTTGGTGACAGATCCCCTGTCGTGCCGAAGGCTCCTTTAAACTGCAAGAAAGCCGACACCATTTTAGAGGCTTCCGAAGTAAAATGTTTATTCCAAAGAAGTTTGTTAGCCAGGGTGGCAACTAAATACTTAGCTTCTTTAGAGAGACCGACCATAATTTGAGTTAGACCGTTTAGCTTTCTCCTGCTCCTAAGAGAATAGGCCTAGTTTTGAGAGGATTGACTTTATTTCGGTCCATTTCTAGTGCACCAATCGTCAACGACGTCTAGCGTTGCCTGCGATTTAGAGCAGACAGTTGCTAAACACGTCAGTACAGCTGCTACATCATCCGTGTATGCTCGTAAATAGACGTCAGAACCATTGAGCGCGTTGAACAGAGGAACGACCAACATACACCATAGCAGTAGAAACCGCCTCGCCGGCAACCCCTGTTTACATAAGCCATTACATATTGGCCACAGTTAGTATCCGCTATCAGTCTCCTACTCACCAGCATTGCTTTTATCCATCAAACTAGCGATGCATCTACTCCGTGTTGTCGACCCGAGTTACACATTCCGTCAAAAGTTGTCTTGTCAAAAGAATCCTCAATGTCGATGAAAATGGCAAGCGCGTACTCTTTGTCGGGTGCGCCTTATATTCTGCCTACCAAGTATGCATTCGCAAAGTGGTTTGACGCACATGGAGTTCGACCAACCTCCAATGCTCTGCAACATAAAGGAAGTCAGACTTACAGGTGTGAAGCTCTTGGCTAGTATGTAGTCCTCTTTTCCGATTTTCGGTATAAAGAGACTACTCTCGGTGTTCGTCAGGGTCTCGGTATGAATGCCAGTGCTAGGCATAACTCTCTTCAGAGTTACTAGCAGCTGATCTATATCTTTTTGTAACATAACTTGGTATACACATGAAATCAGTGCTATATTAAGCCAAGAAAGGAGGCAATAGCGTATTTAATGGCCTCGTTCGTCACCACAACCAATGTGATATACCAGGTACGGCGTATTGTGTTATTCAGCTCACTAGCAGCTTCGTCAGTAGGAGTTGGTTGTGAGCTGGTTCTGTTATCTGGGAAGTGAGCCTCATTCAGGAGGCAGAGAGTAAGTGTAAGTGCCATCAGATCTACTGAGTGTTTCCAACCTGGTTGATTTTCCCCTGAGGACTTTGACTGGCCTACTGGTTAGTCTTCTTCGAAATCCGAATAAGCTTCTTATATTCTTTATGCTTTGATCTGTAAAGACTCAGGTCTACATCCAAATTAGTCTTAAGTGACCTGTTTAGAAGTTTTCTCATTTCTTTACGAAGTCGGTGAGGATCTACGTTCCACCAAGCGACGGACAATCTGCAGAATTGCTTTTTAATGAGGATACGTTCAGATTTTGAACTACGTACTTACTCAATTTTGAATTCGATGCTGTCTTGTTGATTACTTGCTGTCTTTGTCTCGTAACATAAGTTGGCTGACAGCCAACATAGTTGACAACCAGGTCAGGCGATGGTATAAAATCCAGGAGATGATTGCCTCTCACGTGCATTTGCTACTGCCCCAAAAAGTATTCTGTGCAATAGCCCATCTTCCTGGAATCACAGTATTCAATGAGTTCAGATATCGCCTTCAAATTGATGGTAGTGGTGATAATAACGAATGATAGGGGAAATAAACAAACGAAAGGACGAATTTGTACCATTCTCCGTTCGTTTCGTAGCTTATTTTTCCAGCAACTAAATTTTGGTTGGAAAATTTTCCAAGTTTAGATGGTGAGAGTGAGTTCGGCACATAAAGGCAAGTTCTCGGTCTATCCGATCGCTCGTCATAAAATGTTGTTAAACATCCGAAACCACAGATGCGTTTATTCCACACCCATGGTTACTGTAGGGATATATTCACCACTCAATTCAATTCAAAATCGTCGACAAGAGATTGAGGGATACGATCGATCATAACATCATCAATTTGATTGATTGTTCTATGACCAGATGACCGCCAGGTTCCGTGTGCTATTTCGCCCAGTAGCAAACTCAATTAGACTTAGTCCGTTTTTCGAACACATCGACATCTAGACTTTGCTTTCCAACTATACCACTGAAGATGTCAACCGTTCCTTTTTGACTTAAAACATTGTTAACGTCATACTTACGACATTGCTCGTTGCTCGTAATTGGTATCGAAAAACTCTTGGGAACATTTGAAACTATTGCTATAGCCGGCCTTTCCGATCTGAGGTGTCAAGGAAGGAATGTCCCTCCTCTAACTTTTTGATTTTCGATATTTTGGTTTTAAATTTTTCTACATCAGCCAATATCCTTCTGCAGCATCAGTTTCCCTCTAACCTTAAGGTCAGGGAAAGACGTCACCATAGTCGATTTCACTGATGGATCTGCAACCTTACTGGTTGTACAGATGCCTCTTGTTTTTAACGTAAGTGCCTGCCGCGTGGGCTTAAACTTACGGGATGCCCATACATCCATGGGAGCAAGGATACGCCTTGCCATCGCTCACAATGATAATTCATTTTTGATACCAATTCGGAACTGTGTTGCCGGCACAAGTTCCACCCTTGGTACGAGTCGAGGCCGACCTAAAACCTCTTACTGTTCTTAGGGTCACAGCACCCAGCACTTATTGCAACTCCACATTGAGTCAACCAAGGAAAACCAAAAGGAAAACCAAGGAAAACCATAGGAAGACTCTTACCCGCGATTTTGGGTTTAAACCACAGCCACCATGACGCTCCCACAAGGGGGCCTACCTCTAACAAGTCAGGCCCGGACCGAGATCCGGGGGGCTCCTGACTCCCATGGTACCGTGATTTAAGTCCTGGTAGGGACTACCGGTGGTCCAGCCGCCAACAAGACCTATGACCGGCAGCTTGTGACTGATCAAATCGTAGCAACCTTCGGTAGCGTCATCTGAAGATGTTTACGATAAGACCAGTACTTTGCTCTGCCCCCGTTCATTATTAGACAACGTCATTAAAGGGCGAAGCCTTGATAATTGGGCGGGGGCCCATACTGGTTGTACAGTAGGATGTCTTTGGAGGTTAGATTTTTATCTAGCCAAATCATTGAACTCGCCTGAGTTTGATATTTTCCTGAATAGTTCGGTGCGCTGCTTACACGCGACTCATGGTGAATGTAGTATCTTCAAGACATGCTCGTCAAAATTACAATTTTCATTTTCCACGACAAGATTTTGTCATTTCGGAACGTTTTTTGTGTGATTCACTATGACCTTCGTAGTCTTACAGTTCGTCAGCTTCACAGTTCAATAGACAAAATTACGAGTGAATGCAAGCAGCCGAAAGATTCGAAATATCTCGCCTTTTTGTATGTTGCATTTACCAAGGCCAACTTTAATACACGATTTTCGACTCGATGCTTTTAAACTGAAGCTTTTTATGCGACGGAAGAAACGTTGTCCAGGTATCAGCATCTGAACCTCATAAATCTATGTTTTCTTGGTAACGTGCGAAAATCTTTTTACTAAAATTACTTTCCTTACTTACTTAGGTGGCGCTACAGCAAACCTCTCTAGTTATCCTGGTCGATAGCTAACTGACTCCACTTGCGCACTCCAAGTTGGTTGAGGTCTCTCCCTCCACTGCTTCGTCATTCTGGCTTCGATTCGAAGATTCTGCGGGCCGGAGCACTGGTGTCCATTCGCTCTACATGTCCTAGCCATCTTAGGCGACTTATTCTGCCTAGGTCGATGTCGCTGTACAGCTCGTATAGTTCCTCGTTAAATCTCCTCCTCTGGTGAAGCTCGCGCTGTTCGACCAATCATGTGGATATTATTTGCGTACGTTGCATGGACTTTTGAAAGATTGTGCGTCCACTGTTCCTTGTGAGCGCCGCATAATTCTTTCAAGTATGATGATAAAGAAGCTATGCGCATCACCTTGCCTAAAATCTTTTTTGACATCAAAGGACTCGGTTTAGTCGTTACCGACATAGACTGAGCAGTGAGTGTTCACCGTCGTCATTATGCAAAGACGGATGAGCTTGGCAGGGATGCAAAAACTAGAAATCGCTCTATATAGCTCGTTTCTATAAATGCCGTCATATGTGGTCCTTAAATAGCTGAAATAGCTAATGGTGGCTATCGATTTGGACGTCTTGAGTTTCTTCGAGGATCTGCCGGAGTGTAAGAATTTAGTTGATTGTGAATTTTCCTGGTCTGAAACCGCATTAGGGCAATCAGGCTGTTAACGAAGAGTTCACACAATATTTCATATGCCTCTATAGTTTGCGCAGTTGATAGTGTTTCGTTTCGTGTGGATCTGGCATACGGTACTGAGATTCCATTCATCAGGCATACACTCTTCTGACCAGATGTGAGAAATGAGTTGGTGCATGCTCTCCACAAAGTCATTTCCAGCAACTTCGAACACCTTGGCCGGTAAGCCGTCAGTTCCAGCTGATTTGTTGGATTTTATCTTACATGCTATACGTACTTCGTTCCGGTCAGGTGGACGGAAGTTTTGGCTATCATCGTCTAAATTGAATGATCTATTCTACCTGACGGTAAGATGATCAGTCAGCTTCGTCGCCGTAATACATTCTGCAGAAGAAGTTTTTCCATATTTTCAGCTCCGACTTTGATTCCACTACAAGGTTTGCTTTTTCATCGCTACAGGAGAACACTCTCAATATCTTCGATCGCACGCTTCTCGTGCGCTTTTTTCTTATTCTGGAGGAGCCAATGTTCTTCGCATATCTTTTGGTCGTAGAGCTCACGAGCGACTCGTTCTTTGTTGCAGTGCCTTTTTGTGCGCTTCTTGTAAAGGGTTTTCCAATAGGGACTTGACAACTTTGAATTTAATTTGTGAACGCACTCTTTCACTAATCATCAAACTGTCACTGTCAATTTATTCAGTAAACTCAACATTTTCATCATGGTATAAAGTACACGAACGATCAACGTCTGCAAATTATAAAAATTTCTACCGAAATTCGGAGTCGGTGACTGCAACTTTAAGAGCGTTAACTCCAATTTTCGGTCGTAATTCTCGCCCTAGTAGACAGGCAATAACAAGTTTAGTGCAAAGATTTGAGTCTACATATTCGTTGTGTGATGTTGCCGTGTCAGTGAGACAACGGGTTGGTCGAAGTGTCGAAAATATCGCTGCCGTTCAGGCGTCCGTAGCAAACGATCCAAATCAGTCAATTCCATGGCGTTCTCAAGAATTGGGCATCGCTCAGACCACATTATGGCATACGAGTATTTTGTGAAAGGATTTTGGTTTACACCCATACAAGATCAAGCTGACTCAAGAATTAAAGCCGATGGACCATTTGAAGCAACGTACTTTCTCCGATTGGGTTCTGGAGAAGATGCGCCATGATGATGAATTCCATCGCAAAATCGTCTTCAGTGACGAAGCTTATTTTTGGCTCAATGGGTTCGTCAATAAGCAAAATATGCGTTATTGGTCGGATGTGCTTCATGAATCACCACTTCATCCACAAAAAATAACTGTTTGGAGCGGTTTACATGCCGACGGCATTATTGGGCCATATTTTTTCGTCGACGATAACGATCGTCACGTTACTGTGAATGATCAGATGTGGACTTGGACGACATGTGGTTTCAACAGGATGATGCCACAAGCCACACAGCACACGCTACAATCGATTTATTGAAGAGTAAGAATGGTGAGCGTGTTATCTCAAGAAATGGGCCAGTCGATTGGCCGCCTCATTCGTGCGATTTAACGCCACTTGGCTATTTTCTGTGGGGCTACGTTTCATTGTCATTGGTTTATGCCAACACGCCGACGACGTTGGAAGAGCTCAGAGCCAACATTGAACACGAAATAGCGGCCGTTTTGGCCGAAATATGTGGCCGAGTCGTTGAAAATTGGGTCCAATGAATTGACCGCTGAAAACGTGCCCGCGGTGGCCATATGAACGAAGTCGAGTTCCATTCATAAATGTTTTTATTGTACGTCAAGCCGATAATAAAGTTTTTGAAATATCTCAAATGGTTTGCGTTTTATTTAAAAAAAAAAAAGTTGTCAAGTCCATATTGGAAAACCCTATATTTGCCGGCATTCTTCAATAAATCCAGGGATTTCTTGGGGGTGGTCGGGTAAAACCCAGCACGCACATCAGTTGCGGCGTTGCAACTTGTCTTCGGTACTTGAAGCTGGCAGCATATGAGTTGTAGAGATTTCGTGATACGCTGAAGAAACCATGTGCTATAGTGATATTTCGTCCCGCCTCAAAGTCAATACTAGGTGGTCCCCTAGTCCCCTTTTAGCTTGATACACTTATTCCAGCGATTTTCCAACTTCTTGATCCCGTCCAAAAAGTAATTTTCTGGAAGGTCTGCAAAATACTCCTCCGTGGCGTCGATGATTTCCTCGCGTGAGCTGAATTTTTTATTGACGAGCCATCTTTTGAGGTTTGGGAAGAGATAATAGTCCGAGGGAGCCAAATCGGGCGAATACGGTAGATGCGACAGCAATTGGAGCCGTAAGTCATTGGTTTTAGCCATGGTTGCGATGCTCTTGTGCGCCGGCGCATTATCTTGCAAAAACAAAATTTTTCTCGCTTCGTGTTTTGCAACGTTTTGTAGCGATTTCGGCCTTCAATCGCTCTAATAATGCACGCTGTTGATGGTTTTTCCTTTTTCGAGGTAGTCCACGAAGAGTATGCCATGACAATCCCAGAAAACCGACGCCATAACCTTTCCGATCCATCGAGCCTCCCTCAGCCGCTTCGGAGCACTCGTGCCGTCTTCAGTTCATTGCCGGGCACTGATTCTGATCTCTGGTGTGTAATAGTGGATCCAAGTGCGATTCCGCATCAGCAAGTCCAAACACTCTTTCGAAGTGCTCTCGCATTCGTGTTTTTGGTCAGGAGTGAGCATGCGCGGCACCCAGCGACCGGATAACTTTTTCATATGCAGAATATTGCCCAAAATATGGCGTGTGCGCTCAGTACTAATCTTTGTGGTATCTGCTAGCTCGCGCACCTTCACTTTCCAGTCAGTCAACACAATTTCATGTATTTTTTTGACATTGTCCCCTGTAACCGCATCGGAGGGCGGTAGTGGAGTTGTGGGCACCACGAAACTCTCGAAACCAATATTTGACGGCGTAATCTGACGGAGCATTAGCCCCATAATATTTATCCAACTTTTCTTTTGTTTCCTTCGCCGTTTTGCCTCTCAAAAAATAATTTTTTATGAGAGAACGAAAATCGTTTTTGTCCATACTCAACATGATGCCAAACACGTCAACAACAATCAGCTGTCAAAACAAAACTAAAGACAGTATCGCACTGAAATTTGACATATCTGCCTAAATACGAACGGTCTTCAAGGCACCATAACTTTTTTTGCAGTAGCAGCGCATTCTGGCGGTCAAGGAGGTTACTTTTACCCCACCCAGTAAGCTGGAATCTGCTTACCAACTGTCCTATGTCGAGGGATGTCCTTATTTCTGATCCTAACCGATTATAATTTTAACGTCTGCCGCGTATGACAAATCCGATTCCGAATCCTTCTGTTCCCTATATCAATCACCATAGTAGATATCACAGTTTTTCATCCTTCTTTTGCTCGTTGTGATAGATTGATGAGTCTCAAAGTCAAAAGAAGTTTTTGCATTTAAACTGTACCTCTCCGATAAAATAGTCGTTCTGGAGATTATACCGCCTACTGGTGTATTTCGTTGGCAAGTTATCCAGTACACGTAGTCTAGGTCAAGAAAGGTCGAAGCTTAACTTGGGTATGTCGGTCTGTAATCTAAGAATTTAATAAGAATAATAATCGAATGCACGCGCAAGTAAACCCAGCAGTTTTTTTTTTAACGAATAATTGATTTTTTGTATCTAGCCTTAGTGGAGGAGCAAGTAGGAAACAAATTATAATAAGCAAAAAGTCACAACACATGCAACATAAAAAAAAATAGGCAAACCACTCGTATACATTTGTCTCAAAAGCATGCCAGAAAATCCGTAAGATTAGGACGACATCAACATCTGAATAATGCAAAAGATACTACATACACTTCAATAATATATTCACGAATTTGATGAGATATGTATGTATGTACATATGAATATCTGTGCTTCTTGTTTTTCATAATCATAACCTTGCAGGATTGTGCCGCTATCCTGAGATGAGACTGAAGATATATACTCGTAATTTTTTCCAATTCGAATTAAAGAAAAGTAGAGCATGCATGCATGGTGTGTTTTTGGAATTTCGTAAGAGAAAATTTTGAAAATTCATTCACGAATCAAAACTTCACTCTTTCGGCAAATAAGCTAAGTCATATTTGGTGTACTTTTAACTTTTTCAACGCATTAACGATTTGTGTACGTCAAAACACACAGAGATACGAAAGTTGAAAATCTTCCTGATAAGACTTTTTATTTATTTTTGCGAATTGTACGGATTGTCTGTCATAAAAATATAAGTACGAATTTCCTCAGAAATTACTCTTAATCAGTTTGAAAATAAATCGCTTTTGTATAACCAACATTTGATGAGTACTTTTGAATATGCGTAGGACTGCCGAATCAGCAGAATTGCGTTCGTTTCCCGACATTTCAATTAGAAATCCCCCCTTTGTGAATAGTTCCTTGAATTTAATTTGCTTGTAATGTGCTGCAAATCTGTTTACTTAGTAAATAAACAAAAATATTTCACAATATCTCACGAAACTTCAAGAGCTCAGAAATCTAACAAAGCGGAAAATCACCTTTATAATTGCATCTACAGAGGAGATGTGCTTGAGATGCAAATTAAATTGCTAAATAGGAGTGAGGAAAAGTGCAGTAGACCATTTGGCGTCTGCAACTATTTAAATTTTGACTGGGTGGAAATTTTATGATGATACTACTGAAAGTATAATGGGATCTACGACTTAGATAATTCCACTGTAAAGTTCGCCGAAGGATTGTAGTAAGAGCATTCTTAGACTTCTATCTTAATGCCGTAATACACAGAAAACATATCTGCATACGCCAGAGACTTAGCTGTTTCCAGTTAATTTACAAATCTTTGAAGCAGTTGTGATAGTAGATTTTTATAGCCTGAAGTATTAAGTGAGGGAATTAATTCAGTCTTCGTCCACTCAATTTCCGTTGTTTGATACAGATTGTCGGCGAAGTTAGCTACTCAAGGAATTGATGAATCTCTTCTTAAGCAGAGTATAAACTCCGCTTTTGAAAAAGTGTTTTGGAATATTTTAAATCTTGTATCCACAGGAGAAATGCTGGTGTGCCTCAGGGCTCCGTTCTGTTTCCAACACTCTTTCGAATTTTTACTAACGATCTATTGACAACGGCTAATCCAGTATATTTCTCAGCTGACGAGATTTAAAATTTTAATAAGTTAAGGTGCTAACATGATAACCAATGGGTGAATCATCAACCACCATGAGGAGAATTTAATGATTCCGAATCAAAATGATGTTAAACTGAGCATTAAAGACTCATTGTCCATGAATGGGACTCGGATCACTGAAATCGAAAAACTTTCAATTCTCGGTATGTGTGCTAATGACAACCTCGTTGGAATAACGACATATTTGCTCCAACGAGGTAAGAAATTCACACATTTCAACATATCTGATCTGATCTCAGTATGCTTTTACTTAACTTATGCTACCTCACCTCACCACTACTTCACTTAACTTACCCGTAATCGGAGTGGCGAGCACTTCCTGTGTCTTGTATCCAGTGGTCACTATCCCGATTTCATTTCCGGGTGCCTAGCAGTCGTAAACATCGTGCACACATGCAGCCGGACTTAACCGATGTCTTTAACTTTCGGTCAGGTTTCGATTTGAAACGGGGTGAACTGCCTTTCGGCACCGATCCGATCCTTTCCGTAATCGCGCCGTCAAAACAGAACAGCTCTACAGCATTATCAACGTACCCAGCGTAGATAAGCCAGTATGTTGAAATGCCTTCGGCCTGTATTCCTCTCTTGCATAAGAAAGGTGAAAGACTGGGGCTCATATAAGAAATCCCTCAAAATATACGAAAAAGAACTGAGGAAGGCAAAGCGACAATCCTGGAGATCATTCTGTGCAAAATAATAGAAAACATCGCGGTTAACAAAAATCCTTTCAACCAATCCTTCGATGCCTAGCTGTTTGAAAAAAAAAACCGATAGCTCTTGGACGACCACCCACTTTCCATGTAGCTACCTATTCACGGCCAGTAACTACCTTAGCAGGATTACTGCATCCGTGACTAAAATTCGTGGTCTGATTACAAGAGATAAGCTGCTCTGGACGCTGCATAGCTTCAAACCATACAAGTCTGGTGGGCCGGACTGTAAAATACCTGTCGAGCTACAAAGGGTCTAACGCTAGAGAATGGGCATTTTCAAAAACGTCATTCTAACGAAGAACTGCATTAGTTGCGTTCAATAATGCCCTTGTGTTCACAAACGTCAACATATCGTCATACTGCTAAAAGATGTTTCAGCAGAGGTACGCCGCAGGGCGGTGTCTTTCCACCCCTTCTCTTGGACTCAGTGGTCAATGAACTGCTGATATACCTGGAACCGGGTGGTATTAGGGCGGATGCCTATGCGGATGACGTTGCTGTAACCGGAAACCATTTCAATACCATTAAAGAATTCCTACAGCTAAATCTTAACAGAAACTAAACTGGAAACCAAATATTCAAGAAAGAGTAAGAGAAGCTACAGCAGCCTTATTCTCATGCAAACAAGTCATTGGGAACATTATGCAACAGCATTTTTTCAACAAAAACTTTCATGTAAGCATCCTCTCTAGATCCTTCTGGGAGGAAGATGCTTTCATGGATGACAAGTCAATCCACTTCTATACAGATTGAGTTTTTCCAACAGCCTCTCCTTATTATGGTAATAACCCCCAACGAGCAGCTTTGTAGCTAGTCGTCGCATTTGCAACTCGACTTTGAATCACCATAATCAGGAAATTCTTTCTCCGATTCTTTCCTCCCAATCGTTTTCATGTAGTACGGTAGGCCATGTAGGCCAACCCATAAACGATGATTGGTCTGATGAGAGCGACGTAGCATATGACCTTCTTGGCAGAGGTAAAGCCTTCTTAGTCCCAACGGACACTAGTTTCTTTGTCAAAATATAAATACTCATAGAGTCAGATATAAAATGTACCTAACCACGGTTTTAAACTCTATTGGCAGTCCATTATGTCCAATGATGGCCAAAATTTCGCCAGTTATCTCAAGAGGCCCAACTCAGTGGAGTTTTACACAGGTTTGTTTCCGACTTTAGGAAATTAATTTGAACTCCCAACCTTCCCAATAGTAAAACAGTGTTGATGATCTCGATTTTTGGACCTGTTATGTACGCTATAACAAGATCGAGGGACACTACTATATCGCTCGTGAAAATGATGAACGATTTGGTAGAAATTACCGCACTCTAAGCCGTTTCTAATGTCAAAGATTGCTCGAAATAAGGGTTTATAAGTAAAACTGCGCTGCTTTTCCATAAGTACCTATGTTGTAAATCACTTTTTTTTTTATAATGAGCGCGTGCTCAAGGGGTTTGTGTACTCTTAAGGTGATTGTTCACAGAGCGGGCAAAGGAAATTTAGGGAGGAAGAAAAGAGAGGTACCGTTGTACATTGTTTTTAAATGTTTGCAAGTTATAACGACCAGGAAATACAGAGATCGGCTGACCATTCCATAAGCGAGTTGTACGCCTTAGGAACAAATCACGATATTTTAGAGTACGTCCGAAAATGGGCTTGAGGGTATACTGATGAGCATTCATAGTGAGACGGGTGTTACGGTTGAAAGTTTGAATGGGCGGAATGCTACTGGCGATTTCAATGGAGCACTGGTGGTGGAAATAGCGATAAAACAAAGTGAGACACGAGACATTTCGTCGGTGTTCGAGGGTGTCCGTTGATTAACTGATATTAGTATCATCAATAAGTTTTATCGCACGGCTTTGAATCCTATCTAGCAGGTGCAGAGATGTTTTAGGAGCACCTGACCAGATGTGGGCGTTGTACTCCAATTTTGGGCGGATGAGTGCCTTATATATTGAGGCCAGATCAGAGGGGGTAAAATATTTCTTACATCGCTTGAGGAAACCTAGACATTTCGCAGCATTTTTGGCGACATCAAATATGTGGTCATTCCAACGTAAGTTGTCATTGACACACATGCCGAGAATGGAAAGTTTTTCGGTTTCGACGATGCAAGTGCCATTCATGGATAATGGCTGGGTGTTTAAATTTCACTTTAACGACAGCAGACAGCATTGTGTTTTGGAAGCATTAAATTCCACTCTGTTGATAGTTCCCCAATTGGCTATGTTGTTGATATCGGAATTTAATGAGCTTAGCATACGCTGCCGTTCTCGTTCTACAGCCGAAGAGGAGGGCCGTGAGTCCGGAAACGAATATGAAAAGCAGAGAGTACTGGCAAAGGAATATATTAGATTAGAAGTAGCAGACAAGAGATCATTAATGAAAATTAAAAAGAGTGTCGGAGACAGAACAGAGCCCTGGGGCACACCAGCATTTACGAGGGGCGTTCAATATATTCTCGGTATCGATATGAAGGAAAATGCAAATTCAATTTAAATTGTTTTTATTTTTCAATATAATCTCCCCTAACATCAATGCATTTGTTACATCTTGAGTTAAGCTTTTTTAAACTCTCAAAAAATAAATTTCCTCTTTCTCTGCAAAATACCCATTTATTGCCGACTTGAGTTCTTCATCATCCGAAAATCTTTTTCCACGAAGACATTTTTTCAAATCCGGAAACAGGAAATAATCACTAGGGGCAAGGTCTGGACAATAGGGTGGGTGTTGCATTTCTTCGAAACCACAATCTCGCGCAGCAGCCTTGGAAACTCGCGCCGTGTGAACAGGAGCGTTGTCATGAAGAAGCAACACACCCACTGCGAGTTTACCCCGTCTTTTCTTTTTAATTTCCTTCCGCAAATTATGCAAAGTGGAAGCGTAGGGTGTGGCGTTGATGGTTTCACCTTTTTTTTGTACTCAATGAGCAAGATTCCCTTTGAGTCCCAAAAAACTGTGGCCATGAGCTTCCCGGCAGACGGAGTGACTTTGAACTTCTTCGGGGGGTCTGTTCCTTTTTTATGCCACTGCATGGACTCTTGTTTGCGTTCAGGGTCATAGTGGTGAACCCATGTTTCGTCCCCAGTAACAATTCGATCCATAACACCGTCCGCGTTCTCACTACACATCTCCAAAAGCTCTCTACAGCATGCGATTCTCACTTTTTTCTGAGGCGCTGTGAGCATTCGTGACACCCACCTTGCACTGACCTTTGAAAGGTTAAGATGGTCATGAAGAATGGTGTGAATGGTACCAATTGAAAGCTTGGTGATCTCTGCCATCATTTTCACCTTTATTCGGGCATCCTCAAGAACAAGTTTTTCGACTTCTTTGATGCTTTCTCCCGTACAAGCAATACCCAGGGCGCCGGGGCGCCGGGGCGCCGGAGCGGGGGTCGTCTTCAATGCTCTCTCTGCCTCTCTTGAATTCACTTGACCACTTTTGCACAGTTGATAATGAAGGTGCGGAACCCTGGTAAACAGCCACCATCTCTTCATGAATAGTTTTTTGACTTTTTCCTTGCTTAGTGAGAAATTTAATTACAGCGCGATGCTCAATTTTCACCATCATCGTCTCAGTTGCCATTATGATTCTGTTTAACTAGAGATAAAACGCGAATTAATAATCACATTTATATGAAATTTCACATGAATGCACTAAAATAATAGTATTACTTGATAAATAATTTACATATACAACCACAGCTTCATCCCCATACCGAGAATATGTTGAACGCCCCTCGTATTTTGTGAATATCAGACTTGAAACCGTCCAAGACAACTTGAATTGAACGTTCCGAAAGGTAATTTCTAATCCATTGAAGAAGAGAGTCGTCGATCCTAAATGCACGCATTTTCGACAAAAGACCCTGATGCCAAACTCTGTCAAATGCCTTAGAAATATCAAATGCAACTACAATATCTTGCTTTCGCCAGATTGATGTACGCTTTAGTTCCACTTTTCGGTGAGACATGACATCAAATCACCAGTGGACCTGTTGCTACGAAAACCATATTGCCGGTCATTGAAAAGTTTTCGTGTTTCGAGATATTTCATGAGCGGACGTAAGTGCAATGGGTCTGTAGGAGGAAAGAGAAGATGATTCGCCTTTTTTAGGGACGGGCTGGACAAATGCTGTTTTCCATCTGCTCGGGAAGAGTCCTAAAGAGTAGGATTGGTGAAAAAGCTTACGCAGTGGTTTTGCCAGCGAGGAAGAACACCTCTTCAAAAGAAGGGGAGATATACCATCTGGACCAGTGGATTTATGTATAGTATGTTGAGATCTTTAAGTACTCTTGCTACTACACTAGTGCGAAAGTAGATTCGTCCCATTGAAGATTCGACGCACTCAAGTGTAGGCGGAGACAAAGCACAATCTGGCAGTGTTGATCTGGTCGCAAAGTGTGCAGCAAGCAGATTGGCCTTATCCAAAGAGCTGACAGCTGGAATGTAATTGTAAATGAGCGTTGGGATGGAGGATGAGGCGGCATTTCTAATGTTTTTGACGAACGACCAACAATTTTTACTGCCTTTGGGACATTGCAGTATTTTTTGCCTCAGTTTTTGGTCGTATTGGAATTTCACACGTTTAAGAAAGGCGTTGCAGTCATTTCTGGCTCGTTTGAACTTTTTTCGGTTTTTCTCTGTCGGGTTGGTCTTGTAGGACCGAAAAAACATTTCTCTAACCCTGACGGCCTCTTTACAGCTCGATTCGCTCTTTTGGTTGGATACTCTTCATCCGATGAGGAATAAAGGATGTCATTCCAAAGAGGATGGTGTCTGTAATCATATCAGCAGCGGCTTCCACGTCGTTATCGAGGAAGCATAACGACCAGTTAAAATTCCTAAAGAAGCTGTTAAGACCGCTCCTGTTGGCTTTCTCGTATTGCCATACGGTTCTTTTAGGAATTTTTTCTCTAACTGTGTGATCGGTGTACGAGAAATTAGCTGATATGACACAATGATCCGACGAGCCTAGAGGGGAGAGCACACCAATGGTGTACTTATCAGGTTGAGAAGTTAAAAACAAGTCCAGGGTGTTGGCGGTATGACTATCAACGTCTGGTATTCGCGTGGGCTCATTTACATGCTGCGTTAGGTTGTTTTCCGCAGCGAAGATCTCAACACACCGTCCTTCGGGTGTTGTTTGTCCAGAATGTCGAAGCCACCCAGAATTGTGTATATTGAAATCGCCCGTAATAACGATTTCAGTATGAGGATACAGGGATACAATTCTTTGAATGGAGTCGGACAGCGCATCAAACTCGTTAAAAGTTTAATTGCTGTCCAGTTTGGCGCTTCTGTAAATAAAGCAGTAGTGGATAATTTGCTGCTCGGAGATGGAATTTTAACCACATGAAGTTGAATTCCGGATTGGAACATGGATCATGGTGGAGTTTCGTAAGCTACATTACTACGCACATAAATGGCGAGACCGCGGTGAGAAAATAATAACGGCACTAGTTCGTAGCCAGGTAGCTTCAGATCAGAATGATCTGAGAGGTATGGGCGGGGATCTACCTGTGTTTCACTAAGTGCCAAAACAACAGGTCTGTACTTACAGACGTGGACGTACGCAGAAAACTGATTACTTTTTAGCCCGCGTATATATTGGCAACGTCTACCCTGAATTCCCTAGTCATAATCACAGACAAACACAGAAAACACAAACGCCGACGATACTAAGCAAGGCTGCGAAGTGAAAGTTCTGACATTGATTTACCGAATCATATAGCAAAGGTCTCGGCTTAATCATTCTGATCCATTATTTGTCGGAATTTAGCTTCGACTCAGCATGACTGGTATCATGCCTCGCCTGAAACAGAAGTATTGTAATTGTTCGGAATGATATTGTTATACTCAACCCAGTTCAACAAAACTCTATTGACTACTTTTTCGAAACTCTCGCTGTTGTTCGAAAGTAAACTAATTGACCGAAGATTAGCAGGTTGAGTCTTATCCTTATCCCTTTTCGTATTATTCAGATAAAGCCGTTCCTACGGCACTATATGTCTTTTTTCTTTTCTCACAGCGTTTCGTTTCTGACATACGAGTACTTTCGCATTTTTTTCCAACCGTGGGAGGGTTCACACCGTACGAAAGACTCAAAAATATAATTCTCTGTGGAGGTGAGAGTATTCTGATTTCAAAGCGTTTCCATCCATACATTTTCTTCACTTGTTACTGATCGTCGGAGGGTGAACAGTGCGAAAGTAGTGTGCGAAGGATATTCAAGAAAAAATTATTTCATTTTGTTGAGCGGTAGTTTTAGTGATTGATCGTTGGTTTAAGTATAATACAATGGCTACATGGACTTTAAAATTTGAGCAGTTCCCGAACCTATACCAGATTCGTCATTCGGATTATAAAAACCACATCAAAAGGAGTGTTCATTTTTTGGAAATAGTCGAAAAAATAAAGTTATGTCGACCAGAAACAACTTTAAAGATTATTTCCTTAAAGCTAAAAACTCTAAAGGCCCAATATCTGAAGGAAAACAACAGGGTCATGAATTCCAAACGAAGTGGTGCCGGTACGGGCGATTTGTACCTGCCGAAATTGTGGCGTTATGAGAACCTCGGATTTTGGGACGACACCCGTGATAACATTCCCGGCACATCGAGTATTTCCTATTCACCGGTCTGTTAACTTAAACGTTTGCTTTATGAAATAAATAATAGCATAATTTTAAATTGCAGTCTTTTTGTGAAGGAGCTCTTGGAGAATTGTCAACAGGGGATTATCCAGCGAGTGGGGAGGCAAGTAACATTAGCCACGAGGTGTTTGACAGTTTGAGCTTGGCAAGTACTTCAGCAGCCGCCCAATTAGTAAGTAATAAATTTGAAATTTCATCATTTAGAAAAGTAAGCCATGTCCAACTGCGTTGCAAATACGAGCCGAAGAAGCCATTACAACAGCTAATGGCATACTGGATATTTATTTAAAAAAAAAAACCATCAGCGCTTCAGCCGTTTTTGAGCAACTTGGAGGCTGAAATGATAATTATAACGGAGTAAGACTTGTTACTTGACACAAGATGGAAAATTTCAGAGGTAGTGTGAGAAGCCCAAATAAAACGAAAAGAAATAAACCGACGCACAGTGTGCACATTAACGCCAATAACAAATAATGTGGAGGTATTGAAAGTGCAACAACTATAGTACCAGAACTGCAAGGATTTGCAATGAAAAATATCCGAACACGATTCTTGTCGGCGAATGCTACAAATGATGAAGACTCAAAATCGTCATCAAGTTAACATTTAATTTTAAGTGCAATGGAGGATGTTTTTGAAGATGATAATTTTATGTAAGAAAAAACTTAAAATAATAAAAAAGAAAATATTAAATCGTTGTTACTTTTATTGAAGAAAGAATAATTACATATTTTACAGATACAGATTTTAGATGGGAGTTCTCCCTCTTCCGAAAAGTATGCCGCAAATTCGTTTCTAATTGACGAAGCAATTTTCTGAGGGTTTCTTTGTATATGGGCAGTGCTATCCTCTGATGGTATATATCATCAATTTTCTATCAAAAAATTATGTAGCACGCATCAAGCCTGTGTTATACATTTAACTTTTTTTGGTCGCAAGTACATAGTTGTCTGCAAAATTTTAAACTTATTTGCCAGCATTCCAAAATTATGTTCAATACACTGCCTTGCATGGCTCAGGCGAAAATTAAAAAATTTTTTTGCTGCGTTCCGTAGAAGAGTACGGATATGGCTTCAAAAGGTTCCTTTGCAGTGGAAAAGCATCGTCTCTTATTACAAAATATTCTGTTACGAGGGCGGGTCAATAAGTACGTGACTTTTGGGAATAAAACACAGATTTTTTGATAAAAAAATAATTAGTAGTCTCCCTTGAGCTCTATACACTTTGTCCAACGCTTCTCCAATTTTTTTTATCCCTTCCAAAAAAAATGATTTGTCGAGGTCCTCAAAATAGGCCTTTGTTTGCGAGATGACTTCATCATTGGAGTCAAATCTTTTTCCACCAAGCCATTTCTTCAGGTTTGGGAACAAGAAGTAGTCGCTCGGAGCCAAATCTGGTGAATAGGGTGGATGAGGGAGCAATTCATAGCCCAATTCATGGATTTTTGCCATGGCAACTGCACATGTGTGCACCCTTGCGTTGTCTTGATGGAAAAGAACTTTTTTCTTGGCCATATGAGGTCGGTTTTTTTTTCAAATCGTCATTGAATCGGTCCAATAAGTTGACATAATATTCCCCATTGATTGTTCTTCCCTTTTGAAGGTAGTCAATGTGGATTATCCCGCGTGCATCCCAAAAAACAGTCGCCATAACTTTATTGGCTGACAAACCCACCTTGGCCTTCTTTGGCGCCGATTCACCCTTAGAAACCCACTGTTTTGACTGTTGTTTGTTCTCTGGTGTGTTGTGATGGATCCATGTTTCGTCCACGGTTACAAAACGGCGCAAAAACTCCTCCATATTGCGATTAAACAACGCCAAACCTTCCTGTGAAGTGAAGCACACGAAATTCACTTTTTTCCATTTTCTCCTCAAATTAGTGAGTAGTCTGATAAAAATAGCTGTCAAACACAAACTAACTGACGCAGCAAGTTTAAATTTTGACAGGAGTCAACTGACAGATGCCTGTTGACAGGAGCAGTGTTGCTGTTTCAGTAAAGAGGTCAGAAATTCAAAAAGTATTACCTATGACCTTGTCTGGAGGAAAATATTGACTGGAGTTGTTTAGTACACTACGAAAGTCGCTTCGGTTCATGACTCCTCTGTCGCTTACTCTGCCGTTGCAACCGATGTCAACAAACGTAAAAGTGTAATTTGCATTACACATCGCTAACAAAACAATACTATTGACTCCTTTGTAATTGTAGTGTACAGAACCATCACTTTTGGAAGCTCTAAACGCAGTGTGCTTCCCATCAAGGGCACCAAGTCATAAAGGAAAGTGCCACCGATTAAAAAAAATTTTTGCAATCTCTTCCCAGTCTGCATTTGCTGCTTGGAAACTGAAATATGAAAAACATTTTTTCAAAGCTAATTCAGATATAAATATGAGCATGTACCAACTTTTAAGTACGAGTATATTCCTTTGGGGCATGAATATATAGCAGCACAACAGTGTGGGATAAATATATGAGCGCGATAATCTTGTCTGGTAGTCCAAACTTCTATATGTTTTTCCGGTAGCCAAAAATCGCAGCGTTAACGTTAAGCCTTCTTCCGGTGTTATTGCATCCCTCGTTTTTGTATTCTGCTTCGTACGAGTAATTGATGATTTTACGAAGTTCAAAAGTTTGATAAAACAGTTTTCATCCATTCGTAGATATCGTCTAAATGCATCTTTGTCGTCTAAGCGAAGTTCATAATGAATCAGTCGAAATGAACCCTTTTCTTCTTCCTTTGTCTCCATAACTTGATCCATTCCCGTTTTTGTCTTTGTTTACTTTTTCTTCGCTTTTCCTCCTCGGCTGCATTAAATAGCATACCAGCTAGATTTGTAGCTGTCGCTGCTAACAAAATATCGTCACTATCACTCTTTTTTTTTTTACTACACAAATTTGATCCGTGTTAACCTACTTCCTCAACGATATCATATGTTTTAAATTTTATCGTTCCTCATCTGTAAAAATTGCTTTCATTCCAATGAAGCCTTTTTTGTGTGTAGCCACTTCGTTGAATGGCATGCCTTTCAAAACCACACTTGTGTGGCCAGGCACTTTAGTAGGGTTTTACTATTCGTCGACCCCTTGTGAAGCAATATTCATGAACGCGTTATTGTCGTAAGACTGAGTTCTTCTGGTTATGAATATTATCGGTCTAGGGCAGGTAATTCAACAGGCTTTTGAAAGATTGTGCCCTTGGAATTGCGTAGAAATTTTCACAATTTTTTCAAGAAATATGATGATGTTAAGGAAATAGCCCCCCTTTATTTTTTATTTTTTTCTTAATTAAAGTTTCGGTGTTCATGGAGCAAAGTGAATCCTCCATTTTTATCCAGCGCAAGGGGTGAGTTTGAGAAGGATACCCAATAGTATAGGGGTTGACCAATAAGTTCCCTCTGTTTATCGTTAGTGTTAAAGTTAAATTTGAATGACGGTGTTTGTAAATGTCGTTTCGAGATTGTAATTTGTTTTTTTTATTTAAATAAAAGTCGAAATGTGAAAGAAAGTTAATCGTGATCAGTTGTGTTTTACGCATTTGATGTACCGTTGAAAATTTAGACAAAAAAAGAAAAAAACGTGTCACATAGGAAGATTTGCGTTGTGCATGGGGATAACTCTATCAGCGCCTGGACTGTTCGCGACCATAAGGCAAGAACATATTAAAATCAAAGGTAGAAAATCATCAAAGCGCAATCTGCAATCCGTAAATCGGAACGATATTTGGCTGCCGAATTCGATCGTGTTTCCATCAGCGATTCCTTATAGAAACGCAATGAAAGTGAACCATTTTTAAAACGCATGATAACGGGCGATTAAAAGTGGATTCTTTATAACAACGAAAATATCATGCAGCGAAAGAGGTGATGCACTTTTAGCCGTTTCAAAAGCTGGTCTTCACCCTAAGGTTATGCTATGTATTTGGTGTGATTGAAAGGCGACTGTGTATTATGAGCTCCGCATAACCAAACCATTAATTCCGATGAGTACTGCTCTCAATTGGATGCAGCAATCAGCCAAAAAGGCACAGAACTGATTAATCGGAGGGACGTCGTATTCCATCAAGACAGTGCTAGAACGCATGTCTTTTTGCAGAAGCTTGTAAAATTCACTTGGAGCAATTCTTCGCGCAGAAAAATCAGATTTTCTACAAAAGGGGCATTATGAAATTGCTAGGAAGGTGACATTTTGCAAATAATGATGCATATACGAGTATAACTGATTAAAGTGTTTCCTACCAAAAAATATTTAAACTTTAATTGCAACTAAAAAAAAACTGAGCGAACTTATTGGCCAACCCAATCAAATTAAACATTTGGCTGTATATCTCGTTTTGCATAAATGCTGGTAGATTCTTGAGTGCTCTCCAAGATTTGACTTAGTTTTATACCAGAAGTATATCAGAGTGATATTGTAGGCGATTTTGACTAGACGCATACCTTTATAGCTGGCGCAATTTAAAGGGTCTACTGTCTTAAAGATTAGGCAAACAATGTTGAAGTCACGTATGAGTTTGAGTATATTATTTACCAGTTCAATTACCGCTGCTTTTTTATATGTACTTAAGTTTAGATAGGTCAATGTCTACTTTGTCCAGGTCGAGTGTTGATTAACAGAAGTCTGCAAAAAAAAGAATCCGAAAATGACTTTCATTTTGTCATAGAACGTCACGTTTTCTGAAAATGTAGGTATCTATGTTAAACAAGTTATCATCTTAAAATAAAAGATAAAAAACTAACAAAATTTTTTTAAATTTATAATTGCGTAACAAGCTTATTTTTTTATCTAAAATACATTCATTAGTAAGCACTAAACACATTTCTTGCTCCCAGTGAGACTCCTTTTGGTACATTTTTGTTTGTAGGAAACATCTGGAAGGTCTTTCTGAAGCGTCCAACAGTAGTCTGTCATCATTAAGATGCTCCATTTTCGCTGGTATCTTTTTTCCATCTCCTTAATAACCTGGTAAAATCGTCCACCGTCCATCTTTACTCACATCTCATAAATTTTCTGGAAAGTAGTCGAGGTGGGAATGAAGAAAATGTACTTTTAAACTCATTAGGCAACCTAAAGCTTGTAATGCTTTTAACATTCTTTTGACGATTTGTTTGTAGTTGGGGTCTTTGTTATTGCCTACAAATTTCTCTATGACCTCTTTAAAGGCAATTGACCTTTCGTTTTGAGGATCCGTGTCATGGTTGTGATGAACCATGTGGATCAGCCATAAGTAGTCTAATGTCTGGTCCAACGAATACACCTTCCTTCAACTTTGCCTCTGAGTATTTGAAGCAATTTCCATCTCTTGGAAGTGACTTTACAAATTGCTTCATCAATCTCAGCTTTATGTGAAGCGGTGGTAGAAGAACTTTATGAGGAGGCACCAAAGTTTCATGCAAGACGTTCTTTTCGCCAACTTTAAGCTCCCTCGGAGGCCAATATTTTTTGGTCCAGTGATTTGGTCGGATTGTTTTCCGAGAAATATGCCCAAGATTTTGAAATCACCCACACTTGCCAACCGTGGTCTTTATATTTTAATTTGCAAAGAACCAATTCCAGGTTCTTGTAGGTTTCGGTGTGGTTTCGGAGGTGTACGGAATGACCGACAGGAATATAGGCATAGAAATCGCCATTGTGAAGCAGAACTGCTTTAAGGCTTCTTTTTGAAGAATCTATGAAAATACGCGTCTGTACTGGGTCGTATGAAATCTTAAATGTATCCATCAAACCTTCAATATTGAGACAAAAAACCAACTCATCCTGCTTTTCCTGTTCCTGCTTTTGAGCCTTGATCCAAGCAACTCAGCAGCTTTTTGGGAAGATTAAAGTCTCTTACCAAATCATTTAGCTCGCCCTGGGAAAACAATTTCGGATTGCTGTTGTCGAATAGCTGAATGCAGATTGTGGTATGAAATTGACTGCTTCCGTTTTGAATTATACCCTTTCACATTACACGAACAAAAGTAACAATTATCAGTATGGTTCTTTTGCTCGCGCCATATCGGAAAGCTTTTTCCTTGCCCTTAAACCAATTTGGCAAAGTATACTTTTCTTAGGAAGTCAGTAATATTAAGTTGTTGGTTTAACCCTAGAATGGTACTATCTATTTTCTTACTGTTACGGTACAACTTCGTAATTCTTACGAACTCATGCCTATTTAAGCTTTCCTGCTTTAAAAAAGGGCGAAATAAATAAAATTAGTAGCGCTTTTAGTTTAATAAGGGCATACATTTTATTGTTACATAAAAAAATTTAATTATACATATTGTAGTTTATTGAGCACACTGCAGACATACGAGTATCTTCGTAGAATGCTCTCCACATATTGGAGTACTACACGAAATGTACTTTGTTGTTGTCATCCTCCGTTTTTTTTATAATCGCAAATTCTGCAATGGGTTTCTTGCGCTTCCTCTGTTCGAACTGACTTTTCTGGGCCCCCAAGTTGTTTCCCAAAATTGTCTTTATAGCTTCTTTAATATCTTTTCGCTGATTTTGCATTTCATATCTTTTCAATTGCCATTTCTTAGTCATATGACTTTGCAGAGCAAGCAAAAATTTGAATCTTGTCATAGGTTTTGCAGCACTAATTTTTTTAAAACAGTTATGTACATATATGACGTACGCGTTTACACATGCTAAATTTAACATATTATAAAAATATGCCATTGGCCATCGCCTGGTTTTTCTTTGGCAGTTAGTAGCGTGGCACATTTGGTCCAATGTATCAACAGCGCCTTTCGTTTGGTTATAATTAAGGATTATTTCTGGCTTTTTGGATGGTTCACAGACCATTCCTTCATCATGAAGAGATGAAACAAGGGTTACAATTCTGTTCATTTTAACTAAATAAAATACTGCTTTAAGATTACTGTGATATAGAAATAATGCGGAACCAATTTTTCTGGATTTAAATTTTTCATCAGTGACAGTTGCGGGAAGTTCTCTTTTATTTTTTTTTTATTGTTCCTATTGCCGTTATATTGTATTTTGTGTTTGAATAGTATTTGAATAAGTGGAATACCAGTGAACCAGTTATCAAATGTCACACACCTGTTTGATCCACGTATTGGCTCTACTAATTCTTCTACAAAGTATTCAGCTAAGTTTTTATTGCCTGGAGTCGATCCTTTTCCCAAATACGGAATTGCATTCACTAAATACTTTATTGAGTTGTCTACCATCATTATAATTTTCATGCCATATTTATCTGGTTTGATAGGGATGTATATCCTAAATGGACACCGTCCACGGAATCCAAACAATTTCTCATCTATGGTCAAGTATGCCCTAGGTTTTTAATTTTTTTTTTGCAGTTCTCTATGAACAAATCCCATATTTCGGAAATGTAAGCTAGTTTGGTTTGTTTCAATCTTTCAGTCCTGGTTTCCTTGTTATCAAATCTCATACAATTGGTAATGAAGTTAAAGCGGCGCTCGGCCATAGTGGTTCTAAATCTATCTCCGCTGAGTGTTCCATCAAACAGATATTCACTGTTCAGGTGATTACTCTTTACTGCTGCCGCTAATATAGGGTTTTCCAATAAGGACTTGACAAGTTTTTTAATAAATAGAACGCAAACCATTTGAGATATTTCAAAAACTTTATTATCGGCTTGAAGTACAATCAAAACATTTATGAATGGAACTCGACTTCGTTCATATAGCCGCCGCGGGCACGTTTGCAGCGGTCGATTCGTTGGACCTAATTTTCAACGACTCGGCCACACATTTCGTCCGAAACGGCCGCTATTTCACGTTCAATGTTGGCTTTGAGCTTTTCCAACGTCGTCGGCGTGTTGGCATAAACCAATGACTTAACGTAGCCCCACAGAAAATAGTCAAGCGGCCCATTTCTTGAGATAACACGCTCACCACACATACTCTTCAATAAATCGATTGTAGCGTGTGCTGTGTGGCTTGTGGCATCATCCTGTTGAAACAACATGTCTTCCAAGTCCATATCTTCCAATTCGGGCCAAAAATAATCGGTGATCATAATAATAATCGCTGACCATTCACAGTAACGTGACGCTCGTTATCGTCGACGAAAAAATATGGCTCAATAACGCCGCCGGCATGCAAACCGCACCAAACAGTTATTTTTTGTGGATGAAGTGGTGATTCAAGAAGCACATGTGGATTTTCAACCGACCAATAACGCATATTTTGCTTATTGACGAAACCATTGAGCCAAAAATGAGCTTCGTCACTGATGATGATTTTGCGATGAAATTCATCATTGTGGCGCATCTTCTCCAGAACCCAATCTGAGAACGTATGTCGCTTCAAATGGTCCATCGACTTCAATTCTTGAGTCAACTTGATCTTGTATGGGTGTAAACCAAGATCCTTACGCAAAATACGCCATAATGTGGTCTGAGTAATGCCTAATTCATGAGAACGCCGTGGAATTGACTGATTTGGATAGTTTGCTACGGACGACTGAAAGGCACCGATATTTTCGACACTTCGACCAACCCGTTGTCTCACTGACACGGCAACATCACACAACGAATATGTAGACTCAAATTTGTGCACTAAACTTGTTATTGCCTGTCTACTAGGGCGAGAATTATGACCGAAAATTGGAGTTAACGCTCTTAAAGTTGCAGTCACCGACTCCGAATTTCGGTAGAAAATTTTTATAATTTGCAGGCCTTGCTCGTTCGTGTACTTTACCATGATGAAAATATTGAGTTTACTGAATAAATTGACAGTGACAGTTTGATGATTAGTGAAAGAGTGCGTTCACATATTAAATTCAAAGTTCTCAAGTCCCTATTGGAAAACCCTTTATTATTAACCACAAAAATGTTTCAAGTTCTTCTTCTTCAAGCTCTGTGATACAAGATGTACCTTCTTTATGCCACAATTGTTGCCTTTTTATTTCCTCGTTTGTGTGATTAAGAATTAAGGTTGAAACATTCATTTTATTCATAAGCATCTCTAGCTACTTGTTTAGGACCAGGAGAAATATGAATAATATTTTTTGTTGGGTACTTTTCCACTTGTAGCAGTAGTATTCCATAAAAATCCGTTTTTTCCCTCAATACTCGTAGTACTATTGTCAAAAAATATAATGTCATTAGAGTTAGAGGCTGATGAAGGCAGGGTCGGAGAATTGGGATTTTTTCTCTTAGTTTTGTTATGATTTGTTGTAATCGTTGGTATCATTCTCGTTATCAGGTGTATATGTGGGATCGTCTAATTCACAATCATCCGAAAAATCAGATGGAATGCTTTCAATTTCAAGTCTATCATCTTCAATATCAAAATCTTTCTCCTTTTCTAATTGGTTCCAAAATTCCTCTAAATCCTGGTTGCTAATCTTCTTGTCCATTACTAATAGAATATGAATTACAAAAATAAACTTAGTTGCAAAAGTAAATAAAATAAGAAAATTTCTGTAGAAAACTGAATTCTTACCTTTATCAAAACATCTGTGTACCTATGGTAGCACAACTACGTAAAAATTACGAGCAACTTTTTATAAAAAAAATAAAAATAAAAACTTTTTGATTGTATACAAATACACTGTCCTAGTCAAAGGGAAACGCATACTATTTTCCTGCCTGTTTCTGCTGAATTGCAATTTAATGACGTCATTCGTGAAAATGACGAAGAAGTACCGTTCTAAGGTTAATATATGGTATTCGCCACAAATACTTAAAACAGAAACTGTCAGACAAATTCACTCACTTCCGCACAGACGACATTGCACTATATTGAACCAAGATCTATAAAATATTCTGCCTGAAAGTGTTTAGTGTTTAGCCTTGACATATTCTTTTTAGCTTTGATAACCTCATTCCTACAGAAGCAGCTCTTAATTTATTTGATTCCGCTTCAGATATCCCTTCTTTTTTCTTTGAGAAGGTGGTATTGAACATGTCTCTTCTGTATACAGTGCTCGCGAATAGTTCTGGTACACCTATGCAAGGGTATTATTCGTCCAAAATTGGAGTATAATGTCCACGTATAGACATGTGTATAGAACCCCACAGTACTTAGTGGATAGGACTCAACTTATAAGTGACACCAATGTAGCACATACCGAAACCAATAAAAATTTATCTTGTCTAATGTGGGTTTATTTCTATTTCCACCATCTGTGGTTCAACAAAATTGCCAGTAGCATTCTGCTTCTTCACACCCTGCTTGTATAATTGCAAATTAGTTTACCATTTTCGAACGTAGTTCTTTCCTAAGCCGTTTCACTTGTTTTTTTTTGTTTTTTTGAAGAAGAACTTAACACTCAAGTGGGTATGAATACTCTTATAATGCCTCAGCATGTGTTAAGTTTTTTGGAAAATGAGATAGAGAGAAAGAAAGATGTAACGAGACAAAGTTTCAAGACAAAAAATAATAAAAGGAAAATCCTAGAGGTATGAAGTTGCTTCAACTTGCGTTTACGCCTTTACAGTGGAACTAGAAAGGTCTCCTTCCAGACTCCACTCCACTAACTTCGATCTCTGTACAAATTGCCGTTACCTTTTCATGCGCAACAGGGCGCGGGAATCCGTCATTAATTATCGCGTTAAAGTAAGCGGTCGTCCCTGCTCGTCTTCATTATAATGCGGACTGAATCTCTTTCGAGGTTTTTCTTCGCTGTACCGCAACTTTAAAAAAATGTAAACCCGTTTGCCTGTGCTTCAACGTTGCACTTCTTTTATTTCTTGTCGCCTGCTTATAGTTTGTGGGGGTACCTTTTCTGATTCCCGATATAATGCCTCTACTGCTCCCGCATGTGCTTAGGTACCGCACTCCAGGTTCGGTCCAGGCTCGTAATCGTACTCAAGGCGGTACCGCATATTTATGACCTCGAGTTGGCCTCTTTGTTTGCTTATTGTCTCAACTGATGCCACTTTTCGTTGGTTTTTCTCTCATTCATTCACGAAAACTTATGTATATCAGCAAAAGTCGGTGCTGATTTGCTAGTTATTTGCCTAAGATCGCTTTAGAATCTTTTGCCTGCCGTTTAGCGTTATTCCAGCATAGATGGTAATCTGTATCGGTTTGGTGTCAACTGTTGCAATATAGAATCAGCACCTACTCTTGTGTAGCGTATTTAATATTGTTCCGTTGTGTGTTTTGCATGCGTTTAGCATTGTTTCCCGCTGAGTTTTTCGTGAGAATCATAGTGCGAATCCGCAGGGTTCATCCTTTGATATTGCATTTAAAAGCTCATCAATGTTTGTTGTTCAATTGTACATAGCTTCGTCTTCAAATCGCTCACGTTCTTATCTAGGAGTTCTGAAACTAATGCAAGGGAGTAGAGGAAGCACACTCGGTAGTCACACCCCTGATCCAACCTTATTGCTGGATCGTCAGTAGCTTCTCGAATGTATGCAATCCAACGTTCCATCCAGCCCGAGGGATATGTTCAACCTACGAATGTAAAGAAACTTTGAATTCTTTGGGGAATTCTTTGCAGTCAGCTCAAATAGTTAACACCTGACCCAAAACCACTTATAAACTTGTATCATGGTGAATCAATTTCAGTATTTTCACACTCACGAAGCCCTTATAAGTGCTCGCCCGAACTAAACCATAGCCATCTCCACTTCCTGAAAAACTCCTAGAAAAGGTTTAACAAAAACAAACTTCGTCTTAGTGCAATAGAAATATTTAATCGCATTCACTCTCTAGAGAAGAAACAACAAACGAAACAAGTTAACATAGAAAAAGCAATCTCTCTACATATTTTCTTATGCAAATATTCAGTCTACAATAAGCATCCCAGAGATCAGATGTTATCACTCTCTATAGGGCGCTCTCGTCTGAGGCCGACGGCGATGCTGTATATGTTGATCCGGAGTCTACCGAACACATCGACGTTGTCGCATCTTCATCTTCCGTTGACACCATGTCACTCTGAGCCTCTAATCTACTCGTATCCACATTGGGATAGTGCTCCTTAACTATCTGACCAAAGACATTCAGTAACGCATCGAAACGTCGCTCATTCCTTCGGTCATAGCGTCTCTTATGCTTATAGTACTTATCTCTCTCGGATGGCTTTCGTTTTTTTTTCTTTTTGGTTGCGACGGCAAGATTTTGTACTTTGTTTTCCTCCTTTGGATGGTTAATACTATTTGATGTGCAGTTCTCTTCCGTTCTCGCAGTGGCATTGATGGTTGAAGTCGCTGCTGTTGCTGTTGATGTTGATGTTGCAGCTGTTCGATTGGGTTCATCTGCTTCCATTTTGTTGTCGAATACTTCATGATGCGCTGATTTTGAGTAGAAATCATGATCTGTGTTTGGCGGAACGGTTATTTCAATTTGTTTCTTTGACTCCTCTTTGGTGACTGGCAAGGAAACCAACGTTGGATTATCGTCTTCATCATCATGAGCATTGCTGTTACTGCTACTGCCATCAATGGCACGTGGGGTCTGTGCATAGGAATGGAAATTCGTTGTCTTTCGCGACATAAAACTATGAATCGGATAGAAGAATTCCCATTCTTCGCTGATTTCGCGCACAATCTGATCATTCAGTTCTCCGGCCGACTTTCCCAGTTGCCTCAGTCGTGTTCTCTATCAAAAAGAAATTGCGTGACAAATGTTTGACCACAGAATGACGGTTTTCTTACCTTGTAAGCCTTATATCTGGCTAGCAAGTTAGCCCATTGCTTTCGGACAAAGCAAACATTGAAATCATTCAACTTTGCAGCGCTAATAATTTTCTTCCACGAATCCATGCAATTAGATGACTTTCTCAGGAAGATTCCATCATAATTGATACGAGCTTCGACCAGCTTACGTTTCTGTTCAATTGTCCCTGGAAATTTCAAAAAGAAATTCGTTAGAAACTCCTCGTAGAAAAAATGTGCACTCAAAAATGTGCACTTGTGTGGTTACCCACATTTTTTGTAGCCTCGTAACTTTGCATACGAGTGTAGCTCCATTTTTCGTCGTAATTACATATATCTCATTTACTTAAATGTTTGCTAGATGTAAAACTTATCTCGTTTTCTTTAACATTTTTTCTTTAAATATGTTATTTTGTACATGATAATCGAGAAAACAGAAAAACTCCGCGGCGAGAAAATCGAATTAAATGCACTAATGCCGCTGTCAGTTGAGTGCTGAGATTAAGTTGACAGCTATGAAATGTACTGGGTGGATTCACAATGGTGATTTTTCTTCTCTCGTTTACTGTTGGTTTGTGTCAATGATAGGAAAAGAATCATATGTGGATTTGTAAACATGAAGACTATTTTTTTATTATAAAAACAGGGTGCTGAAAAAAGGGTACGTTTTATTTGTTTTGTAAAAAAAAAATTTAAGTATGAAGTGGAAATGTTCATTATAACTGACTAGTAAACTAATTATTATTGAGGAGATGATTTAGAAACTGATACTGAGCCTGGATTTATTTAATTTAGCAGTCCATACTTGATAAAGGTTATTTTAGGTAAACCGAGTTGAATCTCTGTCCACACTTTTCGAAACCTACTCGTATGATCAAATTAATCTACTAACTCTCTACACTTTTAACTAAATTTGATTTCAAGTTCAATATTTTGTTAAAAAAAGATAAATTTGTTCACCAAACCAGCGGATTTGGTAATTTTTTTGTGGCAATAGCTAACATGCGTGCAAAAAACCACTGCTAATGCTTGATTAATGAGAATGTGGTGTTCTTCATTCCTGAACAGACTGATTAGGCCATTCATTGAATAAGAGTTAAATTTGTTATATTACTCAACCCATACGTTTAATGTGGGTGGGCACTGTATGCGTTTCAAGCCGGTGAATATGTGCTATTGCGTTTTTATGATTCTTCATCGAGTGCGGCGGCAAGTATACCATCGCTCCTATAACAATTGGAAACACACTCAACTCGATATACGATTTAACCTTCGCGGGGTTTAATCTGATTTTGGCTATGTAATGTGGAAAAAGACGGAGTCGCTCTATTCACCCTAATGTTCGCATTGTCATTTTATGCACAAAAACAGGGACCTACAGTTTATTTGCTGAATGACGGGTGAGGGATACGTTTACACCTTTATCGGTTTGTTATTAGCTGCCGAAAAGGTGGTGTTATCACTATTCTGTTTTTTTGCTGTTTGGCATAGGAATAGAACCCAAATTTCGTTAAAATAGTCGCCGAACTCAACCAATACCTCATATATTGGCAGCGCGTTTTTCTTTCTTTTGCGATATGATATTACCCATCAGCCAAAAAAGATACAGATATTTGGAGTGTGACTGCTATACCTAGGCCATGAGTTGAATCCATTGTTCCCGTTTAGGGTTTTTGATCTGTAGGGACTTAAATTATAATCGCTTTCAACGTTTCTTGATTTCGATGATGGAGTGAATACCGATGCTGTCAGACTTTGTCAGCAATGATAGTTTTGAATGATTTTTTGGATGTATGGTCTAAAAGGTTTTTGAAATTTATACGAATGTCAATATGCAACGAACTTAAAAAATTCTTGAAATGACACTTCATATCCCCCGAGTATGAACGTTATCGTTACACGAATTTTCATAATCAGCAGTTCTTCAGCAACACTCAGTTATTTCATTACCGCGAAGCATTAATCTTTTTCTATGATAGTATTTTCAAGACAACCACTAAAACGATTATTGACGCCACTTTTCGCGTCTGTAGATGCATTTGGTCGACAGAGTGATAGGAGCGAGCTCTATTTGCTAAACTCGTTTCCATTTTACGGCAGTCTTCTGGTATTTCATACCGATGTGGGGTGCCCGTTCTTTCTAACAACTTCGACTTTCGTTGTTTTTCACGTTGATTGCGTCTATTAAAGACCATGACTTACCAAAGCAGTATTGTGTTCCGAAAAATCTTCCAAAGCTTAATTGCCTCGCGTAATTAGGGACGTTCCCGCCATTTCCTCGAACCCTAGTTCCTCATGACTCATTCTCAACATTTTTTCCCTCCGGTGAAGTCGATGCTCGTGCTTTCCTTGTAAATCGCACGCTCCACGTTCAATGCAGCGTCGTTTCACAGGCGAGTTTTATTTGCCCGCACCCTTCATCAGACCAGTGGTTTAATGGGTAAGGTAGGACATCAGATGCAATATTTCAACGCACGCGTTGCTGAGAGCTTACGGGATACAAGTTAATCTCCCCATTCGTGGACATACCTTACTACAATTAAGTAATACTGGATGAGCGGATAAGGTCGATCGGAACATGATTAATTTAGTTGACAGCAATGTTTGTGAATACTGAGGTGAGGTAACAGTTTCAATCTGCACACGCTGCTTTTTAGCAGGAAATTCAAGTCCTTCGGCATCAGCTTTGCAGCGGACCAATTGTTGCTGCCGGACTTAACTCTCTGATGGTTAATTTGCGGTTTACGACCAGTAAATCTCTGAATTAATCGTGCTTCTTAGTTGTTGATATCGATGGTCGTCATCGTTGACGGCTTCACGATCACTGCTTAAGCATGCATGCCAATCTTAAACCACTCTTTGGAGCATAGTTGGCAAAACATTTTTCCAACATTTAAAAAAATGTCATGCTATGACATCTACAGTTATACCAAAAAAATATTCAAACTGGACAGCATATTTTCAATATCATAATTGGGACTCTATCTCGGCGATGGCGGCTTCGCTGTTCGCTTGCGAACAGCGTTAATTGGACCTTGTACGCATGGAGAGCCAAATTTGTCGTCAAAATTGGGTGCAGTGTGGCTGTGGAGGGGTCGAGTTCTTGAGAACGGTGACGAATGGAGGTGTTTGGGTCGTTTCCGACACCTTCCTTTAATGCGGCGATATTTTCCATTGAACGTCTGAGACGAACACGTTTCGGCGTCTTCACATCTGTACTGAGCCCATTTCTTGAATTTTTTTAATTATGCTGCGCACATGATGAATGTTTCACAACGTTGCCGCGATTGAACTTGATAACACCCGTTTGTATGAAAACTGCTTATCTGAGACCTGAATGGAGGCGTCTCCGCAAAATTTCAACTCGTATCTTTTCATCGTGTCGGTGATCTAGTTAAGTACTTATGAATGTACGAGTATTTCCCATGGAGTCCTAAAAAATGGTGTTTACTTTCAATTCACCAACAGTTTGCTGTGGGAGGTCTTGGGTCACCAGATTTGGCTGCAGGGCATCTTCAAAGCCCTTCAACACTGTTCGGTCGTTATTGTTTTCGTTTTCTTAAGTTTCGCTTGATGTTGCTTCCCATCTTCAGAACGAATTATGCTCATTGACCACGATATTATCTGGAAGGATTTAGATCATACTTAGCAGTGCCAGGGTTAAGGAATCACGACCAATGATTTTGAAGAGGACCTCAGACAACTAATTCAATTCAAGAACCAATAAAAGTTGAATCGCGTCATTATTCAGGCACTGCAGTGGGTCACAGCTACTTCCTCTTCTGACGAAGATATGTACTTCGAAAGATTGGTGGAAGGTATATAGGTAATATAGTTGATATGGGCCTGACCTAGGTGCAGGGTTGTCATTAAAACAGCTGCCACCGCGATAAACTTGAGCGCGTGCTCTCCAGAGACCTTTCTTTGCATCCTTAACTTGGCTGTTTTTGCACACCTTTTTCAACTTTTCTACGTGTAATCCTCAATCTGTCCTTTCTTGCTCGCCCCTTATTCATTTTTAGAACGGAAAAGTTCCATTTGTCTACCCTCTAAATTCTCATTCGAAAAACCCCTTTTGCAAACTTTGAACAGTGTACTTTGTTATGCATGTGACTCATCTTCAAACAAGACTATTATTTTATTTTTAATAATTTTACTTTCCACATTCGTTCTTATTTGATTTTCTTTCTTTCTTTTTGTTTATTTTTATGTAATCATATTGGCTTTTGGCTGACATACATGTGACGCGTTCTGAACTACAAAAACTAAAAAAAAAAATAAATATACCGCACCCATATTATGTTTTTACGTTCATGGTTTTTTATTTGATTTTATCTATAAAAAAAAAATACAATCTTTGGGTCATGTAGTACTACAGACAATGCTGTGTGCAACGGTAACGTTGAAGAACTGAACACAAAAGAGGAGAAGGTCTACCAAGACCTCTGTGTAGTAAACAAAAAACGATCAAGTCAGGTATTTCATTTTTGTTTTTAAGAATTATTTTTTTAGTTTCAACTTAAATACGTATAAGCATGAGAATTTTGTATTTTTAATGCGCTACACACGCTTAATGGCCAGAGCGATTTTGTACCGTTATAAATTTCTAATTTACCCAGAACTAAGAAACTAATATTTTCGTTTTTGAACCCCGTCCCAATCCGAACCTTTAGCTGACAACAAGCTTTGAACAGCGTGACTACGTTATTAGAGAACTGATTGACACTGAGTCGAACTACCTAGACGTGCTGAACGCCTTAAAGTACAAATTTATGCAGCCCATGGAGAAGTATCTAGCGGCAGAGGATATTAAGTCGATTTTCCCAAGAATTAAGGTAAGACTTTCGCTCTTAAATCGTTCCATTTCGGACTAAACTGTTTGTATTTTAGGATCTGGCGGAAATCCATAGTAAATTTCTGGACAAACTACGAGAAGCTGTACTTCCGAATACAAAATTAAAACTAAGTCAAGTGTTTTTGGATTTTCGGGAACCATTTCTTATATACGGCGAGTATTGTTCGAATCTAATCAACGCAATTGATGCGTTGGGTGATATATGTAAACGAAATAGTCTGATTGAGCAGCTGGTTCAGGTAAAGTTAACCACTTAGTGAATTACCATTTCATAGTAGACAATGAT
Organism: Volucella bombylans; assembly: GCA_949129095.1. Classification (NCBI taxonomy): domain Eukaryota; kingdom Metazoa; phylum Arthropoda; class Insecta; order Diptera; family Syrphidae; genus Volucella; species Volucella bombylans. Next base: position 151,061,843 of record OX422143.1, read on the forward strand.
TTTTATTCTTATTCTCTTGTAGCAATGTGAAAAAGAGTACAATGTTGGAAAGTTACAACTTCGCGACATTCTTTCCGTGCCAATGCAACGAATATTGAAATATCATCTCTTGCTGGACAAACTAGTCAAGGAAACATCCCCAGTAAGTCAAATGCACATATAAATATTCTATCACTTATTCTAGTCATTTTACAATGCAATCGTTGCCAAAAGTTAGGCAACACCATGTACCTTCACGCCTCGTAGGACCACAAATCAAAGGAATGCGCTCTGGATAAGAAACGACAGAGCCAAATTCAGCTCTCGTGCGCCTTATGTTAGTACTAGGGACAGCCCAAAAATTAATTACAATACATAAAGAGTAAAAATCTGACTCAACAGCAAAAGGCTGAAGTAAAACAAACGTTACTCCTCAAATTACCAAATGGTGTCAGGTAGAGGAGGTACGATACAAAAAACAAAGGTTGATTCTTAGATTCCAGTACCTAGAGCAATGGAAGCTACATCGGACATGCTTATTCTTTATACAGAAGCATATGGTTCAGCTACAATGTCAGGTACAAATCTGAGCGCTACTGCCGGGCCTAACACACCTTCAGTCGGAACCGGTACTAACATGGTGAGGCGAATCCCAAAGGTCTTTGCTATGAATTTAAATTTATTGATAAGGATCACATTATTGGAGTTGTTCAAAGACCAATTCTCTGATGTGCTTTAAAAGGTACGAAATGAGGCACAGAAGATGAAATATAGTAAGAAGAAAACGATTCTATTCCGTACAGGAAGGTGGTGTTACGAACTTCATTAGAAAAGGCTTTCTGCTAAAAGAGTGCACAGTTTCTAAGTGTAAGGATCTCAGGTGCTGTATGCATGCATTGTGTACATCACTCTCTGTAGTAGAAAGCGGTTGTATATAGTCTCTGTCTATACACCTGAAGCTGTATTACTTAATCCACGTTATTTATCTCAGAACTCAAGATACTTTTTCGATTATTAATCCCAAATACAGAGATTGGAAAAATGATACAGCAAACACTAGAGGGAAGCTACTACTCAATTGGTTGAGTCAGCGTTATGTGTCGGCTCGGCCTAAAAGTGATAGTCTGTCGTTTGCCAGATATGTATACAACTAATGAACCAACATATCGAACACTATCTACGCACGTTCGTGTATGTCAGTGTAAGACGTTTCCAACGAAACTATGAAATTGGACGAGTTTCTTCATAGGTATTACTACACTTATGCTCAGTATGCTTTGGAAAATTACCATGCAAAGACTTACACCCCAACAACGTTTAGAAGAAATTGTGGACACTTTTTTTCAAAAAATTCGCATTGCGCGCACTAAATTCATAGACCACGATGACCAATTTACGGTGTTCATAATTGTCCATCTGAGAAGCTTATACGCAGTAATATGGATCGATTTATGGCTACGTACACTCATAAGGATAATATTCATCCAACACGAGCTCATACTGAACGTATCGAGGAAGCCATCGCTCACGAGGCTCTCGATACCCCATTTATCCTGAAAAAGTCACTGTTTGGTGCGGTTTGCATGCTTTTTTTTTTTCAAATCTAAAAATGGAGCCAACATTATCGTCAATGGTGAGCGTTATAGGCAAGTGATTCGCGATTTTTTTATTCCCTCAAATGGTTTCAGCAGGATGGCACAACATGTTATACGGCGTGTCAAACCATCCCTTTATTGGTACAAACATCTGGTGAGCGAATCATCTCAAAAATGGACCTGTCAATTGGCCGCCTAGTTCATGTAATTTGACTCATTTGGACTACTTTTTATGGGGGTATGTTAAGTCACTCATGTATGCTGATAAATTAGCTACAGTTGACGACTTAGAAGCCAATATTCGGTGCGTTATTGCCGAAATAAGGTCGGCTATGCTGGAAAAAGTGGTGCAAAATTGGACCGATAGAAAGGTCTTTATAAGACTCAGCCGCGGTATTCCGAAATTGTTTTCAAACTCTAAATGCCATAATATTCGCGAGCAAATGAAGCCAAAATATTGGTCATTTCATTCATTTTTCTGTGTTTTATTTTTAACAAAAGTTCTACATCTCTAAAAGAAACACCCAATATTAATGCACTGCACCAACACAACGAATAGACTGGTGTCGAGACTGAAAACCTTGTACACGATATTTACTGACAGACATACATAACTAGGAGATCATGACACTGAATTCGTCAATCAAAAACCTTTAAATATAAATAAAAGAGACTTATAGGGCTTCTGTAAGTTCGGAGTGTAAACACCAACAACCCGAATATGTTCCCGCGAATAAGTAAAATAATTTGCACGGAAAATGCAAACAGCCTTCCGTTTCTAAAGATCGCTCGAACGACTAATACCAGGCCTATGTCCAGGAGAAGCTATTGAAGATGACAACTTCATTACGATCGAAGATCCGCAGGAGAAGACAGAACTCATTCGATTTTCCAGAAAATATACAAAGCGAATGATGTCATTGGTGCGAATCACGATCTATAAAATGGGGCCCTTTTGCACACTTTTTGACTTCGAAATAATATGAAATTATGATAGTATGGCAAATAATGTCATCGCGGACGATAGAGAACTATCCTCGTTCATTTCGACTCTTCCTACTCCTACAGAGCTCTTCTTTAAATCACTGAGAAGTAAGAAATCTCTGGGAACCGATGAGATACAGAACATTGTGCTTCGACACATTAGAAGCGATGGACTTCAATCAATCAGAAAGGTATTCGAAAAGATGATTAATAAAGGCTGGATGACAGAAATATAGTTCCGGATAAACAATTCGATTTAAAGCGGGATATGATATGCCAAACTATTTTCTGACATTCAATGCACGGGTGCCTTCTCCAAGTCAATTAGAGAAGGCCTTCTAGACCATATGATTAAAGGGATTATTCTTTAAGTTGAACAGACTGGATATTAGTAAACCACTGCTGTATATTCCTTTTAACGTGCTCACCTGTAGAGAGTTCATCGTTAAGAATGGCGATGAGACTTCTGCTGGAATATTTGACATAAGAAACGGTCTGCAATAAGGTGGTGATATTTAGCCGTTCCTATTCAACATCTGCACACCTACACGGAATTCCGTATCGTAGGCAACCTACTTGATCACGTACAGATCAAGTTCAAAAATCGAAGTCATTAAGATATTCCTTCAACATGGCTTCGATAAGATTAGGCGATATTGCGATGACTGCAGGTTGAAGATCAACTTTCAGAAGCCGGAAACCATTCTTTTTAGGACGCCCTTTTTTGATGGTCAGTCAGATATCTTGGAATCAAGCTAGATCAATTTTTATATTTAAAAAAAATATATAGACACTACCCTGGTCAGAACTAAATGTGCTTTTGTCCTTACAAAGGGACTGTTTTATAGCCTGCCAACTCGATGTGAGATGCATAGACCTTATCTGGGCTATGTAATTTTTGGTTCCACGTGAGAGCAAATTTATTGGAAAATGTTTGGGCGTTTGAGAGTGCTTGCATTCACTTGTACAGAACACCACATTCGGAGTTTACAAAATGCTATCCTAATGACGTCTTGTGCAATAGGAGAAACCTAGTAAGAGTGGACAATTTCATCATTCAGCAGATTCGAAGAAACATTACAAGAGACAACCTAACTACGACAGAGAACTCACACACGGCAGTGCGGAGCGTCTTCGGTTTAGCAAGCAATTTTTTTGATCAGCAGCACCAGGAATTTCGGTGCCTTGCTGAAGGAGAGAAAACTCCTTCATCGTTTTCTTCAAATTCGACATAACCACTGTAGGTGGTAAAGCCGGTATGCTTTATAGGCGGCTGGTGTTTACATATGATATAGGCGGTTGTAGGTTAATTTCTAAAAAATTGTTAAGCTTAGGTAAACCATTAAATCTTGTAAGTTAAAAAAGTCAGTTAAGTTGTATAGATTATAGTTTTCAAGAGTGTATGCATTTTTGTATTTAAATTTTCCTGCGATTCTTACAGGCCCACGACGATTTTCGTGGCTTAGAACGTGCCAAAGAGGCAATGGTTGATGTTGCCCAGTACATAAACGAAGTTAAACGTGATTCTGATCATTTGGTCATTATACAGAAAGTTAAGGTAAGTTAATTGGAACTCCTTTCATTTTCAAATTTATGTCGAAATTACTTTTCCTATTTCGTTTTACTTAGGATAGTATAATCGACCTGCAGCTTCTTCAGAATGGCAACGATCTAACTCAATATGGTCGACTCTTGCTAGACGGAGAGTTACACATTAAGGCACATGAGGATCAAAAGACTAAATTAAGATATGCATTTGTATTCGATAAGATCCTTATTCTGGTTAAGCCATTGAGCACGAAGACTGGTGATACACAGTATACATTTCGAGACTCACATAATTTGGCAGACTACCGCGTGGAACAGGGTAATTTGAGAAGAACCCTGGGACGGGATACACGCTTTAAGTGTCAACTGATATTGGCACGAAAGTCACAGAAAACTGCATTTACATTATATCTGAAGTCGGAGCCGGAAAAGGATAAATGGAAAAAGGCGTTAAGTGAGGCTATGTTAGTAGTGGAGTTGTACAATTGAATTCTTTTCTAGTAATGTTCTTGTTTTAGGGATAATCTGGATCCACCCGGGTGCCGCAATACAGATCATAAAATGGAAATAACAACATTCGATGCGCCAGTACAGTGTACGCATTGTTCGAAATTTTTGAAAGGGAGAATCCATCAGGTAAGTACATAGTACTTGTACACAAAATATATTATTTCACTCAAAAAAAAGGTAGGTCTTTCTTCCAAACTTTCGGACCACTGCGCCTTCTTTATATTTACAGTTTGACTGATGTTTTCTGCTGCATTGGGTAGATAATTGTCTTCATTCGGGATCACATTAGATATCAGCGTATTTTACAAACAGCGCTTCGAACTTAAAAGATCTTCTTAGATGAAGCTTTGCCCCTCATTCGCTTGCTATGGCCCGACTAATGAGTATTTGTGTTTCAAACTAGCTGTCGAATATTTTTATTGAATATACAGAGATACGACCGAATCTTGAAGTAATCCACAGTGCTTGGAGTAGCGCTAATGTCTCCCTTCCATGTGAGAGTACCTTTAAAAATAAGTGGTAGATTTTCAGGGTTAACGAAGTGGGGTATGTAGGTAGTATCTGGGCAAAGTGTGCGGCATGGACAAATAAAAAGGTGAGAGGTTTTCTTATCAAAGATGGCGGGTATCTTTAATACTATCCGGTCTTAGACAAAAATTACCTTTGGCCAGTCGAGTATGATTAACTAATCATCCCTCTAATAAAAGTAATCGCTTACAAAGCAGCGGCCTCGCATCACAGCAAGCATCGAAGGAGGTAGTATCACATTGCCCCGCTAAGACGCCATTAAGAAGTCTACAGTCTTTTCATCAGAGGAACCACGAAAAAGCTGTTGGCTTCATTGAGACGTCCAAATCATACGTTTCGTCTGCCTGCAAACCCTAATAGAGGATGCAGGTATTCCCAATGTAGTACTTCTCAATCTTAATAAACAAGTGCTAAGCTATAACATACACTTGTAAATGTCCCACAAAATGGTTATATAGGTGCTTCAATGGATTAGAAATTAACTTTCGGAACGTTCAATTCAATTAGTCTTGGACGGTTTCGAGTCTAGTAACCGCAAAATAAATGCTGGTGTGCCATAGGGCTCCATTTTGTCTCCGACACTCTTTTTGATTTTCATCAATGATCTCTTGTCTGCTACTACTACTTGTGTGCTACTTCTACTTCTAATCCAATTTTCTTTGCAGACAGCAGTACTCTCTACTTTTCATATTCGTTTCCGTACTTACATCCCTGCTCTTCGGTTGTAGAATGGGAACGGCAGCGTACGTTAAGCTCATTAAATTCCACACAATACTAACTGGGAACACCTAACAGAATGGAATTTAATATAATGCTGTCTGCTGCCGCAAAAGAGAAATCTAAACACACAGCCATTAACCATAAATGGCACTTGGATCATTGAAACCGAAAAACTTTCCACTCTCCATATGTGTGTTAATGTCAACCTACGCGGGAACAACCACATATTGGATCTAGTCAAAAATGGTGCGAAATACATATGTTTCCTCAAGCGATCTAAATAATACTTAACCCCCTCTTACATGTCTTACCTTCTCTCTACCTGGCTTCACATAAGGTATTTATCCGCCCAAAATTCGAGTACAATGCTTCCTTCTTGTCAGGTGCTCATAAGTCCTTTCTGCACCTGCTAGATAGGATACAAGACTGTGCGATAAAACTTATAGGTGATGCTAATTTTACGCAGTCAATTGATACCCTTGAACACCGACATAAAGTCTCCTCCCTTACCTTGTTCTATCGCTATTTTCAGTGCAATTTCACGCCCCGCGCTATGAATGCTAATCAGTTTATTTTCAGCCTCACTTTCGCTCACTCTTCCGCTCTGTTGCAACTTACAATATATTACTGAATGTTTAACTACGTAATTTTATATTCGTTTCTCTCTTCCATGTTAAATTTCATCGTCCAGAATGCATTTCACATATTTCCAATAAATTGTTGACTTTCACGTTCAAGACTGCCTCCTGGGTAAGGTACGAGTATGTTAGAGTGATCCATGTTGAGGTGCACTTAAATCCATTGGGATACTACCAACTGTTAGAGCGTAGGAGGGTGATGCTCTATCTATCCTTGGAATCATAGAGATTTCTTGACAAATTTGTTAAGATGGGTGATCCTCATAGAGCAGATTGATTTTTAACTGCCTATTGGGATTGCATTCTGATGATTGCCAAAGCAGGCTTCAGCGGCGGATTCATCTTTCCCTTTCTCCTTACAGGTCCAGAAAAAATAGTTGCGCATGTCTTTTAAGTGTGCGGTAGCCTCTGATTGTGTTTATGAGTTTGAAGAAATCTTCTCTCTTGAAGTTGGTCACATCTCTTGGCCGTTTCTGATCGAGCATTCTAAGCAATCCTTCTAAGGCTGGCATTGCAAGGCGCCTGAAACTGTGTCATCTGTTTTGGCGTAAAACATAGGTGGCTTAACGATGTCCCCTTGTCTCCGCCTTCCGTTGTATTAGAGCCATTTGTGAAGATGGAGGTGGAGTTACTGAGGATGATTTAGATGATTAAACTCAGCGTTTAATTTCAGTAATTCGAAAGTCGGTAATTGGCGGAGACCGTGATACGTATTGAGTAAACCGGCGTTTCCTATGTTCAGTTTTTTTCATTGCTGACTGTCTGTCAGTCTGCCAGCAAAGTTAATTGGAATCGGCATGTTCAAAACTCTATAGTTTGGGTAGCAATTGAAGCACTGTATGAATGCAGGCAGTCGACTGCATTTTTTCCAACAGGTTAATCTTAGTATCTCTTGCTAGGGCAGGCCTTATGAGCGCAGTGTAGACCAACTGCATGATTTTGGGTTGAGTCACAAACTCTGTCACGAGTAGAGGGATACTAGAGTTTTTTAGAAAATTTATGCGCTTGACAGTCATCAATAAATTCAGGTGGATGCCATTTACATAGCTTGGAAGGTTTGAAGAAAAGTATTTTGATATTGGAGAATATTACTCGTAGAGTTTTTATGTATGTTTTCGTGACACATAGAATGACGTCATTTACGTAAGCTATCACATCATATTATCACATCTAATTTTGTACGTAGCTCCCTTATGGTATTCTTCTGTATGGTTTTACTTTTGTAAAGCAACAACCCAGGGTTGCATGGAGAATGAAATGGATGAAGTTGCAGACGGAGTCCATTAATCTCCAGTTTTTGAAGAGCGTTAGTTGTCGAGGAGGTGTCAATGTTGTTGAAAGTTCCCTCGATATCAAGGAACAGCATCATTGTATACTCTCTCAGAGAGAGTGATTTATCTTTTGGTGGGCATGCGGCAGTTCGACAGTCTTCTATGATTGAGATTGCACTTAGGTGAGCGTTGATTTAAGGGTTCATCGAGAGTTAGAGAAGCTTTAAAATTTTGACACATTCCGAAAAGAGTATTGCAGTTATTCAAGGAAGCTATTATGGTTCGAAGCTGCAAACTGACTATTTAACCATTTTCTCTTAGATCATGTACGGATTGATCAGTAAGTTTGAGAAGCAGAACCCTGGATTCTTCCTCCGAGTCAATTCAGATACCATCCAGCTAATGGAGGATCCTCTTTTGCTGGTGATGTTCTCACAGAAACTACTGGAGGACCTATGTTGAAGGTTCCTTATTTCTCTTTCGTAGATATTTAAGGATGCCTAGTAAGTTTCCTATACTCCTTCTGACCTAAATTATTTGGTAATGTTAAAGGTCTTCCTACCCCTTCCTAAACTCCACGGTTTTCAGAGATCCGTGGTCTATAGGTAATTGCAAGTCTTGGGGATGAACTGAGTTTGTTAAGTTCTAGCTTATTTTGTGCTTCTAAAATAAACGTAAACACAATAAAGCTGTTCGGGGTCGACCCGGCTCTCAATCAATCAAAATTTGCATCACCTACGATTTGCTGGTGACATCGCTATAATAACTGTCAATATGCTCAAGCAAAGAGTATTTGACTCAGCATAAATTTTGAAAAGAAAAAAAGAATAATTAATATCCAGCCAGCAATAATCTCAAAACTAATAAAAAAGACGAAGAGTCGTAGGCACATCAATATAAGAAGCAGCATGTGAAATCTTCTCCTTTACATTTTCCTGTGCATTCCATTAAACATTAATTTCATCAGTACCTTCCACTGCAAGAGAAACTCTATTGATTTTTATTTTATTTACTTTTTAGGGTTATAAATGCAAAGTCTGCGAAATTCCCGTACACAAAGGCTGTATTTCTTCAACAGGCCGTTGTAAACAGAATCCCGTCAGCATACCACCACCGGTATGTGATCGACAATTAGCCGAATTCAATTGGTAAGTAATAAATTGGTGTTTCCAGAAACAAGAGTCTCTTATCAACTAATTGGTTCTTTTTGTTTTAGGTTTGTAGGAACAATGGATAGAGAAACAGCCGCATCAAGGCTCGAAAGTCGTAAAATTGGAACATATTTGCTGCGAGTACGTCCTCAAGGTGCATCCAATCCTCATGAGACTATGTATGCTGTTAGCTTAAAGTATGTTATAAAATGTTGATATATTTTTAAAGACACCTATAATCAGTTGTTTTTGATTTGTTTAAAGAACCGATGATCATGTAATTAAACATATGAAAATTACTCAAGAGACTGATGGTGATCATGTTATGTATTGTCTTTCTACTCGGCGGCATTTCAAAACAATTGTCGAACTGGTTTCCTACTACGAACGCAACGACTTGGGTGAAAACTTTGCTGGGTATGCCTTATCTAGTCTTCAAAGTGTGTTTTTATGTCATTCTTAATGAGACTTTTTTCTTGCAGCTTAAATCAATCGTTTCAGTGGCCCTTTAGAGAGGTTATAGCTACAGCTATTTATGATTTCGATCCGAAAGGCACTAATCAACTGCAACTGAAGCAAGGTTGCCAAGTATTGGTGATTGGAAAGGATGGGGATAGTAAAGGTTGGTGGAGAGGCCGAATTGGCGAAACGGTAAGGAAACTGATCTTTTTTGTTTTCTTTTTATTTTTAATTTTATATCATCTACTGCTGTTGGTGTTTTCTTTAATTATCATGTCAACTAGCTCTCATTCTATGTACGTATATGGCTAATGGCCATATTAGTGTGAGCAATATCTGCGTGAGCGTTACAATTCAGTTCTTATCTCAGATTTATTTAGGTATTTAGGTTGTTCAAATCAATGCTAGCAGCTTCTAAAATTAATTATTAAAGATACACAAGAAAGAGCACGAGAAGCGCGCGATGAGAGAAATGGGAAGATGTTACTAGAGGAATACCCTTCAAAAGTTTTACCAGAGAATAACACGAATATGCCTGAGCTATAAAGCAGGAATGGAAGTCTGCAACGATGAACATAAACAACTAGTAGCAAAGTCATATTCGGTGCTGGGAATATGGAAAGACTACTTTTGTAGACTATATAATGGCTACGAACGTAAAAATACCGCTGTCAGGTAGAAGGAACCAATCTTACTAGATGAATTCGAGGTACCAATTCTGAACTGAAGTCTAATTAAGGCGCTAGTACAGACGCACTACCTGGTGAGCTATTTAAAGCAGTTGGAGATTACTTGTTTGGGGACATGCAGCAGATTATCCGTAAGATATAGGTAGAGGTAAACATGTCCAAAGCATTGAATCTCTACATCGCTTGTACGATCTACAATCTAGAAGGAGAGCCTTTTGACTGCGCCAAATGTAGAAGAATAAGTCTCCTAAAAGTCCTTCATGCCGTATTATTATGTAATCGTCTGAAACCATTCATGAACAATCTGTTTTGTCCATATAAGTGTGCTTTCAGGCCAGGAAAGTCCACCATCGATCAAATATTACCACTACGGCAGATTTGGAAAAAGACACGGAAATTTCAGATCGATACTCACCATCCATTTGTCGACTTCAAAACCTCATATAACAGCGCGTATAGGGAAGTGCTATACACCGCTATGCCTAGTCTTCGCATCTCTGCAAAATTCGCCAGGTTTTTTACGATAACTATGAAGAATTACGGCCACACCATCAAGGTTGGTTATGAATTAACCGAGACCTTTCGTGCAAAACTCACTGGCCAACTAAAGAGGTATTATCTTTTTAAATCCACACAATAACTTTCAGACGCGAATGACATTGATGTGATTGGACGAATATAGGGAGCCGTCAATGAAGCTTTCGTAAATATTGAGGCGAAAGCGCTCCAACATGCTATTATCAGAAAAGGATACATACCACCGGCGTCTTGGACAGAACGTAACCATTGGCAATTATAGTTAAGCACTTCGGCTACCTTGGCTGAGCAATTACAGGCAGCAGCGATATCAGCGTAGAATACTAGGTGGGGTGAAAAGTAACCTCCTTGGGAATGAAAAAAAAATATTTTTTTTAATGTTTTTTATTTTATTCAATATAGTCCCCTTTTAGCTTGATACATGTATTCCAGCAATTTTCCAACTTCTTGATCCCGTCCGAAAAGAAATTTTCCGGAAGGTCTGCAAAATACTCCTCCGTGGCGTCGATGATTTCCTCTCGTGAGCTGAATTTTTTATTGATGAACCATCGTTTTGAGGTTTGGGAAGAGATAATAGTCCGAGGGAGCCAAATCGGGCGAATAGGGTGGATGCGACAGCAATTGGAGCCGTAAGTCATTGATTTTAGCCGTGGTTGCGATGCTCTTGTGCGCCGGCGCATTGTCTTCCAAAAACAAGATTTTTTTCGCTTCAGGTGAGGCCGTTTTGCGGAGATTTCGGCCTTCAATCGCTCGAATAATGCACAGTAATACTCGCTGTTGATGGTTTTTCCTTTTTCGAGGTAGTCCACGAAGAGCATGCCATGACAATCCCAGAAAACCGACGCCATAACCTTTCCGACCCATCGAGCCTCCCTCGGCCGCTTCGGATCACTCCTGCCGGCTCTGTTTTCTGGTGTGTAATAGTGGATCCCAGTTTCATCAACAGTTACCAATCGACGCCAAAAGTCGGCCCGATTCCGCATCAGCAAGTCCAAACACACTCTTTCGAAGTGCTCTCGCGTTCGTGTTTTTGGTCAGGAGTGAGCATGCGCGGCACCCAGCGGCAGGATAATTTTTTCATATGCAGAATATTGCCCAAAATATGGCGTATGCGCTCAGTACTAATTTTTGTGGTATCTGCCAGCTCGCGCACCTTCACTTTCCGGTCAGCCAACACCATTTCATGTATTTTTTTGACATTGTCCCCTGTAACCGCATCGGAGGGCGGTAGTGGAGTTGCGGCCACCACGAAACTCTCGAAACCAAAATGTGACGGTATAATCTGACGGAGCATTAGCCCCATAATATTTATCCAACTTTTCTTTTGTTTCCTTCGCCGTTTTGCCTCTCAAAAATAATGTTTTATGAGAGAACGAAAATCGTTTTTGTCCATACTCAACCTAAATATGAACGGACTTCGAGGCACCATAACTTTTTTTGCAGTAGCAGCGCATTCTGGCGGTCAAGGAGGTTACTTTTCACCCCACCTAGTAATTCTCAATCGCTATTTCTTTGGGTTCAGGAGGCAATTGAATAACAATAAAGACGTCCTGGTCTTGACCTACGGCGCTGAGGTTTTGACTTTATCGAAAGCGGATGAAACACTCGGTCGTTTTGAGAGAAAGATACTACTTGTGATTTTCGGTTCGCTTTGTATTGACGGGGAATGAAGGAGAGGACAAAGAAGAAACTGTACATGAAAACCAATTTTGTTCATCAAGTGTGTTCGAAACTGTAAACATATTAGAACTTACGAAAATACATCTGTTTTGGATGAGGAGTACCCAAGCCGCTCGCAGATGTGGTTACTGCGAAAAGGTGCATGCCATGATTTTTGCTGATCGCTTAAAGAATGTGCGCGAAGTAGCAGAGGCCATAGGCGTATCGTACGGAATGACAATAAACATTTTATATCATAAGTTAAGCATGAGAAAGCTGTCGGATCGATGGGCGCCGCGAATCCTCACAATGGACAATAAGCGAATACGCCTGTTAACTTCGAAGCAGTGTTTGGAACTCTTTAAGCAAAATTCGCGGGAGAATTCGCTTGAAATCGTTACCATTTATGAAACCTGGATCCATTACTATACGCCAAAGGCCAAGCAAAGAGGCGAATCTGTTCCGAAGAAGGCAAAGACGGTCACATCGGCGAGAAAGATCATGTCTACTATTTTTTTGAATTCGAATGGAATAATCCTCATGAACTTTTTGAAGAAAGTAAACAAGATCATACCATATACACAGTGGACCGATTTGATAACAAATTGAAAGAGACCCATCTTCATTTGGCAAAGAAAAAAGTGCTGTTCCACTACGACACCCCACCATGATCGCGTCGATTAGATAGAAACCTATTTTGAAGAATTTGACCAATTATATTTTTCAGACAGTTTAAAAGAAGTGGAACGTTGGGAAAAGAGTATTGTCCTGAAAGGAGATTATCAGATCATTGCCGCGACAAATGGGCCTATTGTGATATTGTCCATTTAGAGCTCATCCATGATGCCGCAATCTGTTAGGAAGGTGGCTACGTCTTTAGGTGAGCTGGCGGCTATATCCGCCGCTTCAAGGTAGAATTTACTTAGGTAACGTTGACGTGTTTTGGTTAAACCACTGCAGTCACATAGTATGTATTCTGCTGTTTCCACGTCCTCGTTGCACAGTCTGCATGTATTGTCTTGTACTACGCCCATGGTCATCAGGTGTTTTTTCACACGGTCCTGTTAGAAAACCTTTGGTCACGCGAATCTGACTTCTACTTAGTTGTAGTAGTTTTTTTGTTTTCTTGTGGCAACAGTTTGGCATAAAGTTTTTGGTCTTTCTCCAGAAATGAAGTTTCTTTTCCTCCAGCCAAGTTTTAATACTTCCTTTTACTATATTAATTGATAGCCCACAGAATGGTCTTGACATCATGAATTGAGATGTGGATCCTTTCCGGGTTAGTTCGTCTGCTTTTTATGAAGGCAATGCTGAGTCCTGGCACCTAAATCAGATGAACTTTATTTATGGTGGCAAGTAGTTGTAGGAGTTGAAGGCAGTCCCAGACCAGTTTTGATTTCATTTCAAAGGCGTTAATTGCAAGTAGGGCTGCTTTGCTGTCGGAGAGAATATAAATTGCATGTTATATGTCTATTTAGATTCTCTAATGCATAGCTCTATTGCGTGGATTTCAGCCTGAAATACGGAGCTGCTTGTATCCATACTAGGATGTATGGATGTATGGATGTATTAGTGCGAGGACCGTATACTCTGGTATACGTTTACAGTTTACAGTGAAAGGTCTTGTTATTGCCATGTTCATCCATAGTGTCATTTTGGGATTAAGTCCCTAATTTTTTCCAGCTAGACGACCCGCTAGGCTATCCGAAATTGTGTCCGCGAATCCTATCCTATAGTAATGTCCTCCCTGAGAACATCCTTTCGTAGCGATCACACTGAGTTTATTGCTGCCTAATGAGGTTTTTATTGTTTTATCCATTTACATGTGATGTTGTCAACTCCCATGTTTTGAATACCTCTATATATTTGGGAGAATTCTGTGTTGTCAAGTGCTCCTTCTATATCGAGGGAACAACCGACCGCTACCTCTTTATCTCTGAGAGATTTTTCAATTCTTGTGGTAAGATTTTGTAAAGCGTATTTGATTTGTGATGGGGATTCATTTGAAGTGCACCTCTCTGATATGTCTATCGAGGATTGTTTCCATAGTTCTGAGGAAAAAGGAAGTGAGGCTGATTGGTCTATATGACTATCGTAGTTCAGACGGTCTGCGTCCTACTTTAGGTATATACTTGACAGCAACCTCCTTCCACTTTTTTGGTAGATATCCCCATGCGTATCTAGCTCTGAATAAGTTGATTAGTACAGGTAGCAGTTGGGGGAGGCCCTTTTGTAGTAAGGCTGGGAATATTCCACCCTCACCAGGGGCTTTGAAGGGTTGAAAAGAGTTGATTGCTCAAATTATTTTGCCTTTCAGAAAGATTTCCTTTGCTCTGTTCCAGCCTTCTCTGAGCGGTATATTTGTTGTTCTCTGGGAGTGTATTCTTGGGCTTCTGGACCTGTCCTCGAGTCTGGGAAGTGTGTTTCGGCTAAGATCTGAAGAGTCTGTAGCCCGTTTTCGGCGTATGTGTCATCAGATTTTTTCATTGACCTGATAGGATTAGTGTGCTGCTTTGAGAGTATTTTATGAATGGGGGACCAACTTTTGCTGCCATCGATTGTATGACAGACGTTTCTCCATGGTTCTCTCTTAGCCCTTCTAATTTTTTGGTTGTACATGGTGAGTGTGAAGAACACAACACAGCTTCACTTCACAAAATAAAAAAGAAATGTGAAAAACTTTCCTTTTTCTTATTGTTACTTATTGATCCACCCTCGTACTCCAGTTTTATATGTATATTGTTCTCAGATCAAACGGGGTTGACTATTTCTTACATCGCTTCAGGAAACTTCAGGACATTGATGAATCGCCCTCCCCTTGATATTCATATCAATGGTTGCACTTTCAAAGCCACTTTCCATTTAAAAACAAGTACATTTACACAATTGTGGGTGGCCGTGGCTCAAGTGGTAGTGGGCTGACTTCCAAATCGGAAGGATCGGTGTTCGAATCCCAACCTCGCCCGAAAGACATTCATTTTTATGATTAACGAAAATCAAGTAAGATGAGTAGCTGAGTAGAAATCAACAACTAGCCAACTTCCACTAAGAATTTAGTCTCCCCACACTAAAAGTTGGATGCCACTCATGGAGCGAAATAACCACTGAGCCTAAACATCTTTCTTTCTCTCTCTCGAATTTTCCAAAAAACTTAACACATGCTGAGGTATGAGTGTATTCACACCCACTTGAGTGTTAAGTTCTTTTTTTTTTTTAAGTACAAGCACTGCAACTTTGATGAGCTTGTGCACCTATTGTCTTTGAACTCTGGTCCTATGGACCTGCTGCATAAAAAATACGAAATCGACTTGTACTCAAGACTGGTTTCGGCTAGTGTCTGAGCTAAGAAACCAAACCAATCTAGGATGCGGCGCTGGGGTCTTTCTGGAGGACGACACAACCCTGATGGCAACGAGCTATATTGTGAAGATTCGTTGAAGGGGGCGAAGCATTTGCATCTATAGCGACAGCTAAACTGCGCTAAGAGTATTGGTGAACCCTCTTATGACTTCCAAACTAGTTCGAGAATGCAAGACTTCACTGAACGCAGTCGGAAGACTAAATTCACTGAGCCTTGTCTGAGTTCCAGGTCACAATGTGATCACGGGAAACGAAATTGCCGATGATCTTGCTAGCAAGGCTCAGAGGAGAGATTTTCGGGACTCGAGCCTACGTTGGGTCTGCTTGCTACCTCGGTTAGGGTTTCCTATGAACATAACTGCCGACGGGACGACCGGTAGGCCAAATAAATGCTTCCCCGCAATTTTAGGTTCTCTGCATCTGGTTTGTGAGTTTTAAAACCGATTGTCAAAATGCAATTATTTGTTCGTATCCACCAGTTCGTGAGTTTTTTTTTCTGATCCACCTTTATTAATCCACTTACCTACGGAATTATAATGCCGAAATTCTGTGGTAATTCCAACTGTGTGTCCGATACCTGATTTGGTACCCAGTTTGGTTTGTGCAGAAACTCGTTTCATCCTCTCTATATTGGTCTAAGTAGACGTGCCATTGTTTAGCTTAAAGACGTCTCTTGCAACTTTTTGTTTTTTTTTTTCATGCTCGCAATAAAATGTATTAGTGAATCAGTTTCCTCATTAACCCCGGATAATGAACGGTACTACAAAAAAATACTTAGCCAGATACTTTCTAAGCACGACGACCTCAATAAGGATTTGGAAAATTTGTGTTATTCGTATAACAATGAACTGGATGCAAATTTTTGTAAGTCCAAATTAAAGTCAATTGGTTAGCATTGGCGATGTTTTATAAAAAAAACGGTGAATTGACATTAAAACCTGTGATGTCATGACTCTAAAAAGTGGCTATAAACTTGCTCTTGATTCGCGATGGCGAATGAACTTACATATATACCTATACCTTTACTTAATGACTCTTTGAAAACCCCACCAGTCCGAAATCATAGAATTTATTTTCGAAATACAAGTGCCGATCAACGCCGTAATGGCTAAATGCAACATCAATGAGATACGTAATGAGCTCGCAGTAAGAACAGTAAACATAGGCGATATTGCTGAGAAAATTCGAATTACGGCGCAAACCATTGAAGATATGCCTCAACCACAGTCGATTTCCATTTTACAAAACATTAATCCTCGCCGAAATACCAAAATATCCGAACTGTACTTTTCTTCCTTCCTGTATCACACCGCACAACAGAACACAAATATTTCCACTACTTGTTCTACAACCGGCTCTAACTGAATTGCGTGGTCTATGTGTAATCTGTGATAGGGAACTCAATTTTCGTTCCCATATAGATAATATCATAAAAAAACCAACTCCGCTCTTGGCTTTATCAAAGGCTAATCTTGTGTCGCTAAATCCCTTTACATAATATTTGAGGGCGTCACAGCACAAGGGGTCTAAGTGCAAATTTCATAAAAATGGAGATAAGTGCATAAATGACCACTTCAATGACATTATTTCTTTGGTGCACAAAGGAAACAAGTGTAGGCTTGATTGTTAGTGAGATCTATCGGGGAAAAAGATAACTACTCATCATTTAGTAGTTTTCGTTTGAAGTTAAACAAGGATTTCTCAAAACTGCGCTACTGTTAGTTAGACCACTTGTGCTCTGATCCCCTCATTTGTCCTTCCCCTTCTTTAATACGCTAGCTAAGTTTGGCCAGCTTATTGTGGTGCAATATTATGGTGACATTCTGCGGGTAGAACAGGTCTATTAGCTGTACGAGGGCTTCCATAGAATGATAACATTAACCCATTTATGCCCATTGTTGCGTTAACGCAACAAAAAAGGGAGTAAGCCTTTCCGAATTTTAAATTTTTTAATTTATCAAGAAATTGCATTTGGAAAGTGCTATTACACATTCAAAATACTCGTAGTAGGCTTTGCATTTCGTGTTACTTTAAAGTTTTCGATGTGTGAAAAAGTTGGTTTTTTGTGACTATAGATTGTGAAAAAAAATTTTAAAGAAAAAAAAGTAAAGGGGTTTTATAAAATGGAATGGTAAGTACAAAAAATTAAAAAAATCTGTTATTTGACATCAGGGTTATTGCAACTAGATAAACATAAGTGTGATAAAATAAAAACGTGATCAGAAAAGCATATTTATCATATTATTATATCAAGCTGAATAATGGCGTTGCGTTAATGCATCAATGGGATATGCAAGTGTTTGATATATTTTTTTATGTGGGCATAAATGTCTAACTGTTGGAGAAATTTTGGAGTTTCTGGAAACTTGACTCAAGACGATGATGTTCCAAATGCAATTTTTATAACTCCTCCAGAAGATGGAAACTTAACAGATGAAGAGTCGGGAGATGAGGAGAATGAAGATGCAAATTGACTGGGAAGTAGGCAACTTACGAGGGGCGTTCAACATATTCTCGGTATCGGGGTGAAGCTGTGGTTGTATATATAAATTGACTTATTTATCAAGTAATACTATTATTTTAGTGCATTCATGAAAAATTTCATATAAATGTGATTATTAATTCGCGTTTTATCTCTAGTTAAACAGAATCATAATGGCAACCGAGACGATGATGGTGAAAATTGAGCATCGCGCTGTAATTAAATTTCTCACTAAGCAAGGAAAAAGTCAAAAAACTATTCATGAAGAGATGGTGGCTGTTTACCAGGGTTCCGCACCTTCATTATCAACTGTGCAAAAGTGGTCAAGTGAGTTCAAGAGAGGCAGAGAGAGCATTGAAGACGACCCCCGCTCCGGCGCCCCGGCTACTGCTTGTACGGGAGAAAGCATCAAAGAAGTCGAAAAACTTGTTCTTGAGGATGCCCGAATAAAGGTGAAAATGATGGCAGAGATCACCAAGCTTTCAATTGGTACCATTCACACCATTCTTCATGACCATCTTAACCTTTCAAAGGTCAGTGCAAGGTGGGTGCCACGAATGCTCACAGCGCCTCAGAAAAAAGTGAGAATCGCATGCTGTAGAGAGCTTTTGGAGATGTGTAGTGAGAACGCGGACGGTGTTATGGATCGAATTGTTACTGAGGACGAAACATGGGTTCACCACTATGACCCTGAAAGCAAACAAGCGTCCATGCAGTGGCATAAAAAAGGAACAGACCCCCCCGAAGAAGTTCAAAGTCACTCCGTCTGCCGGGAAGCTCATGGCCACAGTTTTTTGGGACTCAAAGGGAATCTTGCTCATTGAGTACAAAAAAAAAGGTTAAACCATCAACGCCACATCCTACGCTTCCACTTTGCATAATTTGCGGGAGGAAATTAAAAAGAAAAGACGGGGTAAACTCGCAGCGGGTGTGTTGCTTCTTCATGACAACGCTCCTGTTCACACGGCGCGAGTTTCCAAGGCTGCTGCGCGAAATTGTGGTTTCGAAGAAATCCAACACCCACCCTATAGTCCAGACCTTGCCGCTAGTGATTATTTTCTGTTTCCGGATTTGAAAAAATGTTTTCGTGGAAAAAGATTTTCGGATGATGAAGAACTCAAGTCGGCAATAAATGAGTATTTTGCAGAGAAAGAGGAAATTTATTTTTTGAGAGTTTAAAAAAGCTTAACTCAAGATGTAACAAATGCATTGATGTTAGGGGAGATTATATTGAAAAATAAAAACAATTTAAACTGTATTCGCATTTTCCTTCATATCGATACCGAGAATATATTGAACGCCCCTCGTATGTCCAGTGGAGAAATGATATTTCATAGAGACAGCTCTTCTAATCACATCGGAAGCTCCTACACAAGTGAGGTTTAGAATTCCCCAAAAGTGGAAACGTGGTACAGAGGAAAATCTAACCTTGAAAACTATGGTTTACAACAATAAGTTTTCAGATATAAGTTATCCTAAGCCTCTTACCTTATCTTCGGAGAGCTATACTCAAGCTATGCTTGATTTCTTTGAACTTTTTATGGACGAAGAAATTATTAATGTAATTGTCGAAAAAACGAAAGCATATTCACTTATAAGAAAGAATAAGATACGAGTACTTCAAGTCGATTGGAAAACTTCTAATTCTAATAATATATTCATATACCAAGAAGGCGAATGTTTTGGGAATCCCGCGATGACGCTCATAACGCTTCAGTTGATGAGAAGAAATAAATTTGAAGACATTTTTACCAATTTTTACTTTGTTCAACCAACACTACTCCCCTCTTCAAAGGACAGAATGTGTAAGGTAAGCGCAATTCAAGGTAGCATCAGTTTTTACAAACTCTTGTTCATTAGCACATTATCTTCCAATAGATTCGAGCTTTGCTTAATCACCTAAATACAAAATTTTTGCAATACTGTCCGATGGAAAGCAATATATCTATTGTACTCATCAAATGATTCCATACTTCGGAAAACATAGTTGCAAGCAGTTTCTTCGGAATAAGCCCGTAAGATTCGGATATAAAGCTTGGGTAGCGGCTTTGAAGTTCGGATACTGTCTTCAGTTTGATATTTATCAAGGAAAGAGACAGGATAGAGATCCTCTTTTAGGATTAGGAGAATCAGTGGTTCTGGACTTTAGCAAAACGATCGCCAACGAGTTCCCCTTGTTTAAATTTTCATTATTTTTCGATAACTGTTTTTCAAGCCCAAATCTTATATACAAACTTTCGCTAATGGGATTCGGTGGAACAGGCACTTTGCGTGAGAACCGGTTGAAAAATATAAAATTGGAAGATAGAAAGAAATTTTTAAAGGAAGATACGGGTTACTTTACCACGTACTATAATAAAGAAACTGGCCAAATTGTAACAAACTGGAAAGATAAAAATGTAATTACTATGGTGTCCAATGTCTACGATACTTATCCAATTAAGAGTGTAAAAAGGTTTTCATTTTCTGAGAAAAGGAGGATAGATATCCCTCAACTGGTGTAGAATTGCTAGATGAGCACAGTTCGTGCTACCGAATTCGATTTCGAGGAAAGAAATCGTACACCTTCATTGTTATTTGGATGATTGATCTAGCCATTGTTAATACGTGGTCCTTAAACAAACATTGTGGAAAAGGCTTAGACCAACTGGAGTTCAGGAGGCAGCTGGCAATTGGCAATTGGTCTTTTGAAAATAAACGGTTACTCACCTGTGCGAAGTGGAAGACCGAAAACGCATGATCCAGAAGAAAGAGTCAATGGACAACATCTAATCGTCACAGGATATAACTAAATACAAATTCATTTAATAATTTGCGTGATAAAATTGAATTTTTTTTCCAGGACCTAAGCGAAAACGTTGCCGGTTATGCGAATCCCCGACCAAACAAAATTTGTAGTCAATGCAACATTGCATTACACGATAAATGTTTTGTGCAATTCAATTCAATAAAATAGACATTCCTAGCATTGTATAAACATTTGAAAATTAAAAATAAAGTTTTTAAAAAAATTTCACTAATGCTGTTTGTTGCCCATTGGTGCGTTAACGCAACATTTCTAAAAAGCTAAAAAAAAATTGATTACGTATTTGCTTAAGTTAAGTGTTTTTCCACATAAATTGAATGAACTTAAATAAAATATTGAAAATAAATTAACTCGGACATAAATGGGCTAACTGATCACCTTACATTGATCGACTGCAACTTATAGACAAGCCATGCTCTATACAGAGAAAAGTTTCTGTCTTTGGATTTGCTCATCAAATTTTAGCTAGTAACATTGATACCCCTTTATGTCAACTTATCTCTCTCAACATTAACGCACTTAATCTTAGTCGCCTCTTTCGACTGAATCCTCACCGAAAAAATTACGAATACCTTGAATCAATGTCTAGAATACTACGGAAAGTCAACGATGTCTAAACTCTTTTCGACTTTCACCTCAGGAAGCTGTTCCCAAGAAATATCCTTTATTCTACTTACGCCTCTCGGTCCACTTCTCTCACCCCTTCATTTCTTATATAGTTGTAGTATAAATTTAGGTTAATTTTGTTAGGTTTAAGTCTAGGAATTAAGTGTGCTTGTTTTAAAGTTTAATAAATCTGCCTGGGGTTAACCCGGACCTCAAATCAAATGAAATCAAATCAAATTGAATTAAATAGGATTTCTATTTTTTTTTTCTATTAGGTGGGCTATTTTCCCAAGGAATATGTTCAGGAACATCCTTCAATCACCGACGATCTATGATATTACAATTATTTTGTATTTATTGAACCAGTTGCAACCTCATCTTCCTTACTGGCAGCTACAAGGAGGCGAAACAGCAACCCAAGTGGTCACAATTATTAAGCACAAATAATGATTTTTTGTTTTTTTCTTTTTGAAAAATCTTATTCGTTATGACTGAGTCTTATAGTAAGTCAGACAAAATAACACATAAACAACTTTAGGTAAATTAAATTTAATTTAATTTTTTTGATATAAGAGACGGCCAGTTTCATGTTTCATTAAGTAATACAAAAAAAAAAAAAAATTCCTAACATCTAGAACAATATAAAAAGGAAACGAAAACCAACAAATTATTATGAAAAATTCAAGCTTTAACTAACGCTATATATTGTGCATGCGTACATTTTGATAAATAAAATATAAATTTTTGCCAAAAAAAAAAAAATTAGTTCAGAGTGAGATAAAAACAAAATTTAACAAAGTATAATTCAAAATCCGTCATAATTAATGTTAACAGTAACACTAAAGAAAATTCATAATTAATAACAAAGATTTATGTGAAAGTTTAATAACTTTTCCTTGTAAGGCTTTAAGCGCCATCTGTTGTGCAAAAATGGGTGTATTCAGTAGTTGTAGTTAAATATAAAAAGAAATGAATCTATTTAAACAAACAAAAAACCCAAATTATATAAAAGTGTATATTTTTGATCGTGTACACGTTTAATTAATAAGAAAATATATACTAATAATTAAACATAGATATATATATTATACATTCATATATACAAACATTCATAAATCTATATATACATATATTTCTATGAAATTTCAATTTATTATATAAGAGCACTAAATGATAATTGCTGACATTTATTGTATTTGTAATTTTCTTTTTCCAATGTATCGTCAGTGAATGCAAAAAACAACAACAAAAAAAACAAAAAAAACAAAAAAAACAACACACACACACACAAATATTAAAAGAACAGTTAAATGAGAACGTATGCATTTGTATGTTAGTTGTTATTTATATAAAGTTGTGAGCGCTCTTTTGAAAGGTAACTTATAAATGTGTACCTTAATTAGACCGCAAATTATATTGGTGTTTGAATACAGTGTAACCTCAATATAACGATTTCCTCGATTTAATGAATTCTTCGAAATCCCCTAGTACTGTCCGTAAGAGCTAATGCAATATATACCTTTACATTACGAATACAATTGTCAAAAACCTTTTTATAAGGAATTTTCAGGCTTTGCAAAATATAAAGTGAAATTATTATTTAACTCTATTAAATGAATTTTATACTTATAACCTATACATAACGAATCCTATAAATTATACATACTCAATTCCACAATAATTCATATCTCGAAATGTTCAGACATAACCAGTATGTCGTAAGACAATCATCAACAATCATTGTTGTTTGATGTTAAATTTTGCTTAGTTTTACCTTGTTTAAACGAATCTTAGATTAACCTAACTTCTATACCATATAACTAACCTCATAGTAACGAATATTCTCTAATTCAATTCAGTTTCGTTATATCGAGGTTGCACTGTATTTTTATTTTTTATACGAGGTGTGTTCAGAAAATATGGGGAATTTTAAAATTTCGCGGGTTTGGAGAGTCCAATTGTCAACAATTTTTTTTTTATTATGTTGGTATAGGGTAAGGCGAGAAGGATTTGACACAAAAATATTGTTTAACACTTGGGAACCAGCATTTGACTTCAAGATTGTCTATATTACAATAATATGTATAATAAAAAAAAGGGCTTTTAAATAGCTCAAAACCAATATTGACACCCGGTAAAGTGCTTTCAGCACCCTTTGGTGGCATTTTTTTTTTACCTCCACCGCTAGACAGATTTTTGGCAGCTCGTTGCCCGGAGCAAATTCATATGTCGAATTTAATTTCGGTGTGGAACAAAATAAATAAATTAGTTAAATAATTTATTTTTGTCTGATAAGAATAAAGTTGAAATGTCGAGAAAAAATACGCGGGTTTCGAAATAAGTGCTTGTGAAGTGTTTAGATGGGTTAATTTAAATAGAATCGTGCTTTAAAAAATGTGAACAAAGCACTTGTGAAACACGAAGAAATTGTTGGGTTGTTACTTTTACATTAAATATTTAGTGAATAGTTAAACAAATCAATAAAGACAATGAAATGCGGCTGAAAATGCGCATAATTGGAATACTACGCATGTGTATGTACGGGGGTTGTCTGAAAAGTTTCCGACCGCAACGTAAAGATAGCGGCACTCGTCAATAAAAGCTAGTGAATGCTAGCTATGCATCTTTTGACACTTACTTACCGAAGTTTCAGTGATTTTGGGCGCGCAGTTTTTAGTTGACAGTAGTTTGAGTGAGTCGATGTGAGAGTTTTTTGTGAAAATGGAAAAAATTGAGTATCGAGCTTTTATTAAATTCTTGTTTTTGAAAGGCAATACGCCTACGCAAATCAAAAATGAGTTGGACTCTGTATATGGGGACTCTGCACCATCATTTACCACAGTGAAATTTTGGGCAACTGAATTTAAACGTGGCCGTAAGAGCTTTGGAGATGATGAAAGTTCGGGACGTCCAAAAACTGCAACCACTGACGATAACATTGCTAAAGTTCAATAAATGGTGTTAGACGACCGCCGAATTAAAGTGAGAGAGATAGTAGAGGTTATAAAAGTGTCCAAAGAACGTGTTTGTTACATATTAAATCAAGTTTTAGGCATGAGAAAGCTGTCCGCGCGTTGGGTGCCGCGTTTGCTTACGTTAGACCAAAAACGTGTTCGAATAAACATTTCCAACGCTCTGTTGGCGCAGTTTAGGCGCAATAAATCCGAGTTTTGGTGCCGATTAATTACTGTAGATGAAACTTGGATACACCACTACACGCCCGAAACAAAACTTAAGTCAAAATAGTGGACTGCAAAGGGCGAGCCGGCTCCAAAAAAAAGCAAAAACTGTTTCACCAACTGAAATATTCCCATTGAAATGTTATTGACGTAACATTAATAGGATTCCGTCTATGAAAATGTTAAGTTGCATTTCACTGTCTTTATTGACTTGTTTAACAATATATTAAATAAACACTTTATATTATTCACTACAAACTTAATATTAAATAAAGAAATAACAAGAAAAACCATTTATTCGCGTTCAACAAATGCTTTGTTTACATTTTTTAAAACACGATTCTATTTAAACTATCCCATCTAAACACTTCACAAGCACTTATTTCGAAACTCGCGTATCTTTTCTCGACATTTTAACCCAACACGTATTTGAAAACAAAAATTTCTATAACAAATTTATTAATCTTGTTCCGTACCGAATTTTAGCTTCCCATACGAATTTGTTCCACCCAACAAATTGTCAGAAATTGACATAGGAGTTGAAGTACAAAAAATATCCGCCAGAATTTTCGTTCCGAGTCTGAATAGGGTAAGGCGAGGAGGATTTGACACAAAAATATTGTTTCACACTTCGGAAACAGCATTGATCGGATAGCTTACAATTTCATAGTAGGAGGTGTTCCTTGGTTGTTTGACTTCAAGATTGGCTATATTACAATAATATAATAAAAAAAGGCTTTTATGATATGAAGCTCAAAACCAATATTGAGCAAGTGTACACGTTGTAGGAGGATTTGACAGATTCATAGGAGGTTTTGACCAGGGCCGGTTCGATGAATTTAGGCGCCCGGCGCAGAATAATAATAGCGCCCCTTAAAAATGTAGATTTAAACAATATGAGTAAATTTTAATACGATCGCAAAATCGAAAATATTTAACTATGTATTTATACATTTTCACATCACTCAAGAAGGTAGAATACTAATAAATATGAATTAAATAAATTAAATACGTTCACGCAACTAAACCATGTCCAAACCATTATTGCACTTGCGTGTGCAATTTTCCACAAGAAAATTACTATCAAAGCTTCGACATAATTTCTTTTTCAATTGATATGGTTGCCAAAAATACCAAACGTTCCTGGGACATTGAAGAACATAAGAAATTTTTTATAATCTTAAGTTTGGAAAAGGAGCATTCTCCTGATACTACAATAACTGGTAAAGTTAAAACTATTCTTAGGGCTATAACAGTATCTGGAAAAAGAGTCTTCATATTTCTGTTATGAATAAAATTAAAAATTTCTATTGCGGAATCATTTTCATTAATCAAAGTTGGCAACACGAAATTCTGAGCCACTTATGGTATATATACACATTATATGTATAATTCATTGTGCACTTTTATCTGCTCAATTCTTGATCTAAAACTTTAAAATAAAATTCTACATTAAATCTTTCTTGCGGTTCTATAATGGGCTCATTTCTTCCTTCGTAGGAAATTTGAGTTGCATTTTTTCGGGACCGCAAGACTGCGATAGCTGGAAAAGTGCATGGAACTTCTAGATCAACAGCAATGATTCCAGCTTGCTTTAAAAACAAGGAGAATTGTTCATCATTTCTCAATTCTATGAGAAATTGTTTCGTTGAATACGAAATCTCAACTGCCAGCTTGAGGCACATATTCCGTTGTTGAAAGAACTTGCTAGCAATATTAATCCTATCGAAAATTGTGTGCCAAATTACAATGCAGCAAATAAATCTAAAATCAGTCACCTTGCCGCCAAGGGACTGGGCCATATTTTTGGATTTAGGGTCGTCAGTTTGTGATAGCTCAACAAGGGCTTCATAAACTTCTCCTGAGTATAGGTATAATGGGCTGATCGCATCTATTCTGCTCTCCCATCTAGTCATACATAGGAGTCTTAGTGTCAAACTTATAAGATGTTTTTTTTTTTTCAGAACTGACCATCTGTTTACAGAGCTAGAGAAAAAAACACATAAACTCTCAACTGTGTCAAAAAATGCCACTGCGTCAAAGGGAACATTGAACAGCATCAAAGATGACTAGATTCACCGAATGCGAGGAGCATGGGACGAACAAAGCAGTTTGCACGAGTTGCAGAAAATTGCCGTTGTCTTGTTCGAATAAAACATCGGTGATTCCTCTAAATACTAAATGGAAAGGAATTGCACGAGAACTACAAGCCGTTTCAGGTATTTCTCCAATGCTCAGTTTCCTTGGCCATCTGGTTTTGCATTCCAGAGTTTATTGTTTTGCCTTTTTGCAAACCTAAATCTAAATGTCTCCAATCCCGAAAAGCTGTCATATGTAAGGGACTTGTCTCATGAAGTGACAAGTGACAAGTGACAAGTGACTGCAGTCACTATAGCCTGTGCTGGACAAAACTACACTGCTTTTCGCTCGCGAAAATAAGAGACAGCAGAAGCATTTGGCCATAATTTAGGATCTTTAAATGCTGGTAGAACATTAATTGCGCTACTTTCTTCAACATCATCTAACACATGTAAAGCTGGTTCTGCCTGAACTGGCTCTGCAATATTTTTTGTAGGCAATAAATTATTGCAACTTAGACTTACCGATGTTGAAGGACACACAGCAAGGTATTTCCTAAACTACAACGCCTGTTTTGTATTGTTTGCCTCAATCGCATTCCGTTTGCTCCTACAGTCATGTATTCTTTCCTGAATACATTTCTGAGTCCCGATCACAAGGCAACACTTTTTTTGAAAATATTTTTTAACCAACTTGACTCAGTTGTATACAGGAACTTTTTTTTAGAAATAAACAATTACAAAAAAGAGACAATCTATTTACATATTATTTTAACACTGGCTGGGTTTTCTAAATTCTCAAAATTAAAGCACAACTCTAAAATTATCCAAAAACAAATTTGTGCAAAAAAAAAAACATGTTCTGACATACATAGCATACACAATACAATCTTAACATAACAAGCGCGTACCTATTTTGAAATATACATACATATAATATACAACTTAATGCGATTGAAGCTAACAACAAGTTCTCTTCTACCTTCTACATTGAACACGAAAGTTTGTTAGAACCAATTTTATTTGTTGTTAATAACTTGCATTTGGGAAGTTTAATTTGTTAGTGCTTTCTGTGATTTCAGCTGGAAAAACTATGGCGCAGAAACTGTGACGTATGGAGCGGCATTATACAACTGCTCCAGAAGCACATACAACAAAAAAGCCCTGGCTATTAAGTTATAGGTTCGATGAAAGAGAGTATTTTTTTTGGATGAACTGCAACTGCGTTACTATGCTGTTGAAGTTGCGTACAGAGTACAGACACAGGCAGTGGAAAAGGCTGTAAGCTGATGATAGGTATCAGTGTACATTTGGTGTGTGTATTATTATTATGAAGATGTAAACTATAGGAAAAATATTTTCTGTTTGAAATGTATTTAAAAACGATGGTTGCAAAGCACTATTTAACGAATCTATATAATCCACTGCTCCACTTGCTCCCATGCAATGTCCGGCCCTGGTTTTGACGGATGGTAGGAGGATTTATCAGTCTTGAATGTTTTTACCAAAATGCAATAATATATTAACCCAGATTCTCCTGAAACTTTTTTTTCTTTTTAAATTGATGAAGTCGATATCAAATTGGGTTAAATTACATATCAAAAAAAAAAAGAAAAAAAAAGTTGGACGTTTGGGGTGTCCCTTATAAGGCACATTAGGAGTTGAAAGTAAAAACCATTGTTTTTTTTTTAATTTTTTCAGTTTCCGTTTAGTTTTTTCAGTTTCTATGCATTTTTATTTATATCATTTAAATTACTCTTACTCGCTAGAGAAAACAAAACCTTTAAAAATTAGATTAAATAACTTAAAAATATCTTATTATAACTTACTGGCACCATGCGGGCACACTAAGTTAAACCTAACGCTTAAACTATGTCTTTCGACGTATCTTACAGTTTAATTTTATATTGATTTCAACATTAATTAATACTGAAACTAAGAAAACATTTTTTAACAAAATAAACTTAGTAACATGACCTTCTTTTTATTTTATTATAAAAGTTAAAACTAAAAAAAACCTACGGGCTACCTAAAAATAAATCTTAATCTATTTAACCTACTTACATCTAACACAAATATAGACATACATAAATATATATATATATAATATGTATATACATAATATATAAATACATGTACGAGTATATATATATTTCAATTTTTATTTTTATTTTTTTTTCTTAAAACTAACTTAATTCTATCTAAAACTATGTAAGCCGGCCATGGCTAAACAAAAAATTAGGCTGGTCCACTTTGCTTCACATGAAGCTACCTATCACCATCCTCCCCTTCAACAAGCCATCAAAATTACTGGTGCTGTTGAGCAACATCCCTACCGCCCTACTGAACCGGAAACGCTCCGCACTGCCATGTGCTACGTCTCTGTCGTAGTTGAGTCGCCTGTCCGCAGCTGTTCGAGCAACATGGAAGATTAGCGGCACAGATTGGCGGTGCCGGTCCTGGATCAGACCTTTACTATCTAGATAGAGGAACGCTTTTGGAGGAATAAAGCCGTCAAAGCGAACTCTCTCATGATACATATAATTGGGGTAGTAAGCCCCGGAGATCAGGTTGTTCGATGAGGTCATTGCTCTTGCAATGTGCCTTCGAGTCAACTTAAAGAAATTGTCCACTCTTATTAGGTTTGCCCTATTGTACAAGACCTCATTGGGATAGAATTTTATGTACTGAGACTATGGTGTTTTGTATAAGCTAAGACAAGCCCTCTCAAACACCCGAATCTTTTCCAATAAGCTTGCTCTCACGTTGAACCACACGGGACATCCAAATACAAGCATGGACCTGATAAGGGCCAAGTAGCAGATTACCTTCACCCTCGCATCGAGTTGGCTGTTATAAAACAGTCTCTTTGTAGGGGCAAAAGCATTCGATTCTAATATCAAATCACTCGAATTTGAATAATTGGCACTTAGTAATCCGAAAGTAGTATTGAGAATTTCGATATTCGGATTTAAAATTCTCTCATTTTCGATGAATTCGATTCGAAAGTGTTAGAGAGTGCCAATTTAAAATAGAATCGAATTGTACTTTCGAATAGTTTTGACTTTCGAATCGACATACAGAGTAATCCCCCAAATATTGATCTAGCCAGATCCCAAGATATCTGATTACATGTCGACAAGCAAGTGGCTGTCCGTGTTGTCCGACGATAGAAAACTTTCGCCAATTCTTTCTGGTATCCCTAGAGGCCCCAGACAAAGACGTCCTAAACAGAATGGTTTCCGACTTCTGAAAGTTGATTTTCAACTTCCAGTCATTGCAATATCGCTTAATTTTGTCGAAGTCACGTTGCAAAAGCATATTAATGACCTCAATCTTTGGACCTGATCCGTACGCGATTAAGTTGTCTGCGTACGCTATGGCATGGTGAAGTGAACCTATCAGATCACTTGTGTAAATGTTGAATAGGATCGGCGAGTTTACCGCACTTTGTTGCAGACCGTTTTTAATGTTAAATGTTCCAGCAGAAGTCACATCGCCATTCTTCACGATGAACTGTCTACTGGAGAGCTTTTCAAAAGAATATACAGCAGGGGTTTACTAATGCTCAACCTGTCCAGCTTAAAAAAGAGTCCCTCTAACCATACGGTATCGAAGGCTTTCTCCAAGTCAATCAGGCGGGCACCAGTGCATTGTTTCTTGCCTTTGTTCCATTGGATATCAGAAACCAGTTTAGATGCAGCATGAATGATATCATGCCCCGCCTTGAAACCGAATTGATTATCCGGAACTATATGTTTGTCCTCAACCCACTTAGTCAGGACTCTATTGATCACCTTCTCAAAAACCTTACTGATGTTTGGAATGTTACTGATCGACCGGAGATTCGCTAGATTGGAAGTGTCTTTATCCCTTTTGGGGATGGGATGTACCATCGCAGTTTTCCAATGCGCTGGATAATGTGCATTATTCGTTGCATTATTAAACAGGGTGGTATAAATGTTCACCGCTTCTAGAGGGAGATGTCGAAGCATAATGTTCGATATTTCATCGGTTCCCACTGATTTCTTACTTCTAAGTAAATCGAAGATCGTTTGGAGCTCTTCCTTCGGGGATAGTACCTTATCGTTCGTGATGACATTATTTGCCATAGTCTCGTCACTGAACTGGATGAAATCCGAGCTCTCGAATCGCCAATTCACAATTTCATTTCGAAGGTAAAAATTGTGCACAAGGACTCGATTCTCGAGATCGTGGTTCGGGCCAATGATAACATACGCCTTGTACACTTCCTGGAAAGTCGCTCCTATAGCCTCTACCTGCTCCTGCGAATCCTCGATCACAAAGAAGTTGTCATCATCAACAGCCTCATTTGGATCTATGCCTGCTGATAAAAGTATTTGTTCGTTGTTCGTCGTTCGTCGTTCGGGCGATTTTAAGACATGGAAGGTCGTTCTGATTATTTCTCCGAAATATTTTATTTATTTGTGGCAACTTATTCGGGTTGCTGGTGTTTACAGCCCAAATTTTATTGTTCCAATACAAACTTACAGAATTTCTGTAATTGTTCCCTAGTAATGTTTGGAGGTTTTTAATCGACGACTTCAGTGTCATGATCTCCGGGTTATGTCTGTCAGCAAACTGTCTGTACAAGGTTTTTAGTCTTGATAGCAGTCTACTTTTATGTCGGTGCAGGGCGTCAATAGTTGCGTTGCGGAATAAGTCTTCTTCGTCAGTGCGTTGGTACCGAGGTATCGTTTTGTCCATTGTTCGTTTGATTGCCACGGCCATTAGCCTTAGATACCTGTCAATCTGCTCGTTTGACAGATTTCTGTTGGACGGTGGGTAGAGCGAATTCGAGGAGAGTGCTCTAATTAGTGTTCTGGTGAAGTGTGTTCAACGCACCGTACTATACTATAATTATAGGAATGCCTTTGAACAATCTCATCTAATTCTGCAATTTCATTGGGAACAGTTATTTCGATGAGACCGCAATGGTCACTGTCATACACGAAAACGTAGGATTATACCACTTTTTTCCTCTAATAGATGTTCGGTATAACGATATGTTTTGATCAGCGCCATCCACCCCACCCATTCCTTTGTTGTAATGGCTTATAGGGCTGCGTTGCTCCACCAATTTCAATTTCTTTTCGACTCTCGAAAAAACGTGTCACGAATTTCATTGGGTGAACACTTTCTGAGTTTGAGGCCATGGTAACCAAATTGTTGT
Organism: Volucella bombylans; assembly: GCA_949129095.1. Classification (NCBI taxonomy): domain Eukaryota; kingdom Metazoa; phylum Arthropoda; class Insecta; order Diptera; family Syrphidae; genus Volucella; species Volucella bombylans. The sequence goes on from OX422143.1 coordinate 151,093,816, forward strand.
CGTTCCATTTACACATCATTTTTTTTATTCGGTTGCTCCGTATTGTTCCTGGAAAAAAATGTGGATAACAACTGAGTACGTGTTACCACAATCTCTTTTTACCTGTTGCATTGATGTCTCTTTCTTTCAACTCTGACAGCAGATCCAGCGATGTAAGAACATTGTCGAAGTAGACATGGTAATACATTTGCAAAATATTTAGGTACTGCTAGCCTTGCTTTCAAGCTCGATTGGAACACGCTTCTCCGAAAAAGCTTGAGGCGGTATATAATTGTTGTTCGGTTAATATTATATTTCCGAGTGGCACTTGTTGGCGTTTCAATATTGCTCTGAATGTATAGCCACAAATTTCTGCACTGATATTTCCATTGGTCTCTCAATAAATTCTGCAGTTATGTTTACGATCTGATTAACGACTACCACATACAACGCCACAGCTAACACCTCCGCTTTTTCTGGACATTATGAGACCATCTTGAATAATCGGTACGCTACTCCTGGTTCCACTCCGAGGGATTGAAATTCATTAGTTAGATCTATTCTATGATTTGCAGGGACCCCCTTCCACAAATCATATACTTGAGTCGCAATTGCCCTCTGAAACTCTTTTCTTTCACTTCTGAAACAGGGAGCCTCCAAACATGCGTCCTGGATGCTTTCGTTGGTGGGATACTTGTTGAAAATTTGGTTATGTCGTAGATAGATAGACTTCAGATGAATGAGATGATGTCAGTGCGGTGTAAACCGTAAATACGGTCCTGAAGTAGGTCCAATTCGGTGGAGTAGTGAGGATGGATTATTTAATAAAAATGTAACACACGTCTTATATATATCTGTGATACTTGAGGATCCGAGTTCACTGAAGTTCAGAGTCAAGTTGTCTTCAATGCGATTGGTATTCTCTTCATTCTGCACCTCCATGTCCAAAATTATTAAGTCGATGTTCATTTCGTGAGTCTCTATGACCTTCAAAAAATAATCCCACCTCTCCCGCAGAGAAAGATCACTCGGGTTCATCCAGGCTGTATTCGGGCTGACACATCGATGTGAGATTTCTGGGATTGAGGTTATGGCGGAGGGAGGTGCTGGATTGGACCCCTTTGATACTACATCAGTAAATGTCATGAGGCTATTAATTCCCCCGGATCCATCTCCTTCTGATAAAGCATTTCGATAATTTATGTTCAAGTGATGAAGAATGGCTACAAAAAGGGATAAACCTGATGATCTAGGTCCAGGTCTTCACTTGTCTGCTGAGGTATTGCTTTCGCAGCATGTCGTACTTCACTATCGGTGGACCGGAAATTTCTGATGATGGGGTGTGAGGCTCAAAATCTGCATCTCCAGGATCATTCCGGACTGTGGCTGTAAACTCTTTAATTCATCTCACTTAGGTGATGTGGTCTTTTGTCAAAGAACTCTTGTAGAGTATATCCATCAAGATTGATGATGCAGCCGATGAGAGCTGCCTGGTTGATGTCTGAGAAAATCCAGAAATCCAGATGTTATTTGGGAAATTAACAAAAGGGTTTGGAACATAAAGTCATAGTTTTTGTCTCCGATATCCTCCATTGTGCTGGTGGTGGACACGATTCTTGTTAGCTTCATGGGGCTTTGAGCCAAATAGCCTGATGAACTCTGTCGAACAAGTGAATCTGTGTAGAGCGGAGCCCAGGATTCAATGCCGACCATTCTTCCCCTGTTAGTGCCTTGAGATTGTCGTAAATGCTCATTGCTAGAGTGGACGCGGGTTCGATGAACCATCCAATGGCAGATCTCAGCTTTGTGGCCCTCTTGATTAAGGGAATCTTTGTCTCCTTCTCCCAAGGCCGTAGGATAATCATCGTCTCCGACGTCCTTGAACCCAGGTAAGCGGGATGGGGCCCTCTCTCATACTCATAATCAACCAATCCATTCGGGACTATCACAGACAAATAAATGCATTCCGGGAACTCATTCGCACAGCACCACAACTTCTGTTTTGCTTTATATAGTTCTGGATCACCACTCGGATGGGGGACGGTAACTCCAATGACGTTGTCTCCCCCACGAGTACTTTCACGAGTTGGCTCTCTCTGAAGAGCTTTCCCAGATTATGTTCTCTGAGTCAGACGCTGAACATCTTATTAGCGAGCTATAGGATATAAGTTCACTCTTCACAATAATTTCATGTAGACTTCTCTGTAACCGCTTGGAAAATTATGTTCGTATTGTTTTAGAATTTTCGTTTAGAATATTGCTTTTTGAACTGGATTTTTCGACGACTTTAATATGGCGTAAGTAGCTGTTTTGTTTAGTTCAAGGTTTGTCCACTGTCGGTTATTAATGTGCACACTTCCGGGAATGTTCGTACTATTTATTAGATCACGTTTTATTACACCAACTGGTATTCATAACACTTTCATTTCCGTCGCTGTCATTTTTCTGTTATACTTCTCGTGCGTGGTATAAGATTGCGATGCGTATGTCAAGGCTGAACGCACTACTGTCATGTATAACAATCCTTTAAGTTTAGTAGGTAATCCTGTTTCTGTCACTTAATAATGTGGAGATTTTGCGCTATTTAACCCAGCCTACTCAATACAAGGTGGCGCAAAATTAATCATCCAAATCTGTTCTTGAATTTCGTTTTTACTAAAAAAAAATGATTTTGAGTGTTGGAAATCTTTATTTGGACATTTGCAATTGTTTCTGTTAAATATGATGAAATATCAATATCCGCCAAGTGGCTGCTGCCAGTGTTGATACACATTCTGCCCGTTTTATCGCGTTTTCCATGACTTTCCGCAAGTTTTCCGGTGATAACTGTTCCCATTCCTGTCAAATATTCTCCTTAAGGGCTGCAATTGTCTTTGGCTTGTTGGCATAAACCGCGACTTATAGTATCCCCAAAGAAAGAAATCTGCGATGGTTAACCAGGAGATTACGCGAATAGGAAACGCTTCCTTCACAATATCCATTGTAGCTCGTGCTGTGTGTGCGGTTGCACCATCTTGTTGAAACCACATGTTCACCAAGCCCCGCTCATCCAATTCCGGCAGTAAAAACTCGTTTATCATGGCCCTGTAGCGTTCACCAGTAACAGTGACCGTATTGCTGACGGCGTCCTCAAAAAAATATGGTCCAATTAGTCCTCTTCCGTAAACGCCGCTTTGAGTGGATGTAATGGCTCTTCGTGCATCACACGCGGATTTTCAGTGCCCCAGAAACGAAGATTTTGCTTATTGACGTAACCGCTTAAGTGTAAATGCGCCTCGTCGCTCATGATGATTTTCGACACAAAGTCGTCCTCTTCGTTGTTCAGATTGAGGATGGCTTTACAGTAATTCACACGTGACTGACGGTCAGGAGGCATTAATTGGTGCACTTTTTGCTGTTTGTATGGGAACATGTCTAAGTCTTTCACTAAAATTCGCTATAGTTTCCGTCTGGTGATGTCCAATTGCGTGGCTCGTCGTCTGGTTGATGTTTCTTCATTGTCAGTGACATCGGCAGCCACAGTGGCGATATTCTCGGCCGAACGACTAGTCCGGTGCCGGCCACCCCCTGCATGGTCTCCTGTGGTTCCACTCTGTTTGAGTCGAGTAGCTAAGCGCTGGAAAGTTTGCCCAGTTGGCGCGACACGATTAGGAAATCGAGGTCGAAATTCAATCTGCGCTATCACCACCGACCGATTATTGATCAAAAACATGGACACATGGTCTCAATTATTCCACGCTCTTGCGGAGTATAGCGCTTCATTGCTTGTCTGTTTGTATACTGCAGCTGTCTAGTTCACAAATGTCAATCATGATTGACGTGCTCACGCCATTTGTTAAAATTATACCATCTTCCGATAGGGCGATTAATTTTTTGCCACCTTGTACAATATCGTTAGTGGCTAACAACCGAGCTTAGGTATTTAAGTGTTTCACACTTTGGCACGATGACAGGGGTTGGGTTTGCTGGGTCGGAAAGACGACAATGCAGAAATTCAGTCTGTCATGGAGTTCAAAAACATTGTGTTGTCGGATGTTTAGAACTCTCTCGTATATCTTAATAGCATGCGGCATTAATTGCACCGATCAGTAGTTGTTGCAATTTCTCGTATCGCATTTGCCTTTATAAAGTTGAACAAGAAAGCTCATCCTCCATTGGCCCCTCATTATTTTACAAAATCAAACACAAGGTTTCCCATTGTCGCTTACACTTCGAAAGTTATGTGACCCGGACCGACTGCATATCCCGGTTTATACTTTCTACTGCTTCGCTGACTTTGACTTCTTCTTGCGCGACAGCCAAGGAAATGATACTTCTTGGAAATCCTTTGTTTACCGCCATTTTCATTTCATCACTATACAACCATGTTTCTTTATTTATGTAGAGCCGTTCTGTTGAAACACCGATCAGAGCTGCCCAGATGATTTTAACCAAATAAAAAGTTATTGTTCATGATAGGACATACTACAAATTAAGTTTTTTTTGCGGTCTAATATCAGAGTCCACAGTATCTTCTTTCTTCTACTCGTATTTAAAGATAATGTTCTTTTGCTACTTAGCGTTTTCTAAATAAAAAAAAATAAAAACATCTGAGTCAAAAGAAAACGCACTGCTGTCTAATGTAATTTTATTTCGTACAAAACCGATAAGAATAAAACTTGTATAACAATTGCCTTCCAGCCGAATTTAAATATTAAAAATATAAAGAAATAAAGTATATCATTAAATATAACAAAAATACAACGCATTATGTATCGATTTTCACATTCCACATATCAGAGTTTTGTTGTTTATTTAATTTGCTCTATTCTTAAAAATCGCAATATCAGATACTGAAACTATAAAAATTCGTCACAATTTGTTAATATTGTTGTCTTTTTTCTTCTTCTTAACTATAAACAAATAATGTATTTAATTTCTTGTTAAATAGTTAAACTTAAGCACAACTTCTATTGTCAATTCTCTACCAAATTGTACATTTTTAAAACAAATCAAAATTCTTAAATTTAAAACTCTAACTAATTAATTTTTCTCCTAACTACTAAGAAAAAAACAACTAATCTATATATACCTACATACATATATTATCCGTATATATATTTAAAAAAAAATCTTGTATTATATGCTTTCCTATCTGTATACTTGAGTGCTGCGGATCTGTATGTAAAGAAAATATATGTTACATTAAAAAAAAAAAAAACAGAAATAAAATAAAAGATGTTCTTGTATAATGCTTAAGTAAAAAGAGGTGGAAAAATTATGAAAATGAAATTATTATTGTAATTTAATGTTTAATTGTTACATTTATTAGTTATTTGATAAAGACGAAGTATAAATATGTATATGCGGATTGCATGAATGGAGGACAACAATTATTGTAAAGAGTATCTATTGGGGAATGAGAGAAGCATATTTTATATTTCCACATTTTAAAATAAGTTAAATGAAAGCTGAATAATAATAATAAAAAAGAAAGTTTAAATGGTAAACAATAATTAAAAACCGAGTCTTTATTTTCTTTTTTGTCATACGAGGGTTGTCTGAAAAGTTTCCGACCAAACAATAATACAAGACATTTTTTATCAAAATTGTTTTTTTATTTTTCTACATAGTCTCCTTGTAACTCTACACATTTCTCCCAGCAATGCTCCCATCTCTCTAACCCGCCCAAATAGTACTTGTCGTTTTTCTCTGCAAAATAATTGTTCACGAAGGTGATTGCCTCCTCATTTGACGAAAATCTCTCCGTAAACCTCCAAGCGCAGTTTTTAGATGAGGTAGAACAAAAAGGGGCTAGATCTGGTGAATAAGGCGGATGTTCAAGCAGTTCAAACCGTAATTCATGGATTTTCGCCATGACAACCGCTGAGTTGGGAGACAGCGCGTTGTCTTTGTGAAACTGGATTTTCTTATTCTGCAAATGTGGCCGTTTTTCCGCAATTTCTGCCTTCAGCTGGGCAGGTAATGATGCGTAGTATGCTTCTGTAATGGTTTTTCCTTTTTGAAGATAATCGATTAAGATAACTCCTTTACTATCCCAAAAACAGTCGCCATCACTTTCCCAGCCGAAAAGACAGTTTTTGTTTTTTTTTTTGAGCCGGCTCGCCCTTTGCATAATGGTGTATCCAAGTTTCATCTACAGTATTTAATCGGCGCCAAAACTCGGATTTGTTGCGCCTAAATTGCACAAACAGAGCGTTGGAAATGTTCATTCGAACACGTTTTTGGTCTAACGTAAGCAAACGCAGCACCCAACGCGCGGACAGCTTTCTCATGCATAAGACTTGATTTAATATGTAACAAACATATTAACTACTATCTCTATCATTTTAATTCGGCGGTCGTCTAACACCATTTGGTGAACTTTAGCAATGTTATCGTCAGTGGTTGCAGTTTTTGGACGTCCCGAACTTTCATCATCTCCAAAGCTCTTACGGCCACGTTTAAATTCAGCTGCCCAAAATTTCACTGTGGTAAATGATGGTGCAGAGTCCCCATACACAGACTCCAACTCATTTTTGATTTGCTTAGGGGTATTGCCTTTCAAAAACAATAATTTAATAACAGCTCGATACTTAATTTTTTCCATTTTCACAAAAAACACTCACATCAACTGAGTCAAACGACTGTCAACTAAAAACTGCGCCTCCAAAATGACTGAAACTTCGGTAAGTAACTGTCAAAACTGTCAAATGCACGACTAGCATTCACTAGATTTTATTGGCGAGTGCCGCTATCTTTACGTTGCGGTAGAAAACTTTTCAGGCAACCCTCGTATTATTAGGTGCGCAACTAAGATGGCTCCAATAGTAAGTGCTGGTCGATTTTGACATATCCAAAACATATGACACATTAGTGATTTTGTTTTGGCGTCATATACTTTTGGTTGTGTGAAAATGTCTGATTTTGTGCCAAATAATCGTCATTTGCGGGAAGTGTTGATTATCTTCTTTCATTCGAAGAAAACGGCGGCTGAAGCTGATTGAGAGCTTCAAAACGTATACGGAGATGCTGGTCTAAGTGAAACAAAGTGCCGTGATTGGTTGCGTCGCTTCAAAGACGGTGATTTCGATGTTGCTCGAAACCCCATTTGGATAAAACAATTTTATCATTTGCCCGTGTTTTTGAGCCTTATGTCTGTTCATGGTGATTTGGCAAAACAGACTGAATAAATGACAGCCAATTTGACAGATGTAGCTTCAACAATATGGCCGCTATCAACTGTCAAAGTTCGCAAGTCTCTATTGGAAGACCCTGTACTCCTCCTTTGAGTGGCGCTACAGTCCGGGTGGACCTGGGCCTCAGTCACCAAGCGTCTCCAGCCAGTTCGATCCCTAGCTAGCTGCCCCCAGTTTCGCAAGCTAAGTTGGCTGGGATCCACTTCCACTTGCTTACGCCACCTGAGTCTTGGCCTTCATCTACTGCCCTGTCCCTTGGGAGCGGATTCGAAGACTTTTCGGACCGGAACATTGGTGTCCATATGCTCTACATGACCCAGCCATCTCAGTCTTTGGATCTTCACTCTTCTGGTTAGGTCGATGTCGCTGTACGGTCCGTACAGTTCATTGTTGCATCTCCTCCTCAATTCACCGTTAATGCAGACGGGACCGAAGATCGCCCGAAGAATTTTTCTCCCGGTCTTGCCCTCGTTGACCGCTAAACACATTTTCGCCGCTTCCGTCTTAATACTCGCGAAAACGCCATTGACATAACGCTGCTTTCTCACGATTATGTCAATATCGTTGGCGTATGCGAGTAGTTGGACGGACTTTTGAAAGATAGTGCCTCTTGTGTTTGTTTGTGAGTTTTGCACTATTCTTTCAAGTACGATGTTGAAAAAATCGCATGACAGCGCATCGCCTTTTCTAAATCCTTTCTGGACGTCAAAGGTCTCGGTGAGATCTTTATCGACTTTGATGAAGCAGCGTGCATTCTCCATTGTCTTCCTGCACAGACGGACGAGTTTGGCAGGGATGCCGAAACTAGACATTGGTCTGTATAGCTCGTCTCTATAGAGGCTGTCATACGCGGCCTTAAAGTCGATGAATAGGTGGTGTGTATCGATCTGAAGCTCATGGGTCTTCTCCAGGATCTGTGGTAGTGTGAATATTTGGTCGATGGTGGACTTTCCTGGCCTGAAGCCACAGTGATATGGACCTATCAGGTTGTTGACGAACGGCTTCAGGCGTTCACATAATACAGCAGATAAGATCTTGTATGCGATGTTAAGGAGACTGATGACTCTGTAATTGGCGCAGTTCAGAGGTTCTCATTCATCGGGCATACTTTCGTCCGACCATATATTACAGATGAGTTGGTGTATGCTCCTTACCAAGTCATCGCCTGTCGCTTTGAAGAGCTCGGCAGTCAGGCCGTCCGCTTCAGCAGCTTTGTTGGACTTAAGCTTAGATATAGCTGTCTTCACTTCGTCCAGGTCGGGTGGACGGAATTGTTGGTCATCATCGTCCAGGTTGAAAAGTTGTTGACAGCGGTATTTGGTTCGTCATCGCCGTTATACAGTCAGTCATCTCTACAGGCTTCGGTTCGGGGTTTGTTCCCGTGGCATGTTATTTTTACCTTTTGGTAAAACTTCCGAACCTCATTCCTGGAGTAGCATCTCTCAATTGCCTCGATCACGCGCTTCTAATGCTCTTTCTTTTTCCTCCTGAGAAGTTGGTGTTCGTCTCTCCTCTTCCGCTCATAGAGCTCATGAGCAGCTCTGGTCCTTCTATGCAGCGCCGCTTTATATGCATCTTACTTAGCTGCATGTGCTTGCCGGCATTCATCATCGACCCAAGAGTATCGCTGTGGTGGACGAGTGAAACCCAGCGCATCAGAAGCGGCACCTCTGATGGCGTTTTGGCAGTGCTTCCAATGGTCTTCGATGGTTGATGCTGGCGGTATTGGACCTCTTAAGAGATTAAGAGACACTCGATCGGAAAAGGACTTGGCGTTCTCTTGCGATTGTAGTCGTCTGACGTTGAATTTCCTCTCAGCATTAGTTTGTCTTGGCGTAGTTTGGGATATTGGCTACCGTACCTTGGCTACAACAAGGTAATGGTCCGAGTCGATGTTGGCCCCTCGGAACATACGGACATCCATAATACTGGAGGAGTGTCTTGCGTCGATCGCAATGTGATCAATCTGGTTGACTGTTGATTGATCAGGAGTTCTCCTAGTCCCCTTGTGTATATCGAGATGTGGGAACCGAGTGCTAGCTTGTTAAGGAGCTCGTAGAAGGCATCCTTGGTGTTGTCATCTTTCTCCTCTGTGGGGGCATGAGCGCATATAAGGCTAATGTTGGCGAATTTAGCCTTGATGCGGATTGCTACGAGGCGCTCGCTCACATGCCGGAAGCTCAGAACTTCTTGTCTTAGTCTGCCTCCGACAACAAATCCGCATCCAAATAAGCGCTGCTTTTTGCAATCGCCGTAGTAGATGTCGCAATTTTTCATCCTCTTTTTGTCCCGCCCATCTCATCGCATTTCTATTAAGGGACCTAACATTCCACTTGTATATCCGAAGCTCATTGTCTTTTAATCGTTTGCGTGGGTTGTCAACAGTAGATCCATCCATGTCCGAGGCTTGTTGATGCATCGTAACTAAATTTTTTTTGGCCGTGCAGTTACCCCGGCGGCACAACCTCCAACCTGGAGGACGAGGGGTCGGTTACACCGAAGCCAGTAACCCGTTCCAGGGATGTGAGTGCTGCCGTTGGCCCATATAGGGCTCGTCCGTCATCATCTCTTTTCCAAGACCTTAACTAAGTCTTGGAACCCGGAAGAAGACCCTGTACTACATTTCAATATTGATTAATGTTCGGTGTTATCGTTCACGCCTAAATCAACTCAAATAATGTTGGCAATACGGTGCTCAATAGGGTAGTTTTCAAAAAAGTCTCAGGGGTTATTTTTGATAACCAGTTAGATAATACGGCGCAATACGACTACAATACAGCTAAAGTTAACTTTAGTTTAGCTTTTGTTTCCTTATTTGAAATTCTAAGCATTTTTTATTGATCCGTATACCCTTAAATCTCTGTATGTTTCTCTTATTCCCTATCATGTGAATAGTATTTTAAGGTTAGAAACAATACAGAAAAGGTTTATCAAAAATGCACTTCCTAAAATATTGTGTTTAGCTTTTATAATGTTCCTGAGTATAGTATTGGATGTCAATTAATTGGTATATTACCTCTGTTCAAAAGAAGATTTTAGTTTTTCGTTATTTTTGCCCGTGACACTTTATGTAGTCGCATTGATGTTCCCGCCTTACTTTTTTTGTTAAATATTTGTACACCTTCACTGCTTTCCAGTTTTAATCGAAACGCTACTCTGTGTGATAAAATTACAAGCTCATTTTGAAATGCAGTAGAATTCAACAACACAGGGGAAATGAATGGTGATCATACGTCAAATATTGACACATACGTCAAATATTATTCCCAAAAAAAAGACCACGCATTACTTTTTGTGCATTTTTGCTATTTCCTTGATGGACAACGAGTGTAATAATGTAAAAACTAGTGCAACACTAATGCTTTTCAGTCTAATACTGATGCTCTTAAGTTTAACAATAAACAGAGCTGAATATCAATAAAATGAGTGATGTCTGACAGTTAGACACAGCGTTAACGAAAACAATGACGATTGTCAGTCAAAACATTCCACCTTCCGCGAAATCTCATAATAGTGACAAAAGCTTATCTTTCGTGCAGATTATATTTAAATCAACAAAAATTAACTAATTTTCAATTATTTTTTTTTCCATTAATGGCTTTCCAAAATGTCAACAGTTATATACAAAATCATCCGGATATCGACCGTCAAAGATTTTATTCCACTTATGGTACACAAGCTTCGACAAATATGGTTATATCAAGAGAGATCACCACAGAACCAAACAAATGTCTGGAATCAGTGTACTACAATAACGAAAATATACAAAATTCGATGCCCAGTAATCATTTAGTAAGTTTTGATCAACAATTTAGTCTCCATGCAACTGGTACTTATCCTTATTCTGGCCTTACATCTAATTTTGCGGTCTCAGCCGTTCAAACAAATGGAAATTACGCATCAATTTCGGACGGGATTAGCCAAATTCCATCGTATCAACAAGAAGGTTTTGTTCGACATTTTGGTCATTACCCACAAGCGAATTTTGACTCTAGGACTACTTACTCTTATGGAGAGCCCACATCTCATTTGATAGATGGAACAAATATGATGGACGTAGCAAATCAAGTAGTTTTTATTCAAAATCCTCTTAACACACATTACATACCAAATAAGACTCATTACCCACAGAAAGGTTTCTTACAAGAGAGGATTCCATGTATACGAGTACCAAAAACGGAGAACTTAGATGTGACACCAACAAGTTTCCCAGATGGCTCTGTTCACAAATTTAACATTTCCACACCAAGAATCGAGTTGGGAACGACCTACCCTGGTTCAGAAATGATCGATTCGTTTAACGAGAATAAATTTGAACCAGCGACGGACATAATGTCAGGCGATTTCATGCAGAAAGTGAGTCATAGGGAAGCAGGAAACAAATTCTCCTCTCATCGGCATTGTGAGACTACATTGGACTGCGTAAATTCGGCGTATGCGCAAAATAAAATGCATTTGAATAATTGTAATTGTGACTTTCTGCCTCCGTGCTCTCCAATAAATAAATTTGATGTGACTTCTCCTAATAGTGATAAAAAACCAGACATTGCAGGCCATTTATTTCAAGAACTCGCTCTGTACTTAGGTGAACAAAATTACACCTCTGATCTTCCACGCGAAGAATTTGTTCAAAAATGCAGTCCTCGCTCCATAACAAACGAATTATATGAGACTCGTTCTAATGATGACGTAAAACGAAGCTCAGCCGAATTATGTAGAGAACTCTCTCTATATTTGAATTTCCAAAATCGTCCCTTGTCGGAAGGATTTGTTCAGAAATTTAGCCCTCAATCACTAAAAAGTGACTTGGGCACGACTTTTCCTCGCCATGAATTCTTACCGGATTATAAGGACGACACTCATCAGCAGACATCTACCTTCGTGCCTGACAACTTTACACAAAAGTTCACTCCACCTACTGCAGAAAATAAATTCATCGGAATATCTTATCCTTATTGTGGATTCTCGCCAATTTCTGAAGACGATTATCATGGACAGTCTGCGGATGCATCCCATTCTGCTGATCAAAGACAGACGCCAGGCATTGTGTCAAGAGAATTTATTCCGAATCTTAGGACTTGTTTACTAAAAAACGAAAATTTTGAGACACCTCCTTCGATAGATGCCTTTGAAGGACAACATGCATCACAGATAAATGTTCCAAGTTCCTCGCAAGCCGTGCTGCCAGGGACTTTAATTGAAAAATTCAGTCCGCTTTCGCCAGAAATGGAATTCGAAACCATTTGGGAGGATCCAACAATTTATTCTAATATCAACTCTAGTACCCAGCATACGTCACATCTGGAAATAGAAAATCAGTCATCTGGTTTCTCACGAGAAGGATTCATTCAAAAGACAACCCTTCCCACACCAACAGATGAGTTTAAAACTGTAATGTCCCACTCTTTTCGGATGTTAACACCAGAGTATACAGAGGCATCTGATGTTCAGGAGGCTAGTCGGTCTAAGTCACCTAACGAACGGATGTGTGCCTCTCGCTTTTATCATGTACTAACACCAGATTCTATAGACGCCTCCACCAATCATGTATCGGATGCGCCTAACCAAACGAATACTTTTCTATTAGACAACTTCCACAAGAAGGAAATATCCAGTTCATCAATTGATGAAGTCCGCGACATGACAATCGCTCGTCGCAATATGAGATTACATGGTGCAGACTCATTCATGGGCTTCAATTCTACTCACCCAACAATTTCTAAAAACGAAAACATCATTCCAAAATGTAGGCGAAATCGAGATGGACCCAAAAACACCCGTAAAAAAATCAGGCCAACTGTTTCTAGAAATATCAAAAAAACCGCGCATCCACCAATCGATGTCCAGAAACCTTCATCTCCCAATGGAGAGAACAAAACTGTCAGCACTTTCCCAAAAGAGTCCGCACCAACCAGTGATCAAATTGAAGCACTCATAAGGGCCCAAATGAACGACTACATGACCAACTTGGCTGCCAAGGAAGAACGTTTCGTAGAGGAAATGTTAGCCGAAAATCCTGTGATCGAAAAAAGACGGAAAGCTAAATCACTGCCCGAATCATCTTCGTCAGCTAAAGATCAATTAAGGCGAAAAAGAGCAGAAGCCTGCCGTAAGAGCAAATTCAATGCGAAAGTGAGAAAGGCCAAGATGGAGTATCATCAGGCTTTCATGGGCATGGAGTTAAAACGTAGTTCATCTGTTTTGAAATCTGTTAAAGAAACGATTGATCAAGTGGAAGCCCACTTACGAAGCCTGGGTTACAGTGAAGATGCTCTACAAAATATTCGTGATAAGGCGGGTTTTGATCAGACGAGTTTTGCAAAATCGCTTGAGCTTAGTAAGAAATGGATTGGAAATGTAGATGATTAGATAAGATTTGTGATTTAATTTGTTGCTTAAATTATTTGTTTGTTTCATATTTTTAAAGATAAATTTAAGATTTAATTTTTAGAATAAATACTGTGATGTGTTTTAAAAAAAGAAAATCTCTTGTAGGTACCATTTTTGTTATCCTAGCAGCTTTCCCTATCTCTCCTGAGCTCCGTCAATAAGATTGCATCTCTCAGAATAATTGAGCCTTTCTCTTGCCATTATTGCCTGGAAGCTGGAATCTTCAAGTCTTTCAGTAGAAGAGTCTACATTAATGTACAATAAAATGAGACAATGGAGCCAATTTTCCTGATTTGATCAGCTACTAGCAAAGAAATGACTAGATCTTCCTCATAACGTCACTATCGTTTTGTTCATCTTAGGCGACTGATGTGAACTTTTCTGACTAGATCGATGCGCTGTACAGCTTTAGGAGTTCGCTGTTAAATTTTCTCCCCCAATGCTCGTCATCGCAAGCAACAACTCGAACATCACCTGAAGAACCTTATTGAAATGTTTTAAACTTCATGCAACCTTTTCAAAAACAAAGGATTAGAGATAAAAAAGAAAATTTGTATAAAAATATCATGACAGAGTGCTGCCAAAGAGCTAATTGAATTCAGTTTTTAACAAAAACTATCAAGGAAACCATCACCATTTTTTTTCGCTGTCGTTCATGCTTCCACGCCTTAGAGAAGAACTGGATTCCTCTTAGTGTTTTTTTTTGACAATTTCTTACTGTTCATTTGCCTTCTTACAAACAGCGGTTGCTAAGTGTATTCACAACTGATGAGATGTTTTTATCAGATTCAGAAGCGGAACCGACATTCTATCTACCGCATAGGTAAAACTATCTATTGTGGCATTCTGTTCGATAGGCGTGCTTCTTAGCGCATCCGGTAGTGATGTACGCTAAGTCAATTTATATAATCTATCTAGAAATTACCTTTCGGAACGTTCAATTCAAGTGGTCTTGGATGGTTTCAAGTCTGATATTCACAAAATAAATGCTGGTGTGCCCCAGGGTTCCGTTCTGCCTCCAACACTCTTTATAATCTTCATTAATGATATTTTCTCTGCTACTTCTAATCCAATATATTCCTTTGCTGATGACAGCACTCTCTGCTTTTCATATTAGTTCCCGGACTCACGTCCCTACTCTTCGGCTGAAGAACGGGAGCGGCAGCGTATGTTTAGCTCATTAAATTCCGATATTACCAGCATAACTAATTGGGGAGCCACTGACAAAGTGGAATTTAATGCTTCTAAAACACTGTCTGCTGTCATTAAAGCGAAATTTAAATACCCAGCCACTCTCGGTATGTGTTTCAGTGACACCTTGACACCTTACGTTGAAATGACCACATATTCGATGTCGTCAAAAATGCTGTGAAATGTCTAGGTTTCCTCAAGATAGCATTCATAACTGTTCGATAGGTGGTATTAATAACAGTGAGTCAATTGACACCCTCCAACACCAACGTAATGTCTCCTGTCTTACTTTGTTTTATCGTTATTTTAACCACAAGTGCTCCATAGAAATCGCCAGTAGCAGAACGCCCCTTTAAACCTTCAACCGCAACAAGCGTCTCGCCATGACGTACTCTGAAATATCGTGATTCGTTTCTAAGCCGTACAACTCGCTTATGTAATGCCCTGCCGATCTCTCTATTTCCCACTCATTATAACTTGCCAACATTTAAGACCAATAGACATCGGTATTTCTCTCTTGCTCCTCTCTGATTTTTCTTCGCCCGCTCTGTGTACTAAAGTTTTACGGGTACCCAAATCCCTTGAGCGCGCGCTAGTTATAAAAAAAATCAACTTAGCGAATATAAAACAGTGCTCCCACATGTATTTTATTCGCTCACTATGAACCTTGGCAATGAATATTCTGAAATGGCGAACATTTATGTCAAATGTCAAATCCTGCAAACAACCAAAATAAATTAAATTTGTTCACCAATCGTTCACCATTAGCGGTCATAGATACTCGAACATAAGTGCTACCAATTTTTTATAATGAACTTTTAAGTGGAGCTGGGCCGTATTTTTGTGACAACCGCTAGCACGCGTGCATAAAAAAAAAAAACAAGGCTGATGTTGTGCATCTCGTATACATTGATTTGCCCTCAGTCACAGTGAAATCCATTTTTCCTGCTTCTGCTAAAATATTTGCAGACGCACCACCTTTCCACGCAAGTACAACAGTTGCACAGATTTTCAAGAATTGTGGCTCTGGAGTGGCTTGCGAGTTTCGCACAATGTTCACAAGTATAATATTGCAGCAGTCACATGACAACACATCATCTTTTCAAAGCTGTTTTTTAAACAGCGAGCATTTTCGGAAGTTTCTATAGATGACATCGACCTGGCCTTTTTGGATTTTCTCTAGGATTACCCATATTGTGGATACTTAGGCAATTGTAAACTTACGAGTAGGTAGTTGACAAATAAATGGTTTCGGCCGCTCGCAAAATACGAAGCCAATATTAAGGAGACTAATGCCTTTGTAGTTGACGCAGTTTAAAGGGTTTCTCCTTTCTTATGGATCAGGCTGAGATCTTAGATCTTAGCAATGAGTTGGTACATACTCTTATGGGTTATCTTTTATCGGCCAAGTTTAGTGTTGATGAAGAGGTTTTTTTTTGTGATTCTATTATTAAATTTCCTTATTCATGCTTACGGGTCTGGGTTCGGGTCTTGTGGGTTTTATACATTTTGATTTACATATGCATTTCTGCATTGTTCTTAATGATCTTTCGTTTTCTTTCGGAGAAGCAGATCTTTATGCTCGTAGAGTACACCAGTCACTCTCATCGTTCTGCACAGAGTGGGCTAGTTATCTTGGTACATAAACACTCTTCATCGAGTCAAGAATCTTGTGGGTGTTGCTTATTTGCCCTTGTGAATATTGATTTAAGGAAACCATGTGCTAACTTCACAGCAAAGTAAATTAGCCTAGGCCCATCTCCAGACGTGATGTCGTGTTACCTATGCTTTCTGACTTTCAGCTAAAGATGTTTTCTTTTCCTAATATAATTTTAACGACATAATTAGGGCACTGGTTCCAGTTTTTTTTAGAGGCAGTGATATCTACCTTATAGCAGTCTAGGGCCTCTGCTAGTTGTTCGGTCAAAATTGCCTCGTTAACCCCATATACAACTCTCAATATTGATGATTAAACCCTTTCTGGAACCTGTTGAGCAAAAGAGATCGGATATTTCGGGGCCAGTGACTCGCTTTATAAAAGCTGCCGTTGAGCCATTAAGTCTTGGAAAATTCTTATAGGCCTTCGTTAAAGTTTCTCATGGTTTATGTTCAAGTGCTCTCAAGCTAATGGGAGTCCCAGGCGCTGGTCGTAATCTCGTTCAAGCGAGACGATCGTAAAATTTTGTTAACTTGTATTTTAGTCGTTATTATGAATTGGAATGACGAGCAGAGTGGGTTTGCCTTAGAGGCCTATTTTACCCAAGGCCGTTCGGTGGTTTCAACCCAATGCGAAATCGCTTTAATATTGCGCTATTGGGTCCTGTCCCGGACCGGAAATTTACTCTTTTGTGGGTCTCAACGCTCAAGGAAACTGGTTCTGTGCACAAAAGAAGAACTGGAGAATTCCAAAACTTTCTAAACTGGGACACTTGTGTCCATGTGATCAAGGTAACCTACAAAGCCACCTAAGTCGGGTTATTCCAGATTTTCTGACGAGGTCGGCTTCTTTGTAGAATTTGCTGTTGAAATGTTTCCTGCAGTCTCCATTGATACAATGGATCGAAAATTACCCGAAAAACTTTTCACTCGGAGCGCACGATAGCATATTCATCCGAATTCATTAATGTCTAAGCTTCTATGCAGTAAAGCAGGACTGGGATGATTTTGGTTGCTCGAGAGAAAATCTTGCTACTCAATTGCATTCTAAGTGCAAAGAAGCAGCGATTAGCAAGATTCTTCGCATGATTTCGGCTTGTGTCCTTGTCAGAGCTGATAGTGGAGCCGAGGTAGATGGAATTCCTTACCACCACAAAGTTGTAGCTGCATATTGTGACGTTCTGTCCTCGGTTTCGATGTTATGTGCCCCTATTTGTTGACAGTATATATTATACTATGTTTTTCCTTCATGGTACGAGAAACTCATTCCTGCCGCTTTTGCTTCAATAGTCTCAAACGCTCCAATGACAGCTCACTGTGTTCTTCCCATTACGGATATATTTAGTTTTGAAAAATGATGCCTCTGGAGTTGGATTGCAATTGCACAATTCTTTCAAGAACGATGTTGAAAAAATCACATGACAACGCATAGCCTTGTTTAAGTCCTTTTCTGACGTTGAAGGGATCGGTTTTGTCAGCCTGCATAGTCGAATGAACTTGGCAGGGATGTTAAAACTAGACATGGCTCTGTATGGTTCATCTCTATAGATGCTCTTATTTGCGATTTTGAAATCAGTGTGTATGGTGGCATGTATAGGCGTTCTATACGTTCTGTGTTCTGTACGGAAGACAGGAATCTATATGCGATATTGTGGGAACTTGTTGCCCCGTAGTTGGCGCAGTTTAGGGTATCTCCCTTCTTTAGGATCGGACAATATAACGAATGGAGAGCTCAGGTTCCTATTGTCATTCCGTATCTAAAAGTTGGTCCAGCACCTTTGTTAGACTTAAGCTTTCATTCTACCTGACAGTGGTATGTTGGTCGCCATCACCGTTTAACAGTCTCTGTAGGCTGTCTCTTTCCATATTCTCGGCACCAACTGTGGTTCTACTATGAGGTTTTGTTCTCCATCCTTGCCAATTTTTATTAAGGCTCTACAACTTTGGCATGTTTGTTTTATTTTATGGTAAAACTTCCGAACTTCATTCTTCCTAAGGCCTTGATCGAGCGCTTCTCGTGGACTCCCTTTATTTTCTGAGGGACCTATTTTCTTCCGTTATTTTCTTTTCTGCTCGTAGAGGTCGCGAGCCCCTCTTGTTATTTTTACAGGGCCGAAACCCTCATTGCCCTTTGAAAATAATGCCACTGGCCTTCTAGGTTTGATATTGGCGGCATCGGGACTCCTCGCGAGGTTAAGGGAAACTCAATTGGAAAAGACCCTAGCGATTGCAGCCGTTCGACGTTAAACTTCCTCAATGATCTTGCATCTGTGTCTTGGCTACAACAAGACAATGATCCGAGTCAATGTTATGTACTCGGAACGTTCGGACATCTAAAACATTCGATGATTGCCTTCCATCCATTGCAATATATCGATTTGGGAAAGCCACGTCCATATATGGATATGAAGGCGTATAAACCGTGTGCTGGTAGTTACATTACGATCTGCCGTAAAATCAATAAGCCTCTATTCGGAACTGCCTAGCTTGGCATTGAAATCACCAAGGACGATTTTCACGTCAGGCGGTGCGAGCTCTTTGGTAAGGTCGTCCTTCTTCTCTATCGGGGCGTCCATGTTTGTGAGGCTTACATTAACGAATTTGGCTTTTATGTGAATCATGGTCTGGCGTCCGCTTTCATGCCTGAAGCTCGTGAATCCACACCCGTTATCTATAACATTTTCCATATTACTTACATATCATAGTTTTTCATCCGCTCCATTCCATCGCACTTGTTGGATGGAGGAGATTATGCCTGCAATATAGCAGTCGAGGATCTCCATTGGTTGTTCGGCCGAATCGGATTAAGGGTCGCAAACAGTGAATCCGTGATTATCCGAGGTTATTACGAGTAGCTGGTTCGTCACATTGCACTTGTCTCTTCCGTATAGTGTTGTGAGCCCAATGAGGACATTTCGCATTTAGCCTGCATGCGGTAGGACCCACTCATGGTGTTATCGGGGACCACCACTGGGAAGTAAAGTAAGTCAGCTGCAGTTTGCCCATCAATCGCTGAACAAGTCCTCAACTGCAGCAACTTGAGAGGTTTATTAGTTGAGATCTAGGTCTACCACAGACTGTAGATATCACTGCACCATTGCTAACCATCTTCTTGAAATGCTCATAGACACCTACCTGGTAGCCTTGTTCTCTATGGGGGTATGACCGCACGTTAGTCTATTGTCTGTCATTTCTCATCACAAGGTGGTCGATGTTGCATAAATCTCCGTTATTCAATTTTTTCAATGTCACTTATTGTGCCAATAATTTCAGAGATAGTGTTCATGTGGAGTGCCAATTGGTGCGACCTCAACTCACTCTATTAATAACCGTCCGATTTGGCGAAGGTAATCAAATAAATCATTTCCATATCGCACCCATTTTCTCTTTTCCCAACTCTGCTAACACATGGGTTTATCTTTCGCCAATTGGCCGGTTAATCAAATTTCATTTCTCATGGCGGTAATTACCAAATGCCAATAAATTTTTTCCTCATTATGCATTGGTTCTAGATAAATTCCAAAAAAAAAAAAGAAAAAAAATCCTTTCTCCTAGCAATCTACAGTCAATAAACTCGACCCACCCCAAAGCGGTTCGCATTTATTGAATGAAAGTTCATAACAAACACGATCAGCTGTTGCTTGAGCATTAAAAACCAAAAAAAAAGCTCTCTCAACTCACCGGTACGATCCATCTCATACATGTTCGATAGCACACAATTTTCTAGCGCTGGAACTGGAGTGGAGCTAGCTCCACCGGACCTCTAGACACCACTGAAGCTCCAGTCAATGTCGAGAGCTCAAATTGTTCGTATGTTACGCAGTAGAATAGCTCCATCTAGAGAGAGTTTGGAAATCGTGTGCATCGTGTGATAGTCGTCGTTCAAAATTGCAATATCGCATGAGATTTCGGATTTAAGTAATCGAATTAATTGTTTAGTTTTGAAAACACGAAATCGAGCAAATCGATAACGGAACACCTAGGTGTGGTTGTGGTGAATGGTACCGATACACTGTTGCGGATGAGCAGCCTAGTGAAATGTGATTTTTTCTTTTTTATATATTTTTCTAAACAAAGCTGGAATAGTAGAAGTATCCTCCACTTTAGTTGTCACGGTTCGATAATCACTTTGAGAGATAGTTAGCTTTGCATAGTACGAGTATTTAGCTTACGGGTCTATGGATCTATGGTCACAAAGCAATGCGCGTTCTATGTATGTATCTTTCAGCATAGTGTGCTATGAAATTCAATTAAATAGAAAAAAAATAGATATTGTACATAACTCGGGTGTACCTATCGCCCAATGGGCATTGTAAGTGAATAATTATAAAGTAACAACAACAACAACAAAAAGTTAAAAAAGCGAATTTGATCGTGTTTAATGCAACATTTGCATCTGGCTGACAACCTACGATCGGTGTCCGAATCCGTACGAGTAGTGTCTTTAGCGGCCCGTGCTCGGTGAATAAATTTTCACACGTTGTCGCAAGTGTTTTGTTTCTTTACCCGGATTCGAGTACTTTCGAGTTAAAGAAGTGAAGACAACCACTGAAAGAGCTGAAAACCTCCAGCTGAAGCGGCGCTTAATCATTATAAACGTTTGTTGGGATTTATTTGTATAAATTGGAGCAACATGTCGCAGTTTCGAGATAATTCATGGGCAAGTCTTTTTTTTTTTCATTTTCTTTCTTTTTTTTCAATTATTACTAATCGTACAGTTTGTGGTTTTATTACGAGTTTTTGTTATAATTGTTTTTTTAATTTTTTTTTTTAATAAATAACACGATATTAACATAAGAGGTTTAATTACCGTTGTACGCATGTTTCGGTCGGAGAAGAAAGTGGTTGTGTTTGAAAATGTAGATTTGCAACCTTGAGATGGCATCGCATGATGTCTTGGAGCCGTTTATCAAGGCTTTTATGAGAATATTTTTTTTTGTAATATTTCTCAAAGTGATTTGTTATGCATATTTCATGGATATGTTGCACATTGCGAAAGTCTATCTGCAGCATCGAGTCTTGATTAAACTGTTGGAAAGGTTTATCTCAGTGAATTTATGCTCAATTGAGAAATCAAGATTGGGAGGATAGTCGTTGTTGTCGAATTTGTTTACAAGGAAAGTGAAAATTAATTTCTGCAGTAGTAACATGAAATTTCTTTGAAGACAGGAGGTGGGAAATTATATTAACACGGAAGGAATTAAATCCGCATCCGTTACGAGTCATTATATAGGTATTTTATAAAATCTTATTGGTGACCCTAAATCTCAACTAATAACCCGTTAGTCAGTTAGCTCAGTAAACTTCGCACAACAATTTGTCTGAGCCTTTCCACTTGGACCGAAAAGTCTATCTTATCTGTTACGTCTTTGTTCCACAGTTGATACAAAAATTCTCTAAGAACTATCTTCTCTCTGATTCTTATTCCACTAGAAGATAAGAAAAAGCTACATTGATGGACCTTAGAATTAGCTAATGCCAATTCCTACAGGGATAACCTTAACGTATATAAAGAAGCGTAAGCAGTGCTCAAGCAGGTATCCCAGTATTCTTTCTCTGTACATTGGTGTTTAGTGAACGTCTGATACACCTGGAAGAGTAAGGTTGTAGGGTGATTTGTAAAATGGATAATGGAGTTCCAATCTCTTAAAGGAACTCCTACAATAGTCTCCCATCAAGTTAACAGAATGCGCAGATTTATAAAGATTGGGCATAAATTCTCTAAACTTATTTCTTCTTATTTACTTGGGCCCCATTTAACTAGCCTCTCCAGTTATCCCGGTCGTTAGCTAACTGCCTCTAGTTACACACTCGAAGTCGGTTGAGGTGTCCTTACACGTTGCGTTGTTCTTCCGGATTAAATTCGAAGACCCTGCAGGTCGGAGCATTCGCTCTACATGTCCTAGCCGTCTCAGGCGACTGTTTTCTGCCTAGGCCGATGTCACTGTACAGCTCATATGGTTCATCGATGAATATTTTCCTTCGGTGAAAGCCCGCGGTGTTCGTCCAATTATGTCGATATTATCGGCGTACGCTGGTAGTTGCACGGACTTTTTAAAGATTGTGTCTGCAGTGTTCGCTTTCAAGTATGATGTTAAAGAAGTCACAAATCGATGAAGGGATCATGGATAGCGATTTGGATTTGGACGTCTTCTTCAGTTTGAACTTTTCTGATCTGCAAACGCATTGACTGGGGCCAATCAGGTTGTTGACGAAAGGTTTCAGTCGTTCACACAATGTGGTAGAGAAGACCTTGTATGCAATGTTGACAAGACTTATACCTCTATAATTGGTGCAGTTGAAGGGGTCTCCTTTCTTGTGGATCCGGTAAACGAGAATGAGATTCCATTTATCAGGCATACACTCTTCTGACCAGATCTGAGCAATGAGCTGCTTTGAATACCTCGGCCGGTATGCAATCGGGTCCAACTGATTTGTTGGATCTTAGCTTAGATATTGCTTTCCTTACTTCGTTCTGTTCAGAAATTTTGGTTATCATCGTCTAAGTTGAATGGTCTATTCTGACGGCGTGTTGGGCTTCTTTGCTGTTATACATTCTGCAGAAAAAGTTTTTCAATATTCTCAGCACCGACTGTGATTCTACTACAAGGTTTCCTTCTTCATCCCTACCGGTCTTCTTGCCTTCACACGTTCTTTTTACTTGTTGGTAGAGCTTCTGTACGCTATTACTGGAATACCACCTCTCAACATCTTCGATCGTGCTCGTCCCGTGCTCTTTTTCTGGAAGAAGATCTTCTTCCCGTCTTTTCTGCTAGTAGAGTTCATGAGCAGCTTTCATCCTTCGTTGCAGTGCCGCTTCAGCTACATGTGCTTGGCGGCATTCTCCATCAAACCAGGGATTTCTTCGAGGTAGTTGAGTGAAACCCATCACATCAGCTGCGGGGTCTCTGACGCACGTTGTCAGCGTTTCCACTGGTCTTCGATGCTCGATGCTGGCGGCATAGAAGTTGTTGAGAAATATCGGGATATGCGTTCGGGGAAGATTCTTGCGATCTCTTGCAATTGCAGCTTTTCTACGTTATATCTTCTTACAGTAGTTCTTCTTCGTTGTGGCATTTGGGAAATCCGTGTGCTTGCTATGGTAATACTTCGATCCGCCGCAAAGTCAATAAGCCTAAATCCGTTGCCAGACGTTGTGTCGTGTGGGCTATGCTTACCGACTGTCCTACCGAAAATGTCCTCCTTTCGTTAAAATCGCCAAGTACGATCCATACATTGCTCATATGTCTAGTCAAAGAGCTCGTAGAAACATTCTTTGGTGGCATCGTCCTTGCCTTTCGTAAGGGCATGGACGCATATTAGGCTTATGTTACCGAATTTAGTCTTGATGTGGATTGTCATAAGACGCCGAAGTTCGAGACTTCCCGCCTAAATCAGCCGCATATAGCAAATCCGCTTCCGAATGAGCACTGTTTTCCCTATGGCAATCACCATATTGAAGTTTTTCATATTTCTTATGTAGGCCCTTGATGGCGGTGATAGCAGTCAAGAGCCTCTGATAATTGCTTGGCTGCATGTATCCTCTTAAGGGAACATTCAATGTTCCAATCCGGAGGTCATTGCCCTTTAAACGTTTGAAAGGATCGTCGACAGCAATCCATTTTTACCCAATCTTTTTACTATCTTAGGTATTGGGTTGTGAGCCCTATGAAGGTGTACGCTAGTATTATGCCACTTTAGTAAACCTTTAATCATGCAGTTACCACTTCGCTATGAACTTGATTATTGTACTGCTGACCCAAGCCAATTTATATGACAGTCAGCAGTTTCCCGATAAATCACCACACAAGCCCCTTTCACTAGAAATTTAAAAAGTCTGTACATAGACCCTTCCTCCATAAATGGAACAGGAGTAGGCAAAAAAAGTTGTAAAGGCCATAAAAATCCTCTGCTCCTGAAAATAATGCCATTGGATTGGGTTCGACCCCGACTAACTGATTGGCAAGACGTCACGGTCACTAGACTGTGTTTTACGGGTGCTTTTAGGTTAACAAACTCGCCAAACATGGAACGACTAAACAGGGCTGCCCAAAACTGGATCTAAAACGCCAGAAGTGTTTCTTATTGGTGCTAAAATAGGTGTTATCAATTTACACTGTCTTATAAGCTTAGCGTATAGTCAAATGATTTTATGGATGAGGAGAAGGATGAAACTATTCTTTTTGCTCTTTTACCTTGCTCTGGTCTTTCTCAGGAAAATCCATTTAGAGGCTTTCTACCACAACGATCTAAATGATTTGACTATGACCAATTTTCTTTTATAATTAGCGGTTATTAGTACGCTTAAAATGTTAGCACACAGTGCGGGCGAAAAAGAAAAGAGAGGTACCGATGTAAATTGGCCTTAAATGTTTGCAAGTTATAACGACTAGGAAATAGAGAGCTCGGCAGGGTATTTCATAGGTGAGTTTTATGGCTTAGGAGTGAATCACCATATTTCAGAGTACGTCCGAAAGTGGGCTTGAGGGTCAACTGATGACCATTCATAGTGAGACGGGTGTTACCGGCAATTTCATTGGAGTACTGGTTGTGAAAATAGCGATAGAACAATGTAAGGTAGGAGATATTACGTCGGTGTTCAAACGTGTCAGTTGACTGTGCAATAATGGCGTTACTTAAGAGTTTTATCGCACGGTTTTGAATCCTTTCTAGCGGGTGCAGATATGTTTTAGGAGCTCCTGCCCAGATGTGGGCACTGTACTCCAATTTTGTGCGAATGTCTTAACTGTGTATACATTGAGGCCAGATCAGAGGGGGTCAAATATTTTCTAAATATTTCGTAGCATTTTTGGCGACATCCAATATGTGGCCATTCCAAACTTAGGTTGTCATTAACACACATACAGAGAATGGAAAGTTTTTCGTATTTAACGATGCAAGTGCCATTCATAGTTAATGGCTGGGTGTTTATATTTCTTTTTAATGGCAGCAGACACCATTGTGTTTTAGAAGCATTAAATTCCACTCTGTTGGTGGTTCAACAGTTAGTAATGCTGTTTATATCGGGATTTAATGAATACGCTGCCATTCCGGCTCTACAGCCGAGGAGCAGGGACGTGAATCCGACAACGAATCTTAGAAGCAGAGGCTAGTGTCATCAGCAAAGGAATATATTGGATTAGAAGTAGCAGACAAGATTAAAAAGAGTGCCGGAGACAGAACGGAGCCCTGTGACACATTCGCATTTACTTTGTGAATATCAGACTTGAAACCGTCCAATACAACTTGGTTTTGCTAGTGTGGAAGAACACCTCTTCGGATTTGTGTACTTTTGCTACTGCATGAGTGCGAAAGTGGATTCGTCCTATTGCAGATTGTTTCAAGTGTAAGTGGAGACAAACCACAGTCGGGAAGTGTTGAGCTGGCCGCAAAGTGTGCAGCAAGCGGGTTGGCCTTGTATAAAGAACTGAGGCAAGCTCATCCTCGTGAACATCAGGCTTGAACACTGTGAGCCTCTGTTCATTTGGATTAATAAAGAAATCTTCGTATATTCCAGTCCTTAGATTATAATGGAAACAGCAAAACGAATATTCATTGGTATTTCGCGTTTTCACCTTGATAATTTTCTTTGCTCACGCTTTGTGTAAATATTTTAAGAGTATCAGAATGCCATTGAGAGTGCCTTGATTTCAAAAATGTGATGAAAACTTCTCATTTTTATATTGAGTTAGGATTGCAGTTTGGGCTGTCATTGTTTTATCAAATTAATTGCTGACCTTTTTTGTCTGTTTCTAAACATGTTTATTTCTATTGGGTCAACGATGAACCACAGAATCCCAATATTTTGTGCCGTTGTCTGTTGATGTGTACGAAATTCAATTTTACCTGCGGATTTCAAGGATATCATGAAACATCAAGATATAGTATATGAACACGTACTCGTATACTCGTATGTCGTCGATTGCAACCAATTTAGTCATAAGACTCTTTAATTAGTTTTGTGTACCTGATTATAATAATTTCTAGATTCTCCTTGCCTTGAATCTATTCTAAAGATAAATGAATATAATTTGCTATCGCCAAAGAACCTATTTACAACACTGTCAAGTATCTTTGAGAGGAACTCCTAACCCATAGACTAAGTCAGCCAAACTCATAAATATTTATAATTTGGAATTGAAGGAAAAATCGGTGAGTTGTACCTCTGAAATCTTAGAGTTGCGTTGAAGTCGCAATAGTCGCAGTACGTGATACGAGTTCGATTGTGAAAACTCATTAATCCACACTGTCTTAAGCTTCAATTAGATACCTAGATACCAATTTCGGCACGGATTTTATGTCAAAAAAACGGATTTTTTGTTTTGCACGGGTTTTGGTAACCTTGGTGTTTTATGGGATCGCTTTTAATTAATTTTTTTTTCTCCGAATTTAACTTGGTAAACAAATTCAAGGTGTGAGTAATTTATTGTCCGGTTGCACTTTCGATAAATCGGCTTTTAAACAAGACACAAAGGTTGTTTCAGGAAATATAATTAACCCACTTTGCTCGTATTTCTGTAGGAGATATTTTTGAGAAGGGAAATGCGAATATATTCATAAGTTAGGCAATTGAATAAGTAGATCGTAAAATTTATTATAGTAGGAGCCGATTGGTAAAGCAATGCATCAGGGTCAAATATTATGAGCCAAACTCAAGTCGTCTGGAACCAAATTTTTATTAAAAACATGTGTCTCATGGTTTCGTAATCGAGTATGCACTAACTTTGTGCTTAATGAGCCGGCTTCTGATATTCAAGTTTCTAAGGTTTTCCACAAGTTAAGATGTACGAATAACAAGTGTGTGTTGTAAAATATCAAAAATCCGACGTCATGGTTCGTAAGTTATGAATACGCGTATGTAACATATTTGCTTTGACATTGAATTGTGCTTCCCATTGCATGCTAACCGATTTTTGTATCTAATGGGTGATTTGGTTTGTGATTTAAAATAATAGGCAAAGTGCAAAGATATATAAAATATTGGTTTGAGTTGATAAATCAATACTTGCCATTTACTTTTTTAAATATTATTTCATGTAAATGTTGACCGCGACTACGTTTTAAGTGGTCCATACGAATACTGGGTCACATGTCGCTAATAACACGTTTAATGTTGTCTTCCAAGGCTGAGATTGACGCTGGACGAGTGATTTGACATATCCCCATAAAAGGTAGTCTAAAGGCGTCAAATGGCACGATCTATCCGAGAGATAAAATGCTCACCAAACTCATTACACACTTGCCAGAACCACATGTCGACCAGGTTCAGCTTGTGCATTTTAGGCAAAAAAAGTTCGAAATCAATGAACGATAGTGGGCGCCGTTGCGGATAATGTTGTTCTCACGGTCATCTTTGAGTAAATACGGGCCACCGGACCGTAAACCACATTAAACAGTGTATTTTTTCAGGTGTATTGGCAGCTCTTGCATTGCCTGAAGTTTGCTCATCGGACCAAATATGACAGTTTTGTTTATTAACATACCCATTCAACAAGAAATCAGCTTCATCGTTGAAGACAATTTTTCGATAAAAAAGCGGATCTTCCTCCAGCTTTTCTAAGGCCCACTCACTGAAAATTCGGCGCTGTTCGGCTTCAGTTCTTGCAAGAGCTGTATTTTGTAAGGTTTTAGAACAATATCCTAGTAGTCGATGGACAAATCACTGTCTTCATTAAACACCGGCTGAAACAGCAGCAATATTTTCCTCTGTACTCATTCTACTCATACGGGTAGGTGACGTGAAATTGGTGCGAAATTTGAATTGCTTGCTCAGCAGGTCAATTATGACGACCGTAAAATGGTCGAAGTGCGCAAAAAGCATTTTTCATAGAACACAAATTTTGATAATAAAATTCAATAATTTGTAAGCGTTGTTCGGGTGTATGTCTTTCCTCCATGATGTAATGGCAATGCTAACAGAGCATGTTTGACTTTGATACATGTCACGAATCACGCGTGAGCTGTCAGAAAAAGAACACTGAAAAGCCAAACAGCAAACAAATCACCCTTTAAGGTGTGTTTTTTTCGCATCGGTATCAACACTTATGGAAGCATTGTTGCTATCCGCGTTTACTCGCATTAAGTTAGAGCGTCACAACTTAACGTTAGTGTAATTTACATGTAGATTGGAAATAAACGCTGATATCGATGCCAGAAAAATACACCTGATGGTAATTACGATATTTTTATTGTTTTTGTCATTGTTCAATCTTCTCTATTCTATTTAGTCGATACACGTAGGGCAAAAGTTTGGCGGATTGGGAATTATTTACTATTTGGCATTGTTTCTTTGGAATGTGAAGGCTTCTATTACCCCAAGATGTCTCCCGGTCATATTCATTTATCTTCTAAGTTAATCTCGTCGTTCCTGGCATGCTGTTGCTTTAATGATTTCCTATTAAGGACTTGCGACACATCTCTATGTATGATTTACATATAAAATAACTCACCCAGCCTTTTTTTCAAAGCCTGACTTTGTTTGCTGCAAATATCTCGACTTTCTTCGGAATTTCAATTGATATTATGGTTTAAAGAATTAGGCCTGACATACAAATCTCCTTTGTGTACTTTCTATAAGTCTCTCTCTCATCTTTCTCCGAATCCAGAGGCAGGAGTAAGAGCTAAGACTTTATCATAATAAAGGCAATACTAGTGTCCGGAACTCATCAGTAGGATTGTTTTAGAGTAAGTTCTTCTGCATCTATGAAAAGCAACTGCATGGTCGAGGGTCACTCAACAGACAATTACTTGGCTAAAATTCTAGTAAATCTGAATCTCAGTTGGAACACTATACGATCTAGACGAGTTGTCCCCTTCTATGAAAGACTCTGCAAGATAAAAGGAAAAGGTCAGGAAATATGAGTGATCCTCTCAGGGGGGATTTCCAAGGGAGTACTACACCCTAAAACGGTAATGATGACAATATAATAGACTGTAGTTTCTCAAACACAAAAAAGCTATCATAACAGGGCCATGATGAGAAAAGTCGACAATGAATATCCAATTGTGCCAAAAACAGCTTTCACTGGTAAATATCACAGGCATAGTTCCACCTTAATATATGACAATGCAAAATCACACACAATACAGGTAATGCTCCTGTTGGAATACGAAGTTCGGCCTCACTCACAAGGCTTTTCTTCTATCGACTAGACCCTTTTCCGAAGTTTAAGCAAATCACCGGAAAGATCAAGCTTTGTTAAGCAGCTCAATTGCTTCCCTCCACAGACTTTATAGAAACAACTGCATATAGTTCGTCTTTATATTTGCTGTAGTGTACTTTTTTTTAACTAAGGTGCTGTGACCTCAAGGTGGGCATAGGGCGTCAACAACTCATATGCGCTATCCTGATCGGAGTTTTTCTATTCGCTTGAATCCCCTCCAAATTAACTCCAAAGATTTGAATTCCACTACGACTGTCCTTATCCAAGTTTGTGTAGGGCAGCCCACTTGTCTACCTGATTGACTTAGTGGATACCATTACATGGTATACTTCGCAAAACAACTGCTTTCGCGTCGTAAGGTGTGACCAATACTTATACTCTGTCACTTTCTCCTTCGAATATTATCCCATTATCAGGTATAGTCAGTGATTTGATATAAGGTTTGGTTAAGAGATCCTCAAGAAGTTGCCACGACATCTTTTTGTGAAAATTTGCAGCTTCCTTGTGAGGGTGTTAGTAATGTTTCCATATTCGATCGCAATAGTTTCAATTTGGATTTGTGCTAGAAAAATTGTTTCACTATATTTGAGACAGCTTCTTCCATAACAAGGGGGATGTGGATCATTTCTACGCAGCCCCTCATGATATTCTCTAGCGTTGATATGATGATATATGAGGACCCTTGCAGCTCGGCAGGTATTATACCCTCCGGCCCTGCAGGCTTGTGTGGTTTCAAGCTATTCAGCGCCCAGAGCAGATTGTCTCTTGTAATCAGACCGTGCAATTTAGTCAGGGCAGCAGTAGTCCTACTAAGGTTGTTACTGATTACTGGTTTATAGAAGCAGGTTGAGTGATTCATCACTTGAGGTCGTCCACGAGCCATCGGTTTTTTTCAAACAGCTAGGCATTGTAGGATTTGTAGAAAGGATTATTCTTACCAGCTCAGTTCTTTTTTATATATTTTGAGCGATTCCTTATATGAGTCCCTGTCTATCACTTTTCTTGTGCTTTTTGCTTGGTTGACAAGTTTCCTGCAGACCTCTTAGAAGTCCCAGAAAGCAGCCATTGCCTGATTGACAGCCAAGGTGTAATAAATGTGTGTAACAAAGGCCACTTCTTTTTAAATCGAATATAGCTGTGAGAATGCAGCCAATGATATAAATATCAAGGAGAGGGAGATTTATCAATGTGCCTAGAGCGGAACCAGGCGTACTAGGAAAAGCTCTGATGCCGCTGAGACAGTATGAAGTCTGGCAAAACTTATTTTCGGCCTTATCATAGACGTGTATATCCAAAGACCAGGCCCCATATCTTTTCGGCAGCTTCTTTGCACTACCAGAAGGCCGCCGACAACGTCTTAGGCTCTTTCGACATAACGCGTTTAGTTCATAGAAGTTTGTTATCCAGGATGACCCACAAATATTTAGCTTCTTTGAAAGTAGGATGGGGATGCTAGGTGAGTCAGACCAGTCAGCTTCCACCTTCTCGTAAAGAGAAAAACCTCAGTTTTGAGAGGATTGATTGAAATCCCATTTCTGGTGCACCAATCGTCGATCACGACTGCAGACATACAGTCAGCCTTTAAAAAGTCCTAAATGTCTACTTTAAGAGCTTTCTAGGTGTTTCCGTAGGTAGTAGCTGAAAATCTCAATCCACTGTAAAATGAAAATTTTGTGTTTTTGTTGTGTTTTTACTGGCAAGGCATGTCAGTTAAAAAAACATTTGGTAATGAAATCGTTCAGATTCTAAACAGCTTGCTCTGCCCTTTGACTCTTTCTGAACCTAAGCGAAGGTTCGACGGAGCGTCGAATCCATTTTCTTAACAAGTTCGAAACTTGGCATCCAATTTAGAGGGAATGCGAAGGTCTATTTCTGAAACTGAAACAATAAGTCTCTTAAAAACGAAAATATAAAATAAAAATAAAGTGCGGTTATGTGTGTGAATTTTTTTTATATATGATAGATGATGTGTGTTAATTGAAAATACTAACAACTTGATCCGAAAAGAATTTCACCTAGTTGCAAATTTGTATTGTAGATGAGAAAGTGCACAAAGACAAGAAACACCGCATGGTCAAAATCGATTGAGGTCACTCCTTTTAGAATCGATGTTCTAAAGGCCACATATAAAACAGGAGACCACACAAAAAGTTACTTACTTATGTAGCAATACAATTTTCACATGACCTCTTTGCTGTAATTTCTATGGCATTTTACAAGTCCTCAACTCAGCATTTAACAACTTCAAAGATTACTTCATCTTTCCGTAGATAAACCTAAATAAAGCGAAAGCTATTCAGTTATTCATTCCCCATCAAATCTGGCATTTGTCGCTCTGTTAACATGATCACCATTAAACATTTAACGACTCTTTCAATTAGAACACAGATAACAATTACAAGCGCAGATAAACCCAATTTCGGATTGAAGTCGACGTCTAGTTATTTTCGTCTAGATAGTGGTTTGACCGAATCTCGAATCTTATCAGCAAATTCAGCGAAAGTGTCATAGCAAACATTTGGCGACATTCTGAGATGTCGCTAATGCCTCTAATGTCTTTGTTGCCTGTTGAGTCTTTAATGTCGTTATTTTTAAATCGCTCCACATGTTGGTGGTGATAACTATGTCTAGATTTGTGCAATTTAACTCAATTCAGCGGCCAACATTTTTTTTTTAGCATTCAAATTGAGATTTGTCTTTGTCCTTTCTCTGGCACCGAAAATATCGCATAAAGAGACTATGCTCTTGGACAACAAACGAGCGGCGACGACAACAATTTTTACAATTAAATTTTTAAATTTCATGTTTGTCACGATTGTCGACGGCAGACGTACGAATAGAAACCAACAACACTAACAACTTCCCATAAAAAGTACTCACTAGTTGAATCAAAGAAAATAATTGTAAATAATGGAGTAAGACCCTCCGAAAAAGAAAACCAAAAAAAAAAAAAAAGTTGTAGTCGAAAGAAAAGAACGTGACTTTCAAGAAAAGAGATTCGAAAAATTTATACGATTACGAGTGCGAGTACTTTCTTTCGAAACGGATTCGAATCGTCTAAACTCGACTGTGATTTCGACTTTCATTTGAGCGGTTGACTACGGCTTTTGTGGCGAAATTGGGACGGGAAATCGAGGGGAAGTAGAAGAAGTATCTAGATGTCTTCTATAGACCCGAAATGACAATCGATTGGAGACAATAGAGTCGGTCTCATGACCAAACTGATCGTACCGATCCAGGCGGAACGATCTCGATTACTATTGTATTATCGATCTGCTTTCCATCGGGTATCTACTGCAGTTCTATTGGCCTAAATGGCGACGATCCAGACGGGATACCTATAGATACGATTGAAATTTCACTGGGGGGAGATCAGTGGATCAGTGATCAGAAATAGAAATAGAAATAGATATACGAATACGAATACGAATACGAATACGAATACGAATACTCTACTTGAACAATTGGAGTGGCATACAGAAGCCGCAAACAAAGTATGTTAGTGGTTTTTCCAATTAACCAATTGTTTGCCTACTTCCTCTTTCCGTGATTCCTCCCTGAAGCGGTGCACTCTATGAAGTCGGAATATGGAGTCTGGGGTGCGTTGCACTCTTAAGTGATCGAGATTATGAGATTGATTGAGTAAATTAGGTCACTTGTTGGTTACCAAATGTGTGTTAATTCGCTTGAGTTACCCTACTCGAATCGAATAGATATCGATCAGTGTCAACAAGGTTATTGACTATTGTGCAAATTTGTTGTTACTATGAAATTACAGATATGTATACAATAGATTCAGATTCAGATACTGATATGCAATGAAGGCATCATTGCGTATGGCTATTCAGTTTTAGGGCCGCGGATCATTTTGGCTGATTTGAATTCCGTATTTGGATACATAGGGGTATTACTTGTCAGTGATGAAACAGATTCTATTCTATTTCACGAATGGATTGGTATTCACTTTGTAGAGTGGTTTTGCGGATGAGATACCGAACAAGCATTAACATTTCGACACCTGTGTTTTCATAGATTCTGAGAATACTTTGTAAAACCTCTACAGACTTTCGGTAAAATGTGGTTACAATATTTGTCACTTTTGTATACATTCCGATGCTTTGAATATTATTACCTAGTATCACTTTTGAAGCAAAGTCTTGGATTTTAAGACGATGGTTCCATCTTATGCCAGGCCTAATTAGTTTTGCAAATAAAAGGACTCGCTTTACTTCACAAAATTCAGAGTTTCGTAGATCCTCATTATGATTTTGATGGACAACTACCTGAAACCCAAAGTATTCTGTATCTCAGGACTTACATACTTAGGTGGCGCTACAATTCGGAGTGAACCTGGGCCACAATTAACAAGCCTCTCCAATTATTTCGGTCCCGCACTCTAAGTCTGTTGAGTCCCCTGCTACTTGTGCGAGTTATGTGCACACCACTGGACAGGCACGTCACATCTCTAACAACATCAAATTGCCCACATCTCTATTATCACCGGCAACAACAAGAAGCCATTATGGGGAAAATCAATTTCAATATGGCTGATAAAGTTCAGCGCCAAAAGATATCTACCAGCATCTACTCATTTCCCTCAGTAAGAAGTTTGGTTGACCGATCTAGTAGTAGTTTGGATAGTGCAGTGATGAAGACAACACGAAACAATAACATAATACATATTCGTATACTAATATACTATAGTGAAGGTTCTATAGAGCTGGAGGATTGCTGTTCATTCGCTCTACATGTCCCATCCATCTTAAGCGACTGACGCGCAGTTTTCTGACTAGGTCGATGTCACTATACGTCTCTGGACTAAATATTTTTCAAAGAATTTTTCTCTCGAAACGACTGGGGTGATCAAGGTCTTATATACCTATAGGGTCCTTTCGGGACAGAGCTTTACTACTTACTTGTCTTCTTAGCCCAAAGAAACAGCGATTGGCAAGATTAGTTATTTATTTTATTTCTGCGGAGGCATTGTTGGCAGAATTTACAGCAGAGCCAAAATATACAAAGCCCCTTGGTACCTCGAAAATATAGCTCTCGATTGTGACGTTCTGACCAATTCGTTGAAGTTGTGTGTCTCCCTTCTTGTTGACAGCATGTACTTGGATTATGTCAATATCATCGGCGTACACTAGTGGTTGCACTTTTGAAAGATTGTGCCTCCAGTGTTCGCCTGTGAGTTCCGCAAAATTCTTTCAAGTACGATGTTAAAGAAGTTACAAGACAGCATTATTTTGTCTAAAGTCTTATTTGACATCAAAGGACGGATCATCGATCGTTCTCCATCATGATTCTGCACCGACGGGCAGGCTTGGTATGGATGCCTAAACTAGATATGGCTCTATATAGCTCGTCTCCATAAATGCTGTCATATGCGGCCTTAAAATCGATGAAAAGATCGTAGGTATCAATTTTGATTTTTTTAGTCTTTTCCAGGATCTCCCGAAGGGTTTCAGACGTCCACACAATATGGTAGAATAAATCTTGTATGCAAACGATGCTGAGATGCCCATGTCTTAAATACGGTTGGTGAAGGCATGTTTGCCTGATCTTTAAGAAAGGAGACCTTCTCCTCTACTCCAACTATAGAAACATAAGACTCCTTAGCATATAAGATCTCTGCTAAAATCTCTTAAAACCAACAGACAATAGTCCACCAACTAATTGGTCCTTATTAGTTCGGTTTCGAACCTGCAAATTCCACCATGGACTAGATTTTTGCATTATGATAGATCTACACTAGATTTCAAAATCCATGACCTATTTGTCTCCTTTAAGGACGTCTACGACATCATACATATATTGGGAACAATTATACGAACCCATATCTGGATTTCAGATATGTTCGCTGCCCCATGAGTGTGGGTAATAATTTTACCAGGGATTTGAATGTGTAAAAAGTCTTCCGATCCACTGTCATACGACTTCGTCAACATGGTACTTGAGAACAGTGGACAATTTTCAAAAAGTCTGTCTACCTGTCTACGGATGACAAAGATCTTATCGGCATTACCGGGTCTGGCAGTAAACGAAGGAAAGAGCATACAGCATCCTCGACCTGGACATAACCTCATAATAGATGAGTATACTCGTATATTTGAGTGGCCAAGGACTTTGTCTACCAAGCTTTCGGTGTCAACGCAAACAACTACTACACTTTATATATCATTCGAAGAGTAATTCCGGCTAATCACTGTTCTTTTGGTGTCTGAAAAAAATAAAGTAGCAGAGCGCTCTCTCGAACAAAAGTACGGCCCCATGACATCTCCGGTCCATAAACCGTACCAAACAATTTCTCATTTTGAGTGCATTGGCATCTCCGGTATTATTCGTGAATTTTCGGTGCCCCAGATGCACCAATTCAGTTTATTAATCAGGCCGCCAGTGTGGAAATGGACCTCATCCAATAAAACCATTTTCTTGCAAAATTCAATGTTAGCGAGAATGATCGGCGGCAATTGGACATTGTACGCCTGGAGGGCCAAATCTTTCGTCGAAATTCGGTGCAGTGTGATTGTGGAGAGGTCAAGCTCCTAGAACTGTGACGAATGGAGGTGTTTGTGCTCGTTTTCGATATTTTCCATTACTGCCATTGAACGTCTGGGGCGAACACTTTTCTGCGTCGTCACATCTTATGCTGAGCCCGTCTCTTGCACATAATTACGTGCTAAATTCTCATGAATTTTTCGCATCATTGCCACCATTGAACGTGAATTTTCGTAATAAAATCCAACGTTTTGGATTTTTTTCCACTGTGTAGCATTCCATGGTATATTTCCCAAATTTGTAGATGACATCTGTCACCATATGCCAACCCTGCGTGCCTCTGCTGTAAAACAATAGGCCTTTCCAACATATCTTTTACCCTTACGAGTGAAGCCCAAATTTTTGATCCCATCTGGTAATCAGCAGGAAAGAATATTGTACTCGTAGAACCTAATTTGAAAACTTATCTGCATATATATTCATTTTGTATCGGTAGGTCGGTTACTTGGAATGTTCCGTGACTGAAAAGTTTTGCAGCTGATGTAACGATTAGGCCAATGCTCCACCGCATCAGGAAGTCAATCACCCTTTCCAATAGTTTTTCGCAAGCCCTATCAAAAACAAAATTAAAATTCTCCTTCAAAAATAAACGTCAGAAAGGGGCTAATACGTTCTTTCCGGTTGCAAGTTGATAAAAAAAAATTTCACAAGAAGCTTAACATAGAAATTATCAAAATGGTAAATCTTGGCGATTGGTTGCCGAATAACAAATGAACAACATGCTAAATATATACTCTGTCTAGTTATCTGTGTGATAAGTCATCTAACGTCAATTTGACACTTCGGCGCACTTTCAACGCGCACGCAATACCGCATCGCACTTCAAAAAGAAAACAAAGACTAAAAACCCCAACAAAGCTGTCAAGTATTTTACAGGTCGGAAGTTCGATAAACTTTATCACGCAACCAACTCATTTTTACCATTTTTGTAATCGCATTCTTTGGTCTTCTTCTTATTTTTTTTTTCTTTTTTAATAAAAAGAAAGGTAAACATCATATTATTTGATTTGATTATCTGATGTTTGAGTTATTGTTCTTGTAAATACAAGTGCCCACTCATATATGTATGTAGTATGACTAATTATCTGGGTATAAGGTCTTTCGTGTTTGAATAACTGTTTTCTGTTTTTTTTTTTTTACTTATAATCTCGAAAACGATAACGAGGGAAAGAGTCTTTTATTGTATATTAGTTTTTTGAAACCTAAATGCGACTACAGAAGAAAAAAATAATATAATAATAATAGCGTCGTCGCAATTAACTTTGTTTTAACAATCCAGCAAATTTCCGAAAGAACAAAGTTTGCTTTACATTTTTTCTGCAATGTCAGCTGTTTTGATTATATTTGACGTTTATTGTTCTGTTTGTGTTGTCATCGATTAAATTTAGAAGAAACTCTTTTACTTTTTACGATGTAGAAATGTACACCTTGGTTAAATTGCTTTTATTGGAATGATACATCAAAGAGTGCGCTTTAAACTGACTGCCTCTCTGGAAAAGAGTTAAGTAGTGTAATCAATTGTGATACGTTTCAAAGAATGATGACATGTGGTATGAGTAACTTTATAGGCTCGTTATACTACTCGCAATAGGTGTATTATATCGCAGTTCCTAGATTTTGATGACTTGCGTTTCTTGGACTAAGAAACTGAGTTTTTTTTGACATATCGATCGGAACGTTTGCAACTTATATTTTGATATCGTTATCCATGGAGAAGACAACAATTTTGCAAATTTGCAACTTTTACAATCAAGTGTCATTTACTAAAGTCGTTTGTCTTTTTATTTTCATTTCTGACACAAGACATCCTCTTTACATCAGTATCTGTCAGAGAGCTTGCTACATGATTAGATTTGTCCAGAAAGAAAAGAAACAAACCTTTCACAATTCGTTGAAATAAAAATATGGTTATTAGTTCGAACTGTCACCTCATAATTACAAAAATCCCAAGCTCTTGGATGACGTTTGACGTATTCGACTCTCGTCCACCTATTAATTGACGTGTAACTGAATGACACTTTAATCATAGGACAAATGTATCATAATTGAATAATGAATTCATAATTAATAGTAGTTCCACTATTTACCATTCGTAAATGAATTTTAACTTTTTTTTGTTGAGCGCAATTAGAGTCAACTTATGAAAACGAACAGAGCTAGCAGAAAGGTCGTCTATTTGTAGGTTACAGTAAATTAATTTTTGTTTTTTGTTTTTAAGAAAATAAAAAGTAGCCGAAGTATTAATTATTAGAGAGGTTAACCGATAGAGAGGTTAACTCAATAATCAACTGTAGAGGATAGGTTGGTATCACCAGAGTGGTACTAATGTGCCATCTTGAATGGAGACGTCTTGTGAAATTACTTGATGGATACATAAGTGAATGTAACATATAAAGGGAATCATTAGCCTTGCAACCTAATTAACCTTGTCAATATTGTACAATTTAATCGAGCTGCCAATTTTGTTTGGCATATACTAAATATAACCTGTCAAAGCAAACAGTTGTATTGTTGTCGAACATTAACTCCCAATTCAGTTGTTTGAGTTTGAGTGATTTAGTTTTGTTACGTCACGTGCAAAGATTTTGGGAGATGGGTAAGATAGGAATTTCTTGTAAGATAGATTTAAGCTGTCGCAAATTTTGACATCCCGCCTTACATTGCCAACTGCTTTTTGTGATCTATGATCTATCATCGATATTTTTAAGTGGAGGCCAATCATGCGATTCTTACTGGCATTTCGGCGATAATTATGTCCGTAGTGACCACTACGCTTTTCTATTCATCATCGGCAAAGGATTAGTAATCGGTCCAAATGAAATTTAGTCTTTTTTATGATGATTGAAGCCAGAAATGCAGTCAAATTTGTAACTCGGGTATTGAAGACTAACTATCAATGTTCAAGTTAGGAATGGATAAAACGACGACTTTTAATTTACGGGACTACCGATACTTTAGAGCTTAAAACTGTGCGCCACTGATTTGGACTTTTTGGATTTTTTCCGAGATCTTCCGTATTGTGAAAATTTGGTCTAAAATCAGACTGATAGGGGCCGATCAGTCTTGAATCTCAAGTAGAAACCGGCACTCCATATATGCCATACAAAGATGCATTCAACCGAAACTCGAATCATCAGAACGTCGGCACGATAAAGTGCAGCAACCTTTGCACAGAAATTGTCGAGTATTCGGCTCCAGATGGAATTGCAGAGTGCAATTTAGCTTCGATTGCTTTAAACATATATATCCCTCCGGATAAAAAGTACGATTTCAAAAAACTTAAGGAAGTCAGCAAGATTATTACAAGAAATCGCAACAAAATAATCGATGCCAACTTCTACCCCGGTGTTCAGGGTCTAGCGGACACTTTCATTATTCTACGTTATCCATACGAAAGCACGCAGGCACAGTTGCTGAATCAACAAATCTTTGAAACAATTTACTACGGAGCTTTGGAAGCAAGTTGTGAATTGGCCGAGAAGGAAGGCACCTACGAAACTTACGAAGGCTGCCCCGCGAGCAAGGGCATTCTACAACACGACATGTGGGTTAAAACATGCCCACAGCTTCTACTGCACAAATTCTTGGCAATATTGAATCCTTCGAGGCGTATACTTCTAACATTTACAATCGAGACTTTCAAATCGTCAACCAACATCTGCTTAAATATCATCACTTGTCGGATGATGACATGAAGAATGAGATTATTGCAAATCGGGGTCCAATCCAGCAAATTGAAAGAATCCCGAAAGAGTTGCTTGAACTTTACAAAACCATTTGGGAGATTTCAGTACGTTCGACCATCAAAATGGCTGCAGACAGGGGTGCCTTCATCGATCAAGGTCAGTCGTTTAACATCCACGTCGCTGAACCCAATTACGACAAACTAACATCGATTCACTTTTTTGCTTGGCACAGTGGTCTCAAAACGGGAATGTACTCGTACTATCTGCGAACAAAACCATTGAATTGAACAGTTGCTGTGTGATCCGAATCCAATCATTACCTGCTGCTTTAAACAGCTCAGCAGTTAAGAAATATGGTTTAGAAGGTTTCTTAGACTTAAGTTTGGAAGTTGCTATCTTGACTTCATCTTGGTCAGGTGGACGGGAATGACGTGAGTTTTCGTCCGGGTTGAATAGCTATTTGCCTATGTGTGGGATGTTGTTCGTCAACACCATTTAATAGCTCGCAAAAATATTCTGTTTCAGCACTGACTGTGGTTTTACTGAGGTTTCCTTCTCCATTCCTGCACACCCTGGCAGACTCTTGCGATTGTAGCCGTTCGATTTTGAACTTCCTCTCAATGATTCGTTGGCTTTAAGCTATTATGGATATTCGCATCTGTATCTTGACTATAACAAGACAGTGGTCCGAGTCGATATTAGCTGCTCGGAAGGTTCGAACTTCGAAAACACTGGAGGATTGCTTTGAGTCGATCGTACTATGAGCAAATTTGTTCAAGGCTTGTTGCTCAGGACTCATACAGGTCTCGTTATGGATATTAATTTGTGGAAGCCCTATATATACATTACGTTTCGCTGAAAAATCAATAAGCCTGTGTACGTTTGTGGAGTTGCCAATCTTGCCATTGACATCACCAAGGACGATTTTTACATCATATTAAAGGCATTGCTCGTAGCTTTTGTCGAGGAGCTCGTAGAAGTTGGCTTTGGTAAAATTGTCTGAACAGTCTGGGGCTCAAGGCTTGTTCTTCCTCTTACGGTGAATCTACACCCGAATAAACGCTGCGTTGTCTCGTCTCTAGCACTTCCCATAACAATTTTCACAGTTTTTCATCCTCTTCTTGTCCAGTCCGCTTACACAATGTATCATCTATTGTATCAATCAAGCTAAAATGTCCTCGGAAATAATGGGCATAATTTTGTTAAGACAAATACATAGTTAGGATTCTATAATCCTCGCGAAGGAATTAGGTGAACATGTCTATGTGTCCATATTTATAAAAGTACTAAAAGCAGGGTCATAATATATAAGACGACACCGGAGTTGGATGGTAATTCAAATAGAGACGTACGAGTCTACAAGAGAATAAATAAAGTGATTACTAACTAGTTTACAATACTTGATCCTTGACCTCCTGCACTTAAATATGTATGCCGAAAATCACCGCTTACCGGTCACAGAATGTGTATCTAATACATGTAGACTGTGTAAACAACAAAAAGAAGCATCTGGCTCCATAATACATCTTGTTGAACGTCATGTAAGGCGAAAATATGGGTCCAGCGATCGCAGGACTGGTGTCGATTATAGACAATACTAAAAACAACAAGAAGAGACGACCTCTGTAATCCTTATGCGGTACAAGAAGGCTCAGTCCCAATCTTAAACGTCTTATATGAAGAATATTTGCGCTTGCTGATCCCAAGATGGAAACTGAAAGTGAATCTTTGCTGTAACTCTCATTATGAACCTTAAGCATGTTACCAGTAAGAAGCAGTAACGTAAGAGTGCCTTTACAACTTATCGGACCAAGAATAGAGCATGATCCGAGGGATGCTACATACACTCGAGTGTATCTCCAATACCTATCGAGGTAACCGTTTAAAAAATAAAAAAGCTAGAAAGCGAATGAGTCTAAATTGGCTGGGTAAAAGAACAAAGATCACTTTATCGTAACCTGCCCACAGCAATGATTATTATAGGAAATTCGGGAACGTAGACTACAACACTGTTCGAAGTTTGGATTTAAGCAGCGAACTTTTATCCGACTTCATTTTGATAGAACTTTTCCAACTGCAAACTAGTTTGGTTTGGTTTTTCTCGTCGCTTCAACGCCAGAAGAATCGTCCTACATGACCAATTGAAGCGGAACCATAACATGGTGGTATGTATACTCAATGATCGTAGGCATGGGCATAGCACATAGTTCGAGTAAGAGAGAAAGCTTAGCATTGATACCGACACCAGCGCAATAATGCCTTTAGACGATTCTGCTCACTATTATCTGATTTGTTAGTTCTGTTCAAAGTAATATTCTCTATACGTCACACCCTACCAGATTAAGAAACGAAGCAGTCTGTAAAGAGAATTTGTTTCTTTACATCAACTTCATAAAAATAATCGAGTATCTGAGGTATCTGAGGGCCGTACTGAACCGAGAATAATTCCGAATTGTCATCAGTTTTTGCAAAAAGACATGTCATTCCAGAAATGGAAAGACAGCATCTACAGCGGTGAGGTATCGCTTTTAAATTCGACAAAACACATTGAGTGAAACATATAATTTCACAGAGGTCCAAGGTTTAATTCTGGACTTAATTAACGCATCACAAACTAGGCCTTCAAGCGGCCTCCATTATATCAATCATATAGTCGACAGATCATCAGATAGTTATCGATGTTGATGGAGACTATCTAATATGTGTTTCTGAAAGTTCTGAACTATGAGGCCAACAAAAAAACTGCTCACCAATGTCATACAATGAATACATGTGCCACTTTAAAATATGTATCTAACCAATTAATCAGCGAATGAAAAGAAACCCTATTCAGAAAACTCATTAGCCTTCTACCATTTCCTGCACTAGGTCAAGCTGTGCTGCTACGGTTGTTTCTTCGTTAGAAAACTTGGTCAATATACGAGTATGAACAGAGTTATTGCCAATAAATCCCTTTTAACAAAAAACCTTACACAATGCCACCTGCCATCTACTCGTAAACAGTCTTATTCTTCGAATCCATGTGAAAATGTATAGTGTACAACAAATTCCACAGAGATCTCAGTCGAACGGATACAGTCAGTCGTGCACTCGTT
Organism: Volucella bombylans; assembly: GCA_949129095.1. NCBI lineage: Eukaryota > Metazoa > Arthropoda > Insecta > Diptera > Syrphidae > Volucella > Volucella bombylans. Next base: position 151,136,712 of record OX422143.1, read on the forward strand.
TTCGTATTCATTATGAAAATCACTGTCAGCGAAAAAACTCCCAAGCATCAATCTACTCCAAGCCGGGGCAGAAGTAGCAACTCCACGAGTGAAACTTTTCATGGCCACGTTCATACATACGAACGAGTAGTAGAAGCTAATGTAAGTACGAGTAATGTCAAAGCTACATCCACCTTGCAACAGGTGCAGACTGTGAGTTTGCGGCAGCCGGGTGACAAATGCCTCTGGAAAGCAATAAGTAAATGGCGGGATTCTGCCTTCATAGTTCCATCTACTCATTTGAGTATGGCCACGAGGTGTACAGATGCATCTCCTCACATGAGTATAAATTTATGTGCATGAGGGGAAATTCACTGTCAGGTGAAATTTTTCACACAATGATGATGAACGGATGCCACCGTACGATCGCACCAAACAGATGCAATACATATCTATGTATCTCTACAAAGTAGCATACTCGTAACCTTAAAAGAAGCGATTTGTTTCGACAAATTGCGGATTTCCTCGAAATTTCGGTTTCAGATAATTCACCGAGGAATCATTTCCGGACTGCATCGCTAAAAGTAAAAGTTTTCGCACAGATTTTCCCGTACGGTAATTACATACTCGTACGCGGCAAATTACCATCCCGTCATTGTCGGTACTCTCGCAACCTCTCCTCTTGTTGTGGAAAAGTCTCCGCAATTTTTCGCACAGTTATGGTGCGATTATATGTGCTCGTACCTACCTACCCAAGTTGACGTGTTTACCAAGTGTCAGGTTTTGTTTGTTTTTACCAATATGGCCGTTAGTGTCAAGTATGCAACCTGTCACGTACATCAATTTATTGGCTTTTGAATGATCGGTATTAGACATTTGAAGACAAATTCGTAATACAACTTGCCACTTGAGGAAATGTCCATTGAAAAGGATGGTCATGGTGTTGTTGACATTTGCCTTCAAATGTCAACGAACGGAGAAATTATTTGATTGGCTATTACTCGTAAGTGAAGTGAAAATACGATTACCTGATTGGCGTCATGGCATCTGGCAGCTAACTTCAAAGCACATTGATTATTATTTTATTGTCCTTGTTAGGTGCGAATTGTGGCTTGTTATCGAGATTGATTTATAATAACTGGCTTTTACGTAATGCAGTATAGCCATACTTAATGTTGTATTGAAAACTGAACGGATTTTAATGAGTTTTATTTCTAACCACAATAATAACATATCTGGCAAGTTGTATGGCATTGGTATTCGAACAAGATTTGATGTTACGCTGTTTTATTATAGAGTTGTTTTCAATTTTATACCTACACATTTATCAAGTTGAGTGAAGTCTTGTTGACATTTGCAACAGATGTCATATAGCCAAAGTCGATTATTGTCAATGTCAAAGAAAACAAACTGTGCTCTTTCAGTACTGCCCTTTTGAGATCGCAGCTGTGCCTTTTTGACAGATAAGTCAGTTATCTTAAAGTGTACGAAATCGTGCAACATTTGTTGATTCTTAATTCTTAATCAGATGATTTTTTACATATTACGCGCCAAACTTATTTCTTTTTCTTTTGCAGAGTTCATTTAAACAACTTTAGATTTCAATTCTTTACTTTTAACAGTAACTTTTTAATTTCAATTCTTTACTTTTTAATTAGTAACAAACAACTACAACTAAATTAATTGTATTTTAATTGGAGCTTCAATTAAATGAGTAATTGTCAATTGTGCTAGTAATTTTCCCAATTAAGTTGATTGTGGTTAAAATTCAGAACTACAACCGGTGAGAAAATCAGTTGAACTGAAACTAACTATCAAGTTTCACGATTAGCAACTAAAAATCACGGGTTTTAGAAAGTTCATGAGCGGTAACAAATTAAACGTATTCATTGTGAATGAAGCATTGAGCCCGTCCATTTCATGTTAACTGCTTTTTGACATGTGAATATCATGCATTAAAATATGTTGATTTCAGTTGTTTTATGGAGCGGGCGACATCGAAAATCGTGTTGCTGTAGTTCAAATTATGTTACATGAAGAATGGAGGATACAAAAGAAGTTCGACACCGCTAAAGATCCAAAGCTGTCCGCGCATTGTAAGGACTCTGAGTGCCATTAAATCTAAGCAGTCTGAGAGCCACAGATAAACTCTGCAAAAACAGAAGGTCTTGTCGCGGTAGATGTAAATTTCGCAAAAAGCCATATATTGCCAAACAAGATTTGGCATTACAAAAAAACTTAAAGAAACCTACTCACAGTCGCATTGAAGCAAGAAATTAAAGCTGCTCGCAGCCTGTACGCGAAAAACGATGTTTTCTGTTTACTTAAGATGTTCACCGTGGAAGAATTTTCCAATAAACAAAACAGTCGTGGATATGGTCGAGTATCAAGACAGGCGTCATAATTTATCACAAGGGCTGGCATATCCAGCCCAAATCCCTTATCAGTATTGGTATGATTGGAAATGAGCTATGATAGGGTTAGCTACTTCCATTTTTGGAAGAAAGGAATCACAATTTAAAAATAAAAGTTTATCACGGAATTCTTTTAGGACTTAGACAATGTAGACATCACTGAATGGTGGCTCAAGAACAACGTTCCGGGCTTTCACATCGAAGAATAATTCTCCAGCTGGCAGTTTCTGCCTCAACCCGTTGGATTACAAGCTATGGTCCATTTTAGAGGGCATTGCTCTACTTGACACCACTCAAATAAATAGAAATGGTTATTCTGGAATTGTGTGTAATTTTTCCAGCCTCCCACCAACCATTATACTCGTATAATGACTCTATCGAACACTACATCAAGATGCTAACCATTCCAACTAATTAAAACAATCTTACCAATCAGCGAATCCGCCTGTAGTCGACTGATTTTTATAACAACGTTAATTGTTAATCATTTAATTCAACTACAACTAATTTAATTATTGTATAAAAATTAGTTTAAACTGTATGATTGATTTTGAAAAATAAGTTAAAACTAACTGAATCATGGCTTAATTATTTAGTTAAACGCTTAGTTAACTAACAATTACAATTAAAGTTATTGAGACAAAAAAAAACATTACAATTATTGTTTGTATAAATTTCATATCAATATGGCCGACTTGAACATTATGTCTGTCTTAACAAAAATTAAGCAAACATTTTTATACATTTAAATCATATGTAAACTATTCAGTACTAACATTTTTAAGGGTTATGCTTGCTCCCGGTGCGACGTTCATATTCAACATTGCTTCCTCGGGCACTTAAGAACTAAAACATGACTAGAGTGAAACAAAAAACTAGAAAAAAGTCAAAAAGATACACAAACTTATATACATACATATATGTATGGTTTTCTCGTTTTCTGAATTTCCCGTAGCAAAACCTTAGTATTTTTCGTTCAAAAATCTGAAGATCTTTGGCTACAGTAGGTGACCGAAGTGCAGAATCAACTGGTTAGGTTGGGTTTAATTAGTGTTTTATAAATGAACAATTTGAAGTAATGGTTTGAAAATAGCAGTTACCATTTTTGCTTTATTCAACACTTTCCTCGCATGTTTATTGAAAATAAATCTGTTGTGCGCATTGGTATACTTAGGTACTTCATTTCGGTACGCAAAGGAATACTATTACCATTTATTTCTAACTTAAGTGACTTAGTATCTTTTACTGCAAGGTAATGTCACTTTCCGCTTGCGTTGCTGAAACATGTTATACCACACTTTTCAGTATTAATTTTTAGATCCCACTTATTAAAATATTGTACCAAAATTTGTATCTATCCACCTAAATATTGAACAAAATCGGGCCAAGTATTAAAACTAGCGCTACACCAGAACAAACTGAAAAGAAGTCCGAGTGCTCGGAACCTATAAAAACTGAGCTTGATCTATCTTGCAGAAAACTGAAAATAATTTTTGGAAGCTAGGTTAGAGAGTTAAGGCTAATTAATTTGAAAAGAAGCCCTTTCTGCCAAATGGAATCGAATGCTTTTTTGAGATCTACGAGTATGTCTAAGCTTTGCCCATTTCTTAAGTTTTGAACAACTTCATTGTGTAAAGTAAATAGTGCGTGTTCTGTAGAATGTTCTTTCTTAAAGCCGAATTGGTTATTTTAAATCACATGTGATTCGTGGCAAAAGTTATTCAATTGAACAGCAATAACCCGCTTGAATAGTTTTCCAATGTTGGATAGCAGGGATATCGGTCAAAAGTCGGTTATTTCTTTTGCGTTTTTTTTCTTCACGTCCAAAGATTTCAGATCGAGGCTGAATGATTTTTTGTTATTGAGTGCTATTCTTAATAGATTAACGGCATTCGGGCTTGTAAATGGCAAATGATTGGGAAAGATTACAGTCCTGGAAGGGGTTAAAGACATTAGAGTTTCGTTGAGCTGTGTGTCACGAAATCCATCTACAGTTGACGAGATTTCGTTATTGTTACTAGAACTTATTACTGGCTCTGTATCCGAATATAAAAGAGAATAAAAGTCTCTAAAAGTCATTAGTTTACTTGGGATTTCCACTAGGTCTTGCCCGTTATGAACTAGAACATATTTCAAAATATCAGTGCCGAATAGTTTCCTACTAGTAGTAAACTAACAAATTAATTACATAACTAATACTATCATTAACAGGAAAAAAGAAACAGATAATTCTGCTCGGAAATGTTCATAAGTAAACACAATTAACAGCTTGCTGCATTTTTTCAATATTATAGTACTTGTACGAGTATTCACATTGACAGAACATTGTGTTCCTCCAACTATTGTAGTGCTAGATATGAAATGCATTCTCATCCCATAAGAGGCCGTTTCATGCGGAATTTAATTTACTGCCACTAGAATTCTACGCTTGGTACAGACTTCCTCTTGGTACTTCGAAATATATAGCAAAGACTCTGAAGCTAACCAAGCTGTTCTATATTGAAATCAAAGTTTTGGGTGCTCTCATCTTGATGCTTGGAATTTCTGCACTCGTATTTTATCTAAAATATTAATCGTGGAACAAATCTTGTAGGCAAGATGGTCTGCCTGCCAAGCATTTTAACATAGTTATTCAACGTATAATGGTTGTTTGGGATTTACTATGTTATCGTATTAAATGTCCTCCTCTATTGGCATTGGTACCTATTTATGTTCCCTTTAGATCATTAAGAAAAACTCAAGAGACCATTTTATTTTTTTTTCGTTTTTAATGCATTTTATTTTATTTTTCTTAAATTTGCTATACTTATATGCTAACAGAAAAAATGCTTAAACTCTAGTTCAACTTAACTTAGAGCCCTCCAATCGGGTGCTCTAACCAAACTATATTTTTATTTTATGTCTTTCGACGTCTAATCTATCATTTTCAATCTTAATTACTATTCATTAACATCTATTACAGTTAAACTAAGAAAATATTAAGGATTTAAGAAAAAACTTAGTAAATGAGCATTTTTTTCGTATTTTTATAAAACTTATACCTCTGACTTAAACTACTTAAACTAACTACCTGTCCTAAATTATACTAAACCTTAAACTACTAAGCCAAACTATACAATCTAATCTAACCTAATTGTTGGCAAACTTCAAGTTGCTAACCTAATAGTTAGCTAAACCAAAGTTACTAACCTTAAATAACTTAAAACTACCATACGCTAAGTAAGTTTTGCCTTCTGACTAGGCTAACTCGGACTTGAAGGAAACGACGAAGGAATCGGGTTTACTTCACTCAACCACCAAATATATTGGTGCTGCAAAACAACATCTTTTTCATCGCGTTTTGAAACCGCCCTACTAAATCTGAGACGTTCAATACTACCATGTGCGATGTTGTAGTTGAATCGCCCTTCACCAATTGTATGGGCTGCGTGGAAGATTTGCAAACTTATCCTGCATCAGCCCTTTCATGTCAAAATAGAGCAACGCTTCAGGGGGGACGAAGCCTTTCAAGCGCAAACTGTCATGATATAAGTATGTTAGTTCAGGTTGTTCGATGAGGTCATTGCTTTTGCAATATGCCTTCGAGTCAACTTAATAGCGAAGTTGTTCACTCTTATTATATTCGCCCTGTTGTATGGAACCTCATTGCGATAGAATTTTATATACTCCGATTCCGGTGTCCAACAGATAACAGATAACTCTCACATCGAGTTGGCTGCTATAAAACAGTCTCTTTATAGGGGCAAAAGCACCTTTGGTTCTGGCTTTGGCCAGAGCAGCATCTACAATACATTCTTATTGAAATATATGTAGATATTGGTCTAGCCAGATCCCAAGGTATCTGACTACATTTCGACAAGCAAGTGGCTGGCCGCGTTGTCCAATGATCGAGAATTTTCGCCAATTCTCTCTGGTGTCTCTAGAGTCACCAGCCAACGGCGTTCTACTATAAACAGAACGGTTTCAGACTTTTGAAAGTTGATTTTCAATTTCCGCAAAATTGTCTAACTTGTTTGAAGTCACGTTGCAGAAACACGTTAATGACTTCGATTTTTGGACCTGTTCTATACCCTATCAAGTGAACCTTGTCACTTGTGTAAATGTTGAATAAGATCGGCGAATTAACCGCACCTTGTTGCAGACCGTTTTTAAAATGAAATGTTCCAACAGAAGTCGCATCGTCATTTTTCACGATGAACTGTCTGTTTGTGAGCATGGGCTCACAAGGCTTCGCCCATCAATGACGTTGCCTAATAAAAAGCGGGGGCAGAGCAAAGAACTGGTCTTATCCTAAACATCGTCAGATGACGCTACTGAAGGTTGCTACGATTTGATCAGTTACAAGTTTCCGGGTGGACCACCGGTAGTTCCTACCAGGACTAATAGTAAATCACGGTACCATGGGAGTCAGGAGCCCCCGGATCTCGGTCCGGGCCTGACTTGTAGAGGTAAACCCCCTTGTTGGAGCATCATGGTGGCTGCGGTTTTAACCCAAATCGCTGGAAGGGTCTTCCTGTTGGTTTTGACCCAATGTAGAGTTGCAATAAGCACTGGGTGCTGTGCCACTAAGAGCCTAACAGCCATAAGAGGTTTTAGGCCGGCCTAGACTCATACCAAGGGTGAAACTTGTGCCGGCAACACAGTTTCAAATTGGTATCAATGGAATAAAGGAGAGCGATGGCAAGGCGATGCTCCCAATTATGTATGGGCAGCCCGTAAACTTAAGTCTACACGACAGGCATTTACGTTAAAAATCACAGATAGTTGTTGGTGAGCATATTATGAAGAATATACCACATGAGACCAATTATTGTTTTAATGAACTTTTGTCAAGATCAATAAAGTATGTAAAAGGGTGACCATAACACTGACACGTAGATTTGGCTGTTGTAGAGTTTCAAGCACAGAAAAAAATACTGTGAATTATACCTCGAATCACTCTGAGTGAAGAAAAAACTCTCCGTCCTATTCGGACTCCCACCCCCCTGGAGAGCGAATATCGAAACCAAACACACCTGAGTTTCAAACCACTACAAAAACAATTTTCCTTTCTCCTCCTTCTACCTTTCCGCCCGCGCCCTGGCAACAGTAATAGGGTATCTAACCCCTTAGGCGCGCGTAAATTATAAAAAAAAAAAAAAAAAATAACGGTGTGAGACGTAGTATTGATTCTAGCTTTATTTTGAAGCCATGTTCATGCCATTATGTGTGGAATAGCGCATCATTCAAATGGCCGCCTCGGCTTCGCTGGCACTGCTTCAAGTGGTCAGTCCAATTTTTGATGACTCGGTCCAATGTGTGAGGCGTTATTTTGGCAATAGCGTATCGAATGTTGGCCTCGAGCTCATCAAAAGTAGTTGGCTATTAGACGTAGCCTCAGAGAAAACAATGATATCAAATCGCGTGATCGCCAATTGATGAACGCTCGCCGTGAGATGACCCAGCCATCAAATTTCTCCTTCACAACTTCGAGCGTTGTGTCGCTTGTATGGCATGTAACGCCGTCTTGTTGGAACCACAGGTCAAATATATCGATGCTGTCGAGCTCTGACTACAGGAAGTCGGTTAACATCACTCTATATCTGAGACCATTGACGGTAACGATGTCTCTTTCCTCATTTCGAAAGAAATAAGGTCCGATGATACCGCCGTGCCAATCAATATTTGTGGATGCATTGATGCTTGGGCCGAACACTTGCGGATTGTGTTCGCTCCAATAATGACCATTTTGCTTATTAACATAGTCTCTGAACCAAAAATGGGCCTCGTCCGAGAAGATGATTTTTTTTTGCCAAAATCCGGATCCTCGGCCAATATTTCCAGCGGCCAATTAGCGAACTCACGGCATTGTCTATGGTCGTCCGGCTTCAATTCTTGCATCAACACAATCTTATTTGGGTGTAGGCCCAAATCCAACCGCAAAATAAGCCGGGTTGACTCTCTGGCGATTTCAGGGTCGGTACGTCAGCTATGTTTTCATCATTTGCACCAATCTCTGTCTAGTTGGTGGCTTGAGATCCAAAGGAGTGTACTCACACTGAAACTTTTCCACGGTGCGACGAATTGCCTGCACACTGAAACCATGATGACGACCGACCTCACGACGAAGTTCACGTTGCGTATTTACAACTGAATTGCGGAATACTTTCTAATAATTTCAACACGTTCGGCAAGCGCAAAAAGTCGTGAATGGCAAACCTTACTGAATATTTTGACAGCTGGAAGTCATTGGTAACTTTGACAGCTTCTGCAACATATCAATTGGAAAAACTATCATTGCTAACTAGTCACCCGTTACTTCCTGGGATGTTTTTAATCTTTCGTGAGCTATGTTCAAAAATGAAATTGTATTCTGTTTTAGTTTCAAATTTATTACTATATATATTGTTATTTATATATATGTGCCTGTTAGTTAATATAATGCTTGTATGTAGATAAATAAACAAAGAAATAAGCAAAGCTGGGAAGATAGAGTTAATGCATGATAATGAGAATGACATAAATGCGGCGTTGTATCAGGTTACAGCCCCTACCAAAGGCAGTAGTCGAACTTATTGAATATTTCAGGAAGATGATGAGGGCAGTGAATCCATCTGGCTTTGTTACAAGCAATTTTGGGTCTCAACCAACCTTTATTGCGAAGAAAAGATAGGAAGAATGTTTAGGAATGTTTTGAAATGGGGCTTGCCATATAGGGGGTCGCTTGGACCTGAACGATTTATGATGGATAACTTCTATACTAAACGTTAGTTCTGTGAGTGTTATTGCTGCTTTCATTAGCTTTTGTTATTATTGCTTTCATCCAAGGATGACTCCTCTGGAGTCACCTTGGCCTATTCTAGAAGAATTTCTCTTCTTTTGATACGAGTATTCGTATCATGTGCTGCACCTTCAGGGCTATCTTCCAAATAAAAATAAGCTCAAGTGGGTATGAATACATTTATAATGCCTCGGAATGTATAAAGTTTTTTGGAAAATGGGATAGAAAGGTGTTTGGGCTCAGTGGTTATTTTGCTCCATGGCTGACATCCAACTTCTAATGGGGATACTAAATTGTTAGTAGAAGTTGGCTGGTAATTATTTTCTAGTCAACTACACATCTTAGTGAGCTGAAAAATTTATGTATTTAGGGCGCAGTTGGGGTTTGAACACCGAACCTTTCAATTTGGAGGCTGGTTTACTACCAGTTGAGCCACGGCCAGAAAATGATTTTTAGTACGAATTGCATTGAAGGTTAATTGAACAGTTATTTGACGACGAACAAGCTGCCTGACCCAATGACACCAGAACTTCGGATCCTGAGGAAATACGTAGTCGCCTTTCCACTTGCTGGCTTTGGGCAAAATCTGAGTCAGGAAAGCAATGAACAAATCTTTACGGAACTAATCTCACTGAACTGATCTGATCTCTGATCAGAACTGATCTAGAAAGTACTGCTGCCTTCTTGATTAAGAACGACATCTATTAACTTCACTACTTAGTCAAACTTGGGTCTGAATTTCAAGTGGACATATATAACATATATATATCAATGAACAATATTGTCATTAAAAGGTGGAAGTTGCTGCACCTGTAGCGATAGCCAGGCTTTTCTAATGCCCCCCTAGATCGCTGTATTCAGGATATCGTGTGAGTCTCGATAGGCAAGACTTAGAGGAAGACTTACCAGGACTTGAATCCGCGATGGGCTTGCATTGATAGTTGGGATTCATATAAGCTAAACCAAATTACTCAAGCATTACTCTTCAGGTTTCAGCTGGACTACTCAAATTTTTGGTCGTTTCTAAATAGTTAGCCGCTTATTAACTGTTAACTTCGGTAGGAAACACTGAAGTCTTCTTGATGGCGTCTTGTCGTTGTACTCCCTTTTTGCTAGGTATATGTGACACCGCCTTTTGCGACGCATGTTTATCAGATCGATGAGGACAGTACTAGTAGTTGATGTGGTGGGCACTGGTTCTGTACTGAAGCTGCTTATCTTTCTTTGAAGGACTTTCAAGTGCTCTATTTCGACTGAAGAAATTTCTTTATCGGCAACCGGTGTGGGCTTAAACTCCCTTCAAGATAGAATAAGAGTAAATATCTTATCGATTCCAGACTTACCAAGCCTTTTATCGCACTAATAACAACCTATGAGGATTTTGAGTGAGATTTTGAAGGTTTCACTTGTTCCCTACTTTGAACGGAGAGTACGAGAGACTTTAACAAAAGCTCAAATTTCAACTGAGAAAGTTCGTTTCATAAAATTTTTTTTTCCGTTTTTCGTTGTATCATGTAAATCTAGTGGTGTCACCTATCGACTCAACGTGTAATCAAAAAATTGAACGAATCTTCAACTTTCTAAAAATGATAAAACCCATTACGGTACTAACTATAGATACAAATGCAGTTACATAAGCTGCATTGTATCCGTATCACTAATTCGCTACATAATTACAAATTTCAAAAGAAGCTAACTGCAATCGAAGAAGATTTTTTCCGTATTCATAAAATGCTACTGACCGTTCCATTAATCCTCCTCCCTCATGTAATCCGATGACCACTGTTCAAAAACCCACAGCCGAGATCCCATCGCACACAACATAACACCAACAACAAACAATAACAATATTATGATGAAAGACGGTCAAACTGGATGTTCCGTATGTTGCTCGGTGTATTGATCTCACTAGAGATTCCCTCCAAACGAGACCATCACTACATCAAAGTTACCTAATCCCAAAGTGTACCATACAACTTGTACGTAATGTCTTGTTATCTGTCTTCAGTTTCCAACCATCTCACACTCACTTCATCATTTGATCAAATCTACATAATAAAAAGTATCTGCACAACTGAATATTTATCAAGACCCTCCGGAGGCAATGAATTAATTTGCCCTCCCTTCACGATCGTTCCAGCCGTTCTCATCATGGTGATGATGATGATGGTGAGCTTTTGACGTGCGACAACAGCAACGGTGAGGGTTTTCATTTTAACAAGACTGCACTTGAGGATTGGGATGCAAGGTCTTGATTTAGGCCGCCGATGAAAGTGAAATCTTTGGCGCGCATTTACATTTCTGAATTTTTTTTTTGCTGCGATCCCAGCGGCTGACCTTCATTTCACAATCGATCATCGGGCCTGTTTTCAGACGGCCACAAGTTACTTCAACTCCAACTCCTGGGCTGGTTGTACAATTTTTTTTTTTTTTTTTAGTTTTACATTTCTTTCCACGTTTCTGACCACATCTGAGTTTAGTAATAAAACTTGTAAGTCGAGGTGATCGGACAAGCCAATTATTATACTTGCAATGCATGATGAACCTGATTCTGGGTTTAAGACTCTTGGGAAAGATAAGGCAAAGTACCCCTCCAATTCTGGTTAAAGCTCGTTAAAGGTCATTTGCTCATTTGTGACGTTCTCTTGAACGGGAACAGGAATTATGGCAACTGGAGTTACCTTTGTGTCATGAATGCTATTTATTTTATTTATGTACTCGTACGTGGTTCTTATGCTTTTTATGTTAATTTAAGAAGTACTACGAGTATATGCATTGAATTAAAGAATTGAATTATGAAAGACAGTTGTGAAGGGAGCCGTTACTAAGCCCTTAATAGAATCTCTTCATGCTGGGATTGGATTAAGTCATAATGGAAATCAGGTAGCCTAAATGCATACCAGAGATAAGCCACATTCGTATCTATAGTCAATTGGGTCAGATGAATATATACAGGCAATTGTCGTTAAGAGGATACAGATTAACATAAGATTAGAGTCTTTACTTTTGGGCCATAAGTGATGTATAGAACTTTTGAGGCCTGGGAAAATTGGGCATGCAGCACGATCGTACGTATGTATGCAACATGGGCAGGCACAGATGTACGAGTACATGGCTCGTTCTTCTTTTATGCCTAACAATATTAATTTTTGAATTCATTAAAGGGTGTAAGTACATGCGTATGTTGGCCAAAATACTCAAACTCCTTGAGATAGATACTGTTTTACCAAGCTTGGGTTCAGTCAATTGATCAAGCTTACCAAGAAACAAGGAGACATTTTGACATTTCCAGTCTTATAGGAACAACATTAATAACTGTTTTAATTTGCGCGCCTTCAAGGGATTTAAGTACCTTTAAAATGCTCGGAAGGGAGAATGGAAAGAGAGGTACCGAAGAACTCGTTGGTTTTAAATGTTTGAAGGTCATAATCAACTGGGAAATAAAGACCTAGGCAGGGCATTCCATAACCGAGTTGTATGGCATAGGAACGAATCACGATATTTTAGAGTACGTCCGAAAGTGGGCTTGAGGGTATACTGATGAACATCCATAGAGAGATGGATGTTATGGTTAAAATTTTGAAGGGGCAGACTGCTGCTGGCGATTTCTATTGAGCACTGGTGGTGCATAAGTAAAGCGATGAAACAGGGTGAGACACGGTAAATTATGTCGGTGTTGTCCAGGTTGTCCATTGTTTGAGTGATATTAGTATCACCTATGAGTTTCATCGCACGGTTTTGAATCGTATCTAGCAAGTGCAGAGATGTTTTTGGCGCACCCGAGCAGATGTGGGCATTGTACTTACATTTCTGTCTTTTGGACAACCTCGAGTGATGAATCACTCAAGAAACAAACTGTTCTGGGAGCTGCATACAAGTTTTTATTTAAAAAGCCGAAAAATGTTCTAATGTTGTCCCAAAGGACATCAGACCTATAAGTCTATCATATTTCCTTCTGAAAATTCTAGACTAGAACGACTGATTGATATTCATGTACGAGCTAAAATTGTTCCAAGACATCTGCCAATGGCACAACATGCCTAGTGTAAAGTAAAGTCGGTGAAAATGGCTCTGCATTCACTGACTAGCCACATCGAAAGACCCCTGCAATGTAAAGAGTACACAATGGTTGCTTTCCTGGACATAGAGGGTGCCTTTAACAACGTCAATACATCCGCAATCACGACTGCGCTGTCAACTCTGAAGGTAGACGACTCATTAGGGGAGTTGATCAGTCTTATGCTAAACGGCAGAATAATCAACTCCAAACTGGGTGGTGCTTCTGCTAAAAGTTGTGTCAGCAGAGGTACTCCGCAAGGCGGTGTCCTCTCTCCCCTTCTCCGGAACTTAGTGGTTAATAAACTGCTAGTATATCTGGAAGCAAGAGGTAGCAGGGTCTCAGGTAAGCATCTCAATACAGATTTACCCGTTGGGCAGATCGCTGTGGATTGGTAGTAAACCCCCATAATACTGATCTTGTCCTCTTTTCCAGAAAAAATGCAAAATTCCAATTATAGACCCTCCTTCAATAAACGGTACCAGCTTAGTATTTTCCGATACAGCAAAATATTTGGGACTCGTTTTTGACAGGAAACTATACTGGAAACCTCACATTCAAGAAAGAGTCAATAAAGCTATAAAAGCTTTATTTTCTTGCAAAAAAGCCATTGGGAATAAATGGGGGCTTCAACCTCGCATAACCCACTGGTTATACAACTCGGTCATAAGATTGATACTTATTTGCGAGTGGTCGTCTGGCGGACGGCCTTAGGAAAAGCAGTCAACTGCATTAAACTAAGCAGAGTCCAAAGAACATCATGTCTATGCATAAGCGGAGCCTTGCGGTCTACCCCCTCCGCGGCATTAGACATTCTGTTTCATTTGACACCACCCGATATTTTCAACAGGCAAGTATCTGCGACTGCAGCTATTCGCCTTAAAGCTACTACACAGTGGACAAATAATTTATTTTATTTGGCCACACTAATATTCTCAATACATTAGGAATCCTCACAGATCCTTCTGGGTGGAAGATGCTTTCATGGGGGGCAGGTCAATCCATCTCTACACAGATGGATCTAAAACCGATAGTGGAGTTGGTGGCGGTCTTTTCTCAGACAAGCTAAATCTAAGCCTCTCTTTCCGTCTTCCAAATCATTGTAGCCTGTTCCAGGTGGAAATTTTGACGATTAAAAAGCTCTGAGCAGGCTGAAGAAAAACATGAAATCTGAAATGGATATCCCAGGACTCAGTCTCATTAAATTCTGAAACCGCCCTTGAATGCCGATCATCTCTTACGAAGATGGCAGAGCAGTTCAACCTTCACCTTTGTTGTGTGCCGGGCCACAGAGACATTCCAGGAAACTGTAGAGCTGATGAACTCGCCAAAATTGTTAGTGCAAGCTAACGTTAAAGCTAGATACCAATAAAAGAACAGACCTTAGGTGGACTGTTGGACAAACATGTCTAGCGACCAAACAGATCTGGCCAAAGCTGGATCTGAATCGTTCTAAGTGTCTGATCCTTCTAAATAGGAAACATCTCAGCGCCATAACCGGTGTCATCACTGGATACTGCCTCATAGGCAATCACGCAAGAAGACTTGGCGCTTTTACAAATGATTTCTGTAGAAGCTGTAAGGACGAGGAGGAAGAGGAGACAATCCTCCACCTACTCTGTACATGTCCAGCTGTTTTCCAGAGAAGAAAACTTTACTTTGGAGCTTTTTTCTACAATGACCTAAACGATCTAAAAAATATCGACGTAAACAGTCTCCTACGTTTCATTGTAAGCTCAAACTGGTTCCACTAGTAAGAGGTTCATAGATCCACATGGCGTCACAATGGACCACTAAGCCTAAGTGGGTTGGCGTTTCCATCAGCCACTCTTACCTACCTATCAACTCCGATTTCGGGCGGATAAATGCCTTATATTTTGAGGCCCGATCAGAGGGGTGAGGTGTGTCTTACATCGCAGCATTTTTAACAACACCGAATATGTAGTCATTCGAACGCAGGTTTACATTGACACTCATACCGAGAATGGAAAGTTTTTCGGTTTCAACGATGCAAGTGCCACTCATGGATAATGGCTGGGTGCTTAAATTTCGCCTTAACGACAGCAGACAGCATTGTGTTTTGGAACCATTAAATTCCACTCTGTTGATAGTTCCCCATTTGGTTATTCTGTTGATATTGGAATTTAATGAACTTAGCATACGCTGCCGTTCTCGATCTACAGCCGAAGAGAAGGGACGTGAATCAGAATATGAAAATACTGTCGTCAGCAAAGGAATATATTATCATTGATGAAAATTAAAAAGAGTATCGGAGACAGAAAGGAGCCCTGGGGCACACCAGCATTTATTTTGTGAACTAAACGTTCCAAAGCGTAATTTCTAATCCATTGAAGAAGATAGTCATCGATCCAAAAAGCTCTCATTTTCGAAAAAAGAGCCAGATGCCAAACTCTGTCAAATGCCTTATAAATATGTTTCGAGATATTTCATGACTTTGAAAAGAAGTGGGTCCGGAGGATGAGAAAAAAGAAAATTCGCCTTTTTAACGACGGGCTGGACAAATGCTGTTTTCCATCTGCTTGGAAAGAGTTCTAAAGAGTATTGAAGAAAAAGAACAACACTTCAGAGATATACCAACTGGACCAGAGGATTTGTGTACATTAAAATCTTTAAGAACTCTTGCTACTACACGAGTGCGAACGTGGATTTGGTTGATGTACGAGAAATTAGCTGATACGACACAGTGGTCCGACGAGCTTAGGGAGGATATCACCTTGATCTTGTATTTGTCAGGATGAGAAGTTAAAAACAAGTCCAGGGTGTTGGCGGAATGACTATCAACGTCTGGTATTCGCTGAGTCAAATTATTTTCCGCAGCGAAGATCTGAACACACCGTCCTTCGGGTATTGACTGCCCGGAATGTCGAAGCCACCCAGAATTACGTATATTGAAATCGCCCGTAATGACAGCGCATCAAACTCGTTAAAGGTCGAATTGCTGTCTAATTTGGGGCTTCTGTAAATAAAGAAATAGTGAATAATTTGTTTACGGAAATGAAATTTTCACCATATGAAATTGAATTCCGGATTGCAATAGGGACTACATTGTGGTGGAGTTTTTTAAGCTACATCACTACGCACGTTAACGGCGAGACCGCGGTGAGAGAAGAATAATGGGTTCGTAGTCAGGTAGCTTCAGATCAGAGGGATGTGAGCAGCGAACTGCCTGTATTTCACTAAGTGCCAAAACAGCTGGTCGGTATTTAGAGACGTGGACATACGCAGAAAAGTGATTACTTACTTACTGAATTATAAAAAAAGACTTGTGTTTGTCTGAGCAACCGACGTTGCTAAGCACGTTTAAAAATTGGAAGAACAGATACAAAATTTCTAGTATTAACCCGCAAATTAAAGTTTTCAATGTTTCCAACCGAATAAAAATTATTAGAACTTTGTAGTAGTGAAGATGCCCTAAAGGAAGAATTTCAAGCTGTTTGAATAGATTTAAGTTCTGCGAATTAACCTACATAAGATTTTTTATTTTATTGATAATGACTCAGTTTTGTTAGAATATGTAAACTCTCGTAGGAAATTGAAACGACCATTATAAACAAGTTTTAATATTGTTTGAGGACAATAAAGGCTAGGATGATGCAGCTATCTAACCACATTGTTAAGATATAGTTGGGATATAGTGTATGATTATAACAACTCAGATTAGTATCTAAATAAACTCCTAAGTATTTAAAATTGTTGACGCGCTCAACTTTAAAAAAAAATTATTGCAACAAGACCTTGAGCCGTTCAAAGAGTCATAAATATCATCGTTGTTATATAAGAGAAAACGTGTGCAACATGGAGAATGATAAAATATCGACAAATCATTAAACATTTCACTTTTAACGTTGAATAAGATAAATTTGGTAATAGGCTTGTGCTCTCTATAAACCATTCCCTTAGCAAATCGAGGTCAAAGTTTACATCAAAATAAACAATAAGAAAACATTTATTTCAGTATGAACGTGCATAAAGTGATTTTGCCTTGGAAAGGTAGAGTAAATAGGGAATTCATGTATTGTATATCAGGAACAAAATAGGGCCTAAAACTGAATGCTGAGGAACACCGAGTTCAAAGTGATTGGTTTTTGGGTGGAGAAGCGTATTGACATTTTAGAAATCAAGACAAAAGAGGATTATCGTTGAATCAGACTTTATTAGGGCTGTGTTATTAGTTTAAAACAATGTCAACATAGTTTGCTAAATGGACTTATGAAAAAATTACCCATTCTCACATTCAGTGCCAACACGTGTTCTGCATACTCGTACTTCTCTCCCAGCTGTTTGTTAAAGTGCTTTCAGGATACGCATTGTCGGTTAAGTTTTTTTTCTACACCCAGTTCTTGTCAAACCACAGATTTCTTTTCTGTGGGAACAACATCTTTGCTGGCAGTGTTTTTATAGCAGCATATAACATAGTTGGCCTTCACATAATTGGATTGTTTTTTGTATCGAACTCTGAGTCCTCTTTTAAAACCTTTTCCGAACACTCCGCCGTTGGAAGATTGGTATAAGCATATGACATTTGCGTGCAAGAAAAGGATGTTCCTGCTGAGTTTAAACAGTCAAAGCACCAGTTCGCTGGTAGCCATTCCGCCATTAATTAAAAGAGATCGTAGTTCAATAAAACGAGATTCCCACATTGATTCAAATATTTTGGCAATTATAGCGTTCGAATTGCATTAGCTGTGAAAACGATTATCGAAAAAATCGAGGAGACTGAATCCACTTCCGTAGTCGGATCATCGACACATCGAGGTCATTCACCAGAAAACATCATATCATCAGTCAGAGTATGGCTAAATATCGAAACTTAACATCATGGTGATGAAGCGAACATTTCAAGAAGCTACTACTACTATTCTTTAACATCCAACAGACTGAACAACTCAAACCAACAGATCATATGCGAAGAGAATAAGAGGATTTGTTAACTTGTTAATTGAACAGCAACGGTAAGTTATCCACAAAATCATGTTCAGCGATGAGCCCCATTTTCTAGTTGATGGCTATGTAAACAAGCAAAATGTCCGCACTTGAAGTTACCAAACCCCACATCTGTTTCATAGGAAGGAATTGAATCCCAAACGTGGGATTGTTTCGTGTAGAATTTGGGCTGGAGGCCTCATTGGACCATTTTTCTCAGACGACGGTGCCGGGAATGATCAGCCAAATGGATGGCATACATTTCAGAGAAATATAGTTCCAACACAGTCACCGACTATCTCCCGAGCCGACAACATCGCCCACCGGTTAGTGTTCTCCCTCATTTTTCGTTGGTGCCTTTCCCGCTATCCTCATAGCATTCTCTCTCACTCACTCGTGCATTACTTCTTAGGTAAAGTAAATCAACACCTTCAGTTATAGTGGTTAAAAAAAATATTAAAAATGGCCCAAGGGCCACGTGGTGTGCGAATGGGGAATCCATTCGGCATTCTCTCAGAAGAAATGGTGGAACCCAAAAATAAAAGACGCAAAAAAACTAATTTCGAAAAATATACTCCTGTGACTTCCGATTTTAACCCAAAATTTTTAGTAATCTCGCCCTCCGATCCCACAAAACCCCTATCTAACTTCAGTGTGTTCATGCTTAAAAAAGCCATAGATTGCATAAGTACTGCTTACGATAGTATTAGTCAATTGCGCGATGGCAGCCTATTAATTCTAGTTAAATCAGAAAAAATCGCAAAAATCTTCCTATCAAAAAAAAAAAACCCCAATGTATGTGATATTTCCGTGAAACTGCATGACCAGCTCAACACTTGTAAAGGAACAGCATACGCTCCGTGCTTAGTTAACGTACCGGAGAAAGAAATTGTCGATGAAATGAGCTCACAAGGAGTAAAAGATGTATATAAATTTAACAAAACTCTTGACGGGAAACAAAATCCCTCTGGCCTTATCCTCTTTACATTCGACTTGTTTCGTCCTCCCACTTCAGTAAACGTTGGCTGGTACAACATCAAAGTTGAAGAATACTATCCCAATCCCATGCGATGTCGCAGTTGCCAAAAAATTGGTCACACTGCAAAACGGTGCAAAGGTACCCCCTCATGTGAAGGCTGCAACCTCCCCCCTCACTCGACTGAGAAATGCACACGCATCTCATGTGCCAACTGCTCCCAATGCCACCCATCATCTTTCAAAAAATGCCCGAAGTTCATCCAAGAAAAGGAAGTATTTAAAATCAAAACCATTCGAAAATGTACCATGGCAGAAGCCAGACAAGTCTTTAGGGAACAGTATCTCCCTACAACATCCAGCCCAACTTATTCGGAAGTTGCAAAAAATACAACCCAAACTGAATCCGCCATCCAAATAGGAAAAAATCCCATAAAAAATACCATCGAAAACAACTCTAACGGCCCCACAACCGCTAACCTGACTCCACAACCAAATGTAAATTCAACAACAACAACACCCAAACCCCAAAAAGGAATATCGCAAACTCTTACCCAAAATCCCTTGGTAATTACCTACGACGACCCCAACACACAATTTACCTCAACCCACTCAACCCACTCAACCCACTCAACCCACTCAACCCACTCAACCCAGTCAACCTCACAACAGCAAAATCAGATCAGCCGCAATACCCTCGCTCACCAATCTCCACCTAGCATCCCAAAACGTACACACCAAACTAATAATACGCAACTTTCAGCTTCTCCACTACCCTCACCTATATCTTATCTAACACAAGATCAAATACAACAAACTACTTATTTTATAAAAGAAACTGAACGAATAGATGATCAAGACATATAAGAAAAAATAATATAAACCCCAACAAAAACGACCCCGGTGTCCACGTCATCGGGCTCGTTTGGCTCGGTTTCTGTATGTCGGGGTCAAATCGATCACTCCAAAAATTTGCTCCAAAATGGCTTCACACAGTATGTGCCCCAGCATACTGTGCAGAAGCCCACTCTGTCGCATAAAAAAGCTCTACTTAAGATTCTCCAATGGAACCTCAAAGGCTACGTAAACAACTACGACGAGCTTACCCTACTGATAAAAAACGAAGAGCCAAGTGTTATATGCCTTCAAGACACCCATTGCCCATACGATTCTACACCAACTCCTCCGAAAACGTTCAAACCCTATTTTTAAAAATCTGCCTTCCAACACTACTGCAAAGCAAGGTGTCGGTCTGTTGGTAAAAAATAAAATATACCACATAGAGAAATTCCTATCAACTCGAACATAGCTTGTTCCGCCGTAGAAATTTTACTACTGTCAAAGATCTGCATTGTTTCGTTCAATATTCCACCACGGCAAAACTTCTCGAAAAACGAATTGGAGTCGATGTTGAATCAAGTAAGCCGCCCAGTTATTTTAGCAGGGGACGTGAATTCATGGAACATTCTTTGGGGATCTTCCACCACGAATAACAGAGGGAAGATTGTGGAAAATTTCATAATCGATTCTAATCTCTCTATCTTAAATGATGGCTCAGCAACCCATTTCTCCACCCACAGCACCCTTACAAACTGTGATATCACCTGCTCATCTCCAGAGCTTCTTCCTAAAATAAACTGGTACATTTCCGAAGACCTCCACAATAGCGACCACTTCCCAATAACCGCCACCGTTAACTTAGAACCATATTCCAAACAAAACCCCCCTCCATCAAAATTCAAAATCGAATCAGCAAATTGGACAGCTTTTAAAAGCGAGATAACAACACTTTTAATTGAGAAAGACCCATCCAGCAACCCAAACAAAGAGGCGGCACTTATTCAAAAATCAATCGGGGCTGCTGCTAATAAAACTATTCCTCAGACATCTCCAAAACACCACAAATGTGTAGTTCCCTGGTTGAACCAAGAACTCGCTGATCTCCGCAAAGCTAAAATGGACGCTTGGAAAAAATTAAAAAAAAACATAAACCAAGATAATCTTATAGCGTTCAAAAAATCCAATGCCAAATTTCGGAGACAACTCAAAATCGCCAAAGCAAAAACTTTTGAAGATTTCACCTCCAGCATCAATCCTGACACTTCCCCAGCAAAAATTTGGAATAGAATTCGATGTTTAACAGGTAACCCCACCTTACTTGCCATAAATTATATTAAAACACCGAACCAAAAGCTCTCCGAACCATCCCACATTGGTAATTACATAGCCCAAAACTGGTCCAATTACTCAGACGACGCAAACTTTACGAACTCCTTCAACAACCAAAAATACGAGGCCATTTCATATACCACAGTCACGTGTGCCAGTAACTCCTATGCTCAACTCATCGAAAGAGATATCTCCACAACGGAACTCAACGCATGCCTAAGCAAACTAAAAGGGCTAACCCCCAGCAGGGATAGGAAATCCTACCCAATGATTAAAAATCTCCCAAACGACGCAAAACAAAGACTTCTCAGACTTTATAACACCATTTTTAAAACAGGTGTCATCACACAAAGCTGGAAAACAGCTTCTATAATACCCATTCCCAAACCCAAAAAAGACAAATATGCAGTAGAGGGTTACCGTCCAATCTCTCTAATCCCCTACGCTGCAAAAGTACTTGAGAAAATAGTTGCAAAACGTATACTTTGGTATGCAGAAACAAAACACTACTTTAGTCGGAACCAAGTTGCATTCAAGGCCAATCGAGGCTGCACTGATGCCCTACTCTTCATAGATAACTACATATCTAGATCATTAAGCTCCAAAAACCATGTGTCAATACTTTCTCTAGACTTCGAAAAAGCGTTTGACAGAATAGGAATTCATGTCGTTTTAAATAAACTCATAGAATGGGGTGTTGGCCGTAAAATTTTTTATTACGTAAAATCCTTTCTCAGTAATAGAAAATTTTGTATCAAATCTAATAATTCCTATCCTGCCACCTTGCCCCTCCATAACGGGATCCCCCAAGGATCACCCTTATCCGTTATATTATTTTCTGTTGCATTTGAATATATAAGCCACTGTTTATATCTTAAGAAGTCTCTAGCTGCAAGGTCTAATATTATTAAGTATTTATCTTGTAGAAAGAGTAGTGTGCATATTAGCATATTAGCATAATTAGCACATAATTTACAACATCTACATCTACGGCAACTCTCCAAAATCAACTCTTCAAATTATAAAACCAATTTACCATCAAGCAGCCAGATCTAGCGTCGGCGCCTTTCACACAACGCCCATAAAAAATATATTGGCTGAAGCAGGTCTACCTGCTATTGAAGAGAGAAGAGACTCAGTTGATATCAAAACTTCTCCCAAAACTCACTTTCTCAAGCAACTCAATAATCGATAAAGAAGTACAACTTACGCTGATACGCAAACGGGTAAATAGAATTCCTTCCGCCATCTATAATATCCTTAAATCGAATGAAGACATCCAACCACCAAAACGGAACCTAATCAACCGTACAGCCTCACAACCTCCATGGCTTTTCGATCCGGACTGCTGTATAATGGATTTATCGTCACATGAGAAAACGGACACAAATAACGAGATATACCGCAAGCTATTCCTAAATATTTCAGCTGATCTTAAATCCAAAGATTGGAATTTTATATTCACGGACGGGTCCAAAACTTTGGACAACACATCATTTGCAGTCACATTCGAGGATGGCAACGCAATAAAACTCGGAATTCTCCCACAAATCGCTTCCATCTTCACTGCAGAAGTCTTTGCCATCCTAATAGCCCTTCAATCGTCCATAAAAACGGGAAGAAAACACGTGATATGTACTGATAGCCTCTCCACCATAAAAGCTATTACAAATACAAACAACAACACAGATCTGATCAGTAACATTCGAAATTTATTGATTAAATCTTCCAAATCCACAAAATTGTTGTGGATCCCTGGTCACGTTGGAATCCGAGGCAACGAGCTGGCAGACGAAGCTGCCAAATTCGCAAACAAAGCGCCAGTTCATCTTTTTAATGTTTATACCAAGGCCGACCTTATCAATCATATTAGAAAAAAGGCCAATGCTGACGAATTAAAAGACTGGACAGTTACCAACACCACTATACAAAAACCAACCCCATAAAATCGCACCCTGCTTATCCTACAAACATTTCAAAAGCTAAGATTAAAATCTTCATTCGACTCCGGCTAGGCCACACTTCAGCCACCCACCTTCATCTCATAAAGGGAGAACCTCCACCAACCTGCGTTACCTGCCACACCACTATAACTCTTCAACACCTGCTTCAACACTGCAAACGAATAAGACCATTCATCAACAATATATTGGGAGGAGAAGACGTCATAGAAGTATTAAAAAACCCACACAAACACAACATCGAAATAATTAATGATTTTTTAATAAACACAGGCATAATTGTGTAATTAAGTTATAAATAAGATAAAATTAAGCTAAACTATAAGTATCATAGAGCGGGAGGCCTTTGCAGCAAGGAGCTCTTTAAAAATGAAATTGTTAGCTTGTAATTTATTACATGTTTAATAAATATATAATAATAATAATAATAATAGTTCCAACAGGATGGTGCAGCTGGAATAATAGTATAATCGCACGACTAGAATTGACCGTCTAGACCTTGCGATTTTACGCATTTGAACTTCTTCCTTTATAGTTTTTCAAAGTCCAAAGTTTATGTCAACAAGCCCATGACTACTTACATTTTTAAGGAGGAGATGAGACGCAGTATCATTGAAATCCAGCCGCATTTATCCCAAACCGTGATTGGAAACTTCGTCGAAAGACTGGGGGAGTATTTATCGGATCAAGCAAATCAAAATTTGTGTATTTTCTCAAAGAAAGTGTTTTATGTAAAATTTCAATGTTTTGCTTTTGCTCGGACACATTCTATTCGTCTATTCTTCTTCTAATTCAATACCTATTTTAGACCTGGTCAACTCCATGTAGAAACATTTTATAAACATATGTCGCATGAACTTGGGACATGTCCAAGTGGCCCACAATTCTTGAGTGTTTTTCAGTCAAAGATTTTTAACAAATTGTACATTAAAATGGAATTGTTCAGGATATAAAGTCTCATATAAGTGTAGGCTTATACACTATTTTTCAACTACGGGTTTAAAAATGTTGCGAGAGATGGGTTTTATGTTCGCAAGGAATTTGTAAAAAAAACAGTAAAAGTTCGTCTATAATTGGAACTTTTCTATAAGGCTTAAATTATTTTAACAATCTTATTAATTCATCAACTCCTTTCACATGTTTCCTTTTAAATTCCAAGACGAAATTATCTCTCTACTCGTAGGAATCAAACTATCTAAAGATACTCGATACTCAACAACATTTGTTGTTGAATTAATTTAACTTGACATTTACCTTTATTATTTAATGTCAATAGACACTGCATAACTATAATACACGCTGATGCAAGAAAGATCATCAACCAGGAAGGAGATGTTAAAAAAAAATAATAATAAGTTGAATAAATATGCATACAACTTTAAATAAACAATTTATTTTAAATTAAAGTTTAACCCCGATTTTGTTCTTGATCTCAATTCGAAGTGAATATAAATAAAACTTTTGACATTTGAAATCCTTAACTGGCGTCTGCTAAACTTATAAATGCTTTTTGATAACATAAACCTACATCACAACATCAGGTTTAATTACCATAATTTCTGGTAAAGTTTCATTTGTCAGATACATTTTTTCCCTCACCAGCAACTAAATACAATTTTTGCATCAAAGTCGCCGAACTCATAAACTTAAACAACAAAAACTCGATTCAGTTTCATTGTTTCAATTATCTCTCTGGATTGGCGGTGAGTTTCGTATATTACTGATGTCGTGTGATGACATGAAAAGCACCATCAAACACGATAAGAAATATGATAAAAATCAGTTATTAATAATTTATGAGAGATCTGTCACATGTGACATTAGACATGGTGAAAGTATTTTTTAATTGAAATTTATTAAAAGCCGAAAATAATTTCCAACTTAAAGTCAAAATTAAGATAAAATATGAATTGGCTACGTCCATGGATGAGAAGGAAAAAGAAGAAAAAGCATGTTGTTCGAATTTCGACATTTCAGTGACATCTAAGTTCGAATATCATACATAGGAGTCGGATGGTCTAAGAATATGGTGCTGGAATGTTGTACATGTCACATTCAATGTTGAAATATTTACAACTTTCCAAAAATGTAGCGCCAACTTCTTGATATGCTTCCCTCTTTCGAACTTAAGTGTCAAATTTTCAATAAAAATCTCAATGACAGATGTAAAATTACCATTTTCGGAATTCGCTGTACAAAATGTGTTCAGAAAATCAAAACATACTTTTGTGTTTTCGATAAACCCACATGCCATTTCGCAGTAAATAACCAACAAAAATTTGTATTCGGTCACGCATCACATTATGCAATGGTTGTTGCTACCGAAAAGCCAACCTCAATTAATAACCTCGTAAGGTCACTCCTCCGCAAACTTTTGGTCTCATTCTAACTTATGGCAGTACTCGTATCTATACCCCATTTGGACTTAAATCACAAATATTTGTTTGATTATCTATGGTTTGACTTGCATTTACTGTTAGATACTTTTACAATCAATAGCACTTACGAATATGCCATGTCGGAGAGTTGGAGTTGGATCGGACTCATGCATATCTGATGTTTTGAGGATTGTGACATCAATCACAGTAAACACCGAATACAGTGAATGGTTTTGTTGTGGAATATTGAATTGTATTGGTGCGTTTCACTTAAGCGCGAATCTCATTAAAATAAAAAAAAATTGGTACAAACGCTTGAGTGAGCGGCATATGCGAGCGAGTATAAACAGATAAGTTGCGTGTTCGTCATAACACGTCCGGTATACTCGTATTCGTATGTATCTGAATGCGAACCGAATCTGGCACTATCCGTATACGGAAAAATATTTTAATACGCAGATAATTAGAAATAATTGTTATACCGATATACCGGCTGAAGTAATGAGGCGAGAGCTGAATGTGCATAATGCGGATATGCAAAGGCTGATTAGCTGGAGTTCGAGTTGGGGTAAAGTTTATTTGTTATATGAATCTTCTCTTGCATAAAATTTAATACGAAATAAGCAGGAGCCAGAGACTCTCATACAGTGGGTAGCGTTCAGGAACCCAGTTATTAGCAATAGAGCCGTCAATCTATCTAGTAACTTAAAATAAATAAAATTAAATTAAAAACATATTAATCAAAGAATTTGCACTTCAAAAATAATATCATAAGTTGGTGCAAAATTAATCACCCTATCGGAAGATGGTATCATTTTTGTAAATGGCGTCGTACGTCAATCATATTTGACAATTGTGAACTAGACAGCTGCAGTATACAAACAGACAAGCAATGAATAATTGTGTCGATGTTTTCGACCAATAATCGGTCGGTGGTGATAGCGCAGATTGAATTTCGACCTCGATTTCCTAATCGTGTCGCGCCAACTGGGCAAACATTCCTGCGCTTAGCTACTCGACTCGAACAGAGTGGAACCACAGGAGACCATGCATGGCATGGCCGCCACCCGACTGGTCGTTCGGTCGAGAATATCACCGCTGTGGCTGCCGATATCGCTGAGAACGAAGAAACATCAATCAGACGACGGGCCACGTCTGGGCATCACCAGACGGACCCTACAGCGAATTTTAGTGAAAGTCTTACACATGTTTCCGTACAAAGTGCATTAGTTAATGCCTCCTGACCATCAGTCGCATATGAATTACTGTAAAGCCATCCTCAATCACAACAACGAAGAGGACGATTTTGTGTCGAAAATCATCATTAGGGACGAGGCGCATTTTCACTTAAACGGTTACGTCAATAAGCAAAGTCGTCGTTTCTGGGGCACTGAAAATCCGCGTGCGATGCGCGAAGAGCCATTACATCGACTCAAAGCCACTGCGTGAGGAGTGATTGGGCCGTATTTTTTTTTGGACGCCATCGGCAATACGATCACTGTTACCGGCGAACGCTATAGGCCATAATAAACGACTTATTACTACCGGAATTGGATGAGCGGGGCTTAGTGAACATGTGGTTTCAACAAGACGGTGCAACCGCACATACAGCGCGAACCATAATGGATATTGTGAAGGAAGCGTTTCCTGGTCGCGTAATCTCCCGTTTTGGCGATTTGGCATGGGCAGCATGATCGCCCGATTTAATCATACCAGACTTCTTTCTTTGAGGCTACTTGAAGTCGCGGGTTTTTGCCAACACGCCTCAGACAATTGTAGCTCTTAAGGAAGTTTTTCGACAGGAATGCGAACAGCTATCACCGGAAATCTTGCGGAAAGTCAAGAAAATGCGATAGAACGGGCATAAATGTGTATCAACACTGGCGGCAGCCACTTGGCGGATATCATCTTTTCCACTTAACAGAAACAATTGTAAAGGTCCAAATAAAGATCCATCACTCAAAATCATTTTTTTCTATTTAGTCGAAAAGTAATTCAAAAGCAAAACTGGATGTTTAATTAAAGTAGTCCTGGAAATATTCATCTGAAAGGTGATGTTTATAACGAGTTAACGATAAGATTTTCGAAAAAGTAATTTATTTATAAAGGGGTTTCCAATAGGGACTTGCCAACTTTGAATTTAATTTGTGAACGCACTCTTTCACTAATCATCAAACTGTCACTGTCAATTTATTCAGTAAACTCAACATTTTCATCTTGGTAAAGTACACAGCAACGTCTGTAAATTATAAAAATTTTCTACAGAAATTCGGAGTCGGTGACTGCAACTTTAATTCGTAATTCTCGCCCTAGTAGACAGGCAATAACAAGTTTAGTGCAAAAATTTGAGTCTACATATTCGTTGTGTGATGTTGCCGTGTCAGTGAGACAACGGGTCAGTCGAAGTGTCGAAAATATCGCTGCCGTTCAGGCGTCCGTACCAAACGGTCCAAATCAGTCAATTCTACGGCGTTCTCAAGAATTGGGCATTGCTCAGGCCACATTATGGCATATTTTGCGTAAGGATTTTCGTTTGCAAGATCAATCTGACTCAAAAATTAAAGCCGATGGACCATTTGAAGGGACGTACGTTCTCCGATTGGGTTCTGGAGAAGATGCGCCAAGATGATGAATTTCATCGCAAAATCATCTTCAGTGACGAAACTCATTTTTGGCTCAATGGGTTCGTCAATAAGCAAAATATGCATTATTGGTCGGGTGAAAATCCACATGTGACTCATGAATCACCACTTCATCCACAAAAAATAACTGTTTGGTGCGGTTTGCATGTCGGCGGCGTTATTGGGCCATATTTTTTCGTCGACGATAACGAGCGTCACGTTACTGTGAATGGTCAGCGTTATCGCGCCAAGATCACCGATTATTTTTGACCCGAATTGGAAGATATGGACTTGGACGACATGTGGTTTCAACAGGATGATGCCATAAGCCACACAGCACACGCTACAATCGATTTATTGAAGAGTAAGTATGGTGAGCGTGTTATCTCAAGAAATGGGCCAGTCGATTGGCCGCCTCATTCGTACGATTTCTGTGGGGCTACGTTAAGTCATTGATTTATGACAACACGCCGACGACGTTGGAAGAGCTCAGAGCCAACATTGAACGCGAAATAGCGGCCGTTTCCGCCTAAATGTGTGGCCGAGTCGTTGAAAATTGGGTACAACGAATCGACCGCTGCATACGTGCCAGCGGTGGCCATATGAACGAAGTCGAATTCCATTCATAAATGTTTTGATTGTACTTCAAGCAGATAATAAAGTTTTTGAAATATCTCAAATGGTTTGCGTTTTATTTAAAAAAAAATGTTGTCAAGTCCTTATTGGAAAACCGTATAGAACTTGTCACGAAGTGGGACCTTTAGATTTATAGGTCTGATAGGACTAATTGTATCGTGTCAATTTTTTCATGTAATAAGCTTTCGGGCATACCCGTCACAGCTGTTTTCATCCGACCCCAAAGAACAATTAATTCTCTCTGCTTGAGAGCTCTCGCTTAAACATCTGCTCCAGGCGAACTATTGAGTTGTTCTTATTTTGAAATTTACACCTTGGGCTTTACTGTCTGTCAAGACTACCTCTTTTTTAAAAGGAGGCGTCTTTAATAGGGTCATATGGAGATGCCATCTGATGCGATGACACTGGAAATCCGTTTCCTGTAGGAATACTATATCGACTCCCACTATACTGAAGACTGGATCTAAGCCATAAAGGACATGTAGTCAGATCTTCATAGAAGACGACGAGACCCATACTTGTTGTGTAAACTTCCTTTTATTCTGATTTCAATTAACTGTAAGGAATTGGTAAGTAAGGGGTGTTTTTTTTTAGAGGTTTAATTTTTAAACTGGCAACACTGTTTCTACGGATTGTCAATTTGACAGTTGAAAGTTGATTTGCGGTTAGTACGTTTAGTACGAATAGATTAACACCAGAACAACACGTGCAAATTGTGCAAACTCATTGTGAAATAAGCGAAACTTATTGTACGCTACGTCCATTTTACGGTCGATATAATCGTCCATCTGAGCAAGTTATTCGGAATACGATGAATCGTTTTCGCACCATGTACACTCTAGTGGATAATACGCATCCCCAAACACGACAGACAGTGCGAATAGAAGAAGTTATTGCCGTTGAGGAAAATCCGATTGAGTCGATTCGCCATCGTGCACAGCAATTGGATCTATGCCCATCCATTTTGTGGAAGACTTTACGGAAAGATTTTGGGTTAAAAGCTTATAAGATCCAGCTTGTGCAAGAGTTGAAACCGCGTGACCATTATACACGTCGTAGGTTCGATGAATGGGCCGAAAACATGATTCCGCTTGATCCCCATTTTTAACGCAAAATTTTGTTCTCCGATGAGACCCATTTTTGGTTAAATGGAGATGTAAAGAAGCAAAATTGCCGAATTTGAAGTGGAGAAAAACTAGAAGCCTCCGTCGTGACGCCCTTACAACCACTAAAACTCACTGCTTGGTGTGCTTTATGGGCTTTTGCAATCACCGTCACATATTTCTTTAAGGAAGATGCCGGCCAGAATGTTACCGTTAATGGAGGGCGCTATAGAAATATGATTTCGCACTTCTTCGTTCCTCAGTTGAATGGCATTGTCGTAGTGACAGAGCTTTGGTTTCAACAAGATGGCACAACATGCCACACGGCGCGCGACACCATCAATTAATTGCGCGAAACTAGCCTCCGCGATCCTGTGATCTCACACCTTTAGACTACTTTCTTTGGAGATATGTGAGGTCACTAGTCTATGCCGATAAATCAGAGCCGTTTGATTGCTGATATACGGCTACAGTTGCTCGATAAACAAGTCGAAAATTGGACTTCATGATTTCGCTTCACTCGAGCTAGCCGTGGAGCGCGTATGCCCGATATCATATTTAAGCATAAATGCCTTAAAATTGTCTATTAAATAAAGCTAATATCATAGTTTCAAGTGTTTTATTTCATATGGAATTTGTATCGCTCTAAAAAAAACACCCTTGAATTTAAAGCCAAACTGAGATTGGAAATCTACCTTCAGGGCAATGGGAAGGCTGGATTCACAGAGTTTTGCCTGAGTCTCGTCCCAGGTCTACCATTGTGGTGGTAAACGAGATGACCTATGAATTTAGCATAGCGAAGGATTTCTCCGAAACTAAGCCACCGTTGGGACTGCTTTCGTCCTCAGTTAGAGCTTGTATGAGCAATATATGACCTGACGAGACGAATGCCTCCTGCCATCTTCAAAATTCAGGCCCATTGCCGTTGTTCCCCATCAGGAAAGTCTGTAGACGGCTACTGCCTTATCGCAATAAATAAGGTCATAAGATGACGACACCGGGAGCACTGTAAAATGTCAGGCGATAGTTACAATTGTGGTATGTACTAGTACTAGAACTATCGTTTACTTTTCTATGAAAGGCTAAAAAATTCATTCAAATGAACTAAAAGGAGTGTAATTCAATGAACTAGCTTTTTTTTGAGTGCGCTGTTCCGCCAGAAAAAAGGAAAGTTGGAAGATGGCCTAATATTCATTATAAAATTCTGTTCCAGCAGGCGACAAATTTTTGACTCGACGGTTGTAGTTATAAGCAAAATATGTACTCGTAGTTGCGTTTGGGGAGAACTTTTCCATTTGATTTCCGCTCTACGATATTACAACTGTCGTTTAACTCTATTTGTTCAAAAATGGGGCCAGAGTTTATGTTTTATTCCATGGCGACCGTAACCAGACCCTAAACGCTGAACATTTCTTTGAAAAAATATGACAATCGTAAAGATGAGGTACGGTTTCAATAGAACTATGCTACATGCCGAACGTTGACCGAAATCGTCAACATATTGACACTATATTTTAGTTTGTTGAATTTCGTGAAATGATTCTGCCAATTACACTCAAAATCCTGCGATTTGATACTTTCCTCTACATGATGTTGCTTCGGTAGACCAATATTATTAGAGATATCCTTGACAGACGAATCTGAATTGAAGTACAACAGAAGACTGTTATTTGCAATTGAGTGTATTTGAGATATCCACACAGCCTTCTGAATGGGAGTTTATTTGCGGAATTTAAAAAGGATTTGCCCACTCTAGCAAGATATAGGATCGCAAATTTCAGTCATGGAACATATTATACAATCTTTCTTTTGTCTATAACTTGGTGCATTCTCCCCACTAAAGCTTCACATTTGTTATTTTGTCATTTTCCAGCTTCTAGATTGTGGTGCAAATATCTTCTTGACTAGGTGGAATGACAACCTTACTGTTGAGCGGATCTCAGTTTTCTTGAGATCTTATGGTCTCATATTTCAATGTTCTGATCTCTGAATAGCTATCGGAAATTCAGTCTTAATGTAGATGACATAGGACACACAACGAGCACCATGACAACAAATTTAGCTCTGTAATTCAGCATTATCTCCCTTATTTCTCTAAAATATATTTACAACTTAAGAAGCGATCGAACTTCTTGCCTCAACATATTGGGAATTTAATTGCTGCAAAACAGCGAATATATTCAGTTCATTAGCCCTAAAACGTCAGGAAGATTGCAAAAGCAAAAACATGGACACCCAAGTTGTTTGAATGTAGGCCAATGCCATGTGTTTAAACAAATTACAACAACATCCTGTAGCCTTCCCCGGTAATAGAAAACAACTTAAAGATACGACAATTCGTATCTATCCACAATCGAAAGTTAAACACTCCAATCGACGAACGAAGAAAATATTTCCAATCCTCACCCATGCCACCCAACGAGCAGTTTTCACTTCATTTCAAATTACAATCCACACTCAATCATACGAGTACATACGAGTATGTATGCGTGCGGCAAGCCGCATCAACCTTCACTCGAAATCAACTGGTACGTACAGCAAGTGAACTTTATTTTACTACTGAATTCGATTGCAGCTGCCCTGCATACTAAGCATCAACTACCCGAAGAGCTACAAGAAGAGCCTCGAGCTCTGGCGCGCTTGAGTCGTGGTAACAGGTTGACGTGCGTTACCCGATTTTTCATTCATGCTGGAGTGGCAAGTATCTCCGTTCTCCTCCTTGACAGTTGTTGCCTTGAGCTAAGACCGTGATTCAAACTCCGTTTTAATTTTTTTCTTTTTTTTTTGTAACATGTCCGTGCAGTGAATGAGGTCACCAGTTGAACTCGAAAACCTTAATGCACACAAAATGAACAAATTACAGAGAAGACAAACAAACCGAACTTTCCGCTCTTAACATACTAGGCTGCATGCCAAACAAAACAAGAGACAAATGTGTGCGTGTTACATCCATCATGAGTGACATATGGAGCAACGCAGCACAATACTGACGCGTCTAGTCCGCACATGAAATATTGACCATGTTTCTTGCGACTTGTGAACCTACCTGACTTGCTGGTATTGCTGGTGAGTGGCAAATGAAACATCACTCAGAGTCTTCTTGAGAATTCTTCTAACAACGAAGAAGAGGAACGTTAAGTAGGGCTCTTGGTCAGGAAGCGGTCAGTCTGCTTGTTGTTGATTCTTCACTACCGCCATGAATGGGTTGCATGGGTTTGTAGTGATTTTCTGGTGGGAACGTCAGAGGGAACTGAGTTCGCGTAATGTGATGGAATTGTGTCAGGTGAAGTGTAAGGCCCCGTTTATGGTATAAAATAAGAAGAACGGCGTTTTTTTTGCAATTTGTGGTGTAAATTTGCCACTAAGGAGGAGTGTTGTGATTCGTGACAGAAGTTAAGTGCTGGCTTTGAGCAAGAAAAAAAAAACAAATTCTTTGGAAATTAGAAAGATCACTGCATTGACATGTTGGAGAAATGATGGATCTATGTTCAACGCTCTACGACTAATGTCTCTTCATATTGGAAAGAAAAAAACTATAGACCACAGAGTGAGTGATTGGGTTAAATGATTTAGGAGCCAATATACATATGCACGAAGTAGCAGCAGTTGAAAAAAGCGGTGGTGGGAGTTCTTTTTCCAATAATACCGTGCTAGAATTGTCAGGAAATCTATTTCAAGATTGCTAATTGCACCATTCTTCTAAAGGTGACCAAAAGATTACTTAGCTCCCATTAATTATACTTTAATACTATCCCTACGCTTGATACCTTGGATAATGCCCTATGTAGATATACGAAACAGCATATGGCGTCGCAGACTTCACCTCTTTAGCAGCTTGAAACATTCATAAGAGACAAGCGTCTCTATATTCTATGCGACGCAATATTCACATTTCTATAGCAATACACTTAATATTACCATTTTGCTTTTGCATGAGTAGGAACTCAGATGGGCCGCGTCGTCCTAAAGGTGCGATCAGACGGTCATCCAAACTTGTCATCCTGACGTCACTAGAATTTGTCCCAAAGTGGTCATCCCGTGTAATCGCCTGTCATCCGGCATGTCATTGAACGTGTCAACCGGATGACATACCAAATGACACGATTTCTATGTCATCCAGATGACTGATTTGAATGACTGTGTGATCGATCGATTGTCATCGCTATTGGGACTGGATGAGCAACAATTGACAAGGTCCCATGGATGACATTACTTGATTTTTCACATTGTCATCTAACATCGGATAACACGTTTGAATCGTTGAAATAGTTAAAAGTTAATTTTCTTTTCGCTTCTGTGATATAAAATGAGTGACAACGACGGTGAAGCCGACCCACGGTTTCAGGAAAAAAAGGAGCAGAAAAATATTATTTTCCTGGGACCGTCAAACAGAGTCTGCTTTAATTGCAGCTGTTCGGATAAATTCTGTCCTTTGGGATAGTGGGCGGAAGAATTGCAAAACTCCGAACTCCAAAATTGATTCCTTGAAAGTGACGATCAATTTAAATATTGAGGGTGTTGACGATGTCGAGGCGCGTGTTAAATAGCTATCACTTCGTAGCTATTTTAAAGTCCATTTGGGCAAATTTCGAGCCAGAAAATCCGGCCAACGGATAGGCGAAATTGCGAAAACATCGTTTCCTCATCTAAGTGAAATGACGTTTTTGAGTCTTCCAAAGTGACACAATCGTGTCCATCGACGTCCACATTAGAATTGGATGATACTCGTACTTCAATTGATCTACTCTCATGTATGTATACATTCACACATTACTATATTAGTTTGTTGTTTTTCAGGAGGATGCGTACGATGATTACTCAATTTTAAATGAGTTGACGCGTTTGTCAAACGCTGAACCGTCCCTTTAAGCTGCCCAACCAACACCAGTGCCGAAAAAAAGGCAAAAAAAAGAAACAACGAAAATGCCGTCGTCAGCAGCAACGCAATCACCATCGCTGTCCTCGAATTCCAATTCTGGTAGCATTCGGAATTTGGCGACTGAAGTGTTGGGAAATACCATATAACTTTCATGCATGAATGTCACCGACCCGAACACCATGCGGACACCATCGCCACCGCAGATTGACTTCACACCGAAGCAGTAGCGTTTTTCTCGGACACTTGTTCTGTTGCTTTATTTTTATTTTACTGCCGTTTTCGTTTTTCGCAAACAACAAATAACAAATTTTCATCAGTGTCATTCATGCCATTAGTGTCATCTCGTGTGATCGCCTGTCATCCGGGTATGTCATCCAAGCATGTCAACCGGATGACAAAGCAAGCGTGTCATCCATTTTGAGATAAAATGACACTCGGATGACCGAACGGATGACACTGTGTGATCAGATGACAACCGAATTACAAAAGTTCTCTGACGTCAGCATGTCATCCGGATGACCGTCTGATCGTACCTTAAGGGAAATGTATGTAACTTGATCAATCATATGCCCACTCATCGTGTGCTACGTAGTGTGCCTCTTCAGTTTTGTGAGTTTTGAGCAGACTTACTTGGCAATGTGTTTTTCAATTTAGTCTCAGAGTCGGCAACAACTGTTTATTCTTAAAACCCGATGCATCATCTTTAACAACCTCAATGCAGAACTGGATAAGGAGGACATTTTGTCTGGCGTAATCAGAGAGTAAAGTCTAAATGACATCAATTCCAATGACGACTTCCGTGCTTCTAGACGTTGGGCTTGCTGTCAACCAGGTTACACGGTTGGATCATTTTTCATTTTCCCGCATTTTAACGTGAAGTGCAACACTGCTTCTGTCAACTATAGCTGTGATAGCCATGAAAAATTGAAAAAAGGTGAACTACGTGTAATAACTTCGAAGAAGCGTTTGGCGTTATTTAACTTCAGTCCGGATGAGCTTTTGGGCTGCTTCATAACCATGAATGAAACAGGAACCCACCACAATAGTGGCAGGAGTCGAAATAGTGAGGTATTCTGGATGAGTCATCGCCAAAAAAAAAATTAACATGGGCCCGTCGGCCAACGAGGTCATGGCGACAGTTGTTTGGCATGCACGCGGTATAATAAAATATACATTGATTACCTCTGGAAGGAAAAGATATACGAGTATTATGCCAACTTTTTCTACTATTTCAACGACGATTTATAGCGAAAACGACAGGATTTGGTCAAGAACAAAGTGCTCTTCCATCAAAGCAATGCACGAGTGCGCAGTTGCATAGTAGCCAAGCTCAAAATCGCTACTTCATCCGTCATATTCTCCGTATTTAGGCCTCAACAACTATTCCTGTTTCCAAATCTGAAGAAGTGGTAAAAAAAAACCTATTTCGAGGACATCTCCAATTCTTATTACTTGGAAGAGAGCAACAAATTTGAGAAAGAAAGTCATGATCGCCGCAAGGCACTCACTCGGCATGTACCGACTTCCCAAACATCGAATCAGACCATTACAGATGTTTTGTAGTCACAAAATAAATAAATTCTGGTGAACCCCAGGGCTCCGTTCTGTCTCAGATACTCTTTTTAATTTGCTGCTACTTGTAATCCAATATATTCCTTTGCTGCTTTTCATATTCGCCCTCGGACTCAAGTCCCTACTGTTCGTCTGTAGAACGGGAATGGCAGCGTATGTTAAGCTCATTAAATTCCGATATTAGCAGCATAACCAATTTGCGAACTATCAACAGAGTAGAATTTAATGCTTCCAAAACACAGCCATTATCCAGGAATGGCACTTGCATCGTCAAAACCGAAAAACTTTCAATTCTCCGATATGTGTGTCAATGACAACATATATTGGGATGACCACATATTCGATGTTCCCAAAAATGCTGCGAAACATCTAGGTTTCCTCTAACGATGTAAGAAATACTTCTTCCCCCCTGATCTGGCCTCGATATTCATATAAGTCATTAAACAGCCCAAAACTCGAGTACAATGCTCACATCTAGGCAAGTGTTCCTAAAATATCTCTTCACCACCGCAAAATCGTGCGATAAGACTCATAGGTGATACTAATATCACTCAGAGAATGGACAATCTGGAACACCGACGTAATGTCTCGTGTCTCACTCTATTTCATCACTATTTCCAACACTAGTGTCACATACAAATCGCCAGTAGCATTCCGCCCCTTCAAACTTTTAACCGTAACACCCGTCTCGCTATGAATGTTCATCAGTATACCCTCAAGCCCACTTTCGGGCTATTATTTCCTAGTCATTATAACTTGAAAAATTTCAGACCAACGTACATCAACGTACACCAAAGCTTAGCAGGCAATGTAAGGTTAAAACGTCTTATCCCAAACTGACTGTTCAGGGGTATACAACAATTCTATTACTTTCTCAGAAACTTCCTTCCACTTCAACTTCCGTAAAACAAATTACACTAAACTCAAGATCTTCCCAATAGTGATGCCTTTAATTGTGTACTCGATAAAAATAGCTCTCTTGATTCCGTCGTGGAAATCTTCTATGAAAATATCTTCCAATGCATTGCATAAGCGGTCCCTTACCAATGAAATATAAATCCTTCATCATCGCCTCCGTGATATCTATAACAAAGGACAACGTGCACTTTGCAACAAGAGAAATAAGTTGCGGCACATATACATTAAAACTGGATCTGAATTTGAATCTCAAAATTACCTACAAACTTAGTATCACTTCTCCCAACTTTGTGATATTCGCCATAGCAGATACCTCAGACGAATGCAATCTACCCTCATTTCTGACTCCAAACAATTCCTTCGCTTAAGGAATACGAGTAAGTATAGCTGAATAGCTACTAGATAAGATAAACAAATTTAAAGATGATTTTTCTACTGGTTCCGATGGTTTGTTTGCATTGCTCTGAATGAATGTCCCAATAATCTTACTCAACCCATCGTAAGTATCTTCAGACTTTCGATCTTCCAGAGAGTTTTTTCTGGTCTCTGGAAAAACGCTTATATAATGCCTATTCATAAAAAAGGAGTCAAACAGGATATTACCAACTACCAATCAATTGCTGAGTTATCCTGCATTTCCAAGATCATTGAAAGCAATGTCCTATCATTGCAGATATTTTTGCATCGAAACAACATGGACTTCTTATTGAGTTAATTTCTAGTACATTGTGTGCTGGGAAAGAAGTGGATGTGATAACTACAATACTGACTTTAGCAAGGTCTTTGATAAAATCGCACAAATTCTTGCGAAGGACGCTATTACGTAGTCCATTTTCGATCTCGCTTGTCTAAAGCAATCAAAGCCACTTCGGGTGTTTCACAAGGCAGTCACCTTAGTCCATTAATTTTCATGCCGATGATATGAAAATCTATGTTACAGACAAATTTACAACTACTACAAATTTTCATTACAACTTCCTATATATCAATCCGAGTTATAGATTTGGTCACTTCAATGCAGGATCTGTGATACTGATCTAAATTTCCGCACCCCCATTGATTCCATAATTAGCAGTCCTAGCACCGTGCTTGGCTTTACTAAACGGTGGTCCAAAGAGTTTTGTGACCCTTAAGTCACAAAATCCCTGTACATCACCTTTGTTAGGTCACTTCTCGAATATAGTAGCCAGGTATGGTCCCCTGACTATGAAAATCACATTCGATTGGTTCCAATGCAGATTCCTACGATTCGCTCTGCGCAGGCTCCAATGCTTCCGCCGTATGATCTTTGGAAAAGCGTCGCGAATCCGCCAATATTCTCTTTAAACTTTACTTTAAAATTCAGCTCTTAACCGGCACCGCTGACTGTCCCTCCCTGCTGAATCAGATTTTTTTTAACGCCAATCCACGAAATTTAAGGTCTGTTCCTCTTTATCGTCCAAGTAGCCACCGAACTGAATATGGTTTTAACGAACCACTGTCTCGTATACTATGTGAAAGTAATAGAACTCCCCTTGTGTTCGATTTCCATTGCAGCAGAAGTACCCACAAAAACGGGCTTAATTATCACCTTTCCTGAGCCTCATCTTCCCTGTCGTTTCTTTTAAATTTAAGACCAGTTTGTATCAAATTCAAAAACGGGGTTGACCCGGGCCTGTTATGTACGAGTCTGTCATACGAATGGAGCTTTAGAATCCTTTGTCCAATCCTAAAGAAGCTATTCCAAAGGGATCAGTCTCCATAACATTACATCGCATATGAGATCTTTTCTGCTTTATTCGACCAACGCCCTAAGTCTCTCATTAGCTATTTGATTGGATCACAAAAGGGTGGTTGCAGGAAAATGCGTTGCTCACCATCACGTTTTTATGGAATTTAAGGCCGCGACTACAGGGTTGAGTTGTATAAGTAGATGGCATGATAGGGTGTGCCTATTAGACTCAAAGAACTTTAAATAATGAAACTGAAGAATATCATTTGTGTATGAGCTTTAATCTCTGCATGCACCTCTGGTGTGTGCCAATAACCCAAGACAAATTCCTTTTTTATTTGTTTTTATAATTTACGCGCGCCTAAGCGGTTAGATACCCTTTTACTGTTGCCAGGCCGCGGGCGGAAAGATAGAAGGAGGAGAAAGGAAAATTGTTTTGTAGTGGTTTGAAACTCAGGTGTGTTTGGTTTCGGTATTCGCTCTCCAGGGGGGGGGGGGGGGGGGGAGTCCGAATAGGACGGAGAGTTTTTTCTTCACTCAGAGTGATTCGAAGTATAATTCACAGTATTTTTTTTCTGTACTTGAAACTCTACAACAGCCAAATCTACATGTCAGTGTTATGCCTTCACACGCAGAATTTTTCTGTCTGAGTTCCAATTACACAAATGAAAAACTGACTTGCTATGGGCAGGATTCGAACCTGGACCCTCCGAGTGAGAAGCGATTGCTAGTACCACTACACCACGGCCACCCCATCCTGAATTGAAAGACAAGATTCGACGCGCCATTGACGAAATTGAACCGATATTATGCCAAAATGTCATCGAAAATTTCATCAAAAGGACCAACGTGTGCCATCAGTCACGAGGCGCCCATTTACCGGATATTATGTTCCATTCAAATCCCCATGTCTACATTTTTTATTAAAGATGATTAACCGATGAGAGATTTTATCGAAGGCTTTGCTAAAATCGGTTGCAACTACATCGACTTCATTGCCATTTTCTAGGGCAGAGAGGGCAAAGGATACGAATTCAACGAGATTTGTGGTGGTTGACCTACCCTTTAGGAAGCCATGTTGTCTAGGAGAAATAAGTGATTTGCATTGGAAGCTTAGAGCTTCATACAAAATACTTTCGAAGAGTTTGGGTATATGAGAGAGTTTAGCGATGGGACGATAGTTGGTTATTTCATTCTTTGATCCTTTCTTGTGGATCGGGGTTATGAAGGAGGATTTCCAAGCCTGAGTAAATTCTCCTTGTGAAAGGGATAGACGGAAGAGATTAGAAAGGGCAAGGGAAAGAGAGGAAGAAGATTTTTTAAGAAATATGGAAGGGAGGCCATCTGGGCCGGGTGTGAATTCGTCATTGAGTTGGTGTAATTTATGTTCGATATAAGACGGATCAAAAATATGAGAGAGAAGTGGGCCATTGGAGAAGTTCAGTAGGTAACTAAAATAGGATGGATCTGGTACAAAGGAGTCGTTGGTGAAGGATTGTTTAAAAAAGGTGGCAAATAGGTTGGCAATGGTGAGTGGATCGGTTGATGACCTGTTGTTGAAAGAGAGGGAAGGAGGGTAACCATCGAACTTTCTTTTGTTGTTAACAAATTGGACAAAGGACTTAGGGTGGTTTATAAGGTTGACTTGCGCATTGTTAAGGTAGTCCTGGTAAAGCGAATCGTAAGGTTCGGTGAAATGAAGATAAGCACCAAGATAGTTGGAATAGTCGGTAAAGGATCTGGTACGCAGGAAAACAGCCCATAACTTATTTCTCTGATTTCGTAAGGAACGAAGCTTGCGATTATACCAGGGAGGACTAGTAGATGATGTTTTAAGGCGGGAAAACGGAACGTAAAGGGAAAAAGAATTAAATATTTCTTTATAAAAAATGGATAAGGCATCATTTATACTTAGGTTGTGAAAGTTAAAGAGGGATCTGCTGAGATATTCACTGATTTTGTGAAAGTTTGCTTTATGAAAGTCGTAGGATGAGAGAGTTGTGGGGGGAGTGGACTGGAATGAAGAGTTATGAAAAAATGAAAGTAGAAGGGGGGGATGGTAGTTATCGATTGTTGAGAGAGATAGGGGACAAAGTGAGACTGAAGAGTTAATTGGATCTGTTGTGAAAATAAGGTCTAATTGCCTGCCCATAAAATTGGATATACCACTGACTTGGCATAGACTTGAGTCTGTTAAGCGATCTAAGAAGAGACATTCCTTAGCTGAGATGGCATTTGAAGCGATGAAAAACGATTGATCATCTGATGGAGTCCACTGTAGCTGAGGAAGATTAAAGTCGCCGAAAATAAGGATATCATCAATAGGGTCTGACAGGTCAACTAAATGATCGATCGCATCAATATCAAATTGGTAAGATTCGATAGGTTGAGCTGGTAGGATATAGCAACATATAACGTAAAGGGACCTGAGAGGCAGTGATATTTTTATTGCGACAAAGTCGGCTTTAGAGGATGAAGAAATTGTAATGGGGGAAGAGTTAAGGCTGTTGTCCATCGACAGTAGGACGCCTCGACAGGGGGAATCTTTATTTGTGCGGGTAGGATCGTCGTCGCGGAAAACATTAAAAGTAGGAGGGAACAATTCCTGGTTCTTTATGTCGGGAATCAAATTGGTTTCGGTCAAGGCGTAGATATCAAAGGGAAGAGCATGCGATTGACGTAGGACAGCATTGGTTTTAGAGCGAAGACCTCTTACATTCTGGTAATAAAATGTAAGAGGGATGTTGTGGGGTGGAGGTGTGAGGAAGGATGGTTTAAGCGCTGGCAAGGGAGGCACTTTATGGACGAAAAAATTTGTCGTGGTCGGCTCGGCTTCGCTGTAGGTGTGATACTCGTTTAGAGTGAACATAGTTGCCGAATGCAGCGAGGTCGTCTGCTACTTTCTGAGGGGACATGTTAAAAATCTCGTGGTACCTGACATAAAGGTTCCTGAGACTGATAGGGTCGGTAGGGAGGCCTTCCTGCTGGATGGAAACAATGACGCTGGTTTTGGTTTTCCCTTCGTAGCAGACCGAGTCCGATTTGTCATGTAGATAGGCAAGAAAGAGACGAATGTTTTCATATATCTTTCTTTCTCTGAGCCTAGAGAGAGCATATCGACTTTCTGTAGTGCCATTGGTTTGCTGTGTTAGTTTAACAGTGGGGGAAAAAGGGGATCAAATCTGCCTTCCAGACCGCAGTAGTGACTTTTAAGTCGAAATATTGGCTAGGCCAGAGACGGTCAAAGTAGCGACAATGAGGCAATATTTCTTGAGGCCATAGCTGCTGTCGATACAAAACTAAAGCTTTATGAAGAGCTGTCATGAAGAGCTTAGGGCACTTTGCCCTCGTACAATGTCAACCTCTACTGGGTCTCTGGTCTACCACCCACTTACTGCTGGCGGACTAAATTATTAAGCCATGCAGCTAGGGCTACAAATAGAACAAATGATTCAAAATTGGAAGAATGTTTTCACATATGCAGTGTTTAGGGGAGCATGGAGTCCAACCTAAATCTAACAAATTCTCTTTAAAGACAGATCAAGACTAACAATTCTTGTTGTGAAGCTGCATCTTAGAGACGACGATCTCTACAGAGGGTATGAAGAGCAAAACTTACAGGGAGGCACCTTTCACATTATATGTCATTATCCTAATCTTAGCAGTCTAATGCAGATAACATTAGAAAGATACCACTTCCATAGTCGCGCAAAACTATCTAGTGCTCCATTTACTAATCTTGTCAAATTGGTGGATGCAACGAGCTAACTGAAATCCATTCAATGGTCGAAGAAAGTGTCAATCGACGCAAGACAACAAGGTGTAGAAACAAATGCGAAAAAGTGGGTCTAATAGTGAATGTAGGCCAGTGACAACAGCAGTTGACAGCTACAATATCTTTGTAATAGGAACTTTGACCGGCTCCACAGAACATTAGAAGAATGATATTAGCACAGCAATCAAGGGATAATCAATCGTGACTTTTTTAGTCTAAAAGGACAATTAGGCAACAATCAGCATTGAAGAACGGCGAGCAAGTCGATTTTCGAAGAGTGCGCTCAGATTAATGGTTGCTCGACAAATTTTCAGCGCGCAAGTGGAGGATATTAGCTGGTAACTGAATCAGTCTGAAACGCCTCGTGGTATTCTTTAAGAACGATTTTTACAACAAATCTAAATCGAAGCTTTAGAAAGTGTTATATTTTCTTAACTTTTAACAATATGGGGCCATGCCATCAACCTTGTGGGATATCTGTAGTTACAAACTTCCGTGAGACTTCTTCATTGCTTCATTGGAATACAGATTAGCTAAAACTTTTATTCCGTTACTAGTAGAACTCGGTGGCATTAAAAATAATAATTATATTACATATGTATGATTATATAACAATTTAATTACAAGTTAAGCTCACAGGAAGCACACTTAAATGCTTTATAGAATAGTATTAGCTGACCTCATATTACCGACTTCTTAATTATAGATAAAAAAGAAATCTATTAATTCTATGGACTTCAAATGAAACATGTTTCCACCTTCGTTAAAACGATTTTCAATTAATTTTCCATCTACACGTACAGCATCCGTATCCAGTAAACAAGTTCATATTCCGCATGCCGCATACCCAGTACTCCGTTCGCCCACAGTTCTGCCATTGCCGTACATATATGTAAGTCAATTATTTGCCATCGACTGACCTAGATGGGAATCTTCGTTCTCAGTGAAACAAGGTCCGCTCCAACGCCAACCAAAGGAAACCGTTTTCAATTACAAAACGTCACTATTAAGTTGTTATCCGATTAAAACGAAAAAGAACAAATTCACATCAATCTGTGAAGTCAAGTGCAAGTACTCACTTAATGAATCTGCGATACATTGAGCCATGCCAGTGTGGCCGACATGTAATTTTCTGCGACCTTCCCAAACCAAACACACATCTGTGCGAACGTACGACAATGGCTTTGATCATAATGCTTGCATCGCAGTTTGTGTTCATTGTGGTCACGCTTTAAACTCACACTGACTCCACAATTTATCATAAGTGGGAGTCGAAGGCTTGTTGTACGATCATCTACGAGTACTCACTGATCTTTGTAAAGCGACTGTGGAGTCGATTTAGCGGTTAAAGCTGCCTTAAATCCGTTGACACA
Organism: Volucella bombylans; assembly: GCA_949129095.1. Classification (NCBI taxonomy): domain Eukaryota; kingdom Metazoa; phylum Arthropoda; class Insecta; order Diptera; family Syrphidae; genus Volucella; species Volucella bombylans. The sequence continues at coordinate 151,180,937 of OX422143.1, forward strand.
ACTCGGTTTAGATGTTGTTCGAGTTGATGCTGAATGCGGTGTATTGTGCTAATTTGTTTACGGGTTATTGCGCAGTTAGCCGATAACGCAAATAACAACGTTCTTTATTGACTTTTGTGGGCAGCTTAAATGTCAGTTACTGAAGTAATCTAATTGTAGCTAAGTGCCAAGTAGGTTCCATAAATAAATGTCTTTGTCCCGAAAATGAGCAAGGAACCACAACCTTGGAGAACCCTCGACAAGTTAAGGCTTTGTTTATTAACAGGCATGTAGCTGTTATGTTTGTATTTTTGTAATGTAAAGTGTGGATTCTGTGTCATGCGGATATGTCATGTCGTGTGTGTTTTGGGTAGTAATTCAGGTGACTTGATGTGTTTTGTTGACGGCACATCATTTTCAGTACTACTCGAGTGACGAATGCGATGATTAAATGCGCCCACTCCTATTTTAAACCAGATTTATATGTTCTTACCGAAACGAAGCTTCCATTGACATTTACCTGAAAAAACTGCTGCATTCTTTTCGCTTGAAGAAAGAGCCGTTTTAAATAATTAAACCTGCAAGTGCAAGACTTACTTTTACTAATTCAAATTAAGAAAAAAAGAATCAAAATTCATTGTCACCAAAGAAGGTCTTTAAAAATTTCGTTTGACAGATAACAGCTGTTTCATTTTGCCTAGACTTTTGTGTTCAAGATCCATCCGACTTTAGTCGTACTGCGTACAGGATGCCTGCCATCTGACACTCTCAAACAATTTGTCATAGGAAATATAGAATTTGAAAACAAAGTATTTAGATAGGTGTAATCACGATTGCGGTGATTGAAGGATGAAAAATTGCCGCATACACTACAGTGATTGTTACCGAGAGGCCAAGAAATGTTTAGTTGAATGCGGAATAGTTATTCGAGGAAGACTTTAGAAAAAGTTCTAAACTTTCACACAGGTGATCGAGCGCATCAAGGCTAAATTCGCCAACATCTGCCTAATATACCCGGATAGCCTAACTGAGTTGAGAAACAATGGCCTCGAAGACTGTTTTATGAGCTACTCTACAAAACATATACTCAACGACCAAAGCATAATCGTGCTACGAAAGAAAGACATTTTTGGTAGCACAGTCATTAAATATATCCTGCGCGGCACCACCTTCGGCACCTGATTCAGGCTATCGGCTTCGCTTCAGGGCGACACGTAATCGTACCAAGCACCCGGTTCCTGCATCTCGACATTCATAAGGGGATCTGGCGGTGTCCAGATCAATCTACCATAAACCAGATTATGATCAACGTAATGCGCGCCTCCAAGTGTTCAAGATGTCTCAACGTTCCTAGTGGCCAAGATGTGTTCAAGATGTCTCAACGTTCCTAGTGGCCAATATTGGTTCAGGCCACTACCTTGTTCGATCCAAGGTACAAATACGAATATGCCTAACGACTCTAAGAAGAGAAAATACTGTGAGCAAGTTTGCGGCAATCGTAAAATACTTTCCTCAACTTCCTGCGCTGTCGAGTCCTGAAACCTAGTGGCAAAACTGCCAACAAGCCATCTGAGATACCGCCTCTGATGTGATATGTTTCAACCGATCACCACTGCGAAACCCGTGGTTTGACATCCAATGACAAACAGAAGGCATGAGGCTTCTCAAAACGAACAAACATAGAAGAAGAGATGCGTGGGATCAGGGAAATTGTGAGATGTTAGAACAGGAAAGACCAGCATAAGAAAAGAATATGCCCGTTCAACAAAGTACGAAGGGAAGCCTGCAAGAACGAACATGGGAACCTGGTAGATTTGCAGTCAGTGCTGAGTTTATAGAGCCAAACATTTCTGCAAACGGCTAATATTTCGTCAGGCAGGACGATAGTGGGTAGGCCATATTCAAACTTAAGTGCAACAAAGATGTCGGTATTAATGGACTATGAAGGGCATGCATCAGCTTACTTTGTAAAAATGGTCAGAGAAAAGCATGCCCGACGAATTGAACCTCAACATTACACGAAAATTTATAAAAAAAGGAGATTCCTAGTTTACGTTAACGACTGATGCCTCAGATCTATAAGATCTATAAAATCTTCTCTGGAGTACTATGTAATTGCCTAAAACATGTTATCAACCATCTAATTGGTTCCGATCAGAATGGTTTCAGGCTTGAAAGCTCCACCATAGACAGAATTTTTACATTATGACAGATCTGGGAAAAGATCATCGAATTTCAAATTGACTTCCACCATCTACGTGTTTTTCTAGATTGTAAGGCCGCCATAGCAGTGTATATTGCGAAGAATTATACGAAACAACGTCCGGTTGTGACATATGTGCTAAACTTGTTCAGTTTTGCAGGATTGGTAATGGTTTTACCCGGACCTTGGATACCAAGTCTTCCCAAAAGGCGATCCACTGTCATGCGATTTCTTGAACAATGTACTTGAGAGTATTGTGCCAAATTCGTAAGCCGATACGAGAGGCACAACTTTTCAAACACCTGCACAATTACTTGCCTATGCGAATGACATCAAGATTATGGAGTAGAACAGACACAAAAAATCGACGATTCGGGAAAAACACCACAAAAGATAAATACAACTCTGAGGAAGTTAAGGACTTTGTATATTCGGAAATCTATCCAGCGGCAACACACATACACACTGGCGCCTCGCGGCGTAAACTATCGTATTCGGACCGTTCTGATATGATCCAGTCACATATTAGTAATAAGCAAGAATGTCTTAAGGTCTATATGTCACTATGTTTAGCGCAGCTTCAGGGCAGAATGGAGTTTACATACCTATTTTAAAGTTACTTTCTTAAGGTGGCGCTACAGTCCGAGGTGGACCTGGGCCTCTACCAACAAGCATCTCCAGTCAGCTCGGTCTTTAGCTAGCTGCCTCCAGTTTTGCACGCTAAGTTGGTTAAGGTCCCTTTCCACTAGCGTTCGCCACCTGAGTCGTGGTCTTCCTCTACTGCACTGTCACTTTGGTTCGGATTCGATGGTTTTTCGGACCGGAGCATTGTGTTCACCCACCTGAGTTCTTGGACCTACACTATTCCGGCTATGTCGATATCGCTGTACGCCCCGTACAGTTCGTTGTTAAATCTCCTCTTCAACTCACCGTCTACCGAAGATCACCCGAAAAATTTTCCTCCCAAAACAGGCCAGAGTACCCTCATCCGTTTTTGATAATGTCCATGCCTTGGCACCATAGAGCAGGACTGCATTTATTTAGGTCTTATATAGGGTCACTTTTGCTGTTCGAGAGAGTTCTTTGATAGTCAGTTGCCTTCTTAGCCCAAAGAAGCAGCGATTGGCAAGAGTTATAATGTTCTATCCGAGACGTCGGTGTTAAGTGTTCTTCCTTGTTGAACATATACAATACTTGGTCTTGCCCTCATTGACCGTTAAAATCATCTTCACCTCTTTCGCCTCAATATTCTGTCAAGAGTGATGTTGAACAAATGGCATGACAGCGCGTCGCATCTAAATCAAAGGTCTAAGTGAGTTCTTTACTGACCTTGGCGGAGCAGCGTGCATTCTTCATCATCATCCTGCACAAACGGACGAGTTTGGCAGTGATACCAAAGCTAGACATCGCTCTATATATAGCTCGTCTCTATAGATGCTGTCATACGCGGCCTTAAAATCGATGAATAGCTTGGGTTTATCGATTTGGAGATCTGTCGTAGTATTATTATTTGGTCGATGGCGGACTTTCCTCGCCTGAAGCCGCACTGATGCGGGCCAATCAGGTTGTTGTTGATCGGCTTAAGGCGCTCACACAATACAGCAGATGGGATCTTGCAGCCGATGTTAAGAAGACTCTCCTTTCTTGAGGATCGGACAAACAATGCTGAGGTCCCATTCATTTCATTCCATTCATAGGGCATACTTTCATCCGACCACATTTTGCAGATGAGTTAGTGTATGTTCCTTACCAAATCATTGCCTGCCACTTTCTAGAACTCGGCGGTCAGGCCGTCCGTTCCAGCAACTTTGTTGGACTTAAGCTTAAATACGGGTATCTTCACTTCATCTAGGTTGGGTGGACGGAATTGTTGGTTTCGTGCAGGTTAAAAGGTTTATTCTACCTGACAGCGGTATTGGGTTCGTCGTCGCCGTTATAGAGTCTACAGAAATGCACTTCCCGAATCTTAAGCATTAACTGTGACTTTACTACTATTATACATACGTTTCCCTCTACATGCTTCGGTTCGTAGTTTGTGTCCGTGGCATACTTTTGTTTTCCTTTTAATAAAATTCCGAATCACATTCCTGGAGTAGCATCTCTCAATTTCCTCAACCGCGCGTTTCACATGATCCTTATTTCCTTTTCCTTTTCTAGTGAGCAGGGCTAGCCCTTTTAGGCAACGCCCCTTTCTATGCATCGTGCTTAGTGGATGTTCTTCCTGGCAGTTGTCATCAAACCAGGGGTTTCGTTGTGGTAGCCGAGTAAAACCAGGCACATCAGAGGCATATTTTTGATACTTGATGCTGGCTGCATAAGACCTCATCAGAAATTATTGGAAAGTCGATTTGGATTTGTCTATTGGAATTATCCAACGTCAAACTCCCCCACAGTATTAGCTTGTATTTGTGATGTTCGTGATATTGGCAACCATAACTTGTATACAACAAGTTAATGGTCCGAGATTGATGTGAAATCCTCGGAACTTTCGGACACCGAGTATGGTCAATCTGGTTGACAGTTGATTGACAACGAGTTCTCAAAGTCTCCTTATGAAACAGCATGTTGCTATGACAATGTTTCGCCTCGTCGCAAAGTCGATTAGCCTGAATATGTTATCGGAGGTATCGTGCAGGCTATACTTTCCGGCAGTACTACCAAAAATGGGGTCTCTTCTTAGCTTTGCATTAAAATAGCCGAGCACAGTTTTAATGTCTTAGCTAGGGCTCTGAATGTAAGTCTTGTCCAAGAACTCGTAGAAGCTATCTTTGATGACGTCATATTTCTCCTCTGTGGGGGCGCGCGCGTATATAAGGCTAATGTTGGTAGATTTAACCTTAATACGGATTGCTACGAGGCACTCGTTCACAGGCCGAAAACTCTAGACTTCTTGCCTAAGTCTGCCTCTAACAATAAATGCACATTCAAATAGGCGCTGCTTTTGCCGTCGATAACAATCGCCGAAGTTGATGTCGTAGTTTGTCATCCTCTTTTTGTCCAGCCCATCCCATCGCATTTCTTCGATGGTGATAACATTTTCTTTGCAACAGTTCAGCGCCTCTGCTGGTTGATCGGTTGCATGTGGTTTATTAAGGGACCTAACATTCCACATCCGAAGTTCGTTGTCCTTGTTTCGTTTGCAGGGGTTGTCAACAGTAGATCCGTTCGTATCCAAGGCTTGTTGTTGCTTCGTAACTTCCTTTTCTGTGGCTGGACAGTTACCCCGTAGGCACAACCCGCAACTGGAAGGATCAGTTCCATTGGAAATATCTCTAGGACAAGGGATCGGTTAGACCGAACCCAGTAATCCGTTCTGCGATGTGCTGTTGGTATATTATGGGCTCAACCGTCACCATCTCTTTTCCAAGGCTCTAACTGAGTCTCGGAAATCTTTACCGTCCCAAGCTCCAATTATGTCGGAGTAGTCCGGATAAGGTCTCATTTGTCTTATTCCGAGATTTTACTTCAGCATTAATTCATCAGCTGCTCCGTTTATAGTGCTGTTTTGTAGTGTTGCTATGTGTTGGTCTGCACTCGCGCTTATAAGTATGGCAAATCGAGTCCGGAGACATCGACCAACACCCGATGATTACCATTTGGAAGTAAAACAAGCACAATTGGTGTGCAGAAACAGTTACAGCACTTGATATCGCCAGGTTGGACCTCGCAGTTCCTATTCCATTTCTACAGCACCCAAGCTATTTTAAAATTAGTGCTATAATTTGTTAGGACTAGCTTTGGATTTCAATAATCTATGTTCTATGTCAAAAGCCTTAAAAGTGTAATTGACTTCGTTAGATTGGCTCTTAAGCCAAACGCGTAGAGAAGAGACAGAAAAGCTCCGACAAAGATTTAGACAACAGAATTTGAATGACTTTTACATGACTTGGAAATGACTTTTATATGTTCTCGTCTATGGTCTTGGGTAGTCAGAGTAACTCAGAAATTTCAAACAATTAATCAACTCTTGCTGCTGTTACTCAGCATGGATGTATTTATAGCCTTAATGTATTTCTACTTCCCAACTTCAGCGACCCCGACTTAACCGTTGCCAGACTAGAGACTGCCAAAGGCTCCTACTGCCTGGCATCGGCTTACCTTGGCCACGTCCATGTGGACCCTCTCCCTGGCGATAACCTAGAAAGAGTGGTACCGGAAGCTGGAAGGCAAACAACTGGCCTCATAATCAGACTCGACGGTAACGCACATCACACGGTATGGGGCAGTACCGACATCAATGTTAGAGGTGGGTCACTTTTTGACTGGGTACTAACCTCTTAATTTGCAACATTGGCAATGAGCCCACTTTTATAACTAGAAACCGACAGGAAGTGCTAGATATTACACTTGTCTCCGACAGCATCACTCAAAGGCTACCGAACTGGTCTTGGTTGGTATGGTCTGAACACTTTTTTTCAGACTATTGATATATCCAATCCAGCCTGAGTGATGCTCCCCTCAGCCAACCAGCTTTCCGGAATTACCGGAAAACTGCTTGGCCAAAGTACAGAGGAAAACTGTCAGAAACGGTATCCTCTGATCAAGTCCCCCGCGAGACACCAATGAGCTTGACATTAAAGTCAAGGAATTTACTCTGGCTTTCAATCAGGCTATGGCCGCTTCCTGCCCTCTTATTCAACCAAGAGGCAAGAAAATGCCACATTGGTGGACATCGGCATTGGGACTGCTCAGAAGCTCTTGTAGAAATCTTTTCAACGTATCAAAAAGCACAAGAAAAGTGACTGACTGGGACTCATAAAAAGAATCCCTCAAATTATACAAAAAAGAACTGAGGAAGGCAAAGCGACAATCCTAGAGGTCATTCTGTGACAAACTCACAGAAACCGATGAGGCATCGCGGCTAAGAAAAATCCTCTCTACAAATCCTATGATGCCTATTTGTTTGAAAAAAATCGATGGCTCTTGGACAACCTCAAGTGATGAATCACTCAATTTGCTACTGGACACCCACTTTCCAGGTGAACAGGCCTGCTGCAACCGCGACCAAAATTCATGGTCTGATTACGACAGAAACTGCTCTGGGCGCTGCATAGCTTCAAACCATACAAGTCTGCTGGTCCGGACGGTATAATACCTGCCGAGCTACAGAGGTCCTCAGATATTATTCTGCCAGTATTAGAAAATATTATGAGGAGCTGTGTAGAACTTATCCACATTCCACTGATATGGAGAGAAGTCAATGTAGTATTCATTCCCAAAGCCGGAAAATGTTCTCATGTTGTCCCAAAGGACCTCAGACCTATAGGTCTATCATCTTTCCGTCTGAAAACTCTAGATCGACTGATTGATATCCATATTCGAGCTAAAGTTGATCCAACACTTCTGTCAACGGCTGAACATACCTACTGTAACGGAAAGTCGGTGGAAACGGCTTTGCACTCTCTGACTAGTCACATCGAACGATCCCTACAATATAAGGAGTACACAATGGATGCTTTCCTAGACATAGACGGCGCCTTTAACAACGTCAATACATCCGCAATCACGACTGCGCTGTTAACTCTGCAGGTATAGACGACTCACTTGGGGTTTGGTATTTCCAACAGCCACTCTTACCTAACCTAACCTAACCTACTCAGCATGGAGGGAATTTTTGTGGGAGACTACAGCCTAATCCACATTACGGCGATTGGGGCATTTCGATTGCAAGAGGTCAGTTTCATTATTTTCGAAACATTTTCTTGGGAATAGAGACAAAATCTACACTGTCGAATTTACAAATCCGGGCCTTGTACACCAGGATGTTTACGAAGTATATCAATGTAATCCACAAAGTCAATAAGATTTCCAAGTCCATCTACAGTGATTTAGATGACAAGGAAGGCCGATCCTCTACTTAAATGCCAAGCTATTGCAGAAGTATGTCTTAAGTCAAAGAGAATGGAGATGAGCTGTACAAATATTTCGAGGTGAACTGGTCGAAACAGCTTTGAAATAATATGTAGCCAAGTCCAGGTTTCATGTACAATATTTTGGTGAAGATACATAGCCTGTGGCCTTACTCAGTCTTTACCCTATTAGAGTATATGTACCTAAAGACGGTTATTCACTAGAATATTAATTATTTCTCCGTTCCTTTTCTGTATCATCTACAGAAATAATAGAGAGCTCATTTTTTTTGTAGTTTTTGAAATTCCCAGTAATTGTTCAGAATTGTTACTCTGTTTACGTGCAGCCTTGAGAAAATATCTCTTAATGCAACTATTTCTATTTTTACTTTGTTTGCTACCTATTCGTAACTACAACACCTTTAATTTAAATTAGACATAGTAGAAGATGCAAGATACAACAATTAAAATTCCCTTTAAACTTGGATTCACTTAACATTATACTTAGTAGATGCAACCGTTTGGATTTCATTGTTCAGATATTCTCAGCCTCAAACTAAATTACCGGTTTTTTATTTTTTACTTTTTATAACTTTTCGCATTAAAATTATCGCGAAATTAGCAAATAAAAAATAAAAGCAAATCAACCAACAACAACCAGATACAATGGAACACTATTAACTTTCACATACTCGTAAGCGCGTATTAAACTGCTCGCTGACATGACTACTGCATTAGATACTTTAGTCGAAAAAAAAAAATCCCTCACCTGACGAGTCATAAAACAAACATTTTTCGTGTGCTCTTTCGGATAATTGAATTCAACAGGTAAGGCACAATATTACACCTACGAAACGACTCTAAAGAGTTGTTGGAAAATTTCACCTGAAATAAAATACGCCTCATTATTCATGCAAGTGGAATATGCAGATAAACAATTGTTTAGACACTTGTCGGTTCGAAATTGAAGTATAGTATTCAATTGGAGAATGGGTATTCAGTCGATCCGAATTGGGTGACCTCGAAATCGGAGTTGGAGAGCATAGTTCTGTGTTTTATTCAAAAAAAAAAAAATAAATAAATAAATGAGAGCAAAATGACCAGAAGCTTGTTAAGTTCTCATGCCCTATTTAGCGACGGCACACGATTTTAATGGGCGATCGCCTTGGTTTGTTTATTTCGTTTTTAGATTCAGGAAGTCATTCGAAACTGCTCCAATTCGGTGAATTTTTATGGCCTTAGAGACTGTTGTGACATGGTATTAGCGTGGCTGTGGGAGAACGTGAAATTGGGGCATACGTGGTTCGTTATCAAATGATAATCCTTTCAATGTGACATTAGTTCCCCGAATTGAAACCAATCGAAGTTTTAATTTTCAGTGGGTTTTACCTCATGACTGTATAGGAAAGAATATCTATAGATCTCACAAAGATTCTATTCATGTGTCTCTAAAGATACTCGTACATACGAGGCACTGTCTCTTTCAATCGACCCATAAAACTACGCAATCCAGGTTGCATCCAATGTCTAGATTAGTGTTCTAGGGTTGCTAACAGAAATATAATAGTGAGACCAAGATCTAGTGATGCCCTGTTATTTAACACTTCTGGTTTAGGCAAACTCCAGATCCCTTGGCCGGTAGGAACTTCTCGCCAATGATAGTGCGAATATTGATGCCCGATATCTTTTAAGGATTTCACTAGTTCATGAAGCTAAGAGTAGCTAGTAGATGCAGGAAAGCCATAATAGAAAAACTTCCATTTATTGCTGCGACTAGTTAGAAAGTGTGTAATAACGGGTTTTCCAATAGAGACTTGACAGCTTTGAATTTAATTTGTGAACCCACCCTTTCACTAATCATCAAACTGTCACTGTCAATTTATTCAGTAAACTCAACATTTTCATCATGGTAAAGTACACTAATGAGCAACGTCTACAAATTATAAAAATTTTCTACCGAAATTCGGAGTCGGTGACTGCAACTTTAAGAGCGTTAACTCCAATTTTCGTTCGTAATTCTCGCCCTAATAGCCAGGCAATAACAAGTTTAGTGCAAAAATTTGAGTCTACATATTCGTTGTGTGATGTTGCCGTGTCAGTGAGACAACGGGTTGGTCGAAGTGTCGAAAATATCGCTGCCGTTCAGGCGTCCGTAGCAAACGATCCAAATCAGTCAATTCTACGGCGTTCTTAAGAATTGGGCATTGCTCAGACCACATTATGGCATATTTTGCGTAAGGATCTTGGTTTACACCCATACAAGATCAATCTGACTCAAGAATTGAAGCCGATGGACCATTTGAAGCGACGTACGTTCTCCGATTGGGTTCTGGAGAAGATCCGCCTAGATGATGAATTTCATCGCAACATCATCTTCAGTGGCGAAGCTCATTTTTGGCTCAATGGGTTCGTCAATAAGCAAAATATGCGTTATTGGTCGGATGAAAATCCACATGTGCTTCATGAATCACCACTTCATCCGCAAAAAATAACTGTTTGGTACGGTTTGCATGCCGGCGGCGTTATTGGGCCATATTTTTTCGTCGACGATAACGTTCGTCACGTTACTGTGAATGGTCAGCGTTATCGCGCCAAGATCACCGATTATTTTTGGCCCGAATTGGAAGATATGGACTTGGACGACATGTGGTTTCAACAGGATGATGCCATAAGCCACACAGCACACGCTACAATCGATTTATTGAAGAGTAAGTATGGTGAGCGTGTTATCTCAAGAAATGGGCCAGTCGATTGGCCGCCTCATTCGTGCGATTTCTGTGGGGCTACGTTAAGTCATTGATTTATGACAACACGCCGACGACGTTGGAAGAGCTCAGAGCCAACATTGAATGCGAAATAGCGGCCGTTTCCGCCTAAATGTGTGGCCGAGTCGTTGAAAATTGGATACAACGAATCGACCGCTGCCCGAGGTACATTCATATATGTTTTGATTGTACTTCAAGCCGATAATAAAGTTTTTGAAATATCTCGAATGGTTTGCGTTTTATTTAAAAAAAAAGTTGTCAAGTCCTTATTGGAAAACCCTATATAACAAATTACCAGTATATCAGGTAAATTGGTAGATGATCTTACATTATAGAGAGGAGTTAGGCTGGAATCCCACCGATGTTAGAACAGTTGATCACACAAGTCATGGTACTCAATGATAAATGAAAACAGAAAGGATATTTTCAATTTTTTCATAGACCATGACACACAACTTGAAAACGGTATCAAACAAAATGCGGCCTAGTTCTACCATTTTCCCTTACTTACTTACTTTATTAATAGGCACCCTCCATGTGATACACTGCAGTATTCCTCTTTCTTCGATCCTCAGCATGCTTTTTCCAGTAGTCCAGGCAAGGGCTCTGGTATCCGCAATAGATTTATCCTTAAAAATACAGTTCAGTCTTTCTTTCTTGTCGTCTTAAGCCTGAGGGCTGTGATTTGAAGACGTTCTTCGATTCAACATTATTGTCTATTCGCTCGATATGGCTGTTTTGGCTTCCTGGACTACGTTGACATCTTGATACCGGCTAGTGATTCGAGTTATATCTTCTTCTCCTCCTCGTGTATGGTATCAAATATTCGACGAGAAATATTGATTTCAGACAATTATTCAATATATGCTCTGCTTTCCTGCTTGTCATCCAGCTCTCGGGTCTTCATAGCAGAACTGGGAGGATGAATATTTTGTTTGAGCGTGTCCATTAATTTCGCTAAACTAAAGTAGCAGTCGTTACCTAGGGTAAGTCTTCGCCGAGTATCCAATAGGGTAGTGGATCGATCGTAAATTTGTTGTTTACTCCGAGGCAAGGTAAAATCCTTTGAAACTTCGAAGTTACTATCGTCAACAGTGATGTTCCATCCTAGGCGGTAGGCAGATGCTTCATTGTTTCTTGGTAACATGTTCAACCTAAATGTCCTCATTTAGGTTCACCAGTTCTTCAATTGCCGTAAAAACTTCTATGACGGGATGCTGGAAGCAACCGATATTGTCGATGTCATCTGCGTATGCAAGCAGCTGAGCAGACATGTTGAAGATAGTGCATTCCATGTTACCATCTGTCTTGCGTGCTATCTGTTCCAGCACTAGATTTTGCCGAAAAACATGTTTAAACTGTTTCCAAATTCCATATTGCATCGCGAGTTTTCCCGCGTCACCCAGGATCAGTTTTGCCAGTATACCTCATCCGATCATAACTTTGTAGAGTTCAAGACAATAAACGCAAGTCTTTTCCAGAATTTGACTTAGGTATTGTTAAAATTTGGTCGATCGTCGGTTAAAATTTGGGCTGAAAGTCACACTGGTAAGTGCGGATAAGTGGGTTGCAGAAGGGCTTGAGATATTCACACAATACATTGGATATAATCTAATATGCGACATTAAGCAGGGACACGCATCGGGCATACATGGGCATGGGCATGTAGAACTGAAAAGCTCCACTAGTACACCATCGAAGTGGTCGTCGTTGTTGTCCTGCTGCTGATATCTAGGTTAACCTCTTCTATACAACGAGGGAGACGGATTCTTGATTGACTGAAATCCGGTCCTTTGCCTAATGCGTTTTAAGTGGCTGCTAACGCACATCCATTTTCCCATTACTCTTATTAAAAAAACGGATATATTCACCAGTATCGGAATAAATTGTGAATACTATCAAAAATCTGGATCAGCAATTGAAGCACACTCATTCCACCAAAATGTTAAGGCATGGGTGTAGCTCTCTTTTGGTGGCTGCAATGCTTCGTCACTAGATGTCATCGCACTGCATATTGAAAGATGAACTTTATTAAGTCGATTTAGCCTCGGCTTTGAAGTCAATAAAAATTCGCTCGAAGAAGTACGCTTTGGATATTTTTTTTCTGATACTTAAGTCCTTACAACGGTCCTTACATGCCTTTTGACAACATGAGCATGATGCAATTTCATCATAAAACGTTAAGAGCAAGTGAGCGAAAAACTAAAGCGGATTGTGGTTCTTATCATAAAAGTAAAAGTAAAATATGGAAACGATATTGCAGGGCTTCCAGTTGGGTCCAAATTGAAGTCTGTTTGCTCCAAAGTGCAAATAGTTCTAGGCGTGTTATGTCATTAGAGCACCAGAAATCGGTCTTCATTCATCTCTCAAAAATATCATAAGTTGTTCCTCTTTTTGATTGACTCAACTAAATCCAGAATCCGTCGTGATCACCTTCCTTAATCTGGCAGTCATACTAATAATGTTCTCTCGTCAAAACAAGTCGAGTCGCAAACGGCCAAACAGCTGTTGATCTTCTGATAGTGTGATGTTGTTTTCGGGAAAAACAAGAGCTTTATGGTTGGAAAAGTTTTTCACAGGAATGATTTTTGAGGCCTTCCAGGATACCGAGAAAGAGGAAGTGGTGATAATGGTATTGCATATCTTGGTAAACACGGGAAGGATATAAGGCTTTGGGTTTAACTGCAAGAATAGCTTGAAGAACATCTGTTTGTTGAACTCTCACGAACTCAAAAAAGCATTTAGATATGACTGGAACAGAGGTGTTTCGATATGAGGCATATTGTATATTAAGGAAATCCATGTGTTATGAACTTGTTCACAGAGGCGCACAAAAATAAAACTCCCTTTAAAGTTGACAGTGAGTTTTATTTCCTAATGGAGGGAGTAAAATTTACAATATTACAAAATACAATACAAATACAATAATTACAAAAACTTACATTTTTCCTTGTACGTCCGCCGGCTGCAAGTTCTCAAATTCAAAGAAGTTTTCTTTTAAATTAATAATGGCAGCCGAGATTAAGTATCGAAAAGCTAGAGGCCTCTGTATTCAGCAGGAGGACGCACTTACAATAATAATTCACAATAGAACATTTGGTAAAAACAAGTAAAACAAATGAAAACAAGTTCATTTGGATCGGCATCAATAATTCCAGTGTTGTTTTTGCTACCAATACCCAAATGACGTTCCTTAGTTTCATAATCTCTCTTGTGAACCAAGGGTTATTGTGGATATTACTCGTAAATAACTGGGTAACCAGACTTTGGAAATATTCCACTTATGCATTAGGAGATGCAACTCTAAATATTAGACTCCAGTCAGAATTCTGCAAATCTTGCTCCAAGTGATCAGATTTTGTGTTTTTAAAATATCTATAGGAGAACGTTTTTTTGTTCTCTAGATATTGTGAATTCAAAAGGGGCGAAAGGAGATCGTCTAGGCACGAGACTTAATTAAAAAAGGCATTTTGAATATCGCTTGCAAAGAATCAAAGAATACATCCAGAAGTTGATACTAGTCGACCCAATAAAATGCGTAGGAACTGGAGGATTTAAAGTGTTCAAACTTAATGCATTAATCGTCTCCTTTAAGGAGGAGGAAATAGATTCATTTAACAGATTGAAATTTTCCAGAAACAGGAGGAAGTTGTTTCTAAGAAGAAAAACAATTAAGGTCGATATACAATATCAAGCAAACATTTCCTATTCTCATTAGGGCTCCCATTGGGTGAATTTGCAGACGGTCGAAAAGATAACGACGATCGTAGATAATTGGCAACTCCTTTACCTGTTCCTATTTACCTATCATCACGTACCAACCCATCGATAAACCAGATTGCTGATACACATATCATATCTAAAGGGTCCTTCATTAAGCGCTTCCTATCTTTAAATTTAAATAAAACAATGTGTGTGTGAGATATCATCGAAATTTTTTATTCGTTTCAGAGGCCTATCCATACATAATGGAATATAACGTCGTTCAAATGTCTCTGGGTGACGCGCATCCAAAAGGTCCAATTTTCCATGACTCTTGCACATAAATCAGGCTGAGTCTGATCGATGTCATGGGTTATGTTGGCTTTGAATTCCCCTGTGATTTGTGGCTTATTCGCATAGACCTGCGACTTCAGAAAAGCCCACAAGAAAATGTCTAACGGGATCAAACCGCACGAACTCGGTGACCAATTCACATCACATGACAATGCCCTCGAATCGCTCGTGCAGAATTTCCAATGTGGCGTGAGCTGTGTGGCACGTATCGTCGTCCTGTTGAAACCACATGACGTTGGTGTCCATATCATCCAATTCAGGCTAAAAGAAGTTGCTAATCATCGACCTATAGCGCTCGCGTTAACACAACGTCGTTCTCAAAGAAATGTGGACCGATGACGCCGCCAGCCCAAAATCCACACCAAACAGTGACTTGCATCGGACGCTCTTGGATCTCATGTGGATTGGTATCGTCCATTAGAAGATGATTTTTCGATGAAAGTTAGGGTCAGTTTCCAACTGCTCCAGAGCACATTCAGCGAACACACGTCGTTGTCTATAGTCGTTTGCCTTTAGCTCCTGAGTCAGTTGAAGTTTTTACGGATGCAGGCCTAAGTCACGACGCAAAATTCGCCAAGTTGTGGTTTGTGAAAGGCTGAGTTCTTCTGAGAAATCGATTGCCTCGGATTCTCCTGCACACTCTCACGGACAGCGGCCATGGTTTCGGCAGTTCGTTTATCGTTTACTGAACCAGTGGACTCAAATTTATCAACCACACTGCGAATAGTCCTCTCGGTAGGACGATTAAGGCGACCGAACAGAACACCTATTTTGATAAAACAATTTTATTATTTGCATGTGTTGTTGAACACTATGTCGGTCCACAGACTGAATAAATGACAGCTAATTTAACAGATGTAGCTTCAAAAATATGGCCGCTATCACCTGTCAAATTTCGTAAGTCCCTATTGGAAGACCCTGTACATCGGAACCAACATCTCAATCAAACATCTGAATTCATCGAGTTTATTGACTAGACTTTGCGCATTCAGATGGCAAATTTTAATACCTCCATGTTGTGCACAAAAGATATTTACAATAGTAGCACACGCAAATTATATCATTCACCCCACTTCCTCTAGAAGTAAAAACATTGCTGTCACGCATTAGTGAAAATCTGACTATTACCCCTCAAATGAAAACAAAAAAAATACCACAAAACGTAATAGACGACACAGTGCTCATAGACGGATATTTTTAAATGCACAAAATACTTCCAGTTCGTCAAATGGGAAATTAAATAAAATTGAGGTGTTATAAAAAGATTAGGATGCATTGTTCACTTGATCAGCATAAGGAACAGCAGTCACAATGGTGTTCAGTTGAGTTGAATCGACCAACAAAGTTTCACCTCCGTGTATTTGGCGTGCATATACTCGCCCCCCTCGGGAATAGATAGAAAAAATTTGTTTTTGTATATTTAATTCCGTCTTTCCGTTTAGCGCCGTCTGTATCCAGATTGTCCAAGAAGATTTGTTTTTTACCATATACACGATTGATTCGATATTCTATCCGTTCACATTCTAAAATAACGCTTTGGGATTGCCTTAGGATGAAGGACGCACTATCAAATGGTTTTACTCATGCTTAAAAATTACGAAGCAAATTACATTCTCACTGCCCAATCTTCTCTTCGGCGTTATGATGAAATATCGCCTAACTACCCGCGCGTACAACTAGTTTTTTACAAATTAAAAGGCCACAGTTCAAAAGTATGTTATACGAGTATGTACTACAAATTAGAGTCAGAGCCAGCAGAGGTAACCATGCATGCCTCATTAAGCCTGCCAGGCGCAATGTTGCGTTTCATTGATGCTTCAACTTTAACCGATGCTACCTTTAATAGGTAGTCATAGACACGATAGACGTCTGCCTGAGCCCCCTCATCTGAGCGATTGCATACCTAGTCTTCAATCCACTCCAGCAAACGTTATAATTCGGAGAGGTTAAGTAGGCACCCTGTCCAGGTTCACTAGTCTGTATTCATTTGAGTACGAGTATGTGTAGCGCTTTGGGCTTCAATGACCTGTCTAACAGTATCTGTATCTTAAGAATGATGAAATCTTGTTTTAGAGTTGAAGTTATGCAATCATAATTCACACATGTGTTAGTAGATGTTGTAACAATCCAAGTTGACGGAATCTTGTACTAAGTGATGGGTGAGTGGATGTATGGATGGATGGATGAAATAATGCTGGCGGACGAAATGGGAACCTTCGTAGATCAGTATCCGTTGGGTGTGACGCTAGTATGTAATTTGAGCGGTCTCTTGGTACTGGAAAGTATTGGATTACTAGTGATGTAGAACAAGTTAGTGGAACTGGCATAGATTTACAAATGAAATAAGCTCGTATGACTTCTTGGAACGCGACCAATACGAGTACAAAAATCTTAGGCGCCAATTTCTATCGGAAGATAGGTTTGGAAGTATTAATTTCAATTCAGAAGGAAGATACTGAAAGACTCCATCGATCCTCGATAATTCCCACCATGTACAATAGATACACCGTTTTATTAATTTAATGTGCTTCGAACAAAAAGTGAACAACCGACCTTTAAAGTCAATATTAACCGCCAACTGTAAACCACTCAGGTCCGGTTGATCGGAATCATCAATCAAATCGGCACCTACTCGCAACATTGCTTGTACTTGGGTACTTGGAGTTGTTCCCCTCCCCATTGTAACCTTCGTCGATGGAGCCAATAAAGCAGTTTGCTTGTAGAAAGCGTGAAGTTCAGGCAAATATGCGGAAAATGAAAATAAAATGCAAGACCTGCAGCAAAGCCAACACTCTAGTCGGAAGTTGACCATTTGTTGTGGATGTGCATACCTTCATATGCCACTGTTTGCTGTCCATGGCGATTCACCAGCAGGTGGCATAGAAGCAGTTATAAGTAACTTTTCCTTAACCACACCAAACCTAGGTACGAGTACGTGCGTTTGTTTTATGCCGGAAAATGCGTTGAAATTTTAATTGTACATCAGCAAGAGAGAAGAAAAAGTTAACTAGAAGCTTAACTCCCAAGGTATACAAGTTATGAGGTTCGTTGACCAGAGAACAAAGACACTAGAAACATCAGAGACCAGGCGTAAAAGCCAGTAGTTGTTGGTTTCCGTTAAGACGAGAGTACTTATGAATGATTGTTAAGAGAGGAAACAAAAACCAGAAACGTTATTACTTAGGATCGAGTGGAGAAGAAAAGCGCGTTTTCAAGAAAACACATATAAGCACAGCCGGCTTAGTCTATTAGGTTTGAAAGGTAAATATGATGAGGAACAGGTTGTATAGACAGAATAGATGAGACATAAATAACTTCCCGGTGATACAGTTGCAGACAAGGTTGCGTTTCTTTAGAAATACTTCAACTACAATACATGGGAAACGTGACGTATTTGAAAAGTATTATGAACTGGAATCTATAAATCCATTCACGTACATTTCTGAGTAAGCCCTTCAAAAAAAAAAAAATTATGAACAGTTTGATGTATGTATCTAAGGTATAAGTTATTTGAAAGACTTGTCACGTCGGTAAAAGGCATAACCTTTTCCCCATATATGGCATCTTCCCTATAGCTTACGTAGGAGATGTCTCAGCCTTCATGGGGTATTTTTTGAATTTTATTGGAGATCCATTTCCATTTCACTCTCAGGTAGCATTACAGAAGGTATCCTCTGTAGTTGTTAAGGGGTTGGAAGTTTAAGTCTCTAAGGACTGCAAATGCAAGAAGTAGTCAATCCTGAGAATGCCATGTGTAATTGATTTATAGAATGTCAGTAAAATGGTGACGTGTTTCGAAAGTGCTCTGTAATTGCTCAAGGTGCTCAACCTAGTGAAGTTGAAATCTTTTAGATTTTTTCACGACATTAGTTTCGAACGACTAAGGCAGCAATAGTTTTTTGAGGTGGGTCTCAAGACATCTCATTGGAAGGGATGTTCGAAAAGTTAGTCGCGCAAAGGCAAACGAAACAATGTAGGAGAACTTCAACAATCTGACAGCAGCAGGACCAAGTCGAAAGTGAAATGGTAATTCATTGAGGGTCCATCTTGTCTTGGACTGATACAACTAGTGTTGCTGTAAAAATGCACAAAGAATATCTGCTGTCAACTCTGATAATCAGTAAAGATACTCACTCGCCAAAAACTTAGACCTATCAGGTTGACTTCTTTCATTATAAAAATCAGAGGGAGAATAGTTGAGCTTGAGTTGAGCCTGATGGTACCCTCGACGTCAATAATACGGCATAAACGAACTTCTAGATTATAGGATCAGCGGACCCCAGTAGAATCGCATAAACTGAAATTGGTGATGAACTTACCACCAATTTCAAGAATCAGAGCAATTTCTGCTTCCAGTCGTATTCGAAGTTGGCGGTGATTCCTCACAGCGGAAAAGGCTGCCGAATGTTAACTAGCAGTATAGACATATTCATAGATGGGCTATAGACAAGCAGTGATTGCATTCTAAATGAGGATGACGCCAAGGAGCATTTCCAACTGGCTTTCTTCTTCTCGCAAGCCGACATTTTCCTTCTAAAGGCTTCTTTGGGATTAGCTCTCTAAACCCATCTTTGTTGCTTTTGTGTCAATAGTCGCAAACGTACAACCGACAACCCGCTGATTTATTTCTGTGATGTCAATCTCATCAGCATCTGTACTCATACACATCAGTTTTCAGTTTTAAATGCATTTTATTTACCTAATCATTAACTCTTACATACTAACAAAAAATGCTTAAATTCTAGTTTAAAATTACTTAACAATCTTATACTAACTTACTGGCCCCACGCAGGCACTCTAAGCTACTCTAAATTCTTATAACTATGTCTTTCGACCTTATTTACATTTTCTTTACGGATATTTATTTTCTATCTACTCATACACATTTTGAAACATTTGTGGCACTGTTGTTTCCGTGCGAATTTCATAAAAACTTTTTAATAATGAGGAATGCTCTTCATTTTGTATGATACAGGAGCGTAAGTTTGGCATGGAATTGAAATCCTAATATGTCTCAACATAACGTATATTTGAGTCCATAACTCGTCCCTGAATCGTATTCATACTGCGTTATTTCTAAGTTCTGCCGTGGAAATCTGGCCGATGGTGGGGTTTCAGATGGTCACAGAGAAGCAGACCGATCGCTTTGATCTTAAGCTTGCCATACCTCTCTTTTCTTCCTCCCTAAATTTCCTTTGCCCGCGCTGTGAACAATCACCTTAAGGGTACATAAACCCCTTGAGCGCGCGCTCATTATAAAAAAAAAAAAATACCCTCTGACAAGACTTCGAAATAACATTCTACAGTAAGAGTGCACTTTTTTTTGAAAAGCTGATGTTCCTCTTGCGTTCTGTGGTTGTAGAGTTGCCGAGTAGCTCTTGCTCCTCGCTGCAGAACCGCCCTGTAGGCTTCCTCTTTCGCTGCATGCAGATTTATCAGATCAGCACATTTTATCAGATCAGCGATTTTTTTGTGCTGGTTGGGTATAACCCAATACGGCGGCGTTCCTGATCGGTTGCTGAAAATGTGGCCACTGGCGTTCTGCACTTGATACTGGCGAGGTTTTAGGAGACCTCATCCTTGAAGAGTCTAGCAGTTTCTTGCGATTGCAGTCATTTGGTGTTACTATTCCTCAAAATACTTCATCGTTTTGGAGTTCACCATACCTGGATTCGATACAGAGTAGTGATATGAGTCAGAGTTGGCTTCGCTCCATGTCCGGTCTTCCATAATATCGCCTACGATGCCTACCTTCAAAGTCGTCCTGATACTTTGTGGGACCGTGAGCGCATCTTTTGCTTAGATTGATAGATTTAATCTTTATGTCAACCTTTAGAACAAGACTTCTTACCTAAGTCCTTCTGACAATTCTTCATCCACTCCACCGCACTTCTTGGGTATGTAGTATTGTACCTTATGTAACGGAATAGTGTCATATCCATTTTTCCAGCTACATGTGGATCCATGAGGGATCTGAACATTAGTCGAAGGGCGTTGTCTCTGTATTGAATTTACTGCGTCAGTCAACAGTAAATTCATCTAAGTATCTTCGGTGTTTGTGGTTCTATTAAGTGTGGTAGTTTTTTTGTTCCTACACATCCTTTAAATAGCTATGGTTCTGCCACCCAGTTTATCGATTGTACTCCCTATAGTCGAACCATTGCTCTTCCTTTGCAACCCAACGATCATGCTTTCATTCCACGAAGATTGGAGAAACGCTATTTTTTCCATGTGCTTGCTATGATAAGTTTCAATAGTTTTTGGTCCTGGATACCTTTTGTGTCAAACACTTTACTGGTGTGCCGTTACCGAGGTTCTGGTTCAGATCTTTGTGGTTGCTAAACTTTAAACATTGACTGAAATACGCTTCTCGATCCGTCTAACATTATTGTTATGGGTTACCTTCGCCCTTGCGGTCATACCCCTGATCACAAGCAACGAGTAACTCTTTTCAAATCCCCAGTGGTCTTCCAGAGTTACGTTATCAGTTCTGTGAATTTTTCCCTCGCCTAAATTGTCAGGGTCCTTGAATTCCAAATGCAATACGGGATCCCGAAGTCGGTATTGTACCTAGGTACAGTAAGTATCATGTGTTAGCGCAGCTGCTTTAAACAGATGCAGAATTAAATCGTCGGCTAATCGTAATGTGGTTCGAGCACCAGCTCGAAGTCCAGTGTCCTCAAAAAATGTGCATTCGACGACTTGGCAAGTGGGATTGCATAAATTGGCCTTCACTATTCTCATGTCGGTCTGACTGCGTAAAATCGTATATGGTATTTAGTTGCCAATAGAAATTGTTCTTTTTGACAATTGACACTGTATAAAGGCGGTCTTTCTAGTTCCACTCTAGAATCTTCCAAATAGTATACGAAACCCATCGTGGCTGCTGCTACAATAGTAAGCCCAGATTCACGCGCACTTCTAGCTGATTTGGAAGAGTAAAGGAAGATAGTTTTCCCAGTTGGCGACCGGTACTCAGCAGAAGATTTATTTTGCTCACCAAAAGATGTCCATTCCATACAGCATGACGTATCTGAAGTCAACGATCTAAGGACTTTCTTCGAGAGTCTAGGATCATACTTATGTTCCATAACTTGATCTGCTGTTAAGCGAACCAAGATGTTCTTACACTATTCGTTGCCATCCAAACAGAAGAGGGGGGAAATAGTAAAAGATACTAAAAAATCTGCATCAGATATATTTAAATAAGTGAACAAAATCTGGAGAAGAGTCATTTTTAGTCGACCCGGAGAAATGCACCCAATGGGCCTATCGAATATTTTAGGCGTTGCCGACGCCCAACCTAGAAGAACAAGTTCCTGCAGGGATTGTGCCAATAATCCACCACGATGGTTTAAATACAATCTGCATTCTGATTAACTGGACGTTGTGCACCGAGTTTCATCCAGCTGTGCACTGTTAGACTCATTTTACAGCAGATGATATTTTATTCCACGAATTTGGAGTGGACAAAACCCAGAGGCCTTTGTCGAGATGCCCTTACAATGATTAAAACTCACTGTTTGGTGTACATGGTGTACTGGAATCATCGACCCATATTTCTTTTAAGACGATGCCGGCCAGAATGTTACCGTCAATGGAGAGCGCTATAGAAACGTGATTTCAGACTTCCTCAGTTGAACGGCATTGACGTGACAGAGCTATGGTTTCAACAAGATGGCGCAACATGCGACACCCTCGATTTATTGTGGGAAACATTTGCTGAGCTGAGTGCATAATTTCACGTAATGGACCTGTGAACTGGCCTCCATGATCCTGTGATCTCACACCTTTAGATTATTTTCTTTGGGGGTATGTGAAATCACTAGTCCATGCCGATGAAGCAGAGACGTTGGACTATTTGGAAGTCAACAGTTGCCGTGTTATTGCTGATATACGGTCCCAGTTGCTCGATAAAGTTGTCGAAAATTAGACTTCTTGATTGCGCTTTATTCGAGCTAGCCGTGGAGCGCGTATGCCCGATATCATACATAAATGACATAAAACTGTCTATTAAATAAAGCTAATATCATAGACATTAACATTAGCTTCAAGTGTTTTATTTCATATGGAATTTATATACGAGTACCTCTAAAAAAAAATACCCTTTACAAAGTTGAATATCTTGCTTTTAAGAGGCCGCAGATTTTGCTTCTGCATTTTGCTCATCAAAATTAACGAATGTTCACCATTCGTGAAATGCACACATACATATATTATAGAAGCTATATGCCGTAGTTTCGAATTTTTGCGCTTATTCTTCGGCTAAATGACAGTCAATGACATGATAAGTACTACACCATATCCAAGCCAGACTTGAGTCTTACGTAATTATTTCATCGAATATTAATTTTAGCCTGTCTTATCTGTCAGAGAAGTTTTCGTCACTTGTATGGTTCTTTGCTTATTTCATGAGAATTTTACAAATGTTTGCCGAAAGCAGTTCAAATGTGCTGGGATTGAACCTGAAGTATTAATGCTACAAAGTGTCATTTCTTATTATTTAATTAGAGCGTCTTATCAATTTCTGAAACGTTACTAGTGACAAACGTATTAAGCTGAGGAAGAAACAAGCGATGGCTCATATCAGAAACGATAACTCATATTCGTCGAACGCGACACGGTGGCTTTAGTGGATTATAGAATTCAAACTTTGTTGTTGATAAGAATTAGTTCAGATATGGGCTATATTTAACGTTGCACTTTGATTATGTATCATGCTGAGCGCTGCACAATGCTATTATAGCAAACGTTACGCATTCTAGTATTACGGCACTAAATGTATTCAAAATTGCCATTTCAGTGATAAGCCAGAAAATCTAAAATTAATTGAAGGACATTGTTTGCTGGTGAGAACTGTGTACAAATTCGTCACGGTTGACAAATGGCAACAAAAATATACTTGGCTGCGGTTTAAGACTTTATATGTTATGTACTCACAGCTTATTGCTACTCTATCGGCAAATGTCAGGAATTAAAATTGACGTTTTCAAACACGCCCATAATCAGTTTCGTCCATGCTTCATGACATAATTGAATGCACTCCCCTCAAAATTGAATCGGAGCCTTCAGTCTATAACATGCAAAGTGAAAGGAGGACATTCTGTGATCAAGAGTAAATAACCCGTCAAGTAATTGCTATAATTGGAAAACTCATATTTATCATAGATACTCGATCTTAATCTAAGTCAAATTTTATTCCGACCAATACTCGTAGATACTCTCAATTTACAACCACTTTCTTCTCCTCCCATTTGTCTGGACAAGAAATTATTCATAAAGTACACTAAATGGGTTTCCACAACTAATGAATCCGGCACAAATAATTGCCAGCTACTACTTAAATATGTTACGTACTCGTACACCACCAACCATAATCAAATCAATGCCACTCACTTCACTTTAGTCTCGGTTCGGTATCAACTTCGACCAAAGACGCAAAGCACTCGAAATTTATGCTTAGTACTTAGCGCCAACTAATCACCAGTCAACGATACCATGAATCAGAGGCCACATTTTGAAATTGGCCACCCGTGAAACCACGAAAAGACACCCGTTGTCTAACACAAAAAACAAAAACAAAAAAATAAATCTTTCCACAGATTGTGTCGTACATCTATTAAATGGAATAATTAGTAGACACTCTACTTCACAGCTGTGCAGTGCTGCCAATTAATTTCGCACGTAATCGTATTTAACGGTAGCAAAAAGGAACCGCCGCTGCCACTGTATGGCTTCGATTTTTCAGTGGCGGCATCTATGAACCATCGTGAATCTGCCACAATACCAGGTGAAAGTTATTTATCTTCTTTTCGTTGAAGCTAAGAGAAAATCATCTTTTGTGTAATAGTTTTCATTTTGTTGATGGAATAATTACTTTATTGTGGCATTTAATGGTGATAATAACACTGAAATAACCAACATTGTGTATCAACATTTTCTTCACTCATATTCTGACACTCTTGACAAATGCATATCAAAACATATCAAATTACAGCACTGTCCTCATGAATACCCTGTGAAAGATCTGTTCAAATTGAATGTTCATAGTGTCGGAACCGTGCTGTTGCTCGTACTTCGTTACAGCAACAAATTGTATAGATTGCGTAACAATCGAGTATCATTTTTTCTCTCTTTTATGGTCCTCGGATGAAAGGCTGACCTAGGGAGTTGTAAATAAGCAATTTGTTGTCCAAAGTTGATTTGACGTCTCGTCGGCGGTGGGGCTGGTATTTGTACTTCGATTGGCTCTGTTTGCTGCTCGATTAAAATCAGATGGCATTAAAAAACAGTGATCATGTCGGTCGATGCGTGCTTTCTAAAATTATGTTCGACTTCAGGCAGCCACAGATACACAAAGAAGTGTAAGTTTAATTAACGTCTTGTTTAATGCCTCTCGTCAGTGAATATAATAAATCAGCTGTAAAGATGTGATGGAGTTCGTTGACACTTATCCATCTCATTCAACGTGGCAGTTAGAGGTAGGTACAATACTCGCAGTTTGAAATTCCCTAAAGTTATTTAATTGATTTAAAGATAGACTCGTTTGAGTAGATACTTTACACACTGTGAATACTTCGAGTTGATGGGCATCATATGAGTAAACTATGAGGAGTCTTAATGGAAGTTTTTTAGGCAATCAACTGCCTGAGAAGGTCTTCATTTCTTTCCATTGTTTGCTGTTACACTTTTTTTCTTTAATTGAGTAACGAAGAAAATTGCAAAGTGTAATTTGAAATAAATTCTTCATATTTGTTATGACTTTGTTGTGCAAAATGGTCTCATTTGGCCTATTCGCTACATGACTCGGGAAGAGGTTATTCAATACAAACATTACTCTACATGTTATCTAAGATATTATCTTACAAAATATTTCCTTACTTGCGTATAGAGATGCATTTTATGTCAAATGAGACAAGACATGACGTTGACGTTCGTTGCAGTATTCTGACACATGATGATTAGAGAAGTCTACCAACCATATTAAGACTCCGTTTACGATGAAACTGTTCACTTTCTACTAGTAAATTGTTTGCTATTGCATTATTTTTCATTGATATTGCTTCAATCTATGTAAGAGCAAACACGTAAAATATCATTTGACATGGCGCCATTTGTTCCACAAAATGTTTACTTTCAAGTCAGTGTGGAAGTATGCCATTCACGTTGTACCTTTATTATATAGGCCTCCATTATTAAATCTAGTCACGTAGATAATCATAAAGTTGCATAGTATTGAACGACATAACAACAGGAACTCTCTTGTCAATTAAGAGGCGGCAAAACATTCAATTGACAATTTCACAATGACTTGACATTTGTGACCGAATAGCGGCGGGACTTTTTTAGCTGTCAAAAAAGGCTGTTAGGAGTTGAAATGTAAGGGTACAACATGGCGTGCACCTTGGTATGTAAGCCATAAGTGCAGATAGGATTTTGGCATGCATTGCATCGGTTGCTGTCATTCAATAATTGACAGCTGATTTGTCTCTGAAGATGTGCTGACTTATTTGTTTTCAAATCTAATTAATCGTTCTCCTATTGTTTTAAGTAAAATCAATGTATGAAGACGGTGATGCCAAGCACCCGAGATTATTTATACCAGTATGTGTATTCATTGTGGTCCCCATGCATTTTGCAAAAAATTAAGCAACACTTCGGCATGTGTATTTTAGGCATAGTCCACGTGCTATCAAATTTATAACACCGATATTGCTTTCACTGTGTAAAATAATCGGTTGGAACTTTTTATATTTAACTACCGATTCACTCTTCCGGTGGAAATTCTTTTAAGGGAAACTAATGATGCTGTAAAAAAATGTCCGGACTACGATGGACTATAAAAAGAAATGCTCAAACATTGTCATAAATTTAAAATGATTCACAGTCGCCGTCATTTTTATATAGATTTTTGTAAAAAAAAAATAATTGGCCTTTTAATCATAAATGTCTGTCGTCTTGTTGGAACAGATGGTGGCTCCTATTATTTCATTTGAATTTCCAACATTGTTTTATATTTAAGGAAACTACCGAAGAAATTGGTTTAATTAATTACTTGACTTGCATTGTTAAAAAATAGAATATAAATCCTAGTTCTGCGATCATCTCGAGTTAGTAAGTGTTGGTGGTAATAGCGCTCTTTCAATGGTCCTGCTTTAATGTACCATATACTCGTACATATCCTAAGATCCAGGCTAGAAAAGAGACTTACGTTTCTTTCTCGGACTGCATAAACTCCTGTGGCATTCGAGTCATTTCAGATCTAAGGCCACTAAGCTTCTTTATTTCCTGCTCCTGCTGCAGGAAGGGAATACAACAAAATATTGTTTTCACATATTTTTTTTACTATTGCCCATACTCGTACCTATGCTATTCGCATTGTATTTCATCAGGTGGATTGATCTTTGGAGCTAATGTAATCAGTGCCGATCAAATAACTCTTTGTCATTGAATCTTCTTTTTGAAAAATGACGGATAGTATTAGATGCGCAACTAAGTCTAGATGGCTCCAGCAGAAAGTGCTGGTCGATTTTGACAAATCCAAAACGTCATGAACGAAGCTTAGACATTAGATAAACAAACCGTTTTGACACATTAGTGATTTTGTTTTGGCGTTGGTTGTGTGAAAATGTCTGATTGTGTGCCAAATAATCGTCATTTGCCGGAAGTGTTGATTTTCTTCTTTCATTCGAAGAAAACGGCGGCTGCAGCACATCGAGAGCTCTAAAATGTTTACGGAGATGCTGCTTTAAGTGAAACAAAGTGTTGTGATTGATTGCGTCGCTTCAAAGACGGTGATTGCGATGTTGGCGACTGTCTGTTTGAAGGAAGGCCAAAATCCTTCGAAGGCACTGAAGTATTCCTCGATGAGGATCTGTGCCAAATGCAAGAAGAACTTGCCTCACCATTAGGAGTTGCCAGCTATGTCATTTCGATTGCATGCGTTGGGGATGATTCAAAAACAAGGAACTTGGATTCATTATGATTTGAAGCCAAGGGACGTTGAGCGTCGTTTTTTCACCTGTGAACAACTGCTCCAGCTGCAAAAAAGGAAGGGTGTTCTTCACCGGATCGTGACGGGTGATGAAAAATGGATTAATTACAGCAACTCAAAGGGAAGAAAGTCATGGGGACGACCGGGTAATGCTTCTACGTCGTCGACTCCGCCGAATATTCACGCTGCGAAGGTTATGCTGTGTATTTGGTGTGACCAGGTCGGTGAAACCCAACGAAACCATCACTGGGGAACCGTATCGACTTCAATAGATGCCATTGGGGTGAGCACTGCGCGAAAAACGGCCACAATACGAGCACAGGCACGAAAAAGTGATTCTACTGCATGACAACGCTCGGCCTCACGTTAACAAACGCGTTAAAACCTCAATGGAAACGCTCAAATGGGAAGTCCTACCCCACCCGCCATATATATATTATCAGATATTGCGCCGTCCGATTATTACTTTTTTATTTTTATTATTATTATTACAAATGGCGTTGGCCGACAAATATGTTGTGTGAAGGCAAATTGAGCAGGTAAAATTAAATGGAAATAGTTTTTGCGGAGTGAAATTTAAACAAGTCTGAACCCGATAGAGCAGGGCTGGTAGGATTAAGGGTCTTTTATAGGGTGTCCTTAATGCTCTTTTGACAAGGCCCCATTACTCAATTTCTTTCTTAGGCCAAAGGCAAGTAGCAAGTGTTACTTTTCCTTTGATTTCTGATGAAATGCCATTATCGTGTAAAACCTACTCTGGGGTAGAAAAAATCTCTAGCAACCTCGGAATTAACGTTGTCCATTGTAGTGTTCTGTATTATTCGTTGGTTATGTGCGCCAATTGTTGTTGACGGCACATACTTCAACTTGCCTTCATTCACAGGGTAACCCATTTTTGCCACGTCTGCTTCAATAGTTTCTACCACACCATTGACAGCTCGCTGTGCTCTGCCAAGAATGTCAATAGCGTAAGCGTATGTAAATAGTTGCACAGACTTTGGGAAAATTGTGCTTCTAGTATTACTTTGCGAGTTTCGAGCAATGACAGTGCCATCACTTTGTCTAAACCCTTTTTTATCATCAAATTTTTCGAAGAAATTACATTTCATTATCAATCTCCATAATCTGACGAGTATAGCTCGAGTCTATAGGTACTGTCGTCGTGCACCGATTTTGACTTTTTGTGCTTCCCAGAGGATCTGGGGAGTGTTTGATTAATTGTGGACTTACCAGACCCAAAAATCGCATTAAAAACATCACTCATCTGTCACGGAGTCCTCTCCAGAACTGAGGGTCATTGTTAGGCTTTCAAAAATTGGATTATCACTGCCCTTGTGGTGATTGAATCATATCTGAATTCAACATCTCGTTTTTGTTTGAGAAGGTGGTCTAGGAAATCTTCGGTAGATCAGCTTATACCTATGATATGAAGGCCTACCTTATACTCAGTTTACAGTATGTATTCTCTATTAAGGTTTCTTTCTAAAGTCGTGGAAACGCTGATAAACCGTCAGCTAAAGAAATATCTCGAAACACGAAAACTTCGTAATGACCGGCAGTATGGTTTTCATAGCAACATATTCACTGATGATTTGATGACATGTCTCACCTTAAAGGGGAACCAAAGCGTACATCAATATGGCGAAAGCAAGATAGTTGCACTTGATATTTCTGAGGCATTTGACAGAGTTTGGCATCAGGCTCTTTTGTCGAAAATGCGTGCTTTTGGGATTGATGACTCTCTTCTTCAATCTATTAGAAACTACCTTTCGTAACGTTCAGTTCAAGTTGCCTTGGATGGTTTCAAGTCTGATATTCACAAAATAAATGCTGGCGTGCCCCAGGGCTCTGTTCTGTCTCCGACACTCTTTTTAATTTTCATTAATGATCTCTTGTCTGCTATCCAATATATTCCTTTGCTGATGACAGTACTCTCTGCTTTTCATATTCGTTTCCGGACTCACGTATATGCTCTTCGGCTGTATGTTAAACAGCTTATGTTAAGCTCATTAAATTCCGATATCAACAGCATAACCAATTGGGGAACTAGCAACAGAGTGGAATTTAATGCTTCCGAAGAACAATGCTGTCTGCTGTCATTAAAGCGGAATTTAAACACCCAGACTCTATCCATGAATAGCAATTGCATCGTCGAAACCGACAAACTTTCCTTTCTCCGTATGTGTGTCAATGACAACTTACATTTGAATGACCACATATTTGATGTCGCCAAAAATGCTGCGAAATGTCTAGGTTTCCTCAAGCGATGTAAGAAATATTTTACCCCCTCTGATCTGGCCTCAATACAATAGCCAATCTGATCAGGTGCTCCAAAAACATCTCTGCACCTACTATATAGGACTCAACACCGTAAGATAAAACTTATAGATGATACTAATATCAGTCAATCGATTGACATCCTCGAACACCGACGTAATGTCTCCTGTCTCACTTTGTTTTATCGCTTTATTATCCACCACCAGTGCTCCACTGAAATCGCCAGTAGCATTCCGCCCATTCAAATTTTCAACCGTAACACCAGTCTCGCTATGAATGCTCATCAGTATACTCTCAAGCCCATTTTCGGGCGTACTCTAAAATATCGTGATTCGTTCCTAAGCTGTACAACTCGCTTATGGAATGTCCTGCTGATCTTTGTATTTCCTGGTCGTTATAACTTGCAAACATTTAAAAACAATATACATGGATACCTCTCTTTTCTTCCTCCCTAAATTTCCTTTGCCTGCGTTGTGTACAAACATTTACCTGGGTGTAGATCGCGATTTTCAATTTCGCATATCTCCGAGATTTATTAAGCGAATGTAAAACGGCTCCTACTCAGTGACTAAAATGGTGAGTTCTTTCGGAGAATGCAATTTTTTCATTTTAAAAAAATATTTTGATAATGTAGGTGACATTTTTGCCATGTTTGGTTTGATGAGTGTAATTTATCTCTACGAGTTATTCAATTTTACGAAGTATTATAATTGAATGCTTTACATTTTTATTTATTGATTTTATTGAAAAAAAATTGAACTCCATGTACGTAGGATAAGTAATTACTAAATAAAGGTACAGAGAATATAAAAATTATTACAAATTCAAAAGCACATTATTTATAGTGTGACATTCTTCACATTATGTTTGTCTTAGGCTGTGCCTTTGGCAAACGGGTTTTTTGCACTGTACGACTTTCCTAGTAAGCCTTTTTCTTTCTTCCTCCCTATAGCAGGGAGGTCGTCTTTTTTTAGTCAGACGACCAGATCCATCTCGATCCATCAAAATATCTGATACGAACGGCACATTCTGCGGTTCTCGTAGCTCTTTTGCTGAAATACCTAGAATGCATTCTACAGCACTTTTTGTTGAAAAGTGGCTCATAGCTCTTGGAATTTGAGCCCTTTTATTGATGACTGGAATGCAAAAGTGTTCACCCATTTTTTGCAGAAACTCCCTTCGTCGGCTTGTTCGGGCATTATGTTAGCTTGACGGGTTATTTTTCATAAAAATTGTATCAATTATATTGAAGAACATCGCTAGTGCCCATCGATTTGTTTTTCTTTTCGTAGTATACTGGGATAGCATCTTATCCATCGCATCTTTGGTTTTGTTGTACTATAGAATAATGACCGGCTTCAATTTTGTGCCAGAAACGCTGTCATCAATATTTTGGGGTGGACAAAATGTCATTTTTTGGCACATAGGAGCAAAGCACCATTTTTTCTCCAAAACCAAAGGTTGTGCCGACCACAGAGAGATTCCATCCCAGTAAATCCTTGACTAGAGGAAGCGATGTGAAAAAATTATCCATTGTCACATTTCTGCCAGTGTTTTTATAAGGAACAACTAAATCCTTCACAACACGCTCACCTTGATTCTTATCTCGGATATTGCCAATTTTTCCAGTATAAATCTGCCCGTTCAATGGATATGCCGTATCCGAATCACAAGCCCACCATATCTTGATCCCATATTTCGCAGAGTTTGATGGAATATATTGAGTAATTTGGTGCGACTTCTAAAAGGGAATAGTTCCTCATCAATTTTTATAGAACTGTATGGCCTGAAATTGTCATGGGTGCCGCCTTATCGGTTTCAATCCTTGCTTGTCTCGTGGCATCCAAATCAAAGCGCATAAAATCGTTATGCTGTAGAACCGTCGAACAGACATAGTTGCTCGATATAGCGGAAAAGTATTCTTTTTCCAAAGTTGATCAAGAGCTTCGTAATTTGATCGGTGGCTCTCAATAACAATCAGAAGTCCTGTATATGCCAATAGTTCCTCTTCTTGCAAAGCGCCCCAGATCAAAACTTTTTTTATTAGGATTTTCTGCATTCCATTTACAGTACTCCTGTTTGTGTGCCTACAAATTATGTTTTGCATTGATAGAGAAAATGTATCTACATCGCACAAATTCCTAGTGATTGGTTTGGGACCCACAAAATGTGGCTCGCGAATTATATTATGCACTGGCATACGCTGCAAATTTGGCCTTGTTCTCTTCCATTTAGTCCCATGTTTACCAACATAAGATGCGTCCAAAACTTGATCCACTTCTTCGCTGTCTACCAGTTCATCAATTCTTTATTTCTGCCATAACATCTTCAATCTCTGCATCCTATTCTTCAGCGGGTAAATATTCAGCATCATTACACAGCAACACTTTTTCAGAATGATAACCCTAGTCCGTGAACTAGATCAGAAAAGTTTATAACACGAACAAAAAACACAAACACAAAACAACGGTGAAAACTTCTAGTAACGCACAAACAAATAACAAAATTGAATGGTAGAAAAAAAATTCCCATACAAAACATATGAGAGTTATATTTCTATACCCGGGTGTTTACTGTCAAGAATAAAGGGCTGACCAGAATGTGAATCTGAAGCTTGAATCGCTGTCAAACGCAGATACACGTCAATCGTGAATCTGTATCTCGAAGTTGCGTGCTTTTCAACTTCGAGTTTCAGTTTCAGTTTCAGTTTATTTTATTTGGCAAAGTACAAGTAAGAACAAAAGTCTTTTATAGTACATTAAGGTTCAGCAATGATACATTAGAATTGCATTAATTTACACAATGAGTAAAGTAAGAAAAAATAAATAAATACATAAAACTTGAGTCAAAAATATCTAATATAAATAATATCTAATAAAAAATAAGAAGAAGACAAGGGGGGGAGAAAATTAGGATAGATGAAAAGTAATAGAGTGAACAGAGAAAAACAAAAAGATAAAAGAGAAAGAATAAAAAAAACGAAGTAGATTACATTACTGTGCAAAATGTGCAAACAGTGCACTTTTAAATTTTTCGGCTCCTATTATTTGTTTAATGGAGACAGGTAGAGAGTTCCAAAGTCTGGCAGTGTGGACAAGAAAGAGGCGTGAAGTGTTTAAAAAGTTAGAAGAAGGAGTTATTAGGTTGAATGTACGTGGTGACTGGACAAATTGCAATTTCTCGAATAGATATTGTGGTGAGCGATTATGTATTATTTTGTGCATGAATACACAGCACCTAATTTCCCAAAAGTTTTGAAATGAACAACGAATTACTTGTTTGTGGTAGACAGAGATATGGTCATATCTTCTCATTCCATAGACATATCGCACCATATCATTAAAACAAACAAGTAACTTGTGTTGCGATTGAGAATCTAATTTAGGATATATATAATCAAATATTGGCACAAGCAAAGTCTTAATTAATCTGAGTCTAGTATCCACAGGTTTAAGACTGGAAAACAGCCAAAGCTTACGTAACCCTGCATAAATACGCGCTACGATCAAATTTGCATGATCAATAGGGGAAAGGGATCTATTCAACTTGTACCCAAGGTTTACAACTGTATTGGAAAATTTAAGCCTACAAGAATTTATATAAATAGGGGGTATCGCTCTAGGGTCATACTGCTTTTTAGAAATCATAATTAATTGCGTTTTTACCGGATTCATGATTAGACCATTATTTTGAGACCATTTCACTATAGAAGACAAAGCAGAATTAAATCTATCAACGAGATCTTCCATTAATCCAATTGGTCGAGAAAGGTATAACTGTGCATCATCCGCATATAGATGTATAGATACATTACTGCATACATGTGGTAGGTCGTTAATGTAAAGACAGAACAGGATTGGGCCAAGAATAGAACCCTGAGGTACGCCGGCAAGTATATTTTTTGGCCGGGAACATTTTTGTTCAAAAAAAACCTTTTGAAAACGGTTCGAAAGGTAGTTCCTAATTAGATGTACTGAGTTATCGCTTAACCCAAAGTACAGCTTTAACTTCATACATAAAATGTCATGATTAACCGTATCAAAGGCCTTTGAAAACTCAAGCAAGCATAGCAGCGTAAGAAATCCCTTATCATACTCCATTCTGATATCGTCAAGCACTTTTATCATAGCCGTTGAGTAGCTGTGTTGAGCACGGAAACCAGACTGTACTGGAGACAATAAATTGAAGAGATTTAGGTGGCTAGTAATCTGCTTGGCAATTATCTTTTCAAAAACCTTAGACAGGCATGGTAAGATGCTAATTGGCCGATAGTCAGTGGTGGATGTGGGATTGGCTTTTTTTGGTACCGGGATGACCTTGGCTTGTTTCCAGCACTCAGGAAAAGTGGAAGACGCAATACAAAAATTAAACAAATGAGTGATACAACCTACAATATGAGGAAGTATCATTTTTACGAAGCGTAAGTGTAATCCATCATCTCCGATAGCGTTGGATTTAAGATTTCGAATATGATTTATAACGTCCACTTCAAAGACAACTTCAAAATCCAAAAACCGGGTGAAACTGAAAAAAAGATTGCTGTCTGGTATAAAACAAGTGTTGGTACTAGGACAAGAGAGGAATGAGTAGGACGAGATACAGATTCACACAGATACGCATTGTGTTGGCGCTTACGGCTATATATGTATTCAACTTTTGACAGTTCGATAGCAGATACAGATTCAAGCTTCCGATTCACATTCTGGTCAGCCCTTAAGAGTTTTTTATTCGCGACAATGTGAAGGTTATTATAAAAAAAAATAAAAAAAAAACTGTACGAGTCTACCCTGTGGAAATTTTTAAGTCGAAACCATAAGAGGACTATCTCTCACTTGAGCCTCGAATGGCTTAATTGAACCAATTGCGGCTTTTAATCGATAACTAAATGATCATGCAAACGATTTGTAGGAAACATATGTGCGCGTTACAAACAAAGAATAGAAGGCCATAATCTTAAGAAGCTTAAACGGTTTTCACTTATTAAAAATTTGACTATGTTTGAGTATGAATGGCAAATTAGAGAACTCCTGTATTTTGAAATAATGAATTCGGTTGGTTTGACGCCCTTCTTTTATAAGAAGAAGGAACACTGGTATCAACAATTGGCAATAGTATCATACTAAAATTTAAATGTATCTTTTTTATGTTCGTTCTTTAATTGGTAGTCATTATTTTTAGGAAAATTTGTAGACTTTTAACAGTGATGGCACTAACTTAACTGAACCCTACTGAAAGTAGTGTTAAGCACGTATCTAATTTAACAAACTGGAATAAGTCAACTTTAAAAAAAAAACCAACAAAATCTCGTGCATCTTAAGATAACTCACAAATTCCAAATCTAACTTCCCTGTCAGAACTAATTCGGCACAAAATATAAAATCCACTTTACCTACGTGTTGTAAACTACTCGTAAGTTCTATATTAATTGTCTTTTGTTTAATTTTGTTTCTTTTTTGCATTTCTCTTCTTTCTTTCTTGATCGTCTACCACTACTTTTCTCGGTTTCTTATGTAATAACAACAAACAAACAAACGAAACAAAAACAAAATAAAATACAAAAAAAATACCACAATAAACAATTAAATCGAAATCGAAATCGACAACAATCGAACACTTAAACGAACACGATTTAATAGCTGGCAAGTTCACGGTCAAAATCCGTCCTGATGAGTCTTCGATGCACTACAACCCGGGCGAGATCTCGTTCGCTCTCCACCGATACACACAGCTATGGGAAATCCAAGGCACAGGTAAGACAGGCGTGTTGTGTGATTCAGATACTCGAAACGAAGAACGTCATTTAAAAGTTTCAAAAATTTTCAAAATAGCGAATGACTGTATTTGATTATTTAAGTGTTTATTGATCTCTTGTTTTCTGCACTAAATAATCCGAATTAACATGTTAACATCGCAATTCAGACATTTACGCATTTCATTCATTCGGCCCACTATTTACTACAACCTCCTTCACTTCATTAACACAAACATCTTAACATGAGCTCTATGCCCACACTACTCGTACTTTAGGTATACGAACGGGTAATTGAAACGGGTATCATTTTGTGTTATGCATTTCTTCATCGTTGTTTCTATGTGTGTACGAGTATAACTAAAAGGAGGGAAAAAAAAATTGCATATACCATATCCGTACCTTCCATCTGATTAATTCAATTCACACCTAACTTTCACATTTGCACACCATATACTCGTTTCCGAACACATTCGCCTGTAAGAGCTGTCACTACTGTCACAGCTGCGCGCAAACAGACCTTGCTTATGGTCAAGGTACAAATACAACTCCTACGTCAAAGAAGAGCTACCGATGACATTCTGTCTGGTCTCACTATAAATTATATTTATGAATCCGCAGAGTAATTTTCTCCCATAATTGATTAAAAATAGAAATTCTGACATAACAGCTGATGGATGTCGTAAATGTCAATGTTAAGCAAGATGACATTTCGCATACACAATTTGACGTTTTTCAACTTGTTTGTTGTTTTTTCTGTTTATCTCTTTTTTTTAGCTAAAAGAAAGTGTAAATACCGCAGCTCATCTATAAATCTGGTTAAATAAATGGATGCTCTTAAAAATCGATTTGCATTTACTTATTTATAGGAGTTTTGGTCTAATATGTAGAGTTAATATGATTCGCATCACGTAAATTTAATCAATATGTGGATAGAATGACAATTATCACAAACTCCATCACTCATTTGCTAAGTTTGAAATATAGAAGAAAAAAATAAAACATTCTAAATCGTGAGTGAAGAAAGATAATTTATCTGTTTATAAAGAGCAGAAATATTTTTCTTTTTTGCTGTAAGTTACGTAACTTTTTAACATAAAGTTCATTTAATTAAATAGTAAAAAAAAAAATTTTTTGAACAGTAGACAGTGGTGCCAGGCCCTGGGAAAATTCGCTGTCAGATGCTAAGTTTTATTGCTTCGAAAAGTGAGGGAACAACTTCAAATAATTTATTGTAAAAGTTGTAACAACTTATGTAGTTGCGAATTTATAATTAACTAAGGCAAATGTTTATTCCACATGAACATATGTATGTAAGTTCTTGCGTAACCAAACCATTTGCATTTGCTTATGAATATTTTACACTAATGACAGGAGAAAGGTTATGTTTGAATAATTCCATGTTGACGTGTTAAGCACGAGTTACAAACTGTCAGCGTTTAATCGGATTTTTGAAATTTCACACCTTATTTCACCCTTTGTCTGTACAGCAAGATATCGACTGCCACTCCAGCTTCATTGAATTTATATTTAGTTAACAAAAACGTAAATTAGATATTGATATGAGAGTACCTTCCCACGCATGTGCATGGTGGAGCCTCAAATTGAAGATTTTTCTCGTCTTCCACCAACGGATATATTGTAAATGATGTCCAGATATATTGTTCAACACCCACAGTTGTTGTCCTTAACTGACAATGGAATATGAGCAAGCCTATAGCTTTGACTCATATCTGTATTTGTCAGACGAAATATAGATGTAATTCCTTAAATTGACTGTGTGTTCTAAAGTCAATACTCCCCTTCGACCTTTGGGTCATATCCATTTGCTTTGTCGGCTCAATTTTCAAAAAAAATCAAGAGAATACGTCTAAACTGTGTGTAATGAATCAGACTTTCCTTATGGGTGCTGGCTGTGTCCAACAAGTCATGCGTTTTATTGCAATAGATGGCTTTTCCCGCATTTCTTTATTAAGCATGACGTATATATAAAGTATCCATAAATTTTAAATATATTATTAAAACAAAAAACTCATCAACATTTATTTTACCGACTCCAAAGTAGGCCCCATTGCTTGAAATATAACCACGCCAGCGCCTCACTCAAGCGTCCATATAATATTCATAGCCTGATTGAGGTATGGCCTTTAGCTTCTTTAGAGAACTTTTTTTAAGGTTTCATTCGACACAAAACGCCTTCCTCGAAGTGGTAACTTTAGCTTCGGAAACAGAAAAGAGTCACTAAAAACTCTTGCGCAATAATGGCTTTGTGGGAAGGTACATTATAACGGTGCAAAATCCATGAATTGTCATTTAACTAACCTTTTTTGGTGGATACTCTCACGCAAACGTTTCATGGCGCCTGTGTAATATTCCTTATTCACGGTTTGTCCATCTGAAAGGAACTTGGAGTGAACTTACTTACTTATCCGGCCAGCGACCCTTGGAGGGTCTGAGCTTGAGCTAATGCCGCTTTCCATCCTTCACTAGACCAAGGCTTCTAGCGTCCGCGATTACTTGATCTTTAAACTGCAGGTTCGGTCTTCCTTTTCTTTGTGAACCAGGTGGCTGGGGTTTCGAAGATTCTCTGAAGATTCTCCCGCCCATTCGCTCGATGTGGCCGAGCCAGTGCAGTCGACGGATTTTTACCTCCCGAACTACCTCCACATATTTATACAGCACGTAGACTTCGAGGTTATATCTTCTCGTTCATTCGCCCTCCTCGCAGACAGGACCAAATATTATATGCTGTCTTGCTTATCGTCCAGCATTCAGCTCCTGGCAAGATCAGGGTTTTCTAGAGCATGATTTCAGACCTTCGAGTTGGGAGTTTGGACAAACCGAGGTATCAGCTGTTGCCTAAGGTTATTCTTCGTCGAATATCCACTAGGGTGTCATTTGTGGAGTTTATATTTGCCCCGAGGTAGATAAACTCTTTCACTACCTCAAAATTCTATTTGTCGGTTGATAGGTTCTGTCCTAACGAGTCCGACAGCATTTACTTTGTTTTATCCTCATCCATCATGTGACTAACTCGTTTGTCTTGTTCTTCTATAGCAGTAAAATCCTCAATATTGTCACACTAGGAACGATGATGTCGATTTATTAAGTATAGCACCTTCCGTGTTTACACCGGCCTTTCGCAATATCTGCTTCATCACAAGATTAAAGAAATCACGCGATAGCGTGTGCATATTTGAAATAATTCGGAGGTTTTGTTTCCAAGTTTCTAGCGTGGCGCGACACAACCGGATCAGTTTTCTCGGGATCCCGAATTCATCCATCGTGTTATATAATTCTGTGCTATGAATAATGTCGTACGCGGCTTTGAAGTCGATGAAGAGATAGTGAGGATCGATTTGGAACTCGTTGATCTTTTCCAGGATTTAACGGAGTGTGACGATTTGGTCTATCGTCGATTTGCCGGGCCAGAAGCCACTCTGGTAGGTGTTGATAAGTGCGGTGCAAAACAGTTTTAGTCTTTCACACAGTACGCTGGATAGGCTCTTGTATGCTACGATAAGCAGGGATATGCCTTGGTAGTTTTCCTGAAGATGGGGCAGTTAAATCTGATAGTCCAGTCGTCGAGCATGTTTTCGTCCTCTCATACTTTGCAGAGGATCTGGTGCCTGCTCCTTACCAAAACATCGCCACCAGCTTTGAAAAGCTTTGACGGCAATCCGTCCGCAATGTTTTCTGATGTTTTTTCACTTGACAGTGTCGAAACTGTGAAGAAACTGTGACTATAATCTGAATCTAACGCCAGACCATAAGCCGCACCAAACAGTGCATTTTCCCGGGTCCATTGATAGATCTTTTATTACCTGAGGTTGCTCATCGGACCAAATATGGCAGTTTTGTTTATTAACATACCATTCAACCACAAATGAGCTTCGTCGCTGAAGACAGTTTTTCGATAAAAAAGCGAATCTTCCTCTAGCTTTTCTAAGGCTCACTCACCGAAAATTCGAGACTGTGGTAGGTCGTTCAGCTTCAGTTCTTGCACGACATTTTTTAGACCAAGAGCCTTGCCTAAAATCCTCCACGTAGTCGAGTAACACAATCCCAATGCTGCAAAAGGCGACGAATGGACAAATCACGGTCAATATAGGTAGGTGTTTTGATGTCCAATAGCGTGAAATTGGTGCGAAATTTGGTCACTATTGCTTGAATTACAGTAGATCGATTATGACGACCGTAAAATTGGCGAAGTGTAAATAAAGTAAATTCCGGTTTACGACAACTCTCATCCATACCTCGGAAGGTATGTAATCCGATCCGACCACACATTTTTGTTTCATTATTTTTATTGGCAAAATATGCATATTAGGACTGGTCAGCATAAATGATAAAAACCTTCTGAGTAAGGTCAGAAGAAGCGACTGTATTTTGTCAAAAGACTTGACTATATGTCCATATAAGATTGCAACGACCCAAGAGCTAAAGCTAAATGACAATCGTACACGTTTAACTTTTGCTGATTGGGCTCTATTGAAAATGGAAGCAGATACAAATTTTCATCGAAAATTCATCCGTGGCGAGGCACATTTTTGGCAAAATGGCTTTGTTAATTAGCAAAATTTCCGCATTCTGTGAAGCGAATAGCCCGAGGTGTTCCAACAGCAGCCACCTTTGCATACGAAAAAATGACTGTTTGGTGTGCTTTTCGTGCCGGACGTGTCATTGGGCCGTATTTCCTACGAGATGATGCCGGTGAGTCAATTACAGTCAATTAAGGCTTCAATGGAGACCGCTATCGCTTCATGTTAACCTATTTTTATTTTTATTGAATTAAAACCAGAACGCGTGATCGATATGTGTCTTTAAGGAGTGCTATACCCTTTCGATTGGCCGCTATTAGTTTGCACAGAATCCTCTAGACCGCCGACTCTATAAGTACAAAAACATTCTCTCGATAGGTGAATCTGAAATTGAAATATTTGTAACAAAGCGAACTGTACGTACATCAGGTGACGGAATACAAGCTTTAGTACACTCTTCCAACAATTAACCACGGAGGTTTTCTACCTTCCGAATTAAGTTGATAACACTACTAGCAGAGGAATTTATTAGTTTGTTGGAGCCGAATTGTTACCCGAAGACAATTTTCCGTCTAATCCCGTTGAGGTCTGGACATTCGTATAAGATGTGTTCAGCTGTTTCGTTTTCTTCAAGACAAATTCGGAACTCCGGAGAGTCGACTAGATTCATTTTGTTGAGGTAATATCTTAAACCGTGATATCCTGTGAGGTAACCTATTAAGTTTTTGACATCAGAATGGCTCGTTTGGCTTGTCTTAGACCTGAGCTATTCTCCCAATATGAGATGCATCTCGAATGCTCCCAGCTATTGAGTATTAATATTATAGCTAAATTGACTGCTGATTTAGGAGTGCAGCAGAAGAGTTCATGTCCATTAAAGGGAGTTTCTGAGCCCTTTCTAGCCAGCTCGACGGCCTTTTCATTCCCATCAAAGCCCTCATGACCAGGAACCCACCACAGTTTGGTTTTGTTTCTAGAGCTTAGTTTTTGGAGGGCTTTGAAGCAGTACATGACTGATTTGGAGTCAATGGTGTGCCAACTAAGGGCATTTATAGCTGCTTGACTATCCGTGAATATCTTTGGCTGAAGGGCTCTTTCCTTATCTCTGGTAAAGCGCTTTTATTACCCCTATTCACAAAAAAGGGCCAAGTCATGATATCACCAATTATCGCCCCATTGCTAAACTATCCTCAATCCGCAAGGTTTTTTTTTAATATTGTTTATGATGCACTATATTTTCAATGTAAATCGATTTTTGTAACCAACCAACATGGTTTTCTGAATGACAAGT
This sequence comes from Volucella bombylans, assembly GCA_949129095.1. NCBI lineage: Eukaryota > Metazoa > Arthropoda > Insecta > Diptera > Syrphidae > Volucella > Volucella bombylans. The sequence continues at coordinate 151,222,641 of OX422143.1, forward strand.
CAACGATCATCAACCTCATTGAGTTTTTTTCTAGTACACTGTGAGCCCTAGAGCAAGGGATAGAAATTGATGTAATCGCCACGGACTTCAGTAAGGGCTTTGATAAAATTTCGCAGAAGTTAATTCTATGGAAACTCAAACCTCTTGGTTTCGAACCTAGACTGGCTTCTTGGATTAATTCCTACATTAGAAAACGTTCCATTTTCGTTCCCATTTTTCTGGCCCAAATCTCGCCACTTCCGGTGTTCCGCAACTACCACTAACGATGTTGTTAACATCATAAAGCACTCCCACAGATCTATCTATGCCGATGATATGAAAATCTATAAACAGCTTTCAAGTCTCTCTGACTCCCAACCTTTACATAATAGATTCTCGATATGTTTCCATAAAAACTTTCTCGCGCTCAACATAAGAAAATGCCAAGCCATTTATTACTCCCGGAGGCGTTTGACATTTCTAACCCGCACCTATTATTTATCAAATCAAAGAGTAGCTGCAGTTACTTCGATGTTGACTCCGTAATTAGTAAAGTTAACTCCGCTCTTGGATTTGTCAAACGATGGTCAAAATAATTCTCCGACCCCTATGTCACCAAATCCTTTGTTCATCCACTTCTCGAATACGCCAGCGAGATATGGTCCCCTTACTACGATTTACATATTAGCATTCAGCTATCTAACAGAGATTTCTGCGATTCGCACTACGTGGGCTACCGCCCTCTGTTAGTAGACTCAAACTACTCGATCTTCTGTCTTTGGAAAAACGTCAGGAGTCCGCCCATATTCTCTTCATCCACAAACTCTTAACCGGCATCATCGACTGTCCCACAATACTCTTCCAAATCCCATTCAATACCAACCCGTGTCATTTAAGATATGCCCACCTTTTTCGTCCGAGTAATCACAGGTCAACTTATGGTCTCAACGAGCCACTGTGTCGTATGCTACGTGAAACAAATCGAATACGTCAAGGGTTCGATTTCCACTGCAGTAGTTTAGCCCTTCAAAATTCCCTGAACAACCATTTTTCCCGTCATTAGACCTTAGTTTAAGTAATAATAGTAGTTATAAGTCATAGTTTTAAGTTTAGTTTGTATTAAACATTTCAATAAACTGTCCGGGTTTAGCCCTGAAACAAGTTTATATGCAGAATAACTATTCAAGATAAGTAAATAAATGTGACAAAAAGATGTTTCGAGTTGAACAAAGATGAATCTATTTTTAAATCCGTATACAAACCTTTGGGTTGACTTTATAAACAAACAGACCATAAAGTCAAAAGCCATTAAATGGTGTGAAGCGTTTCGTGGCAGCACCCCTGGAAGGCGTCAGAATTAATAGACTCAAAGACCCTGTCTAGGCGGTGTTCAAAAACAAAATATGCTTATTTCACAAAATATTAAAGTAAGTTGCACGGAGATGCAAATTCTTAAAACCTGATACCATTTGCGTTTCTTTCCAAAACTGCTATTTCATGGATCAGATTTGTTGATGTTCATCTGAGCTGTTGCTTCGTCATAATATACGAGTACAAATATTCTTTTGTTAAAAACTTTTAATGAAAATGTTAAACTACAGAATAAATATTTAATTTTTTAAACAAATATAAATGCATTTACCTATTTTAGATAGAAATGCATATTTTCCTTGCCTGTGGGTGTACTGCTATTTTATTAAACGTAGCTCATGATGATGTGTGTTACTAATGTCATACAATTCCATGAAATTCCATTACCTCTTCTGTATATAAATATATGTATGTACGAGTATATAATTCTAATGAAAGTGATTCACAACAGCAATTTCACGATATCCGGTGAATAAACTAATTATCCGCCTAACGAATATTATTATGTGTTTGTATTGTATTTACCTCTGTATCACAGTTTTGCTCTTAAACAAATCATTTTAATTTAATTTTATGCAAAGCTTCAGACAAAGTTCGTTAAAATTTAAATTAGATAACCGAAAACAAGTTTCCAGCAGATTTCTAGCACTCCAACGGTTATACTCCAATGTTTTGACTCAAAAATGAGGGTTTGGGTAGTTGCTAGAAGCTTTATAAAACAATCGATATGATTACGTGTATTGGCTAGGTCTAGTTTGTACACACACCCGTTTTATAAAAAATCCAAGAGATGTGTATACTTTTGGTACTAAATAGTAGTGAGCGTAGTCTTTGATGTAGTATCGACAAATATCCATCAATCCAAGAACAAATACAGATCGAAGAAATTTTGAGATTTTATAGATTCCTATTTGTATATTGGATTTGTGTCTTAGAAACCGTTTTTTATTCACTTAAAACATGAGAAAATTTCACTAAGATTAACATTGTGACCAACAAAATAGTTACTTGGTTTTTAAGAACTAAAGGGTCCGCCATCTAACGTTTTTTTTTTTTTTTCAACTAGTGCTTATTTCGTGAATGGTTACACTTAGCTCATGTCTGATTTGACAGATAATTAGTTTTATCCTTCCGGTTAATAATGGAAAATAAAAATAATTTCATTCAAATGGCTGCCTCGGCTGGCCATGCAGTAGCCTACACGATCGGTCCAATTTTTAAGCACATTATCGATTGTGTGCAGCTGTATTTCACCAATGGCTTCACGAATATTGTCCTTTAAAGCGTCAATTGTCTCTGGCTTGTCGGCGTAACACTTATCTTTTACGGCACCCGACAAATAATAGTCCAACGGTGTCAAATCGCAGCTCCGAGGTGGCCAAACGACATCAGCTCTGCGGCTGATAATGCGATCTTCAAAAACAGGGCGCAAAACATCGAGTGTAGCTTCGGCTGTGTGGCACGTAGCGCCGTCCTGTTGAAACCAAATGTTGCCAATATCCTCCTCTTCAATTTTTGTGAACAAAAATTCGTTCAACATGGCCCGGTAACGATCGCCATTGACTGTAACGGCCACTCCTGGCTCATTTTCGAAGAAAAATGGCCCAATTATGCCTCTGGACCGAAATCCGCACCAAACAGTGACTCGTTTTGGGTGTATCGGCTTTTCAATGTATGCGTGCGGGTTTTCTGTGCCCCAAATGCGACAATTTTGCTTGTTTACATACCCGCCAAGATCAAAATGAGCTTCATCTGAAAAGATGATTTTTTTTGGCAAAATCGGCATCTTCTCTAAGTCGATCGCAGGTCCACTTAGCGAAGCGTAGTTCAAGCATATACTTTTTTTTTTTTAATTTTGGTGGGGCGAACGCCCCCATTTATTCGGCTTAATACAAGCTATAACTTACAAATTAAACTTAAACTAAAACTTAAAACTAAGGTTGGTTGGAGTGGTGAAGGAGAACGGATTTGAGGTAGGGAGTGGTGCGGTGGAAATCAAAGACGGTAGGGTTTGAGTTGATTTGACGTAGCATACGGGAGATTGGTTCGTTCGCGCCATAGGAGGTGTGGTGGGTTGGTAGATAGAAGAGTCGAGGGGTACGTAGATTACGAGGGTTAGTGTTGAGGAAAATGGAGTTGTGAAGGGACGCGCATTCAACGTGACCTGAAAGGAGTCGATGAATGAAGAGAAAGTCTGCAGCATCTCTGCGATCTTCAAGGGTGTTTAAGTTGATAAGGTTGAGACGGTTTTGATAGGGGGGCAGATTAAAAGGATCGTCCCAGGGCATACCTCGGAGAGCAAATCGAAGAAAACGGCGCTGAATGCCTTCAATTCTCGAGATATGAACACGATGATATGGTGACCATACTTGACTGGCGTACTCTACGAGGGGCGAACAAAGGTAATATAGAGGGACCTGGTCACGTATGAGTTGGTGAATTCTTTGGACCACCGTTTTACAAAACCTAGTGCAGAGTTGGCTTTGAGGATTATCTCATCCATATGTAAACGGAAGTTGAGCTCGCTATCACACAAAATGCCGAGGTCACGAAGAGATTGTACGGAGGAGATAGGTTGGTTATGGAGAAGATAGAGTCGGGGAGGAGATTGGTTCCGCTTATGTGAGAAGGTGATGGATTGGCATTTGGCGATGTTAAGTTCCAAAGAATTTTTGAGGCACCAGATCGAAAAACTATCAAGATCTTGTTGAAGGAGGAAAGAGTCATGGGGAGAGGAAATGGTTTTGAAAAATTTGGTATCGTCGGCGTAAAGGGAAACAGACGAGTGTTTGATGATCATATCGAGATCATTTATGGTTAATATAAAAAGAAGGGGACCGAGATGGCTGCCTTGTGGAACTCCAGAGATGGCCAAAAATGGAGCGGAGTGGGCTGACCTAAAACGAACACTGTAAAAACGGTTTTTGAGGTAAGAGGATATCCATTTCAACAATATGGGTTCAAAGCCGAGGACAGACAATTTAAAGATGATTAACCAATGAGAGATTTTATCGAAGGCTTTCCTAAAATCGGTTGCAACTACATCGACTTCATTGCCATTTTCTAGGGCAGAGAGGGCAAAGGATACGAATTCAACGAGATTTGTGGTGGTTGACCTACCCTTTAGGAAGCCATGTTGTCTAGGAGAAATAAGTGATTTGCATTGGAAGCTTAGAGCTTCATACAAAATACTTTCGAAGAGTTTGGGTATATGAGAGAGTTTAGCGATGGGACGATAGTTGGTTATTTCATTCTTTGATCCTTTCTTGTGGATCGGGGTTATGAAGGAGGATTTCCAAGCCTGAGTAAATTCTCCTTGTGAAAGGGATAGACGGAAGAGATTAGAAAGGGCAAGGGAAAGAGAGGAAGAAGATTTTTTAAGAAATATGGAAGGGAGGCCATCTGGGCCGGGTGTGAATTCGTCATTGAGTTGGTGTAATTTATGTTCGATATAAGACGGATCAAAAATATGAGAGAGAAGTGGGCCATTGGAGAAGTTCAGTAGGTAACTAAAATAGGATGGATCTGGTACAAAGGAGTCGTTGGTGAAGGATTGTTTAAAAAAGGTGGCAAATAGGTTGGCAATGGTGAGTGGATCGGTTGATGACCTGTTGTTGAAAGAGAGGGAAGGAGGGTAACCATCGGACTTTCTTTTGTAGTTAACAAATTGGAAAAAGGACTTAGGGTGGTTTACAAGGTTGACTTGCGCATTGTTAAGGTAGCGCTGGTAAAGGGAATCATAAAGTTCGGTGAAATGAAGATAAGCACCAAGATAGTTGGAATAGTCGGTAAAGGATCTGGTACGCAGGAAAACAGCCCATAACTTATTTCTCTGATTTCGTAAGGAACGAAGCTTGCGATTATACCAGGGAGGACTAGTAGATGATGTTTTAAGGCGGGAAAACGGAACGTAAAGGGAAAAAGAATTAAATATTTCTTTATAAAAAATGGATAAGGCATCATTCATACTTAGGTTGTGAAAGTTAAAGAGGGATCTGCTGAGATATTCACTGATTTTGTGAAAGTTTGCTTTATGAAAGTCGTGGGATGAGAGAGTTGTGGGGGGAGTGGACTGGAATGAAGAGTTATGAAAAAATGAAAGTAGAAGGGGGGGATGGTAGTTATCGATTGTTAAGAGAGATAGGGGACAAAGTGAGACTGAGGAGTTAATTGGATCTGTTGTGAAAATAAGGTCTAATTGCCTGCCCATAAAATTGGATATACCACTGACTTGGCATAGACTTGAGTCTGTTAAGCGATCTAAGAAGAGACATTCCTTAGCTGAGTTGGCATTTGAAGCGATGAAAAAAGATTGATCATCTGATGGAGTCCATTGTAGTTGAGGAAGATTGAAGTCGCCAAAAATAAGGATATCATCAATAGGGTTTGACAGGTCAATTAAATGATCGATCGCATCAATAACAAATTGGTAAGATTCGATAGGTTGAGCTGGTAGGATATAGCAACATATAACGTAAAGGGACTTGAGAGGCAGTGATATTTTTATTGCGACAAAGTCGGCTTTAGAGGATGAAGAAATTGTAATGGGGGAAGAGTTAAGGCTGTTGTCCATCGACAGTAGGACGCCTCGACAGGGGGAATCTTTATTTGTGCGGGTAGGATCGTCGTCGCGGAAAACATTAAAAGTAGGAGGGAACAATTCCTGGTTCTTTATGTCGGGAATCAAATTGGTTTCGGTCAAGGCGTAGATATCAAAGGGAAGAGCATGCGATTGACGTAGGACAGCATTGGTTTTAGAGCGAAGACCTCTTACATTCTGGTAGTAAAATGTAAGAGGGATGTTGTGGGGTGGAGGTGTGATGCAGGATGGTTTACACAACCATATTCGTTCAGCGGAAGGATAAAACTAATTATCTGTCAAATCAGACATGAGCTAAGTGTTACCATTCACGAAATAAGCACTATTTGAAAAAAAAAAACGTTGGATGGCGGACCCTTTAGCTAAAGTCCAAAAGAAGTGATTTCTGGCTCTTAAAGTCCAGATCAACTATAGAATTGACAAAAGGTGTATACTCGTATGCCATGGGAAGTGGTAGCGTAGTGGGGGCGGCAGGGGCGGTACCTTTCACAAAAAATAATATCTATTATTTTGAAATACCGTCTGTACTGACTTGCAGGGATTCCCCGTATTTTAATTTGTGCTTGGATAGTTTATAACTAATATTCAACGAGAATCACATATAAATAATAGTGTTCAATATTGTATAATAAAATAATAAAACCTGCAAATTAGGTTACAGTACGGGTAAGTGCCTTCAGGGAAGACCGCGAGCCATGCTTTGATAATTCAAAGAAAGTTTGATTGATGGATCGTCAGTTATTCAATTTAACATCTAAGTTAAAAAATATTAGAAAAAATGAAGGGGCTTTACTTAAATACGTGAAAAGTCCTGTTCTTTAGACGTCCGATTCCACATTGGGCTTATATTCATCAAACCCAGAAGAAGCTAAAAAAAAATGCAAGAACTTGACACTTTTGATCTGGTACCTGTTAGAAATGTTGACACTGTTCCTGAAGATCAAATTTCAACAACATCTACTCAATTATAATCTGCATCCGTATGTCTGATACAGAACGGCATTGTCTGTTATTCAATAGTAAAACTTGGACGATTTGGAAAATGGCCTGAACACATAGATGAAAATATGCGATTGCATCTAATTCAGCAAGGTAGTTGTTCAGCATATCAATACTAATTTCGCCGAAGTAACACGTATAGATTCGGGCTCTTTAACATCAAAAGGAGAGACAAGACGGCTTACCCGGGAATGGTTTTACCGCACATTGACTAACGACGAAAAAGTTTTACGTACTTGGGTGGCTTATTCTCATTCCTTATTCTTGCTGTCGTTTATTTGAGAACATAAACACACCGAATGGATCAAAGTTTTGCCCATCTGATGGATTTCATACTTGATCGAAATTAAATCCTAAAGTTTCAAGTCACGAATTAAGTGCACTACGCAACCAAAATTATTTCAAATGGAAGGAGTTGGAGAGCAGACTTCAAAAAGGACAGACTATTGACAGGAAAGAGCAAAACTTAGTGGCAAATGATAGCGCTCCAGACATTTCTCATAAGGATGAAATAAGGCAGGTGTTAAGATACGTAACGATTGAAAATCACGATGTACAAGTAGTGGAATCTGTTATAGATTTCATTGAAACAAAAGATAAAATTGCTGAAGGAATTTCAAAGATGATTTTGAGCAAGCTTGAAGGTGATGGCTTCGATGTAAGCAACTGTAGAGGTTAAGCATATGATAATGGCTGGAAGGCGTTCAGGAGTGCAGCAAAGAATTAAGGAAATAAATCCCAAAGTTGAATTCGTACCTTGCTCAAATCCTTCGTTTAATCTGGTTTCTTTACGCGCTGCCTCAGTTGAGGTGAGTTCAGTAGCATTTTTCGGCACATTAGAACGTTGCTATTCACTTTTTTTCCATGTCCACACATCTTTGGGAAGTTCTGAAAGCAGCTACAGGCAAAAGTTTGAAAAGGGTAAAAATGCGATGGCATCATTACAAAGACATTCTCGTCACTTTGGAAAAAACTGACAGAGACAGGTGAAAGCTTTAATACAAGAATAGATGCAGAAACTTTGCTCGTTACGATGCAGTCATTTTTCTTTCTTTGTTTCTTGGGCCTCTGGCAACCGGTGCTACATGAAGTGAATGATGCACAAAAATATTTACAAACAAAGGGACTAAGACGTAAGACTGTGCGCTCAGAAAGTAAATGCTTTGCAGATGGTACTGATAGAGAAACGAGAGGAATGGGCAGATGGTGATGTAAGTTATTTAAAAAATATCTGTGAAGAACTTGGCATTTCCATGGAACCTCAGATGGGCATAACAAGAAGGAACTTTTTTGATAACGGAACCAGAGATGCTAACTTGTCTTATGAAAATGAGTTGTGATGGAAGCTGCTTTCTTCGTTCGATAGAATCATTGTAGAAATTCGTGAGCGTTGTGAGCAGATGGAGAATTTAGCGGATAAGTTTGCTTACCTAACGCCGGCTATATTACTAGATTCGAACAACACTAAATTCAATCTAGACTACGCATTTGCCGAAATTGACGAGCTGGAACGACTTCAACGGCGGACTTTCATTGGCACTACAGGCAACGAAAATAGATTAATTAATGCGGACCCACTTGTATTATTAAAATTTATTGTGAAATCCAAGCTGGAAGATACTCTGCCCAATATTATAATAAAGCTCCGAATATTCCTCACAATTGCCATAGGTAATGCCAGCTGGGAGAGAAGTTTTTCAAAATTGAAATTGATCAAAAATTATTTAATATCAACAATGAGTACCTTAGTGCAATAAAAGACTTAAAAGTTAACTTTTAAGCCTTGTAAAACTTTTTTATTTGTAACCTGTACAATACACAATAATGATGACTGTTCTTGCCGAAAACTCCTTTAGAAATACTATATTGTGATGACCATTTAAATGTGAGTAGCGACATCTAGACTTACATAGCAGAGGATGCCGATACTCGAAGAGCAGAAGATTTCGATACTTGAATAACAAAGTCTCTATCATTGATGGCTAGAGAGTAGAATCGAATTTTCTAGCAAATTGGAAATTGTATGGGACGCTGAATGGCGAGGATTGTTCTCGAAGTATGTCATTCGAGTATAAATATCAGCATCCGCAAGGTATGCAAATGAGTTCATCAGTTGAATTTGAAGTGTTAATTAGGAGAAGTGATTAAGTGGTTTAAGTGAAAGATAAGAAATGTATAAGCGGTTGAGGAGCTGATGGTCGATTGTAGCTAAGGCTCATTAATTTAAGTTAGCAGTTAGTTTGTAACTAGTTGCTAATTAATAAATAATAATAATAATAATATAAGCGGTTGAGAAATTGGATTTTATTGAGAGAAACAATTAAATAGTGAACTGTGACTGTACTGAATAAAGCGATTTGTATTGAAAAAAATAAGTTCTATCATTTGTACCCACACAAACATTTTACATTTTAAATTGAAATTTTCTTCCGCCCCGGGCGGCTAATGTGAAGCCATCGAAGTAGATGGCTATTTCATTGTTACATACGACATCGTTGTATCGTTTCGGTATTTTGACTGATCATTGCGATCAGGATGAGAATTGGGGCTACCCCTGAGAGCATCTGTAATAAGAAAACATACTGCTTGTTGCATCTCCGTTTATATTATGAGGTTCTTACTTTTATACGAATCTGTCGATCTAAAAGTGCAACCATACGATTATATGCCAGTATGGTCATAATCTTTGGAGGTGTACACCATTTCTTACCCCAAATTTTGTGACGGTGGACAAAGTGATGGATGATGCTTCCTTATCTCTACACCCAATGTTCAGGTTCCAGTTAAGTTAATCGTTGAAAATAAGGCCAAGATATCTGGCGATTGAGAGCTTAGGGGCGATCCTTCTATCAATGATGTTCTCAATGCTGGGATAGCTCCTAGATTTTAGACCATAGAAGCTAGCCCAGTGCAATAAATAATTTAGACCGGTTTGCAATATATTTTTAAAGTTCGGAATGAATTAACCGCACACTAGGAGAAATACAAGCAAAAGTAATGTCATAATATGAATTGGCGGCCACTTTGTTTAAAATGAAAAAATTTGGGCTCTGTTTCCACGAAAAGTTTACGTGAAGGTGTAAAATTGACTAAATTAAGTTAACAAAATGATACCGGTCAAATGACCACCTTTGTGATGGCTTTACGGCATTTTAACGATGCAAAACCTCTGCTTCCAAACTGGTGATTTCTTCTTCAATCTTGGCTTTCAAAGCTTGCAAGGTTTGTGGTTCGTTCTGGTACACGCGAGATTTCAAAAAGCCCCAAAGGGAAAAGACTGGCGCCGGCCCGTTCAAATCACCAAAACAGGAGATCACACGTCCTGTAAATTGGTGATACAAAATCTCCATCGTTGCCCGAGCTTTGTGAGCGGTACAATACAACTAATAATGCTCGATACTCAATTGAACAACTTAAGCGGCCAAAAGAAAACCGTTTAACATCTGTCTGTAGCACTCACCAATTACGGTTAGGGTGGTGCCATCATAAAAAAATAAAATCCAATCACTTTTTCACTGCAGATGGCACACCAAACAGTCACTTTGAGGGGATGCAATGGCTCTTCATGAAGATTCTCCGTGCCCCAGATATGCAAATTTTGTTTATTCACACAACCACTTATGTGGAAATGGTCTTCGTCGCTCATTATGATTTTGGATACGAAATCCTCGTCTTCCTGCACCAGGTTTAACAGACTATGGGAGTAAGTTAACCTCACTCGACGGTTAGCAGGCAGCTATGCTTGCTTTACACTTTACAAGGGAAAAGATTATGACACATTCACATTATGACATTAACTTGTATATCATCGAAGACTACTTCCCTTATCGGCCACTTCCAAAATTTTCGAAGTAATTCGCGTTTAACCAGTACCCATTATTTGGTAATAGAATAACTTCCCCGGGAGTGCCCCTTATGCCAGACATTGTATGTTCAAAAAGCTTGGATATTATCAGGAAACTTTACAACATCGCCATGATTTGTTTAGCACCTCAATGTCTAAGAATCCTGCCAGTGTATGCCCTTATGGTTTGACAGACCGCTCTATAGTAGTCCACTATACCATGTAGTGTTGTCTCTACCGGTTTGCCTTTATCGTATGCATGCTGGATGTTTAAGATTAACCTGAACTGATCGGGTTAGCAAAAAGTGGGTGGGGATCATTAAGATGTATGCATGCCTTGCATTTAGACTATTCTAATGGGTATCCCCTCGAAGGACTTCTACAAAAGCTATACAAATAGATTCACACTGTGTTGATTAATTGCGGAAGCTAACTAAAGCAGAGAATGATTATGGAAAACGGAACTCTTAAGGTAAAACGCTACACGCACCAGACTAAGCATGTCTGTGCCGAAAATTAAGACTTTTGAGGTTTTCAGGCCACGGAAGTTCAAGTTGAAGTACGCTATCGTCTGGATTTTTGGGTCTTCATGTCTAGGACCCATTATATTTACTCAAACTTACTTTTAAAACTCCAAGTCTGTTGCAGCATCCCTATGTACGAGAGGCTTTCCGTGTTGAATACAAATCTCACATCATCATCATAGAAAAACAATGGGTGTGGAAATAACAAGAGCTTATCCTTTGTCCAGTGCCGTATTCACTCTTCACAATCTTAACTTTTGCAATTTTCTAACCCAGAATTACTTGCTGCTGACATAAGCTACCAAACAAATAGTAGATTTCGCAAAATTGTCGTCGAGTCAGCTTTTTTCCGTATGATTCAGTACTGCTCCAACCAACAAAGGCAGGAGCTGAACTCATTCAATACAGTGATTCCAGTAAGATGGGACCTATTATATGCTGCGATACTAGCAAAAGGCTATTGTCTCCTAGAGTTCCTGCTATCGTCTGACTAGCTTGCCAACAATGTTGATTCTCAGTCAAGATTTGTTACGGAAGTAAGAAAGCAAGTAACCGACTTAACGCACGTTGATAGATAACCGGCTGGAAGGACTATCTGATGCTTGCATGTCATACCTATGCTGAAGAGGAGGTGTTTGCGAAAATCAACTGGACATGCTTTGAAAAGGTCCTTGGCAAGCATGTCAATGTTTCGTGAAAGCTCAGAACGAAACAGAACGAAGATGAGGTTTTTCAGAACTTCATTGACGCCCACACCACACCCATACGGCCAAGAAAAACTCCTGAAGATTGCATTTTTCATTGTGGATTTTGCAGATTTGCAGTGACCACGTAAAGAAACCCGAAAATCTTGCAACAGGTCGAGACTAATTTGGAAGAAGTCTGGAATCTTTACGTATCGAAACTAAAGAAAACAGTATAAGAAGCCAATTCGAATTGCGGCGACTTGAAGTCCTTAAAAAGTTCAAATCAACCAGATTGAAAAAACTCAGAAGATTCCCTTTCTCATGTCTGAGGCTCACTGCTCAAAACTAGCTCAAGTCAGCTGAGGAACACAACCCGCCGAATCTGGTATATGTCTTCGGATGACGAATGAGGACATCAAATCGCTGTTGCTTCCTTTGATGATGGCGTCTGGCATTGACGCGCAAATTTGAGAGAATCTTAACTCATAGCCTGGTACTGGAATACATACCATACCCCTGATGAACAGTAAGTGTATCCGAACTGAACCGAAAATCTGAAAAAATATTTCTCGTTTGCCCAAGCAGTCTGACTTCCTTTAAATTTAAGGGAATAGAGAGAATGATCGACCTTTACGTGCGCGAAGAAGCGCCTTCGAGAAGGAAACTTTTGACGTTATATACGAGTACGTATAACTCGGCATAGACGAATCTCTATTTTTGTGAGTAAGGATAATGCTGGTGAATAGTCCCTCGATTGCAAATGCGGATTTCGCCAATATATAAAGACGGGGTTAAACTAGGATTGCTCGCAAAGCGACGTCCTATCTTCACTGTTTTGGTACATGTTAGTCCATTCTCTGTTTAAAGCTCTCAATCGACGTGATCCGCGAGATGTACTTTCAGTCAATCTTATCAAATCTTAGAGTATTCTCTTTACAGGAACCACGAAATTGACTGGTCTGACTCATCAACTGCTTAAGGGCAATACCATTCGTTTCTCCAATGAAGCTCAGTACTGCGGTATCATTCTGGAGAAGAACCTTTTTTGGACTAATGTTGCGGCGAAAACCGCTGTCGACTGACAGTTCTAACAGTGAAAGGCAGCTTTCGGCAATATATGAGACTTGTCATCGATGAAGATTTTTTGAATCTACGCGGCTATGGTAAGATCAATTATATTGTACGCGTTGGTTGTCTGGTGGAACAATCATTCGTGAAAATAAGTCACTGCTGCTTTTACTAAAGAACGATTTGACTCGGATTCATGGCGTCTTTTCCTGGCCCTTCCTTTGCCATTCATATCAAGGGCTGCACTTTTACCGCCATCTTCCGTTTAAAAAGACTTAGTCCTTGGTGCAAAACGAACTGAAATTTTTGATGACTTTGCGTTCCAATTGCCTTATCGACATGCCTTCTTTCTGATGCAATGACACTAGAATTCCTGTTGCTGCGAAAATATGAAATCTCTGTGCCAAGGAATGGTTTCGGTCAGAATCTGAACCAGGAATGGAATGTATCCGGGTCCTTATGGATGGCTACAAAACCGGTCTAAAATTCAGCGCAGGTTCCTTTTTCGAACCTTTTTGGTGTTAGATTTCAGAAAACTTGCGCAATGGTTAAGCACCAGTGGAGAGAGTGAAATATCTGCGTTTGTAGCAACAGGCAAGCTGCTTTTAAGGCTTCTGCGAACTCTCTCACCAATTCTAAATTAGTTCGAACGCAAGGCTTCTCATAATGAGTCGAAACGCTGGTTTCACTGGTTTTTTGTCTGAGTCTCAGATCACAATGGAGTCACGAGAAATGAGATCGCCGATGAACGAGGTTTTCAAGTCTCTATTGGTTGAATGCCGACAGACCAAATGTCTCCAAGTAGTCAGCGACTTTTTTGCAGGCTGCAGACTGCTTACTGAGTGTGCTACGCATACATAAGTGGCACAACATCCTGCATCGCTTGCTGTAAAGCTGATGACGACCCAGCAGGGAACTATCTCGGTAAGTACCCGGCCTATGCTCGCATAATTCTATATGTATTCAGCGCCGATGTGATAGGCAATTAACCACTGAAGTGTTCAATCACTTTTCTACGAAAAACTAAGTAACTGAAGTAAATGAGTATACAACGGACTAGATCTTTGTCTAAATGCTCTATTTCAAAAGCGGGATCAAACTGGTTTCAAATGGAAATAGAATCCGCAAATATTGGCATCACAATGGTCCAAATCTTTGGCTTATGGAAATCCTAACATTCGAAAGAACTACTACTACAACCGAAGCTTACTTAGGTGGGAAGTCGATAACCCTAAATATATTGTTTATATTCGAGAAGGTAGAAAGGTATTTTAAAAAGAACTTGTTCATACTAAGTTATGGACCAACAGACTATTTGAGCCACCACAGTATCTATCAATGCAACATATACCCAGAAGTTTAAAACTTTTCTCACAAAACTGCCATTTCTTTCAGTCGTCTAACAGCAACGACATTGTCATAAGACACAACAAGTAAGGAAACCCCATCTTAATAAAACTGCAACATATTTGCCAGTAATGCTCATGTCAATTACAGCTAACTCCACCCAAACCATCACTTATTAAGACTCTAATTGAGGCTCAGTTTGTTTATTAACCTCTGAGTAGTAGAAATTGTTACTATTAGACTCTCTCCACATGATGTCACTAGCTCGTGCCAAGCTCCGCTATCTGCTCGTAACACTTAACCAACACAACATACTTGTACTATAGACATCACTCGAAACGCATCACTGCAATGCAATGCAAGTCATCAAATTACGAGTATCTGCGCTAAACTGCACCCTCTTATGCAACATGTACGAGGATCTAATGTTTAGTGTAAAACGATTTCAATAAAATCTCATGTTTAGCACCACCAATTAAGTGGGATGAATATCTGCCACTGTTCAGCATCACGAAACATGGTCTATTCTCGAATCTCTACGGAGAAAACACACATCTGGATCTAACTTGGGATCTCGATCTAGAGATGTATCATAGGGAGCCATGCCTATGGCTCCGATCCAAGAATCAACTCATATAATAGATTTAGATGCTCTAAGGAATCCACTTGTGGGTATTTGTTCGCCGTGGGTAATCGAGGAATTTCATTCTCATCTATTTTTAAGTTTATACATTTTTAAAGATTCAATAATTGTTAGGGTGCATCTATGGTATTACGGATACTCGTAGTCTAGCACCTAAGGGTAAAATGGACTGATAATCGATTGAATATGATTTTTATATGAATTTTCGTTCTTCTCTTTTTTCTTCTTCTCTATTTTAGATTGTTCCATGGTCTTGGATAAATTGCATGCAATTGAATCACCAATTGGTTGAGATAGAACAGGTGAAGTGCAAATGGCGCTCATAAAATAATTAGAAAGCATCATAAATCGTTTGTGTGCTTTGTGCAAGCTAATGGACATCTGTCCACTTTTTATGTTTAAATGTATCGCAGTCATTTCACATTGCATTTACTCGTACTTGTACCCTTATGTACATATATCCGCTGTTTAAAAACTCATATACTTGTACTCGTATCTTTGCTGTTTGTGTTGCTTTAATTGCTCTCAGTGTGCATTGGTTTTTTTTCGTCTGTAAGATACACTTAACAATCTTCATCTTGTATATTCATAATTCTTAATTATTATTACTTTCGTTTTGGTTTCATTGCAGGTGAGTTGAACGGTTATATGTACTAATTAGATGTGAAAGTATCTGTCTATTGGACATGAACTCTGACCACGAACCAGATGTAATTGTGAAAAATGAGTGAGTAATAGCAATAGATGTAAGTGATGAATGTTATGGGAAACACATAAATGGATTTGAACCTTGATTTTGGAAAAGGTCAAACTGAAAGTGTTTCTGGTAAGTTTCGATGGTTTGTTCAATTATAAATTGTATCATGTTTGTACTTCTTAGCAATTTAAATTTTTCATCAGTGATAGCTGTAACGATAGCTAAAGCAAGGTCCTTCAATCTAAGCTAAATAATAAATGAAGTAACCAGTTATCGGGCTACTCAACCTGTTTTTAGTCCATCAAACTCTTCTTATTTATGTAGGTGGTGCTACAGTTCGGAGTGAACCTGAGTCTCAACTAACAAGCCTCTGTAGTTAGTCCAGTATTGAACTAATTGATTCCAGTTGCGCACTTCAAGTGCGGGCGCCACCTAAGATGAGGTCTTGCTCTACTGCGTTGTCCCATTGGTGTCCATTCGCTTTATATGTCCTAGCCATATCAGGCGGATGATGCTCAGTTTTCTGACTACGTCGAAGTCGTCATACAGCTCAAATTAAAATAGCGATTGGGAAGAGTGATTCTTCGTTTTATTTCTGCTAAGGAATTATTGGCGGAATTTATAGCAGAGCCAAGGTAAACAAAGTCCCTTACTACCTCGAGATTATAGCTGCCGACTGTGACATTCTGTCCAATTCGTCGATGTTGTGCGTTCCAGCATATACTTGCTTTTGCTTTCATTTACCATTAAACCCATTTTGACAGCTTCTATTATAATACTAGCAAACAACATGCCATGTTCTCACAATTATGTCAACATCATCGTCGTACGCTAGTAGTTGCACTCAGTTTTGAAAGACCGTGCCTCCAGTGTTGGCTTTTGAATTCCGCATAATTCTTTCAAGTATGATGTTAAAGAAGTGCCATGTCACCTTGTGTAAAACCTTTTTTGCATTAAACGTCTCGGTTAAGTCGTTGCCGACCCTAACCCTGTCATTCGGCTTTTCACGGATGCCGAAGCTAGGCAGCAATCTATATAGCTCGTTTCTATAAAGTTGGTGGATATAGATTTGGACTTTTTGAATCTTTTTCCAGGATCTGCTGGAGTGTGGAAATTCGGTCTACTGTGGACTTTCCTGGTCTGAAATCGCTGTGATGGGGGCCACTCAGCTTGTTGACGAAGGGTTTTCGACGTTCACATAATATGGCAGATAAGATCATGTATGCGATGTTGAGGAGACTTTTATACCTTTATTATGGATGCAGTTGAGGGGGTCACATTTTCTGTGGATCGGGCAAACGATCTGATCCGGATCTGAGAAATTATTCAAAGCTGCTGGAAATGGCTTTCTGCAGATGGTGTATGCTCTGAATACCTCGGCCGGTAAACTGTCAGGTTCAGCAGCCCTTACTTCGTTTTGGTCAGGTGGACGGAAGTGTTGGCTATAATTGTCTAAGTTACGACGGGATGCTGGGCTTCTCCCTGTTTGTCTGCAGAAACGTTTATATTCTATATTCTCAGCACCGACTGTCACTCATCCTACTGGTTTCTGCACGGTTTTTCTTGCCTTGATATGCTCTTTTCACCTGTTGGTGAAACTTTCGTACGTTATTCCTTGATATTTATCCTGTCAATATCTTCGATCTCGTGTTCTTTTTTCTTTTTCTGAAGGATCCGATGTTCTTCCCGTATCTTCTGCTCGTAGAACTCACGAGCGGGTCTAGTCTTTTGTTGTGGCTTTGTACAACGCTTTGTACACTTCTTGTTTAGCAGAATGTGCTTGCCGGCATTCTTCATCAAATCAACGGCGATTTTTTAGTGGTGGTAGAGTGAAACGGCGACTCTGATGGTACGTTGGCAGCATTGCCAGGTCTTCGGCACTTGATGGTGGCGGCATAAGAGGAGAGAATTCGCGATAAAGATTCCGCAAAAATTCTGGCGGTGTCTAGCGATTGGAGCTTTTCTACGTTATATCTTCTCATAGTAGTTCTTTTTTGATGTGACGCTTGGGAAATCGCATTCGCAAATTGGCTGCAACAAGGTGGTCAATTTTGGCTGCCCAGAACTTTCGAACGTCCAGAATATTGGAGGCATGCCCTACGTCTATCGCAATTGATGACCAATTTGATTTAGCGTTTGATCATCTTCAGACCGCCATGTCCCCTTGTGTATATTGAGATGAGGAAACCGTGTGATATTTAGTCCTGCTGCAAAGTCAATAAGCCCGAGTCCGTTGGCAGACGTGGTGTCGTGTAGGCTATGCTTACCAAAGATGTCCTTCTTTGCTATTGTAACTTCGGATATTCTCATACGTTTTGTAGAGGAATTCGTACGAACATTGTGTGGTGTCGCCGTCTTTGTTTTCCATGGGATACGGTGATACGGATTGTCATATAACGACTTCTTACCTAAGTCTTCCGCATATGGCAAACATCCGAATAAGGGCTGGTTCTTTTCTGTACAGCAACCACCATGGTATATATCACAGTTTTTCATCCTCCTTATGTCCGGCCCATCCTATCGCAATTCCTGGATGGCGGTGATATCTGCGTGATAGCAGTCAAGGGCCTGTGCTAATTGTTTGGCTGTACGTGGCCTGCTAAAATTTCCGAATATTCCGCGTGCAGATCTGAAGGCTGTTGTCATTTAAACGTTTGCTAGGGTCGTCAACAGCGAGTTCCATATTTATCCAAGGCCATGAGTTGGTTCACCACATCGTTTCAATACTTTCCGTAAAGGTCTGTGAGCTCTATGACGATGTAGGCCAGTATAATGCTACTAGCTGCTACGAACTTGATTGTTGCGCTGCAGTCTCAATCCAAGTTAGAGGACTGTCAGCAGTTTCCTGATCAATCCTCTCGCTGCCTAATTTTTGAATACATTTGCTATCTTATGCAAATGAATGGATAAAGCAAGCAAAAAAATTAAAACAACTTGCTGTGATTCTAAGTAGACTTATAAATGAAAAATTATATCTTCTCATGAACGTCATCCGATTCTTTCTTACTGCGCTTACCTAGTGTCCTATTTGTGAGCTAATCCAAAAATTAGACTCTTTTATTGTTCAAGGTTTTCACCTGAGACTATGATTATTATGTCATACCTTTCTGTCAAGGATATTGAGATTTTCACTCACCACAATCACCTACAGCAATAGTCAAAATAATTGCTCCTAAGGTACAACAGGCACGACTTCATCTCTCATCACTCTACTTCTCAGCTAGACTCAGAAAATTTCCAAAGGCTTTTATGCGCTATGTCCATCAGATCTCCGAAGCCAATCGTTAAGGCCTCAAACTTAATGCTATTTAAGTCGCTTTTTGCAATTAGCTCCGTATTAGTAGCACATCAGAAACTGAAAAATTATCTTTTCTGATTTTCTTTTGACTAGAGCATTCTATGATGCTTTTAGAGAAAAGATTGACCGATTGGTTTAAAGTCCTTCGGATTTGTGTGAATAGAGAATTTGGTAAATCAAAATCTGCGAAAGAAAAAAAACAAGCGCTTGGGAAGGTATGAGGTATATTGGGGCAAAAGCGGCATGTTTTACTCCCAACTCTCAGCTCATTCGTCAGACCATGATGTCCTGATTGATGTCATATGTCAGGATGAATTATTTGGTAATATATTACGTAACCCATGGTTTGTTCTATCAATACAAGACAGTACCTGCCAATTGGTTTGACTTATATCTATATCCATTTCTGTGTCATAAATAACCTCAAGACCTTATCCTTGGATGAACAATTAAGAAACGAACCAGTAATAATGCATGGCTTCTTCAAATCCTTGATACATGAGAATTAATTTAAAGCACTCTACCATGCCGTTCGGGAAAAGGATCGTCGCAGAATAAGAGCTGAATCTTGTGGCTCACAAAAAAAACATTTTTCAGTCAATGACAGTTCAAAAATGTTCATTAACTTATGCCAATAGAACTAAAAGCTGTCAGTTTCCGGCTTTATTTTTGAAAAATTTCCTACACAATCAACACACTCAAAACGAAGCTATTTGCAGTAATGTGACATCCACCGGCGGTATCAAAGCAAAAATGTCTGTTTTCTCACTTTGCGCTTAAAAACGTGAGCAATGCGAATTGTGTGTCTACTCGTATTTCGTCTCTCTATAAACGCACGCACACATCTTTCCGAAAAATGACTAAATATAAAAAATAGCAAATCTCTACTTGTTTTTGGTTCGGCCATTTGATGTCTAAATCGCACGATCGTTTAATCAAAGCACAGTAACGTTAATTTCTAATTAAAATCTTCCACTTCAAATGCGTTCCCATAGCCACTCGCACTCGTAAACATTTGTTCTGCTCTGCACTTAATCAAAATAACCACACCACCACCAGAAGAACGAACCAAAAAAATTGAAAAAAAAAAAATATCGAAAATAGAAAATAGAAAAGTATTCGGAACAAATGCTGTTGCTCCGAGACGGCACAAAAGTTGATCCATATATAACTCGTTGTTGGTATGAGTCCAAATTCTTCGAATTCTGCTACAGCCTTACTACGAGTATCAATGAAAAAAAAAAAACAACAAAATCCAACAACCAAAACGCCAAAATCGAATGTCGAATCCCCTACATAGGAACTGATAAAAGACTGACCAAATTTAGAGGCACACCCTCCACGCGATAGATTCCGCCGCCTGTCTTAAATCAAAATTATAATTTATGAGCATTCCCTGCTGTATCTCGCATTCATGGATTTACTTAGTATCTTTAGATTCTTCGAATAAATGTTGCAGTAAAAATGCCATCAATTAAGAAGCGTCAAACACTACAATAAAAGTGATGAGGAAGACATTGTGTCTAAATCCTAACATGTCGCCCCAATGGGATTTCAATTAATCTTTAGTCGCATGTGGAGCATGGATATATCGCAACAAATCCAATTAGGGGTGTTTGGTTTTGCCTTTAAATTCCCACCCACGAATGTCACGAATTTAAGAAAGGAAAACACGCGAACCAACAAACAATTTCCTTGAACTGGGGCAGAATCGACTATAAGACCACTGGCAACATGTTGCTAGAGTAAGTAGTACAAATTTATCTATTAAATTTAATCTGTGGTGCAATTTGTGTACAAATAGAGGTGATTAGATGGTGGTGGTGAAAGATATATATAACGGCTTCTGTCCAACAGTGACACCCGCAAAGATCGATGAACTTCGATTAATTTTATTTCTAACGTGCGTCGGTTGGTAGCGTTAGCAACATACTCGTATTTACTCGTAGTAATTCTGCTTAGCAGCTGGCTCGTTTAATGGTACTCGTAGTTGCCAAGTTTTCAAGTGAAATGGGCCCATTAAAGGACAGGACATGTTTGTATCATTCATTTTAGTATACGAATATGTGATCTCAGACCGGATAGACACGCAATCTAACCATAGATGGAGAGATTAACTTCTCTGCAGCAATTGCAACTGGAAAAGGTTTTTCTTCAACTCGCAGCAAGTTCCCTGGGAATGGAAGTATTATTGTACTCGCATATTACTTGGTTCAGCCTCTGAGGTCTACAGCACTAAGTACTTGGAGCTATTGCGGAATTTTAAGTGATGGCAAATCAAAGTTTTATTTATCTTTCTTTTTTGTTTTATACATTTTTGAAAATTTGATGTGTTTGTCTAATTTTATGAGCAATTAGATCATTGGAGATAGTTTAGGAGTGGTTTTGGGAAATGGATATTGCTTGTGTGTTTCGTAATGAGTTGCTATTGAGGGTAGAAACTTTGATTTTATTATAAATAACTTCGGCGGCATGCTTTAGATAAGCATGCGGTTAATGCGTTCTGATGTTGGTAAGAGACATTCCCTAAAAAACAAATATGTATTGTGAAACACTCGTAATCTTCAAAAGGGTGTCGGCATGAACTTGACCCAGTTTTTTATCGGTTTACAACACTAAATTGAGAAGGACATATTTATAAATAAAAAGGTCATGAGTCACAAAACTGTAAATATTTACTCGTAGACACAACCAGAGATATTTTGTAAAATTTGTTGAAGTAAACGCTCTGTCCGGGGATAAATATGAGAATTAAAGAATACTGTCAGTAAGTAAGTAAGTTCATGTATGGAGTTTGAAAACTGTATAGAAAAGAAAACGGTGCATAAACATTGATTTGTTGGATTTTTAACTTGAAACTATTAAAGATAATTCGAAACGAACCTTTCTTATCTATAGGAGAACAGATTCACCTACGCAAATCCTCGCATTTTTGACAATATTGTCTGTTAAAGAGCTTTGAAAAATCTGGAAGAAGGTGGAAAATCTAAGCAAGTTTTCTAGAAAATCTGTCATTAATGGGGCGGAATCTGCGTTCATATTCACTTCTATTGTAAAGGGTGGTCCATAATTAACGCACGATGTTAATTGTAAATAAAACGAAAAGTTTTCAGAGAATTATCTTAATATTTTTTAGTATGATAGAAGGATCTATGACAATTATGTGTGAAACAAAATATCGGCCAAATGCTCGCCACGGCTTCGGTGGCATACCTCTATCCGATGGTCCGTATTGTCAATGACTCTGAGACATAATTGAGGTTCAATGTCGTTAATGTGCCAAATTAGCTCATCCTTTAGCTCTTGAATTGTTCTTGGCTTATTGACGTACACTTTTTCTTTTAAATATCCCCAAAGAAAGAAGTGCAACGGTGTCAAATCACATGGAAGCACATATCGTCCAGGTCCATATCCTCAATTTCTGGCCACAACAAGTCCGTTATCATCTCGCGATAGCGAACACCATTCACAGTAACTGCTTGGCCGACCTAATTTTCAAAGAGGTACGGCCCGATGAAGCCGCCAGCCCATAAACCGCTCCAAACCGCACTCTTTGTGGATGCATCGGCTTTCAACAATCACTTGTGGATTCTCATTTGCCCAAATGCGGCAATTCTGCTTGTTAACGAATCCACTGAGGTGAAAGTGTGCCTCGTCGCTGAAGATGATTTTCTTTGTAAAGTCACCATTCACTTCTGTCTGTTCAACCAACCATTCGGCGTATTGACGAAGCTTGAAATGGTCATTAGGCTGCAGCTCTTTGAGTCAATTGAACCTTGTAAGCGTGTAAATTCAAATCTTTATTCAAAATTCGCATCAGTGATGTTCGTGAGATGTTCAATTGTT
The DNA here is from genome assembly GCA_949129095.1 of Volucella bombylans. Classification (NCBI taxonomy): domain Eukaryota; kingdom Metazoa; phylum Arthropoda; class Insecta; order Diptera; family Syrphidae; genus Volucella; species Volucella bombylans. The sequence goes on from OX422143.1 coordinate 151,245,543, forward strand.
GGGCACGACGACGAGCTGACGGCTCTTCTGCCACACTATCGCGAACAACAGCAATGTTTTCCGCAGAACGGACTGGGCGAGCATGCACAGGTGTTTTCACATTCCCTACACACCTGGTTTGCTGAAATTTGAGCACAATTCTCCCGATTGTGAACACATTTGGTCGATTATGCTGACCAAAAAAATCACAAAGTGCACGAAATACATTTTGATTTGAACGCAAATTTTCGTAAAAGGCTTCAACAATCTTAAGGTGCTGCTTAATTGTGTACCTCTCTATGGTTGAATTTGTCAAACACTGAAACAAAGAAATGTCAAATTAAGTTGGGAAAAAAACTTGACGTTAAGGTCTGACTCACAATTAACATCGTTCATTATGGTTCGACCAACCTTTATGCAGTTCCACCACCCTAGATAATAATTTTTTTTTGAAAAAAGTATTCATGTCGCATATTTCCATGGCACTATATGCTTTCTGACAAGGCGTTGCCACCTGTGATAAGATTAGAACTGGTAGAATGCATCAGTTTTTAGTAGAATAAGCTTTCATACTTATTGCGTCACTGCTGTTTTCACCAGACCTAAAATAATACTCTGTGTCGGCTGAATCCAAATTTTAATCAGCACGCCTGACTCTGTCTAACACACACTCCTAAATATTTCTCTTCTCGATATTTATATCATGAGCTGCACTTTCAAAGCAATCTTCCGTTTATCTCACATTGTAGTTTTGAATACCTTGTGCACGGCCGCCTTGATAGACTGCTTTTATAGCTGTACCGTTGCTTTAAAGTTGACTTTCTCAGTGCTCAGTCCTGACTTCGCCCAGAATCTCTGCGAAAAATAATGTAGTTAGAATGCCATTAATCGGCGACATACACAATCCGGATAATATAAAGAACGAGTAGAACAAGACAAAGTCTCTGACAGCCAAACTGCGCTTAAAGCCTTGCTGCTCTCTCTCATCCTTTATAGGCTAGCCTTTTTGGCTTTTTTATATCTGGGCTTTCATAGTGGACAAATAATTCATTTGGCCAGGCTAACATTCTTAATACATTAGGAATTCTCACAGAGAACATCGATTACACCATACCTGAACTTTGGTTTGACAAAGACTTCCATATAAGCTTCCCCTCTAAGTCCTTCTGGAAGGAAGATGCTTTTATGGAGGACAAGTGAATTCACTTCTACACAGATGGATCTGTGGGGTTGGTGGCGGTGTCTTCTCAGATAAGCTAAATCGAAGGATCTCGTTCCGTCTTCCAAAACACTTTAGATGGAACACTCGGAATGTTGGCGATTAAAGAAGCTCTGTTCTGGCTGAAGAAAAACGTGATATCTGCAAAGGATATCCGCATCTTTTCTGATAGTCTGGCCGCTATAAAATCTCAGGAGTCAGTCTCATTAAATTCTAAAACCGCCCTTGAATGCCGATCATCTCTCATGGAGGTGGCAGAACAGTTCAACCTTCACTTTTGCCGGATGCTGGGCCACAGAGACAGTAGGGCCGATGAACTCGCCAAAATTGGAACCACTCTACCTATGCTACCTTTTTCCGGTTTCATAACTGGACACTGCCTCATAGGCCAGCAGCTTTCTTCTACAATGACCTATACGACCTAAAGGATATAGACGTTAACAGTCTCCTACGGTTCAAAGTAAGTTGAAACTGGTTCCATGAGTAAGAGGATCATCGATCTACGTGGCATCACAATGGGCCATTAGGCCTAATTAGGTTGGGGTTTCCAACACCCACTCTTACCTACCTACCTACCTATCTGGTCTTCAGGCCATATCAAGATCACACTACCCTGTCCCTTTGACCTTTTTTTTTTAAAAGAACTTAACACTCAAGAGTGTATGACTTCTCTTAAAATGCCGAAGCACGTGTTAAGGTTTTCCGAAAATTGGATAGAGAGAGAGAGAAAGATCTTTAAGCTCAGTGCTTATTTCGCTCCATGGGTGGCATGCAACATTTAATGGGGAGAATAAATTATTAGTGTAAATTGACTTGATGTTGTATTTAGGCAACCATTCACCTCACGAAATTTCAATTGCCTGAAAAAATGTTTTTCGGTCACGGCTGGTATTGAATCCCGAACCGTCCGTCCGAATGGGAAGTCAATACACTACCACTTGAGCCACGGCCACCCTCTTTGCAAAAACTTTTTATTCGGTGAATCATAGTAAACCTTGCCGGCAAATATATTATACAAGAGAGTTATTTAACTGATTCGGAATTACCTCAGCGAATGATTCCAACAAATTTCCTTAAACGGAGATGTTTCTACCATGCTGAGACTTTGTAGGGACGCTCCATAAGGCTCAATTCTTAGACCTCTGCTTTTCGTTGTACACATTAATGAACACCCCCAAATTTGTAAGCATACGATACACGATACACTATATGCGGATGATGTCCAAATATACTTGTCGACTTCGCGGACACAAATCCGGAATTGTGTCAGTAAATTGAATGAGGACTTAAAGGCAATAAATCTCTTGGCAGTCTGGAATGGTCTACTACTTAATCCCAAAAATTCCATATGCTTACCGATAAGTAAGACCATCGAGATTGTTGACGAATAACCTGATGTACACTTATCAAGAGAGAAGGTTCCTTTCTCTGAGATGATAAAAAGACTTGGAATCATTTTAAACGACCGTCTTACTTTATTTATACGTCATAGAGCACGCCGTGGATTTCTGTTTCCAATAAACATTCCCCTAAAACTGCTCTCTGCTGGCACCTCAAATAAGCTACTGCTGTTTAGTGTGCAGTTGCGTTGACTCGCTATCTATTCGAAAATTAGAACTAACTTTCAATGCTATGATAAGACATGTTCTCCATTTACGATCAATCATTCGATCATACGAGTATTTCTACGTTCCGACGTTCGTTAGGGTGTTCGCTTCAACAATTCCTGAACTATCGTAACTGCGTATTTCTTGCGAATTTAATAATCTATCAGAGAACCAATTAGTTATTCGTTAAGCTGCTAGATCTACCAGGACTGGTACTTTGATTGCTCCTTGCCATATATTCAGAAAGTAGCCGTGTGTTCTTCGTTCACGCTGTTAGGCTTTGGAACATGTTGCCATATGGTGCCATATGGTATGGTGGGGACAAAATATTTTGGGTATTCCCTCTTCAGCCATTTTAAGAATCTATGGAGCAAATGGAGGCACAACCAAACAACAAAATGATAATTAGATGAATTTATTTCGCTATTTGTGTAATTCTTAACTTTGCAAACCGCTGAAAACTTGAAACTTTGAAAAAATTAACAGTTAAAAATTCGGGACGATTTAGGGAATCTCGCAACCTATTCTAATCGAAAAAAATATCTTAGATCGCTACATGAAGATGATGTAAAAGCTAGATGACATCGAAAAAAGAGTCATTAGATGGATAAGTGGTCCAATATGTCTATGATTTCACTGATCTGGCCAAACGCTCTAAGTGTTTGGTCTCCATCGACAAACGGCATTTTAGCGCTACAAAAGGTATCATCAATATCTTCTTATCCTGTTAAAGGAAATCATGTAACAAGATTAAGCGCATATTCAAGCGATTTTAGTAAAAGTTACACGGATAGAGAGGAGGAGATCTTGGTCTTATCCAGAAAATAACATAAGAAGATTATGTGCTTTTTTTGGTCCTCATAATCGACCAACTGAGCTCTCTATTCGTAATGTTGTGGATAAATTTTGTACCACATGCACTCTACGAGTACATGACGCAAGACCAACAACGCGTCAACGTCATGTGCGTATATAAGAAATTCTAGTCGCTGTGATTAAAGTTTGGGGAAGATCCGGAATTATCAATTCGGCTCTTGTTCGTCCACTGTGTGGAAAATTTTACGAATAGATCTCGGCCGGAATAGATACAGCTGGTGTAGGAACTAAAATCACAAAACCAAGGATGGCAAGGTGAGTACTTTGTAGCCTCCACGTTCATTGGCATCATTGTTTCTTTTTTTTTTATAAAAATGAGGCCTGAGCTCGCAATGACCAACGTTAAGGACAATAAACAGTGATTATTTCTTCAAAATTGTCGACGGACGATAGCAATATGGAACTACGTGCTATACTTTCCATGAAACCATTGACTTACTGAGAACTCGATTTGACTACAGCTTTTTCGCGAATTGGTCACAGAGAACTTACGACTGTATGGACCATTGTGTTTACATCTTATCGGTTTGGTCACTGTAACAAAATCAATTAAGTTGTGGTAGTGTACGATTTTACAGTCCTGCATCTTGTCCAAGATCTGACGTAATGCAAATATCTGAGCATAGCGCTGGACATAGACTCCGTCCAGCACGGACTGCTGGTATGGTATGAAAACCATGATATAGTGAATACTACAACCCTGGCAAAGAGCATTTCATAGTACATGCTGATTTTCGCGTTAAGTAATATACTTTGACGTTTGTGTTGTTTCGCATTTCGATAAAGAATGCTATACTTTTTCACTGTGATTACTTGTCAAAGAATCTACAAAGAATCACCAACAGAGAGAAAGTGGCGCTGCAATCAGTAAGAACGTGGTATACCACCAAAAAATTCAAAATCTCAATGTCAGGTATTTTTCGTGGTGTACTAGCCTTTGATGTTGTATTGTAGTGACCGACATGTGTTATAGAACATAGCATTGGTATACCAATACCAGCAGTCTGTCTCCCACTTTATTAGCTTTTTAACATGAGGTTACTATAATTAAACGGATACCTTTATAATCCGCCCAATTTGGGATTTCTGTTCTTCTTGACCGCGTAAAGCGTTCAATCCACTTGGAATTAGTATTTCCTTTCAGCTATGTTTTGCATATGATTTGACATAAAGGGTGTTCCAAAATTTGAATTTTGCGCCATTTGTACGGTAAAGTGTTGCCAACGACAAAAAAAAGACAGCATTATAGTTGACAGTTCAGAGTTATTAAAAATGGAGCGCTACACGAAAGAACAACGCGTTTTAATTATCCAGCAATATTTTAAAAAAATAAAAAATAATGAAGGCTTGAAAAGCAGAATCATCTTCAGCGATTTTCATCTTGATGGCTTTGTTAATAGTCAAAATTGTCGAATTTATGGTTCAGAAGATCCACGAGTATCCAGAAGGAGTCACTGTTTGGTGCTGATTTCGGACCATGCTGTTGGTCAGGGAATAACAATTAATGATGCTCGGAACATGATAATCCAGTTTTTTGTGCCTAAATTGCAAGTTATGAATGTGAACGGCATGTGGTTTTAACAAGACGATCTCACATGCGATATAGCATAATTCTACAAGAACTGTTCCTCAGAACTCCTAACAGCACTTCTGAATTCAATCGGATCTTCAAAACTGCGGATGTCCCAAACGTATGTACCATATATACGAGAGAGGAGTCAAAGGAGTGGGAAAGTAGGACACCTCGACAAGGAGAGCCAATTAAAGGGCGACCGAAGAACATTAAAAGAAAGAGGGAATAACACCTGGCTTTTTATGTTGGGTAGATATCAAATGGGTGAGCATGAGATTAATGCAAAACGGGGTGGGTTTTAGAACGCAGTCTTCTTACGTTCTGGTAATAGAAGGGCGAGAGAAAGGTTTTTGCTTGAATTTTTAGGGTCGAACAAATTTATCGTGGTCAAGTCGGCTGCGCGTTGGAGGTGTGACCTTGTACATAGTGGAGAAGAGCAGCTAGATCGTTTGCAACTTTTTGGGGAAGCTTTCAATACGCCTCTCTTGATACTTTATATAAAATTTCTTGAGACTAGTAACATTGGTATTATTTTTGGTTTACCCTCGTAGCACACCGAGTCAGATTTATTCTGCAGACAGGTGAAATAAGACGTATATTCTCATATATCTTTTTATCCATAAGCCTAGAGAGCGCATAGCGACATTCGGTAGTAGCGCTAGTTTGCTGCGTTAATTTAACAGTGGGTGGCGAAAGGGGATCAACAGAAGAGGGAGTGGTTAAAGATGAGGGGTTTGATGGCGTAATAGATAGAATGTCAGAAGCAGAGCTGTTCATTTCAAGTACCAGTAAAAGTACCAGTACCAGTACCACGTATTTTAATTTTTATAAGTACAAGTACCATTACTTGGTACTTGTACTTAAGAATTTCAATTACCAGTACAGGTACCTGTACTGGTACTTATAATTCCTTCAAAAGTAATTGAAATATGATCTAATTACTTTTGTACTTAAAAAATGTATTTGAATACTATTTAAATACTATGAATATAATTCATTTTAAGTACTTTTGTTAACCTGTCAAAACTTAATGTACTATGAAAATATGAAATACAAAATAATATGTGAATATGAATGTGAATATGTATTTCAGGTATAAAATAACATAATAATACATTAAAATCTATTTTTTTAAATTAAACCCAGTTTAAGTTAGCTTTCATTAAAACGAGTTTTTCCAAATTTGTGTCGGAAAGCGCTTGTCTTCGAGGAGTGTTACCAACCCCGCGAACGAGAAGAGCCGCTCCACTGGTGCTGATGAATTAAGCGGAGTATTCATTTTAATGAATAACCTCTTCATCAAAGAATGTTTATTTAACATTTATAATTGAGCTTGGTTGTCACTCATATATGCTGCAAATTGGCTTTCAACTTGGCCTGAGTACGTGCTGCTTGTTGTTGCCAACGGACTTAATAGAGCCTTCGGATCTGGAGTTATTACCGAGGCTGGAGCTGTAAAATTAAGACATAAAAACTTTTAGAATGCATTTGTGCACCATGAACTAACCTCTTTTATCAAAGTCGAAAAATGAATCTGCTTCGTTAGAATCTGGTTCACGGAGCTCTAAGGTATCACCTTCGGATTCAGCAAGTTCAGTAGCATATCTAACCACCAGCCTATTAATGTCTTCATTGGTGCAGATTTCCCGCTCATGGTTTAGGGAGCTCACCTACTTCTTTTTAATAGAAGGACACAAAATAGCAGCCACAATCGCGTCATTTGCTTCAGGTTCCATAAGAAAAAACGGTCGAAATCGTTCCATTAAACTTTCTTCCAATTGTATGGCTACACTCTTTAAATACTTTAACCTTTCGGACAAAGGAATTTTAAACAATTTAGTCTTGAAGGTTACTAGAGCCGGTAAAAAATAGCCATAAATAAGGTTTTTTTCTTGCTGAAGAAAATCTAAAGTCGCTGATATTGGCTCCATAAGACTAGAATATTCTTCGAGATATTGAATATCATTATGCGACAATTTTGGGACAGATAAGTTGGTGCATAAATCTGACAGATTTTCTTTATGAAGCAAAATTCTCGTAATAGCATCATATAACGAATTCCATCTCGTAACAACGGGAATAACCAACCGTGAACCTAAAGTGCTTTGAATTACCTCTGAAGACTTTGCCCACCTACTCTTCTTCCACAGATTGTTACATTTTTCGATAGCCTTTGTAAAGAATTGTATATTTACAAAAAATGTTGATTAAATGATTTAACTTAAAAACAAATATGGGTAAAAGGAAGAAGATCCACAAGGAGAAGAATCTAGAACAAGCGGGATCTGTAATTGGTTTTAGATTGTAGGAAAATAGTTGTATCCAACAAGTACAATTACATGGATGATATATATAGGATTTTCCATCAAGCTAAATCTTTATCTTTAAATTTAAATAAAATAAACTGGAAGTAAGACATCATGAAAATTGTAATTTATTCAGAAAATCCATATATACATATATGCCATTTTGTATGGAATATAAAATCAGTAAAATGTCCGACATGCCTGGGTGACGGGTTTTCGAAAAGTCCAATTTTTAAAGCTCTGGCGCATAAATCCGGGTGATCAATAACATTGAATATAATGGTTATCAGGATTGTTTGTTGTGGTAGATCTGCGATTTAAGAAAGCCCCACAAAAAGATCTCTAACGGGGTCAAAACGCATGATTTTGGTGGCCAATTCACACTGCCTCCGTTTGAGACATTATACGTTTCGGATGCCTGCCACAGTGCCACCTAGCAAAACCGTGGCGGACATTTAAATGGTTTTATATTTCATACAAAATGGCATATTTTGGATTTTAAACAAATAAAAACTTTTAATGATACCTCCGTCATAGTTTATTTAATTCACATTTACATTTAAGAAACACTTAATGGAAAACTCTATATTACAATTGCAACCGATTGAATCATATCAAGTAGATTATATCGTCATAAAAACTAAATTCCTGTTATTAATAAACATTGTATTGAATATCTTACTTGCAAGTGTCGGTTGTACACAAGTTTGTCACTCTTAACAATTTTCAAAAAATCTGTTGTTGCTAACAAATTTAATGTGTGACTTGCACACCTTATGTGCTTAGGTAAAGCATCCACATTTGTCAAGGGTTCGCAGGTTGCAATATCGTCTTCATCGGAAATGTATTCAATGGAATCCAGATCATCTTCGTCAAAGATTTGAAGGCTTGATAAATTTTTTATCCCGAACTCCTTAAAGGCCTTCACGAAATTTGAGCCATTGTCGGTAACTGTTGCCACAACGTTTAAATGATTTAAACTAAAATGTGCGTTTAAGTCGGAAATCATGTCTGCTATTTTATCTGCCGAATGAGTACCACTGAACCGCTTGCAAGCCAATGCTACAGATTGACGTTTAAAATTGTTGTCGATCCAATGACAAGTATAGCCCAGAAAACTACGATGTCTTGCTGACCATATATCAGCAGTAGTACAAAAATATTTGATTGACATCATTGTGGTCTTAATCTTATTCACCATATTTTGATATTGGTTTTCTAGCAGCTTTACAGTTCGTTGTCGACTGCTAACCGAAAGATCTGTTCTTTGGAAGAGTAAGAGGTTGACGAACGATTTTCTTTCCACGATCGAAATAGGAGAAGCTGTGTCAACTATAAAAGCTGTTATCAATTTATCAAACTCCTCCTGAGCAGAATTTGTTGCACCAGAGCCAGATACTGTGGTATTATCAGTGTCCCTCAAATATTTTTTTTTCTTGCTGACATATGTATCGTAGTTATCGGCATGAGCTCTCTTTAGATGTTTGATGAAATTAGAGGTGACATTAAGTGATCCTTTTAATTTTTTCTTGCACTGGTTACAAACTGCCGTAATTGATTTTTTATCATTTAACTAACGAAAGAATTAAAAAATCATAATTGTTGATATGTACATTATACATAGGACTAATCGACTAAGGCATGCCAGTATAAATATTAGCTCTAAGTTTATTTAATGCACTTCTCGTTATGAAACCCAAGTTGCTATTATAACAAACACAACATCAAAATCGTCAAAATTTATGTAAAAGAAGTAATGTTGAACAATATTTAGCGAATATGTATTTTACAGTGTGAGAGTTATTAATTAATTTTATTTTGTAAGCGCTTTTTGTTGAATAAATAAATACAACTATTAATACCAATATTCCGCTAATTTGGCAAGATTGACAATATTTGTTATGTCTAGTACAATTTACACAGAAGTTATCATATTCTTTATCATGTATGTCTGTATGTATGTAAAGTTGCTTATTAGCGCAAGTAAAGTGTATTTTCTTAAACTAAATACATATATATGTACTTGTCCAACAGAAAAGAAATAATTTAAAAAAAAAACTACTTTTTCATTTTCATCGTTAAACTATTGCAGTCACAAACGGAAACACTGTTACAACAAAAAATTTGTCAACGCCTTTGCGTTGAATAAACTATGATCACATACATACTTATGTACATCCAAACATATATTACGAACAAACTTTTTATTCACAAGAACAGAATACCTGTCGAACTTCACCAAAATATTCCCCATTAAACAATAATTTTTGACCTATGTCGCCATTGGTCTTCATTTTTTTTGCGCCTGATTCTAAAACGGTTTCGTTAGCAAACAAAGGGCTTGATGAAGCCCTTTTTCCTCTTACCAATGTCAAGCGGATGATACGTTGGATCGGTCAAATTGTCGTCGGAGCTAAAATCTACCTCATCAACGAGTTTTGCGTCCAAAGCCATATCTAAATAATAACGTTATAAATTAAACTTCATTGATTCTTCTTCACGATATGTACATAAATAGTTTAAAACTTAATTTTTCAAGTAATATCTCTCATTACTTACCAGTTTTCAAATTTATTTAGGTTTCTATGTAATTTGTAAAAGTAAATAACACAGGCTTTACACTTAATCCCACACTTAATATACATTTGTTTAAAAAGAAAAAAAAAACAAATTTCACTGACACTTTATTTTTTATTATTCCACCAATAAGATATATACCTTACAAAAATTAACTTATTTTCTAATCGAGTGTGAATCCGACCACAAATAGACTAAGAATAAATTGTAACACTAAATCATATGACAGTCACTAAAAAATAATTGTACGTTCAAAGAGATTTCTAGGACTTTACAACTAATATTGTGGCACCTGTTGGCGAACATTTACTAATAAGCAGACTATATCTATATGTACATACTATACCCTATGGGCTCTCAGAGACTTACTTCCGTTATCTACAAGCGAACAGAACAATTTGCCTATCACTAAGGGTATATAGTAGGACTAACATTTTCTGCGCACATCGTATAACAGTTACATGCATACATACTCGTATGTACAAATATACAATACAAGGTCAGAAAATAATAGGTATTCAGTTGTTTATTAATGCTGCAGACAGCATTACAAATGATAAAATAACTAATAACACTTTTTTTTCAAGTTTTCGATTGCATATTTGAAATATTCAATGTATTAACTGAAATGTTCACAAAACAAGGTAAAATAGAAAATACAATTCGTACTTAAAAGGAATTATATTCACAAAAAGTAATTAAAATGAATTAAAAGTAATTAAAAAGTATTGTAACTAAAATTACTTAAAAGGATATTAAAAAATAGTACTTAAATACATTTTTTAAGTACAAAAGTAATTAGATCATATTTCAATTACTTTTGAAGGAATTATAAGTACCAGTACAAGTACATGTACTGGTAATTGAAATTCTTAAGTACAAGTACCCAGTAATGGTACTTGTACTTAAAAAAATTAAAATACGTGGTACTTGTACTTAAATTGTAATTAAGTACAAAAGTACTTAATTACGTTACAGGTCTGGTCAGAAGTGGGGTTTAAAATGTGCGATCTGATGAAGTTAGGATACTTAGCTCCAGTTCTGAGGTCGAAATTAAGGAAAGGCGTGTGTGTTAGGGTTTGAATGCTGGGAGTTTGATTGTTTGTAGGGGTTAAGTCGAAAGAGATACCCGTTGCACAAGAAGGGAGGCCACGAGGACCCAGCTAGTTATAGAGAGAATATCACTCCTGAATGCGTTGACTAAGTTACTTACCGCAGGGATTTTCAGCAAGCTTGCCGCATGGGTTGAGAACAAGGAAATTCTGCACGAATTCCAAGCTGGTTTTAGAAGAAAGTATTCAACTATTGACCAAATATTTTCACTTCTAAATATACGAGAAACAGAGATTTATAAAAAGAAACGCAGAAAGCTATATGTATTTTTCGTAGATTTCCGAAATCAACGAAGCACGCGCGTAGCACTTTTCGAGCAAAGTCGTAGATAATGATTTTCAGGGACGGAGGAGGTATGTACAATGTACATACTGCCGAAGAAAAAAGTGAACGTATCTATAATAGGTTAGCAAATTAAAGTGGTGCAAATTAACATGAAGAAGTACTTAACATTCAAATTAGCAAAAGATTCAGTTCGGCAAAAGTTACATTAACAAAAAAGGTATACCTCACAGCATGAAGCAGAAAATATTCCGTTCAACTACATCTTCTCTTCTTCCTTACGGGTCACAAGTATAGAGATACCGTCTATTCGAAGAGGTTGAAAAGTTCCTTCTTTTCTTTATAAGAAGAGCGTCTAAATTACCGAGTAGTTCACCCGATTACATGCCCCACTTAGAGACAAATATGGCTCCCCTGCTCTTGGACACTCTCAGGCTTCACTTGGACTATGTGATGCAAGTCATGGCTATCAACGAAGACAGACTACCAAAAATAGTTCAATCGCAGATGCTATTGATTAGGGGAGTTTGCGTGAGAGAGTGGGAAAGACTAGTATCTGATTGCGAATTTAATCTGCCGGTTAACCCCAATGAGGAGTTGGTATCGCTGAAAAAGTTTAACACCCTACTGAAGAAAACCGGCCAAAGATATACAACATATGATGGATTCATAAGTGAAGCTCAGGCATCGCAACACAGATTGTATTACAGCAGACTGAACTACTATTTGCGCAATGGAACATATTTTTTAATTGACAATATCACCAAGTTGATGAGTGCCATTTTTAAGTAAAGAGAGGAACTCTTAACCCTTAATTATATCCCACACCAACCAGAAGTTTTGTAATGTTTTGTAATATAGGGTTTTCCAATAAGGACTTGAAAACTTTTTTTTTTAAATAAAACGCAAACCATTTGAGATATTTCAAAAAACTTTATTATCGGCTTAAAGTACAATCAAAACATTTATGAATGGAACTCGACTTTGTTCATATGGCCAACGCGGGCACGTTTGCAGCGGTCGATTCGTTGGACCCAATTTTCAACGACTCGGCCACACATTTCGGCCAAAACGGCCGCTATTTCGCGTTCAATGTTGGCTCTGAGCTCTTCCAACGTCGTCGGCGTGTTGGCATAAACCAATGACTTAACGTAACCCCACAGAAAATAGTGAACGAGGCGGCCAATCGACTGGCCCATTTCTTGAGATAACGCGCTCACCATACTTACTCTTCAATAAATCGATTGTAGCGTGTGCTGTGTGGCTTGTGGCACCATTCTGTTGAAACTACATGTCGTCCAAGTCCATATCTTCCACTCCGGCCCAAAAATAATCGGTGATCATGGTGCGATAACGCTGACCATTCACAGTAACGTGACGATCGTTATCGTCGACGAATATGGCCCAAACCGCCGCCGGCATGCAAACCGCACCAAACGGTTATTTTTTGTGGATGAAGTGGTGATTCATGAAGTACATGTGGATTTTCACCCGACCAATAACGCATATTTTGCTTATTGACGAACCCATTGAGCCAAAAATGAGCTTCGTTACTGAAGATGATTTTGAGATGAAATTCATCATCTTGGCGCATCTTCTCCAGAACCCAATCGGAGAACGTACGTCGCTTCAAATGTTCCATCGGCTTCAATTCTTAAGTCAGCTTGATCTTGTATGGGTGTAAACCAAGATCCTTATGCAAAATACACCATAATGTGGTCTGAGCGATGCCCAATTCTTGAGAACGCCGTTGGAATTGACTGATTTGGATCGTTTGAACGGCAACGATATTTTCGACACTTCGACCAACCCGTTGTCTCACTGACACGGCAACATCACACAACGAATATGTAGACCCAAATTTTTGCACTAAACTTGTTATTGCCTGTCAAGAATTACGACCGAAAATTGGAGTTAACACTCGTAAAGTTGCTGTCACCGACTCCGAATTTCGATAGAAAATTTTTATAATTTGCAGACGTTGCTCGTTCGTGTACTTTACCATGATGAAAATGTTGAGTTTACTGAATAAATTGACAGTGACAGTTTGATGATTAGTGAAAGGGTGCGTTCACAAATTGAATTCAAAGTTGTCAAGTCCCTATTGGCAAACCCTTTATATGCAACCGGAAAGAACGTGCCGATGTCTACCAGCAGAATGTGCCATTCTCAGGAGATTCCGGATAAATATCTTTGGAGGCCATAGTATCGAGTTGGAAGGAACGATAAGCTTACTTAACGGCGACAGTCATTTCCTGATCGTGTAATTTCACATTTTGGTGATCAGAATTGGCCGCTGAGATCATGCAAGTTAGAGCTATTGGACTGTTGTTCTTCGAGGATTTTTGAAGGCTATGCCTACTAGCCCATGACCACCCATGACTTGAAGGAGCAAATTGAGCCATGTATCAATGAAATTCGATTCGAAAATTTCGACAAAAGAGTGCCTACGTGCCAGCAAAGCCGTGAAAGCCATTTTTCAAATGATGTTATGATCACAGGACTGCTCGCAATGTTTTAGAAGATTTAATCAAGTTAAAGTATCGATTCCAGCCGTTCGATTTTTTCTTTAGTGTTCTGTTTTTTTTTTTTTAGCGCGCACTCATGGGGTTAAGGTACCCTTAAAATGTTTGCACACAGCACACAGAATAAAGATAGATACGAGTACCGATGTACGTTGATTTTAAATGTCTGATTGTTATAATGACTAGGAAATATTGAGCTCGGCATTCCACAAGCGAGTTGTTCGGCTTAGAAACGAATCACGATATTTCAGAGTACGTCCGAAAGTGGGCTTGAGAGTATACTAATGAGCATTCCTAGCGAGACGGGTGAAGGAGAGGAATACTACTATCGATTTCTGTGGAGCACTGATGGAAATAGCGATAAAACAAAGTGAGACACAAGACATTTCGTCGGTGTTCGAGGGTGTCCATTGACGGGGTGATGTTAGCATCACCTATGAGTTTTATCGCACCTGACCAGATGTGTGCATTGTACTCCAATGTTGGGCGGATGAATGCCTTATGTATTGAGGCCAGATCAGAGGGGGTAAAATATTTCTTACATCGCTTGAGGAAACCTTTACATTTCGCAGCATTTTTGGCGACATCAAATATGTGGTCATTCAAACGTAAGTTGTCATTGACACACATACGGAAAATGGAAAGTTTTTTCGGTTTCGACAATGCAAGTGCCATTCATGGATAATGGCTGGGTGCTTAAATTCCGCTTTAACGACAGCAGACAGCATTGTGTTTTGGAAGCATTAAATTCCACTCTGTTGATAGTTTCCCAATTGGTTATTCTGTTGATATCGGAATTTAAACAGCTTAGCATACGCTGCCGTTCTCGTTCTACAGCCGAAGAGCAGGAACGTTAGTCCGGGAACGAATATAAAAACCAGAGTGTACTGTCATCAGCAAAGGAATATATTGGATTAGAAGTAGCAGACAAGAGATTATTGATAAAAATTAAAAAGAGTGTCGGAGACAGAACAGAAACCTGGGGCACACCAGCATTTATTTTGTGTATATCAGACTTGAAACCATCCAAGACAACTTGAATTGAACGTTCCGAAAGGTAATTTCTAATCCATTGAAGATGAGACTCGTCGATCTCAAATGCACGCTCGGGAAGAATCCTAAATTGTAGGATTGATGGAAAAGAACACCTTTTAAGAAGAAGGGGAGGTATGCCATCTGGACCAGCGAATATATTTGTGTTGAGATTTTTAAGTACTCTTGCTAATATACGATATCCGCATTTGGATAATGGCTACAATGAAGTAACGTCTCCTTCATGAAATGTTCTGTCATCTAAATTGCTTCGAATCCCCTGCGTCAATCAATTTAATTAATTAATTTAATTTAATTTCCCCATTTATTTCGCTTAATACAAGCTTAAAGTAACTTAAAAAACTAGGACTTAAGAACTAACAAGAGTTAGGGGTTAGGAAGTAAGGGAATAGTGGAGCAGATCAAATTTAAGACGAGAAGTGCTCAGGTTAAAATCAAAAAGGGGGAAGTTTGAGTTGACCTTACGGAGCATGCGGGAGATTGGTTCATTAGAGCCATAAGAGGTACGGTGGGTTGGGATATAGAAGAGACGAGGCGAGGACAGCGCAAATTACGAGGGTTAGTGTTGAAGGAAATAGAATTGTAAAGGGAAGCGCAGTCCACAGAACCGGAGATTAGTCGATGAATGAAGAGAATATCAGCTACGTCTCTGCGTTTTTCTAGGGTATTCAGGTTAAGAAGTTTGAGTCGGTCGCTATAGGGAGGTAAGATAAATGGGTCACTCCAGGGTAGTCCACGAAGAGCAAACCGAAGAAAACGACGTTGAATGTTCTCGATTCGGGATATATGAATTCGCTGAAAGGAGGACCATACTACGGACCAGGGTAATGTAGAGTGACCTTGTCACATAAGGGTTGCAAAATTCTTTAGACCAACGCTTGATAAAACCGAGCGATGAGTTGGCTTTAAGGATTATCTCATCAATATGCGAGCGGAAGTTTAACTCTCTATCGTATAAAATTCCAAGGTCGCGAAGGGATTGAACCTGGGGTACAGGTTGGTCATGCAGAAAATAAGGTCGAGAGGGGGATTGATTGGATTTACGAGACAAAGTCATAGATTGGCATTTGGCGACATTAAGCTCAAAGCAATTTTTTAGACACAAAGTAGAAAACCTATCGAGGTCTTCTTGAAGGAGAATAGAGTCTTGGGGTGAAGAAATAGTTTTCGAGAACATAGTGTCATCGGCGTAAATGGATACGGAGCAGTGTTTGATAATCTTCTCAAGATCGTTTATAGTTAAAATAAAAAAGAGGGGACCTAGGTGGCTGCCTTGTGGGACACCAGAAGTGGTTAAAAACGGGGTTGAGAAGGCTGACCTAAAGCGAACGCTATAGTAACGGTTCTCCAGATAAGAAGATATCCATTTTAACATTATGGGGTCAAAACCGAGGGAAGAGAATTTAAAAAGGATCAGTTGATGTGATATTTTATCGAAAGCCTTAGCGAAATCTGTAGCAATAACGTCAATTTCGTTGCCATTTTCTAGGGCTGAAAGCGCAAAGGATACGAATTCAACTAAGTTTGTAGTAGTTGATCTACCTTTTAGAAATCCGTGCTGACTGGGTGATATAAATGACTTGCACTGAAAGCTTAGAGCTTCACATAAAAAACTTTCGAACAGTTTAGGTATGTGAGAAAGCTTAGCAATGGGACGGTAGTTGGTTACTTCATTCTTTGATCCCTTTTTGTGAACCGGGGTTATAAAAGAGGTCTTCCAAACTTGGGGGAATTCCCCTTGTGTGACGGACAGATGAAAGAGGGAGGAAAGTGGGTGCAAAAGATTGGAGGTACATTTTTTGAGAAATATTGCTGGGAGCCCATCTGGGCCAGATACAAATTCATCATTGAGATTTTGTAACTTTTCTTCGATAAAGGTGGGATCAAAAGGTTGAGAAAGAGAGGGGCCAATGGAGAAATTGGGAAGGTACTTGAAATAGATGGAGTCGGGTACAAAGAGGTTGTCAGCAAATGAGTTTTTAAAAAAGTTTGCAAAATAGTTGGCAATAATATGTGGGTCGGTCGATGATATATTATCGAACGAGAGAGAGGGAGGATAACCGTCTGATTTTCTTTTGTAGTTGACGAATTGATAAAATGTCTTAGGATCGTTGATAAGGTTGGTCTGCGCTGTGTCGAGAAAGCGCTGATAGAGGCAGTTATAGAGCTAGGTGAATTGCAGGTAAGTTCCAAGATAGTTAGAGTAGTCATAATAAGAATTGGTGCGAAGAAAAACTGCCCATAATTTGTTTCTTCTGTTTCGTAAAGAGCGAAGTCTTCTGTTGTGCCATGGAGAGAAAATAGATGATATTTTATGCCGTGAACAGGGGACGTAGAGAGAAATGGAATTAAATATTTCACTGTAGAAAATGGAGATAGCATCAGATAGGGATAGGTTGGCAAAATCAAAAGAACATTTGCTAAGATAGGTATTGATTTTTCGAAAATTAGCTTTATGGAAGTTGTAAGAAGAGATGGTAGTTGAAGAAGTGGGCTGGGATGGAGAGTTATGGAAAAATGAGAGAAGAAGAGGGGGGTGAAAATTGTCGACAGTTGATAGGATAAAGGGACACAACATTACTGTGGAGTTAATAAGATCACTAGTGAAAATAAGGTCTAGTTGCCTACCTATAGAATTAGGGACATCACTAACTTGGCACAGGCTTGAGTCAGTTATGCTATCAATGAAAAGACATTCCTTGGATGAAGTGGCGTTTGACGCGGTAAAAAATAAGTGATCATCCGATGGAATCCACTTTAGCAGGGGCAGATTAAAGTCACCAAAGATAAGGATATCGTCGATGGAATCACTTAGGTCAATTAGTTGGTCAATTGCTTTAATAGCAATGTAGCAACACATAACGTACAGGGACCTGTTGGGAAGTGTTATTTTAATTGAAACAAAGTCAAGTTTGACAGAAGAAGAGATAGCGATGAGAGAAGAGTTGAGGTTATTGTGAATCACAAGTAGGACACCTCTCCATGGAGAATCAACTTTAGGGATGGCAGAATCATTAAACATAGGGAGAGAGTGATCATCATCTCGGAAAACATTATAAGAAGATGGAAATAGCTCCTGGCTCTTTATGTCGGGGATCAGATTGGTTTCTGTAAGAGCATAGACGTCGAAAGAGAGACCGTGTGATTTAGACAAGACAGCACTAGTTTTAGAGCGCAAGCCTTTTACGGTTTGGTAGTAAAATGTTAGAGGTAGTTTGTTGCGTGGATGAGTAGGGGAGTGTAGATGAGATGCAGGCAAAGAAGGCAAGTTAGGAAAAAAAATAATTTGTCGTGGTCAGTTCGGCTGCGCTGAAGGTGGGAAACTCTTTTAGAGTGTACATAGTTGCGGAATGCAGCGAGGTCATCCGCAACCTTTTGAGGAGGTGTGTCGAAGATTTCATGGTACCTGTTGTAAAGCTTTCTGAGACTAGTTATATCCGTAGGAAGGCCTTCCTGTTGGATGGAGACCATGGCACTTGTTTTGGTTTTTCCCTTAAAGCAAACAGAGTCAGATTTGTCGTAAAGATATGCAAGAAAGAGACGTATATTTTCGTATATCTTTTTATCCCTTAGCCTAGAGAGAGCGTAACGGCATTCTGTGCTGTCTATATTCTTTTGGGTCAATTTAACGTTAGGCGGCGAAACGGGATCAAAAATAGGGACAGGGGCCCTTGAAACAGAGGGAGAAGGCGAGCTAGAAGCGGGATTTAATATATGCGAGCTGGTAAAGTTTGGGTATTTGGCTCCTATTGTAAGGTCGAAATTGGGAAAACAGTTGTTATTATCCGTGGGAGGGGGTGTGGGTGGTTGAGCAGTGATGGTATCAGGGGCAGGGGTTAAATTGAATGAAACGCGTTGGGGCTTTAATGGAAGAGAGGCACTTGGTGCTTTTGTGGAGGTACGTGAGGGGGGTTGTTTAGAGATATAAACGGGAGGGGAAAAATTGGGAAATATATTGGCTTTAAGACTCCAGTTGGGGTCAGGTTTAGGATGTGGATGGGGAATGGATCTGGGCGATCTATAATTATTCTTTGATTGAGATTGCTTCGTTTTTTGTCTGCGTTTTTGTTGGTTGGTTGATCCGTCCATTTGGAGACCCGCATCTTTCCTAGCTTGGGGTTGGTGTTGGATGAGTTAACAAATAACCATTCGTATTTAGCCGGTATATTAATTTTGAAGTTCCGTTTGTTTTTGTGGTGAGTACTCTGTCTGATAATGATTCGATTTTTACAGGGATCTCTAGGTTGGTTAGCCTGAATTCGTTGCCGAAGTAGTGTCGTGCAGACTACATTGTTCGATTGTATTGTTTAAGAAGCTTTTCTAATCCAGCTTTGCATTAATGTTGCTGACGATTTAAATAAAGCATTCTTGGTAAGTGTTGCACTAGAGTGTCTTTTTAAATGGAAACATTAATCCAAATTTAGGTTGGAATAGTCCTGTAAGACGTACTCCATCAGAATTCAGTGAAATTTCCTTTGGGGGATTTGTGGTTGTTAGATTTCTTAAAGAAGTCAGAAAGACACCATAGAACAGATTATACAGAAATTATGCACGACAATGCGTCCATGGGTCTTCGAATTCGTCAGAAAGGTGGCCTTTATACAACATGCTGTTTACAAGAAAAAGACTGAACTCTATTAGCTTAATTTTTATCATCGGAAACGGAAAGGTTGCCGTACTGATTAAGGAAGCGTGCTGTTTAAGTCCCTGTTTCACACGAGGCTGCATAGCCTTCTCAATACTAGAGAGTTAAAATGAGCGTCCTACTACGATATTTCACTACGTTGTGTACTAAGCGATATCAGACAATCCTCCCACTTCTTCTCATTTGGAATGGAACATAAAAATAAGAATGGCCTACGTGCCCAGCAGCACATAGAATCTTACCGTCCAAAAATGTCACCTTACGTTTGCACATAACGCACCAGTATGTATCTTGTTTACTATTTATTTGTCGTTATTTCGGTCAGATTTTCCATGGTAATATCAAAATGAAGCAACACGCGACACATGTATTTGTTGCGTGTCGAAGAATTTCTATTCTATTCGAACTGCCATTTGTTTGTTTGTAGTCATATTTCCGGTTTTCGTTATGTTCCAATGGAGTCTTGTTAATGCCTTCATAATTAACACATAATTTCCTTCACTCGAATTATTGGTATTTTTCCAAATTTTTCTGGGTTAACAGTTTTTGGGAATCTCGCACGTCAATTTGGTTAAATCTTTACTTCAAATACTGTCCTATATATACTAAGTTAGATAGTCGTAGAGTAATTTTTCCTGAGGACTTCAAAAAGCTCAAATCAAACAGTGGTTGGGACACAGGTGGACTTGGCGTCAAACTATAGATTTCATCGATGTATCTTCCAGAACTAGTCGAATTAAATGGTGACATGTTATTGGTTCCTTAGAGTGTCCACCTTTATAGTACCTATAGTGTTTCTACTTTAGGTATCTGCAGTCGGACTACCGTAGTTCTAAAAAGGCTCTTAGACTCAGCCTCACGCTGTCATATTTCTTTAATTCTGTGATCGTCTCGAAAGAACATTCCCAACAAAATGAAATTCTTTGAACTAGGGAACCCTACCCAGTATACAGAAGAGACACCAAAAGGGAACGACGAAGTACAGAAGGGACGCATATATAAGTAAAAAGGCTACATACTCGTACATAGTAGCAAATTACTTCTCTAAAATTCATTAAGTCGTCTGAAGAAGCAACGCCTCATTGAATACTGAACCTCTCAAGTAAAAGGATTACGTTGCATGTTGCATAAAGCATAAGTTACTTCAAAACAAATACAGTCACTCTACTGGTGCACCATTTCCTGAAACTGGTTTCCTACAAAGTTCTCATCTAATTTTGCGAGAAAATCCGAGTCTTACTTAACCATAACCACGGCTAAGAACAAGAAATTTGCAAGGCAAAATCTCCACTTCAATCTATGGTATGTATCCGTGCAATGAAATACAACGTCAAGTGTCCACCCATATTCCCAGAGCATGTTTCCCAGCCTATCATATCAAGTCTGCCACCAACTCTGCCTCCACCTGCCACAACTATGACAGATGCAAAACAAAAATTACTTCCAGCCTATTAGAAATGTGTAACAAATGCGCTTCTGTCATTCAAATGATACACCGGGGGAACCACATACCCCCAATCTCCCCCGTGAAAACGACTCCACCACTGGAAATGGTTACTTAATCTGCCACTAATAAGTGTACATTACACCGCACCATCATGTAGTGTAACCAAATGCCAGCGGAACCAACGAGTTCTATATGTCAGTCCGCGTCTCTGGAGATCCCGCTCAACATTTGTTTATGAGTACAAGTACAACTATGTGTTGGTTGCCGTTATAATTATTATTGTACAGTGCTAGCCTAGGTCCTATAGCTCCAGATCTGACTCTTAGACTCCATAGACACACCACCGCTGTGCTGGTTCGGTCGTAATGTTCCAATACTGTCAATACCAGATCTCGGCCTCCTCAATATCAAGCTGTCAATCTGGCAACAACTATCTAATTCTGGCGGCCTAGCATTTTCAAATGATTTTTCGCACTGAACTGTTGGATGAAGTTTGTTATTGGCGCTGTTGTTTATTTGTTTGTTGGGTGTTTTTGGTTCAATGTACGTACGAGAGTGTGGAGGTCGTGGCAAATTGCTGGGTCGTCAAGTATTTCTTCTTCAGGACTCAAAACTGTCACTGTTTCGCCTCGCTTTCAAACTAATAAGAGAGTAAAAGTGTACCTGAGGCGGGTGGCTGACGGTACGCGTACAGGTGTCTAGCTATGTTTTTATCTAGGATCAGCGCTAATCTGCACGTCCGTAAGATTGCTTGACGGTACGTGTTCTTGGGATGAAGAAATGGAATAATCCCCAAAGGGGTTGCGGATTTACCCGTAGTCTTTCTAAGTACGAGTACGGGTTCGAGTACTTAAATGTGAAGTGGCAATGGAAGGAAGGTAGGCTACTAGTGCATGTTTTGAATTGCAGCGCAAGCTCATACTTGTAGCTATTCAAGAAGAATAGCGAGTAATCGCACGTAAAAGAGAGGAAAAAAAAAAACACTCATAGGGCGACCGCATAATGTGTGACTGACGGTTATTGGGTGGTGTGCCATGTGTGCGCTCGTAATAATGCACTGAAAAAAATTGTTTGACCACAAGGGCTGAAAAGTAAAATTTTAAGAAACCCAGACTAAAAGTTGACCTTTCATGAGCTTTTATATATTCGTTTACTACTCGCAATTGGACATATGTAGCTGGTTTCACTTACGCAAAATTACGGGAGTGGGACAGATATCTTCTTCATAAATTCTCTAAACAACAATGTCTTCCATTTGTTTCATGGTTTGTTAACGATGTTTAACCTTAAAAATTAAATGATGACAGTAGCATGGAATGCGCGCTATGGCGCAAATAGTGCTGTGAAGTCGTTAGTTAATCATTCGAAAGATTATTTTATGTCATTTGAAATTTTATAATAGTTTTGGGCATATGTTTACCATGCGTGCTTCGTACAAACCGCATACTAGAGGGCCAATCTTCGACCACTTTTTCGAGCAATTGGGGGCATATATCGCGTATTACTTGAGCAATGTTTTGCTCAAAACCACCAATCGTTACTGGTTTATCGGCATAAACTATTAACTTGACGTAGCCTCACAGAAAAATAATCCAATGGCGTCAAATCGACTGGTCCATTTCTTGAAATGACTCTATTCTCACATCGATGAAAGCGAATGTCTTCGTTGGTAGTTGGGAAGGAGCATCTTCCTGTTGGAGCCATAGTTCTTCGACATTGATATCACGCAAATTTATACCGATGTCTATTGACAGTAACTTGTGCTCCGGCCTGATTTCTGATTGGCATACAATCCGCACCGTATGGAACATTTTTCTGTATGCAATGGCATCTAGTGAACTTCTTGAGGAATGTTCTCGCTCCAAATACGGCAATTTCTACTTGTTTACGTAGCCATTTAGCCAGGAATGAACAGCATCACTGAACAAAATTCTACTGTAAAAAATTAGATCGATTTTTGGTTGATTCAAGGCACAATAACTGAACACCCCATCCAATAAATGGTCAAGCGGCTTTAGCTTTTGAACCAATTGGATCTTATAATCTTACTGCGAATGACGACGAATCGTTAAATTGGGATCCTTTTCAACGCAAGCTTCCACAGAAGCGATATTTTCTACTGAGCGAACTTCTCGTTCTTGTTGGTGTGCAAATAGCGCGAATTGGTTGCGAAATTTGTTTCGAAATGTTGTCCAGAACTATGACAGCTTATCTTTTGTAGTGTGAGTGTAGACTGTTCTGATATGCCACATATTTGCTTGTTCTTATGCTCAGCACTCTGTACTTCTTCCATCATTATTCGATATATGGGTAAAATTCGTTCCGTCCTGGTTGCTACAGTACAGGCTTTCTTTCCTCAACCAGTCTCTAGGAGAGCACAAGTCTCTTTTTCAAGGCATTCCAACGTTCTCAAATGGTTGGAATATTAAACTACTGATTGCTTAAACTACTTGTCAATAATGTTCCTACAGATTAGTTTACCGTGGTATTATTTAAGAGACCTGTATTGGAATTGGAAGTTCTTATGATGAAGTGGAAGCTCCGCTTTGTTTCATTCGTCTACCGATGTGGTCATGATATGCGGGTTTCAGACCTCCACGTGTAGCTTTCAAAGAGGCAGCTTATCGTCAAATGACTCATTTGATTTTCTTCTTGTCCATCATTTGATACACTGTTCAATTTTGGGGACAAATCTTATGATCAAGCATGGTGCCCTCAATGATACAGCTCTTGAATCAGAAAATCGTTCGCAGTTTTCATTCCATTCCCGAGGTTTTATTTGCTCATCACATGTCTTATCTCTTGGTGGTTGGTTAGAGGGCGACAGGTTATCGGTGCCGTATTATTGATGCCACTAAGCTAGTTATAAAATTGTATTTTTACCTCCAGTCTTGTAAGGTCTGTAATTGAATAACATAGCTGCACTACAGTGCAAATGTTTGTTATCTCAGCAGATGCTTCGGTCTCCCACTAACCACTCGGGCGAAGATTTACCATTTTTTGGAAACCGATTTAGACTTGAAATTACCAGCCGGGCTAACGAAATGTCCGAGAATGCATGACTCCCAACTGACTTGGTATGCTAAACAATAGACTTCAATTTTAGAATATTTTAAGATCATTCCTTTCATGGTACTCGATTAGAAGAGCTGTGGATCTTTTGGAGGAAGTCTTTCCCTATTGATCAGCAAACGTTATGAGTGAGGTGTTATAAAACAAAAAATTGTTTTTGCTGATTTTGACTGAAAAAAGTCATAGTCGACTAGCTGTGGAAACTCATATGTAATATGTTTTGTTGAGTAACTATGTTCAAAAATCTGTCCTTACCCATACCATTTCTGTTTAAAAGATCCCAACGAAGTACAGATTTCTATTAAAATAGATGACAAGTTGCTTTACTATTACTTTCCGAAATATAAGTGGCTCTCCTATCTAGCAGGTGCAGAGATATTTTGGGCGCCCCCACCAGATGTGGGCATTGTACTTCAATTTCTGGCGGATAAACGTCTTATAATTGCTTCCTGAACTGAGGGGGCGAAGTATTTCTTACATCGCTTGAGGATTCCTAGACATTTCGCAGCATTTTTGATGACACCGAATATGTGTGGTCATTCCAACGTAAGTTGTCATTGACACATATACCGAGAATGGAACGTTTATCGATTTCGACTATGCAAGTGCCATTCATGGATAACGGCTGGGTGCTTAAATTTCGCCTTAACGACAGCAGACATGTTTTGGAGGCATTAAATTCCACTCTGTTGGTGGTTCGCCATTTAGTAATGTTGTTAATATGAATATATTGAATTAGAAGCAACAGACAAGAGATCTTTGATCAAAATTAAAAACAGTTTTGGAGACAGAACGGCGCCCTGGGGCACACCAGCATTTATTTTTTGAATATCAGACTTGAAACCTTTAAAGACAATTTGAATTGAACGTTCCGAAAGCTAGTTTTTATTCCATTGAAGAAGAGATTTGATTTTGATTTTGATTTTGCGGCCCGGGTCAATTCCGGACAGATTTATTAAGCTTATTGCAAGCAAACATATACTTAAAACTAACGTTTTAACTTAAAAACTAAAGGGTGGGAGCGGTTAAAGAAAATAAGGACGTGAGGCATAGGTGGAAATAAGTATGTTCTTGAGGGAGAGTTTGCTGAGATGGTAGTCGAAGAGAGGCAGTACATCGTTAACTTCGCGAAACATCCTAGACATTGGCTCCAGGTGTCCGTAATTCGTTCTGTGAAGATTGAGCCGGAAAAGTGGCACAGACCTAAGATTGCGGGGATTAGTGTTAAAAGAAATAATTTGAAGTAAGGAAGGACAGTCGATATTACCTACTAAAATTTGATGAATAAAGAGAATGTCAGCAACTTTTCGGCGTATAGAAAGGGGTTGTAAATTTATAAGTTTCAGCCGGTCAGTGTAAGGTGGTAAGTTTTGGCTATCATCCCAAGGAAGACCACGTAAAGCAAAGCGTAAAAACCTGCGTTGAACAGCTTCTATCCGGAGGATGTGAGTTCTGTAGTAGGGTGACCAAACTTGGCTGGCATATTCCAGAAGAGGCCTAACAAAGGTTATGTAAAGAGATTTGGTAACATAAGGATTGGAAAACTCCTTAGACCAGCGCTTGATAAAACCAAGGGCAGAGTTGGCTTTTTTTTATTATACTATCAATGTGAGAACGGAAATTGAGTTCCTTGTCGCAGATAACACCTAAATCACGCAACTCATTCACTAAGGGAACAGGCAGATTAAAGATTAGATAGCAACGAGGTGAAGTAGGGAGGTGTTTACGGGTATATGTTATAGCCTGACACTTATTGACGTTAAGCTCAAGAAAATTCTTCTGACACCAAGTACAAAACCTGTCTAGATCTTGCTGCAGAAGTAGGCTGTCAGAGAAAGATGATATATATCTAAATATTTTCATATCATCTGTGTAAACAGATATGTATGCATTTTTAATGATACAAGCAACATCATTAATGGTCAGAATAAATAATAAGGCACCAAGGTGGCTACCTTGGGGCACACCAGAGGAGGCTTTAATTGGGTCAGAAACCATGGACCTAAATAGAACATAGTAAAGTCTTTCATTTAAATAGGATTGAACCCAAGTTATAAAGTTTATCTGGAAACCAAGAGCCTTTAATTTTAGAAGGATTATATCATGAGCAATTCTATCAAAGGCTTTGCTGAAATCGGTGGCAATCACATCAACTTCATTTTCAGATTCCAGTGCACATAAAGTGGTGCTTGGTTAACTTTGCCTTTGGATGAAGAATGGGGTCTAAAAATGAAGGTGGTGTGGTATTAGGGTGGGAGTCTAGCTTAGAACATGGTGACTTATGGGAGCGAATAAAGTTGGGGTATGCCGTTTTTGTATGAGGGGAATGAGAAGATGTTGGGTTTTGTAAATGACTGGGAGGAGGATCTAGATTGAAAGATACGCGCTTAGGAATTGAGTTGGACGCGGTGGAAGAACGTTTAGTATATACGCGATTGGCAGTATGAATTGAAGGAGGAGTGAAGACAGGAAATGTCCCAACTTTAAAACTCCAATTTGCATCAGGATTTTGTTTGTTAGGAGTTGGGTTTTTTTTTGGAAGAGTTAGGCTTCGGTATAGGATTAGACTTAAAATTAACATTATTCTGTTTTTTAGATTTAGTGGATTTTGAGGTAAAGGTAGTATCCTTGCGATGTTTGTTGTTTCCTCTATTCGGTTTAATTCTTTCCATAGTTAATCCACCCAGATTGATGACGTCGGAAGCAGGGTTGATAAACATCCATTCATATTTTGACGGGATGCTTACCTTGAAGGTGTTGGTGGAGATCTTACGGCAGTTGCTGACATCTATTTAAAATTTAGATTTGAAGAGACTAGTTAGCCTGTTTCGATCGAGGAGAGTACCTCTTATTAAAAAGGCAACTGACTCAGCTTTGTTGAAATTGTTCAACTTTTTTATTCTCGTGTTCCACTCCGAAAGTGTCCATAAGATTCCGAATCTTGAGATTGTGGGTTCAGGAGTTGGTGTAGTAGCATCGTTTACCGAAGAGGGTTGTGGTGGAGGAGAAGATGATCCAGGAGTTACTGGTGGTTCCATAATTGCAGATTCAAGCATCTCAGTGAGAAGCGAGGTGTTGTATGATGGAGTCGGTGGGGGCTGGGATTGCACCGGTATATCGTCGATTTTACTGGAAGTTATCCGGATGTGATCAGCAATTTCGATTAACAGCGCGCGTGATTCGGTTATCTCGTTGCTTAAATCGCTTATTTGGCACATGATGTTTATGAGCAACTGATCATTATTAGGCGGAGACGGAACGCTGCTTCTGGATGTGCTTTGAAGATGAAAATCGAGGGAAGACCGTAGAGAACTTAAAGAGTCTGTTATTGTGGGGATGTAAGATTTTATTATTGATTTAACACTATGGGATAGAAAATTTTTGGAATCTTCACTAAAGTCATGTTTGTCATTTCGTTTTATTAAGTCACTGTTTTGAGCCAACTGCATGGATAAGTTTCTAAATTGGGTCTTGTTATAGATTGCAGATTGCTCGAGTGAAATTGACAAATCTTCAACTGATTTGAGAAGGTCATCATATTTTGTAAATTGGTTTTGCATTGATTTCAAGGCATGATTGTTTTCTGCCGCAAAGTTACTGACCGAATCACTGAGACACTTAATAGCAAGTAATATGTGGGACGGAGTGATGTCCTTGCACTCATCACAATAAAACAAAAAGTTGTTTTTAAAATCTTTTAGGTACGCGATGGATCTTTTACTCAAGCCAATGCAAAGGGCATGGAATGACTTGCTACAAAGACCACTGCAGATCACCATAACAGCATTTAGGTCACTTGTTAGGGAGCAATTCACACTTCCACATAATTCAGACATGATGACGATGATTGAGTTAGGGTAGGTCAGTTGAGAAATTTTAAAACACAAAAGGCGGTGAATGAGAATTGGGTTAGTTGTTAATTTCACTTTAATAAACAAATCGAGTCAGCAAAACACAACAAAAGGCGATGACCGAGAAATAGGTTGTGCGAATTATTGCAATTAGGCAGAAAAAAAAAATTTAATGGAAATAAATTAGCAGAGCGAAATTTAAACACGTCTGAACTTAATGAATGAACAATTGAGAGTCATCGATCCGAAATGCACGCATTTTCGACAAAAGAGCCTGATGCCAAACTTTGTCAAATGCCTCAGAAATAATGGTCTTTGAGACGTTTTCGTGTTTCAAGATATTTCATGAGCTGACGGTTTATTAGCGTTTCCATGACCTTGGAAAGAAAGGACGTGAGTGCAGTGGGTCTGTTCGGAGGAGATAGGGGAAGATTCGCCTTTTTTAGAGACGGTCTAGATAAAAGCTGTTTTGCATCTTCTCGGAAAGAGCCCAATGGGGTATGATTAATGAAAAAGCTTATGCAGTGGTTTTGACATCAACGAAAAATACCTCTTCAGAAGGAGGGAAAATATACCATATAGACCAGCGGATTTGCGAATGTTAAAATATTTAAGAACTCTTGCTACTACACGGGTGCGAAAGTGGATTTTTCCCATTGAAGATTCGACGCACTCAAGTGTAGGAAGACAAAGCACAATCTGGTAGTGTTAAGCTGGCCTCAAAGCGTGTAGCAAGCAGATTGGCCCGTCTAAATAGCTGAGAGCTAGAATGTCATTGTAAATGGGCGTTGGGATGGAGAGTGAGGCAGAATTTCTGAAATTCACATGTAATGTCCAACAGGTGTACGACTAATAAAAATAAATAAAATACAAGAATAGAATACAATAAAATAATTAGCCCTTTTAAGCCCGGACTAAACAGTTCTAGGAATAAGTTATGTCCGATGCTTGTAATTAGTATTTCCTAAGCAAGAATCAACATTTTTTACAGATAGGTCTGCTAGTAAATATTGAAAAACCGACTCTCGGGCAGGAATGTGTAGTTTCAGCGGCATGTGTGTGTAATCCAGCCCAAAGGCTGGAAGATCCAAGGAAGATCCTAGATATCATTTAGCCTTTTGTAATCTTGGAATACCTACATTTCTTCAGTTAAAAATAGGCTCACCTCCACAAATTACTTCTCAGAAATAAGAATAGGACCGGATATTGTATAGGTAGTGAATCTATTAATAAGAGGGCCTTTAGATTAGACAATTTATCAATATATGATACCACCAGTAGCATTTAAGTAAGGCTTTAATGGCGCTTACAATCAAAAGGCGCTTAAAAAATTCATATTGCACAGATAGACATGGTCAAAAATATATGAGTTACCAACTGAGAGCTTGTTAGATGAAGATCAGGTCCATCTGGGGTGTAACGCCATGTAAGTAATTAGGTAAACAACTACATTAATAGTGGTAAAAATGGTTAAACTGGCTGATTAATTTTATTAATTATCTTTATTTACATAAGAGATCACTCCTCACTTTTTTTACATCAAAAACCCGTCCATGATCTTGAAATCTTCAATTCGATGAGTTCACAAAATAATATGCCAACAAACCTTGTATTCCAAAAAAAATTCCAATTTCCACTTTATTTCAATATAAAATAAAACCAAAAATATGAATGTTCCCAAAATAAAAAACATGAGAAATTAACTTGCATTTATATTATTACAATGATTTGAAAACGATCAAAAATATAAATAACAACTTCGACATGCCAAAAATATATAATCCACTCCTTCCTACCTAAATCAAAATCTATTTTTAAATTAAAAAAAAAAAAACAACAACAGACATTTGCTGGTGAGAAGTTTTTCTCAGTGTACTAATGTCTCCCAAAGTCATTACGAGCACCACACATAAACAATCACACGGCGCGTACTCGCACTGACATTGGCGTCGTTCACTGTTTCTGTCGACTCCAATCGACCACCGATACCGACAGTCAGCGCTGAAATCTCGTACATGGTACCAGTGCCAGTCAGCTTACAGCTAGCGGAGCAGCCCCATTGTCGTCATACAAAAATCGAGTTCTTGGCAACTTGGCCCAGACTGCAGCAGCATTACAACCAACCAAGCGTGCGTGCACCTAACATCGGCCTCTCGATTCAGATCTTTAGTGCTACCCCACGACTGCACATCGAAACGATATCGGTTCGCGCAAAAACGTAATTCGAATTCGACGTCGAAACCGATATCAAAATCAAATTCGAAATCGAAATCGATATCACTTTGCGAATTAGTTGAACCGGTCGTTAGCTGGCGCGATATCAGCCAAAGATCACATCTCCTTGCGCGCCTACGCATGTGATAGTGTTTATTTTTTTATATTTAAACAAATTCAAGATAGAGGTTGTGTTTTTGTTTTAATAAAACGAACAAAAAAGAACAAGACAAATTCGAGTGAAAAAAAAAATCGAAAATAGAATTTTAGCAATTTTTTGCGAATCCCGAGCTGTATGCTGTAGTCGGCGGGGCTATATCTCGGCGTACACATACGAATACGTAACTACTCGTGCGGAGATCACTCTCGATTTTTGGATTTGTTTTGCTCGAAAAAAACAAAAAAATTAATTTTCATTTAAACACGAAGGAAAAATTAAAAAAAAAAAAAAAGTCCAAATGAAATGAAAAAGTGTCCATACTCTTGTTGCTGCATCATTGTTGCAATGGTCCAGTGATCATTCAAACTGGACATTCTGCATGGAAAATTGGAAAATTAAATTTATTTAAAACAAATTTTCGAAATACAGTTAACCGGAGAAAAAGTGAGTGTCACGATATTAAAAAAAAAATAAAAAAATTCCTTAAAATGTTGCATTTGTCTACAGTGCAAACAAATTGGGGGTATCAACATCTTATGCAATTTGTGCTAAAAACGATTTGAATATTGTTTCGCTTGTGTTATTGTTTAATTAATGTGTGCCCCTATTTCTACTCTATTCTGATGATTTAGGCTGAAAATAATTTAAACAAATAGAAACCGAAAACGAATACGAACGATATAACGAATTCTAATGTGGCAACAACCCAATAGGAATAACAAAACACAAATTGGAAGGTTTCGCGACAAATTTGTGCAAAGTGGTTGAAAATTGTTTGTCTTTCTTTTGGGGACGGTTCATTTTCACTCATTTTCACTCTTTTCGCTGTTTGTCATTGAATTTGCTATTACGAATTTATATTTTTGAAAAAAAAGAGCAATTTTTGAAAAAGCATTCTTGTCATCACATTTTTGGCATTTTCTAGATAAAGAGAGGAAAATGAGTTTTTTTTTCGTTTTTCGTTTTTTGAAAAATGTTATCAAAAACACCAGTCTGTTGTCTGCCATTGGTGGAGGACTTTTTTTCTCTGAAAAGCTTATGCGACTTATTTTACGACCGTGATTAACGCAGTTCCGAGGTTATCGTGCGTAAAAACCGGATTTAAGATCAGATGGGATACTTTTTTTTTCAACTTTTATTTACTTGAGTCTTTTGTGTTTCCAAAGATACGGTTTCTGATATTTTGTTCTAAATCTGGTTAGATTTTGGTAAATTAAATCAGTTCAAGCGCCATATCTGGTTTAGATATATTTTTAAAACATAATAATATGTCTCCTCGTACTTGTCAACGGGTTAGAGACACAGATACATTATGGGATTCGTAATTTAAAACCTTAACCTTCGATTGGCATCACGTGCTAAACACACATTTCAATAACAAAAAAAAATCACAAAACGTTATTCGATAGTTAGCATCAGGTTTTCGGTATAATTTTCTATAGGAGGGGGAACATTAACCAGCTGAGTGTGCTTTCAAATGTGTTGTGCGTTGTTATTGCATCTACGTACGTACAATACATACAGATGTTTTTAATGGCATAAATACATACATATGTATATTCATTTAGAGATAATTAGCTGTTTTTTATTTATAACAATGAGTGTATCCAACAATAATTGTCGTAGTCTATTGATAAAACAGAGTTTAATTGAGTGATGCCACTTTGATTCATTCCATTACTATGTAGTCAGTTTGACTTTTCACCTGATGCTCACAAGATCAGAACTCGGTTTTTGAAAGATTTATACGGGTATGTCTTTAACAAGTTGAAAAACAGTAATTTGGAAAAACGATTGTTGAATTATATTTCAATATAATTGCTTGCTGATGTTTATAAAAAATGCTACATCTGCTAAGGACTTTAAAAATAACAGTTTCTAGTAACTTATTGAGTAAAACTAGAATATTCTAATTTTTGAGTTGAGCCAGTCTCCTTCCAAAGTAGCAATATGTACAATGGATAGCCCTAGCTACCGTGAATTCTCTTCAACTAATCTGCGGATTGTAGGTAGGTCTAGTTCAATCCGATGTTTTTCTCCATCTGGGACAAGCGGTTAAAGTTGTCGACCTTGCGAAACTATAGTAGCCTTATGGTTTTCGTAGTCATAATCAACATTTTGATCCAATGTGTTAGAGTCCAGCGTCTGTGGAAAGAGCAGTTCGAAGCACATCAGTTATCATTATTCTGTTCTGCAACTTTGGATTTCCAATTGTTCCAACCGCTTTCCTTCCTACAAGACGTGGCATTCCGAAAAGTTCTAGGTCGCCTAACTTTTAGGTAGTACATGCCTCCTGGACAACGCAAGCCAAATGAGTTCTCTATCGATCATATGGATTTTCAAAGTCAAAGGGCAGCAGATGAAGTGGTCATCAATATTCAATGCATTGAAGAAAATTTATCCACAGGAGGATCCAGAGCGGCTCCATGTTTGCTCGTCGTAGATAGGGTCTTACTCGCGGTCCTTAAGACCTTGATTTTGGGACAAAACTCAGATTGACACTCTATAGAGGGAATCTATGCAAACTGCAAATGTATTTTGTGAGGCCTTTACGAGTATATAATAGCTATACGGGAATGACATCGATTCCTATCGCCGTAAAGTTGTCCGTAGAACTTTTACATTTACATTTCAGTACATTTATTAAATGGTTTGTACATTAAGATATGATCTTTTATAGTACTTAGTAATATACATCAGTTATAATAATTCAAAATACTTAACTCTAATAACAATATTTATCTTAATCTAAGTGTGAGATAGGATAGAAGCAAGGCTTAAAGAATGAATAAAGAAAGGGAGTGGATAATGAAGGAAAGAATTTAAATTGATAAGTTGGAGAAATGATGAAAGATTGCAATTTTAAAATTAGTTGGATTTGAAATATTCTTCAATTGAGAGGGCAAAGAGTTCCAAAGCCTTATAGTATGGATAAAAAATAAACGTGACGAGTTAAGGTTATTGTAACGATAGGGAATGAGGTTGATGGTTCTTGAGGAGCAAGTAAAATTAAGTCTGTTAAACAAGTAAGACGGACTTTGAGTTATAATAATTTTGTGCAAAAACAAACAATTCCTGGCGTTGATATATTGTTCCAAACTACAACCAAGCCAACCCCTGGCAAACACAGAAATATGGTCATATCTACGTAAGCCATAGATATAACGCACCGCGTCGTTGAAGGCAACTTTCAGTTTTCGCTTGGATGAATAGTCAAGACAGCAATAGACCACCTCAGCATATGTTATGAGGGGTAGAACTAGAGACTGTACCAGCTTTCGTCTTGTTTCCTGAGTGGTAAAATAAGCACTGATCCACAATTTGCGAAGATACGACCCACGACCACATTTGTGTGATTGTAACCAGACAAATTTCGGTTGATAATAAAGCCTAGACTAGTGACAGAGTCCAGAGCTTTAATTTTGTTATTATTAAGGTAAATATCGGGAAGGAGGCAAGGGTCGAAATTATTTTATGAAATGGATTTTGATGGATTAAGAAGCAGCAGAAGAACAAGTTCATTGAGTATACCATAAGGCTTCGCTTGGACATCGTCCGCATAAAGGTGTACTGAAGTATGTTTATAGACTTTTGGAACGTCATTAATAAACATGCAGAAGAGTATCGGACCTAATATTGAGCCTTGAGGAACTCCCTGCTTTATTTCTTTCAACAGTGAAAAACGTTCCCCAGAATTAACCCTTTGTGATCTGCCAGAGAGAAAACTACTGATCAATTTTACTGCTCTTTCACTGAAACCAAAGTGATTCTTGAGCTTCCAACACAGAACTTTATGATTAACTTTATCAAATGCCTTAGAAAAGTCTAGCAAACACAGCAACGAAACATAACCCCTGTCATACTCCTACCTTAATTCTTCAAAAAGGTTCACCATAGCTGTAGCACAACTGTGGTTAGCTCTAAAGCCAGATTGCTGAGCATACAACAAAT
Source organism: Volucella bombylans (assembly GCA_949129095.1). Classification (NCBI taxonomy): domain Eukaryota; kingdom Metazoa; phylum Arthropoda; class Insecta; order Diptera; family Syrphidae; genus Volucella; species Volucella bombylans. Next base: position 151,279,993 of record OX422143.1, read on the forward strand.
GATTCAGTGACAAGTGCTCCGGTCTAAAATCAACAGGAGAAGATGCATTTGTTTTCTTTGCTATTGGCAAAACTCTTGCAAATTTCCAGAGCTGTGGAAAAGTTGACGTCATTATGCACCAGTTGATTACATGAGTGATGGGAGACCATTTCAGGTAAAATAATTTTAACAAATCGAATTGGAAAGCCATCCTCACCTATCGAATTGAACTTTATGGCTGTAATGCATTGAGTAATTTCAGCTTCCGTGGCTACTTCAAAACTTTCAAACATTGGTACAGAGCCTACACAGTCTACTGTTCGATTAGAAGTTGGGCTACCAGCAGTGGGGTCATCACCCAGGAAAAAATTATTCAAGTCATCTAGTTCCAGAGCACACTTTGAGTTATTCCTTCCAACAGACATACCGATTGTCCTTAGGTTGCTCCAAAGTTTCTTAGCAGGAAGGGAACAATTTAGTTTAGAAGCATAAAAGCTTTTCTTTGACGTACGCAGGACACATCGCTCTATTGCTTACTGTCAACTAATTCTCTATCTGACTAAAAAATAGATGTCAAAGCACTATGACACTTGACGCCATTTGAAAAAATTATGGCAAAATTATGGTATGCAAGGTAGTGCCAGAATTTTAGCAGTTGATGGTCCATAAACTATGTCTCTTGTAGACCTGTAAACACTTTTGTAATGTCAAATTGCATCAGATAATTCCACACGAACGGGGCCTATATTAAATTTCACGTGCAAAAGACAGGTCCACAGAGTCCAGCAAACTCATTAAAAACTCTCTTTCTCCAGCATTCGTGATTCCTCAGAAGAAGGTCTTTCATTCTCTGATTATCTGTCCATCTTCCTTTTGCTTACAAAATATTGATGGCTAGGACTTAGAACGTCATTTACTCTTGGCATGTAGCTGCACAAGAACATACAAAAATGATGTAACTTTTGAACAATGCTAAATGTTAAAATCTGAAACAAAATTGACTTTTGCATTTACCAAGTTGCCAACTTAACCAAAAGCCCAACACCATTCAGTGATGTTTCTTACTGTACTGGCATGAGAGACATCTATTAATTACAAATGTCTCTTAAGTATTTGTTAATAATTTAAAGGTTAACAAATCGTTACAGGCCCATTAATCATTTTTATTCATAAATAAAGAGCTCAATGTACCGTGTGTAAAGTGTGATTTACTAGATTTCAAGAATAAGTTGCTTCTTAGAGGTCAACGATCACTTTGCGTTCTCAAAAGTTATAATTGACATTCTACAAATAAGTCTAGTTACAAGTACTTACTCGTAGTACTTGCAAATGTTGGTAATGAAATGAACAAAAAGAAAAATCATAGAATAGATGAATTCGAATTGAAGACCATTTGTACAGGTTCTAAGCAGTTACAAGCAGCTACCTTCTTGTAATAGATATCAAGTGTCCACAAAATCCATCCAAAGGTTACAGAGTTTATATCTCAAAAGAACCCTTCAACATCCCTGTCATTTATCTCAACTATACCAAGCACCCTTAGAGTAAAACTCAATCTTCTGACTCTACGATACAGTACAGGGTTTTCCTTAATCCATCGCAGATTACAAGTACACAGGACGTGGCTAAGTACCACGTCTCATTACACGCAATCTTCTGGGCATATTGCACCCATTGTATGCCTCCACTTTGGAATCTGATTGATTTATGAAGACAAAGATAAGGACTCCAATGAAAGGAGAACCTGAAACAATTACTCGAGGTTCAACAAAAAAAAATTGAAAGAATCCATTCCCCTAGAGTACGTACTTCTGCGATTTCTCACGCAATGATACTCTGATACTCGTATTCGTTTCATATCTCTGAAGTGCTGGGAAAATTTGTCATGGAAAACTGTGCAACAACAACAAAAAAAATACTTCTGAGTTCGTGCGGAAAAAAGAAAAATATTTTATCTGACGATTGTGGAATGCAATCTGCAGGGTTCTTCTTTCTTCTTACCATTAGCATCCGAATGGCACTCATAATCATTTGGTTTTTCTTTCCTCCAAAAGATACATTTGCATGTTGATTTGTTTTTAGACCAATCTACGAATGCTGCTGCGCATAGCTTCATGGAAATGACGGTTTTTCTGTGAATATTTCTGTGAAAATGAGCTCGCTTCAGGGTGTTGCCAAATTCACGTTGTCATTTGCAATTTTATCTCATAAACGAGAACCGAATAACATGAGTTTCACATAATTTACTTATTTCTGTCGCAAAGAGTAAATATTTCAAATCGTCACTGGTTGCGAAATTGTTTGTTTTTTTTTTTTTATTTATTTCCCATAGATAAGATAATAACTCGGTGGATGGGAGATAAATTATAAAAAACTGTCGCAAAATGCTCGTACGAGTAAAAGGTAATGAATTGCACACGCAAGGCAATTAGTGTATCTTCGTATCTACATACATACGAGTATACAAATATGTAATGGCAATGGGACTTGAGTCATGTGTTTTCCTAAATCTTTGTTTGGCTTAGCTGAGCTCTGATAAATGACGGTTCTTGCTAATTGGCTTACAGACACTTCGGGGAATACGGGACTTGGTATGGGGTGCTTTGCTTGATTTGTGACCATGCACGGATAGATGTGGATATACTTAGTTGTTGACAAATTGTGTAAGCATAAATTTAGGAGGACATATGCCAATATCAAGAATTTTCCATCCCAAATGTTGACAAAATCCAAGAGGGCCTATCTTTGTAATTATTTGCTTCTACAAAATGTAGATAGCTTGATAAATTCCGCGCAAAAAGGAAACTTGTTCAACACAGCATGATTGTTGTATTTTGATCCAATTTAGTATGACACCTTATCTGAATTTCGGCCCAATGGTAAAGTTACCTACTGAAGCTATTTTCAATCCCCCAAGCCAAACCATCTCAACTCCCCGTAGAGGTCGAAACGAAGGTATAAACAAAAATTATGGCGCCAGAGCAAGAGTAGTGTGGACCTGCATAGGCCTTTTGTTTCTCAACAATCATTTGTGGATCTTCTGAACCCCAAATTGCAAACTGTAGCTGTCAAACCGTCATTATTTTTAAAATATTGCTCAACAATGAAAACGCGTTGTTCTTTCGTGTTGCGCTTCATTTTTAATAACCCTAAACTGTCAGCTGTCAAACTGTCTTTTTTATCGTTGGCAAAGCTACTATAAAGCAAATCTTGCATGGGATACTCTTTAGACACAGAAGTTTCCCCGAGGTTTACTGTGTACAGAATGGCGTCAGAAAATATTTTTTTTTTATGTTTTTCAGTGTTGTCCTGTGATTCGAACCCAGACGCTCAAGTTTAGAAGTCTATGGAATTAATTCTAGAATCATGCGAAGGATTTCTGAGCATTTCAAACTCGTGCGCTTTTTTAGTTTTTCAGTTTCTGTAGAGAGGATGTCATATGGCATAGGACGAGTACAAAATTGCTCTAAATAGTAAAACGCGCACTGATGATCCTTAGTGATGGTGCACGAATTTAAATACCTAGTGCCCACATGGAAGCCCTAACTTTCGTGGTAATTGGCCATATTTTTGACTCTCAGCTTCTACTAGATGATTGGAGAAAGCCTAAAACTAAGCCCTGTGGCATATCGGCAGTGACTTCATAAACCTGAGTTCCATAGGTCTAAGCATACAGAGGGGGACTCATATTATTGTTGTTATAAGGAAATGATCGTCTATACCATGGCGAGACTTAAAACTTTCCAATGGACTCCCTGGTTGAGAATAATGGATATTAGCGATTATTTTGAGATCATCAATCACATGCGCTGCGATTGGATTAAGCTTAAAGTTGTCATGCATTAGACCAACTTATTGTTTACCTAGCATACATGGTCAAAGTAGTATTAGGGATCCTGTTTTTACACCTTTTACAAAACCTCTAGTGAAATAGAATTTTAATTATACAGGATTGATATGACTCATGCAGAAAAGTGAGTTACTAATACCGTCCTTTGAATGCCTTTGAAGGATATGGTCTTCAAGATTGCGATTGTGGATAGGCAGTTAGACCACGTAATAGCAGGACCTAGCGGCTACCGTCTGCCACCTTAATAATGCCTTGTTTCGATGAAAAGTGTCGACGTGTGCATGCAGCGAAGCAAGGTATCTCAAAAGTATAAAAGCGGCTTGTGATAATGACAATTTTATGAGAAATGTTATACAAGGTGCGGCAAGATAACTTCCTAAGTTCATAATGCAAAGTTAAATAATTTAAAATTGTGGGTAAGTGAGGCCCCTGATTGTCGATACACTGGATACATGAATTCTGCTGTTTCTTATCACTCTCTCCAGCATGTTGATGTGTATGTTGACCGTTTCTTCGTGAATGCTTCTTTTCAGGTCGTGTAGAGTCTGTGGGCAGTTGTATAGACGCTGGATTTCGGATACCGCCAAAAAAATAAGTCACAAGTTGTCAAATCGGGTGAACGCGCCGGGGACTCCAAATAACCCCGCAGTGAGATGAGGCGTCCTGGGAAGTGCTCTCGTAATACAGTCATCTATGCCCTTGAAGTATGGGTCGTTCCTCCGTCCTGTTGAAACCATATGTTTCCTAAGTTCATTTCATTAATAGCAGACGCATGTTTGCGTGACTTATGTTGTGACCCACAAAAGAATCGATTTCCGATAGGACCCATTAGCGCAATATTGAAGCGATTTCGGAAGGCGTACTGAGCTGAAACCACCAAACGAAAAATAGGCACTGCCGTCTGGGACTCCTATAGTATCAGCTTCAGAGTGCTCATTTCAAATAAGGAAGTTACCTTGCCGATCCTTTTATGTGCAATATTCGGTTCCGAATAGAATGTGAACGAGAACATACAACAATGAGCTGCGTATTTACTAAGTCCGGTCAAAAGAAACTGAATTTATCGGCTTGAATGGGGACATGTGTAACGAATTTATACCAACGTTCTTATATTCCCGGAATGGTTTGTTATATCTTGACACAGCTAAACAGTGAAAATGTTTTCTGTGATACCTTCCATTTCGAGTTATATATAGGGTGACCAGATGTGAACGATAGGATAACGATAAATAAAACAACAACGGTGTGGTATATAAAATTGATTCTGGCTTTATTTTGAAGTCCAATATGTGCGGCGTTATCTCGAAGGTTGGCCTAGAGCTCGTCAAAAGTGGTTGGCTGTTAGACGTAGCCCCAAAGAAAATAGTCCAGTGGTGACAAATCGCATGATAGTGACGGCCAATTAATGAACGCTCGCCGTGAGATAACCCAGTCGCCAAATTTCTCCTTCACAACTTCGAGCGTTACGTCGCTTGTATGACATGTAGAGTCGCCGTCATGTTGGAATGAAAAAGCTACCGACTCTCTGTCAACGGGTGGGCCAAACATATTCTGGGCAAAGAGCCATTCGAGGAAGCAGTGAAGCCGATGAATTTAACAAGAGGGGTCATAACCCTAGGCATCATTTCAGTTTTAAAGACGTAGGGATGCCATAAGTACATAAGTTCATGATCAACTTAATTGCGATAGACGAGACCAAATGTAGGTGATCACATGGCTCTTGCACACTGCGACTGAATCAGACAGATATGGCGTCATTTGGATATAAGACGAACAAGGAGTATAGTACGAGTAGCTATATATCAAAGGGTGTTGGTATCCTTTTGAGCATTTTCAAGGGTTATTATTGTACATATTTAGTTGCCAGACAGGTCAAAAAACTTGGATTCCTTTCAAAGATCACTTGTCTTTACATAAAAAAAACAGCTGATCCTGTCGAAAATCTTAAATAAAATAATAGTCAGCAAGCTCTTCGGTTTCGCCAAAAGCACGAAATGAGTCAACCTTTTAACAACTTTGATGTAAGCAGATCCCCATAACCTTCTGATCTCTACTTTGTGTGAGTATATTCAGTTGAGATCCTGTAGTATTACACAAGGCCTTCTCTAGAAGATTGGCAGACTATTACTGAAAGCTTAGATAACTAACTTTATCTCGGAAATAGAAGTTTCTTCACCAGTGTCTGACCCAGTTTTAAATCGGTTTCCTATTGAATAAATTCTCTGACCGTGGAAGCAAATATTTTCCTCATCTTTGACAGTTTTGTTGATGAGATGGAGTTCACTTAACGATTTTGTAAATATCTGCAATTATTGTAGGTTCTCTGTTTTGCTGACGTTGTTTTATAATCAAATTTGGTTGCAAGCAAGCTCAATATCGTCCTGATCAAAGTCTAATTAAGAAAGTTCCTGGAGACATATTATTTTTCTCCTAATAACCTTCAAACTCCTGCACTCTAAAATAAAAAAAGAAGATATAATAACCACTACCCTTTGTTCCTTTAACAACTCTCCTTCCCAACAACATCCTAGACGGCACTTTATCTCCGATCTCATCTTGTTGTGGTCGACAATAACTTAATTCCATACAACCAAACCAAACCAGTATTGGTTAAATTGCCTGCCAATTTCCATGATACCCTCTCTAAGAAATATGCTCACGTCCGGAATATCCTAAGTGTATCCTCTCTATACTCGTACTCGTAGCCTGCCAATAACAATAAATAGCTAACCATGGACATATCAAGAATACCAATTGTCCAGATCGGACAATAATATGTTGCCATTAAGTTGAAGTTGAGGCAGATGTAGAGGTACCCCACGATTTGCATAGTGCGATGCCTTGGAGCGGCAATCCTCGATTACCCTTTGAAGGTACCTACGAGTGCTTCTAAACTGATTTTTATTTTTTATTTTTATTTTTTCAAATAGACTCAACTCGTTGTTCATTGAATCCATTTGACCGGGACCCTTAAGTGAAAAAAATAACTCTGAGGCCGAAGATGTAAGTTAATCACTAGCTATCAGTACACATGTTACTATTTGCCTTGCAACAAGAGGCTGGACACTGTTATCAGAGACAAACCATACGATTCTGGGTGCTAGTGAAGGTACTCCTAGTTCAGGGAGTACATTGAAAAGAACTATGTTTATGTCTGTTGCTAGAGAATGTTTCGTAAAGGGGATCTGTTCTTAGTTGTCTGCTTGTATCTTGGATATGTAATTACTTTGGAGGCTTTTGTTTTTCTATGTAATTGGTAAAGGAGATGAGAAAAACTTGTTTATTGACGGAATAATAGCCAGGATGGCTGCGTTGTTACCTTTTTTTTTAATTAAATCGAAGTCCTTTAGATTTTATCGATTATTCATGCAATATCTGCGAAGCTACAATCAGGATTGAACTTATCATTTGAGGTTTAGAGGGTGTTGCATGTATGATCATAGACTTCATAGACATAGAATTCAGGTGCTAACTATCCTTTGGTTAAGTTTTTTATGTCGATGTTGCCATTCACTTAATCTTGTTTCTTTGATAGCCCTCTTATCCTTGATATTTAGCGTAGATTTTTTCCTTCTGTCACAATTGGAATGAGGCTCAAGATTAGGTTGATGTCATCCGTTGGGGCCGTTCGGTATGCTCAGCATTATCTTTAATGCAAGGTCCATTCCTCTCTTATATGGCTTTGTGTTAGTCGTCGTCGCTTATTTATTGGGTAAACTGCTTTGGAAACTCAGGTCCGATTAGGTCCAACAATATTCAAGTCAATATTAAGTTTCCGATTGCTGCCTATAAGATGAACTTTCGTTTATAGTCTTTCAGGACTAGGACTGATATCCATAACTATAGCTTAATGTCTCTGATGAGATAGTTGCAGTTTTTTAATAATCAGGCCAGCAGTGCTCCGATTATACCCACCTTTGCTGAATTCCACATATGACTTGCCTAACCCTTGGAAGCGCCAGCAGCTATTGCTTGAAATGACCCTACGCCTTATTTGCTTGCTTGAGCGGATCGTTTACAAAAGACTCTTGCCAGTAGTTGAAACGGCAAGAGGTATATCGGAACACCATTACGGTTTTCGTAAGTCACGGTCAACAGTGTACGCAATAAATGCGAAAATAACTAGAGCTTAAAAGGCAATACAGGGCAGATGCTTGAAAGAAGGCAGCAAGAAATATTGCGCCATCATAACCTTGGACGTGAAGAACGCATTTAACTTGCCGAACTGGGATCGGATTATGAGCTGTTTTATCGAATGGAAATATCGAACTATCTCCTGACTATGGAGCTAAATCGTTCGTAGTTACTGTCGGTGCGTCACAAGGCTCGGTCTTAAGCCTCCTACTGTGGAAAACTATGTACGATGAAATCTTACGCCTACAGACATCCCAAGCGAAGGGTCGATTAAGGGATTTGCAGAAGTCAAGCTCTACAGCAACGAGACAATCGCAACTATGCGTCGCTGGTTAACTAACAACTCGGTTTGCAACTCGCCGGTCATAAAACGAATAGACAAAATTCGCGAAAGAATAAAGATTAGAGCTGGACTGCATGCAATTGTTACTTAACCGCTTCTCAAGTACCTCGGAATTGTAATTGACAGTCGTCTAAGTTTTAAACATTACCTAGAGCAGGCATGTGAAAATCATCGAAAACAAGGCTGGCCCAAAAGGGAATAAAAGACTCCTTCTTGCTGGAGCTGCGAGTTATATACTCATTTGCAGCGGGAATATGGTCAAATGCTGACAAATGTCCATTGACTGTCCATTTCCTTAGCGCATTCAGAGTTGCCAGTGAGTTTCGAACTGTTTTGCACGACACTATACTCGTCGTGTCTTCAATGCTTTTTGTAGACATACGAGTATGTGCTTGCTAACGAAATAGTAAGACTCAAATTTTAGTGAGTCCAAAACGGCCGGGTAAGCGACGAAAAAATAAAATACGAAAGAACCCGTAGTAACGCAACCTTACAACAACATTGGAACATATCCTTGAAACGCAGATGGACACATCGTCTTATACTAAGCATCGGTGTATAAATAAACTTATACTTGACTCAGTTTTTGACGGGGCATGACTCTTTCAGGGAACATGCGTTGCAGCGTAAATATGAAATTATCGTGTATTGTCCATTATCGTGCAACTATCTCGGAAAATCCGGAACTACGTGCTTTTTCATTGTCCACGATATATTTAAAACCGAGAAGATAGTCGTACGGGAACAATTTGGAGATTGGCTCTCACCCGATCCGATAATATCGTTGCGTATATGCTTAAAAACGGGGAAAACTGGACCTTTGTAATGTAATCGTAAAGAGTAAGCTTAGTCCTCTAGCCGAACTCCGCGAAGTAATGCCTTATCTCGATACCACGGTGGGCACAAATCGGTTTGCTCAGGTGGAGGTGGTTTTAGGCGGTAAGAAACCGGCACTGCCAATGGGCACTAGTTGCCTCAAGCAAGTGGTCCGAAAGTGGGCTTGAGGGTATACTGATGAGCTTTCATAGCGAGACGGGTGTCACGGTTAAAAGTTTGAAGGGGCGGAATGCTACTGGCGATTTCTATGGGGCACTGATGGTGGAAATATCTATAAAACAGAGTGAGACACAAGGCATTACGTCGGTGTTCGGGGGTGTCCAATGTTATCGTTTCGATGTCTTCTGTTGTTATTTAACTATTCAAGATGCAAGTTAGGTGCACCAAATAGGAATTGTTGATTACTATTTGGTATGCGCTTCCTTGTGGTTTTTGTGGTAAGATTATTCGAAGTGATTTGAAGATTTTGCTGGTGCTTAGTTCGCAGTTCTCTTCATTTAATAAGAAGTTCTTCCGAGAAATAAGGAACATTTTTTCGGACGTTTGCAGCCAGATATCGATATCAAATATCGTGGTCATACATCTTTGACCAGTATGCGGGAGCCCCATGCGTTTGGGATAACTAACTTCGTTGACCTTATCTCTGTATCATGGCACTCGAACATTTCGGTGTTTATGGATCTGTTTATGGAGTTGTTTTTCAGTTTGCACTGATATACTCGTATTTACCTTTCTAATATATTTTTCTGATTATGTCTCTGCTATGCAATATCTTAAGGTTGTCCGAGTTCTATGTTGCATATACATATGTATGTGTACATAATGCCATATTCTGCAAGCATAACCCTCCTAATTTACTACCACTGGAGCCGGTATCCTTTCGATAATATGATATATGAACCTGAGTATATGTAAAACTTGGCGAAGGTTGTGTTGATCAGACACCAAAGCTAAGGCACCTTTTGCGGACGCCGAACAATCAATTCAGTAACATGCTTGGAGTGAACTTGCTCTGATCTAACCAATAACGTGGCAAAAGGTCATGGATCTTATGTCAGATTCTTATCACCTTCCGTATAAAATTTCCACAGATGGGTAATTGTATGGGTTTCCCAGGACGTCAAAACTAAAGGTAGTCCCATATTCGGTACTTTCGTGATGATCTCTGATCTGTCGCTTGTCGCTTTGTTGCGTGTTGTTTCGCAGAAGAGCTCTATTAGTTTGGGCTCTAGTTTACTTTCTAGAACCTGCTATGCTATGCTACTCGTATGTTACATTCGATTTCTATTTTCTTCAGGAAAAAAAACCTCCCCAGAACTTAAAACCTTCAGCTTTTGGAACAATCATCACTGAACCTCTCTCTTGGTTCGAAGATTTTTTCATGTCCGACATGCAGCAAGGTTCTCTTGAGTCCAGAGTAAACCTTTTTATTTGACTTGTAGTGAAAAATCCGTTTGTTCTGTTTGAGTGCAGCCAGTCCAGTCTTGAGCAGTCTTCTTCTCACAAAGCTGCCCGATTTTTTTTCCAGCCGCTTGCTGAAGATGGAAGATGAAGTGTTAAATCTCTAACAAACGCTTTAGGGTACTAAAAAGCGATCTTTAGCCGGCATTGATCTTATGGACTTTCAAGAGCTCTTTATTTTTTTGCTGGCGCCCTCAGTTATTCGATTTTTTTTCGATTCTTGTTAAATTTTCACTCGCTTACCTATATCAACACTCCGCACTGATTTTTTTTTTCATTCAGTTTTTAAATTAGCACTTCGATCCCAATTCCACTGTAAATGTATCTTTTTTTGCAATTCGATCTAATGTGCCGCATTATGGGTGATATTTTGCTAGACAGTGCAAGAAAATATCGATACACTTGTTAATTAATTGAAAAGATTGCAACTTCCAAAAGTTGGAAAGAGTTTCATAATATTTTTAATGCAATGGTGGACGTATATTTTTTCTGCAACTGTTTGCGGAAATTAATCAAAATCTAGAACTGAGTGCAGATTTTGTTCACGTGCTGTTACGAGTAGCCAGAAAGTGAGCTACATTTTGCTCTAGGTAATTAGCCTTACCTGTAGCAATCCTTTTCTGTATAGAGGGTACCTAAAGGAGTTATGTACGAGTAGATAGGTAATCGGTTAAAGTATGTGCGCGGTATGATTGCTCTTTATTTTGGAGTTGGCCTTCTGCGACACAAGATTGTGATTTTCCTCCTTTTTCTGAAGCGAAATTAAGCAAGTCGTCAATCTGTCAAATCTGGCTTGGTACCCTTAACCATAATTTGTTGAGCGATAACAGATTAAGTTGGAAGGCTATCTAGATCATGACACTGTTGTGAGCCACTGGAGTTAGCGCGTTACCTTCCACTTAATACATTCTGATTAAATCACTTTCTCGTAAGGGTAGTTTTGTTTTGGTTTGAAGGTGGAATCTTTCATGATGAATCAACGAATTCCTACTGGCTAAAAGCACCTTCAGGTGTAAAGCATTACTTTGCTGGGTTTGGCTGGAAGAACCTCCTTACTTTATTCAATTCGATTACTTAACCTCTCCGCTTTAGTTGGTACTCTTAGATCGCTGTATTTCATCATTTTAAAGCAAGCACGTTACGTTATATTAAGGGTAGGCGAATCTCCGAAAATATTCCGGAGGGCGATCCTTTCAGTTTCGTATCGTGGACAATGGAAAACACAAGTTCCGTCTTTATGGACAGCTTGGGATGGTGTCATGTTTGTGTTTAAACCGATCCTGAAAGGACCATGCCTTGTCAAACAAATATTAATTTCGCTGTTGATTCGTTTAATCGTTACATCGATCACTGGTATAAAATGATGCGTCCACCTTCCTTTAAGGACAAGTTCCATTGTTGTTGCAATACTGCGATTCCTTTCATATTTTCTTTTTCGTCGTCTCCTTGGTCATTTTGGACTTGCAGCTCCAGCAAGATATTTCTCATCAGCTTTCTAAGATGATAAGCAGTCAAGGGCGGTTCTAGAATTTAGTGAGACTGAGTTCAGGCACTGGATAGTGGCCTGACTATCCGAAAAGATGCGGATATCCTTTGCATATATCACGTTTTTCTTCATCCAGGACAGAGCTTCTTAAATTGACAAAATTTCCGCCTGGAACACACTACAGTGATTTGGAAGACGGAAGGAGAGGCTTATCTGAGAAAACACTGCCACCAACCCCGTTATTTAAGACTCCATCCGTATAGAAGTGGATTGACTTGTCATCAATGAAAACATCTTCCTCCCAGAAGGATCTAGAGGAGATGCTTACATGAAAGTCTTTGTCAAACCAATGTTGGGGTATAGTGTTTTCTGGGAAGATTCCAAGTATATTAAGGATATTAGCGTGGTCAAATAAATTATTAGTCCACTGTGTACTTGCTTGAAGGCGAATAGTTCACAGCTACTTGTCGGCTGCAGATATCAAGAGGTCTCAAGTGAAACAGAATATCCAGTGCCGCGGAAGGAGTATAGCGTAGGGCTCTGCCAGACGTGAGCACTGCATTGCATTAGTTATATGCATGGCAGTTTGCAAATCGAAGCTAGTTAACCAAGGATGTGGCAATTGTCTCATTACTGTAGAGCCGAACTTCTAGAGTTTTGCCACAACTACGAGTACCACATCAATATCGTCCGAAAAGACGATAATCGACGCTTCGTTTAGAATCGGAAGGCCTTGAATTTACTCATTCATAACGTTCCACAGCATGTGGTCTAGGGACAAGCCTTGTTGCATATCACCAAATGCATAGACTCCCTCATCAGAGCTATAGAGGTGGATTCTATTGAAGAATAGCTTATTATCATTTAAGGGAGATAACCCAATATTTCGATTTGTTAAAGGCGGTCTATTATACACAAACGTTACCTATTCGTCAAACTACAAATATTCTTCATGTCAGGATTATACTCGTAACTGCGCAGTATTTCTTGACGCCGCCTTTTTGACGTCTGCCCAATATATCCTCTCGGGCTCTAGTTAATACCACGTTGATTGCTTCCACAGTAGTCAGTGACTTGCAGGAAACAACGTTCGGACTAGTAGGAATAGCACTTGCTATTGACACTTCCAAAGCCCATGAAAACATGCCTGACATTTCGGCACATAAATTGGTTCGCGTTTTAGTAGCGAACTTATTTATTTATTTTCAAGGGATCGATACAAATGAATTTTTAAAGTCCGGGATTTTACGCCGTGGTACTATGCCCATGTGGCGTTTGTCAACAGCACGCGGTGTACTATAGCGAACTTTATTATGTGGAACACCATCCAGTCCCGGTGATTTTTGTCGTGAACCATGCTTCAAATAATTCCCTGGGTATAATCACAGGTATGGACCCACTCATGTGATAAATTTGACTTACCGGCACCTATTTTCTTGGCGATGAAATCTGTCTCAACTTGTTGGTTTAGAAATATCGTGCACGTTGGCTATTGATAAGCTTTACTCCAGACTACATGAATAAGTCTCTAAGCAAGTCTCTAAAGCAAAGGCGATTGCTGGATTTAATCCGATTTTGCGATTGCTTGTCGTCGGCGTTTTAAGCCCGCTGGTTTGGTTTTCATTTATTTCTACATAAAGGGTCCTTTTCATCAAGCTGATTTTGTATTAGTATCTAGAACTCGTTCGAAAGGTGCTTAGTAAATCTTGACGCTTTTAAGTCATGAATTACTGCCTTTCGAATCGATATACTCGTATTATACACAAGTCAAGTATGCGCTGCCGTTGGCTAAATCCACATTTTTCCAAGAAAACTTAAACCTCATTCGCAATTACGAGTATGTCACTCAACATTTTTGAGGTAAACTTGTATGAGTTGTTGAAACAACTGTACAATTAAGACACCTGCAGCGTCAGTAGGCGTCGATTTGGTTATATTCGCACGATCTCCATACTTTAAAACAATTTCCATCTGACAAACAAAGTCCCATGAGAAGATAATCCCCCCAAAACGCCTCTATTCATAAAACAAATGAGATCTTATCAACAAAAAAAAAATTAATTTCTATCACTTGAAAGTGAAACCAAAATGAATCGCAACATTGTTCGTCGTTTGTCTCAAGGTGGGAAACTCCAATCCAATTACTCAACCGCTGCTACGAGTATTAATTCAGAAAACAATTGTTTCCAGCGGCAGACCAGATATGGTGTCAAGCAGAAATATTGGCAATCTTACGAATACTTGGATGCTAACTTCTACGGTCTGTTCTGCAGCCAACTTCACACGTCGACTTATGATCCCGTTTCATTAAAAAAGTTAACCCATAAAGTGAAGTGTTAATTTCTGCACAATGCACCAGGAAAAGTGCACACAATGTGTTTAGTCTCACACGACGACGTCAGCGACAACGACAGCGATCACAATTTTGAACGACGACGATACAGCAAGCATACAAAAACGAGTGTTGAAATACGAAAATTGCTTTTACCGTAGCCATAGCTGTGGCTGCGGTGTTCTTTCGCGCCGAAAACTAAAAATAAATTACGATATCAGCTATGGGCTACAGACTGAGATACAAATGTGTCCGCTGCATCTGAACGCTGAGATTTTCCCATTCGCTTGACGTTTGTCTTATTTTCCTCGATCACGCACACTCATGGTCTCTGTGTGCGATCGATGCACTTGATCATTTCATGTTGCTCAAAAAAACTGCGCAGATGACAATCTTTGCTTACCACACCGCTAGTTGCACTCACTTGAATTGAGTTGAATTTGTGTGTTAGTGGAGCCGCTGCCAGGGGAAATACCCGTACTCGTAGTTGCGCCCCTAGTGTGTGGCTGAGAATATCAGTCAATCGGAATGATCTTGTATCTAATTTTGACGTGTGTGGTTATTTTTATGCAATCGTCTGTAATCTGGTGGATTTTAAATATGCGGACGGGTAGATCGTGGGCACGTTTCAAGGACTATCGGGCGGCACAAACTTTGTGGGGTATGCAAGCTTGGCAATAAATTATTCGTAGAACTTTTTCACATACTTGCAAGTGACAAAGAATTATTTTTTATTTGACAAATGCCAAATGTCAGACACGTTCTTGTCCGAGATCAAAGGCAATCAAAAGAACTTGAAAGCGGAAAAGGTTGGCGAAATATCGGAGAACTACGAACGGCCCTTAGAAAATAGTCTTTATTTTACGGTGAAGATGAAAGTAGTGTGACACTCATCCGATAAAGTCAGTAAAGGGACATTTGGCCACCGTTCAAGTCATATAATTCGTACGTATCTTTACACATATGCATGGATTAGATGTTAGAGTGCCGTTGAGAAACCGAAAGATTTGACACTGCTGGAGCTTTAGCACACACTTGGTACCTTTGGAGCTGTTGAAGCGAGAAATTCGTGAGTGAAAAATTAGATTTCCAATCTGTCAGCCTTGATCAGTTGTGAGGGAATTTGGTCGGTCTGAGCCTAGAAGGTCTGATCTTCATGTTAGAGTTAGGCTATCAGTGGTCGTGAAACTTGCATGGAGATCGAAAAAAGAAGTCACTGGTACAAACTAATGAAATTAGTTTTCTACATTGAGTTGCTGGTTTTAACTTCGGAGCTCGTGTGATTACTGCTAATCCAACTGCTAAGACAAATCACGATTCTTGGCAAACAAGCAAGTATTCAGTGTATCAATCACAAGAAAGGATGTCGTTCCACCAATTCTCAACAAAGCAATTTGAGCATGGATGTCAGAAGTTTGTTCAATTATCAATTAAACGTTTGTTCAATTAAATGGCCTGGTACTCAGCTTTCATCCAAAACCCTGGGCGAAAAAAATCCCCATCAGCTGTGTTGATCTTGAGCAGTCTGATGAATCCACGGTCAGCATAATCACACTGTGTGGAGCAGCAAGTGAAATGTCCGGGGAGACACCTATCAATAAGGTTAGTTGCGAATCCACTATTTGGAGCAAATTATCCCGTCTAATATGTATCCTCAGTTCATCACTGGCTTAGAGTTGCATCACAACTTACCTTGTTAGACAATAAATTCAGTTCCGGTTTAGAGGAAATGTGAGGCATTATTTCACTAGAATCGAATCAAATCGAGAGGATATTATTCAAACAATGTTTTGCTAGTTATCATATATTGAACCGGTGTTCTCTGTCACAAAAAAACCTCTCGGTGGAGCTCCACTTCTCGTAAATCAAGATTACCAGTATTCACCGGCATTTTATTAGCAATGAAGGAGAAACCTGCACATCGGCTATACGAGTATTATATCCAAATTAGCAGCAATTAAAAGCAGCGACAACCCAGTAACATCTTAGTGGTTTCAAGTCGTTGACTTTGACGGACTATCTCCAACTTTGCTGCAATAAGGTGTAAGCTATTGACACTAGCTCAAGTAGTGCTCTCTTCGATAATTGGTAAGGATAACTATTTCCTCATCTAAACATAATATTTCGAAAAATCCTGCGAAAGTGCTCTAAAACATCTCGGTGGCGGGATTGGGAGCGCACTAAATACAAGTAAAAATACGCTTAACATTCTCATCGAAATCGAGTCTACTTTTGCGCAAGTTGCTACAAAAGCTGAAGGTGAGTCCTGTTGAAGTGTTTGATTACATCGATCGCAGTCCATGACTTCTCTATTAAAAGGATTTTACTCTGATAATGGGAATAGATATGGAATGCTCTTGTATCAAGACAGTCTACAAATTTCCAGAGATTCACAGGAATTTAGCAACTTCCTCACAACTACGGTGTTGTCTTGATGATGCCCTTGGTTCATCTCAACTAAATCTTCACAGGGTCGATCCTATGTTGGTGACTTCGTCGTCAATATCTAATGTTGTCCTAACACTCATCTTCCTTGCAACCGACCTGCAACTTTTAATTATGAACATCGAAGGCAGTACCTGGGCAAAACTTTCGGAGTTTGGATCTAACGGATACGCTTTATAGAGAGCCTCTTCAAGTCCGCAATCACTGAGACAGGAGGTATGAGAAACTACTCAGAACCTGAATCATGCATTCGCAAAATGTTTTTAACTAACGAGCACTGCCCGGAAAACTTCTGCAGATCATGGCAGAATGCAGATCTACATCAACTACGAAAGGAAATAAGAGTCTAATTCGGGTATCGAAGATTACCGCCCGAGGAAATACTCTGTGTAACCTGGTCATGCTGGTCAAAATTTTCAAAGGAGACGAGTCACTCTACCTAGGCTGCAGAAGATCAATTTCACCGAGTCGAAAGCAGAGTCTCTGAGAATCTTGCTCAAAATTCTATTTCAAAAACTGACCAGCTCCACCAACGGAACTGCAAACGAGTATTATTTGCTTAGGCCATTAAAAGCGCCCCTGCGTCATTTGATGGCCTTAAATCGCTTGACACCAATGGCATAGTGTTTCTGCGATTATAGTATGCCACAGAAAATTATTTTCCAGCTGCTCTGAACTCTGAAAATGTTCACACCAGCCTGGCACTGGCCTAACTATGGCAAAATTCCCTCCTTATTCACTAAAAGCTTCAAACATATCAATCTTCTATCTTCCTGCGGGAAATTGCATATTGCATTCTCTGCCCAAGATGCAACATGCACATTTGTACCAACGCAGAAGATCTAGTGAGACCAAGGCGCTATCAGCTTTTTTGCAGTCCAAGAACTTGTCGCCGAGCATAGTCATAGTCACCTGGATCTACAAGGCGGGCCATAATGTATGACCCTATTTATACCTTTGGAGTAGAATAAAAAAAATTAATGCGATGTTTTTTTTTTTAAGCTTTGTTCCATCAAGTTTTGCAAATGATAGGGATCAAGTGACCGCATGGTTTTCTTTAGAACTTCGGGGGATGGGTTCTCCATTTCTCGACGGATGTTCTCCTTGAGGGTTGCCAGAGTTTATGGCTTGTTTACATAAACCCGTAACTTTAAATAACTCCATAGAAAGAAGTCTGGTACGGTCAAATCAGGTGATCTTGCGGGCCACTGCAAATCTCCAAAACGCGATATTAGACGACCGGAAAGCGCCTGCACCAGAATGTCGGTTGTGTCTCGTGCAGTATGCGCCGTTGCTCCATCTAGTTGGAACCACATGTCCTCCAGTTCCAATTAATCCAATCGAGGAATGAAAAATTCATTGATCATCACCATTAACAGTGACCATTTGACCTGCGCTGTTCTAAAAAAAAATGGTCCAATGACCCCTCCAGGGCAAACAACACAGCATAAGTACGCCGTGACTGTGAATGGATATAATGACTCTTCGTGCATTATTCGCAGATTTTCAGTGCCCCATAACCGCAAATTTTGTTTGTTCACGTATCCGCATACATTCCAACTATGTCACTCATGGGTCTCGTCACTCATGATTATTTTTGAAGCAAAATCGTCCACTTCGTTGTTGGGATTCAGAAGGGCGTGATCTTAGGTTAGACGCGATTCACGGTCAATACCCATTAGCTGATGGATTTCCTGCACTTTGTAAGGAAACATCTTCAAGTCTTTAGCCAAAATGCACTGCACCAATTGCGTGGCACGTCGTCTGGTCGATGTCGTCGGAGCCTCTACAACATCTTCAGCCACGGCAGAGATATTTTCGGTCGAACGAAAGGTTAGGTACATGTTGTTCCAGTTTCTAAGAGTGGTGCGGCTAAATGCCGCATGCTGACCCACCTAATACATAGTTATCATAATACCTATTCCCTCTTATGCGTCAGTTGTTTGGTGGAAACATCTTTCATGCAAATATGTATATCCGTGTTGCTTCACTCCAGACTTGAGAGTCTTTCCTAGATTGCCCATATCTTCTGATCTTATAAAAAAAACCCATCTGACACAATGATACCGAAACTCCGGTTACTACGAGAATTCAAACTCGATCTTCCCTGTATTCAAGACTGGCTTTGGCTAGTAGGGAAAATAATGTAATCGGGCCTTCTCAAGTGACTACAGAACCGATTTAGACTATAGGGCTGCAGTGTTAGTGGGAGACGACACCTTTTGACTTCATTAGGCTTGAACTTGAGCCTGTCTACCAACTGGATGCGATTTTCTGATTGCATTGGGACTGAAAAAGGCGAAGTGGGCGAAGTATCTGCGCCTAAGCTGGGAGCTCGAGAGCTTCCATTGAAAGTTGAGTCTCTTTTGAGAATAAACATAGCTGTCTCTTCTGGTTGCACACAGGCCAAACTAATTCTTCCGGATGTATCTTAAAAGTCAATGAGTTTCTGACCCCGACGCTAAAAACTGACACATTAGGTAGTTAGATTAGTTCTTTATCTGAGTGCTCTATTACGACAAAAAGAAAAAGAAAATCTTCGTGGCTACTTAAAACATGGCAGCAATTTCGTTCGGAATACAAGTAGTCGCCTCTGATACAAAAGATCCTTTCAAAGTTGGGTGATTCGCAGAATGTATAGAGAGCTGTTTTAGAATTTCAGTATTAATTTGTTTGGCGGTGATGATCATAATATCATAGATATCAAGGGATTTGGAGCAGAAGTGGAATTTAAAATACTGACGCTTGTATTTCCACGGTTACCTATTGCTAATTATAAATATTTCTTTCTAAAATACCATAGTTTAAATGATTTCACTTTTTCTTTAACGCAAATGCAACTTAACCGCAAGAAAACGCTAAGTTCTACCGCCAACATTAAACGCATCGCTTAAGATTTGCTCTGTAGGTTATCGCATGTTATGGTGCGATTAAAACGGATTATAATCACTTTGCCATCGAAAAGAAACCTGAGTTGCTCATAGACGTGTACAACCATCCAGACCTGATCCCGTGATAAAAATCGAATACTCATTTTTTGCATGCGTCAGTTGTAGCGTTTTGCGGTAAAACACTTTAGCGAGCAACAATTTAAGGCTGCGTAATGGTTTTGGATTAAAACTTGCAGGTGAAAGGTCTCATTCTCCGTGAAAAATATAAAAATCGCATAAGTCATAAAATGTGTTCATCCAAAATGTCGTTAAAATAAGTTCAAAACATGTCCGAACTACAAATAAACAATTAGCGTCTCACAATTAACAAGTCACAGAATTTAGCTATCGTACACGTTGCTTCCAATTCTCTACCTTTTGCAACCATCGGGAACTAGTGGCTGTTTGTTTATGTATTTAAAGACTGTGCAAACAGGCGATGTGTTACGCAACATTGTGGTCATCTGTAATTGGATTTCCACCGGTCGGTATCTGTAGTTAGACTCTGTGGATGGAGACATACGAGTACCATACTCGTATACATGCCGGCGCAAATTGGTGGGGAGCTTTAGTCAGCCTTACCGACAGAGCATTTACGAGATACAAATGAAATTTACTACACTAGCTCATTCTAATCAACTTGGCAGCAATAGATATCCGTACGAGCTCACATTTAAAGACTGTCGATTAAACCTGTTGCTAATTTAATTAATCGTTTTTTTTTTTTTTTTTTTTTTTTTAATTTTTCTCGTGAACTGTGCTGAAAAAAAAAATAATAATTTTGTTCAGATATACTGGTGCAGGTAGTGAATGGAAAATCAGTAAAAAAATTATACGCACGTCCTACTGACATTCATATTACGACAAACTTTACAGCCAAAACATGGTGTAGAGTGAATAAGTAATGTCATGCGCTCTAGCTGCTAGGTCACGTTTTCGGATGAGGATTAGTCAGTGCTGTTTATGTGATTTTATCGCTGTGGCGGCAGGTGAAGTCATTTTTGTCATTTTCTAATGGCTGGAAAAAATTCTAAAAGCGAGCCTTTGTTACGTTAAGTGATAATATCTGGACGTGATTCTATAGTAACATTGGAAACTCGGGCTAGTGGATGACTCTTCTGTTCTCTAATTACTCTTGGATCACCTCTAGCAACCCCAAAAATAAAAAACATGCATACTTTTCTTGCAAGCTGTCCTTTTGATCTCTCTGTGACGCATTGACCTGGATCAACATCAACCGGAACTCTATATCTCTGTGCATACTTGAGGATGCTTAAGTAAAGGCTCTGTATCGTTCCATCCAGGTTCGATATCGCACACAATTGTAATCAACGACTGAAGGCTTCTATAAAGATTCTTTAGTTGAGAATACGGTACGTAGTGTCCGACTAATAAATTGCTCTGTTCAAGTTGAATTGGCTTCAACCGACCGAATTGTTTCTTCCTAAGATTCTATTGTAAGTGCACTCTGCCTAAGAACCTCGCTTTTGACCTCAAAAGCCGGAATTTCGTTCCGCAATTCATTTCGCCTAATGTCTTACAATATCCTCCTAAATGGATCTTCTATTTTTTTTGCCTCTTGAATGGCCCGACGAATTATAATGAAAATTTGAGGAAGACTTTGTAAAGAAATTCCGGTGACTTTTGCTTATCTATACACGCACTCTTATGCTCCTTTTATTGGCCCAAAGCCTCTTAACATGGTAGCGTGTGAGTTAATTGATAAAATTTAGATGCATGCTTTGCAATAAATGTGTCTCACGTTGATGTAGGGCGATTTTAGATTCGATTAGACATATTCATTTTGTGTCGGCTGCGTAGAGTTTCAGCTTGGATACTGGTTGCACCTTTTCAGCATCTGCAAAGGACTAGGAGCTGAAAAACTGCAAAAGAGCTGATAAGGTCTGACCTCTGTCCTTTTCAGCTCTTATGACGAGGATTGGTTCCACTACATCATTAGAAACCTTGGCCAGAGAGTCATATGTTAGGCATACTACATCCACATCATGGTATAACTCGTTTTCTTACTTTGCAGCCTGTGCCAGTGAATCTGGCGAAGTGTCATCCAGGACTTCATCTACAGCAGAAACTGGCGAAGCTATCACTTGTACGCATCACTATTTTTTGAAGAAATAGTACATAAATAGTACATAACTCCTTTTCTATTAATACAAAGATCTTCAAATACAAACCAAAATTGGTGTCTTTAAGGTATGTGTAGGTATCCAGGACTATTAACGTCAGGAACGTCAGGACAATAGGCAGAGTCTAGGTGTATTTTCTTGAGTCATACTATTAACTATCCTGTTAAAGGGGGCCAATGAGATCATTGACAAGTGGTTTTAGACGTTCGCACAATACGACAGGCAAGATCTTATACGCGATGTTTCGAACAATATAAATGCGAGATTGCTTAGAGAGTGTCACTCATCTCTCAATGAGATAACAAATATAACTATTCAATGTCTTATACTTAACAAATAACGCACTTTCAAGCACTCTCTAGGGACATGTGTCATGGTGGCTGTGGTTTAAACCCAAAGTCGCGGGAAGGGTCTTCCTTTGGTTGACCCAATGTAGAGTTGCAATAAGTACTGGGTGCTGCGACCCTAAGAGCAGTAAGAGGTTTTAGGTCGGCGTCGACTCATACCAAGGGTGGAACTTGTGCCGGCAACAGAGTTCCGATTTGGTATCAATGGAATGACGGAGAGTGATGGCAAGGCGTATCCATGCCTACATCCTACAAGGGGGCCTACCTCTTCAAGACGGGCCCGGACCGAGATCCGGGGGGCTCCTGATAGGGACTACCGGTTTTCCAGCCGCCAACAAGACCTATGACCGGCAACTTGTGACTGATCGAATCGTAGCAACCATCGGGAGCGTCATCTGAAGATGTTTACGGTAAGACCAGTAATTTGCTCTGCCCCCGTTTATTATTAGACAACGTCATTAATGGGCGAAGCCTTGATAATTGGGCGGGGACCCTCTCTCTAGGAACAGCTATCAGTGGACTGACTTATCGAGATATTTGTGAGACATATAAACTAATGTTTGACTGGAATATACTCGATCGTAAGGAACCAGGACAGCTGATCATCCGCATGAGACGAGACATCTTTAAACTCACCAACATGATCACGGGACACTGCGACATTGGAAGACGTGCGCAGCGATTGAGTACTCCTAACAACGATTTCTGCAGAGACGAATAGGAGGCCTTTGCACCTACCCTATCGCGCATCATAATGCAATTTCTAGGCTCTTACTGTTAGAACTAAGTAATCTCTGTTCCATGAAGATCACCGATCTTGATACATTTATCAAGAAATCTCTTTAGTTGCATGATTAGCTAGGTCATCCCCCTCCGGCACTCTCTCAGCGGTATTAAAATAGACCCAACCTAACCTAACCGAACCTACAGGCAAACGACCAAATCTTAACAATAAGATGATATATGTTCTCCAGCAAGTCAGCTCCCAGTGTAGAAAATATCTCGGCAGGAAGACTGTCTGGTTCGGCAGCATTGTGGTACTCGTATTTAAGTTTTGGTATTTGCTATCGTTACCTTATTTTTGTCGGGTAGGCATGGATCTTGGTTTTCATAGCCCAGATCACCATTCTGTCCTTAACACCGACAGTGCCTTTACAACTACATTTAATTGTTCATCTCTACAGGTTTCTGATTTCCTCTAACCGGGCTGATACGTTAATTTTGCTTGATGGTAAGACCTATGAATGGTATTTTTGGAGAAGCACCTATCCATTTACTCGATCGCTAGCTGCTAATGTCCTTCCATTCTCGTTTACTCGTAGAGTGACGAGCCACTCTGGTTCTTCTTTACACCGTAATTTTGTAATCAAGTTGTTTTGCTCTGCCGGGGTTTCTCTGGGGCAGCCTGGTGTCACATCAATTTCGTCGTTTGTAATAGATTTTTTGTATCGGCTTCACTTGTCTTCATTTGACGTAGAACGCACATGACGTATCATGTAGCTAACGGATTTGTTCCAAATGCAACCTTTCATTGTAGCTACATACGCGTGCATATCACTTTTGTATACATACTCGTATGTCACAATTTGTCATCCTCTGCTTGTCCGGAATCTTCTATGTCTGGATGACAATGATACCTGATTTATACTCACACAATAGCATCCCAGGTCCTGCCGTAGTTACATGGTTGCACGTGGGCTGTTAAGGGGTCGATCCGAAATTCGTTGTACTTTTTCCGTGTGCTTTACTTGTGCCTCTAAAACAAATTTTATTTTGGTATCAAAGGAATTGACGGAGAGCGATGGAAAAGCGTATCCTTGCTCTCATGAATATATGTGCATTCAGTGAAATTAAGCATACACGGCAGGAGTTCACTTTAAACACTAGAGACATCTGTACTTATTTCGTTTTGCAGGATGAGCTGCAGATAGCCCACTAAAAGTTCATCCACAACCATCTTTATTTATAAGGTTCCTGACTGTTCTTGAAAATCCTTATTGAGCATTGGAGGTGCATTGAAGTAGCCCATATTGGCTCCGCTTCAGGTACATCGAAGTAGCTCATATACGAGTATGTAGGTGAGCAGCACCGTTGATTCAATCGCGTAATTTCATATGCCGTACGTTCTTCTGCTGAGTGTCAGCTATTTCTCACTGAGTTTTATAGTGTTGCTATTGTCCTCTTGCTCAACAATCGCGCTTTTAAGTTTGACAAGTCAAAAGACACATTTGTTATGTCGTCATAATTACAGTACTTGGCATCTCCATCTCACTCCAAGATTTCAGTCAGTGCCTTTCGTAATCATACAATACTTAATCATGTTTTTCATTACAATGATGTCCAAAGTGTCCCAGCAATTCCACCATATGGCTTTGGACAATATCCACTTCTTCAATCTCTCAGAAAGTACACAAAAAATGTTCGGTTTGAAGATTTTTCCGTAGTTCAGATGTTAACGGTGAAAAAAGCGTCTGAAAATATCTGCTTGCGCACCGTAGTAATCTAGGAAAAGCAAAGGAGAAGAGGTGTTTGGTGTGGATTTTCATAGTAAAAGAACAGATTTCGTGATTCTTTGCATTAAGTTTAATTTCATTGGCCTGTTCGATTTAGATTAGAATTTCAAGATAAGAACTTTGGATAGAATTTTGAAATGTCAAATTGACACATATTTACCTATATATCATGGTTCCTGTTCTATAAAATCACTAACTTGCGCTTTTATACTCTACTATGGCCACCGTACTTATCTTATGTCATGTCATCAATCATCTGGAGCGCCAATCGCTAAATCCTATTTCATAAAAATGGCTAAATGTTTATACGTAGTAGAGTTTGTCTTTTGAACAAAACCCTTGTGAGTGATTATCGGCAAATGTCTCCAAATGGGCGTTTACACTTGTTTATCAGTTGGAATGGCAACAACACTTAATGACAATGCATCTTCATTGAATCGTTAGCATTTTCGCGTTTAATGATTTTGCAAAATTTTCTTATTTTCTCATTCTCCTTTTCTCTATTTTCTTTAAGACTACCTTCACCTATTAGACTTTGGGTGTACTGTACTCTTTACCACCATCCATCTTTATCGTAAACAGTTCAATGCATCATCACCTACGACGAAAGAGGCTTAAATGTCTGGCGGCCACCGGTGATGACAGAACTAATGAACGTCAACATTTTGTGTTGACAGTTTTATATTGTTTGGCTGTGGAGGTGTACACATATTTTCTACTCTTCTACAATCACCTTAAGAAGCTAAGAAGTGAATAATATACAATAATTGGATTTTAATTTGTCGCCCGAGTTGAGATGCCGTGTCATAATGGCATCTGCCACTTGGTCAGCTGTCTGAACTGACAGGTGGGCGATGAAGAGGTAGGTGAACGTGTTCTTAACCAAGTGTGCGATTATGCTAGGCATGTTTGATTTGTTTTTGCGTTCTTTTGCATGGTTACGAGTTGAATTGAATTTTCTCGTTTTTTACCACTTTGCCATTTGGCACTTTCCATTTCAGTGCTTTATTTGCATTTGCATTTTTATAGGTTACTGGGGTTTTTAGGTTTTTTTCTTTTGTTATTTCGTTTTGACTTTTAGTAGTACTAAAGCGTGCGATGATGGGAGTTAAATGAGATTAGCCTTCGGCGATATGATTGGTTTAAAGAAGGGTCTAAAGTGCAAGACATAAAGGTTAGGTTAGTTGGTTCATTTAAGCCATATCTTCTAGTGAAATAAGATAAAGGGATTTAAAATTTGTAGAAACTATCAATATGTGTCGGAGACTACATTTGTTTATGCTGACAATGCTATGTTGTCTATTGAAACTAATAATTTGGCGTTCTCTATTCTGTGAACAGCTTGCTACGCTTTGATAAGTTCTCCACCAGGCTGGTCTTCGAGGCATGAGCCCAGACGCAGAAACGTCATAAAACCTTTCAATATTTAAGCACAACTTCTCCTCAATTTGACCAATCGGCATTGTAGCCTGCTTTCAATTTAAATGTTCATTAGATTGTATGGACTCTTTAAACTTAGGCACGTGATAATCCGCCTGCAACTTCCTGTCTCAGGCCAAAGATTCTATCGTCGATTGCGCATGCCTTACATTTCTTGCTTTCGATCATGTGATTGAACGATATTCATGGGCACTGTTTGGTATATCGTTCGAGTAGTTCGGCTTAGCCACTATGACAAGGGGTTTTGTTTGAAACTAAGCTATGCGACGAGCCAAATTGTCATTATACGGCAGTTCCGCATTCCTGGTAACCCAGATGCATTTCAACGATCAACATTTGTAAAAGTTCTCTCTTCATCTTGGACTTGGGTATGAATCATCTTCATTTCGAGCAGCTTCTGATAACATTGTCTAAGATCGTTTGGCCGAGGACAAAAAGCACATTAATGAACCAATAACACAAGCGCTTTAAATAACTTCCCCTACGAGCCTCTACAACTTCTGTATTCCTTCCACAGATCTTAGTGAAAATTTATCAGCATCATCATGAACAAACTACGATCAGGAAAGTACAAAACCAATCCGGAGGGCAGCGGTGGTGGTGGCGGTGGCAGTGGCGGTAGCGGTGGCCTCTTCACAAAAATCACAAAACGCTACTCCACGTTCAGCAATAAAATCATTAAGAGACAATCTCCTGGACGCGCTGGTACATCACCTTCTAAAGTGATCTCGGGCAGCTACAATATGACGGGTGCCAATTCTGACGATCATCGGTTAGAAATTGGTGAACCAATTCTAATATCAACGACAACGCTCAGCACAGATCGCTTTGAAGACATGAATGGACGTTATAAAACGCTTCCCATTATCGATCACAATCCAGGATCATCAAGCAGCGAAAATGAAGTCTTTGTCGATGCCGTGGACTCACTTTCAGCTGTGCCAGATATAAAATTTGAATTTGGTGCAAGATCACCGATCACCACCGGGAAGGAGTCTTCACCAGAAATAGTCGACACAACAGTTTCTACAGTCGAACTAAACGATGTGATGGAGAACTACTATGAAACTCCAAAGACAAGGAAACCTTTAAAGAAGAATCATTCAAGATCGGTACAGAGCTTGCACAAATCGGAGATCAAAGTTTTTCTTCAAAAAGCGCCATCTCTTGAGATTGATAAGAAATTGGGAATAGTAGAGATGGCAAATGAAGACGACGAAAACAAAGAAAACGCTACACCACTTCAGAGCAAGAGTGAACCAAATACGCCATATTGTCCTGAGAAAATTCATTTGATGCCTCAGCAGCACTATCAGAGCGCGGACTCCATCAACATCGGAGCTAAGAAAAATCGAAGAAGCTCAAACTTTGCCAGTACAACAAGCATTAATCGGGGCAGCAAAGACAGTGTGGCATGTGACAGTTCAATAGAAAATTTTGACATGAAATCCGTCAGCTGTCAGTCGTTGACCGCACAAAATTTGTTCCTTTCAATCGATGAACTGAATGAGATCACTCGGCAAATCAATGAATCCGAGGAGTTTAAAAATGAAATGGATTTAGAATACTGCACACATCGAGACAATCTTAAGCCAAGTGAAAGGAGAATCACCCTGTTAAAGAACAAGAACTCCCGCCTTATTAATTTCACTCAAAACAAGGAAAAGATCAACAATGCCTGGAGTGGTCTGAAGAATTGGATCGGTGAAGAGAGTGTACGTTTGAAGGAGGTGGTCCAAAAGCAAGCTGCTACACAGAAAGTTGGACATAGTTTCTCACCAGAACAGAAAGTATCTCCTTCTAGGAGTGCGCGTGGAGATTCCATTGAAAGAAGTCAAGAAGCCGAGTCGAATAGTATGGCCGCGTCATCACTATACCTGCCGCAGTTGAGTGCATTAAATGCATCAACTGTCGTGGGAACAGATAATGATGATTTGGAATCATCTGTGACAACAATGCGACATGAGGAAATTTCGCCATTTTCGAAAAAGTCTCACTTCAAAGAGAAATGGGAGGTAAGTGTGGTATGGATGTTCATTGTCGTGGTCAGAGTTTAGTTTTGCATTTTAATTTTGACATATGTACAATATGTTAAACTTGTCAAAAAATTTGACGGATTTTTCTTATTTTTGTCTTCTTTAGGGCCAAAATGGTTTTGAGGAGCTGCGGAGATACATCAAACAAGGCGGTGACTTTGGGAAGGAACTCATACTTATATTGCAAGAAAGGTAAGAGGAACTTTGACAGTTCCTAGAACTGTTTGACAGTGCGAATCTCACTTTTTCAGAGTCGAATCAGAGCAATTGTATTCGAAATCACTTTCGAAAATGGCAACTAAATTAAATAAAGCATGTCGTGAGCTGCCTGGAAGCATCGCAGATGCCTGGCGTGGTGTAGCAACCGAGATGGAAAGTCGAAGTGAAATTCACAGGCAGCTATCCAGCTCATTGGTAGACGAGCTGGTCAAACCACTTAAGACTTTAGTCGAAAATCACCACAAAACTAGGAAGACCGTTAGTTATCAGATATTCTATTGGAAACCGGTTCTAAGTCTTTTTCTTCTTTGTAGGTCGAAAACAATGTGGACAAAAGCTCCCGTGTACTTGCTGAATGGAGGATCAGCGAATCTAAGGGTAAGAAAACCTCTCATACTGCCGCACGTGAAAACGAGAAACTTCAAGATGGAATGCTAGACGTTCGAATACAAAAGTCTCCGTCGATAGCATTACTGCACCAAGGCTCAAATAAAGTGGCAGCCGAAAAGGAAATGAAATCCGCAGAGAAAGACTGTGCCAAGCTGGACAATAAACGACGCAAGGCTGAGGAAGCTGTCAAAAGAGCTGATGTCGAATACTATACACTTTGCGTGCGTGCTGAACGGGCTCGAGTTGATTGGGAAATGTCTGTGTTGCGTGGCTCGTCACTTTTACAAAATGTCGAGACGCAAAGATTGGCTAGCATGAAGATGTTCGTGACAAGTTATCTCAGGCTTACGGCCAATATGAATCCGATATTGGACGGTCTTATTCAGAGATTAACGCCGGTTGTGGACGGCTGCAATGTTCAGAAAGATTTGAGTGTGATAAAGAATATAAGGCGCATTGCAGAGGGTCCAAGCGAACAGTTACTGCCTGATTTCTATTGTGAACATACGACGCTGGCAATGAATAGAGAAAGAAGGAAGCATGCATTGGTAAAATTGCTTCAGTTGGTCAAGACCGATTTAGAAAGAGAGCGACGTTCTCGAAATGGGTTAAAGGGGCTTTCGGATTCTTTGAACAACCAGGAGAACCAGAATATAACAGACAAGCTATATCATGTAAGTTGATAAGGGTATTTGAAGTAGTTGACAGATTTTAAGTTATTGAAAAAATTCCAATAGATCCGATCGATGCTGACATATTTGGAAGGAGCACGATTTAAACTCCACTCGGCGTTGCTAGAACTTGATCATAAGCCAAGAAGTTCTCATCCACTGGCTCAACATATTCAAGTGAGTAGTGACGAAGTAGGTGTAAGCATTGTCAGGATTTCAAATTCCCTCTCTACTTTCCTTCTAGATAACTCGTGATCGTACCGGCCTTCAACAGAGCATCTTAAAGGTTCCACTGTGGCTGAAGAACAACGACAAGGTAAACAGTCCAGATAGCCGGGACAATGAATACGACACAGTAAATGAAGACAACGGCAGTTGCTCCGAAGTTAAGACCGACATGATTAAGCAATTCAAACGTAGTCAAAGCAATATAGAGACAATTAGCAACACGAGTACAACTCAAATTTGTGTCAGCGACAAGGCCAGCACAATTCCAACCACAGTCCTCGATAGTCCATATTTCGATCGTGGCATTGCCGATGGCGGTTCCAACCAACCTGACTCTGATTTTGATGAGTTCAGTTCTCAAGACGGGGATGACAATGAGGACAATGTTAAACCCCAACAAAATGGTATTGCTCCACCCCTCACAAATGGACAACTACCCGTGGAAGATTTATCAGGCTTGGATGATCCCAACAATGTTCATTCAGTAGTCATAAGTAGATGTAAGGCCTTATATAGCTACACTCCAAAATTATACGACGAACTGGAACTAACTCCAGGCGACATTATTGAGGTGCATGTTAAGCAAGAGGACGGCTGGTGGTTGGGAGCTTTACGTAACCAAGTTGGAATCTTCCCAGCTACCTATGTGGAGGAGTTCGCTTAGACTGATTTTGGTTGAACTTTGAAAAGTTTGGAAATGTCCTTCCGCCTTTTGCGGCTAAGAATTCTCTTTATAGTTAGATCATCTTCCTTTTGACTGCCCACTCTGGACTGGATCCATGTCTGGAGTTTTATTCTCGTGTACATTATTCTTTTGTCCTTTATTAATATATACATACTTTTTTTTTAAACTCTACTATTTGACACCCGAAATCGAATTGAATTCGAAAATGATGTTCTGAGGAATTGCTAGTTTATAATGTTTGTGCGAACCAATAATAAAGTGATGTACGAGTAGTCGCACTCTTAGTCGTAAGTGTAAATTTAAATTGTTAGTAGTTTGTAAGGAGTAAGTTTAAGAGTAAGAAAATCGATTGTGAGCGAAATTCAGAGGAGTGTTGTTAAAGTAGTTTGTAATATTGTAAATCAAAGAATAATCACACCACAATACACACATGCGAGTTCATATAAAAATAATAATAAAGTAAAAATCATAATGTTAATCGAACAAAAACTGGAAAAAGTTGATTGAGAAATAGTTACATCGGTCTTATTTAAATAAATCTTCGAATTAATTTAATTTGTTGTTTAACTACTACTTAAGGTTTGCCATCGCGTTAGGAGAAGCGCGGTAGTCTTTAACTACACAGAGATGTGATTGCTGCTTGACTGTCTATGTATGTATGATATTTTGCAAGGATTGGTGCAGGAAGAGGTCCTCAAAGAAATCCCCATACATGACTTATTGGTGATTGTGGTCTATTTCAGTTAATTGAAGGTCGGTTGAAGGTAGGAGTCTGCAATATGATATGATCATAAACACTACTATTCTCTTTGGAACGAGGTCCTTTATCCCTCATCGGATGAAGCATATCAAAACATAAGAAAAGTCTGGTGCGGTTCGATCTGCAAAAAAGCGAGTCACATGCGAAATTTCAATACGACCAAGAACTGAAGGAAAGAACACTACACTGCCTCAAAGGCAGTAAAAGTTTCGTTCAGAAATGTCTCATCCTCTATCCAAACGCTCATTTATATTGACACCGTCAGTTTTTTGAACAAGGCCAATCTGCTTGCTGCGTCATGTCTCCACCTTCACTAGGGCATATCGAAAATAGTATGAAACAAATGCAGTTTCGCACTCGAGCAGGAGCAAGGGTACTGAAATATCTCAATATATACAAATACGCGTGTCCAGATGGTATATCTCCCCTTCTTTTTAATACCGTTAGTCATTTTATCAAACCTACTCCTTAGGATAGCTTCCTAGTATATGAAAACGATCATTTGTACAGATCTCCCTAAAAAAAGCGAGTCTTTTTCGTTCTCCTCCTATAGTCTCATTGCATTTGCGTCCCTTCTTTCTATAGACATGGAAACGCTGATAATTCGTCAACTCATGAATTATTTCGAGACACCCAAATGACCAGTAGTACGGTTTTCACAGCCACAGGTCCACCGCTGATTGTGAAAGAGGAACTAAATTCAACACAAATATGTTTAAAGCAACGTTGATCGACAAATCTCTTTGCCTTTTAGAAGAATCAATTTAAGTAATTTCAGACGATTTTAGATTTAATTCCCACAAAATGAATGCAGGTGGCTCTACGAATCCGTTCTGTCTTCACAACCCTTTTTAATCTCTGAGGTCCGTCCCTTCTAATCCAAAATATTCTTTTGCTGGCGACCGTATGCCCTGTTTCCCATTTTCGATCCAGGCTTACGTGCCATCAACCAAGTATGTTAGAACTTAAATTTATTGATTCGAAAATTCAAGTGAAATCTGAACCTCCAGCCTTTATCACAGCACGTCTCTTGCATCTTCAAAAATACATATCCTCTTGATATTGTGATAACCACTTAAATGTGAGCAGCGATATCTAGCAGAAAATGTCGAAGACCAGAAGATTTCGATACTGGAATAACAAAGTCTCGACTGGAGAGTGGAATCGAATTTTCTAGCAAATTGGAAATTGTATAGGACGCTGGATGGCGAGGATTGTCCCAAAGGTATGCAAATCAGTTCTAAAGTGAAATCTGAAGTGTTAATTAGAAGAAGTGATTAAGTGGTTTAAGTAAAAGATAAGAAAAGTATAAGTGGTTGAGGAATTGAATTGTACTGAGAGAAAGAATTAAATAGTGAATTGTAACTGTACTGAATAAAGGGAGTTGTATTGAAAATAATAAGTTCTATTATTTGTACCCACACAAACATTCTACATTGGTGTCAGAAGTGGGATAGGACTTATTGTGTGTAAAAAAAAAAAAAAAAAAGTGTTTTCTGACTATTTGAAAAGGCTAGAATGGGTCGAAAACTATTGCAGTTGACCCTCGTCCAACTCAAATTCGAGTTGAACAAGAGAAGCCTCAGCGCCAGTGGAGGAAAAAGTGACCTGGTGCTCCGACTTCAGGAGGCTTTGAACAACGAGGGACATGATCCTGATGCATATTCCTTTGATGTTGACGAGGATGAACAGACAAGTACCGGCAATGACATGGCTGCAATGATGCAACTCCTCTTATTAAAAATCGACGAACAAAACAAAAAAATGGACGAACAGAAGAACAGTCTCGACCAACAAAAGAAAAATCTGGAAGAACAGAAGAACAGTCTGGAACAAAAAATGGACGAACAGAAGAGCAGCATTGAACAAAAATTCGACGACCAAAAGAATAGTCTAGAACAAAAACTGGAAGAACAAACTAACGTTCTACACCAAAAGTTCGAAGAAATAGATAACAAATTTGAAAGAATAGAGAAGAATGTTGGCGAAAAATTGGAACAAATGGGCAACAAAGTTGAGCAACTGGCAAAAGAGCTCGACACAGTGCGAAAAGAGAAACAGCGAGAATGTTCTTTAAGTGGTCCAAGGAGAAAAGATTTGAAACCTCCCTCATTCGATGGTCAGACCTCATGGTCTACTTATAAGAAGCAGTTTGAAATGGCTGCCTGTGCAAACGACTGGGACAATGAGGAAAAGTGCTTTGCCCTAACAATGGCCTTGCACGGTCCTGCAGCAGAATTGTTGCAAACAGTAGACATCGAAAAGCATAAAGATTATGTGACTTTAGTGCAGGCTATCGAGAAACGGTTTGGGGACAGCCACATGCAGGAGGTCTACAAGGTCCAATTGCAAAGCCGAACGCAGCAAAGAGGAGAAACACTGCAGCAGCTCCAAGCAGACGTGAGTAGACTTGCACATCTGTC
Source organism: Volucella bombylans (assembly GCA_949129095.1). Taxonomy (NCBI): domain Eukaryota; kingdom Metazoa; phylum Arthropoda; class Insecta; order Diptera; family Syrphidae; genus Volucella; species Volucella bombylans. The sequence continues at coordinate 151,313,646 of OX422143.1, forward strand.
ATACCCCACCGCAGGCCAGGAAATTATCGACGAAATGGCAAAAGATGCATTTATCAGGGGAATTGCAGATTCGAAGCTACAGTCAGCAGTAAGGATGGCCGGGAAAAGAACCCTTGCTGAAGCACTTGCCTTCGCTCTGGCGATGGAAGCAGCCAATCAGGCTTCCAGGGGAACACATTTCGTCAGGGAAGTAACATCTATCGAATGCTCCTGCACAAGAATTAGTGCCGAGGAACGAGATACTCGACGGGATAGACGGATAATGCGCTGCTGGAATTGCAATAAAATAGGACACCTTCAAAGGCAGTGTAAAGAACCGGTGCGACGAAAAGACTGCCCTCACTGTGGTGACAAGCAAATAGAGGAAGAAACCCGCAGAAACAGCTATCAAGAAGCCGGTCAACCTTCCCGAAGCCATCAGTCGGGAAATGCTTAAGCACCAACTTCGCGGGGCAGAAGTTGGTAGCAGGAGTCGACGGCCCCAGGACCATCATCCAAGTCTCGCTGGCAAAACGATGCAACGAAAGCCTTCTAGTAGAAGTAGTCAGTGGAAAAGAAAAATGGATGGCAACAATAGACACCGGTGCCACGGCCTTAATCATCAGAAGGAATCTTGTGCAGAAGTCTTGGCTGCATAACACTAGCAGTTGCAGCTTGCGAACAGCTACAGGAGCAACGATTAAGGTATATGGTGAAGTCCGCATAAAAATCCAATTGGCCGGAATAACATTCACTCACGCGTTTCTGGTAGCTGACATATGTGACGAGTGCATCATTGGTACAGACTTCATGAGAGAACATGGACTCGTAGTCGACTTGGGGGCACAAACCCTGAAATACGGAAACATGGAGATACCAATGATATACGGAAACGCCAATACCTCAGTCTCAAATGTCGTCATCTGCAGCAATCAGAGTCTAGAGCCTTCGTCAGAAGCAATTTTATGGGCAAAAGTGGAAGGTGGTCCTGGTAGCCACCGATTCTATTTGATGGAGCCAGAAAAGAAAAGAGACTTCGTGGTGGGAAAGACCTTAGTGGAGCCAAAGAACAACATGGTCCCTGTAAGGATTCTAAATCCAAAGACATTCAGTGTAAAGGTGAAAAAGGGGGAGATAGTGGGAAAATGCGTACCTGTTGAGGCTATATCGACCACAACGGAAAAAAAGGGTGCAAAACCGGTCACAACAATTCAGAGTATAAAAATCAAGAACAAAACTCTCAGCCTCTGTAATCTGGACGAAGATCAGCGAATCCTGGCAGAAAAACTAATCGGTGAGTACGCTGATATATTTGCTGCACAAGACGGAGAATATGGACGTACGCATATTGTTCAACACCAGAAGTTGCCGAAATGATGTCGAAGATGAAAGCTGAGGGAGTGATTGAAGAATCGCAAAGTCCCTGGGCATCTCCAGTGGTCCTGGTGAAGAAGAAAGATGGCAGCACGAGATGTTGTGTAGACTACCGACGTCTGATGATGATGTCACTAAAAAGGACAGCTACCCACTTCCGAGAATCGATGACACTTTGGATATGCTTTCTGGAGCGAAATGGTTTTCAACACTTGACTTGAAGAGCGGTTACTGGCAGGTAGAGATAAATCGTGCGGATCGTGAGAAAACTGCCTTCACTACAGGAAGCGGTCTTCGAGCGACTAATGGAACGAACATTGCAAGGACTCACCTGGAAAACCTGCCTAGTATATTTGGACGACGTTATCGTCATAGGTAAGACGTACGAGGAGCACCGCGAAAATCTAAAAGAAGTGTTTGAGAGGCTACGAAGTGCTCATTTAAAGCTCAACCCGGAAAAGTGCGCCTTGTTTCGTCCGGAAGTAAAATATCTGGGTCACATTATATCAGCGGAAGGAGTAAGAACGGATCCTGACAAAATCGAAGCCGTGAAAAGTTGGCCTTCTCCAAAAGATAAACACCAACTGAGAAGCTTCTTGGGACTCGCCACGTATTACAGAAGGTTCGTAAAGGATTTTTCTGGCATTGCGAAGAGCCTGCATCAACTTACAGAAAAAGGCCGACAGTTCAGGTGGTCTGGAGAATGCGAAAAAGCATTTCAAGAACTGAAGCGACAGCTGTGCAATGCCCCCATCTTGGGTTACCCGACGCCCGGAAAAATGTTCATCGTGGACGCAGACGCTAGCAATGTTGGAGTCGGAGCTGTGATTTCCCAGGTTCATGTTGGTCAAGAGAAAGTGGTCGCATATTACAGTAAAGTACTCTCCAGACCTGAAAGGAACTACTGTGTAACCCGGCGCGAGCTTCTGGCTTTAATTCTGGCTACGAAGCATTTCCATAAGTACCTCTACGGACAAAAGTTCATCCTCCGGACAGACCACGTAGCTCTGAAATGGCTACTCCAATTTAAGAACCCTGAAGGCCAAGTTGCAAGATGGATCGAGCAGTTGCAGGGCTACGACTTTGAAGTGCAACACCGCAAGGGAACACTCCACTCAAATGCTGATGCTCTCTCTCGTCGACCGTGCGGGGTAAAATGCGAACACTGCAACCGTAAAGAAGCGAAAGAACAGGCAACTATCCAAATGATCAGGACTGAGCCAATAGAGGGTTGGAGTATAGACGAAATCCGTTCCTCCCAACAGGCAGACAATGACATCGAACCAATATTGGCCTGGAAAGAACACGAGGAAAGACCAAGCTGGCAGCAGATATCAGATCGGAGCCAAACTCTGAAGGCATACTGGGCACAGTGGGACTCGCTTTTTGTGCAAGATGGATTGCTGAAGAGAAAATGGGAAAGTGCAGATGGGACAACATCTCGTATGCAGCTAATTGTGCCACGGTTCAGAGTCAACCAAGTACTCCATGAAATACATGACGGAATCTCAGGAGGCCATTTGGGAATAAACAAGACGTTGAAAAAGGTAAGGGAACGTTTCTATTGGCTAAGCGCTAAACAAGATGTCGAGAATTGATGCAAAAAGTGCATAAGATGTGCGGCTACCAAGGGTCCAAAAGTAAAGCCACATGGACAAATGCAACAATACAATGTCGGAGCACCTTTCGAACGAATAGCCATCGACATCGCTGGGCCGTTTCCCGAAATCTTTAATGGAAACCGATATACCCTCGTAGTCATGGATTACTTCAGTAAGTGGCCGGAAGTATTTGCCATCCCAAATCAAGAGGCTAAGACCGTAGCCGAACAGATAGTCAACAACTGGGTGAGCAGATTTGGGGTCCCAATGGAGCTGCACTCTGATCAAGGGCGAAACTTTGAATCAAAAGTCTTCCAGGAAATATGCCAATATTTGGGAATAAGAAAGACAAGGACAACGCCACTACACCCTCAATCTGATGGAATGGTCGAGCGATTCAATCGGACCTTGAATGAGCATCTATCTAAGGTTGTCAGCAACTGCCAGCGGGATTGGGATCGACACATACCCCTCTTCTTAATGGCCTACCGAAACGCGGTCCATAGCTCAACAGGGCACACACCATCCGAGATCTTATTTGGTCAAACAATTCGGTTGCCAAGTGAAGCAAAATTCGGATCCCCACCGACGGAGCCCAAAGAGGTGAACGAGTACGTGAATGACTTGCGCAGCAGGATTCGTAAATTGCATGAAGACACCAGAGAAAAGATGAAGCTAGCAAGCAGCCGCATGAAAACTAGGTACGATATCAAGGCGAAATCTTCCGGTTTCAACGAAGGAGATCTGGTTTGGCTGTATAATCCTCAGCGTAAGAAAGGCAAATCACCAAAATTGCAACAGGACTGGGAAGGTCCATACAAGGTGATAACCCGCATTAATGACGTTGTCTACCGGATCCAGCGTGGGGATCGAGGAAAATTTAAAGTGGTCCATTTGGATAGAATGTGTCATTTCAACGGGATGCTGAATGACGAAGTTGTTCGAGACGAACAACTGTAGGGAGGGAGCAATGTGATAACCACTCAAATGTGAGCAGCGACATCTAGCAGAAAATGTCGAAACTCGAAGACTAGAAGATTTCGATACTGGATTAGCAAAGTCTCGACTGGAGAGTGGAATCGAATTTTCTAGCAGATTGGAAATTGTATGGGACGCTGGATGGCGAGGATTGTTCTCGAAGTATGTCATTCGAGTATAAATACCAGCATCCCAAAGGTATGCAAATCAGTTCCAAAGTTGAATTTGAAGTGTTAATTAGAAGAAGTGATTAAGTGGTTTAAGTAAAAGATAAGAAAAGTATAAGCGGTTGAGAAATTGAATTGTACTGAGAGAAAGAATTAAATAGTGAATTGTAACTGTACTGAATAAAGGGATTTGTATTGAAAATAATAAGTTCTATTATTTGTACCCACACAAACATTCTACAATATGTATCAATGGCAACCGCCGTTGGAATTGTTACATATTCGAAGTCGTCAAAAACACTGCAAAATGTTTAGTTTGTCTCAAGCGATGTAAGAAATACTTTTCCCTCTGATCTGACATCGATACGAAGACTTGGGACTACAATGCTAATAACTGGTAAGGTGCCCCTAAATCGCCTCATCACTTCCTAGAAATGATTCAAAATGGTGCGATAAAACTGATTCGAGTAGGCGACGCCAATATTGATCATTTAAACTATATCTTCCAACAAGAACATAACTTATTCTATAGATATTTTCCCCACCAGTGCTCAAGCGAAGTGACAAGTAGCATTCCGCCCCTGCACGCTTGACAAATGTCTTGAATGCTCATCAGATTACATTCGGCCGCATTCTAAAATGTCGTGACTCTTTTTTAATATGTACTACTCGCTTATGGAATGTCCTGTCGAGCTCTTTATTTCCTCACCATCATAATTTGCAAACACTCAAAACCAACGTACATCGGTATACATATTTCTTTCTTTATTCCATAATTCTCCATTTTCCGTGCTGTGTGGAAATATTTTAACGGCACAAAAAATTCTTTGAGTGGTAGATAGGCGCCGTTGGAGAGGTTCTATGACTTTGAGTTTTAGGCTCTTTACTCCTCTTGTATGAGTAGAGTCCAAATCTCCTAAATATTAGCTTCATAAGGCGTATCGCAGAATGTTAGAGAGTTAATGCGGGTGTTTGCCCGACACATAAAGAGTAACGTCGTCTGCGTAAGCTATCACGACACATACCGCATGGTCTGAATTCGTAAGCAGCCCATTGAGATATAGGCTCCATAGGAGGGGAGAGAGTTCACTACATCGGGATGTACCCGGTGTGCTTATTTTCTTGTAGAGCAGCAACCAAAGATTCCATATATGTCTTTATTGTATACATCATCAAGCAATGAAATAGAATCGATTTTCAAGGAGAGGACGATGGATTGGGTTATGACCACCTTCGCTATTTGGGATGTCTTGCCGTAGCACCGAAGAGGTCTGGAACGATCTTGCAGCTGGTAACGGGAGTTCAGGGCTTTGATATTTCAAGATATCCAGGATGGTCTGATGATAAGGGGGTGTGAAACGTATTCCTAGATTTATGAAAGGGGAAAAGTCCGCCAGACAAAAGAACCCTATAACTTACTATCTGTCCAGATTTCAAAAATGAAGTCCCCCGAGTCGGAATGCCAGAACTTTTGAAACAGTCTTACACTACCCCTCTTGTTCCTAGGGACATGGATCAGTACCTTTGTCTTTGGACTCATGTGGTTGGGTGGACACTGGTGGGGTTTTTCGAGAAGAGTTGGTATTATGTCAGTCTAGTATAAGTTTTGCTCAGTTGGCCGTAAACAGGTTCTTAACGGCTCAATGAAAGGAGTCGCTATCTGTCGAGATTTAACTTTTTTCCACCTATTTACCAAGGCGGTCCCGGATGTTGTTTTTTACGACTAACCCGCATGATGCAGCCCTGGTAGAGGGTTTGATTTGCCTGGAGTGGTCTGACATGGTCGAACAGATACTGATAATGCTGAGGTTGAGCAGAAGTTCTTCATCCTTATAGGCCTTATCAGGTCTATGCTTTTGGTGGAAGCGTAAAGTTTTGGGTTTAAGGTGAAGGCCTCAGAGATGTTTTTTGTTTGGGCTTAAAATTTAATTTTCACAAATAGCTAGGAAAAGGGCGGTTTTCAGGGAGTCCCGCATAGTGTAGCAAAGGTTTTATTATAAAAATACACCCGCACTGGGGCTTCAGTCAGGCCGAGACTCTGCACAGTCTGGATGATATCTCGATGCACTCCAGTGGATGAACATGGGTAGGTAGGAGGAAAGTATAGAGGGAGAAGTAGAGTTATAGTTTCCGGTCACCAGAGAAGAAGATCTTACTTATGTATAAAATTAGGTGGCGCAGCAATTCAGTTTGAACCTGTCTGAACCTGTTTGAACCAGTCCAAGTTGGTTGAGGTCCCCTTCAAGGTGTTCCTCTACTGCGTTGTCCTAAGTGTTTGTTTCAAAGACTCTGCGGCCGCAGCATTGGTGGCTATTCACTCTACATGTCCTAGCCATCTCAGGTGACTGATGCGCAATTTTCCGACTAGGTCGATGTCGCTGTACAGCTTGTATAGTTCGTCGTTTAATCTTCTCCTCCAAAGTCGTGAAAGCAAACAGGACCGAATATTTTTTCAAGGATTTTTCTCTCCAAATGACTGAGGATATCTTCATCCGCTATCGATATCGATATCGATAAATAGGACTGGGATGATCAAGGTCCTATATAGATTCTACTTAGTACTTTGGGATATGCCCTTACTACTCATTTACCCTCTTAGCCCAAAGAGACAGCGATTGGTAAGAGTGATTCTTCTTTTCATTTCTGCTGATGTATTGTTGGCAGAATTTATAGCAGAGCCAAGGTAGACAAAGTCCCTTACTACTTGGAAATTATAGCTGTCGACTGTGCGGTTATGTGCAATTCGTCGATGTTGTGTGTCCCATTTTGTTGACAGCATATACTTTTTTTTTTGCCTTCATTTATCGCTAAACCCATTTTGGCACTTCCGTTTCAATACTAGCGAACCTATCTGTGACAGCCCGTTGAGTTCGCCCAATTACGTCAATGTTATTGGCGTACGCTAGATAGTAGTTGCACGAACTTTTGAAGAATTGTGCCTGAAGTGATCGCTTGTAAGTTCCGCACAATTCTTTCAAGTATGTTGTTAAAGAAGTCACATGTCAGCGGGTCCTCTTGTGTAAAATCTTTTTTGCCATCAAAGAACCCATTTAAGTTGTTACCGGCGCAGGGAGCGTTCTCAGTGTTATTCTCCACAGACGCACGAGTTTGGCGGGGATGCCAAAACTAGACATCGCTCTATATGGTATAGTTCGTCTCTATAAATGCTGTCATATTGCGGCCTAAAAAATCAATGAAAAGATAATGAGTATCGATTTGGACTTATTCAGATTTTTCTAGGATCTCGTACCGGAGTTTGAAGATTTGGTCGATTGTGGACTTTTCTGGTCTGAAACCGCACGGATATGGTCGAATCAGATTGTTGACGACGGGTTTCAGACGTTCACGCGATGTTGAGGAGACTTACGAGTATACCTCAATAGTCGGCGCAATTGAGGGGGTCGTTTTTTTGTGGATCGGCCAAACGATGCTGAGATTCCATTCATCAGCCATACACTCTTCTGACGAAATTTGAGAAATGGGTTGGTGTTTGCTCTCCACAAAGCCACTTCCAGCAGCCTCGGCCTGTAAGCCGTTAAGTTCAGCTGCTTTGTTGGTTTTCAACTTAGATATTGCTATCGTTACTAAATTTTGGTCAGGTGGACAAAAGTTTTGGCTATCACCATCTGAGTTGAATGGTCTATTCTGCCTGACGGTACGATGTTGCGCTTCCTCGCCGTCGTACAGTCTACAGAAGAAGTTTTTCTATATCCTCGCCACCGAATGTGATGTGACTCTACTACAAGGTTTCGTTCTTCATCTCTAATGGTTTCTATACAGGACTTTTTGCCTTGGCACGTTCTTTTAAAACTTCATAACTTATGGCAACACTGCTGTGAAAGTGAAAAGTTGTACACATTAATTCTCTCCCGTTTTTTTATTTTTTAAATTCAGTTTAATACCAAGTCTTTTCAAGAATAATTGTTTTTTTCTAATCAATTTACTCTTTATTATCTGAAGAATTTGTCCAACGATTTTTATAACAGGTAATAATTGTAAAATCGCTTAAAATTGCCTATAAACCAGAGATCTGAATCTCATGAGTTATAACAAACGTAAGAGTTGTCAAACTTATATTAACAACAGATCATCTAAAATTTTTAAAAATAATTCAACAATGTCCATATCTGATGCTGATTTGCAAAAAATTAAAATGATTATTGTTGATTCTCTCCATACTGAACTCGAAAAGGCAACAGCGAATTTAGCATCGAAGGAAGACCTCATTACGCTAAATACAGAAATAACCTTCTTGAAAAAACAAAATGAAGACTTAGCGCAAAAAGTTCATCAATTTGAAGCTAGATGCAGTTTATTGGAAGAAGAACTTGAAGCGCAAAGCCGTGAACTAAAAGGCAAAAATATTATATGAAAACGTTGATCCAGAAGAAAAAGTACGATGTATGACTCGGCTGCTGTTGGATAATGCAGATATACAAGGGATGTCAAAACCCATTCAAATAAGCAAAAACAACAACTTAATCAAAATGAAATTAAACACTGGCTGTAAGGAAACTGCAATGAAAATGCTTAAAAACTCTTCTAGGCTAAAGAACACAGGTGTTTACATCCAAAAGGATCTTACTAAACAAATGCAGTTAAAACGAAGAATCTTGCTGCAATATAGGAAAATAATTAAACTTAATGCACCAAACGCTTCGGTACTAATAAAAAACAACACTCTTCTTATCGAAGATAAAATATTTTATTTGAACAAAAATAACAATCTTAAAATTAATAATAATAATGGTGAAAAAGAGCTACAACAAATGTTTGGACAATTGGACTTCGGAAGTGTCACAAACACGATGCTGTCAAATAGGCGTCACAACGAAAGTAATAGATCAGCACTTATTTCTGGGCAACCAGGGATGCCACTTCATCAAAAACAACAAAGTAGTAGTATTAAATCAAGAAATTGAAAATTAAATGCCGTCAGCTCATTAAGTAATAGTTTTTGTAAAATATTAGCATATAATATATCTGGTCTGAATAATAAGTTATTGTATGTAGATTTTTTCAATTTTGTTAAAACTTTTGATCTTTTTTTCCTTTTTGAAACACATATTACTTTAGAAAATTCGATTAAATTCATAAAATATTTTAACGGATATAAACTTCACTGGATTCATGCTACCAAAACATGTAGCAAGGGACGAGCAAGCGGAGGTTGTTTGTATGGAATAAGAACATCACATATTAAATTGTACGACTTTGAAGAGATACAAGAAACAACTGTAATTAAACCCTTAAAAAGAAACGATATGTATATAATGCCTCTTTATTTAAACTGCAATAAGTGGACCGATGATTTAGAACAACTCAACAATAATTTATCTGTTTTTGCCAGCAAGAGCGTACTAATGATTGGGGACTTCAACGCCAGAACTAGTAACGATCAAGTCACTACAGTCAGAAACATCAACAATGTTTGTTTAAACCTTAACTCTAGAACATCCAAAGACATAATATGCAATAGTAATGGTTCTGCACTTCTTGAAACGCTGCAATTGTATGATTTTATTCTTTTGAATGGCTGTACCGAAGGAGACATGGATGGTCAATATACCTTTATTGGAGGACAAGGTAAGTCAGTGATTGATTACTGTATGGTGTATAAATAAGTTTGAGGTGCTATGCAAACATTTCTCTGATCATATGCCAATCGCAGTAGAATGGAAAACCGAACCTAACTCGTCACAATCAAATCTTCAGTTGTTACCTAGACTTAAATGGAGGGATGAAGAAGCTAAAACCTTTCAACACAAACTAGACGTTTGGCTCTCAAGAATTCCTGCTGGCATTGAGTCTACTGATATTCTTTCAAATGAAATAATAACATGCATGAGAAATTCGGCAAACAGGTTTAGCTCTAATGTAGCAAAAGCATTCAAACAAAAATGGTTTGATAAAGAGTGTATGAGAGCAAGAAAAAAATCATTTGCTCTTTTAAATGCATTCCGTAATTCCAACAATGAAGGATTACGAAAATGGTACGTTCAATCAAATTCCCAATATAAAAGTCTGTGTTTTGCAAAGAAACTTAATTTTGAAAATAAACAAGCCCAATCACTTGGTGAAACAAAGAACACAAAGGAATTTTGGAAGCTGGCGAAGGATATTAATGGTTCTCATCACATAATAGGCACAAATGTATCCGCCGATGATCTTTCTATTCATTTCTCGAAAATGCTTCAAACGAATTCCAACTTAACTTTTGCTTATGCTGAACCTTTCTTCACCGATGATATACTTGATACCGAGATATCTATTTTTGAGATAAAAGCAGTGCTTCTGAAAGCTAAAAATAGAAAAGCTCCGGGTGAAGATGGTGTACCTTATGAATTTTTTAAGAATGCTTCTCAAAGTTTTAGTATTCAACTGGCTACGCTTTTTAACAAAATTCTTATGAATGCGGAAATTCCATCCTCGTTCAAAAAAGCTGTTATATTCCCAATACATAAAAAAGGTGCCATGAATGATGTTGCCAACTACAGAGGTATATCTTTTATGAATATCATAGCTAAGGTACTCTGTGGAGTTCTTGTTAGCCGATTGGAAAACTGGGTAGAAGAAAAAAATATACTATCCGATTTCTAGGCTGGATTTAGGAAAAACTATTCCACAGTTGACCAAATCTTCTCTCTGACATCGATTGTCAAAGCATATCATGCTAGAAATAAAAAGGTGTACGCGTTCTTTGTCGATTTCAAAGCAGCGTTTGATTTGGTAAATCGGAATGCGCTAATATACAAACTTTCACAGCTAGGTGTCTCAACCAGGTTTCTACATGTTATCAAAAATATGTACAATGACACAGAAGCCAGCGTGTGGGATGGTTCACGTTTCTCTAAATGGTTTAGAACTGATTCAGGTGTCAAACAGGGATGTCCGCTTAGCGCACTTTTATTTGCACTTTTTATAAACGACATTGTAAACCACCTTCCTAGAGGAATTAGAATGACAGGAATCCAAATCAATATGTTGCTATATGCTGACGACTTGGTTATATTATCAGAATCGAAAGTCAATTTACAATTGATGATAAACCGGCTGTCTACATACTGTGAAAAGTGGGGACTTGAAATCAACACTGAAAAATCAAAAATTATGATTTTCTCGCGTTCCAATCGAACTGAAGTCGGAAGCAATTGGGTGTACAATGCAAGGCATTTGGAAGTGACAAATGAATATAGGTATCTTGGGGTGAACCTTAACCCAAGGCTAAATTTTAGTAAGCACCTTGCCGAAAAAGCCAAGGCCTCTCAAAGTCTTATAAACTTAACATGGAGAAAGATTTTTACAAACAGCCGTATACATTTGTCTACCAAATATCAAATCTTCAATTCAGTTGTGAAGTCAACTCTGTGCTATGCAGCTCAAGTTTGGGGAATGGAAGAGTATGAGGTAACTGAGAAACTTCAGAGGAATTTCATCAGAAAAATTTTCAATCTACCAATCAACACACCGAATTATGCGATTTATTTAGAAACCGGCTTGCCAAAGATATTTACAAGCACCCTGAAACTACAAGCTGATTATCTACTTAAAGTCTTAGGTTTTCGAGATGAACGTCTGAGTAAAAAGATGCTGCTATACGAAGTTAGGAACAAAGACTGGTGGTTTAATAAATGGCAACAGATCGCCACTTCTTTTGGCGAAGATATAGAAATTGATCCAAACAACATTCTTCGTGTAAAGGAAAAGCTTTATAGAATTATTCAGCTGAATGAAGACTCGGTTCGAAATCTGCTTGTAGAAACAGCTACTGAATCTGAAAGCCGAATATTATACAGTCAGTTGAAATTTAATCTGTGTAACAATAATTATTTTCAAAATTCTCTAAGTCCCAAAGATATTTCTCTAATATTTAAAGCAAGATGCGAATTATTATGCCTCAACGGAAGACCTTACAATGGGAGTTACAACCAGTTTTGCACACTATGCAACAAAAGATCCAAAGAAGACTGCTTCCACTTTATAAGTATCTGTCCAATTTTTCGACAAGAGAGATTTGCGTATTTTGGAAAATTCTCTCTCTCAATGCAGGAGACAATACAAATATTGGATGGACCAGATTGGATAAAACTTGCCAATTATCTAAAGGAAACTTGCAGATTTAGGAAACTAATCATGACTGAATATGATTGACCTACGATAAAAAAAAAAAAATAAACAAAAATATTAAATGAAAACTGAAAATTAAAATAATAAAGTATATTTAAAATCAATAGAAGAAATTAAAGTTGTTAGTCGAGCTGACGGCAATGCCAAAGCGTTTATATTCATAAATAGTTAATGTAAATGTATGTTAAAAATTGTAAATAAATGAATGGATTACTTACTTACTTACTTACATTACTTATGTTATGATCAACTTGATTTAGAGTTTGATATCCCCTTGTGTACTCGTATATGGAGATGACTAAACCGTGTGCTTTCTATACATTTCGTCCCGTTGTAAAGTCAATAAGCCTAGGTCCGTTGCCAAACGTGGTGTCTCAGCGTTAAACTTTTTATAATCGATTACGATTCCGCAGATTTTTTTTTCGCTCTTATCGGACAACCCAGATGGGTGAATTATAAGAGCTGTTACTTGGCCTATTTATTTTTTGTTCTAGCATCTCTTTTATTTGCCGATCGACCCTGAATCTCAGGGTACCGATATATTTTGTATAAATTGGTACGTCACTTTTTGGAAAGGTTAGACTATCGCCTTATTTTTAAAAAAAATGACTTAAATGGGCCAGCGCACGCTGGATCAATTTTTCCCCGGGGTATTTTTTACTTTAACCGCACACAGGATGAATAATGCGGAGCAAAATTGTGTATACATGAACCGCTTTTGATTGTAGTTGTATTTCTGATAATTTGACAGTTCTCAATTTTTTGTTTTGTTTTGGCTTGTTTGTGAATTAAAACAATAGCTTTGTTCAGTGAGGCTGTTCCGGACTGTTCCGAACAGAAAAGTACAAGCTTCCTGTTCAATGAGAAAAATTTCTGTCCAAATCTGTTCTGCTCTGTGTTCAGTGAGGCTGTTCCAGTCTGTTCGGAACAAAAAACTTGCACCTACTTTTGAAGTAGAACACAATTGTGAAAAATGTCAAAATCAGCTGTGCTGTACTTTTCTGTTCTCAATTAATTTGACGTTTTTCACAAATCTGTGCTGTTCTGTTCTAGTTTTTCCTGACTGTCAAATTACGAATGAAATGCAAACATTTTTCTTACCCCTTAAAATTGACAACTTATGTGTGTATTGGTTTTCCCCCGATGTTCAACCGCTTCAATACGGGTTGAAGTTTTACCCTGTTTATTGCTTTACACTTCATCTCCCTCTGCCATAAAATCAGTTTTAACCCGGGGTAATTAGTATAGTGTGCACAGGCCCAATGATTACAGTAAAGATTTAAGTTTTGATAAATCGGCATTGCCAAGGTGTTTTGCAAATACTTTGCTTGGAATTTCATTTTCAAATTTTTCAGTACAAAATACATAAGAAGGTTTAGTAAGAAAACTATGGTTAGCGTACGTTTCTTCATCGTAGTCTGTCTAAGATGAGTGGACTTTTTTATAGTCAATAATAGGTGTTGCAAATTTGCAGCTTCTATAATTAAGATGTGAACGTTGCGTAATCTAGCTTACCCTGTAAACGCAGGTTTATGTACGAGGGCGGGTCAATAAGTCCGTGACTTTTGGAATAAAACACAGATTTTTTGATAAAAAAATAATTTTATTTTTCAACGTAGTCTCCCTTGAGCTCTATACACTTTGTCCAACGCTTCTCCAATTTTTTTATCCCTTCCAAAAAAAATGATTTGTCGAGGTCCTCAAAATAGGCCTTTGTTTGCGAGATGACTTCATCATTGGAGTCAAATCTTTTTCCACCAAGCCATTTCTTCAGGTTTGGGAACAAGAAGTAGTCGCTCGGAGCCAAATCTGGAGAATAGGGTGGATGAGGGAGCAATTCATAGCCCAATTCATGGATTTTTGCCATGGCAACTGCACATGTGTGCACCCTTGCATTGTCTTTTTTCTCCTCAAATTAGTGAAGTAGTCTGATAAAAATAGCTGTCAAACACAAACTAACTGACGCAGCAAGTTTAAATTTTGACAGGAGTCAACTGACAGATGCCTGTTGACAGGAGCAGTGTTGCTGTTTCAGTAAAGAGGTCAGAAATTCAAAAAGTCACGGACTTATTGACCCGCCCTCGTACACCCAGTTTACTCCCTTACGATTTGACATTTAGCGTTTTCCTTTTTTGACCTTTCGCTTGGGTTAGCTGTTTTAAAATCCAACAGAACTTAATTCGATTGTCAGCCGTGGTAGAGAGTAAACTGCGGTAAGTAGATGTTCATGGGTAGTCCATTTATAACATTATTTTTTGACAGAAATAAACTGTGTTATTATCAACTTTAACCTAAGCTGTTTGCATCTCTCCGTCGCAAACCGCGACAATAGGGTTTTAAGTTGCCAGAGAATATTGTTTCCTATTATAGTACCGTTAAATTTATCGTGAAATTGATACTCTAAAAAATCTACGAAGAATTTTGGTTTTTTTAAATTCGTGGAATAGAGGAATCCTATAAAAAAACAATTGTCTCAATATTACGGTCGAAGTCTTTGAGCGAAGTTCATCCAGTTGAAAATTTCGGCAATGTGAACTAATGGTATTCTTCATTTTGCTCAGTTAAATTATTTTGAGATGACTATTCATTATAAGCCAAATCCAATATTTCACTGTGGTGCTGCCTGAGCCCGTTGGTTCGTCGAGTATGTCCGGGCTAATAGGTCTGTAAATTGTTTGGTGAATCAGGTCTTTGCTGTGATTGAGTATGTCTCAAATAGTTAAGTTGCCTTGCCTGGTAATTATTTTTATTTTGAGCAGAGTTGTTGTTTTTTCTTTTGTCTGGTATTTATTGGGAAAGGAATTATTTTATTTGCCTGAAGTTATGGCAAATTAAAAATTTTATTTCTGGGGGAGGTCTATTTTCACCACCCACCAAGTTATAGGCCATTAAAGTGAGGAACCTCTGGTTTCGAGATAAAACTTCTTAAAAAGCCGTAGCTTTCTAGCGGACCCAGCTTAAGAAACCGTTGTGCACATTCTTAAAAGAGAATTTAAGTGTGCATAAAATACAAAAATTTTGTCGAGTTCGATGAACGCCAGCCAAAATTATGGCATTTTAAAGCTAACATTTTGAAAAATCGTTGGATCAATTTCATCAGAAAAATGCGTTTATCTCGAAATTTTCAACTTTTAGGTTAACTTTTTTTATCAAAAATTTTGCCTTCTCTTCATTATCTACGATTCTTATGTATGACTTTTCCACCTACGAACAACGGAATTATTGCAAACCACTATTTTATTCAGGCAAATGGGTCACAAAATAAATAGTGTGTTCAAATAAAAAAAAAATTGCTAAAAGCTGTCAGTTAACAAGTAAAACAAAGTTGGAGAGTTAAGCCAACGGTAAATTTTCCGCTATTTTGTGGAATGTTTTTGTTTAATTCGGCGACAACTTTTGAAATGTGCCGATGTTACTGATTAAGATTGAACGAGTAAATTGTTTAACAAACGTTTTCGATTCGCGAATACGCCGATATAATTTTCGTTTACGGTTTCTGTAATGGGGATGCAGGGTTAGCTAGATTAGAGTACCAACGGTGATATCCTAGACGGAGGATCCCCTCTAGAAGAGAAAGATTGTCTAACATAACAGCAGCAGAAGAGGAAGAAAGAATTTTAAATGCTGTAAGAATGCAGCCATCTATTAGCACCAGAAGGCTTGCAGCACAATTGTAAACTCCAAGAACTAGAATCCATAGGGTTCTTCAAGCCAACCGCGTGTACCTCTTTCACTATACGCCCATACAGGAACTTTTGCCAGGGGACTTCCAAAAAAGGATTGCATTTTGCCAATGGCTGCTGCATCAACAGGATGAGCAGTTTTAAAAAAAATGTATGTACTGACGAAGCCCAGTTTATGAGAATGGACATTACCAACGAAATTCCCACTATTGGGCAGTGTCTAATCCTCACTTAACACGAACGACAGCTTCTCAGATGTTTTTCTTAACTGGGCCATTCATACTTCCACATGTCCTAAATTCAACATTCTATTTAAAACTAGCTGAACCCGTGCTCCCTTTGCTTCGCCATCTTAAGGCTTCCTCATGCCTACAAATTGTATGTTATATCAGAGCGAGTGAAAAAACATCAAAGTATTTGTCTAAGTCCATTAAATTGTTGTGTACAATAAATTTTGTGGAATAATTGCATTTTATCAATGTCGTTCCAATGGGTAGCTTTCACCCCTTAAGTGTAGATTTCATAGTTCTAAAAAACCAACATGCTGTAAAATGTTATCAAATGTTGTAAATTATAGACAATAGTACTTTATTATAGCAAAAATGTTTTACAAAGCTTCTTTGTAAACAATGTTTGAGATTGCGTTGCGTGGATCATAAACAAATACATTTTTACTATGGCTGACACGGGAAATAGACACGTATAATTGACCGTGTAAGAAGCAGCCGGTGGTGAGGTTCACGCCCGCGGTACGCAGTGTTTGTCCCTGCGCCTTATTTATCGTCATCGCGAAGCAGACCCTGATGGGAAATTGCACACTCTTAAATGGAAACGGAAAACTTTTCGGTATGATCGGAATTCGAGGGATAAATACATGTTCGCCGACACCGCAGCCCGTCAACACATCCGCTTCAACCCGATTTCGTTGCAAAGTTGTAACTCTAAGTAGGGTGCCGTTACACAACTTAGGCGGACTCAAGTTTCTTAGGAGAATAAAAGGTACGCCGACTTTTAGTTTTAATGTATGTGATGGAAGCCCGGGAGCAGAAAGCAAATTTAAAAATTCGGCCGGATAGTTGGTTGTTTCTTCTTGGTTCATAACCAAAAAAATGCAACTTTAAAAAAAATATTGTTAAGTTACAAACTTAAATTAAGAAATTTAAAAATAAAACATTATTAAAAAAAACCAGAGCGCATACTGCCATAAGAATTTTTAATAAAAATAAAATATCTACGACGTCTGAGATCGAAAGGCTCAATATTTCATACCATTCAAAAACATTTTGTAAAATGCTTCTGAAAGAATCAAAGACTACAAAATACAACAGCCACGAAAAATAATTTTCCTAAAATATTTATTATATCATAAAGCGCCTATAAATTTTTGAGAGATAGACTTGCGTTTAAACTTCCTCACAATTCCTCTTTCTGTAGATATGCTCCTGTAAAAGGATTACAACCAGGATATGAAAACAATGCTCATTCGTATCTTAAGTCAAAGTTCGCTTTATTAAACCAGCGAGAATGTTGTGCTGTCCTGATATTTGATGAAATTAGGATTCGTAAAAACCTCATATATGTATAATATAAGAAATGATTTAATAGATGGTTTCGAAGACCTTAGTATAGAAAGAAGTAGATTGTTTGCTAATGAAATATGTGTTTTCATGCTAAATGGTTTGTTTGATAGTTGGAAAAGTGTTTTAAACTATTTTGTGTCAGCAAACGGTGTAAATGGGGATAACCTAAGCGAAATTATAAAAAAACAATTTGAAAATCTGTCAGGAACTTGGTCTAAAGGTATGTGCTATTGTTTGCGACCAAGGGGCCAATAATAGAAAAGCTTATAAAATGTTAGGTGTTTCTGAAGAAAACCTATTTACAATTTTTAATGATGAAAAAATATTTTGTTTTTACGATTTCCCTCATTTGTTAAAATCATTACGAAGTGATCTATTGAATCTATTGAATAGTTCTATTGAAATCAGATCTACAAACTCCAGATGGTAAACTGTTTTTTGATGTTATCGGAGAAATATACAATTTGCAAGTTGACAAAGTCGCTAAGACATGTTTCAAATTTAGAAGTTGTCATATAGCACCAAATGCCTTCGAAAAAATGCATGTTCACCTTGCAACGCAAATATAGGGTTTTCCAATAAGGACTTGACAACTTTTTTTTTAAATAAAAGGCAAACCATTTGAGATATTTCAAAAACTTTATTATCGGCTTGAAGCACAATCAAAACATTTATGAATGGAACTCGACTTTGTTCATATGGCCACCGCGAGCCCGTTTGCGGCGGTCGATTCGTTGGACTCAATTTTCAACGACTCGGCCGCTATTTCGCGTTCAATGTTGGCTCTGAGCTCTTCCAACATCGTCGGCGTGTTGGCATAAAACAATGACTTAACGTAGCCCCACAGAAAATAGTCAAGCGGTGTTAAATCGCACGAACGAGGCGGCCAATGTCTTGAGATAACACGCTCACCATACTTACTCTTCAATAAATCGATTGTAGCGTGTGCTGTGTGGTTTGTGGCATCATCCTGTTAAAACCACATGCCATCCAAGTCCATATCTTCCAATTCGGGCCAAAAATAATCGGTGATCATGGCGCGATAACGCTGACCATTCACAGTAACCTGACGATTGTTATCGTCGACGAAAAAATATGGCCCAAACCGCACCAAACGGTTATTTTTTGTGGATGAAGTGGTGATTCATGAAGCACATGTGGATTTTCACCCGACCAATAACGCATATTTTGCTTATTGACGAACCCATTGAGCCAAAAATGAGCTTCGTCACTGAAGACGATTTTGCGATAAAATTCATCATCTTGGCGCATCTTCTCCAGAACCCAATCGGAGAATGTACGTCGCTTCAAATGTTCCATCGACTTCAATTCTTGAGTCAGCTTGATCTTGTATGGGTGTAAGCCCACGCAAAATACGCCATAATGTGGTCTGAGCGATGCCCAATTCTTGAGAACGCCGTGGAATTGACTGATTTGGATCATTTGCTACGGACGCCTGAACGGCAGCGATATTTTCGACACTTCGACCAACCCGTTGTCTCACTGACACGGCAACATCACACAACGAATATGGAGACCCAAATTTTTGCACTAAACTTGTTATTGCCTGTCAAGAATTACGACCGAAAATTGGAGTTAACGCTCTTAAAGTTGCAGTCACCGACTCCGAAATTCGGTAGAAAATTTTTATAATTTGCAGACGTTACTCGTTCGTGTACTTTACCATGATGAAAATGTTGAGTTTACTGAATATATTGACAGTGACAGTTTGATGATTAGTGAAAGAGTGCGTTCACAAATTAAATTCAAAGTTGTCAAGTTCCTATTGGAAAACCCTTTACTACATGTAAGGGAAAGTGTTGCGCGGTTCCTTTATCTTTGTGAGGTGACGTACGTGACTTATTTATGGGCGAATTGACGTAAGGCGAATCTGTCAGTGCTGAAAGAAGAACAGAAACTTCTGGACAGCCGCTGTGAGAGGATCGCATCACAGAATCGGTTGTCATTTGAAATTTGAAACAGTTTTGTGCAACCTCTGTCGTACATATATACATATATACATATATGTCGTATAGATCATACGATGAAGATGATAAGACGAACACGAAAGTAACAAACAAAACAAAACATGAGCAGACATATACCCAGCTTATTCCACAGCTCAATGTGCGTTGAAGCAAAATTGCCCCTACCTCCCAAACGGGGTGAGATAGACCCCCCTCCTCCCATAGTAAAAAATTATTGTTTTTGACCACTCTATAAAAAACCGTTATCAATTTTTGGCGCCAAAGTTATCGTACTCGTGCCTTCTGTATTTATTTTAATATTTTTTTTTCCGTAAAGGTGCGTGTCCACTTGAGAGCACTTTCGAGATTCCTGAGAGTAAATTTACGGATAGTACTCTCGTAACTGTATCCATTTCTCTTTAGCTATTATTTGAGAGTAGTCATCATGATGTCACATAAGCGGAAGTTGCAGCTGCAGTTGTTTTTGATATTGCTCTGAAAAAGCGAAATAAATGTAAAAATAAATAAAAACGTGCTGGGTTAAACCATGGATGGCTCACATACGAAATTTCTTTCGAGAGTGGCTTGAGAGCTACTCGTACAAATTTTAGTCTCAAGTACTTTAAACAGTTGATCTCTGGTTTATACAATAGGTCTTGGTCATGAGAATTAGTGAGATGTTTGAGATTATTTTTGTTAGTTAAACAGCCGTCTTGAGTATTTTATGTTTCCAGTACGGCGGAAGGACTACGAAACGGTGCGACTCACTTTGTGCAACGTCAATGTTGAGAATAACACGATGGTGAGATGTTCCATGAACTAGGCAGCAAGCCCAATCTACTAGCTCCACATTTTGCAGCCAGTTCAACTCAACTACACTTGAATGCACGGCAAGAGTACTTAAAGATCTTAATGTACACAATACCGCTGGTCCAGATGATATAACTCCCCTTCTTCCGAAGAGGTGGGGTGTTTTCACAAATAGCATACAGGTGGCGCAAAATTAATCATCCAATTTAGTTTTTGAATTAATTTTTAACTAAATGAAAAAAAATGATTTCGAGTGATGGAAGTCTTTACTTGGACCTTTACAATTGTTTCTGTTAAGTGGAAAAGATGATATCCGCCAGATGGCTGCTACCAGTGTTGATACACATTTGTGCCCGTTTTATCGCATTTTCCATGACTTTCCGCAAGATTTCCGGTGATAGTTGTTCGCATTCCTGTCGAATATTCTCCTTAAGGGCGGTGATTGTCTGGGGCTTGTTGACATAAACCCAGTTCCATTAGTAGCCCCAAAGAAAGAAGTCTTTGATGGCAAAATCGGGCGATCTTGCTGGCCATCCCAAATCGCCAAAACGGGAGATTACGCGACCAGGAAACGATTTCTTCGCAATATCCATTGTGGCTCGTGCTGTGTGTGCGGTTGCACCGTTTTGTTGAAACCACAAGTTCAGCAGGTTACGTATTGCCGATGGCGTCCTCAAAAAAAAAATACTGCCCAATTACTCCTCCCGCGTGAACGTCATTCAAATGACTGCTTCGGCTTTGCTGGCAGTGCTGATAATGTTGCTGCCATGCCATAAAGCGTACCGTTTGTGGATGCATTGATGCTTGGTCGAACACTTGTGGATTGTGTTCACTCCAGTAATGGAAATTTTGCTTGTTGACATCTTCTTTTTTTGGTCAATATCCGGATCTCCGGCCAACATTTCCAGCGCCCAATTAGCGAACTCACGGCTTCAATTCTTGAGTCATTGAGTTATACGGATGTAGGCTCACATCCAGCAACAAAATAAGCCAGGTTGACTCCCTGTCGATGCCTAATTCAACTGATCGGCGTCAGATCGACATTTCTGTGTCTTCTTCTTCTATACTGGCCGCTACGGCGGCTATGTTTTCTTCATTTCGCAGCAATCTCTGTGTGGGTGGTGGTTTAAAATCCAGAAGAGTGTACTCACGCTCAAACGACACACGAATTGGCGACGAATTGGCTGCACACTGAAGCTATGATGTTGATCGACTTCAGGACGAAATTCACATTCCTCACGTTCGGCAAGCGTAAAACGATGCATGATGAAATGACAAACCGCTGTTGAAATATAAGAATTGAGATATCTATCACCCTGGTCACCCTACAATTCTGGTAATTTGTTTTGCAAAACTTGGAGGTAGAAAGTCGAATTAAGACTTGGAGGAAAGAAATAGGGTCCGATTACCTTGTTACCCAATATGCCTGCACATACATTGATGTTGGACTCTGATGTTAAGCTCTATGGAAAGCTTAATCGAGTGGGGGTTACTTTCTACCTAGGTATGTAGATTGTGGGAAATATCTATGTGTAAAATTCTCCAGATGTAAGTCGTGCTTAGATTAGAATGTCTGCTTTCTGATGTAATGTTAAACGTCTTCGTATTGTAGCTGCGAACGCCTTCTGTTAAAGCAGGATATAAATCTTTCGAGGATTTCCGCGTTCTTCCTGTCTCCCTCAACCCGGAAAATTATCTAATAACAGTCCTGCCTCACTTCGATCCGATCCGATTCCAATGTGGCTCCCTTACCGTTGCACAAACCATGGACATAAACCATGGCTGGATATTTTTGTGTTGGAAAATCCATCATCGAGGATAAGAATTATTGTCGAGATGCAGCTAGAAATGTACTGCGTAATGCCAAAAGACTGAAAGGGTCCAAAATCAGCATCCAGAAGGTCTTGCCCTTCAAAGTTAGCCAAAGAAGGAAGCTAGTGCCAATAATGAGGTCCTCCGGGAGAAGAATCTCAGCATGAAAATCATCCTGAGAGATGATAAGTTTCTTGTAGCAGATAAGATATGTACCTGGGACACTTTCGAAGGTCTAAAATGTGGCGAATAAAATGCAGAGCAACCCTTAAATGCATTTTTGGAGACATAGCACCTTTGCATACATCTACATATGAATAAAGTCGAAAAACAAAATAATGTGTGCCAAATGTCAAACATATCAAACGTCAATGGAGCTGTCAGTGGGGTTATCAACGAAATTCATTTGGCTGGAAACACAAGGGAGTTATACAACAAAGTCGATAAAATCGTTTTGGGTGCTAACACAAGCAGGATTTCACGTTCGTCTACCAAAATGAAACTCTTTTGTTCTTAAAAATTATTACTTATTATGTAGCTGGCCTAAAAAGTAAGTTAATACATACAGAGTTTTTAAATTATATTAAGGATTTCGATATTTTTCTATTACACGAAACCCATGTGTTAGAAAAGGAGGAGGTTGGATTTAAGCATATATTTTTGGATTATGAACTTAAATGGAAGCCGTCAATTAAATCATCGATCTTTGGTCGAGGTAGTGGCGGACAATTATTTGGATATCGTAGAGACCTAACTGGCGTAGAAGTTAAGTTTAAAGTGTTAGATGAAGCATTTGTCCTGGTTGGGTCTTTCGCAAAACAACTTTATGTTTATGCACATGATTCGCAGATCGATGGATGAAGTCCGTGATAACAAGGGTGACTTGTTATGCCTACGACGATCGAGTTCTTAATGGAAGTTGTGAAGGAGATTCTGGAAGTGAGTTCACTTTTATACGAGAAATATCTTGTACAGTAATATATTACTCTTTCTTATTCGGTGATTGGCATCTTCTCCTGTATGATTTTCCTGTCGTACTACGTATCTTCTCGGACCACATGCTTCTGGAAATAACGTGTGTAATAGAGGGAGCCTTGAACTTATGTAGTAATATGGAACTTAATCTATTACCAAAACTCATATATCAAGTTTTAACTTGAATAGTAAACAACTCAAACTCCTCATAAGAATTATGGAAAGCAACGAAAAAATGTAATCGCCTCATCGTTGAAAGCAAAATTGCTCAACGATTATTTTAGCCACCTACTCAGTAATATATGTAACGTAGCACCGGTTCAATACGCCGCCCCATTTTTCTACGACGAGTCATTGGATGCATCTTTTACAGCTCCAGAAGTCCAAAAAGTCATTGAGAACACTAAGGCATCCTTCCTAAACACCTCGGCCAAACTGTTCGCCTCTTTGATCTTCAGGAGTGGGTCAGAAATCAGAAAATATCGGAGTTTCAAGCAGTATTTAGGGAAAACTACGAGTACTTTACTATTGACCAAATTTTTTCTTTGATTAAAATCGCCGAAATTTACAAAAGAAGAAAAAAAGTTGTATGTCTTCTTTGTAGATTTCCGTGCGACTTTCGATTCAATTGATCGTGGCTCACTCTTGTATAAAGTATATCAGATTTGAATCTCAAGTAAACTCATTAACATTTGCGAGCACTGTGTGATAATAATGTTGCATGCATATGGGATGGTGATACAGTATGCAAAGAATTTCTGACAACAATGGGTGTGAAACAAGGTTGCATCTTACATAAGTACTTTACTGTTTATTCTGTTTTTCGTTGATATAACTGAGTTCATAGAATACCCGCTCTGCTGTATGCAAACGACATTGTTTTCTTCTCAGAGTCGATAAATGGCAAACGTTGGAACTTAAATGTTAACTTGGAGTCAAAAATTATGGTTTTTAGAGGAGCTGAAGGCAGATATTCTCAAAATAAAGAGTGGACGTATCAAGGAGGAACTGTCGAAATAGTTCATGAATATAAATACCTGGGAGTCTTAATATCAGCCAACCTAAGCATGAGAAAGCATCTTGAAGATAAATTAGCTGAAGCTAACCGAGCGATTTCATATGTGTGGGGCCGCTGTTTCAACAATAAATACATAGCTCATAGCGCCAATCAAAAATTATTTCGCTCAACCGCTAACTCAATTCTTTTGTATGGTACTCAAGTGTGGGGATACCGCTCGTTCAAGTTTCTTCGTTACTTTCTTAAGCGCACTTTTCGGTTGCCAATAAGTACACCCAGTTACATGCTGCACCTCGAAACCGGGACGGCACCACTGGCTTTAGAAACTTTGAAGATGCATTTCAACTATGTCGTTAAAGTGATGGCTATGGATGAAGAAAGGTTGCCCAGGATAATACTTACATATATTCTTACAACAGGTGGAAACCTCATCCAAGAATGGAGACACCTAGCTTCTAACTGCGGACATGAACTTTCATTTACACCGACAGAGGAGCCCATCTCATTAAGAATACAGTTTGACACTTCATTGGAGAAAATTAGTGTAGTCACTTACGAAAAATATGCTGCTGAAGCGCGAGCTTCTCAATATCGGTTGTACTATAGTCAATTGAGCTACAATCTTCAGTATAAGTCTTATTTCTTGAACCAACATTCAATTGACAAAATAAGCTTTATATTTAAATTGAGAGGACAACAAAAACAACAAGACTGGGATGTTTTATATTGGTAGGGTTTTATTGGCTTCACACGTTGTTTTTGCCTGTTGGTAAAATTTCCATTTACTCGATCACTTGATTCCCATTATCTGTTTTTTCTTTCTCCTAAGAAGCCCGTTCTTCCCTCTTTCCTTGGTCGTACAACGAAAGAGCCGGCCTCGTTTCTCTATCCAACACCGTTTTGCAAGCGAACTGTTTTTGTTCATAGAGGATGTCATAGGATTTATCAATTGGTTTACTGTCAGATAGGCTGTGGCTGATTTTTGAAATATTTTCAATGCTAAATAGTCGAAATCTCGCCCGAAGTGACTCTAGATGAGCGTAAGACGACGTAATTCAGATCTTGTTATGGACATGTTATGGACATGCAGTTAGGGAGTGATTATATTACGAGTATGAGAATGCGTGGATACGGAAATATGGCTTTCAAGATCTAGAATTCGCAATGGATTTACGTTTTTGAAAGGCGGATGAAGGACATTGCTTCCTCATTGGAAATAATAACATTGGGTGAAGTGAATCATAGAAGTGCCTCATCAATTCTGCTACAAAATTAAGAAAGAAATTCAAGGACCCAAATCCCCCTGTCAGGTAAAATGAACCATTGACCAAAAAGTGCTAACTTTTTCGTCCACCAAAATGATATCGACAAAACTACTAATTGGCCTGCCTGCACAGTATTTAAGGCAGGAGGAGATGACTCATTTCCTATACTTAATCAGAGATAATTACATATGTATGTCTTGTTGTGGAAAGGAAATCCTCTTAACTTTCGTTCGGAATCAATCTCCTTAACATCGATAAGAAGATCTGCTCGAGAGCATCGGCGAGTCGGACAAAATGTCGCAATAGACGGCAATAACTTAATGCTAGTTGGGGATTATCTGTACCTCAGCTCTGCTTTTAACTCTGATATTACCGCGTAATCTACTTCACCAAGCCATCAAAGTCCTTAGCGCTGCCGCTAAACATACCTCATGTTGCTATTCCCTATCGTCTCAACCCAAGATGTGCAGCATTTCCTTGTGCAACGTTTCTTTCGTAGTTGAAACGTCTGTGCGCATTTGTTCGAGCGATCAGGTCTTTACTATCTAAATAGGCAAATGCCTATGGTAAACCGAAGTCGCTGTAATAAATTGGGGCTATATCCCCGAGGATCACGTCGTTTGCCGAACTCATCGCTCTTGCAATGTGTCATCGAGCCAGCTATTTGTCGAGATTGTTCAAACAAATTACGTTCGTGCTATTGTTCAGTACCTCATTCGAATACAAGCGAAGGCAAACCTTCTCAAACACATGAGACATTTCCAATAAACTTCCTCTGATGTTGAATCACACGTGTCACTCAAAATCGTATGCTACATGAGGGCTAGCTTCTATGAAGTAGTATGTTGAGAAAGATGCTGTACGTGCTGCTCCACGATCGGAAACTTTAGCCAATTCTTCCTGATATCCAAAAATGCTCCAGATAAAGGCTTTCTAAAAAGAATGCTTTCCGGCCTTTGGTTGATCTCCGACGTCAGTTTCATAATGTCCTGGTTATTTCTGTCAGTAAACTATTTGACAGGAGGCTGATTTCATTTTGGTGCAGTACGTGCGCATTGTGAGTACGAGTATGTTACGAGTAATACCAATGTACAATAATGTCCATCGTTTGTTTATGATCTCGTCTACTTGTTACAGGTACGTATTAATCTGCATCTGCAGATTTCTGATGGATGGTGGGCATAGCCAGTTCGAGAAGAGCGCACTCGCCAACGTCCTGAAGAAGTGTGTCCATCGTACCTTACTATAATTGTAGCAATGTCTTTGAACAAACAAATCGAAATCCGCAACGAGACTGGAATGCTCTTGGTCACATAGGAAGGTGACAAGTCAGTACTTGCCTCATAGTTATATTCGTATGTTAAGCAATAACACCTACAACACCTCCTCCTTGTATGGAATTGTATCGGTTTCTTCTTACTATTCCTGATCACAAGTGTACTGTACTGTGTATATTGTGCTTTTTAGTTGGAGTAGCTTTGCCTAAAGCGCGCCAGGGACTTGATCTTTGATCTACTTCAATAATGCACCTTGTTTGGACTCAATACGGTTCGTCCCTTATCAATTAATTCACATTCAGCTCAGGGACCTTTAAGATTCACTCCGCCACTTTGATTCTCATTACGTCTGGAGGTGCACTAAGTCCGGCGGCAACGCGTAGATACCAGTGGAAAGGAAAAAAAAAAATACCCATCATTTCAGAAGCAGCTTTTGGTGCTATATGCCCTCCACCTGGTTAGTTGTGCGTATTTCCCTTAGCTCCTGCTACTTCGGCGAAGCTACTATGCTGTAAATGCCTTCCACTACAGAAGGCGCATCATCGAGGAAAATTTGTAAGCTTTATTTCCATTGTCTACCTTTATAAATCTAAAATCTAAAATCATTGAAGATATTATGAATTAAAGGTCAATATATCGGTTAAAAACTAAAAACTGGTTATGTAAATAATTTTGAATTATTTTTAAGTATATTACTTCGTAAGAGATACGCTTAATTTTTTTTCAGAAAAATTTTCTGTATTTTTTTTTAACCTGCAAAAATTTGTATTATCTCCACGACGACGTGGTCCGTTTTCCCCTCTTTAGAGGTCTTAAAATAAACCTTTTTTAACAATCTTTTTATTGGATTTACATTGCATAATAATAAACTTATTTTACGGAAAAATTACAAATCAGCTGTTAACTACTTAATTTTAAAGGGCTGTTGTAAAATAATACTCCATTTTTGAGTTCTATAGTTTGAAAACGTTGGGTCGTATCTTGAAAACTACTGACCTGAGATGAAATGACCTAAATTTTTTTTGTTTGTAAATACTTACTGCACGGTTCAAAGTTGCAAAAGTTGAAGGTTAATAAGATATTTTTGGGAAAAAAAATTATGGCAGTCAAAATTGTAAATGTAAAAACAAAAATCACTTTTGATCGTCAATAGCTTCTGACACATTAATTTTAGGGACTTTAAAACAATTAATTATGAGTTTAACGACACCGCATTTGCTACCATAAACGCATAAATTGAAAAGATGTTATTGTACAATATTTGTTTTCAAAAGGAGTCAGAATAGGGCGGCATAAGGCTTTACTTAAAACCTGTGTATCTCGGAGGGCATGCATTTTCGACCCCCCAGCCATACGATTCCTTCTCCAAATATGTCATAATGTCGACACATTATCCGGAACACCCTGTATTTTTGGATCCCGATCACGAGGGAGATCTGCACTCTGTCTTACGATCCGTTTGCCCAAAAGTATGCACCCAATCTTTATTTAAGCCACAGCATATCCACAAAACATTTCTCTCCTAAATGCATTCAACAAGAAACTACACATCTTTAGACTCACTAAAGCCACATACTCGTGCATGTACATGGATATATAGATACAAAATGCATTTACAGATACTTTTATTTATTGATTTTTGTTTCTCCTTAAGTGATTATCTTTGCTATAAACTCCTCCATTTCCCTCTTAGAAAACTACAAAACTAAGATACACAGAAATATGCGAAATTGAGAAAAAAAAAAAACCGAAACGTAACGTAATAAAGACAATGTTTAACGAAAGTACGCACAGTACGTACAGTACCACACACGACAATAAATTAATAATAAACTTGTAGCTACAAATTGTGATGATGTTGCGTAGGTAGGGTTTCGTATCTAAACCGCTTCGGAGACACTGCTATGGCTACTGCTATCCAAGTCTTTGATTTTCTGATACATGTGAATGTAGTGCATCTGCAACTGTTTCTGATATTTCAACACCTTCTCCTTCTCTTCGGCCCACTGGTGACGTTCCATTTCGAAGGTTCTCTTTAATTCCGCCAACTCCTTGCGCAACAAATCGACTTCATCCTTCAACATCGGTTTGTCATCTGAGTATTTTGGACTCTGTGCAATATCCGGTAGATGTGTTGTCCCGTAGACAAAGTTTTGAATGTCATTTGACATTTGGGCAAGCCGATACTCAGCTGTCATATGCCGTTCCAGCGGTCTTTGCTCGGGTTCTGTAAGTGGCGGGGCAATTTGGAGACAGTTCATGATCACTTCTAAATTGGAATCATCAATTGCCTTTGGTGGAAGCTCTATACGTTTCTCTTCGTCGTTCATTTGGTTCTTCTGACAGATGGTGGAGATTTTGTCGATTTGATATTTCAGGCGACTTAGCTTACCCGTTGGTTCCTCGCCGTATTCGTGGAAGATCGATAGATCGGATAGTTCCTTGCGGAGTTTACCCAATTCATTGGTCAGAGCTAAGATAACTTGATCCTTGAGAATGATGATGCGATTTAGTTGACTAATTTCTACTTCTTGCGCTTTTGTGGTACATTGTGATGGTGTTAGAGATTCAGCGATGGCGATTTGATCTTGCTTGAGCTGGAGTATGTCTTGATCTTTTGTTGTTAGTTCGAGCTATAATTAGAATGAGAAAAGAAAAGGTTTTTATTTTGGCTTGGGAGTGTCAAAAAGAGCTATACTAACATTTGCCTCCTTGAGTTGGTTTTTGAGTAAAGCTATTTCACCGTTTTTCTGACAGACAGTCCATTCGTTCTCTTCCAACTGTGCCTTTAGGTTGCCTATAAGACCGTCCATGATTCCGGTCTTCTCCTCCAGCTGGCTTATGCAGTCCCGAATTGAACGCTCTGACGTTTTAAGGCCCTCGTTTTCACTTCTAGAAGAAATTTTACATCGAAATTAAGTGCTTGATTCGGAAAATGTGACATCATTATAGTTTTTGATGGAAAGTTAATAAAAGCAGGTGGAGGTGTACTATCCTACACACAAAAGAGGAATTCCACGAAATGATACCTTAATATTGTTGAGGTCCTGAAGATACATATTTGTATCTATAAACACAGAAAACATTGACCTCAATGCAATTTTGCTAGATAACAATACCACCTGTAGATAATCAACGGTGATCACGTGATCATGAAATCTCTATTCATCATGTTGCGATCGACGAAAGGCACCAGTAATATTATGAAGAACGACTAAAATCGCAAGAAACCGCAATAACTTTCGCCTCAATTTCCCAACAAGATCTATTCCACTAGCATCACATGCTGAAGGCCAATGATGCTGATGCAAAGAAGTCCACAAAAATGCGGAAACTGATGAGCTGAGTTTCACCCAATCACCCCGGCAAAATATATAACTAAGCAAACAAGGAGGCACAAGGAGCAAACCACGAAGCGGTGCCGCATTGAAGGTTCGTCTTCTCGCAAAGACAAATAATCAGCTTGATTAGAACATTATCGAGATAATAGAGAAGTGCTAGTCCAAGAACAATGTTGATACGACTACTACTTAGTAGTATAGTCATTCGATGTTGAGAAAATTTGCTGCCATTTAAAGAAGATCATGCAACCTGGACGATGAAAACCAAGACTTCCCACCGACCCACCAAAACCAAGTAGGAATAGCAATATTTAAGCAAATTATCTTTCTTCCAGCAAGTCCACTATTGAACAACAAATTTTCACACAGAATCTATGATCTATTCAGAACCATGCCTAGTTTTGGTATCTCTGCCAAATTGTATAGTGCAGAGTGGCCATAAACGTTTAAACTTGATACTTCGTTAAAGTTCGAAGCAGCGCAAAGTGATCTGCTTCCATGCGACTTCTTCAATATCATACGAGAGAAAATTTTACCAAACGCAGCGAGCTACTCGTAACACAGGTATTGAAGCAGCAGCGGCTACTCAAGTACTCGTATACGCGGTCAATAAGGAGGGACGAACAACAATGACGAACTATACAGAGAGTCACAATAGGCGATTATATTAAGGCAGTTAGGGATTTTGCCTACCAGTATCAACTGTGATAGTGGCACCTCATCAGAAATAACTCGGAGAGGTACATTTGTCAATTGCTTAGTAACAGCACTTGGCCTAATTGCCTAAATTCTTGCTGAACCTTCTCACGAATTCCATGTTAGTTCAAGAATGCCACACTTTACTAAGCGCAATCAGAAGGCTGAATTCACTGAGACTTGTTAGGGTCGCAGCGCGCAATGGGATTGCCAATGGAGTTGCTAAGCAAGACCCAAAGGAGATATTGCAGGACCCAAACCAGCGTTAGAACTGCCTCTGTCCTCGGTTAGAGCTTCCATTTACATTTGGGTCCCAGAAGAGCATAATTGCAGATGGCATGACTCTCTATATTGCCGGCAGACCAAACGAATGCTTCAGAGCTCAATGACTTTCCTAATGTCCCTCAGTTACAAAAACTGCAGGCGGCTGGTTATTTACGCGCGCCTAAGGGGTTAGATACCCTTTTACTGTTGCCAGGGCGCAGGCGGAAAGGTAGAAGGAGGAGAAAGGAAAATTGTTTTGTAGTGGTTTGAAACTCAGGTGTGTTTGGTTTCGACATTCGGTCTCCAGGGGGTGGGAGTCCGAATAGGACGGAGAGTTTTTTCTTCACTCAGAGTGATTCGAGGTATAATTCACAGTATTTTTTTTTTTTTTGCTTGAAACTCTACAACAGCCAAATCTACGTGTCAGTGTTATGCCTTCACACGCAGAATTTTTCTGTCTGAGTTCCAATTACACAAATGAAAAACTGACTTGCAATGGCCAGGATTCGAACCTTGACCCTCCGAGTGAGAAGCGATTGCTAGTAAGACTACACCACGGCTACCCCATGCTAGGTATACTGGGCGTAAGTGACCCGATGGCGCTGGTTGGGAGGTTGGGAGGGACACAAAGTTGTAGCTTGTGGGAATAAGTCTTCTGTGGACTTCTTCCGATGCTTTATTTTGGAAGTTTGTGATGATTGGGAAAGCATCAAGCTAAATTGTACGACGGTGGTAGAGTTGGCGAAGTACACATGGGCATTTGGTTCCGTGTCCCTAGACGGACCCTGAGAAGCTCCTAGGACTACTCGTACTTCATGTTCAGAATCGGGAACTAAAAGCCGATATGATGGAGAGTTCTTAAGACGGGGCCTAGAAAGCACTACGGGCAGCATTTTCTGCTGTCCTTTAACAAGGACTGCTTACCATACCACGAAAAATTGAAAGGTATGGTGAGGTACAACATGGGTAGGTTGATGGTTAAGCTCAGGAGATCTGACAGCGGTAATCTGCGAAAGGAAGTATTGCAAACCATTCTGTCTGACCTTGGCCTACCACCCCTATGACTTCGAGGTAGTGATCTCAGAGAAGCTAAAGGATTTGGCAAGACAGAAAAACTGGATGCTGGTATTAGGCTGTGATGTAAACTCCCATCATACACAATAGGGAAGTGGTGATAGACGAAGTTTCGAGGCTACGCAAAGTTCTTTCAAAGGAAGCGAGCGCTCCTAGCAACCTCAGGAAAAGTGACGGAACCCGGGCTGAAAGTAGCCAAGAGGTTCTGGCAACACTTATGGAAACCCACTTTCCGAAATCCACAGTATCAGGCGACCCTGGCATGCTACAGCACACTGAGAACACTGATCTCTCTCTCTCTCTGAAGAGGAAATAGGTGTTCTTATTAATAGGAAACAATTACGATGGGCAATTCGGTCCTTTAAGCCGTATAAATCTCCCGGTCCGGATGGTATTCTATCGATTATGCTACAGAAAGCACCGGAGGTAGCAACCGAAAAAAATATAGAAATTCTTAGACGCAGTCTAAAAATAGGGTGCATACCAATAGCGTGGAGGGAAGTTTAGCTGGAAAACAGGGGCATATAACAGCAAAAGATTTCAGACCAATAAGTCTGTCATCATTTATGCTTAAAACCCTAGAGCGACTATTGGAGATTCGAATGAGGAATAGATGCAGTAATGGCTTTTAGACTGAGTCACAGCATGCATACTAGCATAGAAACCTGCCTGCACGAGGTGGTGGGGAAAATAGAGAAGAGTCCACACTTCGGAGAGTTTACGGTGGTGGCCTTCAATAGCGTGGATTGCACCGCTATTAAAAATGCTCTGGTAGATGCTAACCTTGAACACGGTATAACGAACTGGGTGGGCCCCCGCCCAATTATTAAGGCTTCGCCCATCAATGACGTTGTCTAATAATGAATGGGGGCAGAGAAAAGTACTGGTCTTATCGTAAACATCTTGAGATGACGCTACCGAAGGTTGCTACGATTCGATCAGTCACAAGTTGCCGGTCATAGGTCTTGTTGGCGGCTGGACCAGCGGTAGTTCCTACCAGGACTTAAATCATGGTACCATGTGAGTCAGGACCGGGCCTGACTCGAAGAGGTAGGCCGCTTGTGGGAGCGTTATGGTGGCTGTGGTTTAAACCCAAAGTCGCGGGAAGGGTCATTCTTTGCTTGACCCAATGTAGAGTTGCAATAAGTACTGGGTGCTGCGACCCTAAGAGCAGTAAGAGGTAAGAGGCAGTAAGAGTCGGCCTCGACTCATACCAAGGGTGGAACTTGTGCCGGTAACACAGTTCCGATTTGATATCTCAGGAAGGCGGCAGAGCGATGGCAAGGTGTATCCTTGCCCCCATGGATGTATGGGCATCCCGTAAACATAAGTCTACATGACAGAGGGTTTACGTTAAAAATCAGACACTATTACGAACTGGGTGTGCAACATGCTTGCAAGCAGAAAAATAAACTGTTCTATTGGGCAAAGCTTAGCCAGAATGTCCGTAATCAGGGGAACCCATCAGGGTGGAGTCATATCCCCACTCTTGTGGGTGCTGGTTATCAATGACATCCTCAGAAAGGTTAGCACAATGGGCATAAATGCCACGGCATATGCACAGCAGATGATGTGGTCATAAAAGTGCAGGAAAATATTTAAATATTTTAAGCGAAATTATGCAGGTGGCCCTGAAAACGATCAGCACTTGGGCAAACAGCTGTGGTCTCAATGCCAACCCATCCAAAACGGAACTGATTCTTTTCACCAGAAAGTACAAGATACCGCAATTCAAACTCGCAAAACTCAACGGAGTGGAACTGTCCCTTTCGGATGTGATTCTGGACAAAAAACTGAACTGGAATCTTAACGTAGCGGAAAAAATCAAAAAGGCATATAATGCTCTTTTTATCTGCAAAAGAACAGTACGAAAAATTTTGAGCTTAAAACCTGCTATTGTGTATATGGTGGTTGTAAGACCCATACTTACATACGGCGCAATAGTATGGTGGAAAGCAACAAACAAGAAAACGATTTACGGGAAATTAGCGGCGGTTCAAAGAAGGACTTCCGTAGCCATTACAGGTGTGCTCCGTACCACCCCTACGGCAGCATTGGACATCTTTTTGCACTTAACACCGGTTGATTAACAGATCAAAAAACTGGCTGGCAACAGTGCGACACGACTCACTAATCTGGGTTACTTCAAGAGCAGTAGTTTCGGACATGGCACGGTACTAAAGGAGCCACTGCGAGGCAATCAAATTCTAACGGATGAAATGCCTTCCCTGGTCGACTTCGACATTCCGTATGATATAATTTATCCGGAGAGGGAGGACTGGGAAATGAATGCAATAATCAGGTAAAATGAAATTGAAATTTTCACAGATGGCTCAAAAACAGATGAGGGAACAGTCCTGGTATCTTCTCAGAAGACCCAGAACTAAGAGTGTCTATAAGACTACCGGACGCAAGCAGTGTCTTTCAATCAGAGGTCCTGGCTGTCCTCAGGGCGGCTGAACTAATGCAGATGAGATCGCAAAAAAAGGAGGGCTACTCGACAATAATGAGGTTTCCAACATCAAACCACCCCTTTGCATGGTGAGGGGCACTATCGAGGAAAAAATCACAAAGACTGCCAACCTAAGGTGGTCAAGTCTTGAAGGACACAGGGTACCCAAGGCTTTTTGGCCGCTTTTTGACTGCAAAAGATCTAGGAAGTTAATAAAACTAAACAAGGATAAGCTTAGGACAGTAATAGGAATCTTGACAGGACGTAAAGAGACTCAAATTGTCACATACGGATATCTGCAGATTCTGTGGTGATCTGCAAGCTGTTGAGGACATAACACACATACTGAGTGAATGCGAGGCAATGTCGGCTAGTCGAAGAGAATTTTTTAGGGAAATACTTTTTCGAAAACCTAGAGGAAATAGACGGCACGAACTTCAAAGGAATTCTTGGCTTTTGCAAGAAAATTGCGTGTTTCACCGGGGTGATTGTTTAGGTTTTTGCCATTTAAAGACAAATTCAATTGATTCCATAGGGACCACGATGGGCACGTTTTGGTGCCTAGCGTCTGATGGCATATTCATCACACCCCTGTTTAACTTTACCTAACCTAACCTAACCACCAGCAGCGCCGTAACTTCTTGGATTGGGTACTGGAAAACATGCATGCTGGCATTGGTGTTTTGCTAGAAAATCATGTTTTCATGCATCTGTTGCACCGAAGCACTACGAGTGATTCAAGAGGTTCGAATCGACTTTAGGTGCCATGCCGTACTCTTTCAAAAATTAGGCCGAAAAAGCCATTATGGTGAGCGGAGCGCATATCAAGACATGATAAGCAAATTATTGTGGCCCCAGCTTAAGGGTATAGATACGTCCAACCTCTACTTTCAACAGGGATGTTGTACGTGTCATACAAGCCGCGAAACAATTGAGTTACGAGTATTGTGCATGAAGTTTTCTGGTCTCCTAATTTCGCGTTTCGGAGACACCCATTGGCCGACAAGGTCATGCGACTTAACACCGTTAGATCACAAACAATTCTAACTCTGAAAGCGAACATTGAAACCGCCATCAACAACATAGAGCCCCAAATATGTGAAAGAGTGATAGAAAATTTCGAGAAAAGAATGAGCAGACCCAAAGCCGTCATTTAAATATTGCATTCCCTAAATAATCCCCATGTGTCTACTTCATAAAGAAATAAAGGTTTCAGAGATATCTCAACAATTGTTCGTTTTATTAAAAAAAAAAAAACAAATCCTACATTTCTTGTTGAAACACCTTTTTATGAGTGACTGAGCATGAAATTCTTCAGTAGACCAGAGTCCACATCCTAAAAGATTTCTCTGGTGAATCATTACATACTCCACCAAGAAAAAAACGGTGGTCACAGAGGAGGCACAGAAAGAAGCAAAGAAAAAATAGGAAAACATCTCTGCGAAAGGACCATCACCTGGAGTTTTGTATAAAAAGGTCAAGGAGCTGGCAAATGGCATGGTCATTCTGTATCACCGATTCACAGAATGCACTTCAACACCACTTCTAGTACATGTTTAATAGAGAAGGTGAAGAGTTAATTGAGATCCCTTTCCTAACTTTATGACCATATTTATGTTAATGGCGCTCATCGTCTTGAGCTCAACAAGGTGATATACTACGAGGGGCGTTCAATTTCTCGGTATCGGGGTGAAGCTGTGGTTGTATATATAAATTGACTTATTTATTAAGTAGTACTATTATTTTAGTGCATTCATGTAAAATTTCATATAAATGTGATTATTAATTCGCGTTTTATCTCTAGTTAAACAGAATAACATAATGGCAACTGAGACGATGATGGTGAAAATTGCGCATCGCGCTGTAATTAAATTTCTCACTAAGCAAGGAAAAAGTAAAAAAACTATTCATGAAGAGATGGTGGCTGTTTACCAGGGTTCCGCACCTTCATTATCAACTGTGCAAAAGTGGTCAAGTGAGTTCAAGAGAGGCAGAGTGAGCATTGAAGACGACCCCCGCTCCGGCGCCCCGGCTACTGCTTGTACGGGAGAAAGCATCAAAGAAGTCGAAAAACTTGTTCTTGGGGATGCCCGAATAAAGGTGAAAATGATGGCAGAGATCACCAATCTTTCAATTGGTACCATCCACGCCATTCTTCATGACCATCTTAACCTTTCAAAGGTCAGTGCAAGGTGGGTGCCACGAATGCTCACTGCGCCTCAGAAAAAAATGAGAATCGCATGCTGTAGAGAGCTTTTGGAGATGTGTAGTGAGAACGCGGACGGTTTTATGGATCGAATTGTTACTGGGGACGAAACATGGGTCCACCACTATGACCCTGAAAGCAAACAAGAGTCCATGCAGTGGCATAAAAAAGGAACAGACCCCCCGAAGAAGTTCAAAGTCACTCCGTCTGCCGGGAAGCTCATGGCCACAGTTTTTTGGGACTCAAAGGGAATCTTGCTCATTGAGTACAAAAAAAAAGGTGAAACCATCAACGCCACATCCTACGCTTCCACTTTGCATAATTTGCGGGAGGAAATTAAAAAGAAAAGACGGGGTAAACTCGCAGCGGGTGTGTTGCTTCTTCATGACAACGCTCCTGTTCACACGGCGCGAGTTTCCAAGGCTGCTGCGCGAGATTGTGGTTTCGAAGAAATCCAACACCCACCCTATAGTCCAGACCTTGCCCCTAGTGATTATTTCCTGTTTCCGGATTTGAAAAAATGTCTTCGTGGAAAAAGATTTTCGCAGCGGGTGTGTTGCTTCTTCATGACAACGCTCCTGTTCACACGGCGCGAGTTTCCAAGGCTGCTGCGCGAGATTGTGGTTTCGAAGAAATCCAACACCCACCCTATAGTCCAGACCTTGCCCCTAGTGATTATTTCCTGTTTCCGGATTTGAAAAAATGTCTTCGTGGAAAAAGATTTTCGGATGATGAAGAATTCAAGTCGGCAATAAATGGGTATTTTGCAGAGAAAGAGGAAATTTATTTTTTTGAGGGTTTAAAAAAGCTTATCTCAAGATGTAACAAATGCATTGATGTTAGGGGAGATTATATTGAAAAATAAAAACAATTTAAATTGAATTCGCATTTTCCTTCATATCGATACCGAGAATATATTGAACTCCCCTCGTACATGCGTTTGGAATTTCACGAAAACTGATCTAGTTATACAGCTGAAAGTGTCATGCTTCTCGGAACTATTAGCAATATTCACTAAATTTCTAGAAAGAGATTCGTGGGGTCCGAACGGCACTGTATACAACAAATCCCTCAAAGATAAACAGTATGAGGAAGCTGTTGTAGAGCTCTTTCGAAAGACCCTTTAAGGAGAAAGCACAACCGCGAATTTTATGGACTGCACGAAAATGTCGATAAGGCTCAAAAATGTGAGATATGATCTTGACCACAGCGAAGTTTTGCACAGAAATGCTTTAGTTGAGTTGGTGTTTGAATGCCAGTCACCTGACAGGAGACGTAAATGCAGATTGAATCCTATGCTCAGGGATGCAGTGATCGATTATGTCAGAAACTTCGACGTGACAAACTTGAAACTGCATTGACAGTATAGCCTGATAGACAGGCCAAAAGTGAAAGAGCTTAATATTTACGAGTATTCATAGAAATCTAATTAGGTCTAGAAGCAAAGGATCTTTCGAGTCCTTAAATCACTTTTCCTAATAATAAAATATTTCTGCCATTAAAGTTGTATCTATAGCGTTAATTGAGAGCTTCGACGTATTTGTCTGGTATGCATGCGTTTCTATCCGGACTGTGTAGTGGAATATAGGATTGGCGGCTGATTGATGATTGATGAATGTGATACACCTACGGCCTGTAGCAAATCTGTCCAATTCATTTAATTTTTTTAGACATAATTGGAAGAAGTTTTTTTTTTTCAAAAAAAAAGATATTAATTAGTAACCAAGACCATGTGATTTGACCCGGATATACTTTTTCATTGAGTTCACAAACTCTTAAGAGGGCTTAAGAACGAAATTCACCTATTAATGTCCGAGATAAAGTCCAAAATTTGTAAAAACAGAAGAAAAAATTTTTTTTTAAGAAATCATCAAAAACTCACTTCAATAATTCGCTCTCCTTCTTCAAATCGCCAAATTGCTCCTTCAGTCGATTTGTATTCTCTGTTATCCTCAGTTTATTCTGTTTAAATTGGAACGACTGTAGTGTTAGCATCTGTTCCATTTTCTTCATCTTCAACAGATATTCCTTCTGTTGGTTTTCATAGAATGCCTTCAATCGCTTTGTCTCATTCTCCCAATAGGCCTCTTTATCCTAAAATCCAACAAAAGAAAAACATGGAAAAAAACATCGAATTAGGAAAACCTGCTCATCCACAAATGTATTTAATTCAAAAATTTTACTTTTTGAACTTTGAAAATCACTTTTTCATTATGTTCCATAGTTTGCCGAAGATACGACAATTCCGAGTCACGATCTTTTAGCGCAGCTTCAAGGTCCGAAATTCCAGAATCCGATGGTGATGGTGTCATATCGAATTGTTCGCTTATGTTATACTTATTATTGTTACCACAGCTTGATTTTCTATCAAAAAAAAAAAAAACAATAACATCAAATTAGTGATAGGATCAGTGAATGATGATGGTTGATGATGATCGGTGATCGGTGATCGATAATCGCCACCGATCAGCGATCATCCATCACTTCTGCGAACAACTTACAAAGTACTATTTTGGCTAATTGCATCTAAGTCTGGAGTGTGACGAATCGATTCCAAGCTATCGTTGATCTTCAACGATCTGGAACATCGTCGACGTGCCATTAAATTGTTGCAATAACTGTTGCTCGATGAGTAACCATGCCGAAGGTCAGATGTGCCTAGAGAAGGGTATAAACGATTGATAAATACAATACTAACTGCGTACTTTCATTTATTGTACTTACTCCCAAATCTCAAGCTTGAACCTTGAGCTGGTGCCAGTGATGGCGTCGAACCATAACGATCACCAAGATCATTATATCTCGTCGGAATACTGTAATCCGGTTCAAAGGGAATCGGTTTAAATGCAATCGGTCGGAGGAGATTTGTTGCCTAAAATTTAAGAGGAAATGCGCTCATTTTCATTTTGAAGGAACATAGAATGATGAGCGATCATGCAAGATCATCATTACGAGTAGATACAATGCTCATGTCGTCATGAATGTTCACTAACCTGATCAGATTTTTCTCTGCGATTCGCACGATCACTGTTTCCATTATCCCGTTCAACAATATTCAAGCTGTCTGGGTACTCTACTCCACCTCCCATTGTGGTCCTCTTTAGAGGCGGATGGTGATCGGTTTTGGCTGCATTAGTACTGCTACTGCTGTAATTACTCGCATTACTCCCTCTATGACCCAGTTCCGGATGCACATGCATCACTGTCGCCATGTGAATATTCTGTTGGTACTGTGCATGATTCATTTGATTGATATGCTGTTGCTGCTGATGCATGGGATGCATTTGCTGTGACTGTAACTGTGCCTGTGCCTGTGCCTGTACCTGTACCTGTACTTGTGACAGCTGTGACGTCTGTGATGGCTGTGATGGCTGTGATGGCTGCTGCTGCTGTGGGTCACAATCTGCTACACCCGCAGCACTCTTGTTAGTCTCGAACATACTGCGTATATTCTGAAACTTGGAGCGGCTCTGTTGCACATAGTCTTCCAAATTACTTTGACTGCCAAATTTGTTGCGCAGTCGCTTCTGTTCATTGCGTGACTTGAGTGTCCCAGTGAAGCCCGGCTGCACCAGTGGCAGCCCTAAGGTATTCTTTGAGATAAACGAATTCGCATTCTCCAGCGATGCTGATCGAATGTGACCTCGCTGCTTGTTGTATGAATTTTGAATTGAGCTGTCCATTATCGAATATCTGCAATGAGCAAAAGAGAAAGATACAATATGAAAGTAAGAGATAAATTTTGATTGATCGGCGTTATGGAACTTAATTGCTTACACAATCGTTCGCAAAAATG
Organism: Volucella bombylans; assembly: GCA_949129095.1. Taxonomy (NCBI): domain Eukaryota; kingdom Metazoa; phylum Arthropoda; class Insecta; order Diptera; family Syrphidae; genus Volucella; species Volucella bombylans. The sequence continues at coordinate 151,354,088 of OX422143.1, forward strand.
TGAGATCTGCTGGTCCATTTGTCAAAAGGAAAATGTTTATTTATGGCGCACTGGAGTACGAGTACGAGTATGTTACGCAAGCGAATACTGAATCAGACAGACAGACCAAAGAGACAGCGGCGCCGATACCAAAAATTTGAATTTTATTCCAACGTCTCGAGTGATAGATATTGACGACAGTCAAGCAATCGATTGGTTAGTTAAGGGCTTTTCAGACACAAAGACAATCTTTTGTTTCGAGTTCGAGAAGATGCTCAGAGCGATGGTGATGGGTTTGATCATGGCTTCACTACTCCAATGGTGAAACTATTTTTGAGTATTTTGAGCATCCATTGGGTAAGCTCGTTCGATTAAGAGGTTCCGAGTGAAAAATGAAAGTCAACTCAACGGAATGTGTTCGTAACAGTGGAAAGAAAATTTATGACATTCGGCGTCGATAAATTGATAAAGTCGGCGTCTAGGAGATCAACACCTGCAGGTGATAATCAAGAAAATCTATTCAATTCTGTTGGTTGGTTCGATGGGTCTTATGTAAAAGTTGTGCTACTAGTTTAAAATTTTGGAGCTACGGCAAGCGAGAGTAGTCAAACATTACGTCAGGTATTAGGTTGAAAGATTAAAGTGCCAGCGAGGGTCTGCGGTGTAAACTTTCAGTTTTTACCTAAACTTGTTCTGGTTGTTTTTCGTTTTTTGTTGTCGTGTCGTCATAGAGATGTCAAGTGGTTAATCCGCTTGTTTATGTTACAGATAGCCCACTAGTTATGAAAAAAAAGTTCCAAAATTTCATAGACAGACAACAGTTTAACATGCAGAAGGAAGAACTCAGTGTAAGAGATCGTATCACAGGCGTTTACGTATTAAAGGGTCGACACTCAACTACCAAATTTACCAACTATGACCTCAATTCCTTAAAAGTATAGACAAGCAGGATTCAAAAAGAAATCACCATGTTGTGGTTGTCATTAAGCCTATCTACCGATCCGTCATTCGATGCAGTTATTGGGCGTCAGTTCCTTACTAGCTTACTGATGGGATGGGCCTGGATTATAACCAATTAAACCAATAAAACGCGTTATTGTTGGCCAAAAACCTTCAGTTGGGCACTCCCATATGATTAAGGTGCATTACAATTGCCATCTAAGGCAAGGTCTTTTCCTACTGCGTTGCTCTTCCGGTTAGAAATAGAAGACTCTTCGTGCCGAAAGATTAATATCCCTTCGCTGTAATTCCATCCTTGAGCCTCCATCTCGAAGCTCCACATTGTGATATTTTATCTGATTCGACCAATGTTCTGAGTCTTTACTTGTTCACAGCATACACTTGACTTAAACCTTATTTACAGATAAGTCCATTTTTGCACTTACGATACAGTGATAGCTCATACTGTGATCTATGCAAGCAATTGCTCAGATCTTTGTAAAACATTGTAAAACGAAGGAGCGAGCGGTCTCCATCGTCATTCAGAACAATGTGACGAGTTTGGCGGGCAATCTTTGAAACGGTAATTATCGATAAGGTCTTCTTGGGTTTCTACTTACCGGTCTTAAAAACACATTGATAGGAGCTAACCAGATCCTTGACAAAAAATTGTAGGCGTTCACACAATACAGCAGAGAACATCTCGAACCAAATGTCAAAAAGACTGATGCCTCCATAGTTGGCGAACTTTAGAGGGTACCAGTTCATTAGACATACTTTCCACCGACCAAGTCTTAGAAATAAGTAAGTGTATCCTCTCTACCAAGTCAAGAGGATAGGAGTCTCTGAAATAGCCTTGTTATTGACTGTATTTCAATTTTACTTCATTTTGTTCGGGTGGATGAAGATCTTTTAATTTTCTCTTATGCCTATGTAGAACCATTCTTTACGTTACAGTCTAACTCGTTGTTTTACTATAACATTTCGTTTAGGAATGAGACTTTACTTCTTAACAAATGAAGCCGTCAACACCTTAGAGTCAACGTAGACCAAATTAGACCATTTCCAATAAATATTTCATGCGAAATGTACATATATCCCATAAGGTGAGAGTCCTTTTGAAACCACATAAGCTATACGAGTAGGTTAGCTTTAAGGAATGGACTTGTCAAATCTCTGTAACTCTTTCCTCGATATCTTTCGATTTTTTCTAGATACTTCTCGATAATTTCCTCTAGGGATATGTTGAATCAGTGGTTTACTGATTCGTTTCTGTTTAATGCTGACTTACTTAGGCGGCACTATAGTCCGGGGTAAACCTGGGCCTCAAGTAATAAGCCTCTCCAATTAGCACGGTCTTTGCTAACTGCCTCCAGTTGCGCACTTCAAGTTGGTTGAGGTCCCCTTTCATTTGCTCGTGAAACACAATTCGAGGCGTTCCTCTACTGCATTGTCCTTTCGGATTAGAGTCGAAGATTCTGCGGGCTGGAGCATTGGTGGTCATTCGCTCTACATATCCCAGCCATCTCAAACGTCCAATGCGCACTTTTTTTTACCAGGTCGGTGTCGTTGTACAATTCGTAGAGTTCATCATTGGATCGTGTCCTCCAAAACCCGTCAACGCATACGGGATCCGCTTTAGATAGGGTACATATTTCAGAACCATGGAGCAGAACTGGGATTACAAGGGTCTTATATAGAGTTTCCTTGGTTGTTCGGGAGGGGGCCTTACTACACAATTGCCTTATCAGCTCAAAGAAACAGCGATTGGCAAATCTTCGTTTGATTTCTGAAGAGATGTCGTTTTCAGATGTGATAGCGGCGCCGAGATAGACAAAGTTCCTTACTACCTCAAAGTTATACCTGTTGATTGTGACATTCTGGCCGATTCGTCGATGTTGGGTGTCCCTTCTTGGTGATAGAATATACTTTGTATAGCTCGTCTCTGTAAATGCTGTCATATACCGTGTGTGTAGTGTAAATATTTGGTAAATTGTGGACTTACCAGTCCTAAAACCGCGTTTTAGGCGCTCGCACAATAGGGCTGACAAGATTTTATATGCGAGGAGACTGATACCTCGATAGTTGGCGCAGTTTAGAGTGAACTGGGCTAACGATGCTGAGGTTGCATTGTATTCATTTGCAATGTATACCTGCATTGATCCGACCAAATCTCAAGTCATCTCTTGCTGCCTTAAATAGTTCGGCGGGTAGGCCGTCCGTAGACTTTAGATATTACTATCCTCACTTAATTTTTAATTTTCGGGTAGACGGAATTCTTGACTTTACCAGTCTGCAGAAATGGTTTTTCCATATCCTCAGCACTGACTGTGACTCTACTACAAGGTTTCCTTGTTTCCGTTTGGGTCTTATTACACTGACACGTTATTTTTACCTTTTGGTAAGACTTTCAAACATTATTTCGATTTCCTCGACATCGCGCGCTTCTCATGCTCTATCTTTTTTCTCCAGAGAAGCCGATGTTCTTCCCTCTACATGCGCCGCTTTATAGGCATGTTGTTTTGCTGCATGCTCTTGCCGGCACTCTTCATCAAACCAGGGATTTCGTGATAGTTTTGCGGGTGAAACCCAGCACGTCAGTTGGCGGCATTTTTGATATCTTCTCGGCATCTAAGGCATTGGTATAGTATTCAGCTGCAAAGGACTTCTCGAGAGCTTGAAGAATACGCGATCGGCAAAGGTTCTGGCGGCTTGTTGATTTTGCAACTGTTCAACGTTAAATCTTCTCATAGTATTTCCCTGTTGTTTTGGCGTCTGAGATATCCGTAGACGTACTTTGGATGCAACTAGGTAGTGGTTCGAGTCCATGTTGGCCGCTCAGAATGTTTGGACATCTAAAATACTTAAGGAGTGTCTTACGTCGATCGCAACATGATCAATCAATCTTGTTGACAGTTTGTTGATCTGGTGCCTGTCATGTTCCCTTGTGAATATTGAGGTGAGGAAACCGTGTGCTGACTTATCACAAGAAATTGATGCTTTACCTGAGGACCTTACCAAAAATTGAACAGTCATTAAATAACGTCTAAGTCGATTAATTTCAAGGCACACAAAATTGACTTTCTCATCGAACGAAGTACCAATGTGTGCGTTACAGCTTAAGAATTCAAAGATATGATTTTGGAAAACTTAAGTTCACCATTGCTTTCAAAATGTAGAATTCCGGGTTCAAGATCGGTGCAATTTCATAAGAATTTGGTAAGCTACTAAGCACAATAAAAATTTCAGAGTTTGTTTGATTTGAGTTCTGGTCAACTTACAACTCCCCGGCGATGTTGAAGATGGTACAGAATCTTCTAAAATAAGTGAATAGATATGAGTAGTAGTCACTTCGATATTCTTAAGATTGTCAGTCAAAGCGTTACGAGCCTAACCATGATTCGAAGTTTGATCCGTTTCTAGCTTTTTGTTGGTAGCTATGAGTTTTGACCTCCCTGTTTTTTTTTTTTTAACAATAGATGGGTTGGTGGAAATTATGTTAAGAAAAAGACACATGAAAATATGCTTGATACTCAGACTACAGGAGACCTAACCGTCAACCCAGCCGCCAATCAACATGACTAAACAAAATAAAAAGTACGGAAATGGATCTCCTCAAAAAGAATACATTGGCTGCTTTCCTTAACATTGACGTAATATTTAACAACCTCAACACTTCTGCAATGCACTCTACTCTCAGACACATACACATCAGTGCAACATTAGATAACAGGCACTAAAGGTTACTGCCTCAAGATCAATCCGGGAAGGAGATGCGATTTTACGCCCCCTGTGAAACCTTGTCGTTCATTACATAAATCTTTAAATTTAGCACGCTATAGAATAAGTCACACAAATCCTGAACTACGCTCTTAGAACTCTTGGGGATTCGGTCAAGTTCCCAATTGTGTGTAACTTAAGACGCAATAAGTAGAGTTCGTCTTTTCATGAAATTCCAAAATCTAACTTCCAAATAGCCTTTTTCAATAGTGCAAAGTACCGATGCATCTTACTACATACGAGTATACATAATTAACTGAACTAGAAGTTCTGTGTTGAAGAATTTATTGTATAAACAAGACATCTATCGCCGTCCACATATGAAGCTTTATATTCAGCAGACTTAACTCCAGAATTAACTTCTTTTTTTTCATAATTTACGCGCGTCTAAGGGGTTAGATACTAGGGCTCTCGATTTAAAGCGTGTATGTAATTACACGTGTATTCGTGTCACGTGTACACGGTTAGTAAAAAACTTCTACACGTGAACATTTAAATACACGTGTTCTTTTTTAATATGCGTGTAAATAAAATATTTAAAATATATGTAAATAATAACACGTAATTACAACACGATGTTTTTTCAATTATTGGATGTTACGAGTACTTGCCGAAACAGTTATTTCTGTTCAAGCCATAGTTTAGTTTTCTATGTTTTATTGAGATTAAAGTTTAATCATTAAACCGGTTTATGAATTGATGACGAAGAGCTTCTTATCAGTTTTAGTTGAGTGTTGATCTCGAAAGGCTGATAAGTATATCTTTTGCTAATTCAAATTGTTAAAGTGATAAAATGAAACCAAAGAGTTGGGTATGGCAATATGCACATCGAGAAGATGATATTGCCTTCTGTGATTTGTGCAGTGAGGACAGGAACAATTCTTTCTCCTGTCGTGGTGGTACGACAAGGTCATTAGGACGGCATTTTCAAGGAATTCATGCAATTCAAATAAACATAAATAGAGAAAATCCGGTTTCTACTCAAATCAAGTGAATAAAAATAGATTAACAGCATAATTGATAGAGATTCGTCAAGAACTGAAACCAACGATGATAGCAGTCCTGGACCGTCCTCTTTCAAAAAACACAGAATACACAAAAGGAAAGCCCAAGAAGTTAGCAATGCTCGACCATGTTCACCGGATAGGATGGCAGAGATCCACCAGGCCCTAGCTAAAATGATTGCGTTAAACCAAATTCCAATTTCTTTCTGTTCAAGCCCGGGTTTTCTCCAATTCATGACTGTTGCTGAACCAAACTATAAACCGTTGAGAGAAGATAAAGCAATAAAAAAACGACTGCAATCACTTAAACAGGAAGTTGAAGCAGTAATAAAGGACAAAATTGATAGCGTTAATGAAGTTTCTTGCACGTCTGATTGTTGGACGTCTGCTGCGCAAGAATCATATATGACAATGACGGCACATTTCATAGATGACTATTGGGTACCTCAATCTTTTACACTTGAGAGAAGTGAAATTGATACACGTCACAATGCAGAAAATCTCATGAACAAGATGGAAGGCATTTTTCTCGATTGGGGACTTAATGAAAAAGTCACAGCAGTAGTCACAGACAACGCTGCAAATGTGGTTAAAGCTGTGGAATCTATGAGGCAAGTAGAGCAGAATGTCGGTTTGACATGCGCAGTACACAGTCTTCAGTTGGCAGTAAGGACATCCATGTCTTCTGAAAATATAAAAAAAATAATTGAGAAAGCCAGTAAACTAGTTTGCCATTTTAATATGCTTTGCAAGAAAAGCAGAAACAATTGGGTCTACCAGCACAATCCCTTTTACAATCATGCAACACTCGGTGGAACTCAATCTTTTTTGTGCTTCAGCGTCTAACACAAAACCGGAGTCCAGTGATAAATGTATTGACAGATCGTACAGTCACTTCCTCAGCTATCGCTATAAAGTCGGAAATTTTAGAACAAGAATGGGCATTGATGGAAGAATTTGGCAAAATTGTGCGTCCTATTCAAGCGCTTACAAAGATTCTCAGCAATGAAAACTCGTCTACATCCATGGTGCGACCTCTTATGCTAAAAATGCTGGAGCAACATATGAATTTTTCCGCAAGCGACTCAGACATGAATACATCGTTCAAAATCAGTTTACGTAATGATATACGAAATAGATTTGATTTAAATCAGAGTAACACAACTGATGTTTCTGCAAGGTAATTAGCATCTTTTCTTGACCCACGATATAAAGACCTAGAGCATAAGAGTGTTGATGAAAAAATGTCTATAAGAAATAAAGTCAAGCAGCTCATGACATCATATTTACCTTCCGAGAATAATTCGGAAACAGAAACTGGGTCCACTATGAATCTTACAAGTGACTTAGAGTTTCTTTATAACACACATGGAACTAAGCGAAAGACTAATTTAATTTTTGGTGGGGGCGAACGCCCCCATTTATTCGGCTTAATACAAGCTATAACTTAAAAAATAAACTTAAACTAAAACTTAAAACTAAGGTTGGTTGGAGTGGTGAAGGAGAACAGATTTGAGGTAGGAAGTGGTGCGGTGAAAGTCAAAGACGGTAGGGTTTGAGTCGATTTGACGTAGCATACGGGAGATTGGTTCGTTCGCGCCATAGGAGGTGTGGTGGGTTGGTAGATAGAAGAAAGAGTCGAGGGGTACGTAGATTACGAGGGTTAGTGTTGAGGAAAATGAAGTTGTGAAGGGACGCGCATTCAACGCGACCTCAAAGAAGTCAATGAATGAAGAGAAAGTCTGCTGCATCTCTGCGATCTTCGAGGGTGTTTAAGTTGATAAGGTTGAGACGATTTTGATAGGGGGGCAGATTAAATGGATCGTCCCAGGGCATACCTCGAAGAGCAAATCGAAGAAAACGACGCTGAATGCTTTCAATTCTTGAGATATGAACACGATGATATGGGGACCATACTTGACTGGCGTACTCTAGGAGGGGGCGAACAAAGGTAATATAGAGGGACCTGGTCACGAATGGGTTGGTGAATTCTTTGGACCACCATTTTACAAAACCTAGTGCAGAGTTGGCTTTGAGGATTATCTCATCCATATGTAAACGGAAGTTGAGCTCGCTGTCACACAAAATGCCGAGGTCGCGAAGAGACTGTACGGAGGAGATAGGTTGGTTATGGAGAAGATAGAGTCGGGGAGGAGATTGGTTCCGCTTATGTGAGAAGGTGATGGATTGGCATTTGGCGATGTTAAGTTCCAAAGAATTTTTGAGGCACCAGATCGAGAAACTATCAAGATCTTGTTGAAGGAGGAAAGAGTCATGGGGAGAGGAAATGGTTTTGAAAAATTTGGTATCGTCGGCGTAAAGGGAGACAGACGAGTGTTTGATGATCATATCGAGATCATTTATGGTTAATATAAAAAGAAGGGGACCGAGATGGCTGCCTTGTGGAACTCCAGAGGTGGCCAAATATGGAGCGGAGTGGGCTGACCTAAAACGAACACTGTAAAAACGGTTTTTGAGGTAAGAGGATATCCATTTCAACAATATGGGTTCAAAGCCGAGGGCAGACAATTTAAAGATGATTAACCGATGAGAGATTTTATCGAAGGCTTTCCTAAAATCGGTTGCAACTACATCGACTTCATTGCCATTTTCTAGGGCAGAGAGGGCAAAGGATACGAATTCAACGAGATTTGTGGTGGTTGACCTACCCTTTAGGAAGCCATGTTGTCTAGGAGAAATAAGTGATTTGCATTGGAAGCTTAGAGCTTCATACAAAATACTTTCGAAGAGTTTGGGTATATGAGAGAGTTTAGCGATGGGACGATAGTTGGTTATTTCATTCTTTGATCCTTTCTTGTGGATCGGGGTTATGAAGGAGGATTTCCAAGCCTCAGGAAATTCTCCTTGTGAAAGGGATAGACGGAAGAGATTAGAAAGGGCAAGGGAAAGAGAGGAAGAAGATTTTTTAAGAAATATGGAAGGGAGGCCATCTGGGCCGGGTGTGAATTCGTCATTGAGTTGGTGTAATTTATGTTCGATATAAGACGGATCAAAAATATGAGAGAGAAGTGGGCCATTGGAGAAGTTCAGTAGGTAACTAAAATAGGATGGATCTGGTACAAAGGAGTCGTTGGTGAAGGATTGTTTAAAAAATGTGGCAAATAGGTTGGCAATGGTGAGTGGATCGGTTGATGACCTGTTGTTGAAAGAGAGGGAAGGAGGGTAACCATCGGACTTTCTTTTGTAGTTAACAAATTGGAAAAAGGACTTAGGGTGGTTTATAAGGTTGACTTGCGCATTGTTAAGGTAGCGCTGGTAAAGGGAATCGTAAAGTTCAGTGAAATGAAGATAAGCACCAAGATAGTTGGAATAGTCGGTAAAGGATCTGTTACGCAGGAAAATAGCCCATAACTTATTTCTCTTATTTCGTAAGGAACGACGCTTGCGATTATACCAGGGAGGACTAGCAGATGATGTTTTAAGGCGGGCAAACGGAACGTAAAGGGAAAAATAATTAAATATTTCTTTATAAAAAATGGATAAGGCATCATTTATACTTAAGTTGTGAAAGTTAAAGAGGGATCTGCTGAGATACTCGTATTCACTGATTTTGTGAAAGTTTGTTTTATGAAAGTCGTGGGATGAGAGAGTTGTGGGGGGAGTGGACTGGAATGAAGAGTTATGAAAAAATGAAAGTAGAAGGGGGGGATGGTAGTTATCGATTGTTGAGAGAGATAGGGGACAAAGTGAGACTGAGGAGTTAATTGAATCTGTTGGGAAAATAAGGTCTAATTGCCTGCCCATATAATTGGATATACCACTGACTTGGCATAGACTTGAGTCTGTTAAGCGATCTAAGAAGAGACATTCCTTAGCTGAGATGGCATTTGAAGCGATGAAAAACGATTGATCATCTGATGGAGTCCATTGTAGTTGAGGAAGATTAAAGTCGCCAAAAATAAGGATATCATCAATAGGGTCTGACAGGTCAATTAAATGTTCGATCGCATCAATAACAAATTGGTAAGATTCGATAGGTTGAGCTGGTAGGATATAGCAACATATAACGTAAAGGGACTTGAGAGGCAGTGATATTTTTATTGCGACAAAGTCGGCTTTAGAGGATGAAGAAATTGTAATGGGAGAAGAGTTAAGGCTGTTGTCCATCGCCAGTAGGACGCCTCGACAGGGGGAATCTTTATTTGTGCGGGTAGGATCGTCGTCGCGGAAAACATTAAAAGTAGGAGGGAACAATTCCTGGTTCTTTATGTCGGGAATCAAATTGGTTTCGGTCAAGGCGTAAATATCAAAGGGAAGAGCATGCGATTGACGTAGGACAGCATTGGTTTTAGAGCGAAGACCTCTTACATTCTGGTAGTAAAATGTAAGAGGGATGTTGTGGGGTGGAGGTGTGAGGCAGGATGGTTTAAGCGCTGGCAAGGGAGGCACGTTATGGACGAAAAAATTTGCCGTGGTCGGCTCGGTTTCGCTGTAGGTGTGATACTCGTTTAGAGTGAACATAGTTGCCGAATGCAGCAAGGTCGTCTGCTACTTTCTGAGGGGACATGTTAAAAATCTCGTGGTACCTGACATAAAGGTTCCTGAGGCTGATAGGGTCGGTAGGGAGGCCTTCCTGCTGGATGGAAACCATGACGCTGGCTTTGGTTTTCCTTTCGTAGCAGACCGAGTCAGATTTGTCATGTAAATAGGCAAGAAAGAGACGAATGTTTTCATATATCTTTCGTTCTCTGAGCCTAGAGAGAGCATATCGACTTTCTGTAGTGCCATTGGTTTGCTGTGTTAGTTTAACAGTGGGGGGAAAAAGGGGATCAAGAATAGGAGCATTGGAGGAGGGAGATAGAGATAAATGATTGGATATGGAGTTGGACGAGGGATGAGATGTGGGGTTTAAGGTATGGGAGTTAATAAAGTTAGGGTACTTAGCTCCAGTTTTAAGGTCGAAGTTGGGAATTGGGTTGCTAGCTGGGTTTGGTGGCGTAGAAGGTTGAGAAGGAATAATATGGGTGGTTGGGGTTAAGTTATCCAACATCAACTGGACACTTATTTAGCTGAACCTCAATTGAAGTTTGACCTAGATCCATATGAATGGTGTAAAAATAGACATGATAAATTTCTGGCTATCGCAATTTTAGCGAGAAAATATTTGTCTATACCAGCTACATCTGTTAGCTCAGAATGCTGTTTTTCCACGGCTGGAAATATTGTCACATCTAAAAGATCTTCATTGTTCCCTAATAATGTAGATTTGTTGGTATTTCTTTATCAAAATAGAGTGAATTTAATTTTTTGTTTGATTTATAAAATAAAATAATAAAATGTTGTGACAACAAACTACCAAATAAAATGAACTTTGTGTTTTATTTCAAAATAATCAAAATTGGTATCAAAAGAATTTCATAAAAATTAAATATACATACATATACACGTGTATATTTATATACACGTGTACTCATAAATACACGTGCTATACCAAATAAACGTATTTACACACGTGAAGATAATTACACGTATAACACGTGCATAAGTGTACCCGTGTAAGAAGGACCTCTATTAGATACCCTTTTACTGTTGCCAGGGCGCGGGCGGAGAGGTAGAAAGGAGGAGAAAGGAAAATTGTTTTGTAGTGGTTTGAAACTCAGGTGTGTTTGGTTTCGACATTCGGTCTCCAGGGGGTGGGAGTCCGAATAGGACGGAGAGTTTTTTCTTCACTCAGAGTGATTCGAGGTATAATACACAGTATTTTTTTCTGTGCTTGGAACTCTACAACAGCCAAATCTACGTGTCAGTGTTATGCCTTCACACGCAGAGTTTTTCTGCCTGAGTTCCAATTGCACAAATGAAAAACTGACTTGCTATGGGCAGGATTCGAACCTGGACCCTCCGAGTGAGAAGCGATTGCTAGTACCACTACACCACGTCCACCCCCTTGTACACGACTATGGTCACGTCCATCTTGCCTTATGGAAGCTTAGTATAGTGGTAATCTACAAATAATATCATCAACCTTAAGACCATGACTAAAGTGCAAAGGATTGCACTGGTTCCATATGGACAAGGCCAAGGGTCTGCTGTCCTTATACATCTACATGCAAGAATACCACAAAAAGTTCCCGAAATTTATTCAGAAAATTAAAAATGCAAGTTTATTCATCTAAATCTATATTGTCTCCTTCAAAGTAATCCCCATCGACTGTAACATACTTATGCCAGCGCTTGATCCAATCCTCGAAACATTTTTTATATTCGGTTTTCGGTATGCCCATCAGTGTTCCCTGCCATTTTTCCATTCCATGGCCTTCTGGCAAAAATTCATGATTCACTACACCGTTGTAATCTATGAAAACCGTGAGAATTGCCTTCTTTTTTGACTGAAAACGACGTGTTTTTTTTGGTCTCGGCTCATTTGGTGAACGCCATTCACTTGCCTGATGTCTGGATAGAATGTCAAGCTATGCCGCTAAAAAAACAGAACTCAAATTGGAACAATGGGAGCGCCACACGGTGGTTATTCCGGGAATACACAATACACAATACAGAAGTGCTTTAAAACTAAATCGGTCAACGGATAAGAACCGGATAAAAACCTCAAGAGTCATGCTTCAATCCTATTGAATTATCAGGATACAAGCTCTAATTCGGGACACTAATGAGTTTTAAATACCAATCTTCAATATCTTCCCAAACAAAAGAGGCGCTCAACCATTCGAAGATAATCTTTACATGGAGCAAAAGGTCTTTGAATCGATCAAAGATCAGAAACTCTAGACTGGGTTGGATAGATTCTGCTTGCAAACCAGAAAATGCGAACGCATTGCCCGGACAAACAATGATAATTAATTGCGGACTATGAAACATTCTCTACGGCTGCTATCGAAGAATGGAGACTCGCTTTGTTTACAAAAATGACTCTTAGAAGCAGCTCAAAAAAAAAAAACGCTCAAATCAGCTGCTGAACAACACATTCAATCAATTTACCTACTTCAAGTCAAATAATGCTGCCAGAGCTGTTAGTTAGTCAAACAGCTGAACCATTGTAAGCAGCTTGAAATTACAAAGCAAGGTGAATACATCAACTTTTTTTGGTAAACTTCTATGAATTAATTGCCTTTCAGTATTAACACACTGCAATTATAGAGGTTATGTAGAGGTTCTAGCAGGACATGTGATCCTTTTAAATCTGACGAATTGGTTGATAAATCCACACCAATATTAGTTGGAAAACTCTACCATAAATCATATTTTAAACTCTCCATTGAAAGGACCAAGGATTTTCAACTGGTCACCGATTTCATTGCCAAATGCAACTGTGATAGAGGAGGCTTTTTCTGCTAAGTACCTTTTTCCAGTTGATGCGATAAAGAGAGAATACTTGAGATGGACCTCCATGAATCCAATGCAGAAGTCTAGATAATTATCCTCCTTCCTCCGGAAGTAATTCTAACAGGTTGGAGGGAAGTGATTTTCGGCTGTCAAGTCAACAAGATTATTAGGCTGGGTTGTAGATTACAAATACTGTACTGAAAAGAAAATATAGAAGAGCCTGTTTAAAATGCGTAGTTATACAACGCCATCTGGAATTTCGGCATAGATATGCTTAATAACTTTGACAATTCTCACCAATCGATTTAGTACAATTCAATTCAAACAACTATGAATAACTTTACGCCGAAAGAACGCGCTTAAATTCTGACGGTTTAGATTGAAAATAATCGGTCAGCTGTGCTAATTCAGCGTGCATATCGCGGAAAATATAGTGGTCGTTCTACGCTTTATGACGCTTGGCTCCAAACTTTATTAAACACGTTACACAGCGTTGACGTCATTCCAATGAAACCGTTAAAGCTGTTAGAGAGACTGTTGCCGAAAATCCAAATGTCTTGTGTCGCCGTCGATATCAGCTATTTGAAATTAGTTGGACCACTTTAAGGAGGATTTTGAAGCAAAGCCTTCATATGTTGATTTAAAGGTTTTTGCAAATAGACAAACCGCGTCACTTGGCTTACGCGAATAGCGTCATTCGAATGATTGATATTGAGCCGGATTCTGATGACCGATGAGGTTCATTTCACCCTCTCGGGTGGAGTAAACAAACAAAATTGTCGCTTTTGAGGAACCGAGAATCTTCACAAAATTCATGAAACACTATTGCACGATGAGGAAGTGACTGTTTGGTCTGATATTTGATCGATATTTGACGCACTTTGTCCGCAAATGCGTGGAAAAGGTGTATACTATAAAACCTCTCGTTTCAACAAGACAGCGCGCCATTCCACACTGCATGCTAAGCAATGAAATTTTTAAAGCAAAAATTCCGGGACTTGTGATGTCGAAAAACGATGACATGGACTGGCCTCCAAGATCTCCAGATTTGACCCCTCCGGACGTCTTCTTGTGGGCCTATTTAAAAGGCAGAATTTATTCCAACAAGCCGAAGACTCTGGATGAATTGCTATATCACCTGAAATCTTGGCCAATGTTATGCAAAGTGCCGGAAAAAGAGACCAGCTATTTATCAGCAATGAAGGCGGTCACTTAATCGGTACTCAAACTCAATAAAAACTCGCAACATTACGAATTCTATTGTTCTTTTTTTTTTAAGTTATTAAAAATGTATTGTATATATCGAAGCTCTTGATGACGGACGCTGCACAATAATATTCTTGCCAAAAGGCGTTCAAAATTAGATAAGGTAATAGTACACTGGCCTTTTACAGTGGTTGTAGCTTTCATTTTCACACAAGGTTGATTTTTCTGGTAAGAAACCTTAGAAAAGCACTACCAGCTCAAAAAACCTTCCCAAAATCAAGAGGACAGCCTACGTCGAAATTTTGGGATCAATTAGGATAACACACATAGCGGTGCTGAAAACTATGTTCAGTCACATTCCACTAGATCTGTACAAAAGTAATCCCCCGTAACCTACGATCATTTTTCAATAACTAATCACATATTACAAGGCCTTTGACAGGATAGTCTTTATCGACAAATCGACAAATACCCGATACGGAAAAGCCGGCTTTCTACAATGCTACAATATTTCTGAGAATGACAAAGCATAGTAGCAAGACACCCGATGCGTTGAAAACTGGAGTTCTTCAATGACTGGACTTCACTGGATTGTAAACAAAATATCTGTGTAAAGGAAATTGGTAAATTGATTTGCGGCCCGGGTCAACCCCGGACAGATTTATTAAGCTTATTGCAAGCAAATACATATATGACTTAAAACTAAAAACGGTTAAAGAAAGTTAGGACGTGAGGCATAGGTAGAAATAAGTATGTTCTTGAGGGAGAGTTTGCTGAGATGGTAGTCGAAGAGAGGCAGAATATCGTTAACTTCGCAAAGCATCCTAGACATTGGCTCCAGGTGCCCGTAATTCGTTCTGCGAAGATTGAGCCGGAAAAGTGGCACAGACCTAAGATTGTGGGGATTGGTGTTAAAAGAAATAATTTGAAGTAATTAAGGACAATCGATATTATTTACTAAAATTTGATGAATAAAGAGAATGTCGGCAACTTTTCAGCGTATAGAAAGGGGTTGTAAATTTATAAGTTTCAGCCGGTCAGTGTAAGGTGGTAAGTTTTGGTTATCATCCCAGGGAAGATCACGTAAAGTAAACCGTAAAAACCTACGTTGAACAGCTTCTATCCGGAGGATGTGAGTTCTGTAGTAGGGTGACCAAACTTGGCTAGCATATTCAAGAAGAGGCCTAACAAAGGTTATGTAAAGTGATTTGGTAACATAAGGATTGGAAAACTCCTTAGACCAGCGCTTGATAAAGCCACGGGCAGAGTTGGCTTTTTTTATTATACTATCAATGTGAGAACGGAAATTGAGTTCCTTATCGCAGATAACACCTAAATCACGAAACTCATTCACTAAGGGAACGGGCAGATTAGAGATTAGATAGCAACGAGGTGAAGTAGGGAGGCATTTAAGGGTATAAGTTATAGCCTGACACTTATTGACGTTAAGCTCAAGAAAATTCTTCTGATACCATGTACAAAACCTGTCTAGATCTTGCTGCAGAAGTAGGCTGTCTGAGGAAGATGATATATATCTAAATATCTTCATATCATCTGCGTAAACAGATATGTATGAATTTTTAATGATACAAGCAACATCATTAATGGTCAGAATAAATAATGAGGGACCAAGGTGGCTGCCTTGATGGACACCAGAGGAGGCTTTAATTGGGTCAGAGACCATGGACCTAAATAGAACATAGTAAAGTCGTTCACTTAAATAGGATTGAACCCAAGTTATAAAGTTTATCTGGAAACCAAGAGCCTTTAATTTTAGAAGGATTATATCATGAGAAATTCTATCAAAGGCTTTGCTGAAATTGGTGGCAATCACATCAACTTCATTTCCAGATTCCTGCGCACATAAAGTGCTTGATACGAATTCCGTTAAGTTGGTGGTCGTAGATCTGCCTTTGAAAAACCCATGCTGGTTTAGGGAAACAATAGATTTACAATGGAAAAGCATTATGTCATAGATAATGCTCAAAAAGCTTAGGTATGCAGGACAACTTAGCAATTGGACGATAGTTGGAAACATCGTCTTTTCTACCATTTTTATGTAGGGGAATAATAAACGATCTTTTGCAGGTTGAGGGAAATAATCCCTGGGTGATAGAAAGCTGAAAGAGAGCTGTAAGAGGTTGGGCTAGATGCATTTGACATTTCTTTAAAAATATAGGGGGAAGATCATCAGGGCCAGCAGAATAATCATCTTTGAGTTTTATTATTTTATCTCTAACTTGCTCTAAAGTTATAGACACCGATTCCAAAGTTGTTTGTGGGGACCTGTTTAAGTAGGAAAATTAAGAATGGTCTGGCTCTTGGGAATGGATGGAGAACGCTTTGCAATAATTTGCGGATCGCCCGAGGACCTATCAAGAAAATTTAGAGATGATGGATAGTTATCCGATTTGCTTTTAGTTTTGATGAACTGAAAGAATCTTTTGGGTTCGGAAATGAGTGTGTGGTCCATTCGGTTTAAATAGTTGTCATAGAGAGTTTGGCAAAGCACAGAGAAATTTATTTGGGCAGACTGTTAGTGGAAGAAATCAGTGTCGGAACGCGATTTTAAGTAAGTATACCAGAGCTTATTTCTCTTGTTACGAAGAGATCGCAGCTCTTTATTATACCAGGGTGGTGACGATGAGGGATTCCTTTTGGGTAAAAAAGGCACAGATTGGGAGAGACATTTTAAAATTTCGGTATAAAAGGATGAAAGAGCATCATTAACCGTAAGGTTAGGGTTATCATAGAGAAAGTTAAAATTGACCATACTGAGGAGGTTGTTCAGTTTGGCGTAGTTAGCCCTATGAAAATTAAAACTGTAAGAATATTCATAGGAAACGGGATTAAGACCATTGACATATGTCAGCGTAAGAGAAAGGGGAGGGTGGTAACTATCCAACTTAGAAAGCAGATGTTTACTTTCTAAAATGACGCAGTTATCTGTATCAGTGGCGAAGACTAGGTCGAGTTGTCTGCCGATGTTATTAGTGACACCACTTAATTGATATAGACCAGAGTCAGTTAGGCAGTCGATGAAAAGATTTTCTTTATCAGAGGTAGGATTTGTTGCAGTATAGTAGCACTGATCAGTCTGAGTCCATAGAAGCTTAGGTAGATTAAAATCACCTAAAAAAATAACAACGTCATTGGGATCAGCAGCATTAAATATGCAGTCGATTGCATCAACAGCTAGCTGGTAACCTTGAATTGGTTGAGAGGGGCGAATATGACAGCAACAAATATATAGGTTGCGTTTGCAAATAGGAATTCTAGCCTAAACAAATTCAAAGAATGCAATGGACGATTTTTAAAGGGTCTAGACTCGAGACGAGAGTGTATAGCTAGGAGTACACCACGGCCATATACTCGTAAATTATCCTCTTTATCTAGACCATCGTCACGGTGTAAATCGAAGTCGTGGGAAAATAATTCATTATTCAAAATATCAGGGGTGAGATTGGTTTCTGTGAGGGCAAAGATGTCGTAGGGCAGAATCTGCGAATTAATATATATAGCAGAAATCTTAGTTCATAATCCTCTTACGTTTTGATAATACAGGGACAGATATTTGGGAGGCTTCGGCAAAGAATTTAGTGGTGGGTTAGGAGCGATGGTAGTTTTTGAAACTAGACCGTGTTCTCTGGAGGTGTAGTATGCGTTTGGAGCTAACATGAGACGCAAAAGAAGAGAGATCATTAGCCACGTCATCAGGAGTCATATCTAATTGTTCATGAAAACGTATAAAAAGTTGCCGCAGATCATTATGATTAGTGGGGAGGCCTTCTTGCAGAATGGAAACCATTGCATTGGTTTTCGTTATACCGTCGATACAGACAGAGTCAGGCTTATCATGTAGGTAGGCGAGATATAAGCGAACCATATCATATAATCTGCGGTCTCTTAAACGAGAGAGAACATATCGGCTATCTTCCCCAGAATCGATAAGGTGCTTGGTTAACTTTGCCTTTGGAGGAAGAATGGGGTCTAAGAAAGAAGGTGGTGTGGTATTAGGGTGGGAGTCTAGCTTAGAACATGGGGAGGGATTTAAAGTATGGGAGCGAATAAAGTTGGGGTATGCCGTTTTTGTATGAGTGGAATGAGGAGATGTTGGGTTTTGTAAATGACTGGGAGGAGGATCTAGATTGAAAGATACGCGCTTAGGAATTGAGTTGGACACGGTGGAAGAACGTTTCGTATATACACGATTGGCAGTATGAATTGAAGGAGGAGTGAAGAGAGGAAATGTCCCAACTTTAAAACTCCAGTTTGCATCAGGAGCTTGCTTGTTAGGAGTTGGGTTTTGTTTTTTGGAAAAAGCCCAATATAAAATTTGGACTTTATTCATCAACATAGTCTCCTTCTAGAGGGATAATATCATTCAGCGCTGCTCTAACATTTCTATGCCATTCTTATAGAACAATCTGTCTAACCCTTCAAAATAAGTGTAAGTTGGGGGATCATTTCTTAATTTTTTTGAAGTTTACGAACCAGTAATAGGATTCATGTTTCATTAATTGTCACATGCAGTATGGACAACTCTTTTTATTTCATGCCAGGCCGAGCTCTCTATTTCCTGGTCGTTATAACCTGCAAACATTTAAGAACAATGTAAATCGGTACCTCTCTATTCTTCCTCCCTAAATTTCCCTTGCTCGCGCGGTGTACATTAAGGGTACACAAACCCCTTGAGCACGCGTTAATTATAAAAAAAAAACGGCAATGAATGGTTGCTTTCAACGAAGCAGATTCCTTATAGCACTTCTCAAGCCATTCTTGAATTCTAACCGTATTTTTTCCCACCAAATAACACTGTTTTATCAGCGTGCGAAACTCGTTTTTTGTATGGTTTTGAGAAACATTAAAAGGTGTATCACTAAAGCCTCAATATCTCGATGACTAATGGTCCAAATGTCGTTAAATTTTGACACATATCGTTTGAAGGTTGGTACTAAATATCATATGGACAATGGATATGTTATTAAAGTCGCCATCTACGTGTCAGTCTCGGGATTTTTCGAACCACCTGTTAAGCTATTGATAGTTTTCGATGATTAAAAACGAAATCGTCTATTCTTATTAGAATTGCTCTATTGCACAACACCTCATTAGGGTAGAATTGTTTGTAAAGGGTTTCCCAATAGGGACTTGACAACTTTGAATTTAATTTGTGAACACACTCTTTCACTAATCATCAAACTGTCACTAGTCCCATTTACAATACTGCGAGATGCGATACGAGAGTCGCATTCGAATTCGAATGCGAGAGCTCTCGCATTCAGACATCGGACGTCTGTTTACAATGATGTGTCAAAACACCACTCACAAATAATAAGCTCAAAATGAAAACAACAACAATTTAGCTGTCACGCATTGCGAGATGCGAGAGATTTCCAGATTTTCGAAATTGACTGCGATGCTCGCTACGAGACTTGCATTATTGTAAACGAACACATTGAATTACATCGTACGGAAATATTTTTGACAGTTCATGCGCACTCGTTTTCGAACAACGTATCGCATCTCGCATTATTGTAAATGGGACTACTGTCAATTTATTCAGTAAACTCAACATTTTCATCATGGTAAAGTACACGAACAAGCAACGTCTGCAGATTATAAAAATTTTCTACCGAAATTCGGAGTCGGTGACTGCAACTTTAAGAGCGTTAACTCCAATTTTCGGTCGTAATTCTTGACAGGCAATAACAAGTTTAGTGCAAAAATTTGGGTCTACATATTCGCTGTGTGATGTTGCCGTGTCAGTGAGACAACGGGTTGGTCGAAGTATCGAAAATATCGCTGCCGTTCCGGCGTCCGTAGCAAACGATCCAAATCAGTCAATTCCACGGCGTTCTCAAGAATTGGGCATCGCTCAGACCACATTATGGCGTATTTCGCGTAAGTATCTTGGTTTACACCCATATAAGATCAAGCTGACTCAAGAATTGAAGCCGATGGACCATTTGAAGCGACGTACGTTCTCCGATTGGGTTCTGGAGAAGATGCGCCAAGATGATGAATTTCATCGCAAAATCATCTTCAGTGACGCAGCTCATTTTTGGCTCAATGGGTTCGTCAAAATATGCGTTATTGGTCGGGTGAAAATCCACATGTGCTTCATGAATCACAACTTCATCCACAAAAAATAACTGTTTGGTGCGGTTTGCATGCCGGCGGCGTTATTGGGCCATATTTTTTCGTCGACGATAATGATCGTCACGTTACTATGAATGGTCAGCGTTATTGTGCCGTGATCACTGATTATTTTTGGCCCGAATTGGAAGATGTGGACTTGAACGACATGTGGTTTCAACAGGATGATGCCACAAGCCACACAGCACACGCTACAATCGATTTATTGAAGAGCAGGTATGGGGAGCGTGTTATCTCAAGACATGGGCCAGTCGATTGGCCGCCTCGTTCGTGCGATTTAACGCCGCTTGACTATTTTCTATGGGGCTACGTTAAGTCATTGGTTAATGCCAACACGTCGACGACGTGGGAAGAGCTCAGAGCCAAAATTGGGTCCAACGAATCGACCACTGCAAACGTGCCCGCGGTGGCCATATGAACGAAATCGAGTTCCATTCATAAATGTTTTGATTGTACTTCAAGCCGATAATAAAGTTTTTGAAATAACTCAAATGGTTTGCGTTTTATTTAAAAAAAAAAAGTTGTCAAGTCCTTATAGATTGGAAAACCCTATAGATACTGCGCCTCTAAGGTTCTAGACAAGTGAAAGCAAGCTCTCCCAAACACCCAAATCTTTTCTAATGAAATTTATCTCACACAAGATATCCAAATACAGTCAAAAGCCGCATGAAAGACATGAAAGATTACTTTCATCCTCACGTCGGGATCCCTGTAATACAAGTCTATTTGGCAAAAGCACCTTTAGCTCTGACCAGCAGTATTTGTGTGTTTTCCAAAATATATATGATATTTTGATCTAGCCAGATTCCAAAGTATCTGATTGCATTTTGGCAAATAACATAAGTAGCTGCCAGTGTTGTTCAATGGCGAAAATTTTCTTCAATTCTTTGCGGTATTTAAAGGCGTCCATGACATTAAAGGCATAGACAAAGGCATCCTAAAAGGATTGGTTTCTAACTTCTGAGAGTTGATTTGAAACTTCCAACCATCGTAATGTCGTTTAATCTCATCGAAGCCACGCTGCAAGAGTATATTAATGACTTCAACCGTTGGCCCTAGTCTGTATGCGATCAAGACATCGTAGTACCGATCTTCATTTCAAATATTCCAGCAAAAGTGACATCTACATTCTTCACGACCAACTGTCTTCTAATGAATGTACAGCAGTTTTGTACTTATGTCAAGTCTATTTAGCTTGTAGAAGAGGCACTCTAAACATACTTTCTCAAAGACATTCTGTAACTCTGTCAAGTATGCATCGATGAACTACTTCTTATTTTTATTCCACTGGACATCAAAAACTAGTTAAGGTATGTCATGTGCGATTCATCCTCCCCCCTTGATTATCGATAACCATACTTGTGTCCTCAACCGACTAAGTGAAGGCCCTATTGACCATCTTTGTGAATATCTTGCTGATACTCGAAAAGAAAATTGTTGATCAAGGATTTGCTGATTTAGACTTTTTGGGACTTTAAAGTACCTATTTGGCATATTTCGCCACTACATTCAGTGGAGCCTGAACTCTCGACTTGCTGGTTCTCCATTTCATTTCGAAGGTAGAAATTATGCAAAAGGACCAGATTTTAGAGATAGTGATTGAGGTCCATGGAAATTGTCATCAAAGACAGCATATCCAGGATCTATACCATTTAGCAGTGTTTGTTCCTAGTCCGTCGTTTGGGCGGACACAGATGTTTGTTTTGATCTGTACTTCTTGACATATTGTGATTTCTGATGTTGATACCTCGGATATTGTTATCCCAATACAAATTTACACAAGCTCTGTAATTTTCTTTTAAATTAATTGATGGCTTCAGTGTCAGGATCTTCGGGTTATATCTGTCAGCGAACTGCTCGTACATAGCTTTTGGTCTCGATAGCAGTCCAATTTCGTGATGGAACATTTCGTCATTACTTTGGAGAGGGACGTACATGATGCATCCCTCTAGCAGCTGGTATCTTTGCACTACACAGTTTTACACTATTTTAGGTCAGAAAATATCTCTAATGTTGTAGCAAACTTCATACATTTAATTATATTGAGTTGAGTCGGTTTGTTCTTACTATAATATGTTGTATCTTTTGTGCTTCATTTTGTGTTTTCCAGTCAACTTTGATTCCAAAGCGCATCTAGAGCTTTATATGTGAGCAAATTTGCTCGATCCTTATCAGGGATTTTACATTCAGAGACCTTCAGAGTTCACTCCGTTAGGTCCTTCAGCAGTGCATAGATTTCGTTTCCACAATCTGACATTGTAACTTAGCCATCTGTAAGCTGCCAGTATGTCAGATGCAACTTCCAGTGGTCTAGACGTTGTGGTCTGAGAAGTTACCTTCGCTTGTGGTATGGTGTTTCATCTGTCTGCCATCATTTAGGCGTTGGTAATTTGTAGGGTGACGGCTGTGAATATGTCCTATGCTCGTACTAAAAGTGGTTTCAGTATTGGGGTCAGTATTTTCTATCGACGCATGAAATCCAAGCCCCGCTAAACGACTTGCTATAGAAAACTGCGCTGAAATACAACACAAGAAATTATTTCGTTTAGTTCGTTTAACAGCACTTTTTTCATCAACTGCCAATTTGACAGAGACGGATGACAGGTAACAGCTGATTTGTGCTCAGTTTGGTTAAAAATTTTACTTCGAATAGAATTACGCCAGAAATTTGGTGGCAAATTGTGGAAATTTATTTCGAAAATCGTGGTTCAGGGTTCACAAAACTTACAGTACCTTACGTCAATTTCACTGTCGAGATTATCATATATTCGGGCAAATAATTCAAATAACTATAGACCGTTTTCGCACCACGCATACTCTGATTGATAACCCGCATTTGCAAAGAACATGGAGACCCCCAAGCGAACAGAGCGCATCGGAGAAGATGATGCTGCTTTGGAGCGTAGTGCTAAGGAGAACCCGAAAGAGTCGATCCGACATCGTGCACAGCAATTGGACATCTATGATTCCATCTTCTGGAAGATTTTGAGGAATGATCTTAATGTTTACAAGATCCAGCTTGTGATGGTTAAAACCGCTTGATCATTAAGCTGGTCATACGTTCGGTGAATGGCACGAAAAGAAAACTTTGTTCTGCGATGAGGCTCATTTTCGGTTATGGCTGCGTGACTGCAGAATTGCCGCATTTGTGTGAAGAAAATCCACAAGCCATTATTGGGACGCCGTGCTTCGTTCCTAAAAAAGTCACCGTTTGGCGTGCTTGTGGTGGAATCATAAGCCCATACTTCTTCAGTAGAGAGGGCTGATGATTATTGATTTTTCCTTCCCCAGTTGAATAGCATTAATATGGAAAAGCTGTGGTTTCAACAAACGGCCCAACATGCCACACAACGCGCGTCACTATCAATTTATAGAAAAAATCAATGAGTGCGTAATTTGGCCTCCGAATTGCATCCGAGGTGGTGTGATTGAACACCTTTGGATTATTTTCTGTGGGGATATGGGGTCGACAAATCACAGACGATGGACGACTTGGGACCCAAAATTGCCAAAATACTGTCTTAGCTCTTCGAAAAATTGGTCCAAGATTCCAAATTGTGACCAAGCAGCGGCGGCGCATAAATGATTGAAAACATATTTAAGCACTAATGGCATGGCTCCTACCACAATTTTTTTGTGCTGAAATTCAGTTGAAAATTCTATATCTCTAAGAGAAACACTCCTTCTTTCTGTCTCAACTCAACCAACCCATCATCAGAGGCAAGTAAGTTCAAGTGTAAGTTTCGCAATATGATGAGTTAAACCTCCATTAGTCTTGAAAACCTTGTTGAAGGTTGAAAGCCAGCATTTCACTGTAAGAACCCCGTATACTTTCGCCTTTCGAATCACTTTCCACATTTTTGCCATCAGAAATGGACATTTATTGATACGAGTAGCTCTCAATGGCATATCATCATTTATTCTTTGATTACTTTCTTCCTATGCAAATTCCAAAAAAAAGAAGAGAAAAAATTACAGATCCACCTACGGCTGTCAATCAAGTCATTTGGCGGAGAAGAAACGACATTGCAAAATGTCTGAAGAATACCTCCTCAGGCTTCATGACACCATTGTCGCTGACCTTAAATTTCACCAACGCCACCTGCAACCTTTGAATAATTTCCCGCCCCTTGACACTCAGCAACGCTATTACTCCAGCTTAACAAGCGATTTGTTTTTTTTGTTGTTGGTTTTTTCTCCTTTGTCGCAATTTCTCTTCGAATCAACGCACCACAACCAACGGTTCTATATCATGTTGGACCCAATTTTTTTTTTTTTTTTATCATATTTTGATTGATGTCTACCTTGAAGGGACCCCACGTCAAATTGTGGTGCTCTTTCGCCAAGGCAGGCGCACCCAGGCACTAAGTGATTTTAAATTGCCACTGACACCCGGACGGTTAAACAGAGGCAGCAAAAAAATAACAAACCACTCCGCGAAAATAAAGCGAAACGGAAAAAAGCATTCCACAAAATAATTACAAAATCAGTCATACTCGTAGCTAAGAAAATTGTAACCGGGGAATGTAGGTTAATGGACCAGCGAGTGGTGTGGCTATGGCTATGGTGATGGCGATGGCGATGGTGATGGCAATGGTGATGGTGATGGCAGTGGCGGTGGTATATACTACGTAGCACTAAATGGAAAGGTGCTCGCTCTCGCTAATTCACTAGCTCATGGGGCTAACTACTCGTATTTGTGCTCTGACAGTTCAATTGACATGTTCCCACAAACACAGAACTTGTTCGCGCCTTTACTTAGAATCACCATCAGAATAAGAATCCGAATCAGAATCCAAATCGGAGCTCCTTGAACCTTTTCTCTTTGCCTTCTGCCAGAGTTTTGTAGTAAATCATTCACACTTTGCCATTTGAGGTTGTAGAATTCTAGAGGAGAGTCTCGAAAAGCGTACAAGGCACCGACACCGACACCGACACCGACAACGACAACGACGACTACGACATGCGACTACTACCAAATGACAGTTTCCAGTTTTTTATGTGTGTTTACCTAGATCTTGAGGCGAAATCTTCTCCATCTTCTCCATCTTCCCCATCTTCTCCATCATCTCCGTGTCGTTCTTTTTATTTACACTCTGGTCATAGTCCCATTTTATGGGCCACAATTTGAGACGAGGAATAACAAACATCGGGTCCAGTTCCAACTCCCGACCATGTTAATGATGGTCTGATGGCTTCATTACCAACAACGGTGACATGGTTAACAGAGAAACGGAAAAGTGTTCTCGTAAAGTCGTCGTAATGCTGATTGGAGTAATCACTTGCTGTTGTTCTTTTTTTTGATTTTTATTTTTGTACCACGGTGAACTTTAACACTTTGGTCATGTTGGAGTAATACAAAATACAATGTAGGACTAACTCAATGTAATCGTGCCACAAGACATACATAACTCAAAGAACATAGAGTTTTCCCGATTTGTTTACAGTGCTGCTGATGATGACAGTTCATTAATCAAAGTTATCGCGCGTGTGAAGTATGGCTGTCGTAGAAGGAGGCAATTTCCAACCTTTTTTTGGCTGTCTATTTTGTTCATGAGGTGGACACAGTAAATGAAATTGATATTCAAGCAGACGGAGAATAAATATCACATAGTAGGTAGCAGTAAGAAAAATTGTCTGAATTTCGTTATGTAACGTGGGCCAGTAAATTTGTCCTCATGGGAGGTTGCAGATTTACATATTACTGGGACTCAACAACGGTAAGCAAACATTTCACTTATTGTTTAACAGATAGAGGAACGGTATCTACATATATTATATCTAACCCAGTAATGGAGGGTTGAAACTATTTTTAGTGAAGATTTAGTTAGGCTTGACCGAGGGTGAGATCTTCCTCTACTACAATACATTGTCTCAGTTGTATTGTCCTAGTCATCTTAAACGACTAATACACACTTTTCTGTTTAGGTTGAGTTCGACAACGTTTGCTGTTGTATCTAGTCCAGCAAGTCTCATAAATGCAGAGCAGATCAAAAGTCATTTGAAGAATCTTTCGTTCAAAGAAACGTTCTCCCACGTCCAAGAATCTGCACAAAGAGCAGAATTTGGGTTAATTAGTGTCTTAACTTATATGGAGCTTCCTAAGTATCTCTTTACAAAGCTTTAGTGCTCAATCGGTTTCAACAGAAGTCCTGTCGAAATTGTCCGTAGTTTATTTTGCCCATGTTCGATTCGTTTCTCAAGTATGACTTAAAGGCCGCTTGACAGCGCATCACCTTATTTAAACCTTTTTTGACATCATCAAAAGTCACGGTAATATTGCTTCTAACTTACCATTTAAGTTTTGAGATATGGCAACACCGATGTAGAAACGTCAAATCTGACATCCATCGTAGAATTTGACGTTTTTAATAGTACACGTACTCAGAACGTGTCATCATATGAGTGCCATTTACGTTTTTTACAGAGACTTCAGCCAGAAAAGGGAATAGATCGTGAACATTT
Organism: Volucella bombylans; assembly: GCA_949129095.1. Lineage (NCBI taxonomy): Eukaryota > Metazoa > Arthropoda > Insecta > Diptera > Syrphidae > Volucella > Volucella bombylans. The sequence continues at coordinate 151,380,922 of OX422143.1, forward strand.
TCTTGCGATGAATTTTTATTAATTTTCGACGAAAATTAACTCAACAACAGTGTGCCAATCAACTCGCCTCGACTTTTGGTGATAAAGCTCCATCCCGGGGTACTGTGTTTCGATGGTTTTCCGAATTCATTCGTTGTCGTCGTTTGCGCCAGATCGAATTTCGTGAGGCTTGATCTTTGGTTAGCTGGCTACAATTTCGCACACTAAGTTGGTTGAAGTGTCCTTCCACTTGCGTGCGCCACCTAAGTCGCGGTCTTCCTGTATTGTGCTGTTCCTCAGGGCGGATTCGAAGACTTTTCGAGCCGTAGCATTGGTGTCCATCCGCTCTACATGACCCAGGCACTTCAGTTGTTGGACCTTCACTCTTCTGGCTAAGGCGATGTTGCTGTACAGCCCGTACAGTTCGTCATTGTTCTCCTCCTGCAATCACCGTCTACGCAGAATTTTTCTCTCAAAATAGCCAAGAGCAATCTCATCTATTTTTGATAAAGTCCATGCCCCAGCGCCATAGACGAGGACTGGGATTATTAAGGTCATATATAGGGTCACTTTTATTGTTTGAAAGAGGGCTTTGGTAGTCAATTGCTTTCTTAGCCCAAAGAAGCAGCGATTGGCAAGAGCTATTCTTAGTTTGATCTCACCGCTCGCTGGTGCCCAGGTCTGAATTGATAGCTGAGTCTAGGTAGACAAAGTTTGTTAAACCCTTCTTCGCCACTACCGGCGCAATACTCGTGAAAGCGCCACTGACATTACGCTGCTTTCTTCCGATTATGTCAATATTATTAGCGTATGCGAGTAATTGGACGGACTTCTGAAAGATTGTGCCACCTAATTTGGTGGGTGAGTTTTGCACTATTCTTTCAAGAATGATGTTAAGGAAATCGCATGACAGCGCACCGCCTTGTCTAAATCCTTTTTTGACATCAAAGGTCAGTTTTTTACCGACCTCGAAGGAGCAGCGTGCATTTTCCATCATCATCCTGCATAAACAAACGAGTTTGGCAGGGATGCCGAAACTAGACATTGCTCTCTATAGGTCGTCTCTATAGATGCCGCCATACGTGGGATGAACAGGTAATGTGTATCGAATTGGAGTTCCTCGGGGGTTTTTTCCAAGATCTGCCGTAGTGTCAATATTTAGTCGGTTAAGGAATTTGTTAGCATCAGGCGTTCACACAATACAGCAGATAGATAGGCAATGTTAATAAGGGGTTACGTTATGGTGGACGATTGAAGCACAGCACATCGAAGGCATCATCTCCGATGACTTTTTCGCAATGGTCTTCGAAACTTGATGCTGGCGGCATAAGACCTCTTAAAAGATTAATGGAGACTCGATCGGAAAAGGATTTGTCGATCTCAACTCCCTCACAGTATTAGCTAGCTCTTGCATTGTTCGGGAGTGGAGTTGGAGTGGATGTCGGCCCCCCGGAACGTTCAGACGTCCGTAAAACTGGAAGTACGCCTAGTGTCGATCGCAATGTGGTCAATCTTGTTGACGGTTGATTTATCAGGAGTTCTCCAAGCCCTCTTGTGAATATCGAAATGTGGGAACTGCATGCCAGAGGAGATAATGTTTCGCCCCGCCGCAAAGTCGATTAGCCTCAATCCGTTATTGGAGGTGGTGTCGTTCAAGCTATACTTTCCGACAGTACGGCCAAAGATGCCCTCTCTTCCTGACTAATAACAGCTAGAGCACTGCTGGTATGTCTTGTCCAAGAGCTCGTAAAGGTCATCTTTGGTGTCGTCATCAATCTTCTATGTAAGGGTGTGCGCGCATATAAGACCAATGTTCTTAAATTTAGCCTTAACACTGGTTGTTACGAGGCGTTCGGTAAAAAGTCGGAAACTCAAGACTACTTGAGTAAGTATACCTTAAACAACAAATCCGCATCCAAATAGCTGCTGCTTGCGTCATTGATAACAATCGTCGTAGTAGATGCCGTAGTTTTTCATCCTCTTTTGTCAGGCCCATCACCCATCACACTTCTTGGATGGTGGTGACATCTGCTTTGCAGTAGTCCAGGGCTTCTACTAATTATACGGCTGCATGTGGCCTATTAAGAGACCTAAAATTCCACTTGCAGATTCGAAGTTCGTTGTCCTTGTTTCGTTTGCAGGGGTTTTCAACAGTAGATCAGTCCCTATCGTAATTTAAGTTTTTTTCCATGGTCGGTTTGTTACCCCAGCGGCTCAACCCTCCATTTCTTTTCTAAGACCCTGACTTAGCTTTAAAAATCCTTACCGCCCTGAGCTGCAAATATGTCTAAGTAGCCTGAATAGTGTCCTTTTTGCTTTATTCCGGGATTTTACTTCACCGTTGATCCGACATTTGGCGATTTCATCAGCTGTCCCCTTTGTAGTAATAATTAAAGATCTTACTAATTATCTCAAAGTGGTAACCCTTGCATGGGAACATCCACCAGTACATATATACATATATTATATATAAAGGCTAGTCATACACTTTGTACATAAATAAAGACAGAGGAGTCGATCTTCGATTGGTCACCACTCGCTCTTATAAGTTTGACAACTCGAGTTCGCATGGACATCGACCAATACACGATGGTTACCACTTGGAGGTAAAATAAGCACAATTGATGTGTAGAAATGGTCGCAAGCCTTGGCATCGTAAAATTGACACCTCTTAGTGCCTGCCTATTTCTACAGCACTCGACTATCCGCATAATTTGACAATCACTCAAAAAAAAGGCTCGTGGCGATTTGTCCAAAGAAATGTTGCAAAATTTAATCGCGATGCTTTAAAAGCCGTCTATTAGACCCTCACAGATCACAAATCATGGGTCTATGCATATGATCCCGAAACTCTCATAAACAGCAGTCGAGGGTATAGGTGTTTCAAAGCGAGCCAAATCCAACAAAATTTGTTCACACAAGAAGCAGTTCGAAGGAAATGGTTGTTTCTTCGGGAAAACCGGACATGTCACCACCATACCATTGGAGCAACGTAGAATGGTCAATTCGGAATGGAACACCACCATTTGTTTTGCCAGAAGTCGTTGGAAAAATAAGTGAAAGCAAAAGCCGAACACTCGAACAACTGACTTTTTGAGCACTCACAACATCGGATTAATGGGGCATCCGCCGTGCAGCCCTGACTTGACACCCAATGACTTCTTCCTATACCCGCACATCACGATGTCAACGTTTTTTGATGCCTGAAGAAGCGGTTGATTAGTTTAAAACGCATGTTTCGGAGTTACCTCGTTCGGAGTGGAAAAAGTAGCTCGAAGTACATTGATCTTCGTGGAGAGTATTTTGAAAAACGATGATAAATATTTGTGTTCACTCGAAATCGATAAAGAGGTGGTGAGTATCAAAATGGATGTTTTTGGTTTTCTTTAGAATATGCCCGAGAGTAACAAACATTCGAGGTTCCATTCCTTTGGCATATTTTACTCCGATCAAACCCTGGACATAAACTGGTGAATACTCTTACAAAGTCATCTCCTGCTGTCTGAAATATCTTGGCAGCTACTTAATAGGCATCAGGTAGAAAGAAGAACAGTTCTCCTCTCTCAGTATAGAAGAGGTTTGCTTAGCTACCAACGAGTTGAAGAAGAACTAGGCGGCCCACTGCTTCCGTCTATCAGCGGAGCTTTTTAAACATGAAGGTGATATTTTGGTGAAGAGATGCATGCTCGATGACTGGACTATCAGCTCAGTATGCCCCATATTCAAAAAAGGCGATCCTGTGTCTTGTAAGAGGAATCGACGCGTATCCCCGCTTAATGTTGCATATAAGATCTTACCCAACATATTGTGTGAAGGGGTCAGATCCCCGATCGACAAAATATTCACACTGACGAAAATGTTGCAAAAGCCCAAAGAAATACAGATAACTGCCGCCAGGTTCGGGAAGACACGAATGACACCTGTTGCAAATGTCTAGAAATTTGGAAACAGTGTGCCTTGTATGGAAGAGAGTGGAAGGGTGGCATATCTCAGGCAGACACTGTTCACGGGTCGGTAGCCCATACATTAAATAAAAGTAAGAAAGCGTTTCTAAAACTGCTATACACATTTAGTAATCGGCAAAATGTTCTATTTCCCTCTCAACATCTTCTAGATTTGCGTAGAGTAATCGTCAAGATGATGTTGCACTAACTCTGTGATGTAACCTAGTCAAGCTTTTGGAATTCCTTAAGGTACTACCTGCATTGGGATGGCAACTTTACAACTTCACAATATATCGCAATTGGCACCCGGATTTCGGATTCACTCATATTCCACAATTCAAAAAAAATCTACCTGTCACGTTTGAAGTTTAAAGATACCATTCTGGCGCTTTAATTTTTCCTAAATTTGCGACTTATTGACAGGTTTGTCATTAAATTTAAACATAATGCACGTCGGCTTGTCAAATCTTCGGTATGTAGATCTGCTGATAACAAACCCAACGAATCAGTCCGGAGAAAGGTGAAGACGCATAACACATATCATGTGGTGTTCTTACTTGGCCAAATTTCTAAGAATCGTCTTGTACAGTCGACGTGAGTTGTATATTTTAAGTCTTCACGTCACTCAGTTCTCTAAACATCTCTAGAACCTGCAACAAACTAGATTGTTCAAATCTTTGCAACATGTCATTGCCCAAACAGGATTTAACTTATTTCTTGAATTTCTAATTGAGATGCATTTTTTTGATAAGTACGAGTAGCTACTGCAACTTTGTAACTCTTCGAGAATTGTACTGCACCAAGCCTGTACATAAATTTGTATTGATGCTCCGATTGATAAAGCAAAGGCAAAGGTTATAAGTATCAAGTATCTGTACTCACCTCTCACTGAAACTTCACTATTCCACCAAGGAATGCAGTCATATTCATTCATCAGATACTTCATTACCCTGCTCTTAAACCAAAGACCTACATAAATCGAAAAGCTTTGATTTCCTCCCACCCACTAGCACAGTAATGGTGATTGTCCGATGGTCTAAAGACAATGTCTTCCATGATATTAGTTTCCATTCTCGCTCCAGGGCACAAACTATACCGGGCATCAACATCACTTCAATCCAATGAGTACCTGCCTGGTTGTCTGGCTTACAAAATTACAAAAAAAAAAAAAAACCAATTCCCCCGACTTGTGATGATAAATGATTCCTTTTACCGGCTAAACAGTGAAAATACTTTCTCATCACGATTTCCAACTCGAATCGAATCGGTTACGATAATTATTCGTATTCTTCTCTCAAAACAATAAAACCCAACACCACAGAGACAGAGGGCCGCAGATACTCGTACGACTCGATCCTCGAACACAAAGAATTCACATGTTGATTTTCTGCTGTTTATTTTCTAAAGTTTTATTCTTTTCGAATAAAAAAATAAAAATAAAAATAATAAAACAATCCATCACTTGCGAAAGTCAACACCATGAGTGTGCTGTGCTGGGTATTACGGATGTGTGCGGTGTGGGAAAACTTGACAGCGGAAAGTGTTTGGTACACTTAAACGCCAACACACCCGAAACCACAAAGGTATCGCCTGAATGAAAAGAACAAATAAACGTTCAAAAAACCGGATATCAGTTCAAAGATGTAGACCAACAGACGGTCGGAGCGGTCAAGACGCGGGGTAAAAGTTCGTGGAACACGAAATAAATTCAAACTAACGTCAGTACGAATGTTTATGAGAATCGGTATCTCTATTGCCATCGGTACGGTTTCGGTATTGCTATCGGCAGCGATCTGAAATGGTTTGAGATTTCAGATAAAATCATTTGGAGAGTGTTAATGTTGATTTTTGTGGAAGTGTGGAGTGTGGCTATTATGGCCGTATGACAGCAAAGCGACAAGGTTAAGCATATTTTGTGGTATCTGCGCGGCGAGTAGTGATTTTTTGCATTAACCGACGACCGACGGTTAGTAAACTGCAGTGTAACTGCACATTAAATGACTTTTTCGCCTTGGGCTAATCGTAACGATTGTTTTTCTCACACTTCACGCTAGTTACGTCATTGTGAGTTGTGCGATTCGCGGAAACGAAAGGCGTCTGAACTTTGAAGATGAATTGCGATTTCATTTCAGAATAAGCTGAGTGGTAGCATAAGTTCGCATCAACATGGATACGGTTCGACTTACAGTTACTTAAATATATATTACCCAATTCACACCATTTTATCAAGCCATATGAGATATTAGTCGGTGTAACTATAAAGGGATCCAGATGACAAATACGAGGGTTGTCTGAAAAGTTTCCGACAGTAACGTAAAGATAGAGGCACTCGTCAATAAAAGGTAGTGAATGCTAGTTGTGTATCTTTTGACAGTTACTTACCGAAGTTTCAGTCATTTTGGACGCGCAGTTTTTAGTTGACAGTCGTTTTTGAAAGGCAATACGCCTACGCAAATCAGAAATGAGTTGGACTCTGTATATGGGGACTCTGCACCATCATTTACCACAGTGAAATTTTGGGCAGTTGAATTTAAACGTGGCCGTAAGAGCTTGGGAGATGATGAACGTTCGGGGCGTCCAAAAACTGCAACCACTGACGATAACATTGCTAAAGTTCCCCAAATGGTGTTAGACGACCGTCGAATTAAAGTGAGATAGATAGTAGAGGTTATGAAAATGTCCAAAGAACGTGTTTGTTACATATTAAATCAAGTTTTAGGCATGACATTTCCAACGCTCTGTTGGCGCAGTTTAGGCGCAATAAATCCGAGTTTTGGCGCCGATTAATTACTGTAGATGAAGCTTGGATACACCATTATACGCCAGAAACAAAAATTCAATCAAAAAAGTGGACTGCAAAGGGTGAGCCGGCTTCAAAAAAAGCAACAACTAAACTGTTTTTTCGGTTGGGAAAGTGATGGCAGCTGTTTTTTTTTTGGATAGTAAAGGAGTTACCTTAATCGATTATCTTCAAAAAGGAAAAACCATTCCAGGAACATACTACGCATCATTAATGTTTTTCAATAAATAAAAGTAAAAAAAAAAAAAAAAAAAAAAAATTAAATCTAATAATGTCGTGCAAATCGTGCAAAAATAAAGTTGATCGCACAGATCTAAAAGTAGTCTGCTGTGACTGCAATAACATTTACCATTCTTCGTGTGTTAATGTGTTACCGGTGGACTTAGAATTTCAAAAAAAGAGTAACAAAGTATGGAGATGTGTCAATTGTGTATCATCTAAACGCCGTCATTCTATCTCTGGAGGGGCTTCTATTTCTGTAAACAAACAACAGCAAAAAAAGGTAAATAGAAACCAAATTGCGCAAATTACTCAAAGTGCATCTCCTCATCACCCCTCACATATAACACTAGACATGATCTACTTGAAATTCTTGAAGTCAAGGACATTCAAAGAGTTCAGATAGGAGAACTGCAGGCGAAAAACAAGGAGAATGAACAAAAAATCAACATGTTGGAACATAAGGTTAATAACCTTGAACAACAACTGCTGGCAAACACAGTTGAAATGTATAATGTTCCCTCCCAATCCGCCACGTCCTCCACCCTCGATTTGGCGCTAACAGTTTTTCGTGATGGAATGAACGTAGATGTAACAGAGAAAGACATTGTTTATTGTTATGTAAAAAAAATTATGAAACACAATCATAACACGGAGAATAATGACCCAAAAAGCTCTACCAATATTCTCTACGTCAAACTAACGACTCGTCACTGTAAGGAGAAAATAATGAGAGTAAAGAAAGAGAAGAAAGAACAGCTAACAACATCTCTACAGTGAATCCTCAACAGATGTACATCAATGACTGCTTGACTTATCAAACTCGTCAGCTGTTTAAAACTGCAACAACAATGAAGACAACAAAGAAATACAAATTTGTCTGGAGCAAGAACAGGATAGTTACATGCGTAGGAAAGAGGGTGACAAATCGATACGTATTAATTCTATTGCTGACTTAAATAAAATATGAATTCTGTTAATCCCGTCCCTCGTTTCTTTCTGATTACGAAGGGCGTTCAACATATTCTCGGTATCGGGGTGAAGCTGTGGTTGTATATATAAATTGACTTATTTATCAAGTAATACTATTATTTTAGTGCATTCATGTAAAATTTCATATAAATGTGATTATTAATTCGCGTTTTATCTCTAGTTAAACAGAATCATAATGGCAACTGAGACGATGATGGTGAAAATTGAGCATCGCGCTGTAATTAAATTTCTCACTAAGCAAGGAAAAAGTCAAAAAACTATTCATGAAGAGATGGTGGCTGTTTACCAGGGTTCCGCACCTTCATTATCAACTGTGCAAAAGTGGTCAAGTGAGTTCAAGAGAGGCAGAGAGAGCATTGAAGATGACCCCCGCTCCGACGCCCCGGCTACTGCTTGTACGGGAGAAAGCATCAAAGAAGTCGAAAAACTTGTTCGCCCGAATAAAGGTGAAAATGATGGCAGAGATCACCAAGCTTTCAATTGGTACCATTCACACCATTCTTCATGACCATCTTAACCTTTCAAAGATCAGTGCAAGGTGGGTGCCACGAATGCTCACAGCGCCTCAGAAAAAAGTGAGAATCGCATGCTGTAGAGAGCTTTTGGAGATGTATAGTGAGAACGCGGACGGTGTTATGGATCGAATTGTTACTGGGGACGAAACATGGGTCCACCACTATGACCCTGAAAGCAAACAAGAGTCCATGCAGTGGCATAAAAAAGGAACAGACCCCCCGAAGAAGTTCAAAGTCACTCCGTCTGCCGGGAAGCTCATGGCCACAGTTTTTTGGGACTCAAAGGGAATCTTGCTCATTGAGTACAAAAAAAAAGGTGAAACCATCAACGCCACATACTACCCTTCCACTTTGCATAATTTGCGGGAGGAAATTAAAAAGAAAAGACGGGGTAAACTCGCAGCGGGTGTGTTGCTTCTTCATGACAACACTCCTGTTCACACGGCGCGAGTTTCCAAGGCTGCTGCGCGAGATTGTGGTTTCGAAGAAATCCAACACCCACCCTATAGTCCAGACCTTGCCCCTAGTGATTATTTCTGTTTCCGGATTTGAAAAAATGTCTTCGTGGAACAAGATTTTCGGATGATGAAGAACTCAAGTCGGCAATAAATGGGTATTTTTCAGAGAAAGAGGAAATTTATTTTGTTGAGGGTTTAAAAAGCTTATCTCAAGATGTAACAAATGCATCGATGTTAGGGGAGATCATATTGAAAAATAAAAACAATTTAAATTGAATTCGCATTTTCCTTCATATCGATACCGAGAATATATTGAACGCCCCTCGTACATGTGAATATCCCGATGTTATCTATGATATCTGTCTTCATCAAAATGTTCGTAGCGTTAGAAGCAATTTTTCATCACTGTTAGCACATGTCAATACGTTCAAAAAATTACCTGTTGTTATTGTTTTAAGTGAAGAATGGATTTATGAAAATGAACTAGGTCTATATAATATACCAGGGTATATGTCGACTTTTGGCAAATGTAATGAGTCTTACCCAGCTGGGGGTGTTATGGTGTATGTAAGAGAGGGTTATGCGTGTAATTTTACAAAAATTGATATTTCAAGTGCTGATGTTGTGAAGTTTTCATTTGAATACCAAAATGAATTCTTCACTATGTTGTGCATACACAGATTACAGGAAGTTCCCAAAGCAATTTTTATAAATGATTTAAATGATATTTTATGTGCTACAAAGGATAAAAATTTGATTGTCTTGGGTGATATCAACATAGATATATTAGATCACTCAAATAACTCCACAGAAAGCTATATGTATGTTTCTTATGTGGTCAAATGGACTTAAGAGTATTGTGAACGTTCCAACTTGAGTTACCGATTCTACTTCTAGTTGCATCGACCATATATTTATTAGGGTGCGTAAAAACTTTAAAAGTATTCTTAGTGGTTCAGTTTACGACTATAGAGTTGCAGACCATCATATGATTAGTCTGTGCGTTCATAAGAGATTACAGACAAATAATCTTAATGTTCCCCAAAATAGGCAAGTAATAGATTATAGAGCGTTGAGAGTAAATCTTACATACGAATTTTGGAGGTCTGTCTTTTCTGAAATGGATCCTTCAATTGACTTTGACAGATTCTTTGAGATCTTACACAAGGATATCCTATCCTGCACTAGTACGTCAGTACATATTTCAAATAGAGCAAAACATTTAAAGCCTTGGATGACAAACGATCTTCTTAACCAAATAGATAGGAAAAAACGCTTTGCAGTAAAGATCGCTAAACATCCATATAAGGTTACTGAGATACTATAATAAATTGTGCAAAAAGGTATACAAGAACATCAAAATTACTCGTAATAATTATTACCTAACTATGTTTGATAGAGCAAATGGTAACAGCAAAAATGAATGGAGAGTTGTTGATAACATCTTGGATAGACAAAAACACATTGTAGAAATAAATGAACTAAAAGTTGATGAAGTCCCCATATCTGATCCCGTTAGTATCTCTAACGTATTCAACGATCACTTTACAGAAATTTCAGAAAAACTAAAGCCATCCTTTGAATCCCACAGCTTATGTAATTGTAGCTTGTCAACAAATATAATCGGGGACAATGTGCAAACAAATAGTTTTGTGTTTAACAATATTAATAGTGGTGAGCTTTTCAAACTCGTAATGTCGTTAAAAAAACAAAACTTCATGCACAAGTGATGGTATTACAAGCATAATATTAAAAAAAATTGCTTGGCAAGTAGTTGATGTAATGAGTTACTTGTTTAACCTAAGTGGTGCAAATGGTTGTTTCCCAAAGTCGCTCAAATGTGCTGAAGTAATACCATTATTCAAAAAAGGAAATAGAAGATATGTATCGAACTATAGACCTATATCATCTCTTCTACCGACTGTCGCGAAACTTTTTGATAAACTTATTAAAGTTAGAATGTTAAGTTTTTTTTGGATAAAAACGCTTTCTTCTACATTTACCAATTTGGTTTTAGAACTGGATCGTCAACAGAGGATGCCATCCTCAGAGTGTGCAGTCAGTTATATGAGGGGTTGAACAATAATCAATCTACAATAGCTTTGTTCATAGATATGATAAAAGCCTTTGACATGGTTGACCACCAGTTACTGCTGAGTAAATTGTATGTTGTTGGATTTAGAGGCTCAATGCATACCTGGTTTAAGACGTACCTTAATGCTAGAGAGCAAAAAGTAAAGCTAAATGGAATCTTTAGTAAACCTCGTGTTTTGAAAAATGGCGTTCCCCATGGTTCTGTGCTCGGGCCTCTCTTATTTTTAATCTACATCAATTCGATTTTCAAGCAGCAATTTCATGGTTCAGCATTCGATGATGATATAACTTTCACATACATGTTTGAAAACCAATTTGAATGTATTGCGAAGATTAGCGAAGATTTGTAGAAGTTAAGGCTGTGGTTTACTGCCTACAAGTTAATTATCAATGAAAAAACTAAATTATTAAACTTTAAAATATGCGGCAATTCGTTAAATAACTACAATCTCTATTTTCACGCACACGACTGTAAGAAGTTCTGCTTACCGCTTCATACTTGCGGCATCCAAAATTACCACGAAAAAACCTCGTGCTCTGATAAATACTTTAATATTGAATCAGTAAGAAATATTAAATACCTAGGGGTTCTAATAGATCATAACTTGAATTGGAAGGATCACTTTATGAATCTAGTAGCTCGTGAACTCCATCTTATTAAGCCATATTGCTCCAAAACCGTTTTAAATAAAATCTATTATGGCCTTGCACACTCGAAGTTGCAATACGGCATTACTAGTTGGGGTGGATCATACTTTAATGCACTTAGACCAGTCTTGACGGCACAGAAGCATATATTTCGTTTTCTTTCTGGTGTTAATGGTCGTACTCATAGTTGGCCCATATTTAAAAGACTTGCAATTTTACCGTTGAGACACCTGTATATTTTCAAGGTACTTAAAGAATTTTTCAAGAGAAGTGGTAACATCCCAAGTAGAAACAATCAAATTTATAACTTACGAATAAATAACATGGCTCTTGTCAACATACCAGTTGCACGTACAACTCATTTTACAAATTTTTACACGTTTACTGCCCCAACTTATTTTAACAAACTTCCATATTTCATCCGAAAAACTAATTTCTATAATGTATACAACAAACAAATTAAATAATGGTTATTTACTATTGATAATGCTAGCATTGAATCATTGTAAAGAGATATGTACGAGTATATCTAAAAGGTTGCGTAGCAGAAATATCTTTGAACTCTTTCTTCATAAAATTTGGAATGTATAACTTTTGAATTAAATTTATTTTATTTTTAGATGTTTTAATCTTAGTCACTGAGTGTCACCCCACATCAGAAAACTTTAAAATGTATAAAATATAGTTGAAGTGTCGTTTTACACTAGTTTAGAACTACTTGTTCATTAAATTACATAACGACAACTAAATTTTTGTCAGTTTGTTAAATTGTAATCCGGTATAATTATGTATCAGAATGAATGTCTAAATGAGCAAAATAAATAAAAAAAAAAAACTGTTTGACCATCCGCCTTACTCACCAGATCTAGCCCCAAGCGACTCCTTTTTGTTCCCTCATCTAAAAACTGCGCTCAGAGGACAGAGATTTTCGTCAAATGAGGAGGCAATCACTTTCGTGAACAATTATTTTGCAAAGAAAAAGGCCAAGTACTATTTGGACGGGTTAGAGAGATGGGAGCATAGCTGGAAGAAGTGTAGAGTTGCAAAGAGACTATGTAGAAAAATAAAAATAAAATTTTTCTTGTATCATTGTTCAGTCGGAAACTTTTCAGACAACCCTCGTACAAGTCGGTACGATACTTCAAACGTCAACCTAACGAGAACAACAACCAATAAAAGTTTGTCAATCAGCTATGTAAATAGGTCTTATAGGACATCTGCGAGTACTTATATATTAGGAGGAGAACTGGAATCTATGCAGATCAAAATCTGAATTTCGAAGAATATCTAGGTGAACCAGAAACTCAGCTAACATGCTTCTCCAGCTAGCGCGGTCTTTTGCAACTGCCTTCAATTTCACACACAAGGTTGGCTGACGTCCCCTTCCACTTGTGTGCGTCACCTAAAATGAGGTGGTCCTCTACTTGTTGGTTGGAGTTGAAAACTTTCCTAGCTGAGACGTGACTAAGCCGAGTTATCCGAGCTTTTCAGGCGAGGTTGTCATCGATGTACAGCCCGTACAGTTCGCTGTGTTTTAAACGAATAAGAAATTGCAAAGCAAGAGGAAGATTTTTAACCCTAGGAGGTTCAACCAGATTTGTGCAGACTTTTTTGTTTTGCGTGTTAGAGACGAACCCGTCCATGACTTCCTAGAAGCGGGTATTGAGAGCACAATGAGGACAAAACCAGACCGCTTATGAGTCTGTGTTCGGTTTTAGTCGTGTTTAAAAAAAAAAGAAGTAACGAACGACACAAGCAGGTCTGTGCAGACCTATGTACTATATGTGTGATATGTATGGTGTCTCATGCGATTGAATCGTTATGTCTTGTTTGTGTTTAGAATGTGTATGTTATACAAGGAGTTAGTATAGCAGCAGCGTTTGAAGTAGTGAGAATTATACTTACCTCTAGTTTTTATATTCACTTTCTTGTAATTCGTTAGTTCATCGAACAGATTAATGAAATTCCTTATGATTTGACTAAAAATGATGCTTTTGCCAAGTAACTCGCTCGCTCTTTGTAGTTACTGTTTCAATTGTTGAGAAGCACGCTTTCTAGCTCTACATAGTTGAGCATGTGTTTGGTTTTGTTGTAGACTTTGATGAGGAAGGAAATAGAATGGAGGACTACTATGAAGAGGGAATTTTATCTTTAAATGACTTCGAACATTTCGTTTTTGTTTTTTTGTTTTATTTGTTTTTTTTAAATCGTACTCTTAAGTTAATAGAAATTATTTTTTTGTTTTTTCTCTCCTTACGGGATGACAGTGGTAAGACTTAGCTCCTTTGAAGGTGTTACTGGTGACGGTGGAACACGGTGAAATTCAATTTAACCGCTGAATGTTGACAAGAATTTCGTGACAACGTCCTTAAGTTAGGCATCTACAGTGTCGGAGATCTTGCCTTCCGAAGCGATTTGGTTAAGAAGACCTTGTTCGGTGGTCTTGATGTGTTGTAAGCATTGCTTTTCGAATCTTGTCCAAATGACCACGAACACCGCAGTAGATGACAGCAACTTGATCTTCAATGGACATTGACGTATTGTCCTTGTTTCAACAATTCAGTCAGACGAACACCACGATTCAACAATTGTTGAGTGGCAGCATCCAAATCGGAACCGAAATGAGCGAAGGCAGCTACTTCACGGTATTGAGCCAATTCCAATTTCATGGATCCGGCGACCTGTTTCATGGCCTTAGTCTGAGCAGCTGAACCGACACGTTATACAGACAAATCGACGTTAATAGCTGGTCGGATATCCTTGTAGAACAATTCAGTTTCCAAGAAGATCTGACTGTCAGTGATAGAAATGACATTGGTTGGAATGTAGGCAGACACATCACCGGCTTGGGTTTAAATAACAGGCAAAGCAGTCAATGAGCCACCGCCCACGGCTGGGGACATCTTGGCGGCACGTTCCAATAAACGTGAATACAAGTAGAATACATCACCAGGGTAGGCTTCACGACCTGGTGGACGACGCAATAACAGAGACATTTGACGATAGGCCACAGCTTGTTTGAACAAATCGTCATAGATGATTAAGGCGTGCTTGCCCTTGTCACGGAAATACTCGCCCATGGCACAGCCAGAGTATGGGGCCAAGTATTGCAATGGAGCAGCATCAGAGGCAGTAGCTGATACAATGACAGAGTAGTCCATAGCTCCGGTATCAGTTAAACGCTTCACAATCTGAGCAACATTGGAACGCTTCTGACCAATAGCAATGTAGATGCAGTACAATTTCTTGCTCTCATCCTGGCCATCGTTGAAACGCTTCTGGTTGATGATGGTGTCAATGGCGAAAGCAGTTTTACCTGTCTGCCTGTCACCGATAATCAATTCACGCTGACCACGACCAATGGCTACCAATGAATCGACAGCTTTGATACCAGTCTGTATAGGTTCGCGCACAGACACACGTGGAATGATACCGGGAGCCTTGATGCCCACACGGAAGCGATCCTTTATAGTGAGTTTATTTGCGTTTTTTCCACGAAAAATGGATTCTAGTTTCGATGATGATGTTGATGGTTATGGTGAATTATACGACAAGATATGAAAATTTATCGGAAAAAGAGAGAACGGAAGAAAGGTTTTCCGAATGGTTAGGCGGTGCTGATGAAAAGGCCGAGGAATTCGATCCATTAGACGGCGACGACGATACGGATCCTGATTATGGGCCGCTGTTAGGAGATGCGGCTTCCGATTCTGACACAGAGATCATTATAGAAGCCGAGGTTCCGATCTGCCACCGAACTGCTTGAAACCGTCAATACAGAAGAGGAGCCACTAGCTCGATTATAAAATACCGTTCAAAGGATGTCAAGCTTTGGTCGATTGGAATATTTAAATCGCTAATTACACCCGAGATCTTAAGGGGTTACATACTTTTCTCCACTCAAAAACGAAGCGTTTTTAAAATTTTTTTTTTTCGCTACGATATTAAATTAATATAAAAAAAGTGAAATAGACATTGTGTAAAGTATTCCTTAACGAATACAATATTGAAAATTGAAGAAAAACAATTATAAAGTATACATTTCGCCCATCTCCGGAAACCTCTCTTCAAAAACGTGCTGGGCGGTACCAGGAATATCTCTGGTAGGTTTCATTTGAAAAAAAAAACCTGTTAAAGTAGATGGATAAAACTAGTCTCTATCATTGCCGTTTTCAAAAATTCTCATTTTTCACAAAATGACAGCTTTTTGAACGTACGGGGCTATTTTTGACCAACAAACGAGTCACATTTTTATTTATAACAAATCTAAAAATGAAGATATCAAAAAAATCCTACGTAGGAGACTAGATGATGGTATTAAGAATATCCGTGCGAACTGGCATGCAAATCGGTAGAGTGGTTCAAGAGATATTTCTGGTACCAACTCGGAAAACACTGTTTCGAGAAAAACGCAAACTAAATGCAAAATCTGCAGTGTGTCTTGCCTGCGTGGCTTCGAAAGCAAAACTGAAAATGTGCTCGAATAGTGCCTTCTGGAATATTCTGAATTCTAATATTCTTATACAAGGTTTAAATCTATTGCTAAGCAGGTATAAATATTTGCGAGGGCACTGACCCGTCATTAGAGAAGGTCGGAAGGCAGAACAGGCACACAGCTGCTCATGTCCCTAATGAGCGCTCCGCTCGATCCGACGTCTAAAGGTCATAACTTTCTTAATTATTGGAATTTTTGAAAAATTCTTGCGGCATTTGAATTGCAAAAGAATATAGAATTTTTTCATGCAAAAAAAAAAAGAAATTGATTTTTTTGAGCGGAGAAACGTATGTAACCCCTTTTTTTTATTGGCCCGGGTCTACCCCGGACAACTTTATTAAGCTTATTAACAGCAAAACTTGAAGCTAGACTTAAAAACTAACAAAGATATACTTAACCTAATGGGGCAAGGAGAAATGGTGAACGGGGGAGATGTTAAGGGAGTGGCATATTGAGCAGCGCTTTTTTTATTTCTTGTTTGCTGCTATTTAGGTCAAAGACCTCGGCGTAATTGTTCGTTATACGCAACATTCTAGATATGGGTTCAAAGTGACCGTAGTTGGTGCGGTGAGTTCGGATCAGGAAGAGTGGGACAGATCTTAGATTACGGGGATTGGGAGTGAATGCAATATTTTGCGTTATTCTAGAGCAGTCGATATTTCCAGTCAGTAACTGTTGGATAAAAATTACATCAGCGACTTCACGACGTTTTTTTAGTGTATGCATGCTAATTAGTTTTAGCCTATTTTCATAGGGGAGTAATAAATATGGATCGGGCCAAGGTAGACCACGAAGTGCAAAACGGATAAACCTGCGTTGGACTGCTTCTATTCTTCGAATGTGGGTTAGTTTATAGGGTGACCAAACTTGGCTGCAATATTCGAGAAGAGGCCTTACAAAAGTAATGTGCAGGGACATTGTAACGTAAGGGTTGGAAAATTGTTTTGGCCAGCGTTTGATAAAGCCAAGTACAGAGTTAGCTTTATTTATAATACTGTCAATATGTGAGTCGAAATTCAATTCTCTATCACAAATTATACCTAGATCCCGTACTTGGGTAGTGGAAGGAATAGGCTCATCGCAGATGAAGTAGTTTCTTGGAGGTGGAGGTAGACGTTTACGGGAATAGGTTATAGCTTGGCATTTGTTGACATTAAGCTCCAACAAATTTTGCTTGCACCATACCGAAAACTTATTCAAGTCATCTTGCAGGCAATGGGAGTCAGAAGGCAATGAGATGACTTTGGAAATTCTCATGTCATCAGCGAAAATAGAAAGATTAGAGTTCGTTAAAATGAGATTTACGAGTATATCATTAATTGTGAGGATAAAGATGATTGGACCAAGGTGACTACCCTGAGGGACACCAGATGTTGCTTTAATCTGTTCGGATATTGAAGATCTGAAGATGACCCTGTATTCTCGGCCTTCTAAATAGGATTTGGTCCATTCCACAAAATGAGGGGAAAAGCCAAGTTTTCTTAGTTTAAAGATGATAAGTTGGTGAGAAATTTTATCGAATGCCTTGCTGAAATCTGTGGAAATTGAATCGACTTCATCACCGTCTTCTAAAGTATGAAGCGTCCTAGAGACGAATTCTGTTAGGTTAGTGGTCGTTGATTTACCTTTCATGAAGCCGTGCTAATTGTGCAGATAGTTGGCCTACAGTACGGAAGCAGTTGTTGATAGACTATGCTTTCAAAAAGTTTGGGTATGCAAGAGCGTTTTTCTATGGGCCTATAATTATCGACTTCGGCCTTACTTCCTTTTTTATGAATAGGGATGATGTAAGATTTCTTCCATAGGAAAGGGAAAGTACCTGTTGAGACAGACAAGTTAAATAGGGCAGCACGAGGAGGACCGCGATGAGTAACACACTCCTTTATTATAATAGCCGGAAGGCCATCAGAGCCGGACGAGAAATCATCTTTAAGTTTGGTAATGTTTTCAGATACCAAAGCTGTTGTTATATTTAGTGAAATGGATGACGTCTCAGGATAGCTAAAGTAACTAGGATCGGGTTCAGCTGTTTTCTTAGAAAAGGATTTGTTAAAATGAGAGGCAAAGAAATTTGCAATGGTTTTTGGTTCGGCAGAAGATTCACTAAGAAATTTAAGAGTAGATGGGTAGCCGTCTGACTTTCTTTTGGTATTAATAAACTGGTAGAAGCGTTTAGGGTCCGAGACTAAGCTAAATTGCATGCGCTAGAGGTACTCAAGGTAAAAAGACTCACAAAGTTCAGAAAAGCGATTGTATACCAATCGATAATTACTGTAGTCGGAATCAGATCGAGTTCTTAAGAATTTGTGCCACAATTTGTTTCTGAGAGAGAGCGCAATTCCTTGTTGTACCAGGGAGGAGCTGATATGCAGTCCTTTCGGAAGGTATACGGAACCGATTGGAGTATAATTATGCGTGAAACAAACTGAAATGCATCCTGATCAGACACCGCTAACGTGGACGAAACCTGTAACCGAAAATGAAATATACGCCTTTTTTGGCCTAATTTTGTTTGCCTGCATATTCGTGTCAAACAGTCAGCCTGCACTTGAGTTGTGGGGCCACAACGGAAACTATATCTACAGGGAAACAGTGTCTGTACACCGATATAAATCTATTCTAAAATATATTCGATTTGATAACGGCAACACGAGACCCGCTCGACTATTAGAAAGCCATCGACGACGTTTGGAAATGCTCATGAAAAACTTGAAGCGTCTATATGTTCCGGGTGCCCAGATAACTATTGATGAGCAATTGTTCCCGTACTGAGGCCGAACGCGCTTCACCCAGTACATACCGTCGAAACCAGCCAAATACGGAATTGAAATCTGGTGGATGTGTGACGCCAATTCCAATTACCCACTAAAAGGAATAATATATGTTGGAAAACAGCTAAATGGAGACAGTGCGGTAAATTAAGGCGAAAACATTGTTCTGAAATTGGTCGAAAAATAACCGGGTTCTGGACGAACAGTATATGCCGATAATTTATTTTCGTCTTATGACTTGGCCGTGCTTTTGACGACAAAACGTTTAGCATATGTAGGCACCATGCGCAAAAACAACGCCTGCATCGCCCTATTTTAACTTTGAACTTACGCTTACTATGGTATAGTAAAAATAATTATAATAATTTGTAATAATAAATTCAGTAGCTCCAGGAAAAAAAAAAGTAGAGAAGAAAATACAATGATTGTAAAACAAGCGAGGAAAAAAAAAACAAGATACAAATTGATTTGCTTTGTAAATACAATAGTTGATTAGTGAACCAGAAGGGGGAATCATTAAGAATTTGTAGAATTGCATAGTTCGGTGTAGGAGTAGAAAGTGTTCTCTATCAAAACTAAAAATTCGAATAAGAGGAATTTGTTGCGTGTGGGAGAGTCAGATACGAGTAGTATAGTAAGTAAGTATGTAGAGCGATAACGCCTTTATTCAATTGAGAACGGAGGAGGGTAGTCATAGATTCTTAGATTTTAAGATTTTGAGATTCTTGATTCTTACTCGTACATGGTAACATGTTACATTAGATTCTTGAATTCTTAGATTTTAAGATTCTTAAACATTACTTCTTCCATTCTTCCGAGTGTATGATTTGATTTGATTAACATATTCATATTGAACTCCATTCATGTTGGAGCTTAAATTACAATTAAAATGTATTTTCAATTAAAGCAATACCAGAAAAGTTACTTCATCCCTGTCCAACGCCTGCCTAATATTGTCAGTGACACTTAACAAGGCTGTGATACAACTGTGCTTTTCAAAAAATCCAGATTATTTTGGGGTGAGCATATTATTCGCCGTTAGGTTAGCACTAATCTGTTTTTGAATAATGCTTTCAAACACTTTCGACTAAAAGGGCAAAATTGAAATGAGCCTAAATTCATCCCCTTTAGTGTTTTTTTGGGTTCCATGGTTCCATAGGTCGGGATACTGGGCTGTCGTCAAAATTGTATTGAACAAATAGGTTATGTGTGGCAGTACAATGGATAGAAAAATTTTTAAAAACTGGGAATGAATTTTGTCCAGACCCACAGAATTTGACTTTACAGAAAGCATACCTTCCACAACATCGGCATGTTCTACCGCTCGAAAACCAAACCAGAATCGTCCCACTGATCCGCAAATGAAACGGAAGCTTCTGTAGTACTCATTGGACGTAGCGAGGGCATAGAAACAAATTTTTGGTTTAGTATATTACCATCAACATCATTAGCTCGGTCGTACCTTGACTTACCGATGCCTGAGTTGCGTAAGTTATTCCACAACTGACTCCCACTTAAAGAAGTATTAAGCGGTACATTTGAGATTTCACTTTACGTATTTCTCCAACAACTTTATTGCGTAGTGAACAATATATTCGCTTGGACTCATTTAACCGGTAATGTTTCCAGGAATTATAGGCCTCATCACGTTGCTGAATTAATAAACGGATGTGTCGGGTAAACCATAGCTTATTACTCGGTTTAATGAGGTTAGTTCTTAAGGGCACATGAATATTATACAGGGCAGTTATGTTTTAAGTTAAAAACTGCAATTACATTTGATGACAATAAATGACACGTGTAATCCCAATTCCTACTTCTTGTGCACTCCTCTAGGAGTTCAAAATCAATGTTGTGGAAATCGCGATATTCGATAATTTTGCTCAGGCGATTAATGTTGAATTTCAGAGTCAAAAAGACAAAATCATGCTTTGAAAATGCAGGAGCAGAGAGCTGGTCGTACAAAGCCACTTTGCTCACATCACTAACGTAAAATAAATCTAGTAGTGTTGCATCACCGTCAAAAAAGTGTGTAGGAGTGTAAGTAGTGACTGGCCTTAAGTTAAACGTTTCCATATGTTGAGTGAGGGAATTCGTACATAAAAGATTGCAAAAATAATATTATAGGAGCTCAACGATATTTCCTCTAAAAGAGTAAACAAAGGTGATAGGTTAATATCCCTATTTGGCCTATAAATTGCACCAATAAGTTGTCCACCCTCACTGCCAACCAGATCAATAAACATATACTCGATACTACTTCCATTATCAAATGAAAGCCTTGCTTTGCATTTAATTGTATCTCTAACAAATATTGCCACTCCCCCCCCCCAACACGATATTTCTGTCTGTTTGAGCGAAAAGGTCGATGATAACCCTCCAAGCGACAAGTCTCGTCTCTAAATCATCCCTAAACCATGTTTTAGTAACATATACTACGTCAACATCCGATCCAACAAACAAATCACGGAACTCATCAATTTTCGGCAATAAACTTTGAGCGTTTAAACTATTTACAAACCCGGAGACCGCTATTTGGACTGCTCAGAACTCTAATCATCGAAGGCAAAGTTGCATTTTGCTCATGACCGCTGCATGATTGGTTATTAATCATTTTTATTATAGAAACAAGCAAAAAATAAAATAAAATGAATAAAGCAATTCAAAAGAAAGAAAATAAATAATTATAAATAATAATAAATAATAGTAATAATAATAAATATATGGTGAAAATCTTAGATTTGATTATCATTAAAAACTGCTGATCTTGCGACGTCTACGAAACCAAGGAAGGCCCGCGGAGAAAAGAAGTAACATCAGGTGCAGCCCAAGGATCAATCTTAGGACCAGACCTCTGGAACATCTCCTACGATGATATCCTTCGCATGGATATGCCTGAAGACACCTTTCTGGTTGGTTACGCTGATGACATCGCGGCGGTGATAACGGCAAGAGACACCGAAAACGCGCAAGGGAAGCTAAGCCAGGTCATGCGACGAGTGAACTCTTGGATGGGTGATCACGGGCCAGGCCTGGCTACAGAGAAAACGGAGATAGTCCTTCTGACGAAGAAGAGGATTCCAACTTAAATCGACTTTCAAATTGGCACCGAAGTGATACGAAGCAGCGTTGCGGTGAAGTACTTGGGATTGAGGCTTGACACAAAGCTAACTTTCTGACAACAAATTAAAACAGCAGTGGAAAGAGCCTCAAAAACAACTGCTTCATTCAGCAGATTGATGGCAAACATAGGTGGACGGACGTCGGGTAAGCGAAAGCTGCTGATGTCCACAACCCACTCCGTTCTTCTGTATGGAAGCGAAATCTGGGCAGACTCACTAAAACAAGAGAAGTACCGAAAACAGATGGCGGCCGTACAAAGACGCGGAGCCCTACGTGTAGCCAGCTCGTACCGAACAGTGTCGGAACCAGCTGTCCTTGTGGCCGCAGGAGTGACTCCCATCGATCTCCTAGCGGCAGAAAGGAAGTACGCCTACGACAAAAAGGCTGAAATTGGATTGGAAGCGGCAACCGAGGAGGCAAAAGAGCACACCAAGCAGAAGTGGCAAGAGCGCTGGAGCTCGGAACGCAGAGGACGGTGGACAGCAAGGCTGATCAGGAACGTAGCCGATAGGAACGAACGGAAACACGGTGAGATAAACTATTACATTGCCCAGTTTCTCACCGGACACGGTTATTTCAACGCTTTCCTCCACAAGATCGGCAAAAAGAATAGTCCAGCCTGTCAGTACGGAGACTCTACAACAGACGATGTGCATCACACTTTTTTCGCCTACAACAGATGGAAAGCCAAACGCCGAGAACTGGCAAGCAGCATTGGTGACTTCAGCCCAGAGAATATGGCACAGAAGATGCTAAACAGCGACCAAAACTGGAATCTGTACGTTCATAGAACATATTCTCAGAAGAAAGAAAAGAGAAGAAGAAAACGATCGGGAAACAGTTGAACCCGCAAGATAATCCCGTAAGGGAAACATGACAACCCCCCTGAAGTAATGCAAAGAGCGGTCCCGGGGAGGTGGGTCAGACGCCAAATGGGTTATGCAGGGGTTTTAGTCTAGGTATATTCATATATTGAAGGAGTCCGACACACGGGGAAGGTCTCCTTATGGTGCATAAAGCATTTCTCCGACATCCCTTAAAAAAAAAAAAAAAAAAAAACGTCTTCGAGTACCTCGATGCAGTGAACTAACACAGCTGTTTCGTCGGATTGACGTTTGACAAAAACCACTCCACGTGCGGTGTAAAAAAAACAAGTTGTTTAAATTTTTTTAATTCGAGTGCACGTTGAAATAAACATCTATTTTGATGCGATAAACTCTCACGTGTATGATGTATAGAGTATGGCGCGGAGGTTAAGGAGTTACCATGGAAACAATATGGAATATACCTAAACTGAATACAACTCCTAATATTTGCCGTTTACATTTCGCCCCATCAACAATTTCATGAAAGTGCCCAATTCGGTTTAAATGAATACAGTTCATTCATGACCTAGACCCTCATTTAGGAAATCCATGGGGTGAACGTGAATAAGTATAACTAAAGACAAATCTCTGATGAGTCGTTCGCAAATCTCTGGTGAGAATAGATGTCTTTCGGCTTCTCATAAAGTATAAAAAAAAAAAAACAATAATTTAGTGGATAAACACAATTAATTACAACTTCATTTGACTTGACTTCAATTGACTCGGTAGCCCATCGGTTAAGGGCGCCAGTCAACAAATCGTGGGACGCGGGGTCGAATCCCGAGTGAACTTGGAACTTTTTTTTCTTGTTTTTATTTTTTTTTCCCCCTAAAATTGTGTAATATCAAAAACAATAAGAAAAAAAAAAAAGCAAAAACCACGTGATGGATGGTGAAGCGCGCCCCGCTTTTCACATAACCGTGGCGAAAGCCAGCAAAAGGAGGAAGAGGTTGAATACCCCTCCTAATCTCTCCAAGAAAAAAATAAGTGCTGTTTCCACAGCTGAACAAGATAAAGAGGAGGGGGGCTCCAACAGCTTCGCCTCTCTGGCGTCGGAAGACGAAGATGACGAAATTAATCACATAAAAAGCAGCATACAAAAGCTGGAGCAAGATATGCTTGCTATTAAGCAGAGGCAAATTGCACGAAGGCAGAGGGAGCAATCAGAAGTAGAGAGCTCCCTAAAACAACAACAACAAGAGCAGAAACAGCAACTGCAGCAACAACAAAAACATCAGCAGCCGAAGCAACAACTGCAGCGAAAGCAACAGCGGCAAGAACACCAACAACAACAAAATCAACAACAGCAGCAGCAGCAACACCAACAACAACAACAACAACAACAGCAGCAGCAGCAGAAGAAGAAGAAAGAGAAGGTGCCTCCGATCAACACCTACAAACTGGAGGTAAGTGCAACCAAGGACCTGTGTAAGTTGGTCATTGGTAATAATTTTAATATAAAGAGATTGGGGAACGATCGCCATGCCATCCACTGTAATACAGTGGAGGGCTACGCAAAAGTGAAAGAGCTCCTAAAAAAAACGACGATGGAGCACTACTCATACACACCGAAGTGTGAAAAGCGGCAATCGATGCTGCTGAAGGGGTTGGAACCGTCTTCTGATCCTGAGGAGATCCTGGCACTGCTCAAAGAGAAGGAGTGCGAAGGACTCAAGTTTGTGGGGGTAAACCCATTTACCACAGCTAGATCCAGGCGGGAGAAACGGAGTCTGCCGTTCTTCCTGGTGCAGCTCAGTCCCGAAAGCCGTCTGGATAGTCTAAGGAGTATCAATGTCCTAGACTACCAGGTGGTTCACTGGGAAAAACTAAAAAGGAGCGAAGGCGTTATACAATGCGTTCGCTGCCAGAGGTTCGGGCACGCCGCGTCGAACTGCCAAATGCAGCCTCGATGCGTGAAGTGCGCTAAGAACCACAGTTCCGAGGAGTGTGCTCTGGGTGTTGACGGAGCATCCGATAGATCGAAGCTCTCGTGCGTGTTATGTGGAAACGTGGGACACACCGCAAACTATCGGGGTTGTCCTAAGTTCGCTGACATTAAGAAAGCAAAACTGGCTCGGCAGCAGAAGGTAGAGGTCAAATGTTCACCTCTTAGATTTCAAACACCAGCCGTCACGTCCCAAATTTCCTACACCCAAATGGCGTCAGGTAGGGGGGCTACGGTACAGCAAGCGACTGTTGCTTCTCCGGTGCCAATGCCGAGAACAACGGAAGCTGCACCTAATATGCTAGCCATCTTGCTCGCAATCCAAGGGCAGATGGCTCAGCTGCAAAAGCAGGTGCAAGAACAGGCCAAGCGGGTGGACCAGATTTACGCGCTGCTGCCGGGCCTAACGCAACACATGTCGTAATGGGTACACACATGGTGGAGCAAACTTTGAAGGTCCTTGCGGTGAATGTTAATTCACTGATTAGTATCGAACGAAAAGCCGCGATGTTTAAATTGCTACAAGACCAAACTCCTGATGTGCTTTTCGCTAGCGAAACCAAGCTAACCGATAATCACAAACTGGAGTACAATAATTATATTGTTAGAAGAAGAAACCGGCCCAGATCCAAACGTGGAGGTGGTGTCGCGATCTTCATTAAAGAAGGTATAAAATTTCACAGAGTGTACAAGGGAGTGTTGCGCAGGTTCCGGGTGTTGGAGGCAGTTGTCATTTACATCCCGCTTCGCAGTGGAAAGCGGCTGAACTTGGCCTCTGTTTATGCACCTGAGGCTTCACAATCCGCCCTATTTATTACAGAGCTCGACACGCTTTTTCGACTTCTGAGGCTGGAATCGGGGGAGAATTATTTTATAATCGGCGGGGATTTCAACGCTAGACACAGAGACTGGGGAAATAATTTGCCAAATACTAGAGGGAACCTACTACTCGATTGGTGGGGTCAGCACGATGTCATGTACAGACTCGGTCTTAAAGCGACGGATAACCCGTCGTTTCCCAGAGGCGGGTCTTATTTGGATCTACTGCTGTACGACGAACGTATACGACTGACAGGTACGAATTTACAAACATTAAACTGTCTGCGCACATTCGTGTATGACAGCGACCATTGCGGTTTTAGCACCGAAATTACGGTTCCCAACGAAATTGCGGAATTGGAGGAGTTTGTCCAAAGATATACTTACAGTAAGACTCGATGGACACACTTCTCCGCAACCTTGACTAGAGCGCTCTCCTCGAACATGCTCCACCCACCGTCCAATAGGAATTTGTCAAACGAGGAGATCGATAATTACCTAAAACAAATGGACGGGACAATTAAACAAACTATGGACACTACAATACCGCGGTATCGACGTACGACTAACGAAGACCTGTTCCGCAATCCTACTATTGACGCACTGCACCGACAGAAAAGTAGACTTCTGACAAGACTCAAAAACTTGTACAGACATTTAACTGACAGACAAGACCCAGAAATTAGGACACTGAAGTCGTCGATTAAAAATATTCAAACGCTAATAAAACAGAATTACAGAATTTCTGTAAGTTCATATTGGAACAATAAGGTTCGGGCTATAAACACCAGCAACCCGAATATGTTTCCGCAAATCAATAAACTATTTCGGAGAAAAAATCAAAACGACCTTCAGTGTCTTAAAATAGCCCGGACAACAGACAACAAACGGTTACTGACAATAGCAGGTATTGATCCAAATGAAGCCGCTGACGATGACAACTTCTTTGTGATCGAGGATCCGCAGGAGAAGGTTGAGACCATAAGGGCGACTTTCCAGGAAGTATACAAGGCCATTGATATCATTGGCCCTAATTATGACCTGGACAGTCGCGTCTTGGTGCACAGCGGCTACATTCGAAATGAAATAGAGAATTGGCGATTAAACGGCTCTGGTTTCACCCGGTTTAGCGACGAAAATATGGCAAATAATGTCATTGCCAGAGAGGGTGACCTACCGCCATTCATTTCGAAGGAAGGACTCTATGAGATCTTCGACACAATCAGAGTTAAGAAATCAGTGGGGACCGATGGTATTCCGAACATCGTGCTTCGACATCTTCCTTTAGAAGCAGTGGACATCTACACCACCCTGTTTAATAATGCAATGAATAATGCACATTATCCAGCGCATTGGAAAACGGCGGTGGTTCAACCTATCCCCAAAAAGGGAAAGGATATATCCAATCCGGCGAATCTCCGGTCGATAAGTCTCCTTCCGAATATCAGTAGGGTTTTTGAAATATTAATCAATAGAGCTCTGTCTAGGTGGGTTGAGGACAAACATATAGTTCCGGATAATCAATTCGGTTTTAAGGCGGGACATGATATCTCACATGCCGCGTCTAAACTGGTGTCAGATATTCAATGGAACAAAGGCAAGAAACAGTGCACTGGTGCCTGCCTTGTTGACTTGGAGAAGGCCTTCGACACCGTATGGTTAGAGGGTCTTTTCTATAAGCTGACTAGGCTGGGTATCAGTAAACCACTCTTGTACATTCTTTCTAATATGCTACACAACAGACAGTTCATCGTGAAGAATGGTGATGTGACTTCTGTTGGAATATTTCAAATTAAAAATGGTCTTCAGCAGGGCGCGGTCAATTCGCCGATCCTTTTTAACATTTATACAAGCGACTTGATAGGTTCACTTCCCCATACTATTGCGTACGCAGACGATTTGATAGCGTACAGAACAGGTCCAAAAATCGAGCTTATTAATACTCTCTTGCAGCATGACTTCGATAAGATAAGACGATTTTGCGATGACTGGAAGTTGAAAATCAATTTTCAGAAGTCGGAAACCATTCTCTTTAGGACGCCGTTGTCTGGAGCCTCTAGGGATACCAGAAAAAATTGGCGAAAGTTCTCTATCATTGGACAACACGGACAACCTCTTGCCTGTCGAAATGTAGTCAGATACCTTGGAATCTGGCTAGATCAGATTCTGTATTTTGGCAAAAATGTAGATGCTGCTCTGGCCAGAGCTAAAGGTGCTTTTGCCCTTACAAAGAGCAGCCAACTCGATGCGAGGGTAAAGGTAATCTACTACATGGCCTTATCAGGCCCATGCTGGTATTTGGTTGTCCCATGTGGTTCAATGTACGAGCAAGCTTAATGGAAAAGATTCGGGTGTTTGAGAGGGCTTGCCTTAGGGCTTGTCTTTGCTTGTACAGAACACCAGAGTCGGAGTACAAGAAATTTTATCCTAATGAGGTCCTTTACAACAGGCCGAACCTAATACGAGTGGACAACTTCGTAATTAAGCTGACAGGAAGGCACATTGCAAGAGCAATGACCTCGACGAATAACCTGATATCTGGGGCTTACTACCCCAATTACTTTTACCACGAGAGTGTGCGCTCTGACGGCTTCGTTCCACCGGAAGCATTCCTCTACCTAGATCAGATAGGGTTGATCCAGGATAAATCAGCGGTGCCGTTAATCTTTCATGTCGCTCGGACAGCTGGGGACAGGCGACTCAACTATAGCAGAGACGTCGCACACGGCAGTGTGGATCGCCACAGGTCCAGTAGGGCGGTGGGGAATCGCGATAAGAGGGATGTCGTTCGGCAGGACCAGCATTTCCGGTGGTAGAATGATGGGGAAGATGTTTCGTCGTCGTTTCCCTCAATTACGGACCAGCCTCACTAATGCCTCATTAGAGCTGACCAATTTATTTGCTCTGTGAATAGCGGTGGCCAGCTTACATAGGTTTAGGTTAGCATTTAAGAAACGTATACATATATCAGTGTATACAAAGGTATGTACTGATATATGTATATGATTATGTATAATGTCTATGTGTGTTTATGTATGTATTGTGCATTTAGGTTAAGGTTTATTTTAAGTTAGATACTAAGTTTTTTATAAAAAATAAAAAAAATGTCCATATGCTAAGTTTTTGTAAACAAATTTTTTCTTAGCCGTAAGTATACTTTATACTCGTATTAAGTAGTAATATGTAAATAAAGTCGAAAGACATAGATATAAGAATTTAGAGTAGCTTAGAGTGCCTGTGTGGGGCCAGTAAGTTAGCATAAGATTGTTAAGTAATTGTAAGCTAGCATTTAAGCATTTTTTGTTAGTATGTAAGAGTTATTGATTAGAAAATAAAATGCGTTTAAAACTAAAACTAAAACAAATCTCTGATTTTATGAACATCTACCCCCAAACTTATATATGATCGAACAAAGAATTAAAACATTAAGTTTATTTAATAAAACAATTCATTTGTTGGTCATAGGTTTTTTGTAATTCAGGTTACACGAGTTAGTATGTATATAAACAAAGGAAACTAAGTTGTTCCTTTGTCTTTAACTGGAACTCTATTTGTAAAAGTGATTAATCCAGTATTGTCTATATTCTCCGACGGTTCAGGTAGAATTTCTACAATTTGGCATAGTTTTACGTAGCTGACGTCATTTTTGACAATGTGATCCCATTCAATTTATAATTGAGCTGGAAATACTTTTTCGTTGCCTTCAGCTTCAATCGGAAGAAAATTATTATTTTTTGGCCGGAGATCTTAATCCGCCGAATACCAGAGGCAACCAGTTATACTACTGGTGGGGTCAACATATGATTGAGTACAGACTTGAACTGTACGCGACGAATATCCCATCCTTCCCATCAGCCGGTTCTTTCCTGGACTTGGCATTCATGGACAGTAGACTAGAAGTGACTAACGCGGATTGAAACACAAGGAACTGCTTGCGAGCGTTCGAGTACGACAGTGATCACTACGGACTTGCCGCCACAATACAGTTCCCAAACGACCAAAAGCAGCTGGAGCAGTACGATCAAGTGTACCCATACGACTATCGTAAGGTACGGTGGTCGTGCTTTTCCAGTATTGGATGGAATTGATCAACAGAAACTTGACAAACGAAGGAATCGACCGTAGTTTACTGACAATGCAAGACGTTGTCAAACGAACTATGGAGCAGACTATCACTCGAATAGAATACTCAGACGAAAGCCAGATCGAAAAGTACGGAACTCCAACAATCAACGCATTGTACGCAGACAAAAGTAGACTATTCTCGAGGCTGAATCAGCTGTTCAGACAGTTCACTGACAGAAACGACTCGGAAATAAGAACACTAAAGTCACTAATCAAAGACCTAAACCAATTAATTAAAGAAAATTACAGTAAGTCTGTAAGTTTGTACTGGGACAATAAGATTCGGGCTTTAAAATCCAGTAGTCCAGTAGGAAAGTTCACAATGACATTCAGTGTTTCCGAATTCCACAAACGACAGAAAGCAGACAGACACTACTGACCGCTGGCATAAGCCCAGAAAGTGCCGACTCAGGCGACGATCTTCTCATGGTCGAAGACCCACAGGAGCAAGTGGATTTGCTCGGAGCTTTTTTTGAGGCCGTGTATACGGTGAACAATCCAGTTTACCGTAATCACGACATTGACAACAGGGCCTATGTAAATCACTATCATCTAAGCAATGAACTTCAAAATTGGCGATCTGGGAATCACGGTTTCATCGTATTCAGTGAAGAAAACGCGGCAAGCGTTACCTTGGCCGATTAACGAGCTTCCTTGCATTTGTTCGTGCGAAAAGATGAACTCCATGGGAGTAGACGGTATTCCAAACGTCATATTAAGACCCTTGGAAGCAGTGGATATATTTACGATAATGCTTATTATCCAGCGCATTGGAAGACAGCAGTGGTGGGTGCATCCAATCCCGAAAAGGGATAAAGTTAGAATTAACCCTGCTAATCTTCGGTCACTTAGTTTACTTCCGAATATTAGCAAGGTATTCGAGAAAGTAATCAATAGAGCGCTGTTAAGATGGGTTGGGTTCAGTTTGGTTTCAGGGCGAGGCATGACACTATTCATGCTGTGTCAAAGCTGGTCTCCGACATGAAGATGAAAAAATTAAAAATAGAGATAAAGTAAAACAACTGCAAGACAAGATGTTTAAGAGAAAAATTATCCACTTATAGCATTGCTGGGATTGGCGGCTGCAGCGGCGGCTATTGATTTAGCCTAATCATCGGGGGAATGCGTTGGTCCAGCACCGCCATCACGACGAGATGGCATTCTCTCATTGATTGCATCTAAGCCCTTGGCCTCAGCGAACGATGTGTTCTTGTGATTTGGTGAGAATGTTTACCACCGGACAAGACGCCCAATGGTAAGGCGCCAGTTGGTGTAAGACCTTCACTTAATACCGAGAATACACGTGCCATTTTACCAATTGCTCGGATTTTATTACGAATCACCTCTTTACGGAGGGCTGCATCGTCGGCATCCACTAAAGCATCTTCACTCTCGGTCATCAGTTCATCGTCGGAGCAAATTTTGAGCACGTTCACTAGCATTTCGGTGACTTTTTCACCAACAAATGGCAATCATGACGTCCATGAAATTGGGAAGCCAATACGGATGGGGTGAGCAATTAAATTGTCGAATGTTCATCACATTGTTCTCATATTTAAGAACGGCTGCTTTATTATTATAAACATCAAGATAATTGGGTGCGGAAAAGTTGTTATTAACGATGGGAGACCAGTGGTTTGAGATTTACGCTACATGTGATAGCCGGCGTCCTGCGTCTCGTGCGTTATTTTGCAAAAAAAATCACAAAAAGCTGCATAACTATAGAAATATGAGCAACCACGCACTGAATTGTGTGTATAAAAGTCTGAGTTTTTCTCATTGCCATAGTCCTCCAATGGATCAGACCATAATAAATCGCACATTAGCCCAAAGGCTGGTGGTGTATTTCCGGTGATAAGCCACCGTGGACGCATAGAAACTGTTGATTCATAAGTACAGCCAATGGCAGACAATCGAATGCATCCCTACACGCAGCGTAAACCTGTTCTGAGTACTTGATTTTATATTCTTGTTTAAAGGTGAAATACTCTGTTAAATGACGACACTCGTGATTGCCGCGCAACAGAAACAGCGTATTAGGGTAAGTGATCTTAAGAGCCCACAAATAAAGAACACACTCAATGCTAAAGTAACCTCGTTCCACATAATCGTCGGTCGAGGAAGAGATACTTTGTGGTGCCCCAACTTCAAACAATTTCATTAGATCGTAAAATTGCCCATGAATGTCACCGCACACTGTAACGGGAGCCTCAACGTCGATCATTGTCTTTTCGGAACGTAACAGAGCGGCTCCCTCCTGGATGATCTGCATGGCAGCCGCCTCTTCGATACGTCCTTCGAGCATGAAATGCTGCTTAAATACATCATGTAGGGGTTTACCAGTTCGAGCGTCGAATACCTCCGAAATTGTCTATTTATGACTGAGAAGGAATGTCACACTGTCTATGATACGATCCTTTGTGGTATTAGTGTTTGGTGTTGACGGCACAGCCGCTACCACCGGGGCTGATTTCTTAGTTGGACTCTGCTCAGAATTTTGTGTTGCACCACCGTCACCACCACCTGATTGTTGTTCACTCTGACTGTTTGACTGTTGCTGTTGTTGTTATGTTTGTGGTTGCGACTGATTGCTGGGCTGATTTTGACTCGATTGATTATTCAAAGACATTGTCTACACTCTGTTGTCGTCGTCGGCTTAAGAGATCAACTTTTGCTGATGCTTCACCAGTGGTCTGGTCTCCTTCCTGTCTCCTGTGTGTAGTTAGCACTGTTTGAAAACTGCTACTCACACCGCTCAAAACACAAAAGAAACAACCAAAAAATCGTTCGCTAATTTATAGATTTTATAGAGATTCTCCTCTGCCATGAACGATAGTAGCGCACTCCCGAGTGTTTTTTCCTTTTCGAATTTTTCTCGATTTCCTCGATTTTCTCGGACTTTAGCTCAGATTGTCCGACTGTCTACTTTTCGCTCACTGGTCTTCTGCACTGGCGAAAAACAAGACGTACGTCCCAGATGAAAAATAAAAATCAAAGGTCAAAATAAAGTAAAGAAAAATAAAAAACCAATTAACATGCTTTGGGGGGTTCCTCGATCCGCGCTGGGTGCTCTGTGCTCCGTGCTCAGTGGGCCTTTTTCGATTTTTGCATTTTTTCGCAGGGACACTTGCACATTTTGTGGGTTTGGTTCCAGTGTTTGTTTATGTGTTTTTCTTTTTTCCTTTGTTGCAGGGGCGGGGGGCTACAATTGCCTAACACGATTTTTCTGTGTGTTTTATGTTTCTTTTCTGTTTTTGGTTGGCGCAAATAAGATTGGAGAATTTTCTTTTCTTTGCTCTCTACGATAGCTAATGTGAAAAAAAACTACACTATTGGTGGCGAAGAGTGGAGTTGACAGTCGATAGCCCTACGTTCATACGTGCCAAAAAAGACAAAAAGCTGCGGTTCTCATCTCGACCGAACATTACAATAGTACCGTCGACTTATCGAAGTCATCGAAGAAGCCATTTCAAATTCTGGACTATAATATATGTATATAAATCCGGACTAGACACCATAGATCAGATGCTTGGCGGTTACACGTGCAAACGGGGCACAAACCGATGGCCGTTAGATGCGTTTTTTTAACATGTTGGATGTGGCGGGCTTGGCTACAAGAGAAACAACCGTAGACGTGTCTTCCTCATAGAATTGGCAGAATAGCTGGTCATCCATCACATGATATCTGCCTATGTATTTCCATACAAATCCCACATAGGTCTGCGCAGACCTGGATGTGCCATTTAGCGCTATAAAACCCCTGAACCTCCTAGGGTTAAATTGGTTATTATTACTATTAGGTGCGCAACTAAGTTAATGAAAATGGAACTTCATTGGGTTACACATGAATCATTCAAAGTATTGCCCATCACTAGCAATAACTTTTTCCCATCTTTCTTGCAGAGCTCGGATGCCGTGTTCATCTTTTGAGGCTATCCACGAATCAAGCCATTTTTTTGGTGTTTTCATATGAGTGGAACTGCTGATCAGCCAGACCATGTGCCATCGAACGGAGCAAGTAATAATCAGACGGCGCAATATCTGGGGATTATGGCGGGTCTGGTAGGACTTTCCATTCGAGCGATTCAATGGTAGATTTTAACGGGTTTGGCAACGTGAGGCCGAGTGTTGTCATGCTGTAGAATCACTTTTTCGTGCCTCTGCTCGTATTGTGGCTGTTTTTCGGGCAGTGCTCGCCTCAATCGCATCAATTGAAGTCGATACCGTTCCCCAGTAATGGTTTCGTTGGGTTTCACCGACGTGGTCCCACCAAATACACAGCATAACCTTCGCAGCGTGAATATCCGGCCAAGCTGGCTATGTAGAAGCATGATCGGGCAGTCCCCATGACTTTCTTCTCTCTGAGTTGATGTAATGAATCAATTTTTCATCACCCATCACGATGCGATCAAGAAAACCCTTCCTTTTTTGGCACTGGAGCAGTTGTTCACAGGCGAAAAAACGACCGACGCTCAACGTCCCTTGGCTTCAAATCATAAGGAACCCAAGTTCCTTGTTTTTGAATCATTCCCAACTCCTAATGGTGAAGCAAGCTCTTCTTGCGTTTAACACGGATCCTCATCGAGCAATGCCTCCATTTCAGTGTCTTCGAAGGATTTAGTCTTTACTTCACGCAGACGGTCGTCAACATCGAAATCACCGTCTTTGAAGCCATGGAATGTGATTGGTTCCGTTGTTTCACTTAGAGTAGCATCTCCGTAAACTTTTCGGAGCTCTCGATACGCTTCAGCCGACATTTTCTTCGACTGAAAGATATAGTATTTTCACACAAACAAAAGTATATGACGGCAAAACAAAAGCACAAATGTGTCAAAACGGTTTGTTTACCATATGTTTAAGCTTGGTTCATGACGTTTTGGATATGTCAAAATCGACCAGCACTTACTGCTGGAGCCATCTATTGAGAACTTTGTTGCGTTTGATGAGCTTTATTGTACAAATATTACTCGTACAATTCACTTCAATCTGAAGCTCTTTTTTCTCCTCTTCGTCCATGTCCAAGTCTTCTTTTGAGCTCATTTCCATTAAAATGTGTCAATTTACACAAATTTAAGCTTTTACGAATTTGACAGTTCTTTTAAAATTTAATTGATTTGACATTTTTTTACAATTCCTGGCCAAAGAAGCACCTTGTGGATAGAATTGGAACAATTGAGCGGGTGTTCACTTTTACAATATTTTTCTCACCGGAGCAGGTTTTTGTACAATTTATACAATTTTGAAGTCCTGAACAGACATATTAGGTCTTCGTAGGGTTAACTATTGTACTACTGGTATTTGTGATTCCTCCAGTCTTTTTCCCACTCTTCAATAATGTTAAAGTTTGACGCTTGCTGCATAGTCGCTGTCCTGAGAGGTGGATTTCGTTGTTCAGACAAGATAAGAGTCATTTTCGTTGGAATATGCATTGGAAGGATCGGATTGTTTTGAATTCTCTAACTAGTGCGCTCTTTCGTCTAAGCGATGGTGAGGCAATGTTGCTCAAGGCTTATTGTTCCAGAGACTGGACGCATTGCGATGTGGAGTTGGCTATCGATTTTCCCTGTGTGTGCACTATTTAACCAAATGGAGCTCCGTATTCAGCAGTTGAATAGATCAATCTTAAAGCAGCAGTTCGAAGATTTCTGGGTGGTGATCCCGGCATCTATGAGTACATGCAAGTTTTTGGAGTAGATTGTTCCCTGTTTTCAACTTGGCTGCGGTGTTGTAACTGTGCTGGTTAAAGGTTAGGGATCAATCAATGGTTACTGCGAGATACTTGGGGCTCTTATCATTATGTCGCAGGACATGGCCGTGGCTCAAGTGATAGTGTATTGGCTCCCACATCGGATGGTTCGGGGTTCAAGACTAAATTCAAGTAAGATGAGTGGTTGCCTGGAATACAAAAAGAAGCCCAATTACACTAATAACTGGGCCTCCCCATTAAATATTAGATGCCCCCATGGAGCGAAATAACCAGAGAGTCCACAAATCTTTCTTTCTCTCTCTGTCCCATTTTCCTAAAAACTTAACATGTGCTAAGGTCTTAATTCAGTAGATGAACTTCCTACTACCTCAAAGGTGAAGCTGCCTGTCGTGACTTTAGTTCTAGTTGTTTTTCCTTCGTTAACCGCTAAACTTATACGAGTATTTATCGCTTCCGCTTCCGTCCTGTAGTAAATATGAGGCTAACTGAACAGAACTGCTAACTGAATTAAAAGATGTGGCTTCTGGAGTTGACTTGTGAATTTCAATAATGTTGTTAAGAAAATCACATGACACCGCATCGCCTTGTTTAAGCCCTTTTCCGACATCGAAGGTCTCGGTTGTGTCGCGTATTCTCCGTCGTCATCCTGCATGATCGAATGAGGTTGGCAAGGATGCCAAATCTAGACATGGCTCTGTACAGTTCGTCTTTACAGACGCTGTCATATGCGGCTTTTAAATCGATGAAAAGGTGGTATATATCGACTTGGAACTCCTGGGTTTTTTTCCAAGATCTGCCGCAATGTGAGAATTTTATCTGAAACTACTCTGATAGGAGCCAGTTAGATTGTTGTTGAAGGGTCTTAGGGATTTATGAAATACGGCAGACTGCATTTTATATGGGATATTGAATAGACTTGTTACCCTGTAGTTGGCGCAATTCAGGGGATCTCCTTTGCTTAAGATCGGACAAACTAACGAATAGACAGCTGAGGTTCCGTTTGTCGATCGTACTTTTAGAGCCGCATCTAATCATCGCCTGCTGCTTTAAATAGCTCAGCAGTTAAGCCATTGGGTCCAGCAGCTTTGTTAAACTTATGTTAGGCCTAAAAATGACTATCCTGACTTCTACTTAGTTGAGTGAACGGAAATGTTGTCTGTCTTCGTCCAGGTTGAATGGTTCATTCTGTCTGACAGTTGGATCTTGTTTGTCATCGCTGCTTAATAGTCTGCAGAAAAAAATCTTTCCAAATTCTCAGTGCAGACTGTGGTTCTAATCTGAGGTATCCTTGTCCATGCTTATAGATTTCTGTTCGGGCTTTATTTTTTTCTAAAACCTCCGAGCTTCATTATTCCGGTAACACCTCTCTAAGTCCTCCTTCTATTTTCTTCGGAAGAGTCTATGTTTCTTTCTTCTCTTATGCTCGTAGAGCTCGCATGTCACTTTCGTTCTTTTCTGCGGGGCCGCTCCCTACATCCATTGTTTTTCCAGATTTGCCGGGTTTCTTTGTTGGGGCGAATTGTAACCCAGTACATCAGAGGTCAAAGTCGATGTAAGCTGCTAGGAACGTTTAGACATCCAAAACATTGGAAGAGTGCCTTCCGTTGATCGCAATATGATGACGTTGACGATTTGTTGACAGCCAGCTCCCTATATGGAGATCAAGGTATGAAAACTGTGTGATGGCTATATTTGCATTACATGCCGCCACAAGAAGCTCGTAGAAGCAGGTGGTAAATTCGCACTTCTCCTCTGTCGAGGCATGGGGGCTTATGAGGTTTATGTTGACGAATTTACTCTTTATGCGGACGGTCTTCAGTCTTCAAGCTCAAGACTTGTTCCCTAAGTCTTGCAGTTACGGTGAATCCGCATTCGAATAAGCGCTGCGACTGCTGTTCTTATCACGGCGATTGTCTGTGACATTCTCGATAGTAAGATATCTATCACAGATTTGCATCCTCTTGGATGACGATTATGTCTGCTTTGCAGTAGTTGAGGATTGTCAAGCTTTGTTAAGGGTTCAAACATTCCACGTGCTAATTCGAAGATCTGTATCTTTTAATCGTTTGCCTTGGTCGCCAACAGGGAACCCATTATTATCCAGCACTATTATATTCTGTATAGGGTTGTGAGCAGTATGACGGCATAGCCAGAAAGTGGCTATCTAGACTTCGTGGAGGAAGACCTCGCCTCAGTTTGAGGTGAACAATTGGAATGGGACCTCAACAAATTTCGTGTTCACAACTTAATGCAGTTGGCTAAGTACTTCGTTAACTGGAGTGGTTTATTGGTTGAAACTCAGCTCCACAAGTTTTGCTCACACAGTAAATAATTATTCAAAAAGTCATCAAAGGCCATAACTGCTTTAACACCTTATCTCATGTCTGGCTCACTTAATGTCTAGATACTATGTAAACAATAACGATAACGACTTTTAAACGTCGTTAGTCTCACACTAAGCATGCATACTCATTTGACCACCAAATGCAGTAGCTGATTATTTACCATTGAAAGACAGACAACACCCAGCTCCAGCTCCAGCTCCAGTCACAGTTTCTGTCGCAAGTCATACGATTTAAATAGTTACAATAGTTAAGGGCGATTTAAAATTCACATTCATATTCGTAGTTGAGCAATTAGTTTCTCACGATTTGCTTGGCAGCTCTAAATAATGAGACGAAATTACGTAATCAAACTGAGTTAACTGCGGAATAAATTATCAAGAAAATCATCACCACCTTATTCCTTGTGTTAAATATTGTATGTACGAGTATCTAGAAGTGGCCTAGGCCACTGAGACACACACTCGTACTTCTCGTAACACTTAAATTCAGGAAGTAAACTGTAACAACATTATGTAAATCTAAATCTTAAACACGCCATTTATCTTTAGAAAATACTGCATCAAGTTCAAGAACTGAATAGAGTCTTGATCTATCCCTGTATCTTGTATCTTTAGGACGCATTCGTATCTGTCTACACATACATTGGACAGACCCTGGTTTGGGTCTCGAGTCAACATTGTTGCCGTCATAATTATCTCTCTCAAAGAACCTGAAGCACGAACATGCGAAACTTCTTATGCGGCTTTTGGCCAATTAATTATAAAGCATGGTAGTCAATTTTATTCTACAACCAATCTTAATGACTGAATACATTTTGCAAGAGATTCATTCATGAGATGGTTAGCATGCGTCTACTACCTGTTTGGTTTGGTTTGGTAGGGACACTTGCAGCGAGGAACGACCAATCTCGTATGTCATTCTGACAGATGTTGGAAAACGCACGTAATACAACGGAAGCACAAAAGACAAGGAACCTATTTGAAAGCTATCTGAAGAATCAGCTTTCTCGATTGTTGTGGGTGCGTTCAGAGTGTGTATTTCGTGGAGATGTAAGTAAACTGTCAGAAAAGAACTTTGACAGTTTGTTAGTTTGACATTAATTCTAGGATTTGTGACATTTGTTATTGAAGTCATAAATTATTATAAGTAGAACACGCCTTTGAGTCTGTGGGCGTTGGAATTTTGCTTTCTTTTTCAGCTATATACTTTTTATTTGCTCTGACAGGTGAACATGTCAAAGTTGCAGACATGAGTATTTTTTTTATAGTCTGCGAATTAATGGAGTTGGTGGCTGTCGCTGCTTAACAGACTTCTGTTGTGTCAAAGTTGTATTTTATTTTTTGATTTGATATATTACTCCAACTCATTGTTTCCAAACATTTTGGCCTAGATACCATGAAAAAAAAACCCGTTAGCATTACGCAACGAAAAAGAAACGAATAGAGTTTTGATTCGTTCACCTG
Source organism: Volucella bombylans (assembly GCA_949129095.1). Taxonomy (NCBI): domain Eukaryota; kingdom Metazoa; phylum Arthropoda; class Insecta; order Diptera; family Syrphidae; genus Volucella; species Volucella bombylans. Next base: position 151,420,231 of record OX422143.1, read on the forward strand.
TGTCAGACATGTTGTCATTTTACATTTTCTGCAAAGGTTGGGTTGGGATATCTTTGACGAGTGTGTTACTCGTTGACCAAATGAACTGAGTCATCTTCTGTTCTTCGAAAATGAACTGTCAAATATGGTTTTCTCATCGAAATTCCAGAAGATTATACAAATTATCTTTAACCACAACAGAACTCTTCAACTCCAAGGATGTTTAAATAACACATTGTGAGTCAGCACCTTCGACGCACATGGTGGTCTGGTCCGTTATTGATGCTTAGATTGTGTGGGAAAGTAATGAAGTTAAGAAATTTCTGAGGATGAAATGAAAACTTCTTAGGTTCTGGCAATAAAATGCTATATGGGGACTACTATGACAAGGGCCGTAAATGGAATCATATTCATCAGATTGCAGCATTTTATTTTATTTTGCTTCGTCCAAAAATATCAAAGTAGACACAGGTGACCATTTGATTGTGATTAGTTATTGTAGCTTTATTTTTTCTGAAATTTAAGTTGACAGCTATATTGATGAACGCCAGAAATAATGACTAAAGACTGACAAATAGTGGTGCTTTGGTAAGTGTAGAGGTAGGCCTCAAGAATAGAGCTTGAAGTAAAATCCATGGCAGCAGTAATGTCATATGCAACACGACTTACTTTTTGCTAATACGAGGGTTGCCTGAAAAGTTTCCGACCGCAACGTAAAGATAGCGGCACTCGTCAATAAAAGCTAGAGAATTCTAGTTGTGAAACTTTTGACAGTTACTTACCGAAGTTTTAGTCATTTTGCACGCGCAGTTTTGAGTTGACAGTCGTTTTTGAAAGGCAATACGCATACGCAAATCAAAAATGAGCTGGAGTCTGTGTATGGGGACTCTGCACCATCATTTAGCACAGTGAAATTTTGGGCAGCTGAATTTAAACGTGGCTGTAAGAGCTTGGGAGATGATGAACGTTCGGGACGTCTAAAAACTGCAACCCCTGACGATAACATTGCTAAAGTTATACATAAAACACCAAATGGTGTTAGACGACCGCCGAATTAAAGTGAGAGAGATAGTAGAGGTTATGAAATTGTCCAAAGAACGTGTTTGTTACATATTAAATCAAGTTTTAGGCATGGAACATTTCCAGCGAGTTTTGGCGCCGATTAATTACTGTAGATGAAGCTTGGATACACCATTATACGCCAGAAACAAAAATTAAATCAATCAAAAAAGTGGACTGCAAAGGGCGAGCCGGCCTCAAAAAAAGCAAAAACTGTTTTTTCTGCTTGGAAAGTGATGACAACTGTTTTTTGGGATAGTAGAGAAGTTACCTTAATCGATTATCTTCAAAAAGGAAAAACCATTACAGGAACATACTACGCATCATTACTTGCCAAGCTGAAGGCAGAAATTGCGGAAAAACGGCCACATTTTCAGAAAAAGAAAAACCTGTTTCACCAAGCCAACGCGCCGTCTCACACCTCAGTGGTTGCCATGGCGAAAATCCATGAATTACGATTTGAACTGCTTGACCATCCGACTTATTCACCAGATCTAGTGACTCCTTTTTGTTGCCTCATCTAAAAACTGCGCTCGGAGGACAGAGATTTTCGTCAAATGAGGAGGCAATCACTTTCGTGAACAATTATTTTGCAGAGAAAAAGGCCAAGTACTATTTGGACGGGTTAGAGAGATGGGAGCATAGCTGGAAGAAGTGTAGAGTTGCAAGGAGACTATGTAGAAAAATAAAAAAAAAATTTGACAAAAAATGTCTTGTATCCTTGTTTGGTCGGAAACTTTTCTCACTACAGTCTGATGTTTTCGACCGGATATGGACCTAAAACGGAAATATAATGGGTTGGCCCAGAGTTGGTAGAGTTCACAACGCCAAGTGAGTGATCAGCATCTAATGAAGGGATACAAACTTGTCTCAGGCCTCCACCCTATAAAGACGGAATCAAGGTATTGTAAAAAAGATCATAACCATTATTCAGCAAGGTATTCACGTGGAATGTGACGAAATCTCGCATAGCAACTACTGCATTAGTTGCAACATCGAAGAAGAATTTGAGTCTGTCTATGACTTGTGGTGTGATTGTCCTACCGTTGCTGATCGAAGAGGAATGAGAATGAATTGCGTTGAAGAACGAGATTAATATCGAAATCTGGGTGGTTCTAAACCAGCGGTCTGTCAAGGCTCCAGGGTAAAGCAAAATATGAGCATAATGTATCTAAACGTTGGTCTCAGTCATGGCACTGGGCACCCAGTATCAGGAGTCCTATTCTTGAGCCGAATTATTCGAATGAATAGAAATCTCAGGATCTTATATATAATAATGTCGATCTGTCTTCATCCTAAACCAGTTATGAAAGAATCGCGCTTTACCTTTGTAGAGATGCTCACAAATTTTTTCATAGAAACAGCAACTTGTAAGCTGTTTCGTGGGATAAAAATTCGTCTTGATTGCATGAGCACTTCTGCAGACTGAAACTCCATTGGTTTAAACCTTTTAAAGACTACAAATGGAATTTTGCTTGCACAATCTACAATATTTTATCTTAAGACCGATTGAAAAATTGGTATATGACGTCTGTAAGAAGAGGAATCTGGTGAAAGCCCAGAGTTGAACTAACAATGAATTGACTCGTTCTTATAGATCAAACTTGGTCGTGCTTGTACAAGTAGAGCGAATAGCTTCCTGCACCAGAAAACAGGGTTTAGAACCAATTAACCTATGGTCTAACAAGCTCTAATTGTAAAAATACAACTGCTCCAGAAACAGCGGCTCATTCGGATACTATTCTAGCGAGCTTTTCCTAGTGTTACACAATGATTGCTTTCCTGGACATAGAGGGCGCCTTTAACAACGTCAACACATCCGCAATCACGACTGCGCTGTCAACTCTGCAGGTAGACGGCTCACTTGGGGAGCTGATTAGTCGAATGCTAAAAAGCAGGATAACCAACTCCAAACTGGGTGAGACTTCTGCTAAAAGATGTGTCAGCAGAGGTACGCCGCAAGGTGGTGTCCTCTCTCCCCTTTTCAAGAACTTAGTAGTTAATGAACTGCTGATATACCAGGAAGCGGGTGGTAGCAGGGTGATTGCCTATGCGGATGACGTTGCTATAGCCGTCTCAAGTAAACACCTCAATACCATTAAAGAACTCTTTCAAGCAAATCTCAATAGATTAACCCGCTGGGCAGATCGCTGTGGATTGGGAATAAACCCCCATAAAACTGATGTTGTCCTCTTTTCCAGGAAATACAAAATTACAACTATAGACCCTCCTTCAATAAACGGTACCAGTTTAGTATTTTCCGATACAGCAAAATATCTGGGTCTCATTTTTGACAGGAAACTAAACTGGAAACCTAACATTCAAGAAAGAGTCAATAACGTTACAATAGCTGCAAAGAAGCTATAAAAAAATAAATGGGGCCTTCAATCTCGCATAATCCACTGGTTATACATCTCAGTCATAAGACCGATGCTTACTTACGGGGTGGTTGTCTGGTGGACAGTGGACAAATAATTCATTTGACCACGCTAGTATTCTTATTAAATTAGGAATCCTCAAAGAGAACATCGATTACACTATACCCGAACTTTGGTTTGACAAGGACTTTCCTGTAAGCTTCTGCTGTAGATCCTTCTAGTAGGAAGATGCTTTCATGGAAGGCAGGTCAATCCACTTTTACACAGATGGATCTAAAACCGATTATGGAGTTGATGGCGATGTTTTCTCAGATAAGCTAAATCTAAGCCTCTCCTTCCAAATCACTGTAGCGTGTTCCAGGCGGAAATTGTGACGATTAAAGAAGCTCAGTCCTGGCTAAAGAAAAAAGTGATATATGCAAAGGATATCCCTGGACTCAGTCTCCTTAAATTCTAAAACCGCCCTTGAATGCCGATCATCTCTTACGAAGATGGCAAAGCAGTTCAACATTCACCTTCGTTGTGTGCCGGGCCACAGAGACATTCCAGGCAACTGTAGAGCCTATGAACTCGCCAAAATTGGAAAAACTCTACCTATTTTACCGGAAAAGATATACCAATCGCAAACTAACATTAAAGCTGGATACCAATAAAAGAACAGACCTTAGGTGGACTGTTGGACAAATATGCCTAGCAAACAGATCTGGCCAAAGTGGGTTGGTATTTCCAACAGTCACTATTACCTACCTACCTAGTGATTAGCGATAGTGCTCGCGATAGGCTTACTCATGTAAGCTATTCTCAATTCAAGAGGCAAAGGTCCTCCAAACGCCGGGTTCGTATAGTCAGAACATTCATGCGATATAGGTATGGTGTATACGGTATTTCAGATCACTCCTAAAAATGTTGCCTATTCAACACTGTTTACCAACAGGTAGCATCCGTAAATGCCTAAAGACCATCAGGAAAACTGCGAATGAAATCTATTAGTCATTGAATGAATGGACGATTACATCGTCAAAAAGGCTGTTAAATATGCATCTACACACGTATGGCCAAAGTCTGAAAAATCACTGTAGGAAACTTCCAGTTCTCGAAAACTAGTCGGATGCTTACTGTACGATTTCAGTGTGGCAATATTTGAACGGCGGTGAATCACTGGTACGTCCACGTTGGGACTGACTTCAATATTTGAAGAATAAGTGATGGGTCGAGCACTCAACTGATCTGATGGTGTGTGGAAAAGGTCAGACGAGAAGGGAAAGGCTAGGTTAGGTTAGTTTACAATGGCTGTTGGAAAAACCAATCCACGTATGCCTAATGGCCCATTGTGATGCCAGGTGGATCTGTAATCCTCCTACTCTTGGAACTAATTTAAGCTCCTGACGAAGCGTAGGAGACTGTTAATGTCTACATTGTTTACATCGTTTAGGGTAGGTGGAGAATCGACTCCTCAGCCTCCTCGTGCATGCAACTTCCGCAGAAGTCGTTTGTGAAAACGTGAAGCCTTTTTGCATGCTAGCCAGTGTCCAGTGAAGACACGTATGATACTTCTAGTTCTGAGGATGTTTAATATTTAGAAAGGTCAAACTCATAAAGCGATTCAGATCCACTTCATTCATTTTCGCACTCGTGAAGTAGCAAGAGTATTTGAAGATCTCCGCTGGTCCAGATGGTATACCTCCCCTTCTTCTGAAGAGGTGCTCTTCCATGCTCGCAAAACCAATGCGTAAGCTTTTTCATCAGTCCTAATCTTTACGACTCTTTCCAAGTAGATGGAAAACAGCATTTCTCCAGCCCGTCCCTAAAAACGGCGAATCTTCTTCTCTCTCCGCCTGCAGACCCATTACACTGACGTCCCTTCTTTCCACGGTCACGGAAACGCTGATGAATCGTCAGCTCATGAAATATCTCGAAACACAAAAACTTCTCAGTAACCGGCAATATAGTTTTCGTAGCAACAGGTCCTTTGGGGATTTGGTGGCATGTCTCACCGAAAAGTGGAACCAAAGCGTACATCAATCTGGCGAAAGCAAGATAGTTGCACTTGATATTTCTAAGGCATTTGACAGAGTTTGGCATCAGGCTCTTTTTTTGAAAATGCGTGATTTTGGGGTCGATGACTTTCTTCTTCAATGGATTAGAATTTACCTTTCGGAACGTTCAATTCAAGTTGTCTTGGACGGTTTCAAGTCTGATATTCACAAAATAAATGCTGGTGTGCCCCAGGGCTCTGTTCTGTCACCGACACTCTTTTTAATTTTCATTAACGATCTCTTGTCTGCTACTTCTAATCCAATATATTCCTTTGCTGATGACAGTACTCTCTGCTTTTCATATTCGTTTCTGGACTCACGGCCCTGCTATTCAGCTGTAGAAAGAGAACGGCAGCGTATGCTAAGTTCATTAAATTCCGATATCAACAGCATTCAAAACAGTGCGATAAAACTCATAGGTGATGCTAATAGTACCCAGTCAATGGACACCCTCGAACACCGACGAAATGTCTCTTGTCTCACTTTGTTTTATCGCCATTTATTCCACCATCAGTGCTCCATAGAAATCGCCAGTAGCATTCCGCCCCTTAAAACTCATCATTCTACCCTCAAGCCCACTTTCGAACGTACTCTATCGGGATTCGTTCCTAAGCCGAACAAGTCGCTTGTGGAATGCCCTGCCGAGCTCCCTATTTCCTAGTCATTATAATATTCAGACATTTAAAACCAACTTACATCGTTACCTATCTTTCTTTACTCCCTAATTTTCTTTCGCCCGCGCTGTGTGCAAGCATTTTAAGGGTACCTTAACCTCTTGAGGCCGCGCTACTTAAAAAAAAAAAAAAATCAGTTTTAGTTCTATTACACAATTGTTTGCTCTTAGCAGTTGCTATACCGATGAAACCCCGCTCAGTTAAAATAGGTACAGTGGTTTCAATTTTGGCGAGCTCATCAACCTTACACAGACTAGGGCTGTGGTCCGGAACCCAACATATATAGGTGGATGCTGAACTGCTCTGTCATCTCCCTGAGAGATGATCGGCAATCAAGGGCGTTTTTAGAATTTTGTAAGACTGAGTCTAGGGATTTAATAGCGGCCTGTTTACCCGAAAAGATGCGGATCTCTTTTGCAGATATCACGTTTTTCTTCGCTCAGTACCGGACTTCCTTAAACGCCAAAATTTCCGCCTGGAACACACTACAGTGATTTAGTGGCGGAAGTAGAAGCTTAGGTTAAGCTTATCAGAGAAACAACCCCGCTATCTGTCTGGCATCCATCTGTGTAGAAATGGATATACTTTCCGTGTAAGAAAGCATCTTCCTCCCAGAAGGATCTTTGCCGTAAAGTCTTTGTAAAGCCAATGTTGGGGCATAATGAATTCGATGTTCTCTGGAAATATTTCTAATGAATTAAGAATATTAGTGTAGCCAAAAAGATTATTTGTTCACTGTGTAGCCGCTTTAAAGCGAATATCTGCTTGCCTCCTGAAAATATTAAGGGGCGCCAAGTGAAACAGAATATCCAGTGCCGCGGATTGTACTCGGTGTTGTGATGCTATAGCAAAGTCACCCACATAGGCAACCACTCTACTACCACCCACTTCCAGGTATATCAGTATATCAGAAGTTCATGAACATGTGGCTCAAGTTCGAGATGTAGTGTATGTCTGTTGCCTCAACTGTAGCTACGTCCCTGATACGACAACACAATGCTTTTCCAACCTTAAAGCCTCCATAAAGGTGCTGAGAACAATCTTTCTGAGTAAACTAATTAGCAAATATGAACGCATGTCCGAATCTCTTCGCTCGCCGGAATTTACACCGTGCGACATTAACATTGAGTCATTTACAATAACAGTGTCATTGAGGTTATTGTACCTACAATTTGCTCTCGCATGTTTGCGAATGCAAGGTTCCGGCTGCAAGAACGCCTTGAAAAAAGCGATCATCATTCAGAAACAAAAATCTGTTAAACTTTAATTGTGCTTATATTTTATTTAACTTTAAACTTGCAAATATTTTGCTGGGCACCTTTTACCAGACAATGGGGCCGATTTGCCTATCGGGATAAGAATTCAAATTCGAGCAGCCTCAGCATGCGACTGTGGAAGTAAACCCATGCTCGATAGTGAAACCACCTATAACATGAGCGAACTAGATGGAGGCCTAAATGAGTACCAACCCAACAAATGGAGAGAGCATTTCAAAACAGCAATGACAACAATATGTTCCCTGGCAAGCCTGATAAAACAAGAAAATTCCTAAATCCCTACAAAAAACAAAGGCGTAGGGATTGATGATGTGCCGATGGATGTCGTGGCCTTTAATAGGCACACATGGTCAGAAAATTTCCATCGACTGATACATGATAAAACTGAAAGGTTAAGCTAAAGTTGATAAGAGACCCTATACTCAGCAAACTTCCGACCTTGGTCCTCTCGTTCTGTTGTAAAATAGAGCAATTCAAAAATAGACGCCTTCTGTTCATATCATATTCTGTACAACAGTAAGGAATCAGGGGTCTTAAAGGCATCCTAACTACATGCTAACATGGCACGTGACAGATTTTTTATCACTGCGTCATCCTCACTCAGTTCATTTTAAATTTACACAACAAAATCAATTAAATTCTCCAAAAATGGGGGGGAGGAAAAAAAAGCAATCTCTTCGACATCCCGAAAAAATCGATGACACCATCTGTCTCTAAGACCGAACCCAACCCACCTTTCAAAAACGAATCCTCAAGTCCGCAAAGGTAGCCGCAAAAACATTTTCAACATTCCAATCCAGAAACACTCTTTCATTTGCGTCTCATGACACTCGTAAACCTGTACTAAAGCTGACATCAGCACAACATTACGTGCGCGCGATCGATGTCCCCTCCTTCGAAATTGTTTTTCTTTTTTCATTTTTCATTTTTTTTTTTTTTTTTAACTTCAATCTCCAATCTCAAGTAATTGCTTCGCCTCGCCTCGCAGGCATTATCAAGCATCAGACCGCCGCGCAGCCGCACCGATTAAGGTTAACATCTTTTATATACCGGCTTCGTGGAATTAAGCACTAAACCAAACCACAAAGTGGATAATTCTTTGTACTCACTCTGCAATGGATGCAATGAGTTGCCTTAAACTGGACGCACTGACCATCTTGTCAGCTGGTAAGGTAAACTTGACCTTTTTATCTTGCGCTTCAAGTATCAACGTATCATATTGGGGCTTTGCTTCATCGAGCGGCATGATAGTGATTTATTGGACATGCCAGACATGGCAGACTGACATGAAATCATGTTGAGCAACGTACTCGTACGAGTACCTCAGAAGGCGAACAAAGTAATAACGCCGCCGCTGGTTTCGTTTAAGTGGATCGAAGTGTGCGTATCTACTTGAATGTGATGGACATTATAATTTTGTCATTCCGATTGAGAGTAGTCCAAGGGTATAACAAGTTTGGCTGTGCTTTTACTCTACGCGATGTGGCATCCAGTGACTTCCTGATTTCTGTCTAAAAACGGACCAAGTCCATTCCATCTCATTAGCAGCCTATGAGACTCATTCACCTCACACCGTTAGTGGTTAAGACAGTCGAACACCTTTCAAAACAATTAGCAGTGGTCAAGATCGTTTGGCATCTCAATTTTTTATGATCCAAAGTTCCCATGGAATGGTCTAGCGGTGAACCGCTACTTTTTCACACTGCAATCGACCAGATTCGCAACATCGTAGTTGAAGAAAAGCGACTCTCGTTGAAGATGACAGCTGCCTGGTCACTAGGTGATAATTACGAGTATGTCCATTTGCATAGGCTCCATGGTTATTTGTAAGATTATAGAGGAAGACCGAGATGATTGCAAAGTGACTGTCCCAAATCTACTCGGCATTGAGAGTGTCATCTTACTAACTCTGTCATGAAAAATCATTGCATCAATATGCGAGTACAATAGATACACATTGCGGCAGCAGTAGCAATAGAAACAGCTCATGAATGGGTCAATAGAGATACAGAAAAAAAAATCGACTTCCATTCATTCACTATGGACACTCAGTCACTTTGCCAACAAAGCCCAAGAGCGTGGGAAATTCCTTATATTCCGCTCCAATCCCAACATGTCGCCATCACCATCATCGTCATCGTTGTCGACGGCGGTTTTTTAGAGCCGAAGACAAATGCAATTAGACCCCCAAACGAATAGCGCTTCAGGGTGCAGGTAATGTGTGCAACGGATACTCGTATGTATGACTCACAGGACCATAGAAAGCCGAGTATACACAACTCACTCCAACTCACTCGTATGCGGTGGTCTTTCATTGAGCCAAGCTCATGCAGAGTAGGAGGTATGGATAGACCATTTTCATGCAACAATATCCTTTGTGTCAGAGATCATAGAGTGCCTAGTGGTGACCAAGTGTTCCTGTCGGGTTACAAGAGATCTTTTGAAGCTGTGTTACTACTCGTACATATACACATGACGATGCGACGACGCGACAATCGACGACGAGTTGTTGCCACATAGGGAAAAGGCACACCAAAGGAGTTCCATGTTTTTCATGGCGATGGTAGTGACGATGCCGACAACGACAATTGGACATTTTGATGATGCTGCTAAATCATGTCCCTTGAGGGTTGATAGAGCACACAAAGGTAAAACGAGGCGCCACCAAGTCCACCTTTTACTCGTGAATTGACAGAAGAATTGCAGTTAATTGGCAATGCGACGCGGTAAAGTTCTATCTGTTATATTTGGTTTGTAATGTCAAAGAAGGCTGCATTCAGCTTGAAGTTCAGAAGAGGAGGATCATTCTTAAGTAAACGAAAAGGTTTAAAGGTGAGTTGTAGGTTGGCATTGTACTCGTATTGCTGGAAGGCATATGGATTTAGTGAGAATTTGTTCAAATTATTGTAAAAATGCGTGTCTGAAGCAAGACTTTATGACTCATGTTGAATCCTAAGGATTCTTCTCATGTGAAGATTTCTGAGAATCATTTTTTGGAAGCTATAGCAGTAGTCTTGGCTTAATTCATTTTAATCTAGTTGGAGCAAAGAGGACTGAGTAACCAGAAGGCGGGGGATATCTTATATTAATCCATCAAAGTTCACCATATATTCAAGCACCTCTATACCACACACATCTGCAGATACCAAGGTCCCGGCAACGTCTTGAAGAAAACCAGAGATTTTCCAGTCATTCTTCAACAGTTTTTAACCGACTATACCACAGCATTTGCAGAGGAATGAGCGAGTTCGAAATGCCGATGTAACTACTGGTCATGTTGTTGGCTTAGCGCAGTGTTTAAGTTCGTCGACTACTGCATTAGACCTCCCGGTTCGATTTCCAGTTCACACACCTAGAAACAGAAAAAAATTATTTCTCCTCTTACCAACCATTGAAGTAAAACCTTTTGCCGGTTCAAAAGCTCGAAGTGATAACCAGATGAGAGAAGAATGTTTTCACCAACTCGCTCTTCCAGTTATCTAATGTCAGCGTAACTTTTCATTTGGTCTAAACCCAGTAAGAGCAAACTATATGCCATCTTTGAACGTTGCCTGAAATGAGGTGCGGAACGGGAATCAGAGACCCTTCAGGTTGGAGGTTGAAGCCCATATATAACTGATTTTAAGATCAGATCAACGATTTTTGGGCTTGCTAGAATTGTTAACAGGTCACGGGTGAGATAAAATAAACAACCGCAGACAATTTTTCTTAGAGATTTTGATGAAAAATTAGGACGAGCCAACATCTTTGGTAAGAAAGGTGACAGACAAAGGCCACACAACGATAAATCTGGAAACGAACTCAGTGTGATGGAGTTCATTCTCTCAAAAAACATGGTGGTCTCCGGATTTTCAAATACTCTTGTAGTAAGCTGCTTGCACTATCTTTTGAAGGATCTGGTCCTCAAGATTGAGAATGTTGTTATGGCACAAACTGCCCGATCGCAAAAAATTTATGTATGCATGTGACGGCTTCGGATGTAGGTGATTCTACCTGCAGTTAACCATAAAAGAACAACGACATTTGGCTATGCAAGTAGAGTACTCGGACTCTTAACACACTACTTACAGCCGCCCAATTAGCGGAAGCTTTTCGCCTCTACAAAGCGCATATCACTGCCATATAAAATACTATCTGTGGACGGGATGGACTGGGAAAAATAAAGACGAAACAAACGTAAAATCTTATATAAGGGCGTAACCACCGCAGCAAATTATACAAGCAGGCTGATTAGACACCTCAACTCATCCGTAAATTACCCATGAATGACTCCGCCAATAACAGATAGATCGGGCTCTTTGGTTTCATCGATTATAAGTTCGTATCTGCCGCATTTATAGGGACGAGCTGCAAGCGCCATGCTCTGCTTTGTCATCCATGACAAACTCAACAGCGCAGAATGGTAATTGAGAGCTCTTGGTGCTCAAAAGATTGGTTATGATACCACCGAGAATTTCGATGCCAACAAATATTACAAAAGTCTGCATCACTGTAAGTCTATATCACATTTACTGACAACATTCACATCATGAGAAGCAATACTAAGCGGCCAAAATGCGTTTAATTATGAACGAAACGAAGTACATACTGTCAACAGATGGAGTTACTTTTGGAGGTGGTAAGTGACTTTTTTCCATGACTCTCCTGTTACTTCCGAATACGACACCCCATCAGGAGACAAACGGAGAAAAAAAAAATACTGTCTCTGTCTGTCTCTTTGAGCCTTATGGCGTGGAATAAAAAACACATTGCATTCGAGGGACATCCAAACCTCCATGGATCTTCCTTAGGCCCTCTAGCGACGGCTCTTGCGACAGCGGATGAAAACATTCTGGTTAGTTATTTTTCGCATGATTTTGGTCCCGTTTCAGTTGACGGGTACTGGGAGTTACGATTCCATAACGAGCTATAGAAGATATAAAGCAAAATACATTTCGTCAATAAATTGATGAGAGGACTCACACGTATACGATAGCTAGGACCCGTAGAGCACATGGATACCAATGCTACGGCCTAGACAGTCTTTGATTTGAACCAAGAAAGTCAATGTTTTGAAAGGTGGAGGTTAACGCAATTGAGTGGCTTCTAAAAGTCGACAAAGAGCAAACGGAGGAGGTTTCGTATTCCACGTTTTCCGATGAACGTCAGATTGTATAAGTAATCCACGATCGGCACGGAAACTTGCTTGTCTGACAGTGAGTGTTGATTCCAGGTTTTCGTTTATGCGTTCCAGAATTATTGAAGACGACATTTTAGTAACATCAGGTAAGATGTATGTACAAGTTTCCACATTTCATTAAGCTGCCTTATTTGGAAGTTTGATGACCAACCGCATATTACATTTATTCAGCAATATTTCTTAGACTTGTGTTATCATTGGAGGTAGAAGGTCTGCCGATGTAATTAGCGTAGCTTAAAAATGCTTGAAACTTCCTTACTTATGTCCTATATCCCCTTGTGGGTCCTAGGGCCTCTACAATGCCGACGCGCCATCGTGTGCGGTTTCTGGCAATGTGCCTCAGCTCTCCCCAACTTTTTCCCCGGTGCCGTGCTTCCTTCTCGACTGTTCTACGCCATGTACTTCTAGAACCGTCGCATATCCTGCCATCCTGAGTAAGCGGGTTCCATAGCATCGCGTGGTAAGCTATGGACTTGCCACCTTTTCGGAAAGTGTGACCAATCCACTGCAACTTTCGTCGTTGTATGGTTGTGCCAATAGGTTCATGGCCGGTTCTCTCATAAAGCTGTTCGTTCGAGATACGGTTTGGCCAGAAAATCCTTAAGATATTACGCAGGCACCTATTAACGAACGTTTGCAGCTTTCTTGTGATAGTAGTGGTCACTCTCCAAGTAGCACATCCATATAGCAGCACGGACTTAACGTTGGAATGAAACAGTCGTAGCTTGGTGTTTAAGCTAATTGCATTACTTCGCCAAATTTTAGATAGCATCCCAAACGCAGACTTCGTTTTACCTATTCGGCTAGCTATATCCAGTTCGGTTCCGCCATCGGTTGAGACAATACTCCTAAGGTATTGGAAACTCTCTACTCTCTCAACCGTTTGTCCAGCAATGCATATATGAGTATGAGTTGGTGAGTTCGGTCCCAGGCTGATCAGTTTTGTTTTTGCCGAATTAATTTTCAGCCCAACGACGTCTGCTTCCCTCTCCACATTTGCTGTCATTTGGTGAAGGTCCATTATTCTGTGAGATAGTAGGCATACATCGTCAGCGTAGTCAAGGTGTTTGAGTTCAGATGTAAGAGTCCATCGAATTCCTCCATTTCACATCGATAAAGCCGCAATTTATCACATCGCTGATTACTAATCCACTTTGGACTTCGAATTCCTCAGACAGCTTTCCTCTGTGCAAAACGTGACATGTGGATCCATCGTACGTAGCCTTAATAATCGCTATTAATTTATCTGGAATCGATACTTAACGCACTGCTCGATGATGATCCGCAGGGTATTGATGTGGTCGATACAGGAGGATCAAGAGCGGAAACCTGCTTGTTCGGCGTCGAGTGTGTCTTCAAGGTGTTTTTTAATTCGATCCGGAATAATTCTAGCTATTATCTTAGCCACAGCAGGCAGCACGCAGATGCCTCTCCAGTTTTCGCACTGCATTAGGTTGCCTTTTTTAGGGAGCTTGACGATCATTCCCTTCTTCCACTCATCCAGAAAATCTCGGCCTCCCAGGTTGTCCCTACAAGTGGGAGCAGTAGCTCAGCCGATGCAGTTGGCGCAGCTCGAAAAACCTCTGCGGGTATGCCATCAAGTCCCACCGCCTTATTGGTTTTCAGTGCTTTGATCGCGGTAATAATCTCTTCCTTACTGGGGCTAGTGATGCTAATTCAGGCATTTCTTTCCACGGATTAGTCAGTTTGACTTGGGTGCATATTGCTGCTGAGTACTCGGTTCCAAACCGAAGCAAAATGCTCCTTCCATCTCTTGAGCTGATCCTCGTCCGATATGAGCAACGAACCGTTTAGGCCTTTCACTAGGTGTTGAGTAGAGTTTCGGCCACCTATTAGCTCTTTGGTGATTCTGTAAACGGTTCTGCTGTCGCACCTAGCTGCTGCTTCTTCTGCTTTTGTAGCCAGCGCATTGATGTAATTGCGCTTGTCACGCCGCACGCTACGCTGTACTTCTCTCATCTTCATGCGATATAGGGACTCTAGCTCGATCCTCCCTGGTGCTGGAGTTGCTGCAATTCGAGTCTCAACCGCCTTAAATATCTTGAGAATTACATAGTCTCTGCTTTTTAACGTAAAAAGGCTGTCGTGTAGACTTATGTTTAGGGGATGCCCATACTTGCCATGGGGGCAAGGATACGCCTCGCTAGAGAACTTGTGTTGGAGGCACAAGTTCCACCCTTCGTAGATATGGGTCGAGGTCGATCTAAAACCTCATAGTGCTCTTAGGGTCACAGCACCCAGTACTTATTGGGTCAAACCAACAGGAAGACACTTCCAGCGACTTTGGGTTTAAACCACAGCTACCATGACGCTCCCACAAGGGAGCCTACCTCAACAAGTCAGGCCCGGAGCGAAATCCGGGGGGCTCCTGACTCCCATGGTACCATGATTTAAGTCCTGGTAGGGGCTACCGGTGGTCCAGCCGCCAATAAAATCTATGACCGGCAACTTGTAACTGATCAAGTCGTAGCAACCTTCGGTAGTGTCATCTGAAGACATTTACGATAAGACCAGTACTTTGCTCTGTCCCCCTCTTTTTATTAGACAACGTCGTTGATGGGCGAAGCCTTGATAATTGGGCGGGGCCCCTTGAGAAGTACAATGCGTAACCTAGAACCCGTTGCAACGGATAACCTTTTAAACCTTCAAATACCACCCGCCAAATACCGTTTTATCCACAGGCTTCATTGAATATTGAGTGCAGCTTTGGCCGCTAATTAATTATCTTGCTATTCTGTAGACAATCGTGATATTGCATATACTATTTGCTGTTTGTGCTTGACCGGTGAGGTCGTTGATGCGGTTTCGTCTGCTATATCCAATACTACGCTGCCCTTCTTGAGATACAGAGCCTCAAGAAGTGCTGTGTTAGGACCATCTCAGGTGAATGATGCGCAGTGTTTTGACTAGATTGATGCCGTTGTAGAGCTCATATACAACTACATCGTAGTTGAATCTTCTCCTTCAATGTAAACGGGACCGCAAATCTAGTTTGGACATTCTTCGAAAACTTATAGAATGATGATAGAGAACTTTTACTTTTCAGTTAAATGCGGCTTTGAAGACTTTGAAATAGAAGACATCCAAGAAGGTTTACCGATGTATTGATCGAAACTCAACAAGGACATCTAGAAATTAGAGATGATTTTTTTTTTGTTGGGCCCGGCATCCTGGAAGCTCTAACCTAACTGAGGCAGTCTTAACGCAGGTTTGAGGCCTAAGGAACTCTCCTCTGATCTTTGCCAAGGAGTTGATTCGATGACCCCATTTCTCGTCATTGTTCCATTGTTCAACTAGCTTGCAAGTGATGAAACGGCCTTAAGAGTAGATGATACGTTGGCTGTTGCTCCATAAAATAAATAGATATATCCCAATAAGTCGCCCCTTTCACCGATTCCTCACAATACACAAGAGCTCATTGCAATCAGGACTGCATACATATATTTCTGCTCGGAAAACAGACTCAAATTTGCAAATGAGGAATGACGTTGCAGTCCTTCAAAAACATACTATTCCCTTCCTGGCTCAGATTTAGGCCGAAACCATTTCTGATCACAAAGAAAGTCGATTGCGTACCTGCGCAGTAGCAGGAATACGAGTGTTATTTCATCTGTAGTCTGTATGACCAGAGTCAAAAAGTGGAGGGAGATTCAACAGCGCATCTAGAGCAAAGCCAGGCGTGAAGCTTATTCTTCACGATAACAGACGACGCCTATGATATAATTGGTCATATGGTAGCTTGTAGATTGAAAAGATTCAACTGATTCAACAGTCCAACGGAGTGCTTAGTTTTGTTGGAAAAATAAATGGTAATTCCTTTAAGCACGAGATGGGTTAGACCAGTCAACGTCCTGTTTTCATGAAGAGTAGAACCGCAGAGTTGATAGAAATATAACTGAAAGCCCATTTCGCTAGTCTTTGAGACAGTACTTGTTCTAATTTCCACATCATCGGTTGCGATTGCAAGGCAAAAGTCATATCTTCCAACTCTATTAGCGCACATGGAATCTGTCACATTAAATACACTGCTATACATAAGCCTTTGAGCTGAAAGGTTTCCTGAATTCTAGTCCTCTGATTTGAAAAGAAAAGGAAAATGGCGCGCTCATTCCTTTTGCTCAGGCGATAACGAAATCAGCTGAAAAAGGACATTATTCCGGTATTTGATTCACGGCACAGAAGAATCACGATCTGTCTGTAACTTTCAGTAGACTCCTCAAACAAGACTGAGGATTGTTGCTAGAAAAAAGTGGAGAAAGTAAGTTGTTTCTAGTTCCCGCAATAGTACACTCAAATCACATCGACTGTATATCAAGTCGCATCAATAATTCTTCTCCGTTATTGGCTTCCAACACCTTCTTTTAACAAGCATCGTTGTTCATCCTACCACGAATACAAATTGAACTGTTCATCAAAAATCTATTTGTCACTTTCCATCTGTCAAATTAAGTCAAATTAGGACAAATCTACGAACAGCAATTTTAAACTTGTTCTAAGTAGCTGTCAGATTGCCTCATTTTACTTTGAGTAATAGCAGCGCCACCTGTAGTCCTCGAAACACCATAAAATGTCAGCTGTTTATTAGCTTTCTTCCAAACATGTCTATCTTCCTCTCTCTATTCCGATGCTACTCGTATATACCATTTAGCATGACGATCTCATATTATCAAGACCGGTAACAAATGTCGACATTACCACTGACTACCGCTTAACATCTGACTGTGGTGCATCAAATCGAAATCGACAAAACCGCAGCGAAGCATAAAACCGGCAAAAACAACCTCGTAATGGTTGGGAAAAATCGCTTCTACTGACAAATGAGCAGAGGCCGTTAACTGTCTTAATGCCGTCAAGTGTTAAATATCAATACAGTGCAACACCATCTACCGGAACTAATGAACCTATGAAATGGGATTGACTTTCAGTCGTAAAATAAAAAAACAACAACAACAACAAAACAGCTATTAAACTCACGCATGCCTAATGAGACGCGCTCACTAAGCGCGACTACTTATGAATACCAAGCGCAAATCGAATGCGCGCTGCATCGTTGCACTGGATCTTAGACACGGGTTAGCTAAACCTTTGAATCTCTAGAGTCTTGAGTCGGTTTTTTAGCAACACAAACAACAGAAATTAATTAATGGAAACTGAACCGAAACCTCATACGTCGTGCCTCACTGAATGCAACAAGTTTTCGATTCGGATATCCATCAGTTACATCTTACATCGTCATGCATGTTCATCTGCTTAAAGCCTCCAGAGGCACGATGAAGACGAATAACCTACTAAAGATGTAGGTCACACAAAACGCTTGAACCTGGAGTTGAAGAAAAGTTTCCATTTTCAAGACGAAGCTCGAGTATCTTTGGATCAAAGGCTGAGTGTTCTTTCCGGGTCTGGTCGTACCAAGTTGAGAGTAGTGCGTGAGAGGTTGATGCTATGACTGCTGAAGACGGTTGGAGGTGGAAAGTGAAAGCATAACCAAAGTGAGTTATGACGTGAGACGATTGCAGGCATATTTCACGGTTTAGGGATTAACATTCATCCGTTATGGTCTTGTCTGTGGGATGCGTGAAGGAGATGATGATCTGTGGATTGCATCGGCATCGAGTGTGATATGAGCGCTTAAGTGGTCGTGAAATTGATGAATGAGGTCTTAAAAAAGAGTTCAAGTGAAACTTTGATACTTGTATCTGGAATTTTGGCAGAAAAAAAAAAGTTTACTGAAATTGGTTTCTGATCCAATTACGACTTGGAAAACGGTACTACTGTATTTATGGTTTAAAAGTTGTATAATATTGGATGGAAGAGGATCTAGGAATCTGTTGAGATGAATCCGAGAAAAGAAGATCAAACTGAAGCATTTTTAACTTTCAGGGAATGTATGGAGGAGAAGGTATCATAGTCAGAAGGATCTTAGAATTCATTCCAATGGGACATCCAGATTAATGAAACCTTTACTTATAAGTAGTGTAGCACTTGTAGTTTGAAGGGGACCTCAACCGACTTTAGCCAGTTAACTAAGGATTTGGGGCTTAAAATCTGCTATACCATTGGCTGTATACGGTGGTGGTAAGACCCATACTTACATATGGCGCACTAGTATGGTGGAAAGCAACAAACAAGAAAACGATTTACGGAAAATTAGCGGCGGTCAAAGAACGGTTTCCATTGCCATTATAGGTGCACTCCGTACCACCGCTACGGCAGGATTGGACACCTTTTCGCACCTAACACCGCTTGATTTACAGATCAAAAAACTTGCTGGCAACAGCGCGATACGACTCACTAATCTGGGTTACTTCAAGAGCAGTAGTTTCGGACATGGCACGGTACTAACGGAGCTAATGTCAGGCAATCTAATTCTAACGGATGAAATTCCTTCCTTGGTCGACTTCGACATTCCGTATGATATAATTTACCCGGAGAGGGAGGACTGGGAAATGAATGCAATAATCAGGTCAAATGAAATTGCAATTTTCACAGATGGCTCAAAGACAGAGGAGGAAACAAAACAGGTTCTGGTATCTTCTCTGAAGACCCAGAATTAAGAGTGTCTATAAGACTACCGCACGCAAGCAGTGTCTTCCAATCAGAGGTTCTGGCAGTCCTCAGGGCGGCTGAGCTAATGCAGATGATATCGGTATCCGAAAGAGATATCGCTATCTACATCGATAGCCAGGATGCACTCAAGGCAATGGAATCAACCAACGTCAACCCTGATACAGTCAGTGAACAAGCGGACGAGCTTTCAAAAAAAGGAGGGCTACTCGACAATAGTGAGGTTTCCAACAACAAACCACCCCTTTGCATGGTGAGGGGCACTATCGAGGAAAAAATCACAAAGACTGCCAACCTAAGGTGGTCAAGTCTTGAAGGACACAGGGTACCCAAGGCTTTTTAGCCGCTTTTTGACTGCAAAAGATCTAGGAAGTTAATAAAACTAAACAAGGATAAGCTTAGGACAGTAATAGGAATCCTGACAGGACGTAAAGAGACTCAAATTGTCACATACGGATATCTGCAGATTCTGTGGTGATCTGCAAGCTGTTGAGGACATAATACACATACTGAGTGAATGCGAGGCAATGTCGGCTAGTCGAAGAGAATTTTTTAGGGAAATACTTTTTCGAAAACCTAGAGGAAATAGACGGCACGAACTTCAAAGGAATTCTTGGCTTTTACAAGAAAATTGCGTGTTTCACCAGGGCGACTTGGTGCCATTTGAAGACAAATTAAATTGGTTCCACAGGGAACGCGATCGGCCCGTTTTTGCTGCCTAGGGTCTGTGTGATGGCATATTCATCACATCCCTGTTTAACTTAACTTAACTAAGAAACAGACTGGTTAGAGGGACATGTTGATTGAGGACTCGACTCACGGGAAAACTACTCCGAAGTCGTTCATTCTCAACCCATTTTGCTGTAGAATCGGATTGAAGCAGACTTAAAACCAGAAAGCATTGAACTTAAAGCTAAGGATTAACATCAGATTAACACTCTCTATCTGCAAATTTCTATTACAATTTTGGTAGCCTTAAACGCCAACTGAAGATGTCACCTTCAGAGATTGTAGCTGGCAGTTAAACAAAGAGTAAGGTACTTACCCTCAAATCCTCAAACAGATATAACGCCAACAATGATCAACAATTCCATTCAGAAAGAGTTACATAGCAAACCCTTATTTGATATACTCGGACATATATAGAATTTGAGGAATTAGGGATGAAGCTTGGATGTTGTTATAAGAGTAGTGAGACGGTTGTCCTGCATGACAATGGACTCTGGATGGAAAATTGAGTTTTAAACTTATTAACTTCGGAATAAACTCGAAAAAATTAATCCACTTCTCACAGTTTAAGGCAGAAAGGAGCTTCAATAACGAAAATACCTTACGATGATGTTTTTACAACTGTAGCAAAAAAATGTACATATTCGGATGCGGGTTTGGCCTTCAAAATGACCCTAACTACAGACTCGTGAACTTCGAGTAGATCAACCATCCCATGCGACCCGCATAAAAGCGATTTTATTCAACATTATTCTAACATCTGCTTGCATCCTTCCTTACAAAGCTGACAACTCTAAAAAGAAAGAGTTTTATGACTTCTTAGATGGAGCTCCGGGGGATCAAAAAACCAAAAACAATCCCAAGAGGTAAAAGATGAGCTATATATAAAGGGTCTTTCATTAAGCGCTTCCCATCTCTAAATTTAAATAAAACAAAGTGTGTGTGAGATATCATCGAAATTTTTTATTCGTTTGAAAGGCTTATAGATGTCATTACGTATGGAATATAACATCGTTCAAATGTCCGCCGCGGCTTCTCTGGGTGGCGCGCATCCGAAATGTCTAATGGGGTCTGAATCGCACGACCTCGGTGACCAGTTCACATCACCTCAACGTGAGATGACCATGTCCTCGAATCGCTCGTGCAAAATTTCCAATGTTGCGTGAGCTGCGTGGCTCGTAGCGCTGGCCATACTGTTGGTATACACATGTCGTTGATGTCCAAAAGAAGTTGGTAATCATCGACGTACAGCGCTCGCCGTTAACGGTGATGGCCTGGCCAACGTCATTCTCAAATAAATATAGAACAATGCCGCCGCCAGCCCAAAATACACACCAAACAGTGACTTTTTCAGGATGCATTGGACGCTCTTGAATCTCATGTAGATTGGTATCGCCCCAAATTAGAGCATTTTGTTTGTTGACGTACCCATTCATTCAGAAATTCGCCTCATCGCTGAAGATGATTTTTCGATGAAAATTGGGGTCAGTTTCCAACTGCTTCATTCAGCGAACACACGTAGTTGTCTATGATTGTTTACCTTCAGCTCCTGGGTCAATTGAATTTTGTACGGGTACAGGCCCGAGTCACGACGCAAAATTCGCCAAGTTGTGGTCGACAGCTTCGGATTCTCCTGCACACTCTCACGGACAGCGACGATATTTTCGGCAGATCTTGCGTTTCGTCGAAGTACGGGTGTTGGTTTATCGTTTAGTAAACCAGTGCACTCAAAGTTATCCACCACACTCTGTTGGTCCTCTCGGTAGGACGATTATGGCGACCGTAAAACGGGCGAAGAGCGCGGAACGTCTCCCGAACAGAACACCCATTTTGATAGAACAATGTTATCATTTGCCATCTATGGTGATTTGGCAAAACAGACTGAATAAATGACAGCCAATTTGATAGATGTAGCTTAAACAATATGGCCGCTATGAACTGTCAAAGTTCGGAAGCCCCTGTTGGAAGACCCTGTACATTAAAGGCGATCCTACGATCTTCGAGGAACTAAAAGAGAAAATCTACTTTGAAGGGGAAGTGCCAAACCAAAATAGTTTTCGTCCCAACAAAATGACCAAACTTTTCGACTAGAAATCCTTCACCTGTTTATTTACTTAAAGGCAGCGTACAACAGCATACATCTTATGGATCTCGACGAATGCAAACCGTTCAAATATTTGGGTATAATTCTGAATAGCACGCAATGTTCCGTGGAAGTTGCATCAGAGTTGTTTTAAGCCTGAACCGATTTTAGACTCAATCTGGTAACGAAGGAAGCAATACATTCTGTCAGCACATAACCGGGACTGACAACACAACAACACAAATCAATTAATCGTCAAAATATATTTTGTCTCCTTCAAAATAGGCTCCATTTGAAGCTCCATTTTTTCCAACGAACAGTCCAGTCATCCACACAGTTTTTATACGCATATTCCGGGATCGCCTTCAGTTTTCTCAGCGAATTTTTGTTTATGTCTTGAATTAACCCAAACGGGTCCCACGAAGTGGTAATTTGAGTTTCGAATTTAAGTAATTTGAAATAGAAATAAGTTAAAAAGTCGCTCACAAGGAGGGATTTGTGAGATGCTGCATTATCGTGGTGCAAAATCCAAGAGTTGTTCTGCCACAATTCCGGTTTGTTTTTTTTTTTTTGGCACATACTCTCCCTCAAATGCTTCATAACGCTTAAGTAACACTGTTTATTCACTGTTTGACCCACCAGAAAAAATTCCGAGTGCACAACACCATGAAAATAGAAAAAAATAGTGATCAAAACTTTGACTTTTGAGCGACTTTGACGTGGTTTTTCGCGGCCCTCTTTGAAGGCTCTGTACCACTCAATATTTTTTTCTACAGTAAAAATCGCCGATAGTACTTGAGGTTAACTAATGCCTTTGGCTATTGAGAACAAACTAGTTGACAGATGGTGTCCAAACTCAACGCCAAAATAGATGACAGTTGTACCAACATAGAAAAAAAAAGCGGAAAGAAACCACTAACGCGGGCTGTTTGAATGACTCAGTCACGTTTATATTTTGACAGAATGTTTATATAATACAACACAAAGCCAATATATTCAATCTACGTATACAGGGTGGGCCAAAAGTCTCTTTCCCATGTTCAAAAATAATAACTCTTTTATTTATAGATATTTTTGAGTTTTTTTTTTTTTGTTGCAGACATAAGACTTGGGAGACTGTTCATGGAGCACTACACGATCGCACAGCGAACACAAATCGTCGTATTATTTTTGTAGAACGGTCGGTCAGTAGTTTACACTTAACGTGCCTTCCGGAAATTTTATGGCATCCGAAAGCTGTTGTTTCACTTTTCGTGCAATAATGGCCAAATTTGAGCAATATGGGAACGTTGGCGATGTGAGGCGTATTGGTAGACCTCGTTATGGACGATCGACCGAAAACATTCAGGTCGTTAGTGAAAGTGTTGCAGCCGATCCTGAAACATCGGCACTACGACGTTCAACACAGTTTAATTATATTGCGTGGCACGATTCGTCGGATTTTGAGGAAAGATCTGCACCTATACCCTTACAAAATCCAGTTGGTCCAACAACTCAATACTGGTGATCCAGAAAAACGTTTGGAGTACTGCAGAATTCTCCTTAACATCCTTAACATGACCAAGAATCTTTAGGAAATTTTATGATGAATGACGAGGCACATTTTCATCTGAGTGCATTTGTAAACAAGCAAAATTGCAGATTTTGGGGCACACCGAATCCCAAAAATCTCCATCAACGTCCCTTACACTCACTTCGTGTTACTGTTTGGTGTGGAATAACCTCGCGTAAGATTTATGGGACATATTTCTTTGAAAATGACGCGGGTACAAGCTTTACAGTTAACGGGCATCGCTACAGAAGTATGGCATATATAGCACAAAGACCTAAAAATTGTGCTGCGGTCATGATAGACATCGGTTACTGTAATAGTTCCATAGAACTGGATTTGACTTTGAGCCACTGCAATCGCAAGATTAGTCGGGACACTGAAATGGAAATGATCCCGTATAAAGTCATAATGGGCTGAAGAATAATCGTCATCTTTCTTCGAATTGCTTTTACCGCGAACTTGTCGAGTTGTAGAAGCTGAATAAGGTCAATGAATCTCGAGAAGAGATTCTCCACGCGAGTCCTAACAACCAAAGGATGGTGCACCATCCTCTAAAGGCAAACGCAACGAGCCTAAAAATAAAGATTCAGGGAATGTTAAGACTGTGGCAAGCCATGGTCCTATTACTTCCTCCACCCCTACCAAAACTCCTCCCCCGAAGGAGGAATCTGGAGCTCAGCCTCATCGGCAAGCCTCATCGGCAAGCCTCATCTAAGGCGCTCTATCGAAGACGCCGAAATGCTTCACGCATTATCAAAACCTCCGGATCCTACTATTGTGTGGCGGTATAATGCAGGGGATACGAGTAAGTTCGTTGACTTCTGCAACTCGGCATTTCCCGACGTCGCCACCTTTCGGCTTGAGGCAGCAAAATTCAGAAAGTGAAATTTTCTGTCTGTGAAAATGTCCGTCATACTCCCGGAGGTCGGCGTTCAATCGAAAGAGGACTCTGCATAAGATGTCAAAACGAACAACACAGTGATTTAGAAGGACTAGGTCTTGGTCTATCCCGGACTATCGCGGCAACAACCTATTTATTTACTTTATTGCGGTGCAACTAATGCCCTTGAATACGTGTGGATTAATTGTGGACGACCCTGGAAAACGAAAAACGTACAACAACCTTCTCATCCATACGAGTACATGAAATGTCTGAACGTAGAACAGAACAACAAGCGGAAGCCCCAGTCTGCTACAAAACAGATACCTCCCGAATAGGGTGGATTAACGAAGGTTACCGTGACTGTTTTGAGGACTAGTAATCCTAAGATTCCGTCACGTGAACAAACGCCTCGGAATAATCCGCAGTAAAGCGAATTCGTCAACAACACTCTGATCAGCGCATATCATAAAAATATGCTACCAACAAATATTTCTATAAGCTCCTCACCTAAACTTGCGACCAATGTCCTTAGTATGGCGCTAAAATCGGAAAATATAGCCTATATGACGGCACCTGCAAATGTACTAAGGCAAATGAACCTTACTGCGGAGTAGAATAGCACTATAGCTAGCATACGGTTTCCTCAGATAAACATTACAAGGGCTTATCGACCATAAAACATTCAACCAAATTGATTATGATTTGAATGAAGCAAGACTGCGCTTCGATTTTATAGATTTTTGAATCTTCTGAGCGGCAAAGAAAGACTCAAGCCGCTACAAAGTTGTAGCCAAGGAAGAGATATGTCAAGCACAACAAGAGCAGATAAATATCGAGAGGAGATTCAAGGTAGAAGGGCTGCATTCGCACCATACTACCAGAGCCTCTGTCAATCGCCTCTCTCTCAGTCTCTCAACAGGCCCTAAGAAACATGCATCTAGCTCTGAAGGTCATTACAGTCGATCCCAGTAAACCATCAGAAATAACTCAACTGAGCTACTGGCCTACCCCTAGCAAATCGCTGGTTTGAAGTAGAGTGCAGTCAAGAATATGTAGCAAAACAGTACGCCTACAAAGCGGCCCTGTTTAAAACAATGAGAGCAACTCGTGCACTTTCCATCCAAAAGAAGAGAGAAGGTCATCGTTTTTTTTTTAAGTATTACCAAAAGGTAAAAAGACCATGTCAACTACAGAAACCTGTAGTAAAAATTAAGTATGAAAGCAACTATACAGTCGAGGATATACGAGATGGCGCAAGCTTCCGACCAGACAGCCTGCCTGCTCAGCTATTAAAGGCACAGAGATGTTATTAGGTAGAGAGCATGCACCAACTTCTTTTCAGGATTTGGCCCAAGAAAAATCTGTCTGATTACGCATAGTTTGCGACCCATAAGAAAGGAACACCGACAACTATAGTAGCATCCATTCTTCCTAACATTGCGTTCAAGATCTTGCCTGCCGTATTGTGTTGACGATCGAAACTATTTGTCAACGATTTGATTATCTCCTAGTCAAGCTCGATACTCACTACCAATTTATCGATTTTAAGGCCGCTTGTGACACCACCCATATAGACGAGTTATGTCTTGGATCCCAGCTTGTTGTTCCGGACAAATCAGAACTCGGTGAGAGTTCTTGGTCTCAAAAAAGGTTTTACACGAAATAATGCATCATCATATGACTGCTATAACATCGAACTCGGGAAAGTTGTGTGAAACCCTCAACCCAGCAACAAAGGCTGGCCAAAATGAAGTACATGCTGACAACAAGGAGGGAAGTAGAGCATCGATTTATCGGATAGAACGCTTGAACTTTAAGGTGCTCATAGATAGGGATTTTGTCTACCTCGGCTCCATCGATGACACCTCATCAGAAACCAAACTAAGGGTAGCACTTGCCAATTAAGGAGACTCTACAATTAAAGAACCTTACCATCCTAGTCCCGCTCTATGACGCCGAAGCATGAATACTAGTGAAGTCAGATGAGAATGCCGTTTATCGTTTTGAATGCAATATTGTTCTTGGCCCCTATTGGGTTTTTGGAGGAGAGTGGGTATCAGTTCTTAGTCTGTGATGGCTGAAACATGTAACATGTCGATCTGGCCCGAAGAGCCTTCGATTTTGGAGGAACCATGACAAAGAAGGAAAGCGTGTAACTGGTTTTTTTTTGGAGAGCATGTATTATAGCTGAAGTAAGTGGAAATATTTACTGTAGAAGGAAATCTCCGATCTATGATAACCCTTCGCAAAAATTCCCCCTAGAGGCAATTGCTCAAGCCAGTTGCCCGTCGATCTATGTAGATTCATCGCAGCAATATTGCTTTAGTGTGACAGCAATGGTCTCTACCTATAAGTCCTGAATAATCATGAGAAAACTAGACCTAGATGTTAATCTCCAATGGCCTAATTTGGCAAGTTAGCCGGTTTCTAGAAGGCCTAAAACGAGTAATGTCCACTCTAAGCAACTTGTGCACAATTTTTTTTTTTTGTTTTTACGAGTGATCCTACTTCTTGAACTTGTTTTTCGATAACCTTGAAATCGAGGTACAACTCGAAACCGCATAAATTAATCAAATCGTCATAGATGCTATATTTGCCACATCAATTGGACAAGTCTCATTACTTACACTCAACTATGGCAGCAATTTCTTTTATGAATGTTGTGACATTCCCCATAAACGGACCTGTACTCGGTGTTGGAGTACTAGATAGTTTAATTAAATTGAACAATGAAATCATTACTTGTGCCGTAATAATAAAACATGTTCTCCACAATACTCGGTCACTTTGAGGTCTGCAGCAGCTCTGTAGCTCCATAGTCATTGTGTAGCACTTGCATGTGTCACCTAACGACATTGTTCCTCATTCCAATGGACCTGGTGGTGTGGTATTTCATCTTGGAAATGCTGCAGAACGAGTATCTGAAACCACCAATACTGCACCGGAGGAAGTGTGTGGTGTACGCGATTTCACATCGAACAAACCCACATACCAAGAGCAAACCACTTTTCACCTGATCACCTGCTTCGTGTGTAGGATTTTTATTTCCATTTTCTTTTCTGTCCATTTTATCACTTTTTTTTTCCTTTTTCGCTGTTGCTCCGTATAGTGATCGCATTAATCATTGGTTGAAGTTTATATCCTTTTCCAGTCGACTGCATTTATGTAGATACGATATGATACGATACGATATGGTATGACTACATAAATGTTAGATACAGGATGCCTTAGGCGGCAATAATACAAAAACCAAAAACATCGAATTTAGCGGTGTAAATTTTTGGTGTATGATATTGTTTCAGGTAGACCATTGTTGGAAGGTGACAGACTTAAGGTGTGGACAAACTCTTACCAATAAAGTAGGTGTTGGGAGAGAATGTGAACTGGTAACTGTTAGTGGTTTTGGGGACAAGGGTAGCCATGTGGAAAAAATGGAAATGGGCGATCAAGTGGAAAAATGGCAGCAATTAGAAGAAGTCTTTGCCATAGAACTGAGCTACTATTGTGAAAATGGTTTCTTTTCTACTTGTCACCCGTAAAGGTTTTGACTTTAAAAACGTATGTCATGACACTTAAAACCTTCTTTTTCTATCAGTCTTGCACTGAAGTCTCACTTAAGAATCTGATAGACGTTTTGAAATAGCAGTTCGCAAGCCAACATGACCACGCCTAAACTCTAAACAAGTCTAGCCCATTCTAGTACTAGATTGATTTTCCTAAGGCGTTGGATGTTCCTTTTATAAGCTTTCCAATTTTGACAGCGGAAAGTGTGCCCGATGACAGTAACATCTAACTGGGACCAAACCTCGTTGTTACTCGTTGGACGCTCAGTTATTGTGAGCGTATTTCAGAGCATCACTACGGATATGTGTGCATTGCTATTGGCACACAAAGCCTTCATCTCCCATAACCTTTATTCCAGGAACGTTCACCATTTCTGCGCTACCTTTCTGATAAGTGTTAGAATTA
Organism: Volucella bombylans; assembly: GCA_949129095.1. Taxonomy (NCBI): domain Eukaryota; kingdom Metazoa; phylum Arthropoda; class Insecta; order Diptera; family Syrphidae; genus Volucella; species Volucella bombylans. The sequence goes on from OX422143.1 coordinate 151,448,614, forward strand.
ACAACATTTGAATTTAATACTCGTATTATTTAAACTATTGTGGTTAAAGCTTACACTATGTATCTTCTAAAATTGACTACTTTAATCTACTACAATTTTCTCTATACTACTTTCTAAAGGGTTCGCCATCTAACGTTTTTTTTTTTAAACTATGGTTGTGTATACGCTTGAACAACGCTGAGAAATATTGCGACATTACTTTGAAAATCATGGTAATGTTGCAGAATGTGTGCGAAAATTGCGTACGGATTTTGGAAGAAGAGAAGCACCGTCAGCTCCGTATGTTCGTTATCTTGTGAAAAAAGTAAAAAAAACTGGCATTCTCATCGATAAACCAAAGCGTGAAAAGCCAAAAACAGTGCGTACACCCGAGAATATTGCTGCTGTGGCAGAAAGTGTGCGTGAAGCGCCATCAACATCAATTCACCGTCGTTCTCAACAATTGAACATTTCGGAGACATCATTGAGACGAATTTTGCATAAAGACCTTGGTATGACGCCATACAAAGTCCAATTGGTTCAGGAGTTGAATCCAACTGACCATCCAATGTGTTTTCGCTTCGCTAAGTGGGCCTGCGATCGACTGAAAGAAGATGCCGATTTTGCCAAAAAAATCATCTTTTCAGATGAAGCTCATTTTGATCTTGGCGGGTATGTAAACAAGCAAAATTGTCGCATTTGGGGCACAGAAAACCCGCGCGCATACATTGGAAAGCCGATACATCCAAAACGAGTCACTGTTTGGTGCGGATTTTGGTCCAGAGGCATAATTGGGCCATTTTTCTTTGAAAATGAGCAAGGAGTGGCCATTACAGTCAATGGCGATCGTTATCGGGCCGTGTTGAACGAATTTTTGTTCACAAAAATTGAAGAGGAGGATATTGGCAATATTTGGTTTCAACAGGACGGCGCTACGTGCCACACAGCCGCAGCTACACTCGATGTTTTGCGCCCTGTTTTTGAAGATCGCATTATCAGCCGCAGAGCTGATGTCGTTTGGCCACCTCGGAGCTGCGATTTGACACCGTTGGACTATTATTTGTGGGGTGCCGTAAAAGATAAGTGTTACGCCGACAAGCCAGAGACAATTGACGCTTTAAAGGACAATATTCGTGAAGCCATTGGTGAAATACAGCTGCACACAATCGATAATGTGCTTAAAAATTGGACCGATCGTGTAGGCTACTGCATGGCCAGCCGAGGCAGCCATTTGAATGAAATTATTTTCCATTATTAACCGGAAGGATAAAACTAATTATCTGTCAAATCATGAGCTAAGTGTTACCATTCACGAAATAAGCACTAGTTGAAAAAAAAAAAACGTTAGATGGCGGACCCTTTATATTTTTTGAATTTATTAAACTTTGCTTCATTCTATTAAACTGAACTCAGTCAAGTCGGTCTTGTTTTTTTTTAATCACTTATTTTTTGTTAGCATCCCTTGAATATTTTAAGAGGTTATGGGCCCAGTACCTTCGGAATAAAGTAATAATTAAAATAATATATACATTTTTGCCTCGTAATGACTACATTTACTGGAAATATCCCTTTGTTTAATGGGGAAAATTATTTCACGTGGAAGCCCCAGATGGAGGCGGTTTTGCACAAGAACCGTTTACTGAAAATTGTGCAAGGGCTAGAGGTTAAACCTAAAATAAAAGAAGGTCTGGAACCAGGTGAAACAGATGTTAATAAAATCGAGGAGTGGAACATCAAGGATATGGATGCTAGATGTGAGCTTATAATTGCTATGGAACCGGCCTAAGTGTCGCTGGTAAGATCGTTCACTACTTCTAAAGACCTTTGGGATTTTTTGAAGACTACGTTTGACCAAAAAAGAACTCGACAAAAGATAGAGGAATTCCTTAAGTTAATTAACTTCAAAATGCTTGAAGATGAAAATATGGAACAATATCTCATTAATTTTAATTCAATTATAACTCGGTTGCGGGAGATGGATGCCAAACTGGATGAGGAGCTGCTGGTCATGCTGTTGCTGAACGGAGAGCTATAAGGACATACGAGCTGCTTTTGATGCGTGTAATAAACCCCCAAAAATGGATGTATTACGTGCTAGACTTCTAGAAGTGAGCGATAAAAGGAAACCAACAACAAATCGTAAGGATGATGCACTTAAAGTCAAGTTTCAAAGAAAAAATCCACATGCACAGCAACCAGGTACGTTAAAACCTATTTTCAATTACAATTGCCATCAATGTGTCCAAAAGGGGCATAAGAAACGAGATTGTCAAGTAAATATTCAAAAGGAAAAATCGCGGTTTGTTGAAAGCATTTCACATGAGGAAGGTTTTATTGCAACAGAACTAGAACAAAGTGCATTATTAAAGGAAACTTCACAGAAAGTTAGCTCAATAGATAACAGCTTAGATAACACAAATTGGTTCATAGATTGTGGGGCCACTTCGCACATGTGTTGCGACAAAAATTTGTTTATACATTTATACACAATAGAACAGAGAACAATATGTTTTTATCATACTCTCTATGTTCCAACTTTGAGGAGTAATCTCATTTCAACAAGCAAAGCAACTGACAATGGATTCAGAGCATTGATAGAAGGAGGACGTGCATACATTTTTCGAGGTAATATGCTGTTAGTAGTAGCTGTAAAAAGTAAGGAGCTATACGCAATTGTGCTAGATTCGGAACAAAATCAGTGTAATAAAGTAGAGCAGAAAAATGATCTTTTAGAACGCTGGCATAAGAGATATGGCCATTTGAACTGTTCATCTCTTCGTAAACTACAAAACTACTCAAGGATTGCCAAAGCTCGGGAATAATAAAATAGATTGCGTTGCATGCATTAAAGGGAAACAATCGAGGCTTCCATTCCCTACAAAAACCGAAAAATCTTCAAAGCGGATTTTAGAAATCATACACACGGACTTGTGCGGTCCCATGAATATCGACTCAATCATAAAGTGTTTGTTTATTTTTTGCGGCAAAAGAGTCAGTACTTGAGCGTTTTTAAGAATTTTAAATAACAGGTTGAGAATGAAACAAACTTCAAGATTAAAACGCTTCGAAGTGATAATGCTCGTGAGCTTTTGAGCGAAGAATTTTCTAATTTTTTGAGAGAAAATGGTATCAAGCGTCAATTGACTGTTGAGTATACTCCTCAATAAAACGGTGTTGCTGAGCGCATGAACCGCACGTTAGATGAGATGGCTCATTGCTTCATGATCGAAGCGAACCTTCCAAAACCCTTGTGGGCTGAATTGATTCACACTGCAGCTTATATACGGAATCATTGTCCTACAATGCTAAACAAACAAAAAACACCTCAACGAATTTGGACAGGTAAGGTACCCATTGTAAGTCACTTTCGTTAAATCGGTTGTCGTGCTTTTGCCCTTAACAAAGGCTCAGGTAGATCCAAACTGGATCCCAAAAGCTATGAATTTGTCCTTATTGGATATTCTACAGAGTCCAAAGCATATCGCCTGTGGAAAAGAGGATCGAGAGATATCGCTAAAAGTAGAGATGTTTATTTTATTGATAGAAATAATAATTTCTATGAATTTGAATTGAGCAAGGAAAATATAATTGAAAAGGGAAATGTTCCGGAATACCTTGAAAAAATCGAAAAAGTAGGAAGAGATAATGAAGACGAATATGAAAGTACGGATGACAGAGATGGTAATGCAGGCGGAAACCAACCCTATGGAAAAGAAGGCGTAGATAAAAACCTAGAAGGAAATCAAACCGAGGAGGATGATATAAGAAAGAGGTTAAGACCACGCAATAAATCAAAAAATGTAGTTGAGCTTGCTCTGAATACAAGTTTTCTCGAAGACCCAAATAATTTTAAAGAACTGTGGCCATGAAGGAAGAGTATCGCTGTCTTATGGAAAATGAAACTTGGACTTTGTGCGAACTTCCAGCGAATCGAAAAGCTATAGGTTCTCGGTGGGTCTTCAACCCAAAATACAAGCCAGATGGAACAATTGAGAGACGAAAAGCGAGACTCGTCGCTAAAGGTTATAGTCAAAAGTTTGGCATCGACTATATTGAAATTTATTCACATGTTATACGCCAAAATTCACTTCGACTTATTTATGCTCTATCTGTTGAATATGACATGGAACTCCATCACTTAGATGTGTCAACTGCCTTTTTAAATGGCAAGCTTAGCGAGGAGATTTTCATGAATCAACCGGAGGGTTTTGTTGACTGTGATCACCCACAAAAAGTATGTCGTTTAAATAGGGCGATTTACAGGCTTAAGCAGGCGGGTAAACAGTGGCACCCAACTTTAAACGAAAAGCTCGAGGGTTTGACCTCGTCACAATCGCATTACGATCATTGAGTTTATTTTAAAATTAATGAAGAAGAAAGGACTATTGTAGATGACATCATAATCGCGTCCAATTTAAAATCAAGAATTACGTTGATGAAGCAAAAACTTTCAGAAAGTTTTGATATAAGGGATCTTGGACATCCTTCTCTTTGTGTAGGACTTGAGATCGAAAGAAGAAATTTGTATAAAATATAATTTAGAAAACGCTAAACCAAACTTTGTCTCAATGCAGGTCAAGCTTAAGCTTGAAAAGGAACCAACTATCACTGGAGAACGTGTTGCTGTTGGGGCGCAGAAGTATCAGGAGTTAATTGGATCCTTAATTCATCTTGCAGTGTTCAGCCGCCCTGACATTGCCTACAGTGTAAGCAGCTTAGCACAATTTCTTAAAAACCCTAAAAAACAACACTGGAATGCTGCTCTTCGATTGATGCGGTATCTTAATTTCACAAAACGTGCAAGATTGGTTTATCAAAAAACTGGTTTGCCTTTGATATAGGCTATGTTGACGCGAGTTGGGCGGAGGATATAAACGATAGGAAGTCTCAAACTGGTTTCTGTTTTGTACTTGCAGGTGCTGCTATCAGCTGGGAGTCTACAAAACAGCGAACAGTGGCTGCGTCTAGTGCAGAAGCCGAGTATATTTCACTATCGGAAGCTGCAAAAGAAGCCTACTCAATACGTTTCTTGATGACAGAACTTAAGGTTACTTCAACAGATCCTACGTTAATGTATGCAACTAGAGTGCACAATAAATTGCAAAATATGGCGGTAAGCAGTCACGAATGAAGCATATGGATTATAAGTACCATTTTATCAGAGAGGCGATTGAGAAGGGTGCAGTCACTATCAATTATCTTCAAACTGGACTGATGGCAGCAGATGGGCTAACAAAAGCAGTCCCGAGAGACAAGCATTTATTCTGTTTCCGAAGATTTGGAATGGATTTCAAATACAAATGTTGACGAGGAGTGTTAGAATTAACAACATTTGAATTTAATATTATTCAAACTATTGTGGTTAAACCTTACACTATGTATCTTCTAAAATTGACTACTTTAATTTACTACAATTTTCTCTATACTACTTTCTATATTTTTTGAATTTTTTAACCTTTGCTTCATTCTATTAAACTGAACTCAGTCAAGTCGGTCTTGTTTTTTTTGATCACTTATTTTTTGTTAGAATCCCTTGAATATTTTAAGAATAAGCCACCGACAAATATAGATTTATTCAAGGAATTCTTCCAGCACTTGCTGATGAAGAAGGAAATAAACCACTTTCAGTCAATGAAGGGGCAGTCTCAACCTCAATCCCAAGGCCACACTAAGGCAAATTCTGCAAAAGAATAAAAGTGTTTCAAGCTAAAACACACCACCAAATTTGTTGATAGCATTCATCTTCATGAGCTGTGTGAGTGATGGCCAAATTTTGGATCATGTCATATAAAAATTTGATCCAAACGTGCCGAGTTTAGCTGGAAAACTCGAGAAAAAAGTTCAAACAAAGGCTTTACGGATGTTATAGAGGTCTTCCCGCACCTGGTCCGCGTTGAAACAAAGTTGTCTCAGCTGTCCTCGGAATACACGGTAAATCTCAGGATCCTTCTAAGCAACACAAATATTCCTAACATGACCGAAAACTTGGTTATCAAACGCTGCTTCAATTGAATTAGAAGGAATACCCAGTCGGTTCCACTGGTAACATTGATTGTGGATCTACGGTGATGATGAGTTAAATGGTAAAGTGGTCGGAATATTTTATGATCTATCTGAAATGCAATAACCGACAAGATCTCAAGACCTTCGCTGGTTATTTTGGCGGCGATCCAGAAGCAACAGGTTGGCTTTCATTTTCTCCAGTACTCAGAAATGGCTTGAAGGACAAGCCATTGGCAAAGTGAGCGACATCGCATTACTTGTCCAACTCTAGCAAAGGTTAGTTCACCGGTAAATCACATACCACATGCGCTCAAACTTGGCCTTAGTAAGTTAGTGACAATACCGCCACTTAACTTAACGCAACCTTATTCAACCTAGTTCAACCCAACCCAAGCTAATTTCGCCTAACCCAACCTAATTAAGTCCCAAACCCTTAAAGGCGTTTACCTGATATACCACCGACGTTATATTTTATTCGATCCAGGGATCACTTGACCCTTGAACCAGTGGTTTGGTAGTCGTTGACATTTTAAGCAAAAGACAATTTACAGGCGCATTGTAAAGAGAATGCTTCAACTCATATGCAAAATAAAGTCCGACGAAAGTATGGTATATCCAATGAATGAAATCTTAGCATTTTTTGCCAGATCCTTGAAAAAGGAGACCCTTTTGCTGTCAAACTCGTCGGATCATATGACACGACGATGGATAACACTATCAAGGTAGGTGAATACCTCACCAAAAGCGAATTTAGGCAAAGCATTCTTAAAAAATTGTAAAAAAAAAACACACACAAGCCCTTAGAAGGGACACAATCTTCTTTCAAATGTCCATTCAAAAACTTATGTACGATGGCGAACTTAACGTAATCGGAAGGAGGCAGAGTGATGTCAGTAAAGTGTGAGTATTGCTTCGGAAGCCGCAAAGTTAGATCTGTAAAAGACAATGTTAAACGTAGAAGTCTCGTCAAAACGTCTTTTAGAGAGAAATTACGGACTTTGTCTGCAAAAGACGCCCAATGTATTCTGACAACGACAATAGCGCAAAGATCAATGAGGCTTCTTCTTTGGTTAGAAAGGCAATTAAGTATCTCTCTAAGGAACGTTATCTATGACTGTAATGTTCCCAATTCTATTCTATGACACAGGAGCATGGGCTTTGTCAGGAATGAATGACGTCTTCCTATGTTCTACATAAGCGATGAATTGTACCGAATTGTACCGACTTGTCAGAAGAGTCCGTTTCCAATAAGCACAATGTGTAAGACGGATGAGCTCCAGCAATTCAGACGAAAAAATCTTTCAATCTACCTGTTAACGCACACAATTGGAAAAAGGACCTCAACCAACTCGGTATGCATGAATGAATGGAGCTCCCTATGAAGTAATGGAAATTCGTCAAACCAGCTTGCTCTCTGGTTTCCTGGATCATCTCCACCACACTTTCTAGAAATGCTGTATTAGTAAAATGCATCAGCATTTTTCTGTAGATGAGACTACCATTTTGTTCTCTTCCCTTTTGCTGGCTTTGAATCCAGCTGTCACCAACAAGTGGCCCGAAAGTGCTTGAACGTTTCAATCTGAGTATATTCGGTTTGATTGGAGGTCCGGTCTTTCTATCACTTTATGTCGTGTTGTAGTTGTTTTGGAGTCTGTACATCCTGATTCTAGCATTCAAGTCTGAGAGAACGATATTGTATAAATTCCCTTGATAGGAATCTTAGACGGTTACGGTATGTGCAGTTTTCCAATTTACGTTCAAGAATTTGACTCTTATGGATTCCAGCAAGGCAGGACAAGGCACTTTATGCGATTATAGCGGTGCTACACAGACGGCAGTTCATCATTTACAAAGCGATTAGCATATCGTGCTAACGCTAACATACTTGCAAAGTTCGAATGGTATAAACCCTGATCCTCCTTTCCCAGTAAAAAAAACAAGACAAGTAAGTAATGCTTGGTCTGGGGCCCAGCAAGCAGCAACCGCAAAATATTTTATTGTGTCGAAATGGTAACATGCGCCTCGAATGTAGACGGCTACTTTGTTGCCAACAATTGGCTATCGGATACGGATAACGATTACATTCTAGATCGTCAAGAGCCTCCTTGACAATAGAAAAAAGGGTCCCCAAAAGACTAGACTTCTGCAACTATACAGTACAAACTGGAAATCCTAGGAGAAAGAGAAATTAAAAGGCATATAATCCTCCGAAACTGGTAAAATCTGGGGTAGATTTATGTCCTATTAACTTTATGGTGACAGGATATTATCGGCGTGGTTCAAGGGTAAGTCCAAACTATACGGAAAAGGATGATAAGGACATTTTCTATATTATACTGAGGCGCGATCGTAAGGGGAAGGTGGGCCTCGGGGAAACAAAAAAAATATGTAGTCGAAAGATTTTCTGGCTTTTGGTACGCCAAACATCAGAGCAGTGTCATAAAATCAGCTTTCGAATAATCGAACCAGAAATATTAGTTTACCGTTAGCCGACGATGTTGAAATTACATCCAAGATGTCCGTAACAAACGTGGAGCTGACATCAGATTAGTGAATGACCACCATCTCATGGCAGCAAATATTCGTCTTCTTACTGCATCTGTGAACAGCAGCTGAACTAGCTTATTAGTACGTACAAGGTGGTGCAAAATTAATCTATCTCTTTTTGCAAATGGCGTCATAGGTTAATCATATTTGACATTATTGAACTAGACAGCTGCAGTATGCAAACATCGAAGCAATGGAGCGTTATACTCTGCAAGAGCGTGGAATACTTGTGTCGATGTTATTGACCAAAAATCGGTCGGCGGTAATAGTGCAGCGTGAATTGCGACCTCCATTTCCTAATCGTGTCTTGCCAACTGGGCAAACATTCCGGCGCTTATCTACTCGACTCGAGCAAAGTGGATCCACAGGAGACCATGCAGGGGGTGGCCGCCACCGGACCGGTCGTTCGGCCGAGAATATCGCGGCTGTGGCTGCCGATGTCGCTGAAAACGAAGGAACATCAACCAGACGACGGGCCACGAAATTATGAAAGACTTGCACATGTTCTCGTACAAAGTGCAAACAGTGCATCGGTTAATTCCTCCTGATCGTCAGTCGCGTGTGAATTACTGTAAAGCCATCCTCAATCTCAACAATGAAGAGGACGATTTTGTGTCGAAAATCATCATGAGCGACGAGGCGCATTTCCACTTAAGCGGTTACGTCAATAAGCAAAATCTTCGTTTCTGGGGCACTGAATATCCGCGTGTGATGCACGAGGAGCCACTGTGTGGTGCAGCGTTCACGCGGTAGGAGAGATTGGGGAGTATTTTTTTGAGCACGCCATGGGCAATACGGTCACTGTTACTGGCGAACGCTACAGGACCATAATAAATGACTTCTTTTAGCCGGAATTGGATGAGCGGGGCTTGGTGGATATGTGGTTTCAACAAGACGGTGCAACACAGCATGAGCCACAATGGATATTGTGAAGGAAGCATTTCCATGTCCAGCAAGATCGCCCTATTTAACCATCCCACACACCTTTCTTTGGGGCTACTTAAAGTCGCGCGTTTATGCCAACAAGCCTCAGACAATCACAGCCCTTAAGGAGAATATTCGACAGGAATGCGAAGGGTTATCACCGGAAATTTTGCGGAAAGTCATGCGATAAAACGGGCACAAATGTGTATCAACACTGGCGGTCGCAACACCGCCACTTGGCAGATATCACCTCTTCCACTTAACAGAAACAATTGTAAGAGTCCAAATAAAGATTTTCATCACTCAAAATCATTTTTTTTTATTTAGTAAAAATGTAATTCAAAAACAAAATTGGATGATGAATTTTGCGCCACCTTGCATAATACCGACAGGCTCTTCTAACCAAAAGTCAATATATAAAGGCCCACCCTGTTACAAATGCAAAAATAATCAGGAGTTTCGCTTCTGAGAGCATCGGTGACTGGTGAAAATTTTCTTAACATCTGCGAGAACTCAAAGTGCGAATTACGTCGGCCTCAACAGTAGTACGCACTAGCCAAAGTCTGAAGAAGCAGTAAATAGATGCGAAACCAGCACCGTACTAAAGAACTCAATGGTGTTCAGAGTTCTAATACTAATTTGGTAAAGGGAGTAGTCGAAAATTTTCTAACTTTGTATAAGGGAAAGCTTTCCAGATTGCGATAACGTTAACAGTAGTGCATGTCCTTTTAATGAACAGCGAATAGGACCCAAGATTTGGTAAGCCACCCGCGCGAAAGGAACTACCTAGCACCTCCGCCGGACCATGGCGCTAAAATAACTCCGGCGATAAGGTCCCTGGAAAAACAAGGCATTTATTATAGGTAGCTAGAGGGATTTATAAGTTCTTCCAACTGTAGTTCAACAACAACTGGAGTAATTCTGGATCAAGTGAAAGAACACCTTTATTCAAAGCTTGCCATCAAACATGCATACTTTCGAACTGGATCGTCCTGCATCGAGCACATCAACACCTTGCAGATCATAAACAATGCTTCGAGTATTGATCTGCGCTACATTTGTTGTTCATCCATTTCAAGAAGGCTTTCGATAGCTTAAATCGAATGGGCAGCCCTACGCAGACATTAAGAAGAAAAGTAGATGATAAATTCAGATCTTTGGGGATGACTTGGAGAGAACTATAGCATGTTGGAGGTTGTTGGCATCCTATGCCTTTAGTAACTTTACCTCTAACTCTAATGAGCCTCAGGGTTGAGCCCATTTCCCTTTACCTTTTATTTAATAACCAACGTATTCATCTATGATGATGGTCTTCTCTTCAGACTCCACAAATTTGTTACAACATTCTCTAAGTATCTACAACTTCTGGACATTTACAGTATGGTCGGATTGGAAACATTTTTTCCTTGAGTTCTTACAAACATCTTACTTAAGAGAGCATTATTAACACTTCATTGACATGAAGTCTAATTGAATTAAAAAAATCCTATTTCAGTAATTTGATTTGCACAATCTAGGTGTTGACTTTGCTCCTACACAAACTCCATCATGACAACTGTGAAAGCCCTAGGGGGTCCACATTATAGAAATTGCAATACTTAGGACATACTCTTAGCAAATGACTGTCATACTTCACCTATTATCGCAACTGTTAGAGCACTTATCTAACCACCTTACCATAATTGGCATATGTATCGATTTTCCATAGAGAACTAGTATCTGCATTCCATATACCCGTATCTCATTTGAATAAATATACAGAAACCGATTTACAGAATAAGGTGTTTCCTGCCTAAACGAAATACAGGGACATATTTTACCTAACCAATATTCTATCCCAAGTAGAGTCCACTGGGGCAGTGGTACCCACTTGAAATTCAAAAAAATTATGTCAGAATTGTATAACCATTGTATCCGTTAATTATCGAAGTCAAAGTTACTACTAAACCCAGACAACTGGGTTACAACAAATTTTTTATTTTTTTTTTTTTTGAGCGAATGAAGGGTGGAGACTTATTGAATGATTTATGTGGCTAATACGCAATCAAGTGTAAAATTAATTGGATATTCACATTCACTCGAAGTGCGCTGTGCTGATTACCTATCTATACTATTTGCTGTGGTGCCCGACGGTTTCTTTTAATCAAAAGGAAAACCGTAAATCGCATGCGTCAACTTACTTTGATCATGGTGTTGATTTTATTGAAATGTAGGACAGAGATTCAGTTATAATTAGCGAGACCTTTCTAAAGATCTGGGTCTTTGAGTCCAAGAAGACTGAAATTAGAGTTGTCAATTAAGCGATTAATCTGGGAGAGCTACTTTAATTTAGTTCGAGTTCGGTTACACTGAGATTTCGCAGATATTTGCAGAGTTTTATGTGGCAGAAAGACATTCAAATAGTTGATGATGAGTGTATAACGATGACATTAGCCTCTTAGAAAGTTTATTTTGGCTTCCAGGCTGTGTTTCTCCTTAACAAACAATGCATAGGTAAGACTGTATGCGATCTTGGGAAATCAACTCAGATCAAAGGTATTGGACTTGGAAGCGATAACTGATCATACCTGACAGTAAGGGCAAAATTGTCAACGTAAGTATCGTGGAAGCATTGGGAGAAGATATATATTTTATAGTCTTAAGCCAATGAATTTTGACCCAGTGCCGAGATAGATACGATATTCGATTCATAAAACCAAACCCAAACTAAAAACGAAATTTCACAAAATTTAGCCCTGCGCACCTTGCTGTTCAATCAATATCCACCCGACTTCTGCATATCAAGCCAGTTGAACGTAGATGCTGCCTAAATTGAATGACGTTATGCTTATAGGTGGATTTTTTTGAGTTCTACGGACTCTGGAAAGCCGAAATAGTTGAATCTAGTTTTATTGAAGCTACTGTCTTCATATAATGGTTGTGGGTCACTAGAGAGGGAAGTCAACTTTAGAGGGCCAAACTACGACGCACTGCAGAAACATCATACCACCGTAATGTGCATGTTTATGTTGTCATATGAAGTGAGACGTCTTGATTAAATCAAAGAAAGCATATAAGCGGTTGCAGCTAAATAAACTTTATCGGCAAAAACCTCGCGGGAAGCAACCTTCGTTAGTAAGACATGTTATGCTGGCTTTTGCCAGATGCGAATATCCAACTAGAAAGGTCTACCAAAGGCTGTAGCAATACCATAACAACCTACAATAGAACATAGTCTCTGGTTTTTAACGTAAACACCTGTCGTGAAGACTTAAGTTTACGGGATGCCCATACATCCATGGGAACAAGGATACGCCTTGCCATCGCTCTCCGTCATTCCATTGATACCAATTCGCAACTGTATTGGAGGCACAAGTTCCACCCTTGGTATGAGTCGAGGCCGGGTCACAGCACCCAGTACTTACTGCAACTCTACATTGGGTCAAACCAACAGGAAGACCCTTCGATTTTGGATTTAAACCCCAGCCACCATGGGGGCCTACCTCTAACAAGTCAGACCCGGACCAAGATCCAGGGGGCTCCTGACTCCCATGGTACCGTGATTTAAGTCCTGGTAGGGACTACCGGTGGTCCAGCCGCCAACAAGACCTATGACCGGCAACTTGTGACTGATCGAATCGTAGCAACCCTTGGTAGCGTCATCTGAAGATGTTTACGATAAGACCAGTATTTGGCTCTGCCCCCGATTTTTATTAGATAACGACATTGATGGGCGAAGCCTTGATAATTGGGCGGTGGCCCAACCACAATAGAACAGTTAAGCCGGCAGCCTGACTAAGTAATGATTTGAATAGTTTAAACTTATTACTAGTAGAGCTGCGGGATGAGACGAATAAAGTTGATTTATTAGGAAGGTCATGACCAATAAATGGATTCTTAGTATTGTTCATTTGCTCCCAACGAAAGAAGACCTTTGTACAAGGTTTTATCTACGGAATAGTCCAACTGTCGCCTGATAAGAAAGGAAAGCTGATAACCACTGATATTCCTAATTTCTCCTCCTCAATTTCAAGGGAAATGGCTTTATTCAAACGCCAGTAAGCATTGTCCGTGTACTATACAATAATATCGCCTTCATTTCTGCTCACGAAGACTAACATCTCAATGAAAACAGTGTCAGAGGCATCCCAAGCGCAGGTTCTGATCTTGAGAGGTGCGATCTTTTTTTATTCTGATCTGCGACCCAGAAAAAACTCGCCAAATACAGCCTCGATCACAAACAAGGTTTACAGAGAAACACAGCTTGGGTCTCTCCCTAGATGTAGATTTTTCGTTTCTTCTATCTGTTCGTCACAATAAAGTTTATTGCCTTTTAAGGTTGCGTATCAAGTCACCAGAGTCATCCATACAAATTCGACTAAACTCGTCTAGATTCGCGCTTGTCTGTAACACTAGAGTCAGAAGATCATCGGAACTGCACTACATGTGCAGAACCAAAGACTACTTGTCAGACATAAAGGGTATTGAATACAAATTCAATATGAAATAGAACTCTTGAAACTAATGTTAATGTATATAACATTAGCTTTATTTAATAGATAACTTTATGCCATTAGTGTTTAGATATAATATCAGGCATATGTGCGCCACGGCTATAACGATTGAACCGCAATCGAGAAGTCCAATCTTCGACAACTTTATCGCGCAACTGGGGCCGTATACGAGTATTACTCGTAGCAATAAAACGGCGAATGTTGACTTCCAAATCGTCCAACGTCTCTGGTTTATTGGGAAAGACTAGTGAATTCACATGCCTCTAAGGCAAGTAATCTAAAGGTGTGAGATCACAGGACCGTGGAAGACAGTTCACAGGTCCATTACGCGAAATTATGCGCTCAGCAAATGTTTCCCGCAATAAATTGATGATGTCACACGCTGTGTGTCATGTTGCGCCATCTTGTTGAAACCAAAGTTCTGTTACGTCAATGCCATTCAAATGAGGAAGGAAGAAGTCAGAAATCGTGTTTCTATAGCGTTCTCCATTGATGGTAACATTCTGGCCGGCATTGTCTTTAAAGAAATATTTCGCACACCAAACAGTGGTTGTAAGGGCGTCTCGACAAAGGCTTCTGGGTTTTCTCCACTCTAAATTCGGCAATTTTACTTGTTTACGAGTACATATCCATTTAACCAAAAAAGCGCCTCATCGGAGAACAAAATTTTGCTTTGAAAATGAGGATCAAGCTGAATCATGTTTTCGGCCCATTCACCGAACCTACGACGCGTATAAACTTCACGCGGTTTCAACTCTTGCACAGGCCGGATCTTATAAGCCTTTAAGATCTTTCCGTAAAATTTTCCACAAAGTGGAAGGGCATAGATCAAATTGCTACGCACGATGACGAATCGACTCATTCGAATCTAAAGACTCAATCGACACGGTGCTCCACAAGGGCAATAACTTCTTCCGTTCGCATTGTTTGTCGTCTTTGAGGATGCGTATTATCCACTAGAGTATACGTGCTGCGAAAACGATTCATCGTGTTCCGAAAAACTTGCTCAGATAGACGATTATGTTGACCGTAAATAGGACGTAGCGCACGATAAGTTTGGCGAACCGAACCATGGTTTTCAAAATAAGTTTGCACAATTTGCCCGCGTTGTACTGGCGTTAATCTATTCACTGTAAAGAGGCAAAACGTACTAACCCCTTTCAACTGTCAAATTGACATTCTGTAGAAATAGTGTTGCCAGTTTAAAAACAAAACCTCTAAAAAAAACACCCTTTACATATTTAAGTAGATTTCATTTATTTATTTATTTCACTGATGCAAATTGCATACACATAAAGATAAGCTAGTTAAGCTTGAAGTTTCTAGTTACAATTTTCAAAACGGCGCCTGAGTAAACACGCAAATAAAATAGCAAGCCAAATTTGGGATAATACGAGTATTGTAGAAATTATATTTGCATACGTAAGACAGGAAAACAAAAAAGTCAAAAATGAAGAAAGGAGATAAAGCAGAATTTACTTAACATAATCATTAACAAAATCAAATTCAAACCAATTTATGCTCAGAGAAAGCAAAGAGAAAGATAAATTTCCAAAGATATTACGACATGATCTCAGAATCTAAAGTAGTCAGGGCTGTGGATTAAAAATGTTTTAAGTTCCAAACGAAACCGTCTTATGTCACCAGTCTCAAGAACAATGAAGCCCCAAATTGGACAGTACTTCGACCTTTATGCTGTCTGACTCCGTACAAAGAATTGCGTTCCTTTATCCTCATGCTGAAATCGTTATTACGGCCGATTTCAATGTACACAATTCTGAGTGGCTTCGACATTCTAGATACATGACACCCGAAGAATGGTATGTTGAGATCTTCGCTGCGAAAAACAACCTGGCCCAGCGAATACCAGACGTTGATGTCATTCTGCCAACACTCTGGACTTGTTTTTAACCTCTCAAGCTGATAAGTCCACCGTTGATGTGCTCTCCCCTCTAAGCTCGTCGGACCCATGTGTCATATCAGCTAATTTCTCGTACACCTACCACACAGTTAGAGAAAATATTCCTAAAAGAAGCGTATGGCAATACAAGAAAACTAATTAGAGCGGACTTAATAGCTTCTTTAGGAATTATAACTGGTCGTTAACTTTCCTCGACAACGACGTGGATGACGCTGCTGATATGATCACAGACACTATTCTTTTGGGAATGAGATCCTTTCTCCCTCATCGGATGAAGAGTATCATCACCTTCTTGCGAACCTTCTTGTTTCTGCTCATACAGACCCATTGCATTTACGTTCCTTCTTTCCAAGGTCATGGAAACGCTGATAAAGGGTCAGGTCGTGAAATATCTCCAAACACGGAAACTTCTCAATGACCGGCAGTAGGGTTTTCGTAGCAACAGGTCCTCTGGTGATTTGATGGCATGTTTCACCAACTAAAGCGTACATCAATCTGGCGAAAGCAAGATAGTTGCACTTGATATTTCTAAGGCACTTGATAGAGTTTGGCATCAAGCTCTTTTGTCGAAAATGCGTGCATTTGGGATCGATGACTTTCTCTTCTTCATTTTTTTTTTTTAAATAACTCAACACTCAAGTGGGTATGAATACACTTAAAGTGCCTGAGCACGTGTTAAGTTTTTTGTAAAATGGGATAGAAAGAGAAAGAAATATGTTTGGGCTCAATGGGGAGACTAAATTCTAACTAGTCATCATACTTGATTTTCGTTAACTGAAGAAATGAATATGTCTTTAGCGCGAGGCTGGGATTCGAACACCGAACCTTCCGGTTTGAAAGCCAGTCCACTACCACTTGAGCTACTGCCACCCACACTCTCTCCTTCCATGGATTAGACTACCTTTCGGAACGTTCAATTCAAGTTGCCTTGCATGGTTTTAAGTCTGGTATTCACAAAATAAATACTGGTGTGCCACAGGGCTACGTTCTGCCTCCGACACTCTTTTTAATCTTCATCAACGATCTCTTGTCTGCTACTTCTAATCCAAAATATTCCTTTGCTGACAGTACTCTCTGTTTTTCATATTCTTTCCCGTACTCGCGTCCATGTTCTTCGGCTTTAGAACGGGAACGGCAGCGTATGTTAAGCTACAGAGTAGAATTTAATGCTTCCAAAACACAATGCTATTTGCTGTCGTTAAAGCGAAATTTAAACACCCAGCTATTGTTCATGAATGACACTTGGATCGTTGAAACCGGAAAACTTTTCATTCTCGGTATATGTGTCAACGACAATCTACGTTTGAATGACCACATATTCGATGTCGCCAAAAATGTTGCGAAATGCCTAGGTTTCCTCAAGTGGTGTATTGACCAGAGCTCAATATATTTATAAGGCATTAATCCGCCCATAATTGGAGTACAATGCCCATATCTGGGCAGGTGTTTATAAAACCTACGCTATTTCCACAACCAGTGCTCCATTGAAATCGCCAGTAGCATTCCGCCCCTTCAAACCTGCAACCGTAACAGCCGTCTCGCTATGAATGCTCATCAGTATCCCCTCAATCCCACTTTCGGACGTACTCTGCAATATCGTGATTCGTTCCTAAGCCGTACAACCCGCTTATGGAACACCCTGCCTAGCTCTTTATTTCCCAGTCATTATAACTTGCAGACATTCAAAACCCACGTACAATACATCGGTATATCTCTTTCTTTTCTTCCTAACCTTCCTTCGATCGTGCTTTGTGCAAACATTTTTGGGGTACGCAATATTTCTCCGCTAGATTTTCTAGCCTTCCATATAATAAGCGGATGGAGTGGATGAAAAACTGTTGCTCAGATACAGGGCACAAAAAACGGGGATGAATTATTTGATGTGATATGTGCGGAGCTGAAACGCAACTTGTTAAAGAGATAGCTAGGCTGGTTGGTTTGAATCACATTTGAGAGCAAATTAAGACTTCTTTCGAGTGACAATACAATACATAGATATTAGATATCCTATCGAACCGTCGAAGGTTGAAAACATAACGCGCAGTATTGTTAAATGCAATGTTGAGCCTGTTTGTTGTGTCGCATTTACAGAAAAGATAACAGCCGATGCTAATAATAGGAATTATCTGTGTTTTTGCTAGTTTCAACCACAACTACAACCATACACTTTGTCAACGCCTGGGTTAACGTGATTGTTCAAGTTAATGTCCTGTAAAATACTAAACCTAGACTTCTTACAGTGTCCACGTAGTCTATTTTTGTGCCGCTTAACACAATGTCAGGAAAATATGAAAGCCCCACCGACTTGCATTGCATTCCAACAATGCATTTAGTTTTAGAAGGGTTTAAGAAGAGCGCATTCTTCTCAGAAAACGTGGATATTCTCTCAAGATCGATGCTAATGGTAGTCCTCGATTAGTCCTAATCGGCAACTTTGGTACTGTTGAACATCGTCGGCAAACATGTGAATGGAATATGTTGCGATTGCAGACAATTCGTTCACGCACATGGAAAATAGAAGAGGCCAGAAAATAGAACCTTGTGGAACACCTCTACTGTTGCAAAGAAAGTCGGACGTATAAGGTCCAACTGCGACAGCTAGTTTTCTGTGACGACATAAGGGTCACAGCCGAATTTGAGAATCCGAACTAAGTTGATAGTTTATTGCAGAGGTTCGTGTGATCAGCATAATATTAATACAGCGGTAAGGCGTTCTTTGGATGAAAGCAGCAGCGACGTTCGTGTAAACAATACAGAGCGACTTTCGCTGATTCGGTGCAGTTTCCATAAATAAAATTTTGAGATCAAGACACAATAAAAAGTTCTATGGGCGATACGAGAACATTGACTTGACTTGTATTGACAAGGTTGGAAAAAAAAAATACCTTTTCTGATGGAACCGGCTGAAGATTTGCACTGACTCCGGAAAGGTATCAATTTGGGCACTCTAATGTTCCATCTTTCTCAATTCTGGGGACATTGTTTTCAGTTTTCCAAAACTAGCGGCTGGAATTCGCGTTCGTTTGAGGTTTAGTTTTTCTGGTCATTTTCAACTTGGACGCTGATATTCGAAGATCGTCTAAGTTGGAGCATTATTGTTCATACACTTGTTGTGGTGGAACCAGATTAATCCATGATTTTTGGCTTTTAAGACTACATACAGATCTTAGTACAGCTCATGGAGTTCGTTATAGTGTCTTTTACTCTATAAACAATCTTTGCATATCAAATAGAAGACAAAGGATTTTTACGAATGTGATCAATATCTGCTGTACTTTCCTGCTTATTGTTCAGAACTTGGAACTTTATAGTACGACTGACGAGATCAATGTTGGATTGAGGATACATTCCATTGTCATGATTTTTTTTTCCTGCCAGAGCAGAACACTCTGATGAAGAACTAGTCCACAATAACCCACATCAACCCTGAGTACCTGCAGCCTGATTTGAAAGTGCTCCGTAGTGTCATCATCGCTTTCACAGCAAGAGTCCCATTTGAATTTTGTGTGACTTATGCCCAGTACACTTACTGTACACGTCAGAGGGACAGCAGGAAAGTCGACAAAGTTTAAGAGACGTCGGGTAGTTTCGTATAGTCTGCTTGCATCCTGAAGAGTTATGCCATTTGAAGTAAAACTCACATGAACCCTAACTGTGAATTGAAACCCGAATCGAGGACGTAGGTTCGGGTTGTAAGGAACTGTCCTTCGGGCCTTGCTCAGCAAGTTTATCGCCGATCTCATTTTCCGTGATTCCATTGCGATCTGGAACCCAAGCAAAACTCAATGAATTCAGCCTTTCGACTGCCTTTAGAGGAATTTTACATTTTCGAACGAGCTTAAAAGTGGTAAGAGGGTTCAGCTGGGATTCGCCACACCCTCTTATATATATTGTAGTTCATTGCCATCAGGATTGCTTAAATCCCAGCTTGAAAGACAGACGCATACTAAATGGGGTTTGAAGCCATTCACAAAAATCCAACAACATTCATTTGTTGGCTCTGATTCTGGCCGGAGACAGTCAGTGCACGTTTTACCTAAGACCACTTCTTTCAAAGCGAAAATGGTGCTTGAAAGTGAAGCTCATTTTATGAATATCGAAGAGAGGAAGCTTCATTAGACCCAAGTGCATTCCTTCTTTGGCTAAGGTTCTGGCCGAAATCATTTATGTGCACAGAGAAAGTCGATTTCGAAGATTCAGCAGGAGTTCTGGTTTCAAAGCATCAAGACCGATCTCAAGAGATAGACAGCGTGCAAGGTCAACAAAACTTTAGGGCTGCAGCACATGATATGAATATAAAAAGAGTAAAATTCAATAGGGAAATCCCCTGAAAACACCCAGAGTAGACCCTTCAAACTGATGCATAGAAAAGGTTTGCTCTTATCATAGCCGTGTAAATCCAGAGGACAAACTCCATGCCATGTTAGGAGCTTATTTTAGCAAATAAGTTTGTACCAAGCCTCGTGGAGAAAACAGATTAAGCTGCTTTTTAGCGCTGTATGATTTGGGCTAATCAGCTTCCGCATTCTCGTGAAGAGAACATCCTTGGAATTGAGAGAATTGATTGAAGC
This sequence comes from Volucella bombylans, assembly GCA_949129095.1. Lineage (NCBI taxonomy): Eukaryota > Metazoa > Arthropoda > Insecta > Diptera > Syrphidae > Volucella > Volucella bombylans. The sequence goes on from OX422143.1 coordinate 151,469,052, forward strand.
CCCAGTTCTTGCGCGCCAAACGTCGATTATGTATACGATTGGCTGCACTTTAGAGCAGACAGTCACTGCAATCAATCATGATCTAGCCGACAGTACTGTTTTCAAGGTTAATAACTTGTAACCAATTTGCAAAATCAAAGTAACAGCGGTTGTGTGTGGAGATAACCTCCCTAACTATCTCGAGGTTGCTGGTCTCAACAGCAAAGTTTTGTCCTAGGTGGAGGACAGTTGCTTCATTATTTGCTGACAGCATAAACTTCATATTTTATTCATTTCATTCATACTTTAAGACCAACTTGTATGCCTGTTCCTTAATTACCATAAAAGCCAATAGCGTCAGCCTATCCTAGCAACTAGACGGATTTGATGGTGTCCACATCACAGAGTAATAATTTTTTTCGTTGGCCTGGTGCTATCCGGTTGTTTTACAGGAAGGCTTAAGACGTTCAAAAATTATGTTGGATAGGAAGTTATATATGATATGCCTCGGCAATAATTACAAAATATATGATCCGCTGTTTTGCAGATGGAGCTGATTCTTCAGTCATGGGGCATACTTTCTTCCACTCATATTTTGCTAACCATGCATGCAGCCAAGCAACACATCACCTTCCTGTTTGCAAAGCTCTGCTGAAAAAAACTTCAGACCCGAGGGACTAATTATTATTTTTCAGGTTTAATAACTGCGCCAACTTCTCTATTCTGAGAATGGAGACTGTTCCTTCAATGACTTAACAGCTAACCTGGTATATCGAAAAAAGGCTGTAATACGACAAGGTTTAATGTATTATCGAAATGGACCTATCCTCTACGCTCATACGAGTAATATTGACATTGAAGCCTGGGAAAGGTTCCACAATTTACGAAATCTTTCATCTTATATTCCCAGCTCATTCGTTGAAATTAGACTTAATCGTACTTACGAACAGTTCTACGCCAAAGAACAAGCAAAAATACCCCTGGCAAGGGTAGCAATTGATTGGAAAGAGTTCGTTCCAGTCACGAAGACAGTTAATTCAGAGATTTGAAGGCTTTTTTTAAAAAAAAGGTTACTGTTGAGTTACGAAAAGGTTTCTTGTGAGACACTTTTATCTCTTTGTAAAGATTGATTTAGTCCAAAATCATTGGTGGCTCAATAAAGCATCTAGAAACATTTTTTACGATACATGTAGGCCCATCTACTCAGATATTTTGTAAATTTCACTTACACTGTTTCCAATTATACGATGAAGGCTTTCATTATACACTTTTGGAAGCAATAAAAAAATATAAAATACTAAGGGATCTTCGGCCAAATGCATGTTTAAAAGGGCACAAAAGATTTAGCCAACAATAACTTTGAGGATGGCATAAACCAACTTACAATAGACTCTGCAGTTTCCCACCATTACACAACGAGTTTATGTGATGTCTTCAATAGCCCAAGTATTCAATTTCCTTAAATTACGTTTACTTAATCTCACATTTCAAATTTGTATCCCATAAGCCTAAGGAACTGCTCCTTCGAGCCGCAAGACAATTTCAAATAAGCACCATCCGATTTAATTCACTGTAGCCCTTTTTCTATAGACCATTCACATCCAAGATACGACTACTTTATATCATATTGCCGACCATAACCTAACTGCATCCGATGCAGAGTTAGCAACAAACAAAAGCCCTCCGGCCGTAGACTCATATCTACACATTCGGCACCACAAACCCTAGACGTTGGCAGTTTCTTCTTTTGACTAAGACCAACAACTCAAAACTAAAACTGAAACGGAAACCGAAACAAAGTATCCAAGTTGAAATTGCCTAGATATTTATGTAAAACGTGATCTTGCCATTGTCGTTTCGCGATTCCGATTCTAAGGCAGCCCAACGTTAGAGGCCTTGCCAGTATGTGTTCAGTTCGTATCCCTTACGGGCTGCTATCACTTCTAATCATCTCGTTGGCTTTTAGTTTGTGCAGCCCATCAGTACTCGTACATAACCATGACCAAGAATAGGTACGCGCAATTTAAACCTCCAGACCGAACCCGGACCCTTGTCGAAGTCCACAAATGGCCAGAGCGTATCATATTCACTTGGCGAATTCGCAGTAATAGATGGTAATGGTTGGGCAAGCTACGAGTACAACACCCCAACCACCACCGCAGCCAAAAGGTGGGAATGGGATTCAAACTGGGAATTGTATTTCAAGTGGATGATCCTCCATATTTCGTCGGCCTTCTCAGCAACTCTGCAAGTAAATCATAGTTTACGGTACGTTACAGATCATTCTTTGTTCCAGAAAGTCCGATCGGATGGCGATGTTGACTACGACAGCAGTCGAGTCGGTGGCTTGCGTTTTGAGTGCGGTCCGGAAGAACTTGTAATTTTACGGCTAACGATTGTGTGGTTCTTTGGTGAAATTTGTATCTGTGGGTAGTATTCTTGGAGTATTCTTCCATGGAGTTCATTGTGTTGTTGTTTATTTTTTTGTTTGGTTTTGCGATTCCAAATCAGATACAGATTTGCCTGAAGCTAACAAAAAAAAAAAGCTTTGAGAGTTCCTCTCCATGGATGAGTTGTTATGAGTTGCGAGTTAAGATTTTGCTTTCGTTTACAGCAAAAAAAAAAATATATTTATTTTTCGGCGATGAGGTAGAGCATGTTTTTCAGAGTTCCATTCGAGAGGTCCCGACTTCAAGTGGAACGAACAAAGTTCTACTTAATCCGGTTTTCACAGTGACTAATTACCCGATCAGCACAGATAATGAATCTCCTCGCATTGCAATTACGAGTTGTGCCCGTATTCCACTCATAACTCACACATTCGAATCTACGATTATGTGATACTGATTAGAGAATGAGTCAATGAGCCAATGAATCATCGGAATAAGGAATAGTGGAGTATTTCTCAGTCAATGGTGATCAATTATCGGTAGTTTTGTGCAAATATATTATTTTCGTCTCATGAGTACGATTACTTGTATCCCATATCCGTACATGTGAATTGGAAGAGAGAAATAAAAGATTTTCAAGGCTAGGCCTAATGATAGTTGGCGATGTTATACTTATGTAATTCCGGGTCAGGTACAGATAGATTGGTATGCCTTGAGATGGTTATTATGAGTAATCGAATTTAATTGAATTGATTACCTTAAAAGTGCTGGAAGCTCTTTAACAAATTGAAGGCTAAATGCCATTCAATTGTTATGCAGAAGCCAGATCTAAGATACTTCTTCCATATGGCTGCTACAGCAGACAGGTGCAGAGACCTATTAGAGTGTAATTTTTTATAGGAGCAGCGAACTCAGCAAGGAATTAGTCCATACTCCTCACATAGGTATTCCTTTAAATGGAGTTTATCAGTGTTTAATAGAATGTTAAATAGTCGCTTGAATAATAGAGTGCCTGAAGTAGCTACGCCTGTCACAACAGAGCCTGCAGCCTGGTGCATGCGTTAGGTAAGGTATACGCCCATTAGAGTTTAGTGCCCCAGTGAGAGGACAGACAATGCCTTCTATTTTTAGTATTCATTTTGTCTAACTGCAAATTTGGAGAGCCTTTCCATCTGCGATTGTCATGATTGTCATGAGACTATCTAGCTCATCTGCTACCTACTATCCCGGGATCCCCTTGTGGACTGGAATTTAGATACATTTCAATAAATTCAGCCTCCCGACTGTGTTCAGAGAAGGTCTACTTTTATGAACTAACTTGGGAGTGGCAATGGTGTTCAGAACGCATTAAGCCCAGTTTGAAGTTGTCGCAACAGACATCGATATTTCGCTATTTTCACCAGTTCTTCACGATGTAGCTCTTAACTATCAGTAGTAGGTCTCCGCTGGGTGGACGGCCTTGTTTACGGATCGTGAATTTCAAAACGCCAACCCCACGTTCTAAAACTGTTGTAAAGCCATCGTTCAAGTTCCGACTACATTTCTTTCTTGACTCACATACTGCCCAAAGCCGCTACTGAAGCCCTGCAAATCGACTTGGTTTTTTCGTTTCATCAGGAGTCAAAAAACTGCCGGCCAGTTATCGAAACTTCTTTGCGAGGAGTACCAAAGACTACTTCTCTTTAAGCGGGAGAATTTTATAGCACAGGAAAGCTCATCAGTGCGTATAGAGCAAAGCCAAGCAGTCAAGACAGACCCTTCTTTGGAGTCTAGGTGATATATTTGGGTGGAAGGTCATTCTAATAGACAACTGACGCATAGGAAAGGTCTTTAATTTTACCGTAGCCCTATGGATCCAGAGGAACTGACGAGCTCCATGCCTTGTCAAAAGCTCTCTTCTGAAGTTTTCCATCCAAAATGATAATTTGGCCTCGTTTGAGAAATAGCTGGTGACTGGTTTGAACACTATATGAGCCATACTAGTTAGGTTCCTTCTTTTTATGAAGAACTCCACTTTTGAGAGAATTGACTGCAGGAATCGTCGATTACGTCTAGACTTTAGAGCAATCAATCGATTTCTACAGTATCTGTAAATGCGTTGGGAGCGTTAAGCAGAGAGTCGTCCAGTAGAGACTCCTTCCATCATATATTGAGCACTGTCACCAAGATTTTTCCAGTCTCGGACTAGCAGTTAAAAGTTTGCGGCAGCCGCTCTATATCTTCGTTAAAGAATTCCTGCCATCAGTGACAGACAGCTTGGAGTCACCAAAGAACGGAGCAGTGAACTAAATAGTGGGTTGTAGATATTTGTCAGTTCACTTAGAACTGCAGTGATGGGAGTTGTCTGTGAACAAGTATTTGCACATTTTGAGGACTTTACTGTCCTTCATCGCTGCATTATCACACTTTGTGATTACTTTTATTAATTTGCAAAAAGAGAGGTTACTAAAATCTAACTTAATGTCGATGGTTGTATGACTTAAAAATAACTTCGAGAGGCGACAACAAAGAGTGGCCCAATAGATCAAACTTGAGCAACAACTGTATGTATGTGTGAACATCTATGGGGTGAGTGCGATTAGACGGTTCAACATTTGAAAGCCCATGAAAGTGTTTACTCTTCTCGAGAGAAGCAACTAAATGTAATCGTGGCATCTTGTACTCTGGTTGGCTTGGATAAAACTTGTGTCGAGGTAGCCACAAACAGTGTTTAGTAGAATGTGACTAGTTGAAACAACCCAAAGTCGCAGCCGCCCAAGAGTCGTTAATGGTCTTGGAGACAGTCGTTATGAAGTCGCTGAGCCCGACTACTGGCTATATCGCATCCAAATCCATCTCAGGATCTAAACTTGAGCGTTACGGTATTCAAAAATATATTGTTACGGCAATAAGCTATGAAGCAAACTAATAATATAAATCTTCAGTCTTTGCACTAATCTATTTTCCTGTCAGCTCATTACTCCCTCCTCTACCAACGGCAATGCCTTAGCTTGCTTAGATACACGGGTTGGTTTGTAACAATAGCTGCTTTGAGTCAGCATAACGTGATCTAACCTTGGCCTATTACACCAGAATGACTTCAACTCTTGAAGCAATTTAAAGAAAAACTACTCGTAGACAGACATGACTTAAAGAGAAGTGGAAAAACTGTGTCGAGAACGTACGAGTATTTCCGATGAAGTAGGAATGGAAACACCAACTCATTGACGTACCATTAAAGTGTGATCTCAACGATAAACTTCTAGAAACTGTTTGGGTTCCATATGAGCAAATTCACTCTTTCAACCCGCCCTCCTTCTAAGAAACTCATTAGATTAGACTTAAAATGAAAAGGAAAAACTCGTCTGAGCAGTATAATATTGTAAACTCAGCAGAACGTATATGAGAGTCGAAGCTGATTGTGCCCAAAATCTTGTAAAAAATGTAAAAAGAAAGTGCCAACATGCTGCTCTTCTCTCTGAAGTAGGACTGTCCCCAGTACGTCCAACTGCACTCTAGATACCTGAACTGTCACCCTTCTTATTGAATCTTGTCTGAATACTAGAATCCAGAGCTATCTGGCTTAGGTTTCTATTGGCAGAAAAACAAAGACGAACTGCAGGAAACTATTAGCCTTCCTCTTGTTTCTCAAAAGAAATTTAGATGGATCAGGTCTACTATCTTTCAAAAAGTACCTTAATGAGCTTGTCCTAAGCGAAACAAGTATGCGCACCCACTGCCAAAGAGAAGATAACATTCTAGAGAATATATTTAGTTTAGTTTTAGTTTTAAACGCATTTTATTTTCTAATCAATAACTCTTACATACTAACAAAAAATGCTTAAATGCTAGCTTACAATTACTTAACAATCTTATGCTAACTTACTGGCCCCACACAGGCACTCTAAGCTACTCTAAATTCTTGTATCTATGTCTTTCGACTTTATTTACATATTACTACTTAATACGAGTATAAAGTATACTTACGGCTAAGAAAAAATTTGTTTACAAAAACTTAGCATATGGACATTTTTTTTATTTTTTATAAAAAACTTAGTATCTAACTTAAAATAAACCTTAACCTAAATACACAATACATACATAAACACACATAGACATTATACATAATCATATACATATATCAGTACATACCTTTGTATACACTGATATATGTATACGTTTCTTAAATGCTAACCTAAACCTATGTAAGCTGGCCACCGCTATTCACAGAGCAAATAAATTGGTCAGCTCTAATGAGGCATTAGTGAGGATGGTCCGTAATTGACGGAAACGACGACGAAACATCTTCCCCATCATTCAACCACCGGAAATGCAGGTCCTGCCGAACGACATCCCTCTTATCGCGATTCCCCACCGCCCTACTGAACATGTGGCGATCCACACTGCCGTGTGCGACGTCTCTGCTATAGTTGAGTCGCCTGTCCCCAGCTGTCCGAGCGACATGAAAGATTAACGGCACCGCTGATTTATCCTGGATCAACCCTATCTGATCAAGGTAGAGGAATGCTTCCGGTGGAACGAAGCCGTCACAGCGCACACTCTCGTGGTAAAAGTAATTGGGGTAGTAAGCCCCAGATATCAGGTTATTCGTCGAGGTCATTGCTCTTGCAATGTGCCTTCCTGTCAGCTTAATTACGAAGTTGTCCACTCGTATTCGTTCGGCCTGTTGTAAAGGACCTCATTAGGATACAATTTCTTGTACTCCGACTCTGGTGTTCTGTACAAGCGAAGACAAGCCCTAAGGCAGGCCCTCTCAAACACCCGAATCTTTTCCATTAAGCTTGCTCGTACATTGAACCATACGGGACAACCAAATACCAGCATGGGCCTAATAAGGGCCATGTAGCAGATTACCTTTACCCTCACATCGAGTTGGCTGCTATAAAACAGTCTCTTTGTAAGGGCAAAAGCACCTTTAGCTCTGGCCAGAGCAGCATCTACATTTTTGCCAAAATACAGAAACTGATCTAGCCAGATCCCAAGGTATCTGACTACATTTCGACAGGCAAGAGGCTGTCCGTGCTGTCCAATGATTGAGAACTTTCGCCAATTTTTTCTGGTATCCCTAGAGGCTCCAGACAACGGCGTCCTAAAGAGAATGGTTTCCGACTTCTGAAAGTTGATTTTCAACTTCCAGTCATCGCAAAATCGTCTTATCTTATCGAAGTCACGCTGCAAGAGAGTATTAATGACCTCGATTTTTGGACCTGTTCTGTACGCTACCAAATCGTCTGCGTACGCAATAGTATGGGGAAGTGAACCTATCAAGTCGCTTGTATAAATGTTAAATAGGATCGGCGAATTGACCGCGCCCTGCTGAAGACCATTTTTAATTTGAAATATTCCAACAGAAGTCACATCGCCATTTTTCATGATGAACTGTCTGTTGGTTAGCATATTATAAAGAATGTACAAGAGAGGTTTGCTGATCCCCAGCCTAGTCAGCTTATAGAAAAGACCCTCTAACCATACGGTGTCGAAGGCCTTCTCCAAGTCAACAAGGCAGGCACCAGTGCACTGTTTCTTGCCTTTGTTCCATTGGATATCAGAAACCAGTTTAGACGCGGCATGTGAGATATCATGTCCCGCCTTAAAACCGAATTGGTTATCCGGAACTATATGTTTGTCCTCAACCCACCTAGACAGAGCTCTATTGATTACTTTTTCAAAAACCTTACTGATATTCGGAAGGAGACTTATCGACCGGAGATTCGCCGGATTGGATATATCCTTTCCCTTTTTGGGGATAGGTTGAACCACCGCCGTTTTCCAATGCGCTGGATAATGTGCATTATTCATTGCATTATTAAACAGGGTGGTGTAAATGTCCACCGCTTCTAGAGGAAGATGTCGAAGCACGATGTTTGGAATACCATCAGTCCCCACTGACTTCTTAGCCCTGATTGTGTCGAAGATCTCACGGAGTTTTTGCTTCGAAATGAACGGGAGTAGGTCACCTTCTCTGGCAATGACGTTATTTGCCATATTTTCGTCGCTAAACCGGGTGAAACCAGAGCCCTCGGATCGCCAGTTCCCTATTTCATTTCGAATGCAGAAGTCGTGTACCAAGACGCGACTGTCCAGGTCGCAATTAGGGCCAATGGTATCAATGGCCTTGTATACTTCCTGGAAAGTCGCCCCTATGGCCTCAACCTTCTCCTGTGGATCCTCGATCACAAAAAAGTCGTCATCATCAGCGGCCTCATTTGGATCAATACCTGCTATTGTTAGTAACCGTTCGTTTTCTGTTGTCCGGGCTATTTTAAGACACTGAAGGTCGTTTTGTTTTTTTCTCCGAAATAGTTTATTGATTTGCGGAAACATGTTCGGGTTGCTGGTGTTTACAGCCCGAACCTTGTTGTTCCAATATGAGCTTACAGCAATTCTGTAATTTTCTTTTATTAACTTTTGCGCATTTTTAATCGACGACTTCAGCGTCCTAATCTCCGGATCTTGTCTGTCAGTTAACTGTCTGTACAAGTTTTTGAGTCTTGTCAGAAGTCTACTTTTCTGTCGGTGCAGTGCGTCAATAGTAGGATTGCGGAACAGGTCTTCGTTAGTTGTACGTCGATACCGCGGTATTGTAGTGTCCATAGTTTGTTTAATTGTCTCGTCCATCTGTTTTAGGTAATTGTCGATCTCCTCGTTTGACAAATTCCTATTGGACGGTGGGTGGCGCGTGTTCGAGGAGAGCGCTCTGTTCAAGGTTGCGGAGAAGCGCGTCCATCGAGTCTTACTGTAGTTGTAAGAATATCTTTGGACAAACTCCTCCAATTCCGCAATTTCGTTGGGAACTGTAATTTCGGTGCTAAAACCGCAATGGTGGCTGTCATACACGCATGTGCGCAGACAGTTTAGCGTTTGTAAATTCGTACCTGTCAGTCGTATACGTTCGTCGTACAGCAGTAGATCCAAATAAGACCCGCCTCTGGGAAACGACGGGTTATCCGTCGCTTTAAGACCGAGTCTGTACATGACATCGTGCTGACCCCACCAATCGAGTAGTAGGTTCCCTCTAGTATTTGGCAAATTATTTCCCCAATCTCTGTGTCTAGCGTTGAAATCCCCGCCGATTATAAAATAATTCTCCCCCGATTCCAGCCTCAGAAGTCGAAAAAGCGTGTCGAGCTCTGTAATAAATAGGGTGGATTGTGAAGCCTCAGGTGCATAAACAGAGGCCAAGTACAGCCGCTTTCCACTGCGAAGCGGATCTAGAGAATATATTCAGAGCATCTTATGTACCTGTTCTTGTACAAGGGGTCAAGAGGTTCTATGAAAATAATGCTGATGGCGTCGAGTGCCAAACATCTTATCACCGAAGGTATTTGTTGATGACGACATCAAAGGCGGCATTTCTGACGGCCTCTTGGCAGTTTCGACATTGGTTCTAGACATTCATTCTGGCGATGCGTGATTACGAATGAGGTTGAGGGAAATTCGATCGGCGAAGGCTCTGATGGTCAGAAGTCATTTAACGCCTAATCTTCACACTGTAGGCTTTCGTCACTATGAGTATTCACACTTTGGCTTCTACTAGGAATTGGTGAAAGTAATTTCTTAAACTTCGAAATGTCTTCCGTCTGTTGCAATGTGAAATCAAAAGCTCGCCATGTGACTCTGTGCATCTTAACATGCGAGATAGGCAGCCATGTTATGACGATGCCAGGTCCATCCCATCCATAAGTGTGTATCAACTTGTATAACCAAAAGTATCCTTCCTCTTTTCGCCATCCAGTAGAATTTTTAGGTTGTAGCAGTGTCCTAACCTCATAGTTTCTACCGGAATTCGTAGAAATTGTTCGTAGTAAGGCTGAACTTCTCTTCCGTTGTATATAGAATGCTCTTAGATAAGGCTGATAATTTACCCTTAAATTGTCTCCATTCGCCTGCTTGAATGTCCAAAGCACATGGCTTTATCCTTAACTTTATAACAAATCTGCATCCAAAAATGCGCCTTGCCCAATTACAATCGCCATATTAGCAGTATTTGATCATCTTCTGGTCTCGTCTCGTTTGATATCATACCTCCACCATTCGCCTGGCCTGTTCAGAATCCTCATATTACAAGTTCATATCAGTGATTTTGTCACGTTGACATGTGTTGTTAACAATATAACCAATCTTCTTCAAGGCAATTGTTGTTTTCATGTGTATTCCCTTCAGCATAGATTTATGGAGCCTAAGGCGATATAGACTTCATGGGTCTATCTATACCAGCATTCACTATGGACGGTTAGCTCTATTCTTTTCCCGAAAGAAAGAGAGAGAAACCACCTTCGATACACTGATGAGTTGATATTAATACAAGGTGGCGCAAAATTATTCATCCAATTTTGTTTTTGAAGTACTTTTTTACTAAATAGAAATAAAATGATTTTGAGTGATGGAAATCTTTATTTGGACCTTTACAATTGTTTCTGTTAAGTGGAAAAGATGATGTCCGACAAGTGGCGGTTTTGATACACATTTGTGCTCGTTTAATCGCATTTTCCATGACTTTCCGCAAGATTTCCGGTGATAACTGTTCGCATTCCTGTCGAATATTCTCCCTAACGGCTGTGATTGTCTGAGACTTGCGGCATAAACCCGCGACTTCAAATAGCCCCTAAGAAAGAAGTCTGGGATGGTTAAATCGGGCGATCTTGGTGGATATGGAATCGCTTCCTTCACAATATCCATTATGGGGCTCGTGCTGCATGTGCGGTTGCACCGTTTTGTTGAAACCACATGTTCACCAAGCCCTGCTCATCCAATTCCGGCAGTAAGAAGTTATTTCTCATGGCCCTGTAGGGTTCGCCAGTGACAGTGACCGTATTGACGATGGCGTCCTCAAAAAAATACTCCCCAATCTCTCCTACCGCGTGAACGCTGCACCACACAGTGGCTCTTCGTGCTTCACACGCGGATTTTCAGTGCCCCAGAAACGAAGATTTTGCTTATTGACGTAACCGCTTAAGTGGAAATGCGCCTCGTCGCTCATGATGATTTTCGACACAAAATCGTCCTCTTCAATGTTGAGATTGAGGATGGCTTTACAGTAATTCACACGCGACTGACGATCAGGAGGCATTAACTGATGCACTGTTTGCACTTTGTACGGGAACATGTGCAAGTCTTTCACTAAAATTCGCCTTGGGGCCCGTCTGGTGATGCCCAATTGCGTGACCCGTCGTCTTTTCGGTTGATGTTTTTTTCGTTTTCAGCGACATCGGCAGCCACAGCCGCGATATTCTCGGCCGAACGACCAGTCCGGTGGCGGCCACGCCCTGCATGGTCTTCTGTTTTTCCACTCTGTTCGAGTCGAGTAGCAGTAGCTAAGTGCCGGAATGTTTGCCCAGTTGGCGCGACACACGCTGCTTATTCTTCGCTCTTGCAGAGTATAGCGCTCCATTGCTTCTCTGTTTGTATACTGCAGCTGTCTAGTTCACAAATGTCAAATATGATATATTATACCATCTTCCTTGTATATCACCCGGCCTATCCCCACACTATTGTTGTCCAACTAAACGAGCAGCAGAAGAGCGATTAGTCAGATTCATTCCAGTGGTACCAAAAACAATCTGATAAAATGCGAAGGATAGAGTCGCAAGTAGGTTTTCGCACAGGACCTAACTGTGTCACTTAAGTACCTCGCCAATTTTGTATGCCAATGAGTCTATTATAAGTCTGTTTTTAATTAAGTTTGATATGAACTTAAGATTCACAGTGGAGTGCTACAAGGCTGCATATTTTCACCACTTTTCTTTTTTTTGTTGGTCATAAGTGGTAATATTTGGAAAGGTGGCTCACAGCATGTTGAACATCTACGAGTAGGTACAAGTAAATTACTTCCTATTTGTAGCTAAGGCAATCGTAATTCCTAAACAAGCCGGGTCTCTTATACCAAACGCAGAGTAACTTTTCTGTCTAATGATTCCAATAGCGTTTGAATACCCTCAAGCGACTTTCGGAAACTTCAAATTATCTTGTACGGGCTTCCTCAAGAGTCCAACGACCAAATAAACCGACAACATAATTTCAAATCGATGATACTTAATCATTTCAATGACACTGTTAACGATGTTTCTCTTCTCATTTGATGACATAAGCCCCTTTCGACCACTTGCGAATAAAATAAAATAAAGAAAAACTAAATAATAAAAGTTATGTGGGTTGTCAGTGGCAACAACCTTGTTTATGAATAACTCGTTGATCGCGAACCAATACCTAAAACAAGCTGTGTTTCTGTTTACGGTTTCACACAACAAGACTGACTCTAAGTTGTTCGAAATACGTCATTTGGATTTTAAGGTGAACCGAGATTGCCTATTTAAACCCATATGAAGCATATGATAGCGGCGTAACATCAAAACCCTAGCCAAACCTCAATGACTTAGTTCATTTGACACGAAATTTCAGTCCGATTGACATCCCCTATCAACTTGTATTCATTACCGACTTGGATTGATCTTGTCTCATCCTCCAGTGACAGATCTCGTCATAGCTAGCCGACCAGCAAACTACCCCAGCCTCCAGACAGTGGCACTTGTAGTCTCCTTTCTAAAATAATTGTGCGCGCATTGCGTACCTAAGCCGCGCACTTGCTTCATTCTCAAGACCTTTCACACATGCCGCACGGCCAATCCTTCAACTGGCACGCCATTAATGCTACACGTCCAGCAATGCCAGACGAATTCGTGTGGCGGAATGTCACTTGTGGCTTCGGAATCCTTTGCCTTTGGTCAGTAATCGAGGTGCGCACATGCGTAGAATGCTCGAGCACGCGTACCCGTATGTGCGTCGATTAAGATTCAATTGCTTTAGCTCTACGTCAGTCGATTGGATCGTCGAATTGATTTCGTCACCTTAATTGATTGCATCGAATGAAATGCTTTAATTGCATTTAATTGCGATTATCGGACTGGATTTCTTGTTACTGCTGCTGTGGCTGTTACTGTCGCTTGTTGCACTCCATCTTGTTCTGTTTCTGTTTTACTTCACCTTAGAATTGTTTGCGGTTATTACGAGTATTTTTGTATTCCTTCACTTGTACAGTGATTGGAACCAGTGGAAGTCCCAACAATAACAGCATAAAATATTTGAATAAATAATTTTTATTTATTTAATAATTAACGGTAATTGCATAAGGCGGACAACCACAATGAGGGTTAATTTCGCAAGATTTATGGCCAATCTTGTGGCTTCCTAGGGATCAGTCATCAGTAACTCTGTGCCGCTGCAAACTACTCGTATCAGCTGTCAATTGAATCCCGCTTTCAATCGGAATACTAATTTATAGTACGGGTATAATCCAGCGGCCAAGAAGATATCAATCTACGAGTATGTATGAAGCTCTAATGGTCAAGCCGCCTTGAACTATGGTATTTGTTTGTACGAATGGCGGTAGCTAGTTATTTTATTTTTGTATTTTGTTGCCAGAGAACTGATCTCTTTGATTGATTGCTGATGCTTAGATGGATAATGGATTAATTTTTTATTGACCTACCTGTCCTGGGGTATGGAAAGATTTGTAATGTCTCGTCGACCATAACGAACACAAGAAGAAACTTTATTAATTTGCACGGTGAAGGCAGCATAATTGGAATAAATGGAAATCCACTTTCGAATGACGAACCATTGTCAGAGCTACAAAAACTGGAAATATCTCAAGATCATGACATTTTCAACTCATTGCTCTAATGAAATAAGAAAGAACTGAAGTTTTTTCAAACGTCTAAGTGACATCTAAGTGCTTAAAAACTAAATTTGAGACTTTTGTGGGCTTCAAGATCGGATTTTGCTCCTGACAGCGCTTAGAAATGAAATGAAACGATCAGCAATGCAGCTCAGTTAAACGCAGATGCGATTTCAGTTGAAGCTGGGTCCGTAATGACCATTCACGCGAAACTTCAAATGGATCAATTAGATCCTAGATTACAGATTTTCGTAGCTTATTTTTCATTGTAGTAGTTCACCTACTATCTTACCTTGCCTTCGACTTGTTGAGAGAATATACCTATAAACTGTGACCCGCCATGTCCCTTAGTCCCGTGTAAGTTTTAGCCAATGTAACATACACATACCAAGTATATTGGCATCCATAATTGCTAGGCATTGCTAACATTTTATTTTAATCTTGGTTTTCTCTCATGTTTCGCTCATATTTTTGGCATAAGCACAACAGACTTGCGTTCGAATAATTCTACGGTTAGTGCTCCCAACGATAGCTGAGTGCTATAAAAATAGGGCAGGCTCTGAGAAGTGTTAACTCGGTAATGTCCAGTGTTGTATTATAACTGTTTCTACACATCAATTGTGCTTATTGTACCTTCAAGTGGTAGCCATTGGGTACTGGTCGACGTCCATCTGGACTCATATTGCCGAACCTATAAGCGCGAGTACTAACCAGCAAACAAAAATATCAGCACTATAAACAGGACAACTAGTGTCTTATTTTTAACGTAAGCCACGTGCCGTGTAAACTTATGTTTACGGGATGCCCATACATCCATGGGGGCAGGGATACGTCTTGCCATAGCTCTCCGTCATTCCATTGATACCAATTCGAAACATTGATACCCTTGGTATGAGTCGAGGCCGACCTAAAACCTACTTACTGCTCTTAGGGTCGCAGCACCCTGTATTTAATGCAACTCTACATTGGGTCAAACCAACAGGAAGACCCTTCCCGCGGCTTTGGGTTTAAACCACAGCCACCATGACGCTCCCACAAGGGGGCCTACCCCAACAAGTCAGGCCCGGACCGAAATCCGTTGGGCTCCTGACTCCCATGGTGCCGTGATTAGGGGTTTTCAGGATTAAATCAGGGTCTTGGAAAAGATATGGTGGTGCATGAGTCCTTAACGGAACAACGGCAGCGCTCACATCCCCGTACGGGTTACTGGCTTTGATTGAACCAACTCCACGTCCTACATGTTTATATAATGGAACTGGCCCTCGAGGTTGGGACTTCTGCCGCTGGGGTAACTGCCTACCTATGAGAAAATTCTGTAGATACGAAGCAACAATAACCAAGAAATGCGATGCGATGACCGGGGCAAAAAGAGAATGAAAAACTGCTACATCTACTACAACGATTGCTATCGGAAGCAAAGGCAGCTCCTATTTGGATGCAGCTTTGTTGTTAGAGGCAAGAAGTCTTGAGTTTCCGGCGTGTTAACGAGCGCCTCGTAATAATCCGTATTAAGGCAAAATTTTCCAACATTAGCCTTATATGCGCGGCGGCTCTCACAGAGAAGGATGATGACGACACCAAAGATAGCTTCTACGAGGTATTGGACAAGACTGACGAGCAGTGCCCCAGCTCAGAAGAGAGGGGGTGCCGGAAATAATAGTCTGCACGACACCACCTCCGATAACGGATTTAGGCTAATTGACGAAACATTTTCGTAGCTAGAACGTGGTTCTCGCATCTCGATATTCGTAAGGGGATCTTGGAAAACTCCTGATGTATCAACCGTCAACCAGATTGATTACAGTGCGATCGAAGCAAGGCATTTCTTCCGTATTATAGATGGCCGAGCGTTCCGAGGGGCCAATATGGATCATTACCTTGTTGTAGCCAAGGTACGATTAACGATATCCCTCATGTCGGACGGCTACAATTGCAAGTGATTGATAAATGCTTTTCCAATCGAGTCTCCCTTAATCTCTAAAGAGGTTCTGTGTCGCCAGCATCACATAAAGCATTGAAGACCAGTGGCAGCATTGCCAATAAACCATTAGAAATACTGCCTCTGATGTGCTGAGTTTCACTCGGCCACCACAACGAAAACTCTGGTTTGAGTAGTAGTGCCGGCAAGTACATGCAGCTAAGCAAGATGCATACAAAACAGCGCTGCGTAGGAGGACTAAAGCTGCTCACGATCTCTACGAACAGGAGAGGGAATACAAACACCGGGTTCTCAGGAGGAAAAAGAAGGAGCATGAGAAGCAGAAATGAGATTCTGAAGTTTTTTTTTTTTGAACATAGTCGATGTTGGAAAGAGCATTCCTGGCAGAATGAACCTTTCAACCTGGTTGAAGTAGACTAACAATTCCATCCACCCGACCTGGATGAAGTGAAAATAGCCATACCTAAGCTCAAGTCCAAGCGAACGGCTTGACTGCTGAACTCTTCAAAGCCGCTGGTGATGATTAGGTAAGGAACATATACCAAATTCATCTGTAAAATATGGTCGAACGAAAGCATGACCGTTGAATGCGTCAACTACAGAGACGATCGACTAAAGGATCCTGTCTGCTGTATTGTGTGAACGCCTGAAGCCTCTCGTCAACAACCTGATTGGTCCGTATCAGTGTGGCCTCAGGCTAGGAAAGTCCACTATCGATCAAATATTCCACTACAGCAGGAATCGACGCAGGGTCGATAGGGAACTCACCGAGATACTTGATGTCAAAAAAGGATTGAGATAAATATAGCGCAGAACTAACGCGCCAACACAAGGGGTACAATCTTTCGAAAGTCCGTCCAATTACTCGTGCCGCTTTCGCGAGCATTTTGTCGGAACCGGCAAACATGGGTTTAACGGCCAATGAGGGCAACACCAAGTATATGCTCTCAACAAGAATGTCACCCTCGACAGATATAACCTTGCAGTAGTTAAGGATTTTCTCTACCTAGACAACGACACCAGCTCTGACATCAAATGAAGAATAACTCTTGGCTATCGCTGCTTCTTTGGGGTAAGAAGGCAATTGACTAACAAAGCCCTCTTTCGAACAACAAAAATGAATCTATGTAAAGACTTGATAATCCCAGTACAGCTCTATCAAAAATGGATGAGTGTGCTCTTGGCTGTTTTGAGAGAAAACTTCTTCGGGCGACTTTCGTTCACCATCTGTATAGTGAGAGAAGGAGTAGATACAACGACGAACTATACGGGCTGTACAGCGAGATCGACTTAGCCAGAAGAGTGAAGATCCAATGACTGAGGTGGCTGAATCATGTAGAGCGGATAAACACCAATGCTCGGGTCCGAAAAATCTTCGAATCTCCGCCCCCGAGGGACAGCGTAGTAGAGGAATAGGACCTCAACTATCTATAGATCGAACTGGTTGGAGACGATTGTTGGTTGAGAATCAGGTCCACACGGGACTGTTACGCCATCTTTAGGAAGTAAGAACTACATCAAACCCTTTCCATTGGCTATATTAGATTCTAGGATTCCGTGTATAGAGAATGAAAATCCTACAACTGCAACAAGTCGTAACGAAGCTAATATCTGAATCAGGCCACGTAAACCAACAAACAAATAGTCGGACAGTCCAATACCTGACCTTCCTACAGGAGCTATACCAATTCGAAGGCTAATCCGTAGATTACATCTTCCATTAAAGCTGTTTAGTAACTTTTCATTTTGTGTGACACTCAACTTAAAAATGTTTGCAAACATCAAAACTGCTCCAATTAGCAGGTTTAGTCCGGGAATAAAATGTGAACGGCCACTTCGCCATTTCGCTGACATCGAACCAAGCCTTACCCAATGTCAAGATGTCAGATTATTTGATATCTATTACTTAATCTCAAAACCGATTAATACTTATGCAAATAAATTCCATATTTCAATCAATTAACTTACCAGTATACAATTGCGATTAAAGTCCGCTTAAACCTGAAAAAAGAAAATCAACTCTTTAGTATACCCCATAAAGTTTCACCAGAGAACAAAACAAAAAAAAAGAGAAAAAATAAAACAAAATGGAAATATTGGCATATTTATAAACGTCAAACTAAATGACTTAATTTGTAGAGGCCTCCCTGGGCAATTAATCTCATTCCGGCCCCCATCGATTCCAGCATCAACCGCAGCTTTTTTTCACTTGCCAATTGGCTAACTTACAGATCTCGAAAATCGGTGAAAAAATTACCGCTAATTTGGGCAAGAAAACAGCCTTTCAAAGACCCGTAGGCTTACCGACTGTACTTTGTTTTGCTTAATTTGTCACATTTTATGCTAACAGTTGTCGAAGGTAGAGTACATTTATTCGATGGTGTAGGCTTAAGTCAACAATTTAGGTGCACTAAGGCCTGACTAAATGCCGCCAAGCCAGTGTACAGTTACATAAATGGAGGTGCAGCAAGGGAGTCATAAAACCAAACACGCAAAACCAAAACGTAACGTTTGCGCTTAGGTTAGTTAGTGAGTGAATGAATGAGTGATTTACTAGATTGATCCCACGCACTTTTCGTGTATTTACTTCTCACCTTTACTCCGACACATTAATCACTCTAATGTGCATATTTAATTATTCAGACGTGACAGATTTAATTTGCTTGATTATAGATTATACCATTTAAAATTTATAATTTACGAGTATAACTGTGCTGTCGCGAAAGTGCTGTTTGTGAATTGGTTTCGATTTTTCACAGGCAAGTGGAAGTGTTTTTCTTTTTATTTTAAACAGTGATTCGGATCGTAAGTTGAATATAATTGAGACTATTAGATCGCGTTTGGATGGATAATCAAATGAGAGACGGATAAATGGACAGTGATAGGGAGACATAAGTGCCCAATACGGCAGTTCATAATGATTACTTGAAATTCGATGTTTTTTTCTAGCCAAACCATCGCCTTATTTACCCTTAGAGTAGTAATACATATATGGTCTCATTATCTCGTCGATGATTAAAAATGTTGTTCAGTAAATTATCGGCAAAGTTCAGGATTACAGACAGCCCACACCAACAACAAGTGTTGTGAAGTCATTAGAACTTGACATAAATTGCAAAAAAAAAAAAAAGACAAGCTAATGAGTCAATCAAGATCGGGAAAAGTTGTAATTTTCTGCGTGGAGAGATTAAAAGTACTCCGTAGTCCGGTCTTTATTTATAATCTAACAGAACAGAAGCAATTTGTCTCTTCTAAACCTTTGCTCTCCTGAACATGTTCCCTTGAAACCATTCTCTAACGTCCGAGAAACTTTTTTCTTTTTTCAGTTCTGTTGTTACTGGGTTTTCAAATTTGACGCAGGTATATTGATGCTATCACTAATAACCGCCATCCACTCAAATTATAGAGGATGCTATACTCGTATATTTATGGTAGCTTGAAATTTGGTCAGGAAAACTTCCGTGTATCTAAACTGCAATCATTGGAAAAGAGATTTTGAGAAGTGTTACGAAATAGCGAAGGCTCCTACATTGTCGAGAGGAGGCAAAACTGTGACAGGCCATGGTGCACCATCCTCTAAAGGCAAACGGAACGAGCCAAAAAATAAGAATTCAGGAAGTGTTAGGACTGTGGCAAACCATGGTCCTATAACTTCCTCCACCCCTAGCAGCAGCAAGTTTGTGGCAGGCCACGGACTTGTCGCGGCTACCAAAACTCCTTCAGGGAGTGTTAAGACTGTGGCAAGCCATGGTCCTATCATTTCCTCCGCCCCTAGCAGCAGCAAGTTTGTGGCAGGCCACGGACTTGTTGCTGCTACCAAAACTCCTCCCTCCAAGGAGGAATCTGGAGCTCAGCCGCATCGGCAAGCTCCATCTAAGGCGCTCTACATAAGACGCCGAAATGCTTCACGCATCATCAAAACCTTCGGATCCATTCCGGAGGTTGAGAGAAGTGCGGAAATAAAGAGCAAGGTTGAGTGGGCTAAAAACATCCTAAAAGACGGATTTCCCACTGCTTCCACTGCTCCCAAAACGTCAAAAGACTCCTCTAAGCGCCAGAGATCGTTGGAGGAAACCGTACCGGTTTCCAAGAGGCCCAAAACACACAGTTCTACAACCCCTGGGCCATCCAACAGCAGATATCTGAGGTCTTACAATGAAGTCCTAAAGGACGCATTGGTGATCGCGGTGATCGACAGGAGCGATACCGACGGTTCCATTACACCGGAATGGTGGCAACTGGTCAAGCTGAAGCTCTCGAGCAACTTCTTGGCCATCATGCGGGAGAACCCAGGACCACCTCCTATCACAAGCGACGCTGGCTGGCACCAAGGCCATGTCAAGCTCATCGCTTGCTCCAACCAGAGATCTCTCGATCTCTTCACCAAGGCCATCGTTGGTTTAGGAGAGATTTGGCCAGGTGCAAAACTCGAGGTCGTATCTAAGGAAGACATTCCTAGTAGACCTCGAACTCGTACCTGGATTCCAGCCGAACCCTCCTCTCCAGAAAGTATTCTGGAAATCATCCGGCTCAGCAACCCGACTCTTCCGACTCATGACTGGAAAGTCGCGAAACTGGAGGAACTAAGGGGTTCTTATAGATGCGCGTTAATTGTGATCAATAAGGAATCCCTTAATCCTCTGGCGCAGACGAAAAGCATGATTCGGTTCGGATTCGAGTCCATTCATTTAAGGGTGTACAAAAAGGATGAGCTGGATGCTGATAAGCAACCTCCTCCTCCTTTAATACCTGACATCACAACCTTGGATCTTGGAGCGTCGATATCCTTTCCAGAATTGGATAGCGACGACTCCAATCTGTCCTAGGTGACTATCAAGCCGTCGGTCTCCTCTTCTGACACACTGTCTGAAATGGAAACCGATGACGAAGCAATTAGAGGTTCTACACGATCAGAGATAGAAGATGAGCTCTTGGGCACATCTTCAGAATCGGAGGACCTCAACAACACCGTGGTGGAGGCGACTCTGGAAGACTGTAGCAATGATACGGTTTCTCCAGATTAATCTCCACCACTCAAAAAAGGCTTCGGCCGCACTCATTCTGCGTCTTTCTAAAAACGCAGAAGACAAAATCCTAATCCAGGAACCATGGATTGCAGAAGGCGTGGTTCGTGGACTTAGGACACCCACATACGCTCCGCTCTATACAAGAGACAAAGGTAAGATTAGAACTTGTATATTAGTGAAACGAAGCCTTAATGTATTTCTACTTCCCAACCTCAGTGACCCCGACCTAACCGTTGCCAGACTAGAAACTGCCAAAGGCTCTTACTGGCTGGCATCGGCTTACCTTGGCCACGACCAAGTGGGCCCTCTCCCTGGTGATAACCTAGAAAGGGTGGTACTGGAAGCGGGAAGGCAAAAAACTGGCCTCATAATCGGATGCGACGCTAACGCACATCATACGGTATGGGGCAGTACCGACATCAATGATAGAGGTGAGTCACTTTTAGACTATATTTTAAGTACTAACCTCTTAATTTGCAATATTGGCAATGAGCCCACTTTCATAACAAAAAACCGACAAGAAGTATTAGATATTACTCTTGTCTCCGACAGCATCACCCAAAGGCTAACAAACTCGATGGTATCGTCTGAACACTCCTTTTCAGACCATAGATACATCCAATTCAGTCTGAGTGATGAACTACCGGAAAACTGATTGGACAAAATACAGAGGAATACTGTCGAAAACGATATCCGCTGAACTATCAAGTCCCCCGCGTGACACCAATGAGCTCGACAAGAAAGTCAGGGAATTTACTCTGACTCTCAATAAGGCTATGGCCGCTTCCTGCCCTCTTATTCAACCAAGAGGCAAGAAAAAGCCACATTGGTGGACATCGGCACTGGGACTGCTCAGAAACGCCTGCAGAAAACTTTTCAACGTAGCAAAAAGCACAAGAAAAGTGACCGACTGGGACTCATATAAAGAATCCCTCAAATTATACAAAAAAGAACTGAAGAAGGCAAAGCGACAATCCTGGAGGTCATTCTGCGACAAAATTACAGAAACCTCTGAGGCATCGCGGCTAAGAAAAATCCTCTCCACAAATCCTATGATGCCCGGCTGTTTGAAAAAAACCGATGGCTCTTGGACAACCTCAAGTGATGAATCACTCAACCTGCTTCTGGACACCCACTTTCCAGGTAGCTCCCAACTCGCGGCCAGTAGCAGCCCACACAGGCCTGCTGCAGCCGTGACCAAAATTCATGGTCTGATTACGAGAAACAAATTGCTCTGGGCGCTGCATAGCTTCAAACCATACAAGTCTGCTGGTCCAGACGGTATTATACCTGCCGAGCTACAGAGATCCTCAGATATTATTCTACCAGTGTTGGAAAATATTATGAGGAGCTGTGTAGAACTTATCCACATTCCACTGTTATGGAGAGAAGTCAATGTAGTATTCATTCCCAAAGCTGGAAAATGTTCTCATGTAGTCCCAAAGGACCTCAGACCTATAAGTCTATCATCATTCCTTCTGAAAACTTTAGAACGACTGATTGATATCCATATTCGAGCTAAAGTTGATCCAAGACTTCTGTCTACGGCTCAACATGCCTACTGTAAAGGAAAGTCGGTGGAAATGGCTTTGCACTCTCTGACTAGCCACCTCGAACCATCCCTACAATATAAGGAGTACACAATGGTTGCTTTCCTAGACATAGAGGGCGCCTTTAACAACGTCAACACATCCGCAATCACGACTGCGCTGTCAACTCTGCAGGTAGACGGCTCACTTGGGGAGCTGATTAGTCGAATGCTAAAAAGCAGGATAATCAACTCCAAACTGGGTGAGACTTCTGCTAAAAGATATGTCAGTAGGGGTACGCCGCAAGGCGGTGTCCTCTCTCCCCTTCTCTGGAACTTAGTAGTTAACGAACTACTGATATACCTGGAAGCGGGTGGTAGTAGAGTGATTGCCTATGCGGATGACGTTGCCATAGACGTCTCAGGAAAACATCTAAATACCATTAAAGAATTCCTCCAAGTAAATCTTAACAGATTAACCCGCTGGGCAGATCGCTGTGGATTGGGAATAAACCCCCATAAAACTGATCTTGTCCTCTTTTCTAGGAAATATAAAATTCCAATCATAGACCCTCCTTCAATAAACGGTACCAGTTTAGTTTTCTCCGATACAGCAAAATAACTGGGTCTCATTTTTGATAGGAAACTAAACTGGAAACCTAACATTCAAGAAAGAGTCAATAAAGCTACAATAGCTTTATTCTCTTGCAAAAAACAGTGGACAAATAATTCATCTGGCCACACCAATATTCTTAATACATTAGGAATCCTCACAGAGAACACCGATTACACCATACCTGAACTTTGGTTTGACAAAAACTTCCATGTAAGCTTCCCCTCAGTTCAACATTCACCTTTGTTGGGTGCCGGGCCACAGAGACATTCCAGAGAACTGCAGAGCCGATGAACTCGCCAAAATTGGAACCACTCTACCTATCCTACCGGACAAAGGTAGTATAGGTATACCAATCGCTACGTGCAAACTAACACTAAAGCTAGATGCCAATAAAAGAACAGACCTTAGGTGGACTGCTGGACAAACATGTTTAGCGACCAAACAGATCTGGCCAAGGCTGCCTTATAGGCAAGCACGCAAGAAGGCTTGGCGCTTTTACTAACGATTTCTGTAGAAGCTGCATGGACGAGGAAGAAGAGGAGACAATCCCCCACCTGCTCTGCACATGCCCAGCTCTCTCTCAGAGAAGGAAGCTTCATCTAGGAGCTTTCTTCTACAACGACCTAAACGATATAGAAAAAATAGACGTTAACAGTCTCCTACGCTTTATTATAAGCTCAAACTGGTTCCAGTAGTAAGAAGATCATAGATCCAGGTGGCATCACAATGGGCCAATAGGCCTAAGTGGGTTGGTATTTCCAACAGCCACTCTTACCTAACCTAACCCTACGAAATAGCGATGTGCTGCGGTGGCCGGAACATCTGTGTGATAGGAGACCTGAAAAGAGCGAAGTATTGGAAAGAGAATAGCTTGGATAAGTCGACAATCTAAAGATCAAATTTGTAACGCAATTGGTACCAAGTTGTTGGAATTTTGTGATTCGTTTGGGTTAAGAGTGCTGAATGGTACAAGTTTGAGCGACAAATATGGAGAGTTCAAATTTGTGGTAGGACCGGGTACGTCTATATATGGAGCACCCATATAAGCGATATTGAAGTGACGCAAGTTCCACATTCAGAACACCATCCGAGTTTTGTAACCTTGGTAACGGATAACTTTGGTGTAAGACAAATGAATCCCAAACTGAAGCTTACTCGTATATGGAACAATTCCAAAGCATCACCATATTGCATGCGAAACTACAAACCCAACAGCATAGCGACTTGAACAGAATTTAAAAGATTATAGAGGAAGTGTCCCCAGTTATCAGTCAATCTAGGAATAATGAAAGAGGCCCGAGGACTGGCGCAATGTAATAATCCTTCAGGATTATGGAAATTGACGAAAAAACTAAATGGTGGAAAATAGAGAGTGTTTTTTTTAGAATTATACAAATTCAATATGAAATAAAACACTTGAAGCTAATGCTAATGTCTATGATATTAGCTTTATTCAATAAGTAATTTTATGCCATTAGTGCTTAAATATGATATTGGCTACATGCGCAACACGACTAGCTCAAATGAAGCTCAATCGTGAAGTCCAATTTTCGACAACTTTATCGAGCAACTGGGGCCGTAAATCAGCAATAACACGGCGAAAGTTGAAATCCAAATCGGCCAACGTCTCTGGTTTATTGGCATAGACTAGTGACTTCACGTACCCCCAAGAAAGTAATCTAAAGGTGTGAGATCACAGAATCGTTGAGGCCAGTTCACAGGTCCATTACATGAAATTATGCGCTCAAAACTTGCTCAGATGGACGATTATGTCGACCGTAAAATGGACGTAGCGCACGATAAGTTTGGCTAACCGATCCCTGGTTTTCAAAATAAGTTTACACACTTTTGCACTCGTTGTGTCTGCCGTTAATCTATTCATTGTAAAGTGGCAAAACGTACTAATCACAAACTAACTTTCAAATATCAAATTGACAATCTGTAGAAACAGTGTTGCCTGTTTAAAAACCAAACTCCCTTTATATCATATACACGGAACTAGGCCCAACTATCCTTCAAATTCACTTCGACAAGCTTATGAACCCTTCTTGCAGCACGCCTAGAATTCAATACGCCACGCCTGTGTTCCAGAACGACATTTTGAATAGACCAATTGTTTTGCAGAATGGTGTTGAGTCTCTAAGTAGTCTTATAGATGGTAAGGTGGCAGCTCGAATTCTACAAATATGGCACAGACGAACTGAATACTAATCTTACCTACTTTTTTAACAATATTTTGGTAAGTTAGAAATACCAAGCCCTGAACTTTCCCATTTAGAAAATAAAAAGGTTGTAGGGCTGGTCCGGAAATTACCCAGGCATTTCCTTTTTTAATGGGTCGTACAAAATTTTTACAGCAATACTGTAAAGGCGACTAGTTGCATGGATATGCACTAATAACCTGTTCAAGGATACTCTACTGTTGATCACGTGTTTGTTTGAAATAGTATTGTGGAATCATTTCTCTTGAGGAATAGGAAACTGTATGCATTCTTTCGTTGACTTCAAGGCTGTTTTTGACTCAGTGGACCGAAGCGCGTTGTTGTATAGGCTCTTTGGCATTAGTGTGTCTATATTTATTTCGGACAAATGATCGAAAGCATGATACCAAGGCAGCCGTGTGGAATGGTGTGGTGTTATCAGATTGGTTACGATTGGGGTCAGGAGTGGGACAAGGTTATGATTTTAGCATTAGTTTATGAAACTGCGCAATTGAACGCAACGTGAATTTCGTCGTGCGGACGGTCGTCATCATGGTTTCAGTGTGCAGGCAATTCATCGCACCGTGGAAAAGGTTGAGTGAGTACGCTCTTCTTGATCTTAAGCCACCAACTAGAAAGAGATTGATGCGAAATGAAGAAAACATAGCCGCCGTAGCGGCCAGTATCGAAGAAGACCCATAAACGTCGATTCGGCTCCGATCAGCTAAATTGGGCATCGCCAGAGAGTCAACCCGGCTTATTTTGCTGTTGGATTTCGGCCTACATTCGTATAAAATTGTGCTGACGCAAGAATTGAAGCAGGACGACGATAGACAACGCCTGGAAATGTTGGCCGGAGACCCGGATTTTGGCTAAAAAACCATCTCCACGGGCGAGGTCCCTTTTTTGACTCAGCGGCTATTTCAACAAGCATCATTCCCATTATTGTAGTGAACACAATCCACAAGTGTTCGGCCAAGCATCAATGCATCCACAAAGATTGACTGTTTGGTGCGGTTTATGACATGGCGGCATCATCGGACCTTATTTCTTTCGAAATGCGAAAGGAGACACCATTACCGTCAATGGTCTCAAGTTTAGAGCGATAATAACCGACTTTCTGTGGTTATAGCTCGACAACATCGATATATACGAGTTGCGTATAGCATTCCCAGCGAAGGCGAGGTAGCCATTTGAATGATGTGCTATTCCACACAAAATGGCATGATCGTAGCTTCAAAATACTATAAAGCCAGAATTAATTTTATTTCTCATACTGTTGTTGTTAAATCTTTTTTCGTATCGCTCTTATCCGGTCGCCCGATATAAAAATAAAATGAAAATGTGACTTCCGTGAATTCTCATACTCCTCATTTGTTACACTCGTTAAGATTCCTAACATTTTCATTTCCATCGCTGTCATATTTCCTTTGTACTCCTCGTAAATTGTCCAACAGTGCGATGCGTATGCTGGAGCTCGACGAAAGACTGTCACATATAAGAAACAAACAAAGTTTAAGGGACATTTTTCAGTCACAAAATATAGTGGAGTTTTGGCGCCATATAAGCCCCTTCAAGGTGATTCTATGTGCCACATCGTCATTGTCAATAGTTGGGTTTCCGGGTTCGGAAAACGACAATGCAAATATTCGGTATTTTCATTATCTTCCACCAACTTCATCCAATGATTAAGAGTGAGGAAAAATAGTTTTTCATCAATGTGTTGCCTCAATAGAAAATCTTGCATGGCATTAAAAAGCAACATTAAGGATGTCTATATGTACGATCTCTGGGAACTCGCCATCATTTTCCTCCATAATAATCCCCAATTCGTCATAGCACTTTCGTATGTTTATCTGCGTACAACAAAGCCGCATTGACTGCCGTGGACAGTAAAAAATTTCGCTGTCGACTATGTAGAACCCCATCAGTTTCATTGATCGGTAATTGTTTCAATTTCTCGTGTCGGCTTTGCATTTATAGAGTGGAGCAAAAAAGGTTTCTGTCCACGTCTTCCATTCTTTTATAAAATCCAATCCGAAAAATTAAGCCTGGGTTGTCCGCTTGTCGCTTATACTTTGGAGGGTATGTGATCCGACCCGACTGAGCGATTTATTCCATTTGTTCCGTTCCATTGTTTCCGTAAAATTGTCCGTTTCCTCTTTGAGAAAATGCTCATAAAGTGTTTCTGCAAGAAATTTCTTCGTTTAGTAACGTGTTAAAGAACTCCTTCAGTCTATTATATATCCTGGAAGCTTTTAAGCGATAATCATAGACTATTTTTCTACAAGAGAACTTCCAAAACACCAAGAATACCAAGTCGGACTTCGACCAGGTTACTCCACAGGGGATCCACATTATCTGACATCTATTGCGAAAACTTGACCCTAAAATTCTGACAAATATTATAGGATCTATACAAAGATAGAAAATTTACTGTGAGGGATAGAATATGTTATAATTAGGGACTCGATTTGAAGGAGAGGTAGGATCAGTCTATCATTGAGATCTTCTAGAATGACAAAACCGACTACGTTGTGCGCGGAATAACAATAGTGTTGGAATAGTGGGTCAAGGTTTCGATATACGCTACGATTTCATAGTACTTGCTGTTTTGATTATTAAGGGATCACACACCATGAGGAGCGATCGGAAAGACAGAAAGACAGAAAGACAAAGTTACTTTTGAAATAAGCTACAAATGAACAGAGAATTTTTTTTTTTTTATAATTTACGCGCGCCTAAAGGGTTAGATATCCTTTTACTGTGGCCAGGGCGCGGTCGCAAAGGTAGAAGGAGGAGAAAAGAAAAATTGTTTTCGTAGTGATCCAAAACTCAGGTGTATTTGGTTTAGATATTCACTCTCCAGGAGTGGGAGTCCGAATAGGACGGAGAGTTTTTACTTCACTCAGAGTGATTCGAAGTTATAATTCGCACTAGTTTTTTGTAGTTGAAACTCTATAACAGCCAAATCTACGTGTCAGTGTTATGCCTTCACACGCAGAATTTTTCTGGCTGAGTTCCAATTACACAAATGAAAAACTTTAAAGACTTGTCATGGGCAGGATTCGAACCTTTACCCTCCGAGTAAGAAGCGATTGCTAGTATCACTACACCACGGCCACCCCTAATTCAAATGACAAATGACACAAATTCGTCGTTACGTCAGCTAATATTCCATATTTCTCCATCACCGATGGCAGTAGCTGAACCACTTGAATACCATCCAGGGAGATGTTGTGCATCATCACAATGCTCAGAATACTTTTTGGGGCAGAAGCAAATATAACGTGAGGCAATCACTCCCTGGATTTCATACTCTCATTTGACCTGGTTGTCAACGACGTTGGCTCACATCCAACATTTGTTACGAAAGTAGACAGCAAGTAAACGAATTAACGATATCCAAAGGCACGTTAAGGAGATTATCGGCTGCAAAGTATTATCTAAGATCTAAGGTCAGGTACCTATATCGAGTTCAGAATCGGATGCGAGTGATCGTTGGAAGAAGCCAGTAAGTCTTAATGCTCTCCCTAAACACAGAACAAACCAAAAGCCAGAAGGCGCTTTTCAAAACATGAATGGCACCCTCACCAAGCACTTTGAATTATCTTATCCAGCTAGGATAATCGCCCGTTCCATCATGAAATGCAGATCTGCAGCGACTAAATAAGTCACTTGCGACTAATTTGGAGAAAGACTGGAAGCAAAACGAATATAAGAATCTGATTCGGATTTCGAAAAGTACTTTTACGAGAAGGTCGAAACACTTAAAGAAACCGGCGGGCTAGTGAATAAAAAAGGGTGAAATCAGCCAGATGGGAATCTCTTGGTTCCTACACCCAGTCGTAAGCAGAGCCTCTCTGTATCATGCTTGAAACTAACTTTCCAGGTAACCTATTCAGAATCAGCTCACAACCGCCAGGTGTTGGTAAGGCAAAAGAGAATCTTCACTGCTAACCCAGCGCTGGCATACGTACCGAAGACCTGCACTTATACCGAAAAATGGAAAAGATAACTATACTCTCGCAAAGAGCTTCAGATCCACCAGTCTGACTTCGTTCATGTTTACGATGCAACATGCCTACGCAACTTTTGACGGCATATGTAACTCGACCAGACAACACGATGTAGGGGTAAACAGAGGTAGCCCCCGACTGCTTAACACTCTCAATAATTTGTACGTCTAAGCTCAAGCATATGCAGATCATGCATGTGTACTGTCTATTAGATCATATCTAGGGATATTCTGTTCTAAAGCCCGGGGAGACATAGATGTGATCGATGATTAGTGCACTAGAGATTGACTTTTAGTCAATCCTCTCAAAATGAAGATTGCTTTCTTTACGAGAAGTGGGTATTTTGATCGGCCTGACTCATCTAGAGTTTAAAGGCAACACCATCTGTTTCTCCAACGAAGCTAAGTATTTGGGTGTCAGCCTGGATAACGAGCGCCTTTGAACTAAACATATCGAGTCGAACATGAAGTCGGGTGTTCACCGCAAAAACAAAAACGATCCATATTTAGGAGCTATTGTCATTTTGAAGGACTACAATGTTAGATTCCAATCGTTTGCTGGGAAAACTTAAGCTTGTCGTCCAGACCGAGAAATATGCAATCTTGATGGCAATGCTGATCCCTCTCACCAATTCCAAGCTAATTCGTGTAGTCGGAAGGCTCCAATTGGATCGCAGAAAATAAGATCGCTGATGAACTCGCCAGACAAGGCTCAAAGGAGTATTCGGATCTGCTTGATGGCTGCCTGTATCCTCGTTCTATAACTGCAGTTGGTATAATTCTCCAGGATAGCAGCTGGCTAAAAAGATTGACGACTTTCTATCTAGCACTAACAAATGATTAGGTTCACGGTTTTTAGCTCATAAATTGAAAACGAATGAATATTCTTCCATATTTTTTTTTTTGCTATTTATTGCGTCACTCAATGACTACAAATTGTAGAACATCTAATTCGAAATAGCCCCCATTTGCCTTCCAGTAACGGCGAAGTTGGTCTGCCCACTCATCGATTGCATTACGCACCTCATGCATTGGAAAATTTTCCACTGTTCGGACAAGGGTGCGCTCCAAAAACTCAATACTTGGATGTCGAGTCGTGCAAGCCATAGTCCCCAGAAATGACCATAGTCTTGTAGTCTAATGGATTGAGATCTGGGCTACCAGATGGCCAATCATCCGTAGAAATTAAGTTCAAAATGTAGTTTTTGAATCATCTTTGAGTGGTTTTTGCCTTACGAGCTGGAGCGGAGTCTTGTCGAAAGGTTCACGGTTTATTTGCGAGTAGTGTTTTGTTGAGGGGCTCCAAAACGCTACGTTTGATACACTTTTGCCGAGGTTTTAACGCCTTTCACGCAGAAATGGAGCTTGACTTTCCACCAAACCATCACAGATGCAGGGTGGTGGCGATGTTGAACTCTCGGAATGAGTTCAGATGCATGGCCTGTTAACAGAACATACACTCTATTGTTCCCTTTGAACGATTCTTCAACAGTAAAAATTTTCTCGTCAGTAAAAAGAATTCGTCTGTGCCCGTTCTTCGCGTACTGGCTTGGCAACGCTTTCGATTTTGACTTACATTTTTGTTCCAATGCTTCTGTGAGTAAGTGACCGGTGTATCTCTTGTATGCGCGACGTGCTGTCCTTGTTTGCGCAGAGGATTTCGACGAATTTGACAACTTGTGGCGTTAGCACAGTGCGCGGACGATCGCATTGTGCATAGTCCACCAGTATCCTCAAATAACTTTACGATACGATACACAAAGTTTCGTGTGATTTTCAGTAGATTTTCAGTTTGCCTTTTTCGTAGACGCAATTTTGCAGACCAATTACGACAACACGATTTTCGAGTGAGCCCCATTCCATGATTGCAAAAATCTGACATCAAATAGTTTTTACGCGGGAACTTTGCATAAATGTCACTTGTCAAACAGCCGCCAAGTTGGAGTGGATGTGTTCATTGGTTCTTGAGAATGAATGTGTTCATTTCGTGTACCAAAACATTTGCTAATACTGAGTACTATCCCCCAGTGGAAAATACTTTCTACTGATTACTGCAACGTTTGCTGTGGTAATAATGACGACAACATGTACTCGTTACTCGTGTTAGATGCTGGCACTTTATCACTTTCAACGAAAGACTGCGAAGTTCCATTTCAATGAATGTAATGGGTGATTTTTTAAGCGTTTGGTTTTTAATTGTTTAAAAAAACCCAGGGAAATTGTAAAACGGTATAAAATTGTTATTTGAGTTGATAAACCTATAGAAGACATAGTACTCGTATACCACAATCATAATATAAGACTATAGTATAAGACCAATTACTGTATAACTAGTAGAAGACTAATTGTTATATTGTAAACCCTTTAAAGACTTCAGCATTAAAGTGATACTCAGCCAGAGAAGATTGTTTCATTTACTACATGGCGTAGCCGGTCTGAGATCAAATTAAGTTATGATTACACGTTCTCGTTGTAAAAGCGAAAGTGGTGAAGCAGGGACAAAAAAAAAGAAGACTTCAGTAAGCTTAATTAAAATGGATTTTGTGAAGAAATTGGATGATTTGGATTTGACATCTAACCCAGCCGACAACTGGCAAAATTTTAAAGACAATTTTGAAATATTTCTTGTGGCAGCTGGTCTAGAAAATGAAGCAGATCAAAAGAAAATTGCGTTTTTTTTTAAAATCAAATTGGAGATGAAGCAAGGAAAACATTTAAAACTTTTGACCTCACGTGTGAAGACTTAAGAAATTATGAAAAAGTGCTTAAATCGTTTGACAATTACTGTGCGTCAAAATCGAATACTGTCTACGATAGATATGTATTCTACAAACGAAAGCAGAGCATTGGAGCAACTTTTGAAGATTTCTTAATTGACATAAGAAAACTAGTAAAGGCATGCAAATTTAAAGAGGAAAGTGAAATGTTAAGAGATAAGATTGTGATGGGAATAGCAGACGGAAAAGTGCGGGAAAAGTTATTAAAATCAGATGATGTCGATTATGAAAAAGCGGTAATGATGGTGAGGCTAGCGGATAAAAATGCAGTAAGAGAGAAGGAAGAGGGCCATGCAAAGGTGTGGGAAGTGAGAGAACGAGACAAAGGTGGAAAATACCACACGCAAAACAGCAACCAAAATCAGCGAGGTCGGTATAACAGAGGGGAACAAAGGAATCCAAGATGGCAGCAAAAGGCAGCACAAGAAAATTACAGTAGTTCAAGTTACGTAAAAAATTGTTCATACTCCAAATCTTCGCATAAAAAGGGTGTTTTCCAGCATTTGGGAAAAAATGTCAGGTGTGCAACAAGAAGAATCATATTGCGATAGCGTGTAAGATGCTAAAAATTAAAAATGTATACTCTGTTAATCAGGAAGGTGATGATGTAGAACGTTTTGTTTTTTCAATCTATTCAGATAAAATTAATATTTTGAATTCCAGATGGATAGAACGTATAAGAGTGATGAATAGTTATGTCAATTTTAAGCTCGACTCAGGTTCTGACTCTAATATAATTTCTAAAGAAGTATTTGATAGAATAAAAGAGCATGAGTTTATGAATTCAACAACAGTAGTTCTGGAAGCATATGGAGGAGAAAAAATATATCCACTCGGATCTTGTAAAATGGTTTGCATGTTTGAAAACAGAGTAAGTGTTGAAGATTTTATTATAGTTCGTGAAAAATATATATCAATATTAGGATTAAAGGCATGCCTTAATTTAAAGATAATACAACGGGTTAACGCAATAACAAAAACAGAAATAGATAGTAAGGAAACAATTTTAAATGAATTTAAAGAAACTTTTACGGGGATAGGATGTTTTCTAACGGTGCATAAGATTAAATTAGTTGAGGGTGCACAAGGTAGCATTAAAACACCAAGAAGAGTACCAATAAAACTGTGCGATCAGTTAAAACATTAGCTGAATGAGTTGGTTGAATTACAGATCATATCACCGGTATCAACCCCTAGAAATTGGGTCTCAAATATAGTCATAGTAAAGAAAGCAGATGGCGCTATAAGGATTTGCCTAGATCCTATGACCCTAAACAAATACATAAAAAAGGAAAAATTTCTTCTTCCAACGGTGGAAGACATTACAGCAAGGATTGGAAATGCAAAATTCTTTAGCGTAATTGATATCAAGAATGGTTTTTGGCATGTAAAATTGGACGAGTCTCCAGCTGAGCTTTGCACATTTGCGACTCCATATGGAAATTTTCAGTTTAAGCGTTTGCCTTTCGGGATCGCAACAGCCCCAGAGGTTTTTCAACGCATGAATACACAAAATTTTGGAGATCTACCAGGTGTGATGATCTACATAGATGATATTTTAATAATGGGGGCAACAAAGAAGGAACACAATAAGAATTTGAGAAATGTTTTGGATAGAGCTAGAGAAAGAAATATTAAATTTAATCCCTCTAAATTTCAATACTGAGTAGAAAAAGTTAAATATCTAGGTCTGGTATTTACGGGAAATGGAATTGAAATTGATAAAGACAGGATAGAAAGCATAAATAACTTAGAAACACCGAAGAGCAAGGTTGAAATTCAAAAATTTTTAGGAATGATAAATTATGTAAGACAGTTTGTACCTAATATGGCCGAGTTGAGTGCACCATTAAGAGCATTTTTAAAAAAAGACTCACAATTTATATGGACAGAATCACATACAGCTGTAGTAGATAATATTAAAAAAGAAATTTGCAAGGCAATGGCACTTGCACCGTTTGATCCCGGAACTGAAATTTTAATTCAGTGCGACTCAAGCCAAGATGGAATAGGCTGCTGTCTGATACAAAAAAAGCGCATCGTTTCATTTGCTAGCAGAGCGTTATCTGAACGGGAAAAGAGATATGCTCAGATAGAAAAAGAACTATTATCAATTCTGTTTGCGGTGAATAAGTTTCACCATTGGAAATATGGACAAACTATTACGATACAAAACGATCATAAGCCACTAGCGACATTAATTAAAAAAGACATTCATAAGGTTCCATCAGGTAAATTGCAACGCATGTTAATGAAACTTTGGAAATATGATTTAAATTTGGAATGGGTCCCTGGAAAATACATGCATGTTGCCGATTATCTCTCAAGGCATTTTTTAAAAACTGAAGAAGCTATGGAAGAGAGAAAAATAATGGAAACTGTGTTAAGCATTGATGTGACGGAAGGATCAAAAAGAGAATTGGTTTCAGAAACTGCTAATGATAAAGCGCTAAGCAATGTAATAAAATACTGCCAAGAAGGATGGCCGTTAAGAAAAGAAAAATGCAGTGATGAAGTAAAACCATACTACAAAATAAAAGATTTTATACATACAGATGAAGGAATTGTGTTTTATGAAAATCGAATAATAATTCCCACAAAAGTAAAACTGAAAATTTTACGCCTTCTTCACGAAGGTCATTTTGGCATAACAAAAACAAAAAAACGAGCAAAGGAACTTCTTTTTTGGATAGGAATGGATATGGACATAGAAAATGTTATAATAAATTGCCCATTGTGCCAAATATATCAAAA
The DNA here is from genome assembly GCA_949129095.1 of Volucella bombylans. Classification (NCBI taxonomy): domain Eukaryota; kingdom Metazoa; phylum Arthropoda; class Insecta; order Diptera; family Syrphidae; genus Volucella; species Volucella bombylans. The sequence goes on from OX422143.1 coordinate 151,503,955, forward strand.
TAAAAACCAGAAAGAACCAATGATAGTTCAAGAAATACCCGCGCTTCCATGGGAAAAAATTGCATGCGATATAGCTGAGTTTGAAAATAACAGCTATTTAGTTACAACTGATTATTTTTCAAAATGGATTGATGTCCGTAAACTAAAAAACAAAACAGCCGCAGAGGTTAAAAGGCATTGGTTGGAATTATTTGCAGGACTAGGAGTACCAAAAATAATTATCGCCGATAACAACCCATTTCCGGCACGTGAACTAAAGAATTTCTTACAAAGATGGCAAGTTCAGTTAAGAACTCGTAGCCCCGGATACGCAAAAGGAAACGCCTTAGCAGAAAGAGCAGTAGGAATTGTAAAATCAATGCTTAAGAAAAACTGTTCTCATGAGGAATTTAGCACAGCATTAATTGAGTATCGCAGCTCTCCTGTTAAAGACATGACATATTCTCCATCTCAACTTTTATATAATCGTCGGCTACGAACAAAACCTCCAATAAGTAATAATATGCTAAGACCACTCATAAATGAAAATATACAGGAACAATTTAAAAATAAAACTGAACAATATGCAAAATACTACTCGTACAACAAAAACTCGAAAACTAGAAAACCATTTTACAAAGATCAAAAAATTTATATTCAAAAAGACTTCAAAAAGGTGGGCTCCAGGAAAAATTTTGAATGTATGTAATACATCTCGCTCTTACTTAGTTGAAGATAGTAACAAAAATGTTTATAGAAGGAATAGCATATTCTTAAGGTCAAGGCCTGAGTCGGAGTAAAAGTCATAAAGAAATTTCAGTGGCAGACAATCTTAAAACTATGTTAGAAGTGGAAAAATATATAAGAGAAACTGAAATATTTTTATTATATTTACATATCTTTGTTATATTTTATTTTTTACCTTATTAAATTTATGAATTTATATCTTTTATTATTTAGAATTATTTAAGACTTATCAAAAAAAAAAAAAATAAGACTATAGTATAAGACCAATTATAGTTATACAGTAGAAGACTAATTGTTATATTGTAAACCCTTTAAAGACTTCAGTGTTAAAGTGATACTCAGCCAGAGAAGATTGTTTCATTTGCTACAAAACCAATGCTTGTCATTTACGTTCTAAGGATTATTTCATGCAAATGTTGACCACGACTAGGGAGAGTCCAATTTTGAATCACTTTTTCGAACATATTGGCTGTTATCTCGCTAATAACACATGCAATGTTGTCTTTCAAGGCTGGTTTATCGGCATAGACGAGTGATTTGACGTATCCCCATAAAAAATATAGTTGGCCAATTCACCCTGTCCAAAACGAGAGGTAAAGTGCTCACCGAACTTAGTTGTCAGGTTCAGCCTGTCCATTTTGGGCAAAAAAAGTTTGAAATCATTGAGAGATAGCGGGCGCTATTGAAGGTAACTTTGTTCTCACGGCCATCTTTGAAAAAATACGGGCCAATGATTCCGACGAACCATAAACCGCACCTAATAGTGCATTTTTCCGAGTCCATTGGCAGCTCTTCAATATTGCATTAAACTAGAAATGAGCTTCGTCGCTGAAGACAGTTTTTCGATAAAAAAATGGATCTTTTCTCCTGCTTTTAAAAAGGCCCACTAATAGAAAATTTAACACTGTGGCAGGCCGTTCGGCTTCAGTTCTTACACGATCTGTATTTTGTAAGGTCTTAGACCAAGATCCTGGCGTAAAGTCTTCCACGTAGTCGAGTAACACAATCCCAATTGCTGCGAACGGCGACGAATGGACAAATCACGGTCTTCATTAACACTGACAGATACATCAGCAATATTTTCCTCTGTATGCACTCTACGCAGCGTCAAATTGCTGCGAAATTTGGTCACTGTGGCTTGAATTGCCTTCTCAGTAGGACGATTATCACGACCGTAAAATGATCGAAAAACATTTTCCGCAGATCACGAATTTTGATAAAAAAAATTCAATAATTTGTAAGCGTTGTTAGGGAGTAAGACTTTCCATAATAAAATGAGCATGTTTGACTTTGACACATGTCACGAATCACGCGTGAGCTGTCAAAAATCGAACACTGAAAAACCGAACAGCAAAAATCACCCTTTACAAGGAGTACAATGGACTAGCTCTTTGACTTATTGCTCTGTCCCGACAGCAGGAAAAAATGGATTTCTTGCCTATCTTGTGAAAATATTTCGAATTTTGCGGAACGATTCTCTATTTCAATAAATTTCATTTATCTTCTTCAAACCCACGAATATAGGAAAATTCGACTTTTTAATATCACCACCTACAAAAATCCTACGAAATTAGGAGAATTCCTACTGCCTTACACCACTAACAATGCGTATCTTTTCGATACAATTTCCAAATTCTATAAACTTTCGATTTTTTATTCAAATGCACACAGTGAGTGTTACAACTCTCCGGTTTATCGGTGCATAATCAATTCCATTGTTGCACATTGTTGTGGTGTAAGCGTTAACAAATATTTTCGAAAATCGGATTATGGGCCTGCTCAGCAGGTGACAAATGTTATAAGGTCAAGATGCCATAAAAGAAAAATCCGACAAAAATGCGTAAGAAAAATGGAAAGTGCTCATAACTTAGGCTTAAATGACTTTTGAAAATTATGGGAAATCATTTTAAATAAAGACCCACATATTCGTAATTAATTCACGGTCGGGCTTAGTGAAGCGATTACAGACCAGTGAAGCGTTTTGTGAATATCTGAGAATTTACATTTTTTCTATATGTTAGTGCAACCAAGCACTTAGATGTACGCGTAGTTGAAATTGCTCGTACTCATTGTTGCGACTATTTCGAAAACAATCTCTGATCTGGATCCAATTAAAATGAAATTAAATGATGAATTGAAATTGGGGCAGACCACACTCGTTGCTGACCGTTGAATTTGGCGACACTAATGAGGTGTGTTCATCCTTCTCTAAGTAATTTATATGAATGTAGTTTTGTTCAGGGACTTTTTTGGTTTTTTCGGCAGTAAATTGGAAAAGTAGAGGATTAAACATGCCAATTTGTCTATTCATTATCAATAAATGTACATGAACGAATATTTGGCTTCATTGAGATTAGTGAGTGTGAGATTGGTGATCATTATGATATTATTTGCACTCTCCAAGACTTCGTTTGTGGTAAGCATGAACGTTATAAGGCTTTTCGCGGTCACTGCGTTATCGAATTACCTTTCCAAAGTGCCTCTAGGAGCTTGCTTCTCCACAGAATCCTGTGGTTTACATTCACAATACGGTCAGTGAGGGTCGCCCACATGGCTGACTTGTCAATGTAGTTCCATGATAAGGCCAATTATATCCTATAAGTTGGTTGTCTGCTCTCACGAAGATACGCGATTGCCGCTTTTACCAGACTCCAAAGAACGGTCTGTCTCGGTTGCATGGGGGCTTTCCCTAACACAGCTCACTCCGCTCTAGACGCATTGATGAATCTCCCTCCCCTCGAAGTGGTCTTTGGTACAACCTGCACTGGAGCTTTGATGACCTTACGCGCCGACTCTCTTATGGACATGCCGTCTGAACACCAGAACTCTCTGTGCCGAAGACTGGTTTCGACTAGAATCTGAGCCAGGAAAGGAATGCAATCGGGTCTTCACGAACGGTTCCAAAAATCAATATAAATATACTTCAGATGGGTACACAGTGTTCCTAGACAACTGGTATTCATCTCCAGTTTTATTTCATTATTTAAAAAATCAGAAAGTAAATGCAGTAGGAACAGTTCGTTGCGTGAGAAAAAATATGCCACCAACGTACAGAATAAACTCAAAAAAAACCAAAAAAAAAACAAAATTAAACGAGGTGATGCCCAAATTTTGTTTAGCCACGACATAGCTGCAATAAGATGGATTGACAAAAAAACCCATTCATACTCGTATGCTGTCAACCATGCATTAAAATATTTCTATGACGGGTACTGGTAAAAACGGCTACAAAACTGGGAATACTATTGTAAAACCCAAGGCAGTCATCGATTATAGGTGATGGGATAGGTGGAGTCGACAGAAATGACCAGCGCTTGACTTCCTTTCCACTAATGTGGAGGTGCTCCAAGGGATACAAAAAATAAAAAAAAATTTTATTAGCCCGACATGGCCTTATACCTATGCATTACATAGAAATATGTCTAATGTGCAAAGGTTGACCTATAACGAGGTATTGTGGAAAACATATTAGAGAAAGCATCAAAGAAGTCGAAAAACTTGTTCTTGAGGATGCCCGAATAAAGGTGAAAATGATGGCAGAGATCACCAAGCTTTCAATTGGTACCATTCACACCATTCTTCATGACCATCTTAACCTTTCAAAGGTCAGTGCAAGGTGGGTGCCACGAATGCTCACAGCGCCTCAGAAAAAAGTGAGAATCGCATACTGTAGAGAGCTTTTGGAGATGTGTAGTGAGAACGCGGACGGTGTTATGGATCGAATTGTTACTGGGGACGAAACATGGGTCCACCACTATGACCCTGAAAGCAAACAAGAGTCCATGCAGTGGCATAAAAAAGGAACAGACCCCCCAAGGAAGTTCAAAGTCACTCCGTCTGCCGGGAAACTCATGGCCACAGTTTTTTGGGACTCAAAGGGAATCTTGCTCATTGAGTACAAAAAAAAAAAATAATGGTGAAACCATCAACGCCAAATCCTACGCTTCCACTTTGCATAATTTGCGGGAGGAAATTAAAAAGAAAAGACGGGGTAAACTCGCAGCGGGTGTGTTGCTTCTTCATGACAACACTCCTGTTCACACGGCGCGAGTTTCCAAGGCTGCTGCGCGAGATTGCGGTTTCGAAGAAATCCAACACCCACCCTATAGTCCAGACCTTGCCCCTAGTGATTATTTCCTGTTTCCGGATTTGAAAAAATGTCTTCGTGGAAAAAGATTTTCGCAGCGGGTGTGTTGCTTCTTCATGACAACACTCCTGTTCACACGGCGCGAGTTTCCAAGGCTGCTGCGCGAGATTGCGGTTTCGACGAAATCCAACACCCACCTTATAGTCCAGACCTTGCCCCTAGTGATTATTTCCTGTTTCCGGATTTGAAAAAATGTCTTCATGGAAAAAGATTTTCGCAGCGGGTGTGTTGCTTCTTCATGACAACACTCCTGTTCACACGGCGCGAGTTTCCAAGGCTGCTGCGCGAGATTGTGGTTTCGAAGAAATCCAACACCCACCCTATAGTCCAGACCTTGCCCCTAGTGATTATTTCCTGTTTCCGGATTTGAAAAAATGTCTTCGTGGAAAAAGATTTTCGCAGCGGGTGTGTTGCTTCTTCATGACAACACTCCTATTCACACGGCGCGAGTTTCCAAGGCTGCTGCGCGAGATTGTGGTTTCGAAGAAATCCAACACCCACCTTATAGTCCAGACCTTACCCCTAGTGATTATTTCCTGTTTCCGGATTTGAAAAAATGTCTTCGTGGAAAAAGATTTTCGGATGATGAAGAACTCAAATCGGCAATAAATGGGTATTTTGCTGAGAAAGAGGAAATTTATTTTTTTGAGGGTTTAAAAAAGCTTATCTCAAGATGTAACAAATGCATTGATGTTAGGGGAGATTATGTTGAAAAATAAAAACAATTTAAATTGAATTCGCATTTTCCTTCATATCTATACCGAGAATATATTGAACGCCCTTCGTACATATGCATTTGGTGGTGTTGGTGTATTTTTTCGAAATGACATAGTGAACAAACAAATTAAAAAATATAATTTACAAAGTGCTGATATTATCAGTTTTTGTTGCGAAATTACTAGAACTTTATATTGTTTTATTTGTATTTATAGACTTCACAAATGTTCAGTGAAATCCTTTACTGAAGAGTTTAATGGGTTCTTGGAGTCCCAAATTTGTAAAAATACCATTCTACGAGTACTTGGCGATTTTAACATTAACTTAATGTCTGCTTCTTCTGACGTTGATTACTTTCTGACAACTCTCTCTTTATTTGGTTTTAATTCTTTGTTGGATCAGCCTACCCGTTTAAACTCGTGTTTGGACCATATATTTACAAGAGTCCATCGAAACAACAAAACCAAGTTTAAAACTATGATACTTGACATGAATCTAACTGATCATTGTTTATTAAGTTTTCAAATGGATAGTTGTATTCTGAGAACTGAATCATATGTGCATAAAGCGTTCGATCAAATTGACTATACCAGACTTAGAAACTGTTTAAATTTCGAATTTTGGGAAGAAGTTACTTGCGCAACTGATCCAACGATAGCCTTCAATACTTTTCTTATGAAGCTTCAATTGCATATTGCTAGTAGTGAACAGGTTATAAGTCGCTCAAAAAATAAAAACAAGTGTTTAAAACCATGGATGACGGTTTCACTTCTGGAAGAAATTCGATTGAAACATAAACTTTACCTTCAAGTAAGAAGGCATTCAAATAATCTCAGACTCAAACAACACTACAAAAAAACTAAATAATGAGCTTAAAATTGAAATCCCTTTTTACAGAGAATATTATTCTTGTAGAAAATTATTTTGGTAATTCTAAAATAGAATGGCGTGTTATTGATGAAATTCTTAATAGAAAAACTTCAGAAATGGATATAATTCTGAACGTCAGTAACTCAACTATATCTGACCCTTTAATGATTTCTTTTGTAATGTTAGGTCTTTTCAGAATTTATCCAACCACGACTACAATAATAGGATCAACAATGACCTAGTTGAGATTGGAAGTCAAACTGAGAGTTTTTTCTGTGAAACATTCACTGCTCTAGAGATACATAAAATAATTTGCACTCTTAAACCATTTAATTCTACCTCCGCTGACATGATCTCTAGTCGTATGTTGATAAAAATTTCATTTCAAATCTCGGATTTTTTGTGCTTTATATTCAATAACAGCATACGACAAGGTATTTTGCCGCAATCTTTGAAAACGGCTATAGTTATGCCATTTCACAAAAAGGGTGACAATACCATTTTGAACAATTATCGTCCTATTTCGTTTCGTCCCTCCTACTTTTAATGTTTTCCGCGACGACGATCCTACCCGCACAAATAAAGATTCCCCCTGTCGAGGCGTCCTACTGGCGATGGACAACAGCCTTAACTCTTCTCCCATTACAATTTCTTCATCCTCTAAAGCTGACTTTGTCGCAATAAAAATATCACTGCCTCTCAAGTCCCTTTACGTTATATGCTGCTACATCCTACCAGCTCAACCTATCGAATCTTACCAATTTGTTATTGATGCGATCGATCATTTAATTGACCTGTCAGACCCTATTGATGATATCCTTATTTTCGGCGACTTTAATCTTCCTCAGCTACAGTGGACTCCATCAGATGATCAATCGTTTTTCATCGCTTCAAATGCCAACTCAGCTAAGGAATGTCTCTTCTTAGATCGCTTAACAGACTCAAGTCTATGCCAAGTCAGTGGTATATCCAATTTTATGGGCAGGCAATTAGACCTTATTTTCACAACAGATCCAATTAACTCCTCAGTCTCACTTTGTCCCCTATCTCTCTCAACAATCGATAACTACCATCCCCCCCTTCTACTTTCATTTTTTCATAACTCTTCATTGCAGTCCACTCCCCCCACAACTCTCTCATCCTACGACTTTCATAAAGCAAACTTTCACAAAATCAGTGAATATCTCAGCAGATCCCTCTTTAACTTTCACAACTTAAGTATAAATGATGTCTTATCCATTTTTTATAAAGAAATATTTAATTCTTTTTCCCTTTACGTTCCGTTTGCCCGCCTTAAAACATCATCTGCTAGTCCTCCCTGGTATAATCGCAAGCTTCGTTCCTTACGAAATAAGAGAAATAAGTTATGGGCTATTTTCCTGCGTAACAGATCCTTTACCGACTATTCCAACTATCTTGGTGCTTATCTTCATTTCACTGAACTTTGCGATTCCCTTTACCAGCGCTACCTTAACAATGCGCAAGTCAACCTTATAAACCACCCTAAGTCCTTTTTCCAATTTGTTAACTACAAAAGAAAGTCCGATGGTTACCCTCCTTCCCTCTCTTTCAACAACAGGTCATCAACCGATCCACTCACCATTGCCAACCTATTTGCCACATTTTTTAAACAATCCTTCACCAACGACTCCTTTGTACCAGATCCATCCTATTTTAGTTACCTACTGAACTTCTCCAATGGCCCACTTCTTTCTCATATTTTGGACCCGTCTTATATCGAATATAAATTACACCAACTCAATGACGAATTCACACCCGGCCCAGATGGCCTCCCTGCCATATTTCTTAAAAAATGTTCTTCCTCTCTTTCCCTTGCCCTTTCTAATCTCTTCCGTCTATCCCTTTCACAAGGAGAAACCTCCAGGTTTGGAAAACCTCCTTCATAACCCCGATCCACAAGAAAGGATCAAAGAATGAAATAACCAACGATCGTCCCATCGCGAAACTCTCCCATATACCCGAACCCTTCGAAAGCATTTTGTATGAAGCTCTAAGCTTCCTATGCAAATCACTTATTTCCTCTAGACAACATGGCTTACTGAATGGTAAGTCAACCACCACAAATCTCGTTGAATTAGTATTCTTTGCCCTTTCTGCCCTAGAGAATGGCAACAAAGTCGATGTAGTTGCAATCGATTTTAGGGAGGTCTTCCATAAAATCTCTCATCGACTAATACTCTTTAAATTGTCTGCCCTCGGCTTTGAACCCATATTGTTAAAATGGATATCCTCTTACCTCGAAAACCGTTTTTACAGTGTTCGTTTTAGGTCAGCCCAGTCCGCTCCATTTTTGGCCACCTCTGGAGTTCCACAAGGCAGCCATCTCGGTCCCCTTCTTTTTATATTAACCATAAATGATCTTGATATGATCATCAAACACTCGTCTGTCTCCCTTTACGCCGACGATACCAAATTTTTCAAAACCATTTCCTCTCCCCATGACTCTTTCCTCCTTCAACAAGATCTTGATAGTTTCTCGATCTGGTGCCTCAAAAATTCTTTGGAACTTAACATCGCCAAATGCCAATCCATCACCTTCTCACATAAGCGGAACCAATCTCCTCCCCGACTCTATCTTCTCCATAACCAACCTATCTCCTCCGTACAGTCTCTTCGCGACCTCGGCATTTTGTGTGACAGCGAGCTCAACTTCCGTTTACATATGGATGAGATAATCCTCAAAGCCAACTCTGCACTAGGTTTTGTAAAACGGTGGTCCAAAGAATTCACCAACCTATACGTGACCAGGTCCCTCTATATTACCTTTGTTCGCCCCCTCCTAGAGTACGCCAGTCAAGTATGGTCCCCATATCATCGTGTTCATATCTCAAGAATTGAAAGCATTCAGCGTCGTTTTCTTCGATTTGCTCTTCGAGGTATGCCCTGGGACGATCCATTTAATCTGCCCCCCTATCAAAATCGTCTCAACCTTATCAACTTAAACACCCTCGAAGATCGCAGAGATGCAGCAGACTTTCTCTTCATTCATCGACTCCTTTCAGGTCACGTTGAATGCGCGTCCCTTCACAACTCCATTTTCCTCAACACTAACCCTCGTAATCTACGTACCCCTCGACTCTTCTATCTACCAACTCACCACACCTCCTATGGCGCGAACGAACCAATCTCCCGTATACTACGTCAAATCAACTCAAACCCTACCGTCTTTGACTTTCACCGCACCACTTCCTACCTCAAATCTGTTCTCCTTCACCACTCCAACCAACCTTAGTTTTAAGTTTTAGTTTAAGTTTATTTTTTAAGTTATAGCTTGTATTAAGCCGAATATATGGGGGCATTCGCCCCCACCAAAATTAAAAATTGTTGTCGGTCTTTTCAAAAATATTTGGAAGAGGTATTAAATCAAGAATGTTGTCGTTTCTAGAAAGAACAAATTTTTTCAGTAATTGTCAATTTGGTTTTAGAAGCGGAATGTCTACTGAAACTGCACTGTTGAAACTTGCAGGGGACATATATCACAGTATTAACTCTTCTGAGATTCCTGCTTCTCTGTTTATTGACATTTCTAAAACTTTGATCTACGATATGGTAGATCATGAAATACTATTAGATTAGATTAACTTTTCCAATTGGGTTTTAGAGGATGTACATATAGTTGGTATCCAAATAATCGTACGCAATTGGTGAAGATCAAGAATATTTACAGTTCTTCGAAAAATATAGTAACTGGTGTCCCACAAGGCTCAGTACTAGGTCCTATCCTATTCTTGATCTACGTAAACTCCCTACTCATCCAACCGTTCAAAGGCAAAGTTACAGCATTTGCTGACGATACTGCAGTGTCATACTCAAATAAAAGCCTTCTGAATATTATCTCTGAGGTAAACCATGACCCTGATTTACTGAGGAGATGGTTCTTAATACATAAGCTCATAATCAGTGATAAAACGAAATTTATGATATTTAATATCAGCAATATAATTTGTAATGATTTCCCATTATTTTATCACTCTCCGGATTGTACACGCTTCCAATTATTTACTCTTACGAATGATGTAGATTATCCATTTACGAGTAACTATTTAACATCTTGTACCAATAATTGTTTTAAAATTTAGTGCGTAGACACTTTTAAATATTTAAGTATTGTCTTAGACAATAAACTTAGTTGGTCCAATCATACTCATTATCTTAAACAATATCATAACAAAGTGGTAAGAAAACTATATCACTTAAGTCTCTATTGTCCGCAATCAGTTTTAAAACTTGTGTATAATGGTTTATTAAAATCTAAATTGGAATATGGTATCTATTGTTGGGGTAGTGCACTTTTTACCAAGACTGAACCACTTCTAATAAAACAAAAACATGCAATAAGAATCTTATTCAGAGTAAATCGCAGAACTCCAAGTCTTAATTTGTTTAGAACACTTAAAACTCTTCCTTTGAGGCATCTCTACTGCTACAAAGTTCTAAAAACATTTTTTCAAAATGCCGGGTTTTACTCAGTTAGGTACATATGTACGAGTAATTGGTTCCGATCAGAATGGTTTCAGGCTTGAAAGGTCCACCATAGACAGAATTTTTACATTATGACAGATCTGGGAAAAGATCATCGAATTTCAAATTGACTTCGACCATCTACGTGTTTTTGTAGATTTTAAGGCCGCCATAGCAGTGTACGAGTATATTGCGAAGAATTATACGAAACAACGTCCGGTTGTGACATATGTGCTAAACTTGTTCGGTTTTGCAGGACGACCATGGAGAGAACTCGCAGTTCTGTGAGGATTGGTAACGGTTTTACCGGGGCCTTGAATACCAAGTCTTCCCAAAAGGCGATCCACTGTCATGCGATTTCTTGAACAATGTACTTGAGAGTATTGTGCCAAATTCGCAAGCCGATACCAGAGGCACTTTTCAAACATCTGCACAATTACTTGCCTATGCGAATGACATCAAGATTATGGAGTAGAACAGACACACAAGATCGACGATTCGGGAAAAACACCACAAAAGATAAATACAACTCTGAGGAAGTTAAGGACTTTGTATATTCGGAAACCTATGAAGCGCAACACACATACACACTGGAGCATTGCGGCGTAAACTAGCGTATTCGGACCGCTCTGATATGATCCAGTCACATATTAGTAATAAGCAAGAATGTCTTAAGGTCTATATGTCAATATGTTTAGCGCAGCTTCAGGGCAGAATGGAGTTTACATACCTATTTTAAAGTTACTTTCTTAAGGTGGTGCTACAGTCCGAGGTGGACCTGGGCCTCTACCAACAAGCATCTCCAGCCAGCTCGATCTTTAGCTAGCTGCCTCCAGTTTCGCACGCTAAGTTGGTTAAGGTCCGTTTCCACTAGCGTTCGCCACCTGAGTCGTGGTCTTCCTCTGCTGCGCTGTCACTCTGGTTCGGATTCGATGGTTTTTCAGACCGGAGCATTGTGTTCAGCCACCTGAGTTGTTGGACCTACACTATTCGAGCTATGTTGATGTCGCTGTACGCCCCGTACAATTCGTCGTTGAATCTCCTCTTCAACTCATCGTCTACCGAAGATCACCCGAAAAATGTTCCTCCCAAAACAGGCCAGAGTACCCTCATCCGTTTTTGATAAGGTCCATGCCTTGGAACCATAGAGCAGGACTGCATTTATTTAGGTCTTATATAGGGTCACTTTTGCTATTCGAGAGAGTTCTTTGATAGTCAGTTGCCTTCTTAGCCCAAAGAAGCAGCGATTGGCAAGAGTTATAATGTTCTATCCGAGACGTCCGTGTTAAGTGTCCTTCCTTGTTGAACATATACAATACTTGGTCTTGCCCTCATTGACACTTAAAATCATCTTCACCGATTTCGCCTCAATATTCTGTTGTGATGTGATGTTGAACAAATGGCATGACAGCGCGTCGCATCTAAATCCTTTTTTGACGTCGAAGGTCTAAGTGAATTCTTTACTGACCTTGGCGGAGCAGCGTGCATTCTTCATCGTCATCCTGCACATCCGCTCGTAAATAGCTACAATTTGCGAGGAAATGCGAGAAACCCTGTAGCAGTTCCTGTTGTTCACAAAGTTCACTTTGGAAGATTTTACCTTTCAACGGCACCCCGCCTATTTAACTTACTGCCAGACATTATAAGATGCGAAAGAGTGGAAAATAGATTTCTTAAGAATATTTTGTTTGAAATTTGACAACTCATAATTTGTTTTGTTTTGTTTTCTTTTTTTTCCTTGCCTCCACATGCAATCTCCCCTTCAACTATGTCAATATTGTCTTTATAAAATATAGAATTCTTTGTACGATCTTGTCATTTGGACAATAGATTGTACATAACTATTTAATTTTTTACTTTTTTTTTAGAAATTAAGAAAACTTGTAAATACGTATATTGTATTGAATAAATGAAATAAAGTGGAATGAAAATGAAAAAAAAAATATAGGTAGCATTTGGAAAATTAAAATGGGCAATACTTTAGTGCGCAACCCCGTTAATATTTCTAAAGTTTTTAACAGCTATTTTGCATCTGTTGCAACAAGTTCCAAACCGAATCCTCCTCAAACTGATTGCAGTTGCGATTTACACCCAGATATTACTGAAGATACTTATCAGATCAATAGTTTTTCTTTTTCAACCGTTTTCGCCACTTGATTTTTCTACAATGAATGTATAATGAATCTTAACAGTGAAAGCTCTTGTACTTTCGCTGGTATAACTAATTGTATCGTCAAACGTGTTGCATTCTTGATTGTTACAGTTGCATATTTAATATGAGTGTTTATGGTGGTATTTTCCCGCCCGCGTTAAAGGCTGTTGAATTTATTCCTCTATATAAAAAGGGTTGTCGAAAATCAGTGAATCAATATCGTACTTCCAACGTTCTCCAAGTTATTTCAGAAACTTATGAAAATCCGTATTATTTTGTTTTTAAATACAAACAATTTTTTGTGTTATCAACAATTTGGTTTTCGTGAGGGAAAAATCTATAGAACACATAAAATTATGATATGCGATGGTTTGAATAATAATAAATGTTTTATAGCATTGTTTAATCATACAATCCTTTTGGACAAACAAAGCTGAATTCAGGGATTCAGTGTTATATTCATTTAAATCTTACTTAACTGAAAGATCTCAAAGAGTAAAACTAAATGAAGTTTTTAGTAATGAGTTGTAGTTATGAGTTGGTGCGCCTCAAGGTTCGGTTCTAGGTCCCACTCTATTTTTGATATACATAAACTCCATTTTTAAACAAAAGTTAAATAGCAATGTTACAGCTTTTGCCGATGATATTGCTTTCAAATCCATAAACAACTCATTATTTAAATCGGTGGTAAAATTATAATGTTGTCTTTCACTCCGCTGCATGACCAAAACTGTCAATGTCCACTCATAGCTGTGATAAGGTGATTTTCTGTCTCATGCTGTTCTAATTGTTTTAAGATAGAATCTTTCGAATGTTTCAGTTTTCAGTTTTAAATGCATTTTATTTTCTTAACACTAACTCTTACATTCTAACAAAAAATGCTTAAATGCTAGCTTACAATTACTTAACAATCTTATGCTAACTTACTGGCCCCACACAGGCACTCTAAGCTACTCTAAATTCTTATATCTATGTCTTTCGACTTTATTTACATATTACTACTTAATACGAGTATAAAGTATACTTACGGCTAAGAAAAAATTTGTTTACAAAAACTTAGCATATGGACATTTTTTTTATTTTTTATAAAAAACTTAGTATCTAACTTAAAATAAACCTTAACCTAAATACACAATACATACATAAACACACATAGACATTATACATAATCATATACATATATCAGTACATACCTTTGTATACACTGATATATGTATACGTTTCTTAAATGCTAACCTAAACCTATGTAAGCTGGCCACCGCTATTCACAGAGCAAATAAATTGGTCAGCTCTAATGAGGCATTAGTGATGCTGGTCCGTAATTGACGGAAACGACGACGAAACATCTTTTCCATCATTCAACCACCGGAAATGCTGGTCCTGCCGAACGACATCCCTCTTATCGCGATTCCCCACCGCCCTACTGAACCTGTGGCGATCCACACTGCCGTGTGCGACGTCTCTGCTATAGTTGAGTCGCCTGTCCCCAGCTGTCCGAGCGACATGAAAGATTAACGGCACCGCTGATTTATCCTGAATCAACCCTATCTGATCTAGGTAGAGGAATGCTTCCGGTGGAACGAAGCCGTCAGAGCGCACACTCTCGTGGTAAAAGTAATTGGGGTAGTAAGCCCCAGATATCAGGTTATTCGTCGAGGTCATTGCTCTTGCAATGTGCCTTCCTGGCAGCTTAATTACAAAGTTGTCCACTCGTATTAGGTTCGGCCTGTTGTAAAGGACCTCATTAGGATAAAATTTCTTGTACTCCGCCTCTGGTGTTCTGTACAAGCGAAGCCAAGCCCTAAGACAAGCCCTCTCAAACACCCGAATCTTTTCCATTAAGCTTGCTCGTACATTGAACCATATGGGACAACCAAATACCAGCATGGGCCTGATAAGGGCCATGTAGCAGATTACCTTTACCCTCGCATCGAGTTGGCTGCTATAAAACAGTCTCTTTGTAAGGGCAAAAGCACCTTTAGTTCTGGCCAGAACAGCATCTACATTTTTGCCAAAATACAGAAACTGATCTAGCCAAATTCCAAGGTATCTGACTACATTTCGACAGGCAAGAGGTTGTCCGTGCTGTCCAATGATAGAGAACTTTCGCCAATTTTTTCTGGTATCCCTAGAGGCTCCAGAGAACGGCGTCCTAAAGAGAATGGTTTCCGACTTCTGAAAATTGATTTTCAACTTCCAGTCATCGCAAAATCGTCTTATCTTATCGAAGTCATGCTGCAAGAGAGTATTAATAACCTCGATTTTTGGACCTGTTCTGTACGCTACCAAATCGTCTGCGTACGCAATAGTATGGGGAAGTGAACCTATCAAGTCGCTTGTAAAAATGTTGAATAGGATCGGCGAATTGACCACGCCTTGCTGAAGACCATTTTTAATTTGAAATATTCCAACAGAAGTCACATCACCATTTTTGACGATGAACTTACTGTTGGTTAGCATATTATAAAGAATGTACAAGAGTGGTTTACTGATTCCCAGCCCAGTCAGCTTATAGAAAAGACCCTCTAACCATACGGTGTCGAAGGCCTTCTCCAAGTCAACAAGGCAGGCACCAGTACATTGTTTTTTGCCTTTATTCCATTGGATATCAGAAACCAGTTTAGACGCGGCATGTGAGATATCATGTCCCGCCTTAAAACCGAATTGATTATCCGGAACTATATGTTTGTCCTCAACCCACCTAGACAGAACTCTATTAATTACTTTTTCAAAAACCTTACTGATATTCGGAAGGAGACTTATCGACCGGAGATTCGCCGGATTGGATATATCCTTTCCCTTTTTGGGGATAGGTTGAACCACCGCCGTTTTCCAATGCGCTGGATAATGTGCATTATTCATTGCATTATTAAACAGGGTGGCGTAAATGTCCACCGCTTCTAGGGGAAGATGTCGAAGCACGATTTTCGGAATACCATCGGTCCCCACTGATTTCTTTGCCCTGATTGTGTCGAAGATCTCATGGAGTTCTTCCTTCGAAATGAACGGGGGTAGTTCACCCTCTCTGGCAATGACATTATTGGCCATATTTTCGTCGCTAAACCGCGTGAAACCAGAGCCGTTGTATCGCCAATTCTCTATTTCATTTCGAATGTAGCAGTTGTCCACCAAGACGCGATTGTCCAGGTCATAATTAGGGCCAATGATATCAATGGCCTTGTATACTTCCTGGAAAGTCGCCCCTATGGTCTCAACCTTCTCCTGCGGATCCTCGATCACAAAGAAGTTGTCATCGTCAGCGGCTTCATTTGGATCAATACCTGATATTGTCAGTAACCGTTTGTTGTCTGTTGTCCGGGCTATTTTAAGACACTGAAGGTCGTTTTGATTTTTTCTCCGAAATAGTTTATTTATTTGCGGAAATATATTCGGGTTGCTGGTGTTTACAGCCCGAACCTTGTTGTTCCAATACAAACTTACAGAAATTCTGTAATTCTCTTTTATTAGCGTTTGAATATTTTTAATCGACGACTTTAGTGTCCTAATCTCCGGGTCTCATCGGTCAGTTAACTGTCTGTACAAGTTTTTAAGTCTTGTCAGAAGTCTACTTTTCTGTCGGTGCAGTGCGTCAATAGTAGGATTGCGGAACAGGTCTTCGTTAGTCGTGCGTCGATACCGCGGTATTGTAGTATCCATAGTGTGTTTAATTGTCTCGTCCATTTGTTTTAGGTAATTGTCGATCTCCTCGTTTGACAAATTCCTATTGGACGGTGGGTGGAGCGTGTTCGAGGAGAGTGCTCTGCTCAAGGTTGCGGAGAAGCGTGTCCATCGAGTCTTACTGTAGTTGTAAGAATATCTTTGGACAAACTCTGGAACTGTAACTTCGGTGCTAAAACCGCAATGGTCGCTGTCATACACGAATGTGCGCAGACAGTTAAGAATTTGTAAATTCGTACCTGTCAGTCGTATACGATCGTCGTACAGCAGTAGATCCAAATAAGACCCGCCTCTGGGAAACGACGGGTTATCCGTCGCTTTAAGACCGAGTCTGTACATGACATCGTTCTAACCCCACCAATCGAGTAGTAGGTTCCCTCTAGTATTTGGCAAATTATTTCCCCAATCTCTGTGTCTAGCGTTGAAATCCCCGCCGATTATAAAATAATTCACTCCCGATTCCAGCCTCAGAAGTCGAAAAAGCGTGTCGAGCTCTGTAATGAATAGGGTGGATTGTGAAGCCTCAGGTGCATAAACAGAGGCCAAGTATAGCCGCTTTCCACTGCGGAGCGGTATGTAAATGACGACTGCTCCAGCACCCGGAACCTGCGCAACACTCCCTTGTACACTCTGTGAAATTTTATACCTTCTTTAATGAAGATCGCGACACCGCCTCCACGTTTGTATCTGGGCCGGTTTCTTTTTCTAACAATATAATTATTGTACTCCAGTTTGTGCTTATCGGTTAGCTTGGTTTCACTAGCGGAAAGCACATCCGGAGTTTGGTCTTGTAGCAATTTAAACATCGCGGCTCTTCGTTCGATCATAATCAATGAATTAACATTCACCGCAAGGACCTTCAAAGTTTGCTCCACCACGTGCGTACCCATTACGACATGTGTTGCGCTAGTCCCGGCAACCGCGCGTAGATCTGGTCCACCCGCTTGGCCTGTTCTTGTACCTGCTGTTGCAGCTGAGCCATCTGTCCTTGGATTGCGAGCAAGATGGCCAGCATGTTAGGTGCAGCTTCCTTTGTTCTCGGCATTGGCGACGGAGAAGCTTGCTGTACCGTAGCCCCCCTCCCTGACGCCATTTGGGCGTAGGAAATTTGAGACGTGACGGCTGGTGTTTGAAACCTAACAGGTGAACGTTTGACCTCCACCTTCTGCTGCCGAGCTAGTTTTGCTTTTTTAATGTCAGCGAACTTAGGACAACCCCGATAGTTTGCGGTGTGTCCCACGTTCCCACATAATACTCACGAGAGCTGCGTCCTATCAGATGCTCCGTCCAAACCCAGAGCAAACTCCTCGGAGCTGTGGTTCTTTGCGTACTTCACGCATCGAGGCTGCATTTGGCAGTTCGATGCGGCGTGCCCGAACCTCTGGCAGCGAACGCATTGTATAACGCCTTCGCTCCTTTTTAATTTTTCCCAGTGAATCACCTGGTAGTCAAGGACATTGATACTCCTTAAACTATCCAGACGACTTTCGGGACCGAGCTGCACCAGGAAGAACGTCAAACTCCATTTCTCCCGCCTGGCTCTAGCTGTGGTAAATGGCTTTACCCCCACAAACTTGAGCGCCAGGATCTCCTCAGGATCAGTATATGATTCCAACCCCTTCAGCAGCATCGATTGCCGCTTTTCACACTTCGGTGTGAATGAGTAGTGGTCCGTTGTCGTTTCCTTTAGGAGCTCTTTCACTTTCGCGTAGCCCTCCACTGTATTACAGTGGATGGCATGGCGATCGTTCCCCAATCTCTTTATGTTAAAATGATTACCAATGACCAACTTACACAGGTCCTTGGTTGCATTTACCTCTAATTTGTAGGTGTTGATAGGAGGCACCTTCTCCTTCTTCTTCTTCTGCTGCTGCTGTTGTTGTTGATGTTGTTGTTGTTGTTATTGTTGTTGTTGCTGCTGCTGCTTCTGTTTTTGTGGCTGCTGTTGTTTTTGCTGATGCCGTTGTTGTGACTGCTCTTTTTGTTGTTCTTGGTGTTTTTTACGTTTTTGTTGGTGTTGTTGTTGGCTCTGCTCTGGAGCAAGCAGCGTCTGCTGTTGTTGCTGGGATTTTTCTTCCTCTTCCCTCTTCCCTCTTCCTTCTAACCATTTGCCTTTCTTTGATGGCCAGTACCCTTTCTTGTAACATTTTGATGCTGCTACTTATGGCCTTCATCTCTTCCTCTTCATCTTCTGACTCGCTCGGTGCCAATGAAGCGAAGCTATTCCCTTCCCTCGCTCCTCCAAGCAGTTTTACAGAGGAAGTTGGAAGGGAAGGACGTTGGACTAAGTTGGAAGTTGGCCTTAGCTTCCTCCTTCTCTTAGCTGTTTGTCTTTGGCTTGAACTGTTTGAAGCCTCACCTGATAATTCAGCAGGTCCCGCTATTGGTATAGCGGACCGCTCTCCACACTCCATCACGTGCTATTTACTACAACACTTAGTAACACTTTAACTTTTTTTTTTATTATGCCTTCTAATTTAATATAAAAAAGAAAAAAGTTTTTACACGACGCGGAGTCGAACGGAACACACTATCACTTAGCTAATTGGAGCCTAAATCCAATTCGTCAAATGTCTTAATTAAGGGAATCAACTTCTCACTTTCTAGCCGAACACGTTTAAACTCCGCGGAGGTGTATGAACGACTGCGATCTGTCGAATGTTTTAAGTATCTAGGTGTATCAATAGATAAGAGTTTGAGATTGAAAACCCACATAGCTGACTTAAATAAATATATTGTATGTTGTGTGCAACGCGTAAAATGTTTTCATTACAACTCCACTGTTCTAAAAAAAAACTTCTAACTATAATTTATTATGGTCTCATTAGCTCAAAGCTACAGTATGGCTTAACAACCTGCGGTGGGGCTTATAGTAATACCATTGAACCATAGCACAAAGGCATATTGTAAGAATTATTTCTAAAAAGAGAAGATTAACTAGTATTGGGTTCTTCCACATGAAATGGTGCGATTTTATAGTAAATTTTATTCAATCAAAACAGGAATCATTGGCATCTTCCAACGTGATACGTGATACAAGGTTAAATATTCCTTTTTCGTCGAAGTGCTGGCTTTTTGAGGCAATGAAATCTTTAAAGGCTTTTATGATCTCTGCTCGGTTGCGGAAGATACAGATTGCGGAAAAGATGGTAATCCGTTAGGGAAATATCAGGAAGAATTTCAAATCCCAACTGCAACAGTTTTTGCACCGTTACTTGTGAGGTATGGATCGGACCGTGCCTATTGACCAAGGCAGGTGACTTTTCAGCCAATATTTGGCATGCAATATGTCGATTTCCTCACAATATTTGATAGCGTTCATCGTTTCTCCTGGTTGAAGATATGAAAAGTGGATTGTTCCTTTCGATGTCCACAAAATTGTCATCATAACCTCTTTTTGGGTGAAGATCGGGCTTGGTTTTGCATCTGCATCCAACCACTGTCTAGATATTTTACGATTATCCGGCGCACAAACGGTTCAGTTTGGTTTCTTAATGTAACGATGCGCAGATTTCCAGGCGCCGTAGTTTTTGGGATTCGTTCAGTTCATGGGGCACCCACTTATCGAGTTTCTTTACCTTTCCTATGAGAGAAAAGTGTCGACTTATTGTCATTGGGGATACTCCCATACTTTGTGCGATCTCCCGCACCGATTTCGTTGGGTCCGCATCCACCGTTGCTCTTAAAACATCGTCGTCAACTAACGACGGCTTCCCACGTGGTTCATTTTCGAGGCTGAAATCTCCCGAACGAAATCATTTTAAATAGCTGGCAGTCTACATTGATAGACATCTAAGTTGGATATCTTCCAATTATCAGAATTAGAAAAGTATAAGATGGTTGCAACCCGCCAAATGTATAATCTAAGATCATACAGTTCAAAGAAATTATTTATTTTTATTTATTTATTAGTGTATCAATATACAATTCAAAATTGCAATTAATAAAAGGAAGAGCAAACAGCAGCAAAGGCTTTCGGCTCTCAAAGAAATTACTTACAATGATTGTCGAATACTATGGGCTTGTAAGTTCAAAGATACAGTGTCGTACAAAAAATTGGAAAGGGTGTAATTTTACCACACGCCAACCTTTTATGATAGCTCAGAAACATATTATCAGAATCATAGATCGCAAGATTAGAATGCCAAGAAGCTGGTCATTGTTTCATCACTTTCAGATCCTTTCGTTGAAACTTCTAATGTGGTGAAAATATTCTTTTTGCGAACGAGACCTTTTACGACTCTCCATTCCGCAGATTCATACGGCTTAAGGATGTATCCCTTAACATTGTTAAACATATCGGTTTGCAAATACGACACACTTTATGAACTTTTCCGCAGTCTCAGCAGCTAAGCTTTTCAATAAGATACGAGTACCATACGAAATAGGAATGTTCAACTGTCAACAAAAGATTACTAAATATTACTTAAAAATGCAAAAAATTCTGAGACAAGAATCTAAAATAGATTAAGCATGAAACAAAATTAGAAAAACAAAAAAGAAAGGAAAATTATAAATCGATTAGTTTGTTAATTTTTCTGATACGTATCTACCCCACAACTGTAAACTTAATTGTGAATTAATTTGGCTAACGATTCATTCGCTTCTATTCACGTTAAGCGACTCAAGAATGATATTTGTTATAACAAAAAACGTTCAATTTCCATTGTATCTTGAATTTATTATGTAAACTTAACCTCTCAATAAAAAAAAAAATATATGAGGGGGTCAGAGCACAAGGGGTCCAACTAGTTTTGAAAAATCCCTGTTTAACTTCAAAAGAAAACTACTACGAGTAAATGATGAGTAGTTATAATTTTTTCCGATAGATCTCACTACCAATCAAGCCTACACTTGTTTCCTTTGTGCGCCAAAGAAATAATGTCATTCATGTGGTCATTTACGCACTTATCTCCATTTTTATAAAATTTGCACTTAGACCCCTTGTGCTCTGACCCCCTCATATTTAGTTGCAGACTTGTGTCACTTCTTCTGAGGTTTTGGCAACGACTACTACTCCGATGACATCTGCATATCCAATGATATTCACTCCTCTTGTTTGGTGGCATATTCGAGGTATTCCATCGCACATTATATTCCACAAAACTGGGCCTAGAACTGACCCTTGAGGAATACCTCCTGCTATTTTATACTTCGTTGACCCTTCGTCTGTGTCGTATACGGGTTTTCTATCTTCAAAATATACTATTATTGGCAATAGTAACTCCTCTCCTCCGAATTTAAAATTGATGTCAAAATCATCAAGCGTCACAATCGTGCTCTACTGTTGCTTGCCGCATTTCCAACTGATTTCCGCATTTCTTGCGCGCATCCCACAACAGGGGATAAAGATGACGACACCATAGATAGCTTCTACGAGCTCTTTTATAAGACTTACGAGTAGTGCTCTACCTATGACATTAAAATTATTCTCGGACAGTCTGACCAAAGCGACAGGCGTTGACTTGGTAGAGACTATACACCAACTCATCTGTAACATATGAATCGAACCTCAGAATTGTTTATCCGATCTTTGAGGAAGGAGACCCTCTGAACTGCACCAACTACAGAGGCATTAATCCTCTTAGCATCGCCAACAAGATCCTATCTGCCGTTTGTCAATAAGCCGACTGGTCCATACCCATCATCGGCTAAACAGATCTTCAAAAAAAAAACCTTAATCTCCAAATCGATACACACCATCTATTCATCGATTTTAAGGCCATGTACGAGAGCATCTATAGATACGAGCTATACAGAACAATGTCTATTTTTGTCATCCCTGCCAAACTCGTCCGTTTGTGCTGGATTACGATGGAGAATGCACGCTGCCCCATCAAGGTCGGTAAAGGACTCACCCACACCTTTGATGTCAAAAAAGCATTTAGACTAGGTAGTGCACTGTCATGCGATGTTTTGAACATCATTCTTGAAAGTATAGTGCAGAACTCACGCGCCAACTCAAGGGGCACAATCTTTCAAATGTCCTTCCAATTACTCGTATACGTCAATGATATTGACATAATCGAAAGAAAGCAGCGTAATGTCAATGGCGTTTTTGGGAGTATTGAGATTGAAGCAGCGAAGATGGATTTAACGGTCAATGAGGGCAAGACCACAAAGGACACCCGACGTCTCGAACAGAACGTCACCCTCGACAGGTATACGCATGTGACTTTAAGTAATAAAGGACTATGTCTACCTAGGCTCCTGTATCAATTCGGACAACCACACCAGCGCTAAGATCAAACGAAGAATAACTCTTGCAAATCGCTGCTTTTTTGGACAAAGAAAGCAAAAGTAATCCTATGTAAGATCTTAATAATCCCTGTTCAGTTCTATGGCGCTGAGTCATGAACTTTGTCGAAAATGGATGAGGGTGCGTGAAGGAGAAAATACAACGCCAAGCTGCCAAAAGAGTGAAGGTCCAACGACTGAGATGGCTGGGTTAGATAGAGCAGATGGACACCAATGCTCCGGTCGAACTGGCTGGCGACGTTTGATGGTTGGGCCCAGGTCCACCCCAGACTGAAGCGCCACCTTAAATACGTAAGTAAATTAAATGACTACGGTACAAAATCTCAAATGACCACCACCACCTACACTTCACATATACTTCCGGAACTGGAAGCTCTGGTCTTCTAAATAAAGAATCATTAACCATGTTGACCACTTTACAATATTGACGCTAATCAAGGTTTTAAATATCCAAATCAAGAAGTCAATATTAACTCTCAAAGTACTACCTAGTTGTAGGCAAAGTACGAATATGGATATCCTTGACACCAACATAATGCAAAGTACCAGACAATCACAGGGCCCATTCTGATGTACTGTCCCGAAACCTATCGAGAAGGTCATTGTGGTAATACGAACAAGCCATCACAATGCCATATTTACTAGATTCAATCCAATTACCACAACTACAGGCCCATGAAAGGGAACATTTAACGCTCTCGTATAAATCCTCGCTAAAAAACACGTACCCTCCTCGGACTCAACAAAGAAAACATCCGTATCGCTGTCTCCTACTGCCTCATAGGCAGGTTGGCCAGCAGAATAAAAGCCTCTTCTCAAGATTATTGTTGTGCGACTACACTACCTTCCGAATGCGTCGTGCCAAACACTTGCGGCTCAGACTTTTTGGATAACTTGAGGATTTCTGATCATCAGATTTGTTTAGAGCTCAGACTGGCATTCAGCCAACTAAAACTAAGTAGGCCCCACCATAATAATAAAAACTCTAACAACATCAACAGGGATTCACAATAGACTAATAGGCTTCCGTGTAGGTATGCTTATCCCCTTTGCGACAAGGGTTGTAATCTATGATTAGTGCACTAAAAATGGACTTTCAATCAATTTGAATTCGCTATCCGTTTCTCTAGGAAACTCAATATATATGATAGATGCCATCCTGGATGGCAAAATTCTTTGCACTAAACACGTCGATTCTGAAATCTCGAAAGGGGAGCTTTTGGCAAGACACCGGGATTTTCATAAAGGTGAGTCCGCTGGATTGGATTGGTAAAACTTCGTGAAAATATGTTACTGTCACTTCAACTAGCCCCCAAGGGGTAGCCTTGACTACATCTGGACTATCCACGGCACACTTGGGTCTGCTGTAAATTTCCCTTGATATTTGCATAGTGGTCAGTACTCTCAAGACAATTTCCCGTTTAAAACTTTAGTACAATTCGCCCTGAAGTTTCACTGACCTTGTCTGCCAACTATCATTTGGGATTTATGGATGCCGAACCTTGGTAGCTCTGAGAACACGCAGTCGACTTTCCCTGTCCTCAAGATGTCAGTCAGAATCTGAGCAAGCAAGGTATGTTGTCGAATCTTCTACTGCATTACTGCAGAGCTGATCTAGGATGTGGCGCTTATGTCTTTATAAATCTTCTTAGACTTCACTACTCGTTACGTTAACTGGCGTTTTTTTTTTTCAATCGGGGACGTACAACAGATGGGAATGCACTACGAGTATATTGTAAGTATCTGCACGTGTAGCGAGAGCCAAGCTGCGCTTAAGACCTTACTAAACCACCTCACTATCTTCAAGTTAGTTTGAGAATGCAAGGCTTCTTTGAACGCCCTTAGGACACTGAACTTACAATCTTTTTCTGGATCCAGTTTTCGAGGGGTAAACTTGTCGTTCAATGCTCCGAGGAGGGTTTCTCAAGATCTGAATCCGTCGCGTTGGGATTACCTGCGTCTTCGGTTTTGGCTTGGAAGGATATTTCATCACTAGGACGTTTACTCATCTCTCTACGAAAGGCTGAGAATTTACATTAAAAAGGGCATACAAGGAGTGAAATGAACAAGTTCATAGTCCTCGGCTCTGAAACTGAACAAAAATATACCGCTTCAAACCTGAGAGTCTTTGAAGGCACAAAACGATTAAGGAAAACCTCCTTCAAGGTGTAAACGCCCTCAACGATCTCGATCTGTGCAACAGGTTTCCGTTTAGCGTAAGAAATTTCATTTCAGCCGAAATCTATCTTGACCTCTACCGACACCCAAAGCGTTCGTAAAAAGTAAGTAAAGAACCGGAAGTGTTTTTGTGTTAAGAATTGCTCTCTACAACTATTGATCACTCAATCGCCCTTGACGTAAACGACGTCAACTTCCCTAGAAGTTAGTTAAAAAGTCCGAAAGCGCATTTAGTGACAAATTGTGGTGGAAAATACATAAGTGGAGGACCGATTTCTAGGATGTAACTGTATGTCAATTTGAAGAAACCTTCAACCACAATTTTACAAAGTCGACTGTACCCTCGGTTACAATCAAATCCATGAGACCGAATTTCAACACCTCAACTTCGGTATTAATTGTAACCACTAGACCGGTACTCCTGATTACCATTTCACGAAGTCATTATGTTACAATTCACCTGTAAGATTCGATACACCTTATATAGAAGACTGGGCTAACCAACTATTGTACACCAAACCAACTTCACTTTCACTCAGGAATAAATTAGCGCAAACGCCAACCTAAGCTTAACCGATCGAATGGAAATTTTGTTTTGTTTTAATTGCAACATCTGATCGCTTGATCGTTTGAACATATTTCCACTTTGCTGATCACTGATCGCTATGATTGTTCAACACCATTCAAGTGAAGCAACAGTGCTCAGGAAACAGTGAAGCCATTTCATTCGAAATGATCAATCACAAATTCATTCAAATTGAACGTACGAGTATCCTTAATTAGTTTTTAGCAGGCGGAGTTTCTTTTCCGCTTTTGAATGACCGACATCGGTCGGTGTACGGATACTATGTCTTAACGATCTCAATTCCAGTCGGAAGTGAAAACGTTTCCTTGTCGACCAACAACACGTGCAACATGTTGCGCAGGTTGTGTAGCTGTGTAGCTGTGTAGTTTTGTAGCTGCGTCCGCCTTCGTCGGTCGCAACGGTCACAGTTGTCGGCGTATAAACCACTAGTGACATCTTTCAAAACTTTTACCCATTAATTTGAATCTTTTTCTCTTCGTCTTCATCTGCATCTTTGGTTGCTGTTGGATTACCAAAGAGGCCACATTCCGGTTTCTGGGGTTTCGTGAAAGAATTGAGGGAAATAAACTTGTGTTGGACATCTCCCTCTAAAGGGGGGAGATAAATGCAAAATGCAAATGTTTCCATAACCGGTTCCGGTAAATATCGATTACAGAGAAAAAAACAGTTAGTTATCGATGATGTCTTCTGATCTTCTGTGCGGTGATGCCACTGCTGATGGTTTTATTTGCAACAATTCCCACTTGAGTATGGTAACCAATTTAAAAATATATAAATAAAAAATTAGGCTAATCCTGTTGGAAAAGATTTGATGTCAGCATCAAGTGGAATGAGTTATTAGGGCAAAATGTATCTATGATACTTTTACGGGGACATGTTGTATATTAGCATGGATTTCTAATTATTTTTTTTTTTTACACCGTACTACGGTGGGTCTTGCTTTATAGGGGACAACAAATATTTATAGGGCGCGCCAGAAGAAGTAGGCATACATGTTTTACTAGCAGATACATAATTTTCATATATTTATGGGTTATGCCATCCTTAATGTCAACGTTAATCTTTTGTTTTTTGCTAAAAAAAAGAAAAAAAAAAACGGTGAATGCCTAAATAGGGGCCGAGGAACTTGTCCACGAAATCGGACACACACTAGTTAAAGCGTGTCAAATGACTGAACAATGAATTTAAATGTCATTCATAATTTATAAGTTCTTTTCATAAATATTTACGAGTATGCTGTCGACGGTTTGGAAGAATAAGAAGGCGAGCAATTTATATGCCAATTAGTCTTTGGTTATAGGCCCTTTCCTCTAGTGGAGTTACTCGTATAATCTGAATGCTGATTTGTAAAAAAATCGTGTCGCCAATTTGCATGCGATATTTTAATAATATTTCGCATGTTTACTCGTACATATACGAGTATGTATAAGAATAAAATAAAATTAAATTGAATTTCCAGAAGATACAGCTTTCTCTTAGAAAATAGAGAAGAGCTGCAGAGCATCTATGAAATCAAACGAAGGGTGACGGAAATGGACGATCAGAGACCATTTGTCGCCGAAAATAAGATTGTGGTCTGATCTTGTAGAATTTTTGCGGAAAGAATCGAACCGAATGATTCGTTTTGGTAAAGAAAGTCACCATTTTCTTCTATATGTAACAGCATATGTAACATGTTTATAACTGCATACAAATAATACTTACATGTATTGCTCTCGAGTGTCTACATTACTACCACACCAATTGTGGTGTTACCTGCAAGGATTAGAACAATTCCATAGGCCACCATATTTTGGATGAGCTCGTTAGTGAGGCCAGGAATTTGTTTATGTCTTCCCATTTGAGTAATCCAATTATTTTCCCTGCAACTTCTTCTTTGAACCTGTGGTGGAACTTGAGCCTTAGATCGGATCATCCGATGACCCTCGTTGAACATGGCAAAACCAGCTGATTTGCTCAGCCAGTATCTCTGCTATTGGTTATATTTAATAACGAGACTTCCGCGGATGCACGTATATATTATACATACAAGATAACGTTTTGTTACATCCGCTGACATTCGTAACATTTTCATTTCTGTTGCAGTCATTTTTCAATTTTTCCATATTTTTCTTACATCATCCAACATTGCAATGCGTATGTCACCCTGTCATATACAGGGTCTTCCGAAAGGGACTTCCGAACTTTGACAGTAGATAGCGGCCATATTGTTGAAGCTACATCTGCCAAATTGGTTGTCAATTATTCAGTCTGTTTTGCCAAATCACCATGGACGAACATAGCGTTCAATAACACGTGCAAATGATAAAAATGTTAAATCAAAATGGGTGTTCTGTTCGGGCAACGTTCCGCGCGCTTCGCCCATTTTACGGCCGCCATAATCGTCCTACTGAGTGGACTACTCGCAGTGTGGAGGATAAATTTGAGTGGACTGGTTCCGTAAACAATAAACCAACAACAACGTGTTTTCGATGATTGGGCTCTAAAGCCGTTGGAAACTGACCACAATTTTCATCGAAAAACCTTCATCAGAAATGAGGCTCACTTTTGGATGAATGGGTACGTCAACACACAAAATTGTTGCATTTGGGACGATACCAATCGACATGAGATCCAAGAGCGTCCAATGCATCCCGAAAAAGTCACTGTTTGGTGTAGATTTTGGGCTGGCGGCGGCATCGGTCCATATTCCTTTGAGAACGACGTTGGCCAGGCCATCACCGTCAACGGCGAGCGCTATAGTTCGATGATTACCAACTTCTTTTACCCTGAATTTTATGGTATGGACACCAACGACATTTGGTTTCAACACAACGGCGCTACGTGCCGCATAGTTCAAGCCCCATTGGAAATTCTGCACGAGCAATTCGAGGGCATGGTTATCTCGTTTGGAGGTGATGTGAACTGACCGGCGAGATCGTGCGAATTGACCCCGTTAGACTTTTTCTTGCTGGGTTTTCTGAAGTTGCAGGTCTTTGCGAATAAGCCATAAACCACAGCAGCCCTCAAAGCCAACATAACCCATGCCATCGGTCAAATTCAGCCTGATTTATGCGCCAGAATCATGGAAAATTTGACATTTCGGATGCGCGCCACCCAGAGAATCCGCGGCGGACATTTGAACGATGTTATATTCCATACGTAATGTCATCGATAAGCCTTTCAAATGAATAAAAAATTTCGATGATATCTCACACACACTTTGTTTTATTTAAATTTAAAGATAGGAAGCGCTTAATGAAATACCCTTTACCCTTTAAACTCAAGAGGCATTTTTCTGTCAGAAAATACAGTGGAACTTTTGTGCCATTTAAGCCACCCCAAGCTAACTTTATGTACGACATCATCATGGCAATTGTTTTGGTTAGCGACAGAGCCTACGTATTTAAATTTTTGCACTTTCACATGATGATTCCTTCTAATACGAGCAGATGTTAGCTGTTGGGGTTTCCTGCTTCAGAAAACGACAATGTAGATATTCGATCTTAGTATGACTGATGCGTAGGGCATTACCTTTCAGTGCCTTTCTCCAAATATTAACAGTTACTTGGAGGGCATGTCGTTGACTGTGATAGATTTGTCATCGACGAAAAGAAGATAAATTGTCCCAGACTCGTTGATGTGCTGCTTCAACAGAAAATTTTGCACAACAATAAAAAGCAAAGGTCTTTGTACACTGCCATGGTGTATTCCAACTTTAACTCAGAATTATCCAATTATTCACGCTGTGCTTTCAACTTTCGTCTCAACATCATCATATACAACGCGTATCATTGTTGCATACGTCTCAAGGATATATTAAGATCCTAGCGCCATCCAAATCCCACAATGTGAACTTGTGAACTCTGTCGAACGCGTTTTCCAAGTCGATAATAACGATATGCAAGTCATTCGAAACTTTGTGATGATTCTCCATTCTTATTCGTAAACTTTGAATCCAGTTATATGACGAACTTCTTCCCGCAAACCCGCATGGACTGCCATGGAGAAATCTCACGTACAAGCATGCGAAATTAGATTACAGTTTTTGTGTCGCCTTTGCATTTATACCGTGGAGCAAGCAAGCCCACCTTTCACTGATTGGCATTGGATCGTTTCTCGTCATTTTATTAAACAAAATCGCAAGCCACATACGCTCAAGATTTCCGATTGTCGCCCACACGCCGAAGGGTATGTTACGAGTATTCGGTCCGGCTGCGCATCACCTGTTCACTCTTTTTACAGCTTCGGAGTCCGTAAAATCTGTCATTTGCTCTTCGTGCACGTCAGCTGAGGGGATTGTACTGCGCGGAAATTCTTTATTTAGCATGGCATTAAGTACTGCTTTCATCGATTGTAATTCTCGTTTTCCTCCGTTAGTAGGTTCACCAGCTCATCTTTAAGACAGTTTGGCGATTGTATCTCTTCCGAATTTTTTCTTCTTTGTGCCGTAGTTTTGAGGTCGTTTGCTAGTGCTTTGAAGTTACACTTCTTCTACTGCTTGTCACCTGCTTAAAATGCTTGCACACAAAGGAAAATTAGGGAAAAAGAATAAGAAAAACCGATGGCGAACCAACTAAAGGACAACGACCTTCGGATCTGCACGTGCATATTCGGACCCTTAACAGATATCACCGCCATCCAGGAAATGCGATGGAATGGACAGGGCATAAGGAGGATGAAAAAGTATGATCTACGAGTATATTCGTACTATAGTGATTTCTATAGAAAAAAGGGACCGAACTTATTTGGATGCGGGTTTTCCATATGCCGCAGACTCAGGCAAAAAGTTTTGAACTTCCGATACATAAGCGAGTGTATATCACAATCCGCATCAAGGCAAAATTCACTAACGTAAGCCTAATATGCGCCCATGCCTCAACGAAGGATGGCGAGCTTCTCGTCAAGACATATGAGCAATGTGCTAAGTATGACGTTAAAATCGTATTAGGAGATTTTAACGCCAGGATAGGTAAGGATGATATCTTCGGTAGGACAGTTGGTGACGGGAGGAAAAAACACAAGGTTTCCTCATCTCAATATACACAAGGGGATTCGGGTCATGAACCGCTTCACCAAATTGATTATTTTGCGATGGCAGATAACATCGACTCGAATACCTTGCTGCAGTTGAGGTACGAATGCAGATTTCACAAGCGCCACAACAAAGAATTACTATAATTGTTGGAAGATATAACGTAGCAATCCCAAGAGGCTGCCAGCTAAACAAGAAGCGTGCAAATTGACGCTTCAATGAAAGACGAGAGCCGCTTGTGAACCCTACGAGCGGAAGAGACAAGGAGAACATCGAATTCTTCTTCAGAAGAAAAAAGAGCACGAGAAGTGCTCAATCGAAGATGTTGAGAGGTTCTACTCCTGGAATAACGTATGGAGGTATTATCAACAGGTAAAAAGAACGTGTCAAGGCAAGAAGACCCATAGAAAAGCTTGTGGAGATGAAGAAGGAAACCTTGTAGTAGAGTCTCAGTCAGTGGCGGGAATATGGAAAAACTTCTTCTGTAGATTGTCTAACGGCGACAAAGTCCAACATCCCACCGTCTGGCAGAATAGATCATCCAACTTAGACGATGATAGCCAAAACTTCCGTCCACGTAACAAAAATGAAGTAAGGATAACAATAGCTAAACTGAAATCAAATAACGAAGCTGGATCTGATGGCTTACCGGTATTCAAAGCTGCTGGAAATGACTTTATGGAGATCATGCGCCAACTTCATCAGCTCTGTTCAGAAGAGTGTATGTCTGGTGAATGTAATCTCATCCCGATCCACAAAAAGGGGCATCAATCTTATCTGCCATATTGTGTGAACGTCGAAAAGCCTTCATCACCAACCTGATTGGCCACTATCAGTGTGGTTTCAGAAAAGGAAAGTCCACAATGCATCAAATTTTCACACTACGGCAGATCCTGGGAAAAACTCAACAAGTCCAAATCGATTCGCGCCATCTTTTTATAGATTTAAGGCCGCATAGAGACGAGCCATTTCCAGTTTTAGTATCCCTGCCAAACTCGTGTCGGTTTGTGCAGAAAGGTTGATAGCTACTTGACCGAAACCTTTGATGTCAAAAAGTTGCAAAGACTTTAAACGCATTGCACATCTGCGAAAATTCGTCAAAGAGTAGTTGAACAAACACAGAATACTCGTGACAGGAACGCCTCAAACACCAAAATTCTAAATTTCCGAAAAGACAATAAGGCGAATACTAAAGCCCTAACGACCATACGCCAAAGTTATTAAACGATTATTGATGATAACCAAATGAACTTGTGCACTCCAGTCACTCACAATAGCGACCATCCACTCATGGTCTTCGAAACGGCGGCGGCCGTTAAGATAATTGCTTTGAACTTTCCAAAACACCGTATGTGTTCGCTAAAGCGTGACTTGGTCTAAAATCCTTCAAACAAATTGACAAAGCACCAAATGCTCACACAACTTCCAAACCAAACCCAGACATGGCTCTAAGAAACTGCAAACATATCTCAAGATCGTGCCTAAATCTGCTGCATAAATCATGAGCACCATTATCACCTCCCGCTTGTCTGAATGTTAACCAAAATGCAATCAATTTCAATCAGCGAATTGATTAAGCCCAAAACAATTTTTACGCCACCATATTATCAATAAATTACTGACAAAACTTATTAACTGGAAAACTTCCTTCGATTGTGGCGCCGCCGCCATTAATACGAGTACCGCTACCGACCTCTCAGCCACACCAATTCCGACACCGACACCGACTCTGACATCGATACCAACACCGGCACGGACGAGTGTCGCCTTTCTCTTACGTAAGTTCCCTCCATTTCACAGCTGAACGATTCCAAAATGCCAATTAGCGCGCAGTCACAGAGCGCCCTGAACGCGTTTTGATACCAATCATCCGCTGCTGCTGTTGCTGTTGCTCGAGTCGGAGCTGCATTCAGAGCCATTCCACACATCATTCTGCTCGGTGTGCTCCTTGTGACATCGTTTAAACAAATCAACTCGTAGTCACAACGACACGTTGATTCGGTCGGGGAAAATTGCTTCTTTCCTCAACTGACTGAGGGAAAACTCAGTTAAGATGAACTGTAGTGCTAAGTCTAGATGACTTCATGAAGACATGAACTGATCCGCGTAGACTCTATTAAACTGGGAAGATGGATAGATGGAAGCTCGATGGGTTTAGTGAGTTGTACCATCACTAATGGTCGTCTCGTCGTGTCGTTATGTTTCAATTTTTTACTCAAACAGATGGAGCACCACCGTATACCGCTGCTGCTGTGATGAGAGAAAACAATCCTGCTAATGCTGATGGTAATGCTGTTCCTGCGGCTTCTACTTCTTTGGCTAATATGATGAAACCATCTGTTTCCCATTGTCGTGACATTTTCCCAGAGCAATTACCATTCTTTAGCTCTCATTTTGCGTCTGTCGCGTCACTTTTTTTTTTTCTTGCATTTAAGTGTTTGTTAAGTGAGATAAGTACGAGTAAGAGAGTAAATGTTTGCATGTCGATACAATTTACAATGCATTCTTCGAAGGTGGCGGGACGCAGGCCTTAAGATAATTCCCAGAGCCAAAGATCAACTCTGAATTGTTTTCTTCCGGAGCCATTCAATATAAGACAACCGAACAACACAATGCAACACAGCAGCATGTTGTTAATTGTAGTGCGAGCGGACATACTCGTAAGTGGTCTTGGACGAACGCAATTATCCGTGTTGTGTGGTAATTGTTGTGAACGGCGTGTTAAAATTGGTTAATTGGTTCAATTTTTAATTTTTTGGAAATAATTACCTAAACGCAGCTAAAAAAAAAAGTGGTTTTCGTGATGGTAATTGCCAGTTGGTCATGGTTTTAGTTCTTCCTCATTCCGGATTGCATTTGGGTGTTTCTTTTCATTTTGCCTTTCAGCCAAATAGCAGGTCTTGTTAGTGGCAACATCCTAGGGTAGCGTGTGATCGGAAAACGTACATCGTGGACGATAAGTCTTGTCTCATTCGTCTTGGTTTTCAGAGAAACTGCATTTCTCCATCAGCCTTTCACCTACAACAGAGAATCGTTGATCTGGTCTGTTATATGTCTGACACCGAGTGCTGGACGATAAGCAGCCAAAACAGTACCACCACCAATAATACACTGCAAGTACAGCCTGTACAGCGATACTGACCTTAATGGAATAGCGGCGATAACGCGGCTTAACTAGGTCACCTTGAAGGCATACACACCAGCCCACAGTCCCAAAAAGGTTTCGATCACCCTAGAGGAACAACGTAGTAGAGGGCGACCTCCTCTTAGTTGGCATACACAAGTGTAAGGAGACCTCAACCAACTTCGTGTGCACAATTGGAGAGACAAGTTAGCTGAGGCCCTGGTTCACCCCGGACTGTAACGCCATATAAGTAAGAAAGTAAATTTGTGACCGACCCTCATAGATTCTCTATCCGAAACACAGTATTCTTTTATCATCTTCGATCCTGCACAGGTTGTTTCCAGTTTTCTAGACCCATCCCTATGACATCCTAAAAACGGCCTACATTCGATCTCCTCGCACTAAATAAACGACGAAGAATTGTTCTCTCGAAATATTCAATATTCCATTTACTTATGGTCTAAGACTCGGTAGGATATAGTGGGACTGTAAGGATCAGTGTTTTAT
Source organism: Volucella bombylans (assembly GCA_949129095.1). Taxonomy (NCBI): domain Eukaryota; kingdom Metazoa; phylum Arthropoda; class Insecta; order Diptera; family Syrphidae; genus Volucella; species Volucella bombylans. Next base: position 151,538,394 of record OX422143.1, read on the forward strand.
TGAACATGCAATCCTTCAGTTGGGCTAGGAGCCTTGAACTTATTTGTTTTGCCAAACTGAAATACCAACGGTTTTTAACGTAAGTGTTTCTCGGATCTCTACAAAGGTGTCATTCCTGGAGCTCATGTTTACAAATATTTAGGTAAGGTTGGTCCATAACTACGACAACGATGTAGTGTTATCACAATGATGTCTTACTGAAGACGGTGGACAGATGCTTCTTTATTTGTTGATAACATTTGCTTAGGTTTGGCACTACAAACTCTTTTTGTTTGTTCGTCGATTTCTTCGATTGCCGGCAAAGACTTTATGGTCATAAATGTCAACACCCTTCCTGAGCACTTTCTGTTCCATCGCTAGATTAGTTTTATTTCAGTCTGGCGTTTGGCCTGCGATCTGCTTTTGTGCACCCGTACTCACATAATGACTAGTTGCATGTACTCTGCCCAAATATCACCTCGTCATTTGTAAAGATCTGATGGAAAATTACCAGAAACGGCGACCTTGCTGTTCCTCTATACTGGGAGCGGATACTACTCGTATTTCTTCGTTGATTGGATTTGATGTCTTCCGCTCTAGAAGTGTACACATTAGCAACGGTAATGGTCAACAGAGCCAAGTTGCTTAGTAGATGCGTAGTTTTCCTTCCACTGTATTACTTACCGTTGCAATGCCAATTAGTCTGAAGACATTATCTCTTTCCACATTGTGTAGGGTATGTCTTACAACTTATTCTATCATCGTCATCAGACTTCGATTTCTCACGATATATCCTCATCCAAACCTGTGGAGCTTTTTGTGGCAGCTATAGCAGATGTCGTAGTTTTTCCCTCTGACGTTAATATCTGCCTTATACGCCTCGAGGACAGCATCAAATCTTTGGGTAGCATTTGTAGTCTACGAGCATTTGAGCGTACTTTCCATGTTTCAGCTAGTGGACATTCTGGCTCGTCATATTATAAAAGGGCACCCAATGCTAGTGTCGCATTTAAAACTATTTCTTTTACCGAGTAAATACAATCCATAACTTGGTAGATTGGAGACCAATTCCCTTGTAGACCACCCCTGTTACCTCTGAGTTAGTTAAACCCAATGCCGGCTACCATCTCTTTTACAAGACCTCGACTAAGTAATAGAGAACTTTGTCTGAATACGTTGCAGTCGCCCACATAATGTGTTGGATCCGTTGTGGAAGTTTTAACATAAACTTTAACTCCATCGCTGACGTATTCGTAGGGCAACTTGACTTATCTCGTAGTCCTGGCAAACAGCAACCACTTGGAGGCAAAATAAAAATACAATTAATGTTTATTCACAGCTACAACGCTGGACATCGCCAATGCCTTTCCTATTTCTTGTCATCTGATTCTCGGCACTAATTACAAAGCTATCGCTAATACCTGAGGGCTTTGTCTAGACTCGTACAATAAGGATCAATATCTCAGGTATAAGTCTGACCTTTTTGTTTTAGAGAACTCGTTGAGTAAAGTGGACCCCAGGAATGCCGCTTTCTTTTTAAAGATATTGCGGAATAGTCTTTTCGACTGCCTCTAATCTGATGAGCCATGACACCTACGCTTGGGTGACTCAGCTTATCCAAGGCCCAAGAACATGAGAAGCTGAAGGAACTTAGAGCTATGAGTATTGGTACTAGTGATTTTAAATCACGGATGGATGGTAAACGATGGTCTAGACGACGATTGAGCAAGTAACTACTGACTGCTTGGGGCATGGCTTCTGCCAGAACAGCAACGATTCAATTCCGCTTCAAATGATTGATTTACGTGCTACTCATGGTGGCTCAACATTTTTTTTATATATAATTAGCTCACGCTCAAGTGGTTCTTAGTACCCTTTAAACGTTTGCACACAACGGGAGTGAAGGTAACTTATAGAGAGAGAAAAGAGAGGTACCGATGTACATTGGTCTTAAAAGTTAGCAAGTTATAACGACCAGGAAATACAGAGATCGGCAGGGCATTCCATAAGCGAGCACATAGGAAAGAATCAAGATATTTCAGAGTACGTCCAAAAGTGGGCTTCATGGTATACTGATGAGCAGTCATAGGGTTCGTGGGTGTCAATTGACTGGGTAATATTACCATCACCTATGAGTTTTATCGCACGTTTCTGAATCCTATCAAGCAGGTGCAGAGATGTTTTAGGAGCACCTGACCAGATGTGGGCATTGCACTAATTTCAAAAATAAAATTTCAGCATCTGGGGCACCGAAAATCAAGTAATCACGAGTGATTGGTGCGGTTTATGGACCGGAGAGTACTTTTTCGAAAATGCGGAGGGAAAAGTCATTAGGATCAATAGAGAGCGCTACCAAGACTTAATAAATAATTTATTGAGGCTCAAGGATATGGATACGCACGACTTCGACTTTCAACATAACGGCGCTACATTCTATATAAGTCAGAAAACAATCGGGTTATTGTGCATGAAATTTCCTGGCCGCGTAACTTCGCGTTTCGGGGATATCCATTGGCCGCCAAGATCGTGCGACTTGACACCGTTCTTTGTTACTATACTAAAAGCAAGGTCTACGACGACCATCCGCATACAATTCCATGTCTGAAAGCGAAGGATAAAGCCACAATTATGTGAAAGAGTGCCGAGGCGGTTATTTGGAAGATATTTTGTTCCAATTTTGTTTTCTGTTATTCAAAAGCAAAACTTACACCTCTTTGTATTGTGGCCAGATCAGAGGAGGTGGAATACTTCTTACATTGCTTGGAGGAAACCTAGGCATTTCGCAACATTTTTGGCGATATCAAATATGTGGTAGGTTGTCATTGACACACATACCGAGAATGGGAAATTTTTCGGCTTCGACGATACAAGTGCCCTTCATGGATAATGGCTGGATGTTTAAATTCCTCCAGCATTCCTGCATTAAATTCCACTCTGTTGGTGGCTCCCCATTTAGTGATGCTGTTTAGATCGGAATTTAATGAGCTTAGCATATGATATCGTTCCCCTTCTACAGCCGAAAAGCAGGGATCTGAATCTGGGAAAATCAGAGAGTATTGTCTTCAGCAAAGGAATACATTGGATTAGAAGTAGTAGACAAGAAAATGAAGATTAAAAAGAGTATCGGAGATAAAAAGGAGCCCTGGGGCACACCAGCAGTTATTTTTTTGAATATCAGACTTGAAACCATCCAAGACAACTTGAATTGAACGTTCCGAAAGTATTACCTTTCTTTCGTCTTGCGAGAAACTAAGAAAATCTCTTCAGAAGAAGGGGAGATTAACCATTTGGATCAGCGCAGTTGTGTATGCTAAGATCTCCATCTCGCACATGAGTGCGAAAGTGCGAAAGTGGATTAGTTCCATCGAAGATTCCACACGCTCAAGTGTAGACGGGACAAAGCACAATCTAGAGGTGTTGAGCTGGCCTAAAAGTGTGCAGCCAGCAGATTGATATTGTTTAAAGAGTTGACATCTGGAATATCATTCCATGAGGCAGAATTTGTAAATTTTTTGTAAAATTGTCTGCCTCAATTGTTGGTCGTGTTGATATTGTACGCGTTGCAATCATTCCTGGTTCGCTTGAACTTTTTCCGGGTTTTTTTCTGTTGGGTTGTCCTTGTAGGACATGTGTAGATAGGGAGGCGTAAATTGCAATGGCCAAAACTCGACGTTCAATAAAGAATCAGCGGTAGAACTCTCCAGGTGGAATGAACGATGTTGCCTGCATTCTCCCTCTCCCTCCATCCCTTCATTTTCAGAGGCCATGTCTAAAAGAGATTCAGAAGGAGCTGTTATTGCTTCTGAAGTAGTGATGGTGGATGAAAAACACAAATTAAAATAACCTCATCCGGTGCTACTGTAATCGCTGCACCCTTCTACTTATGTTTATGGGCTGCCGCAAAAGACTGAGTCTACCTTGTTGTGGCCAAGGGGCGAATATAAGTATTGCGTTACTTAGAAAAAGAAATACTATCAGACAGTTTGAAGTCGGAAGCCTGCAATAGCAATACCACTTTGATCAAAAAGTCCCGGAATAACCACCGTATAGCGCTCCCATTGTTCCGATTTGAGTTCTGTTTTTTTTTTAAGTTGATAAGTCTGTTTTTGACATACCCTCTAAATCTTAGCGTCATAGCTTGACATTTGCGAAAGTTACGTAGCCAAGAGTACATCTATTACCGTGTGTATTGGCGATTAAATTTTGCATTTTGTATTAAATTTTGCGTAATAAACGGATTTAAGGGTGCGCAAGCGTTGGAAATGTTGGAAAAGTGTTTCGGCAACGATTCTCTAAAGAACGCGGTCGTTTACCAGTGGCACGAGCGGTTCAAAAGTGGTCGTGAGTCAATCGAAGATGATGAACACAGTGGCAGACCATCGACATCGAAAACCGACGAAAACATTGATGGAGTAAAAGAAATGTTGGTCAATAACCGCACATTAACCATCAGTGAGATAGCGGAGGACTTGAACATTGCCTATGGATCCGTCCAAGACATTTTGGTTAATGATTTGGGTTTCCGTCGTGTAGCAGTAAAGTTTGTGCTAAAAGACCTCAATTTCATGCAAAAAAGAGACCGTGTTGACGTCGCAAAAGAGATGATTTGCGAGGCTGAATCCGGTCCCACATTCATCAAAAGGATCATTACTAGAGACGAGACGTGGGTTTATGAGTACGACACGCAATCCAGACATCAGGCAAGTGAGCGGAGACCAAAAAAACCACGTCGCTTTCAGTCAAAAAAGAAGGCAATGCTCACGGTTCTCATGGATTACAACGGTGTAGTGCATCATGAATTTTTGCCAGAAGGCCAGACAGTAAACAAATTATTAGTATTATTTGGGCGTTATGAGACGTTTGTATGAAGCAATTCGCCGAAAGAGGCCAGAATTGTGGGCAGAAAACTCTTGGATTTTGCACCATGATAACGCACCGTCGCAAAGTGCCATCATTATTCGTAATTTTTTGACGAAATATGCAACAAATACCATCCAACAGCCACCGAATTCACCTGGTGACTTCTTTCTGTGCAATCGAATTAAAAAAGCACTACGGGAACGCGTTTCAGCAGCCGAAAGGAAGTAATGGAAAAATCGCAGGAAGCACTGCTGGACCGAAAACCGAATATAAAAAATATTTCGAGGATTGGATCAACCGCTGGCATAAGCGTGTTGCAGTCGATGTGGTTTATTAAATTCAGAAGTTTTTTTAAATTTTTGATCAAGGTGGTTTATCTCCAGGGGCTTAACCTCGCTGGATACCTTGCACCATCAATATCTCTTCAACAATGAAGGGGCGAGAACGCAAGCTACTACAGAAACAGAAAGCATTTACATCGGCGCTTCAGAGGAGGTCTAAAGCGGCTTGTTTACTTTAGGAGCAAAAAGGAGAGGACGAAAGAGATATTTAGAGATGTTCAGAAATTATACCGGAAGCTAAACAAAAAAAAGGAAGCGTCGGAAACCTGCAAGTATGAACCAAAGAACCTAGTGGTAGATTAGCAGTCAGTGTTAAAGATATGAAAAAAACATTTCTGCAGACTGTTTACCTCTCAATCTGAGCAGTGACGGGCAATAATTCCAGCCACTCGACCGCGCCAATGTAAGGATAGCCATATCCAAGACGTTTCTATACCGTGACTTTCGCTACTGACTTCTAAGCTGAGCCAAGGCAGCAGAATATGATTTTGTGAAGGGCATGCATCAAATAATTTCTAAAGTACAGTCGGACGAAAACTTGCCAGACGAATGGAACCTCAATATTGTTTGCCCGATCCTGAACAAAGGAGATCTTTCAAAAATCCACAGGAATGACATAGACCTTATCAGCAGAATACAGTGAACTATTTGTGAGGCATTTCCTAGTATTAAAACATAAGCGTCGAGAATGGGCCTGGCTATAACTCGCTTAAGGACACACAACATAGACTCGGAGAAACCATCGCAATAGAAAGGTATAACTTTGATCTAGGTAAGGACTTTGTAATATAAACAACGACAGCACCTAAGAGAGCCCATTTCATGAGTTCAGAATGCAATTGAGAAACAAACGCCCCTTCTCGAATAATCAAAATCCATAAAACATTAGCCCTCTCAATCCACCTTTAGTGTGCAGAAACATGGTCGTTTCGAGAAAAGAAATGTGTTTTGAGTGGAGAGGAGTGCAGGAAGGGATAAAACCAAGAACTGTACAGGCTGTACAGCATCGTAGACCTAGCCAACAGAGTTAGAATTCATTGGCTAAGATAGCTGGTGCATGTGGAGCGTATGGACAGCTCGGAAAATCTTTGATTCTATCAGTGGAGGGCGACCTCAATCAACTTGACGCGCAAAATTTGAAACCCAGCTCCATCTGTGGGGATGTGTTAATGATGTTAGTGATCAAAAAGTTATTTTAGTGTGTGAAAAGTATCTGTCACCGCTTAGAGCTGTTGAAATGTTCTTCAAAAATCCGCGGCCGGTAACCATCCTTCTGGACTACCAAATATGTTTTAATTTTTTAATCCCACAACTCTTCTATTCTTCCAATAAAGCTACCAATGAAGCCCAAATACACTTACATTTTTCAAACATCACACAAACGGTCTATGCTTGTCTAATCTGCATTGCAAAGCTGCCTATAATCAAGTGCAAATGATATAATTTTATTTTAATTATTTTATACTTTTCACAAGTCCCCTGTCAAGCCCAACAGTCTAACTTTATATAAAACTGCTAACCAATCCATTTAGCCGGTAATTTAATACGAAACGTATACAAAACGTAATTCGATCCTAATTAGGCTGTAGGCTCGTAAATTTTTTTACGATCCCAAATCTCAGACATGAAGTTAACTTTCTACCTAAAATTTATTTGATGTAGCATATCTGCTCTTTCCAAGTGTTTATCTTAAATTGTAATTCAGAGTTATACGGAAGAGCCAGAGTGAATACAAATTTAGATATTATATTTTCGGTAAACTTTTCTTTTATCCAATTCCCACAACATGGCCATAAAAGTCCCCTACCTAACCTAATGCCTATCTGTCACACCCCTATCCACTCGCAAGACTTTTATTTTACGATTGTGTTTTAATTTGTTGAAACAAATAAAGCAGCGGGAAATAGAGGAAAGGTGATCTTTAAATTGTTGATTTTTCTTTTCATAAATTTGAGCATCAACTCTAGAGATGGCAGTAGCTGGAAGTCTCAACACTAAATAAATAATTCTTCTTAATTACTTGAGGTGTAAAATATGTTTCCTGCCGCACTTTACTCACTTACTTTTGCCGGAAGTAGTAGCTTCCTTTCCGAACATGTTACCGAAGAGGGCATGCGAAGGATTTCAAAATCAAGTCTAGGGCAAGAACAGAAACAGAACCAAATGAGACCAGTTCTCCCTTAAATCTGTCAGTAATACAGCAGTCATATGGTGTACCGGTACCGCTTCAGCATCGTTGATCAGTGGAAAGATTGTAGCTACACAATTTTAACAGCAGTGGCCTGCCTGAAGCAGGTAATTAATTTCCACTGCTACAAAAACTACTAAGAGCAAAGCAATCACTCATCGCAAAAAAAAACCCGCGATAGTATCGAAGGATCCATCGATAGCTAAAATGGGCTAAACAGATTTTAAAGAACGATCCAATAAGGACCAGTTGCAACTTAGCGTTAAAACACCAGAGTTGGAGGAAACGGCTTCGTTTTCCAAACAGTGAAAACACCAGGAATACTCTTAACGTCTTTCGGTGACGTTTTTTAAAACAAGGTGATCATAATCGATTGTAGATTAACCTTCAATTGCTTTCCGAGCATAACGAAGAGAAAATCCTAGGCCACTACCAACCACGTGCGAATGCAATCAAGGTCATGTAAAGTTCATCCCTTGAGATGGTCACTGATTCTTTACAAGACTACTTGTAGCTGGCAAGAGAAAGTTTGACTCCATTCGAGTCTCGAAGCTGTCTTTAAAGAAGGCCTTGCAAGCAGACCGTAAACTTGCGTCTTGATCCCGACCGAGCTCTGCTTCATGGGCGGAATACTCCAGATCACTAAGCTTACTAACCTTTTGCTTGCGCTCGTAACTGAATTGTGCTGGATGAGCAAACGCTTCCTTATAATTCCGCTCTCACGGTCATCAATAAGGAGTCTTTTGTTCGTTTAGCAAACAGCAGGTGAAATAGTGACCAGTATTCAACGCACTGATCAATAATCCGCAGGATTTTGATGTGGGCGACACAATAGGAACCAGAGCAGAAACCTAACCTTCATTATTTTTAAAATATTGCTCAGCAATAAAAACGCATTATTCTTTTGTGTAGCGCTCCATTTTTAATAACTCTGAACTGTCAGCTGTCACGCTGTGTTTTTTTTTTCATTGGGAACACTTTACTGCACTTAAATTTTGGGACACCTTTTACTTGCATACACTGATGACATTGATATCATTTTCAGATCACAACGAGCTGTCACTGGTGCGATTGCAAGTATTGAAACAGAATCGGCAAAAATGGGTCAAGCTGTGGATGAAGATGAAACTGGAAGAAGGGATTTCGCATGCCTTGACTCCGCCAATCAATTTGATAATGAAACCTCATCTCAAGTCATACGAAGACCTACATTTGCCAATTGTTACTTGTCTGCCCTTAGAAGACAAAAGAATGAGGCCCTGCCAAGAAAGGGAACTTTATTACAAACTCTAGTCATCCTAATCTTGGATTTTAGCGCAGACACATGAACGTTGGCAAACCAGATGCAGATACTATTTGTCATTTTAAATGCAAGATTCTTCGAATTATTTTGAGCGAACACTGTAAAATGACATCAAAATGTCCGAAAAAGCCCGGGCCTTCGGTGGCTATAGTATGTAGAGAGGATGTGTATTTGCTATATGGATCAGAGAGCCCTCAAGGGAAAAACCTCGTCCTAAATGGACCTCACAAATAGAAGAGGACCTCATCCAATTTGGTACTATAGGGTCTTCCATCAAGAAGTGTCATTTTAAATCCATAAGAAAATAGAACATTTTTATGAAAAGTGGTGATATTTTTATTTTAATCTGAAGTCCAAACTATAAGGTTAGTAATGGAATGCAGTATCATCCAAATGTTCGCCTCGACTCAAATAGTCATCCTTTTGATGAAATTTTTCATCACGTTTTCGGATAATTGCGCCTGTGTTTCCCGAATAACAGCTCTGATAATTTTTTTTAATGCATGAACCGTTGGTGATGCATTGGCATGGACTTTATCTTTAACATAACCCCAAAGGAAAAAACAATGCTGGTGCTAAATCGCAAATTGAAGTCTCCATTTCAAGAAATCACACGTCCAAGAAATCTGTCGCACTATTGCGTTATGAGCCATGTTTCACCAGCTGTGTGGCTGAAAATATTTACCATCCACATCCATAGCGTCAATTTCATGCAAAAAAAATCAACATCGTTCGGAAACGAAATCCATTCACTGAAACCATTGAACCAGCATCATTTTCGAAAAAATATGGCCCAGCTGAAAAACCGCACCAAACTGTCACTCATTGCGGTTGGAGAAGTTGTTTCACTATTTCTCTTGAGTTTTCGGAGACCCAGATGTTTGTTTACGTAACCAGATAAATGGAAATGAGCCTCATCACTCTGAATAATTTTGTGTAGAAAACCAATTCATTCATTTCCAGCACCCAATCAGCGAAAGTACGGCGTTGTGCGTGGTTAGCTGGCTTCAATTCGGGTGTCAACTGAACCTTATAAGCATGTAGGCCAAGATCTTTATGCAAATGGTTGTAAATAGGCCCGATACCTGTGGTCGTCTCGAAGTTGACACACCTAGGTTTTCGATCAGGTACGGCGGCTATATTTTCAGCTTGAGCGAAAAACCAAAACAAGTGCCATGGTTTTCATCCAGCAACAAGGCCTTCCTACTGATATAACTAGTCTCATTAAACGTTACAACAGGGACCACAACATTTTCAACACACTCCTAACTAACAGCTTGGGGATGACCTCCCTGCTTTCCGCAGCTATGTAAACTCTAAAAGAGTTTCTCACCTTCAGCGTAGCCGAGCTGACCATGATACAGTTTTTCGTTCCTAAGTTGCCTTCTTTGTCTGCATCTCATTTACATTCCCCTATTCCTCCAGGCAACAAACTACCTAGTACATTTTACTGCCAAAACATAAGAGGCTTGCGCTCTAAAACTCGTGCTGTTTTGTCTAAACCTCATGGCCTCTCATTCGACGGCTATGCTTTTACCGAAACCAATCTGATTACCGACATAAGGAGCCAGGAGCTATTCCCATCTTCTTATAATATATTCCGAGATGACGATCACACTCTCCCTATGATTAATGATCCTGACCTCCTTATAGTTTTTTTTCCAAGCTGAAATGTCCTACTTGCCATTCACAATAGCCTCAACTCTTCTCTCATCGCTATCTCTTCTTTGTTGACTTTGTTTCAATTAAAATAGCACTTCCCAATAAGTCACTGTACGTTGTGGGTTTCTACATTCTCCCAGCTCCACCTATTGAATCCTACATCCTTGCTATTAAAGCAATTGACCAACTTATTGACCTAAATGATTCCACCGATGATATCCATATCTTTTGTGACTTTAACCCGTCTCTGTTCAAGTGGATTCCATCGGATGATAAATTCTTTTTCACCGCGTCAAATGATAGTTCATCCAAAGGTGTGTCTATTCATTGATCGTATAACAAACTCGAGCGCCTTTGCCAAGTAAGTGTCCTGCCTGACTCCATCGGTAAACAACTAGACCTTATTTTCACTAGCGATCTCATTAATTCCACAGCAACGTTTTGTCCCTTAACCCTATCAACTGTCGACAACTTTCACCCTGCTCTTCTTCGCTCATTTTTCTATAACTCTCCACTTCTTCCTTTTATTTTACCATCTTTATCTGATGCTGTCTAGAGCGAAATATCTAGTTCCATCTCTCCTTACGTCCACTTTTCTCGTCGTAAAATATCATCTACTTCCCCTCCTTGGTATAAAGAAGACTTCGCTGATTACAAAACAAATTATGGGCAGTTTTATTTCTCACCAATTCTTATTCTGACTAATAACTATCTTGGAAACTACCTCCAATTCACAGAGCTCTAAAGTTGCCTCTATCAGCGCTTTCTCAATTGGTTATCAATTCGTCAACTACAAAAGCAAATCAGACGGTTATCTCCCCTCTCCCTCGTTCGATAATATATCATCGACCGACCCACATACTATTGCCAACTTTTTTAAAGAATCCTTTGCAGAAGGCTTCTTTGTACCTGACTCCATATATTTCAAGTACCTTTCCAATTTCTCCATTAGCCTCTCTCTCTCAATCCCTTGATCCTACCCTTATCGAAGAAATGTTATAAAATCTCAATGATGGATTTTTAAGCGTCCCAAACGGGCTTCCAGCAATATTTCTGAAAAAATGTGCCTCTAATATTTCGTACCCACTTACTTTCCTATTTCATCGGTCTCTCACACAAGGGGAATTCCCCAAGTTTGGAAGAGCTCTCTTATAACCCCGGTCCACAAAAAGGGATGAAGTACCTAACAATCGTCCTAAGTTCTAAGTTCTAAACTTTCAGTGCAAGTCGCTTATATCACCCAGTCAGCATGGATTCCTGAAAGGTAGATCAACTACAACAAACTTAATTGAATTCGTATCCTTTGCGCTTTCAATCCAAGAAAACGGCGACGAAAACGATGTTATTGCTACAGATTTTGCTAAGGCCTTCGATAAAATATCACATCAACTGATCCTTTTCAAATTGTCTTCCCTCGGTTTTGAACCCATATTGTTAAAATGGATATCTTCTTATATGGAGAACCGTTACTATATCGTTCGCTTTAGGTCAGCCTTCTCAACCCCGTTTTTAGCCACTTCTGGTGTCCCACAAGGCAGCCATCTAGGTCCCCTCTTTTTTATTTTAACTATAAATGATCTTGAGAGACTACACGCTATCCATTGACGCCGACGACACTAAGTCCTCCAAAATTATTTCTTCACCCCAAGACTCTATTGTCCTTCAAGAAGACCTCGATAGGTCTATGACTTTGTCTTGTAAGTTCAATCAATATCCCCCTCGACACCAAACAGTCAATTGTGTTGTTGGAACACCTCCAATTGTTCGCATGACCAATTGTGACAGCCATTGAACTAAAAATGTCTGTTGCACGCTTTTTCCAAATCGATGAAGACGATATGTACGAGTAGGTCTTTCGAAACGTCGCGATGTTTCTCAAACAAAATTGTAAACCGTTCAAACCCAAGATTTCCGATTATTGCCTATACTTCGAAGGACGTACGATCGAGTCCGACATTTTTCACTGCTTCGCCAACTATGGCGTCTGTCTACATACGTGTTCAGCTGTAACAAAATATTTTGAACGCACTTGATTGCAAATTCAACTGGCGATTTTATACTGATTTTACGTTGCTGCAATACATTCTCTAGTGCATAAATGTTGCCCGCCATTGTTCATCTTATAACTCGCCACCGAAAACCGTCATATTCGTGTTAGAAGATTTATATTCGTCCTGCGATCACTCTGCGAGGCACTTACGATAAACCCCTGAGTTTTCTACTACTTTCAGCATTCAGAAGTTCGGAACATGCTTTGAACAAATCCGAGGAAAAGTTACTGAGCCTAACAACGAACTGAGTGCTTCAAACTTAGATGGTTCAAGATATATTTCATCCCAAAAGCAGTCATAGCTTTATAAATGTTATCCAATGCGGACTTAAAACACGAGTTCTTCTAGATATTTCTTCATGATGCTTATATATGTAAAAAAGGATGAGGTTAGTCAATCCTTATGTTTTTATTTAATTAATTATAATTTGATTAACAGGAATAGTACATGAAATATAATATTATAGTTACTAGTGAATATACGTGCTTCGGCTCGACTTCTGCTCACTACTGCTGACGACTTGCAACTCACTTTCTACTGCTTTTTGCTGTTTCTGTCAATCCAACTATTGCTGCTTCTGTTTATCCGACAACTGTTGCTGGTTCTGTTTATCTGACGCCACTTACTTCCGCATTACCCCTATCCCTGTATTACATTCGGCTGTTCTGATTATTCATCAGCCTCCGATGACCAGGATTCCTCGTTGTCTACTGCATATCTCCATAATTTCATATTTTAGCAACTTGTGGCCGTATTGTTGGGCCCCTCGACGTCTTGCGTACTTCATATCGCCCATTACGCTTGACCTTAGTAATCTCGTATGGCCCTAGATATTCGCTTGCCATCTTTCTTCCAGCCACAAACTGTGTTCGACGCACTGCCACTAGGTCGCCAACTTTGTACGCATATTCGTTTTTATGTTTTTTTTGCCAAACTGTTCCTTGTAAGCAGCTCGAGCTTGTTGAATTCCCGACTGTGCGCTTTGACGCATCTGCTGCCTTTCGTCATCAAAATTGTCGTACATCTCCTTTTGAAGTAGCTACAGAATACGATCTTCCGCCATGTTGTTCATCTTGGTGCCAAACATCAATTTAAAATGGCTTCGATATGATCGCCAGTACCGATCGATTGAATCTTCCGATTTGGCCGTTTCCCCTTGGTACTAGTGTGGTGCTCCATACCTGTTCGATGCCATTGGTTTTAATATACTCCTCGAATATACTTGCCGTAAACGCCGCTCCTCGATAGCTAACAATGCGAACTGGACTGCCAAAAACTGTAGTCCATTCGGCCAGCTTCCTGAGCACCTCTTCGCAGCTTACAGTCTTTGTCGAAAATGTACTTACTCGTATACTACTTTGCGGTGGCGTCCATAGGGCCGATGTGGTCCACATGTAAAGTGTGTAACGGCGTGACTCCTCTTTCGACGTGATGCAAGAAATCTTCTTATTGCATGCACTACCTTGCTCTCCAAGTGTGGTATACAGTAGTTCTTCTAGAAGTTTTGGCACCACCAGAAGATCTGTGCCGTCCACTGCTTTGAACAAAAGGCCGCCTTTAAATTTGAAGTTCTTATACGGTCGATTAGCAAGTATTTCTGAAACGGCTCTTATCATTGTATCATCTTGTTGTGCTTTCCTGATTCGAGCTGACACCTTTAATGAAACGAACATAATCTGCTGAGGATATCGACTAAGACAGTCTACATGTTTCAGCCGCTAGCCAGCCCGGACCTCACAATCAAAATGTTCCAAGAAAACAACCCATTGCGCAACTTCACGAGGTAAGTCCTTCTTGCTCAGCGTTTGCTTAAATGCGGCGCAATCCGTTACTAGCTTGAATGAAATGCCCAGTATATAATGATGAAACTTCTTAAATACCAGAAAAATAGCTTTAGCCTCTAGCACATAGCTATGCTGCCGTGCTTCCGCCTCAATTGTCTTTTTGCTCCAGAAGAATACAGGATACAGCTGACCGTCAAACCACTGTAACAGTACCGCAGCAAATCCATCCTTCGAAGCATCTGTGTGTATCTCGTTCTTCGCATCCCTGTTGTACGAGTGTATTCTCAATACGGGTTCTCTGATCAATGTCTCTTTTAGTAGCCGGATTGCACGCAATTCTTCGTGATCCATTCTAAATTCAGTTTCTCTCCGTAATAGGTTTGCCAACAGCTTTGCAATCAGTGAATAATTCTGTATAAATTTGCGGGAAAACCCCGTTAGTCCTAAAAAAGATTGTACAACTTTGATATTTCTTGGCACCGGGAACTTGTTGACTGCGTTTGTCTTCTCTATTCCAGGCTTTATCTGCCCAGCCTCAACTGTGTGCCCTAGGAAATGAACCGAAGACTGCATTTTTTCCATTTGATTTGAGGTCCTGATGCTGCTGTTGTATTGAAAACCTTTTCCATCTTTGTGGGGCATTCATCGGCTTCTTAATGCGTGTTTGACGATATCATCCGTAGAGATCCAGTACGTCTTCGTTTATTAGATCTTGGAATACATAGTTAACGTAACAACTGATGGATAGCGGGGTTGTGAGTGAAAATTTTGTTGGTGCACTGTTACATATTGTTGTAAGGGCATAACACCTACAACAATTTGATTCGGTAAACCAACGTCAGAATTTCCACTTCGCAGCCTTGCTTAGTATCGTCGGTGTTTGTGTTTTCTGTGTTTGTCTGTGATTATGACTAGGGAATTCAGGGTAGACGTAGCCAATATACGCGGGCTAAAAAGTAATCACTTTTCTGCGTACGTCCACGTCTGTAAGTACAGACCAGCTGTTTTGGCACTTAGTGAAACACAGGTAGATCCCCGCCCACACCTCTCAGATCATTCTGATCTGAATCTACCTGGCTACGAACTAGTGCCATTATTCTTCTCTCACCGCGGTCTCGCCATTTATGTGCGTAGTGATGTAGCTTACCAAACTCCACCACAATGTGATCCATGTTCCAATCCGGAATTCAACTTCATGTGGTTAAAATTCCATCTCCGTAAGCAAATTATACACTACTGCTTTATTTATAGAAGCCCCAAACTGGACAGCAATTCAACCTTTAACGAGTTTGATGCGCTGTCTGACTCCATTCAAAGAATTGTATCCCTGTATCCTCATACTGAAATCGTTATTACGGGCGACTTCAATATACACAATTCTGGGTGGCTTCGACATTCTGGACAGACAACACCCGAAGGACGGTGTGTTGAGATCTTCGCTGCGGAAAACAACCTAACGCAGCTTGTAAATGAGCCCACGCGAATACCAGACGTTGATAGTCATACCGCCAACACCCTGGACTTGTTTTTAACTTCTCACCCTGATAAGTACACCATTGATGTGCTCTCCCCTCTAGGCTCGTCGGACCATTGTGTCATATCAGCTAATTTCTCGTACACCGACCACACAGTTAGAGAAAAAATTCCTAAAAGAACCGTATGGCAATACGAGAAAGCCAACTGGAGCGGTCTTAACAGCTTCTTTAGGAATTTTAACTGGTCGTTATGCTTCCTCGATAACGACGTGGATGCCGCTGCTGATATGATTACAGACACCATTCTCTTTGGAATGAGATCCTTTATTCCTCATCGGATGAAGAGTATCAAACCAAAAGAAAAGGCATGGTACGACTCGAGCTGTAAAGAGGCCGTCAGGGTTAGAGAAATGTTTTTTCGGTCCTACAAGACCAACCCGACAGAGGAAAACCGAAAAAAGTTCAAACGAGCCAGAAATGACTGCAACGCCTTTCTTAAGCGTGTGAAATTCCTATACGACCAAAAACTGAGGCAAAAAATACTGCAATGTCCCAAAGGCAGTAAAAATTTTTGGTCGTTCGTCAAAAACATTAGAAATTCCGCCTCATCCTCCATCCCAACGCTCATTTACAATGACATTCCAGCTGTCAGCTCTTTGGATAAGGCCAATCTGCTTGCTGCACACTTTGCGGCCAGCTCAACACTCCCAGATTGTGCTTTGTCTCCGCCTACACTTGAGTGCGTCGAATCTTCAATGGGACGAATCTACTTTCGCACTCGTGTAGTAGCAAGAGTACTTAAGAATCTCAACATACATAAATCCGCTGGTCCAGATGGTATATCTCCCCTTCTTCTGAAGAGGTGTTCTTCCTCGCTGGCAAAACCACTGCGTAAGCTTTTTCATCAATCCTACACTTTAGGACTCTTCCCGAGCAGATGGAAAACAGCATTTGTCCAGCCCGTCCCTAAAAAAGGCGAATCATCTTCTCTCTCCTCCTACAGACCCATTGCACTTACGTCCCTTCTCTCCAAGGTCATGGAAACACTGATAAATCGTCAGCTCATGAAATATCTCGAAACACGAAAACTTCTCAATGACCGGCAGTACGGTTTTCGTAGCAACAGGTCCACTGGTGATTTGATGGCATGTCTCACCGAAAAGTGGAACCAAAGCGTACATCAATCTGGCGAAAGCAAGATAGTTGCACTTGATATTTCTAAGGCATTTGACAGAGTTTGGCATCAGGCTCTTTTGTCGAAAATGCGTGCATTTGGGATCGACGACTCTCTTCTTCAATGGTTTAGAAATTACCTTTCGGAACGTTCAATTCAAGTTGTCTTGGACGGTTTCAAGTCTGATATTCACAAAATAAATGCTGGTGTGCCCCAGGGCTCTGTTCTGTCACCGACACTCTTTTTAATTTTCATTAACGATCTCTTGTCTGCTACTTCTAATCCAATATATTCCTTTGCTGATGACAGTACTCTCTGCTTTTCATATTCGTTCCCGGACTCACGGCCCTGCTCTTCGGCTGTAGTACGAGAACGGCAGCGTATGCTAAGCTCATTAAATTCCGATATCAACAGCATAACCAATTGGGGAACTATCAATAGAGTGGAATTTAATGCTTCCAAAACACAATGCTGTCTGCTGTCTTTAAAGCAAAATTTAAACACCCAGCCATTATCTATGAATGGCACTTGCATCGTCGAAACCGAAAAACTTTCCATTCTCGATATGTGTGTTAATGACAACTTACGTTGGAATGACCACATATTTGATGTCGCCAAAAATGCTGCGAAATGTCTAGGTTTCCTCAAGCGATGTAAGAAATATTTTACCCCCTCTGATCTGGCCTCAATATATAATATTAATATATATATCAATATATAATATAATAATAATATATATATCAATATATAATATCCGCCCAAAATTGGAGTACAACTCCCACATCTGGTCAGGTGCTCCTAAAACATCTCTGCACCTGCTAGATAGGATTCAAAACCGTGCGATAAAACTTATTGACGATACTAATATCAGTCAATCAATGGACACCCTCGAACACCGACGAAATGTCTCGTGTCTCACTTTGTTTTATCGCTACTTCCACCACCAGTGCTCCACTGAAATCGCCAGTAGCATTCCGCCCATTCAAACTTTCAACCGTAACACCCGTCTCGCTATGAATGCTCATCAGTATACCCTCAAGCCCATTTTCGGACGTACTCTAAAATATCGTGATTCGTTCCTAAGCCGTACATCTCGCTTATGGAATGCCCTGCCGATCTCTGTATTTCCTGGTCGTTATAACTTGCAAACATTTAAAAACAATGTACATCGGTACCTCTCTTTTCTTCCTCCCTAAATTTCCCTTGCCCGCGCTGTGTACAATCACCTTAAGGGTACTCAAACCCCTTGAGCGCGCGCTCATTATAAAAAAAAAAAAAAAAAAAAAAATCGAGTTTGAAATCCAAACGGCGCTCTATTAAACTCGAAGAAACCATCCTTGACGAAAAACGCTGTATATTTCTTGCTACTTTCCTCGATTGGGACGTTGAAAAACCCATTTTCTAAGTCCATAATGGTAAAGTATGCCAACTTTTGAAGTTTTTCCAGTACGTCATCAATTACCGGCACGGGGAAGCAATCCCTAAGCACCATTTTATTTAGTTGGAGAAAATCGAAGCAAACCCGGTTAGGACCGTCTTTCTTCTTCACAATGACAATACGACTCGCGAAATTTGACGAACAGCGCCGTATAATGCCTGCGTCGAGCAACTCGTCAAACATATATACACCGTAAGAACCGCATTTGATTATGACTCGCGATTGCAGCAGTTTGAAAGAAAAAAAATTCAAAGAGACATCTATTGTAACAAATGCTTCAATGAAGGCTATATAGAAGGTAATAGTAAGGCTTGGGAAATAATCTGCTCATTTCCAAATTGCTTATATTAATTGGATCAATGGTGAGTGAGTGAGCTGACTCTGCTATTATATTGAGTTGGATGCCAGGCTATTTCCAACGAAATGAAAAATTTACAAACTGTCGTTTTTCAATTGAAAAGTACCCGAGCTGATGCAATGATCATCGATAGTCGAAAATATTGATAGCGAACCACAAGTCTGTCAATTGTTTCACATTCGTACCTATATAAGGCAGCCGGACTTCTATTGGCATACCCCTTGAAATTTATGATATTTCCTGGTTCAGGCTTACACTCAATGACCAACCTGGACCCCAAGTTCTTCAAACTCTTCGCGACCTTGCGATTTTATGCGATAAAGAGTTAAACTTTCATTCGCCTATTGATGAGATAATCCTTAATAATCCGATGCATGGTCTAAAGAATTTTGCAACCCCTATGTGACAAGGTCACTTTACATTGCCCTTGTCCATCCCCTTTTCGAATATGCCAGCGAAGTGTGGTACCCTTTTAAGCGAGTTCATATATCACGAACCGAGAACATTCAGCATCGTTTTCTACGATTTGCCCTTCTTCATTCATCGACTGCTCTCTGGTTCTGTGGATTGCGCTTCCCTTTACAATTCTATTTCCTTCAACATTAACCCTCGTAATTTACGTTGTCTTAATCTCTTCTATATTCCAACACATCGCACCTCTTATGATTATAACGAACCAATCTTCCGCATGCTGCGTAAGGTCAACTCAGACCACCTCTTTTTGATTTTAACCTCAGCACTTCTCATTCCAAACTTGATCTCCTCCACCATTCCCTCACTTCCTAACCATTAATTGGTGTTAGTTTTTAAGTCCTAGTTAGTTTAAGCTTGTAAAAGGTGTTTTTTTTAGAGGTATACAAATTCAATATGACATAAAACACTTGAAGCTAATGTTAATGTCTACGATATTAGCTTTATTGCAAATAATTTTATGCCATTTGTAGTTAAATGTGATATTGGGTACATGCACTCCACGGATAGCTCGAATGAACCGCAATCGTGAAGTCAAATTTTCGACAACTTTATCGAGCAACTGGGGTCGTATATCAGCAATAACAACGCGAGTGTTGACTTCCAAATCGGCCAACGTCTCTGGTTTATTGGCATAGACTAGTGACTTCATGTACCCCCAAAGGAAGTAATCTAAAGGTGTGAGGTCACAGGATCGTTGAGGCCAGTTCACAGGTCCATTACGTAAAATTATGCGCTCAGCAAATGTTTCCCGCACTAAATTGATGGTGTCACGCGCCGTGTGGCATGTTGCGCCATCTTGTTATTGAAACCAACGCTCTGTCACCTCAATGCCATTCAATTGAGGAACGAAGAAGTCAGAAATCGTGTTTCTATAGCGTTCTCCATTGGCGGTAACGTTCTGGTCGGCATTGTCTTTAAAGAAATATTTCACCGATGATTCCACCAGCCCATAAAGCACACCAAACAGTGAGTTTTAATGGTTGTAAGGGCGTCTCGACAAAGACATCTGGGTTTTCTCCACTCCAAATTCGGCAATTTTGCTTGTTTACGAGTACATATCCATTTAACCAAAAATACGCCTCATCGGAGAACAAAATTTTACGTTGAAAATGAGGATCAAGCTGAATCATGTTGTCGGTCCATTCACTGAACCTACGATGCGGCTTCAACTCTTGCACAAGCTGGATCTTATAAGCCTTTCAGCCAAGAAGTTTCCGTAAAATTTTCCACAAAGTGGATGGGCATAGATCCAATTGCTGTCGATTCATCCAGATTCTCCTCAACACTGCACTCCACAACTTCTTCTGTTTGCACTGTTTGTCGTCTTTGAGGATGAGTATTATCCACTAGAGTGTACGTGCTGTGAAAACGATTCATCGTGTTCCGAATATCTTGGTCAAATGGACGCAGCGCACGATAACTTTGTCTAACCGAACCCTGGTTTTCAAAATAAGTTTGCACAATCTGCACGCGTTATTCTGACGTTCATCTATTCATCGTAAAATGGCAAAACGTACTAAGCACAAATCAACTTTCAACTGTCAAATTGACAATCTGTCGAAATAGTGTTGCCAGTTTAAAAACAAAACCAAAATAAATGCGGTCGTCAGCCCCCACTAAATTCAAATCAAAAAATCAGTAAACAACTCCAAAAAAAATTCCAATAAAACATAAAAAACAGTTTGTTAAAATTTTACAACCTTTTTATCTGCTTTTTAGCACAATACTCGTAGGTACTGAAAAAAACATATCCAGAAACTTGTTATGAAGATGCCCCTATATATGCGTGCGTCAACATACCAGATCACTAATTTGGACTAAGTTTCGCCATGAAACTATTTTAAATAGCATCCACCAGATTCAGAAGGTTTTTTTTTAATTTGCAATTAACTTGTTGAACAAAAGATACGCATAAAACAGAACTACTCGTACATCCGAATTCGTTCGAACATAATCTTAGCAAAACTCTATCGATTATCGATGAATTCTTTGAATCGGTAGAAGGCGGTACAGACCTGTCTTCTGGTCTGATGTCATCAGTTACGGATACGTTTGACTTTGAGGTTTATTTGTTGACTTAACTGGATGTAATTCCTTTTACTTTGATGTGTCGCAAATGATTTGAAGTCAATTTCTGTCAACCGGAATACATACAACAGTTACCAAGGTCAGGTGAAAAAATTTCATTCATGTTTTGCATGTATGGCATGAGAGGATGATGATAATTCTTGTCCCGACATTCAAGATGGATTGTGAATGTATAATTAGGTGTAATCGTCCAAAAGATACGCTCCGACTTGGATACATTATACATAACATAGTACCATAGAGAATGGAATTCAAATTCAAAAAACAAAAATATTAACAGGTAGACATCCGAGACCGAGTGGTAGTTTTATCTGTCGGCGTGTAACTTAAAGAGGCTTTAGATCAAAAAACGTTCATTTATGATCTAACGGAATGTAGGGATTTCCAAGCTCTAGTGCGAGATTAATTTGGAATTTTTAATGGACATTGTGTCATTTAGGTATCTTTTGCTAATGGAACGTAGATAAACTATTAACAAATAGGCTTAGTCTCTGAGGGACTGGTTTGAAGCTCTCCTTTACGTAACCGACGTTATGTGAACAAGTATGCTTTCGAAATGAAATTCATAACAAATTCCACATTTAATAAAGAGATGTCATTCGGAAGATTTAAATTAACGGTCGAGGTGTTTGTATTCTCTTGGCATCTACCAACAGATGGTGCCACATTATCCAGAATTATTTCCCTTTACATATTTTATGAAGAGAGGAAATGCAAATAAACGACAGAAAGTGGCTTCTTATTGCAATGAGTGACTTTGGCCACTTCATGTCAAGCAGTTAACTAGCGGAAATGAATTTCCGTGTTTTACAAATCACATGCCCCATGAAATCTGGCTACATCTTGGATAATTTGCATCTTTAACTTCACTCATTTCCGACATGTTATTCTGATTGATAAAACCAACGGACACACTCAAAGATCTCATGTGGCACGATCACGTCTTTTTGTCACACTTAACATTTGCCAACTGAATTCACCACTCATTCTGTCTGAATTGTAATTAAATTCAACTTTACAACATGTAGCGAAACCGAAGACAATATTGTTATCCATTGCTATCTGGAGATATAGGGAAACCCCCACGCGTCAATGTCCAATTTCCGACATCCCAACTTCTCAACTTCTCAGACCTGAGGAGACCTCAGACCTACTTTAATGATTTTCAATTTATTGGCGCGTTGAAAACGCCCTGAATCCTCAATAGACAGATGGTTTTCCTTCTCTGTTAAGTTATCTAATGTAGGCAATAACTTATTGTTGTATAGAGGGATTCGAATACCTCCTGGAACGCTGTCATCATTGTCGTTGCAGTCATCGTAACCACCAATTCCATGTCGAATGCAAGTATCCGTATCGTTGTCATTGAAGTTCATTAGAAATCCATTGAGCCACCCACGTGCAATTCAGTAGAGTTGAGTTGCTCCGAAAGTCAGTGTTGACTACCA
The DNA here is from genome assembly GCA_949129095.1 of Volucella bombylans. Lineage (NCBI taxonomy): Eukaryota > Metazoa > Arthropoda > Insecta > Diptera > Syrphidae > Volucella > Volucella bombylans. The sequence continues at coordinate 151,561,017 of OX422143.1, forward strand.
GTGGAAACCTACAATTAGATCTTCATGCAACAGCAGCCTACTATCGATGAAAATGACATTAAATCGATTTCCGTGATTATTACGCGCGGACTTAACATCAGATCGAGATACGAATGCTCTCGTCATAGATACATACGACTACGTCTATGACTGTAAGTACTCTTCGATGATTGTGGGCTTTTTTGCCGGTTCCTGTGGAGGGTTGTGTCGATTGAATGATGATGATCGTATCTACAGATGGCTTAGGCACAATGAACTCGAAAAGACTGTTAATTAAGCGCAGGTTCCATACAAATATAAATGCCTATTTAATGCTGATGCTGGCTAGTCACTGTTCTGATCGGTTGAAGTGATTTTTCTCAAAAAAAAAAAAAATTCCAATCATTGATCAATCAGTGGAAGTGGAATGTGGAGGCACATTTCGTTATGGTGTTATGGTAACCTTTTGTATTTTTTTCTATTTTTGGTTTGTGTGAGGTCTTTCCTTCCAATATTCCAATCTAGAGAGTTCAACATTTCAACAGATGCATCGTGTCTCAGCAGCGTACATAATACGATAATAATAACAGAGGTGGCGCTATAGTCCGGGGGATATCTTCAAGCCACCAGTTATGTACTCTAAAATAGCTGGGGTCCCATTCTGCCCTTTCGAAGGCTTTTCGAGTTGGAGCGTCAATGACAATTTGCTCCAAATTTCCTCAGTTCATGGAGATCACTGTTATGTCTCCTTCTCCAAATTAGGTAAACGTAAAGGGGACCATCAATTAAACCCAAGAATATCTTCATTCGCCTTCGTTAGCATTCACACTTCTTCGTCATCGATTGATAAAGAGGTGCTGAGTATCGATCTTGACGCAAAAAGAATAGAAGCTTAATCGGATTTCAAAGACAGCCTCTCGTAAAGACTTTTGCGAAAGAATCAAAACTGTTGGTGAAACCGGCCGACCGAAAAGAGGAAGATCAACTAGACTTTAACCACTCAAAAAAATCTGATGGTACCTACACTGAGTCGAAAGAAGAGATTCTCCGTCTCATGCTTGAGGCTCACTTCCCGGGTAACATTATCAGAACAGAACCTTAACAACCAGCTCCTGTAAAAGAAGCTAATAGTGAGCTGAATAACACAACACACCGTAGCTGGTACATTCCATCGGTTGTGGTGACGGATGAGGCCAACATGTCTACACCTGCTAGATAGCACTCAAAACTGTTTACACAAATGGACACCCCCGAACACCGACGTAATGTTTCGTACCTTACTCTGTTTTATCGCTATTTCCACCAGCAGTGCTCCATAGAAATCACCAATAGCATTCCGCCCCTTTAAACTTTTGATCGTAACACCCGTATCGCTATTAATGCTCATCAGTATACCCTCAATCAAGTCCACTTTCGGATGTACTCTGAAATATCATGATTCTTTCTTAAGCCGTACAACATGCTTATGGAATGCCGTGCCGAGCTCTTTCCCAGTCGTTATGACCTTCAAACATTTAAAACCAACGTTCATTGTTACCTCTATTTCCATCCTCCCTGATTTTCCTTCGCCCGCGCTGTGTGCAAGCATTTTAAGGGTACTTACTCGTAAGTCCCTTGAGCGCGCGCAAATTATAAAAAAAAATTATAGGGCTACACATCTGCATACCCCTGATTTAGAATTTCGGAATTGTTGAGGTTGATTAAAATTGTGTCCACTTAAAGTGAACTGAAGTAGTAGGAGCAAGGCAACCTCTTAAAGGCAACGTTTAGTAGTTCAAACATGATCGAGCGTTGGCCAATATTGGAAGTCATTATTCTGATTAAGTTTGTTGGTCAATTACTTTGCCATCTGTAATATCTGTTGTCACAGATATCCGAGACGTCCAGAAGGGCACAGCGAGTTATTTCTTCCTCAAGGCCTGTTCAATCATTGATGAGATAACGCAAGGCTGTTATCGTCTACTTACTTAGTAAACATGTATATTGGTATAAGAGGCGTTCTAATAAAATGGACTTCCGAATAGGGTGATCGGGGTAAAACTGCAGTCAGCTTGAAGCATGAATTTTACAAAGACTTTCTTCCATGATATCTGAGTGTAACTGAATTCATAGTTGAAAATGAAGGTAGGACCTAGGGATCCAATATCGATACTGTCCCATACATAAAGACATTCTACTCGTACTTATTCAAGACAAAGCCTTTGCTGCTCCGCTGTCTTCTTCGCGAAATAGCTATTAGAAAGAGTTATTTTCATAAGTAAGACAACTCAGTGTCTCAGGGAGGGCAGACGTTGTTAGTTTTCATATACAATAATATTAAGTGTCAGGCAATGGGAAAACCAGGAAATCCGATCCAAAACGCAATAGCATCTCAAGATCTAGGCGTGGTTAAAGGAAGAGGCTGAAATAAGAGTAACTGAATCACTCAACTGCAAAGCATCACCAAACTCTTGACATCACTATCAAGGTGATCCAAGATAGAATGACCTGTGAAATTATACAAACATCCGCGGATTTAACCAACCCTACAATCGCCGCAATAGCAATACAATCCGAGTTACATATTTCAACGTATAATAAAAAAAAGAGAAGGTGTATTAAAAGAAGTCCTAAACGAAAGAAAACAGTGTCGGTCAATCACTTTGACTGTCGTAACTCATTAAAAAAAAAAACTATTGAAACAGATTGATTACTTCATACTTTACATTATACTCGTGAAAACCTTTAAATCTCAATTTGACGTTTAAGAAAATCCACTTCAAATAAATTCAACAATATAGGCCCTAAAATGGAACCCCATGGAACATCATCCAATTTGCATGATATTTTATGAAAGAACATAGCATAGCAGGGAACAGTTTACTTTTGAATTAGCGTTTCATAACAGATAAAAAGATTATATTTAGATACAGCCTCATCAATAATCACACTTATAAAGCTGTTGGTTACGGAATCTCCTAACATCAGCAAAAACTATCAAAACAACATTCGCTAAGAACTACTCGTATCTCCCAACGCACTCTTATATTAATATATTTCTGTATTGTTTTATAATTTTCTTAAAAGATTAACGTATCCCCACTCCCCTCCAATTAAAGATTTATTAGTTTCCTTTCACAAAGCTAACAAACGATGAAAACCATTGAATGAATTTTGCACAGCAAAATAGGGAACAAACAAAAACTCGCAAAAATACAGATACATTCAACTTTACTCATACATATGTACATGCATATTCAGATACATCGAGGCTCATAAATTAGGCCACAAAACGATCAAAAAGAAAAATCCGATTAATGGCTATAAAGTAATATTTTATGTGTTTTTGTTGGAAATATTGCCCCAGAGTAGGCGGCTTTTGAACTTTCTTGGTGTACCTTACATCATTTTTCTAAAAGGCAAACACAGTTTCTTACGCTAGAAAGCAACATGATTTTTTTGTTTCTTGTCCATACGTATCTGTATCTGAGTCTGAGGAAAACATTAACGATGTTTTTTATTTTTCTCTGTGTGACCAAATGATGTTAGGATAAGAGTTAGATACTTGGACTCGGATATGCCCGGACGACTAGCATCAATTAACACTTTATTGTTGTTTACTTTCCATTAGTAGGTCTAAAATTTAAGGCACTCAATTAGAATGATAGTTCTGGTAGTTTTACCTTTAAATTAAGAAATTTAGGTTTTTAGCAGAAATGGCTTTGACACTTTTTTTTTTGTGTTTTTTTTTTTTTTTGAATAAGTGTGATATTGATGTTTTAGATGTGAAAATTGCTATTCAAGCGAAACAAAAACATTCGTGCAACTAGTGATGAGCAAAGTTTTTCTTGTATCATTTCATTATTAGGAGTATGTGATGCCGCATGGATCTGTGATCCACCTACTCTTGGAATCAATTTGAGCTTGTGACGAATGGTAGGAGACTATTGACATCTCCTTAGTTAAGTTTTCTTCTTTGGTAATTGGCTGGGCATGTACAAAGTATGTGGTGGATTGTTTTGTCCTCCTCTTCGTCCATACAGCTTCCGCAGAAGTCGTTTTTAGAAACGCAAAGCCAAGCAAGCATGCACTATAAAACTGTGTCCAATGATGACACCTACGATAGCGCTTAGATTTGTTTGGTCGCTAGACATGTTGACCCCACAGTTCACCTTGGTTTGTTCTTCTATTAGCATTCAGCTTTAGTATTAGTTTGCACGTAGCGATAGGATAGGTAGAATGGTTCAAGTTTTGGCGATTTTGTCCCTGCAATTCCCTGAAATACTTCTGTGGTCCGGCACCCAACATAGGTGAACGTTGAACTGCTCTACTATCTGCCTGAAAGATGATCGGTAATCATGGGCTGAGTCCAGGGATTTGGTTGCGGCCTGACTGTTCTAAAAGATGCAGATATCACGTTTTTCTTCAACAAGGACAGGACTTCTTTGATCGCCAAAATTTCTGCCTGGAACACGCTACAGTGATTTGGAAGGCGGAAGGAGGGGCTTAGGTTAAGCTTATTTGAAAAAGCGCCACGCCGCCACCAACCTCGTTATTAGTCTTAGATCCATCTGTGTAGAAGTGGATTGACTTGCCGTCCATGAAATCATCGTCCTCCCAGAAATATCTAGAGAGGATGCTTACATGAAAATCTTTGTCACACTACTGTCCTTTGGACTTTCGTCAGTTTACTGCAGTTGGCTGCATTGTCCAAGTCCATCCACCAGACAACCACCCCGTGGGTGAGTTACAAGTTTTTAACCAAGACCTATAGCCAGTGGGTAATGCGAGGTTGATGGCCTCAAGTTTCTTGTCAAAAATAAGACCCAGATATTTCTATTGGAAAAGACTAAGCTGATACCGTCGATTGAGGGAGGGTATGTGATTGAAATTTTATATTTCCTGGGAAAGAGGACCAGATCTGTTTTATGGGGGCTTACCCCATAGTCCTGAGATGCTTTTCTAAGATGACGAAAGCAACGTCAGTCACATAGGCAACCATCTGCTTCCAGGTATATCAGCAGTGAAAGGACGGCATACCTCTGCTGCAGCAGAAGCCCCATCCAGTTTGGAGTTGATAATCCTGCTATTTTGCATAAGATTGATCGAATCCCCAAGTACCTTCAAAGTTGACAGTGCAGTTATGAATACCGATGTGTTTACCTTGTTAAAGGCACCTTCTACGTCCAGGAACGCAACCATTGTGCACTGTCTGTAATGTAGGGATTGTTCAATGTGGATAAGCTGTGAATGTAGGGCCGTTTCCACCGACTTTCCTTTCCAGTAGGCATGTTGAGCCGTAGATAAAAGTCGTGAGTCAATTCTAGATCGTATGTGGGCATCAATAAGTCATTCTAGAGTTTTCAGAAAGATGACAGACTTATAAATCTAAGGTCTTCCTGACAGTGGAATCTGGATTATTTCTACGCAACTCCTCATGATATTTACTAGCGTTGGTTGAGGAAATTTGTAGCTCGGCAGATATCATACCGTCCGGTTCAGCAGACTTGCATGGTTTGAAGCTATGCTGCGCCCAAAGCAGCTCGTCTCTTGTAATCAGACCGTGAATTTTAGTCGCGGCAGCAGCAGTCCTACTAAGGTTGTTACTGGCCGTGAATCGGGAGCTACCTGGAAAGTGGGTGGCCAGTAGCAGGTCAACTTGAGGTCGTTCATCGGTTTTTTTTTTTGAAACAGCTAACCACTGTAGAATATGTGGAAAGGATTTTTCTTATCCGCGATTTCTCGATGAATCTAGGAATTCCTTATATCAGTCTCAGTCTGTCTTCTTGTGCGTTTTGCTTGGTTGAAAAACTTCCTTTTATCATACTTCCTCACCACTAGTGATTTCTTTCTACTCTTATTCTACGTTCATTTAGGTTGAAAAATCAAGCGTGGATTACGATAAATTGCCTTAGTACGAGTAGATAGTGGTGCAAAAAGAAATGACTAGAGCACACGCAGTGACCAAGGAGGCTTCATATCGCAAGTTAGAAGACTCCCGCCACCACGATAAATCTCGAAATATAAACAAACGAGCTACTAACGCAAACTGACGAATTTTTTTAAGAAACGCTAGACTGATCCTCGTTGAGGTGCATTTAGACCGGGTCCATTCTGATAGCATTGGAAAAGTTTCAGTAGGCGAGGTCCTAGATTTTCCCGGAGCCATAGAGATTTCTTGACGAATTTGTGAAGGCTGGTGATTTTTACAGAGCAGCGATCATTTAAAACTCGAAAGTGATAACTGGTTAGGGATTATATTCCTTTTTCTCTTTGTTTTCACAGCTCTTTCAGAAACTGCTTTGAAGACCACTCAATCATTGCGTACGTCTTCCAATTTGTACCGTGATTATGTGTGTGAATTTGCAGATATGTCTTCTCCTCAGGTTGATCAGTTCGTTTGGGACCGAATATGGTGTATACATTTGTATTAGTCTAGATGTCTCACTGCTGTCTCGATGACTCCATCTATGACCTGCAATAGTTCGAACTTGAAAATATGTAATTTGTTTGGTGTTGGACATTGATAGCTGGAAGTTGGCAAGTTATATGCTATTTGTTCCTAGGGATCAGAGGCTGGTAAGTTAGCGACACAGTTCCTCGGAACCCAACAGAGAGTGATCTTGTAATCAGCACAACCTTCTCGTTGAAAGATGCACTGCAGACTGTAACCACCTGCAAGTTTGCGGTGTTTGAAATTAGAGGTCTAAACTCTGCTTGCTGTTCCTGTATATTGCGATATTCGAAGACGTAATTGGATTCAGGCTAAGCAAAGCATAATGAATAAGTTAGACATCGGCTTGGAAAACGTAATGGACTCAGAGATTGATGTATGAAGACGTTCTAAAGGGAGACCTCTGTGTCAATGTTTTCGCCTGTTTTAGAGCTGTAAAGGTGGAAACGGACTTACCCACAATAATTTGGCTTTCTCTCCATTTATTTCTTTCTGCAATCAGATGATTGAAATCAACATCAAGTCAAGTGAATTTCAATAAATGAAAGTTTGGTTGATTGGAGTAGGCTGCTATGCATGACGAAAAAGTCTATCTGCACCAAATGAGGCAGAGTCTGAAAAGCTGCCACTGGAGAGGTTCTTATCGCGCCAGCAATCCATATACCTTTCCGCTGCGTTTTGCCTTATAGGTTGAGTTTAGTTTTATATGCATTTTATTTTCTTAATCTAACTTAAAATAAACCTTAGCCTACCTAAACTAAATGTACAGAGCGCACACTCTCGTGGTAAAGGTAATTGGGGTAGTAAGCCCCAGATATCAGGTTATTCGTCGACGTCATTGCTCTTGCAATGTGCCTTCGAGTCAGCTTAATTACGAAGTTGTCCACTCGTATTAGGTTGGCCCTGTTGTAAAGGACCTCATTAGGATAAAATTTCCGACTCTGGTGTTCTGTACAAGCGAAGACAAGTCCTAAGACAAGCCCTCTCAAACACCCGAATCTTTTCAATTAAGCTTGCTCGTACATTGAACCACACGGGACAACCAAATACCAGCATGGGCCTGACAAGGGCCATGTAGCAGATTACCTTTACCCTCGCATCGAGTTGGCTGCTATAAAACAGTCTCTTTGTAAGGGCAAAAGCACCTCCAGCTCTGGCCAGAGCAGCATCTACATTTTTGCCAAAATACAGAAACTGATCTAGCCAGATTCCAAGGTATCTGACTACATTTCGACAGGCAAGAGGCTGTCCGTGTTGTCCAATAATCGAAAACTTTCTCCAATTTTTTCTGGTATCCCTAGAGGCTCTAGACAACGGCGTCCTAAAGAGAATGGTTTCCGACTTCTGAAAGTTGATTTTCAACTTCCAGTCATCGCAAAATCGTCTTATCTTATCGAAGTCGCGCTGCAAGAGAGTATTAATGACCTCGATTTTTGGACCTGTTCTGTACGCTATCAAATCGTCTGCGTACGCAATAGTATGGGGAAGTGAACCTATCAAGTCGCTTGTAAAAATGTTGAATAGGATCGGCGAATTGATCGCGCCTTGCTGAAGACCATTTTTAATTTGAAAAATTCCAACAGAAGTCACATCACCATTCTTCACGATGAACTGTCTGTTAGTTAGCATATTATAAAGAATGTACAAGAGTGGTTTACTGATCCCCAGCCTAGTCAGTTTATAGAAAAGACCCTCTAACCATACGGTGTCGAAGACCTTCTCCAAGTCAACAAGGCAGGCACCAGTGCACTGTTTCTTGCCTTTGTTCCATTGGATATCGGACACCAGTTTAGACGCGGCATGTGAGATATCATGTCCCGCCTTAAAACCGAATTGATTATCCGGAACTATATGTTTGTCCTCAACCCACCTAGACAGAGCTCTATTGATTACTTTTTCAAAAACCTTACTGATATTCGGAAGGAGACTTATCGACCGGAGATTCGCCGGATTGGATATATCCTTCCCCTTTTTGGGAATAGATTAAACCACCGCCGTTTTCCAATGCGCTGGATAATGTGCATTATTCATTGCATTATTAAACAGGGTGGTGTAGATGTCCACCGCTTCTAGAGGAAGATGTCGAAGCACGATGTTCGGAATACCATCGGTCCCCACTGATTTCTTAGCCCTGATTGTGTCGAAGATCTCATGGAGTTCTTCCTTCGAAATGAACGGGGGTGATTTCAGTCCGTATAGAGGAGAGAGTGCCCCCTCTTGGGGTATTTCTCTGCCTGTGTGTACTCGTATTTTATCTTTCACAGAGCAGTAGTCAAAGGTTGTATTTATGAGTCGTCTGTTGAGAATGAAGTCGATCAATTTGCAGTTAGATTCAGGTTGCGACAGATGAAGTGTAAGTATAAAAAACAAACCGGGGATATACCAATTGGAATGAATCACAAAACTTTTGAGGTATCCATGAAAACTAGAAACCACGGACTTAGATTTGTTAATCGAAATAATGAAAGTGATGTGACACACAAAACTGTAACAGTTACCGACCGTGAGAGATAGCGCAATATAACCAAATTCCATGGCAGTCAATGTGCCTTTATGGGATACATGGGATACGATGCGATTTAAAGTTTACGGAAAACATTGGAGAAACATTGTCATCCTGCGAAAGATCTGCACATGGTCTTCATTAATTTGGGGAAAGCGCTCGAGGGAGCTCTCAGATATCTAATATAGACAGCGCTAAAGTTCAATATTCAGAAGCGGCATAAGATTATATATACCAGAAAATTTTCATGTTAGATGCAATTGAAAGATTAAACATTGGGGTGGCAAGTGGCCCCAGCTGAATCTGAAACATTTCAATTGTCGGTTCCCTCTCAACTGGTTACATAATGGAGTCACAGCACATCTTAGTATACATTTAAACGTTTTTTTTTTTTTTTTGTAAAAGCCCCTTTGACGAGGAGACTATTCTTCCACTTTCAAATTAATTAGACGTCGTTAAGCCCTTGACATTCCTCATACTCCGTGTCACTGTTGGAATCTAGCCAGAGTATCAAATTCTGGAATATGCTAATTATTTTCCAAAGAACTCCTCGAAATTTCGGATTTAAAAGTCGACTACCTAATCAACGGAAGTCCCACGAATGAATAAAATATATTTGTTCAGGTATAACCTTAGGGAGGTGGCCTCGGCAATGAGTACCCAGTACTACATAAGGAAATCAGAAAACTTCTAAAGTGGTCATGCTAAACTAAATTGGAACAAGACTGAAATCTCTGCAGATCATAGTACGAATAAGAGGTTAATTCGGATTTCAAAGATTGCATGGCATACAAACTGCAACCAGCAGACTTTTCGAAATTCCTAGAAAGGCAAATCAAGCAGGACGGAGATAGAAGGAAAATAGTATAGCTCGAAACTCCCCTCCCAGGTAACCACTTCCTATCATCTGAACTGCAATTCAGCTAAATAATACGGCCCGTCATACATGGTATCTGGCATAAGTTGTAGTAACGTAAACTGTTGCGTACTTTGATGGCTCGCTTCCAATTATGCTGCAAAAAGGTATAAATAACTACCTACGTACCGAACCGTTCATGAACAGTCAAAGTAATTTTTAAACTGAGAATCAGCAAGGATGACTTATTTGCTAGGAGCTCCAGACCTATCAGTCTGACTTTCTTCCTTCTGAAGAGCATGAAAAGAATGGTTTAGCTTCATGTGCGCAAAACTCCTAAGCAAATGGATCCTGTCTCTAAGAATTATCTAAAATCTAATGGTCAGAACGCGTTGGATATTTTCTTCAAGGATGCCTTCAATAATGCAAATTTTGGCATGTGTAACTCAGCCAGGCAGCACGGTGCTGTGTAGAAGATTTTTAGGATGAAAGTAATGATAGTGAACGGAAACTGCAGTCAATATGTGATGGCGGTGTGAACGGGGGTTGCTCACGGGACCGTGCCCTTTATCCACTGCTACGGTGTTTGTTGATCGACTGTCTACTTAACGCTACCAATAGTTCTGACATCTACGCCCAGACTTATGCCGATTTATACGACTATTTATTTTAAGGCACAGAAGCACTAAACTTAAAAAACTGAGACTATTCTCTTCACGAGATAGACAAAGCTGAAGGTTTAACTCATCAGGTGCTTAGAGAAGAGACGTTGCCACCTCTTTTCGGTTGAAAATGAAGCTAAATATCTTTGAATCATCCTTGAGCTATTATAAGGAAAGACATCGGGCTAATCATCATAGAAGATCCTCTGGTTCTACATGGTTATGATAACACAAATTCTGTCCTATTCGACGGTCATTAGTAAGAATAAGCTTTCAAGCAAATATGTCATTCTGTCGGACTCTAGGGTTTTGTTTGGGAATTTTACTTGTCTTTCTCTAGGCTATCATGAGTTGCACTCTCAACTCCAGAAGTGGCCTGTGGTACATACATACTCTAGTTTCGTTGATCTTATGACGACTGCCATTTGATTCCCATCTTATGGATATACCGTCTGAGATCAACTTCGGCCAAAGTCAGAGCCAGAAAAGGAATGTTGTCGGACTTTCAAAAATGGTTTCAGAATCACTCTAAGACGTGGGAGTTACGTCTTCGTGGAGGACGATAACCTTTGATTTCACGATTCTTTAGGCAGACTTGTGTCTATCACTCAGACGTATATATGTACAATCTTGAAGGCAATGAAATATAATGTATGATGTGGGAGGATGATCTGCATGATGAGTAACATAATCACCTCCAAGTAATTTCGAGAAGGGTTTCATTGAAGGAAAGCTGAATTCACTGAGTTTTGTTAGAATCCGATCGCTGGAAATGAGCAGGCATTATCAGGGCCTGAACCTACGTTGGTGCTGCCTTCGCCATCGAAAAGGTTTTCCTATTTCTCGAGATTGTAGAATTTCTTTTGGTACATAAAGTGGGCGCTACGCTTTCACTAAGCACCTAAGTGTGCTGAGCATAAGTGATGTCACCCACTGCGAGATTGCTTTGAGTAATTACGACGTCATGGAGCACTCCTTTATGGATATCCAGTTAACAGGCTACAGATACTAGATGCTGATGTTGTACATACTGGTAAGGTAGATACTTCATCTCTGAGAATTTTATTAATTTTTCCTCGAAGGATTAAGAGAAGAGCAATGAACTAGATCTTCGTCTGAGTGGTTCATTCAAAAAAAAATACGATCACGAGTCTTTTTTAAATAAAATTACATACTATTCTGGTTTTGTCTGACCTTATCCACGACCCATTTGGAATTATAAGGAACTCTACGAGTATAAGCGATCGTGGACTTTCAAAACTCAAAGGCAGAAGCCAAACTGCCATTCTAACCACTTTACGAACAGTAACAGAACATGCCTTCCTATGTATATGAACAGGCTTCCCATATGGTTTGCAGCGTATACTCAATCCCATCTATTCGTTTGAGGGCCAATTCATTGAAAGATCATAACCACGTAGTTGATTATTGGTTTTCATCGAATTTGTTTATTAATATTTATTTTTTGCGCCCACCTTACATTTTTAAAGAAGCTTAAATCGTCAAACCCACACCAAAAATGTCAGATTTTCATTTTTCTAAGTCTTCATCAAACACTCTAATTAGTTTTCGAAACAAATCACTTGAACATCTTATGATTCTATAGCCCACACTCAGCCAAATCTAGATTGCCTACAGCAAATACGAATAGTGTTTACCTTATTTTGAAATTGAAACAAATTACACTTAAATGGAGGTGCCCTTCCCTTTCTAAGACTGAATTTATGGAAACCTGCTCCGCATTAATGACCAAATATCCGATAGCCTCAGAAATCGGTGACGATAATGTGAACCCAGAAGCATGAGCAGATTAGCCTACATAACGTCTACATCGCATGCTAGTCAAAATCTGTTCTAAGGGAAAAACACTAAACTAGAAGTCGTTACAAAGTTCGCCAACCGAACTGCCAATTACGAGTAAGTATCCCCGATGGCCATCGTTAGGCAGAAAAATCGCCAAGCAATACAAATAAAATACACACGAGCACGACGCGCGTTATGCTTTTGTTTCAAGGTGTATTGTCGCAATAAAATGTATCTACACATGAGTATCCATCCACCGACTACAAGTACAATACTACGACTACACGGTTGGCATCTTATCATAATCGAAACGGCAATAAACTATCTTCGTGCGACTTCGTACCACTACCAAGGCGGTGTAAAGGGAACTAGAAGAATTCCATAGAACCCACTGTATCGCACGGCACGATTTTCAATTTTTCTTAACCCTGGCAATAAGCTGCCAACTCGAACATTGTGTGTACGAGTAGATACGAATATTTCTCATTCTCACGAAATGCACATAAAATCCAATCTAACCATTGGATGCAGTTTCTACATGTAGTAGCATATGAGTTTTAAGTTTTAAAATATTCGTACTTACCATATCGTAGAGAAAATTCCAAAATACTAAAAACAAAGCGGAAGCAATCCACAGTAGTATTGTACGTACTAGTAGTACCTACGAGCAGTCTTCTTCTTCGACAGAAAACAAAAATTCAAATTAATCCCAAACCTCAAACGGACACTTTGGCAATTTCAAAAAAAAAAAATTATCAAAATCCCACAAACTACTGACTTGTGCGAGTATGTATCTGTGAGTGAATTTCACTTTGGGAAACAAATTAATTTTGCATAAAATATATTCTTATTATTATTTTTATTTTTTTTTTCCACTTGAATCGAATAAATTGCAAAGATGCACTTCAAAAGGCCAAGATACGACGACACGGCGACATAAATTTTTGAACCACGAGACGGCGACAAACACAGATGAAGAACCTTTTCAAAAAACAAAAAATAATAAAATAACAGAAAGAAACAGATTTAACAACCACTTGACTCCGATTCCGCGACAATCCGTGAGATAGTTCTTCTTCTTCTCAGTGAATCTTCAGAAAGATTCATACGAGTATTAAAAAAAAAAAAAATTTATTCCGCACTAAAGATGAAACTACAAACAGGGTCGTGCCTTTAAAGTTCGTAACGTTTCTTTTTTTTAAATCAAAACCAACACTAAAGAACATTCAACAAAGTTGAGAGTTACAGTTAAGCCACCTTTTCCGGTCTACCGCCAACAATTGACTGAATGGTCCACAAAGTGGTACATGTTGGTTCGGCCGGATTTTTCGTTTCGGAGTTAGCATAAGAGACGGGATTTTTTTTTCTTGTTTACTACGAGTACGTAGTGTGCTGGCTGAGGCATTGTGGAGTTTGAGTTGAGTATGTCCACTGTTGCGGATAGTGGTGGTGTTGTCAAGTGATGCCACTTTGAAGTTTTACTATAAATTTTTAAACAAACCGATGATACGAGTAGTACTGCGGTATTCAAAGTATCCATAGTATCCGAAGCGGTTTAGAAAGTTCTAACACTTTATACTCACTTGTCATTTATACAGGGTAATGCAAGCGTACGTTTGTGATCTGAATTCGTTGTAATTTTTATTTTTATTTTAGAGTAAGTTGGTGCTACATCCTGGGTATACTTGGACCTCAAGCAAAAGACCTCTTAGGTGTTGATCAAACTGCCTAGAGTGGTGCAATCCAAGATGATGAAGGTAACCTCACACTTGCTTTCTTCTTCATTCTACAAGTTGTAACTGCGGGCAGGAGCCGAGAATTCTTAGCCCAGAAGCGTTGACATTCACTTGCTCTACATGTCTTCGGAATTTCAGCGATTGAAGCTCATACAGCTTGTCAGTATATTTCCTTCCCCAAAGTATGTCAAAGTAAAAAAGAACATGCGCTCAAAAACCGAAGCATGTTTCTATTCGCCTTGCTTAACATCCATGCTCGTGTGTCGTAGATCAGGATCTCTTCTAAAGACTGTTCCTCGTGTTCCTTGACAAGGTCTTATTACTCAATTGCCTTCATAGACTAAAGAAACGGCGACTGTGAGGTGTAATTCTTCATTATATTTCCGACGAGGTTCCATTATCATAATATACATACGAGTATGTAAAAGCGGAGCAAAATTATCTAAAGGCCATGGCTGATGTCCTGCGGGACAAATATTGATAGCATGTACTTAGTTTTGCTCAGTTTTGCAATGCTTAACACCTATTTCTGTTTCGGCACCGAGGACACAGCTCTAGCTGCTTTCTGCCTTTGACGTCAATATCATCAGCGTAAGGAAGTACTTGCACAGACAGTGCCTTTAGTATTGGCTTGTAGTGTAGTTAACGCCGTTAGCTATGGTACATCATGTTCGTACATCATGTCGAAAAGCTAATAAATAGAGGAAAATAATTTTCAGACACTTTAACACCAAATATGAGTCCCGGGCCCATTAACGTCAACTTACACATGAATGAGCGGAGAATATAATATTACCAAGGTAAGTAGGTAGGTGGCCCATTGTAATGCCACGTGGATCTATGATCCTCTTACTAATGGAACCAGTTTGAGCTTATAAATAAAGCGTAGGAGATTGTTAACGTCTGTATTTTCTAGATCGTTTAGGTCATTGTAAAGGGTGGTCCATAATTAACGCACGATGTTAATTGTAAATAAAACAAAAAGTTTTCAGAGAATTATCTTAATATATTTTATTATGATAGAAGGATCTATGACAACTATGTGTGAAACAAAATATCGGCCAAATGCTCGCCACAGCTTCGACCACGGCATGACTCTGAGACATAATTGAGATTCAATGTCGTTAATGTGCCGAATTATCTCATCCTATAGCTCTTGAATTGTTCTTGGCTTATTGATGTACACTTTTTCTTTTAAATATCCCCAAAGAAAGAAGTCCAACGGTGTCAAATCACATTATCGTGGCGGACAATTAACATCGCCACGACGTGAGATAACACGGCCATTGAATTTCTCGCGCAAAAGAACCATTGTTTCGTTGGCTGTATGGCAAGTGGCACCATCCTGTTGGAAGCACATATCGTCCAGGTCCATATCCTCAATTTCTGGCCATAAGAAGTCCGTTATCACCTCGCGATAGCCAACACCATTCACGGTAACTGCTTGACCGACCTCATTTTCGAAGAAGTACGGCCCGATGACGCCGCCAGTCCATAAACCGCTCCAAACAGTCACTCTTTGTGGATGCATCGACTTTTCAACAATCACTCGTGGATTCTCATTTACCTAAATGCAGCAATTGACGTATTGACGAAATGGTCAGTAGGCCTCAGTTCTTAAGTCAATTGAACCTTGTAAGCGTGTAAACTCAAATCTTTATTCAAAATTCGCATCAGTGATGTTCGTGAGATGTTCAATTGTTGGGCACGACGAGTCGAGGTTGTCGGCTCTTCTGCCATCGCTAACAACAGCAACTAGGCGAGCATGCACAGGTGTTTTCACATTTCCTGCAGACCCGATTTGCTGAAATTTGCTCACAATTCTCCCGATTGTGGACACATTTGGTCGATTATGCTGACCAAAAAAATCACAAAGTGCACGAAATGCATTTTGATTTGAACGCAAATTTTCGTAAAAGGCTTCAACAATCTTAACGCGCTGCTCAATTGTGTACCTCTCCATGGTTGAATTTTTCAAACACTGAAACAAAGAAATGTCAAATTAAGTTGGGCAAAAAACTTGACGTTAAGGTGTGACTCACAATTAACATCGTGCATTATGATTGGACCACCCGATAGAAGAAAGCTCCTACATGAAGCATTCTTCTCTGGGAGAGAGCTGGACATGTACAGAGTAGATGCAGGATTGTCTCCTCCTCTTCCTCGTCCATGCAGCTTCTACAGAAATCATTTGTAAAAGCGGCAAGCCTTCTTGCGTGCTTGCCTATGAGGCAGTGTCCAACCCCTATTATGGTGCTGAGATGTTTCCTATTTAGAAGGATCAGACACTTAGAGCGATTCAGATCCAGCTTTGGCGAGATCTGTTTGTCCAACAGTCCACCTAAAGTCTGTTCTTTTATTGGTATCCAGCGATTGGTATACCTTTTCCGGTAAAATAGGTAGAGTGGTTTCAATTTTGGCGAGTTCATCAGATCTACAGTTCCCTGGAATGTCTCTGTGGGCCGGCACACAACAAAGGTGAAGGTTGAACTGCTCTGCCATCTTCGTAAGATATGATCGTGCATTCAAGGGCGGTTTCAGAATTTAATAAGACTGAGTCCAAGGATATCCTTTGCAGATTTCTTGTTTTTCTTCAGCCAGCTCAGAGCTTCTTTAATCGTCAAAATTTCCGCCTGCAACAGACTAGAGTGATTTGGAAGACGAAAAGAGAGGCTCAGATTTAGTTTATCTGAGAAAACACCGCCATCAACTCCATAATCGGTTTTAGATCCATCTGTGTAGAGATGGATTGACCTGACCTTCATGAAAGCATCTTCCCCCCAGAACTATCTAGAGCGGAAGCTTACAGGAAAGTATTTCTCAAACCAAAGTTCGGATATACGAGTAGTGTAATCGATGTTCTCTGTGAGAATTCCTAATTTATTAAGAATACTAGCGTGGTCAAATGAATTATTTGTCCACTGTTTAATCACTTAAAGGCGAATAGCCGCGGTCGCAGCTACGTATGGATATCAATCAGTCATTCTAGAGTTTTTAGAAGGAAAGATGATAGACTTATAGGTCTGAGGTGCTTTGGGACAACATGAGAACATTTTCCGGCCTTGGGAATGAATACTACATTGACTTCTCTCCATGACAGGGGAATGTGGATAAGTTCTACACAGCTCCTCATAATATTTTCTAGCGCAGGCAGGATAATATCTGAGGACCTCTGTAGCTCGACAGGTATTATACCGTCTAGATCAGCAGACTTGTATGGCTTGAAGCTATACAGAGCAGTTTGTCTCTTGTAATCAGACCATGGATTTTGGTCCCGGTTGCAGTAGGCCTGTTTACGCTGCTACTGGCCGCGAATTGGGAGCTACCTGGAAAGTGAGTGTCCAGTACCAGGTTGAGTGATTCATCACTTGAGGTTGTCCAGGAGCCATCGGTTTTGTTCAAACCGCTAGGCATCATAGGATTCGTAGAGAGGATTTTTCTTAGTCGTCATGCCTCAGAGGTTTCCGTGATTTTGTCACAAAATGAGGGATTTGAGGGATTCTTTGTTTGAGTCCCAGTCAGTCATTTTTCTTGTGCTCTTTGCTACGTTGAAAAGTTTCTGAGCAGTCCCAGTGCTGGTGTCCACCAATGCGGCTTTTTCCTGCCTCTAGGTTGAATATGAGGGCAGGAAGCGGCCATAGCCTTGATTGAGAGCCAGAATAAATTCCTTGACTTTCATGTCAAGCTCATTGGTGTCACGCGGGGGACTTGACAGTTCAGAGGATAGCGTTTCTGACAGTATTCCTCTGTATCGTGGCCAATCAGTTTTCCGGTAGTTCCGGAATGCTGGTTGGCTGGGGGGAGCATCACTCACGCTGGATTGAATATATCAATAGTCTGAAAAAAAAAGTGTCCAGACGATACCATCCAGTTTTTTAGCCTTTGAGTGATGTTGTCGGAGACAAGAGTGATATCTAGCACTTCCTGTTGGTTTCTTGTTATAAAAGTGAGCTCATTGTCAATGTTGCAAATAAAGAGGTTAGTACTTAAAATATAGTCAAAAAGTGACTCACCTCTATCATTGACGTCGGTACTACCCCATGTCGTGTGATAAGAGCGTTAGCGTCGCATCCAATGATGTGACTAGTTTTTTGCCTTCCAGCTTCCAGTACCACCCTTTCTAGGTTATCACCAGGGAGAGGGTCCACATGATCATGGCCAAGGTAAGCCGATGCCATGTTTCACTAATATACAAGTTCTGATCTTACCTTTGTCTCTCGTATAGAGCTGAGCGTATACGGGTGTCCTAAGTCCACGAACCACGCCATGTTTCCTGTATTAGGATAATGTCTTCTACATTTTTGGAGAGACGCAGAATGAGTGCGGCCGAAGCCCTTTTTGAGTGGTGGAGATTAATCTGGAGAAACCGTATCATTGCTACAGTTTTCGAAAGTAAGCTCCACCACGGTGCTGTTGAGGTCCTCCGATTCTGAAGATGTGCCCAAGAGCTCATCTTCTTCCTCTGATCGTATAGGATCTCTTTTTCTTTCGTCATCTGTTTCCATTTCCGACAGGGTATCAGAAGAGGAGACCGACGGCTTGATTGTCACCTCCAAGATACAAGGTTGTGTTTGGTGGTGTCTCCGTTAAAGGAGGAGAAGGTTGCTTATCAGCATTCAGCTGATATTACCAAAGTACTCGTACAATACAATATCACAAAAACGAACGCAATACACTTTTTCTGCACACCGGAGGAGTGATGGCGGGACAAAGCGAAATATTAATAAATTGCGTATCGCCAAACTGTAATATTAGTGCAATGACGGATAAAAGTTTCAAACTAAAAAACGTATTATAGCAAAAAATATGCAATATGTGTCCGAGAATGCTAGTGTGGAAATATCAGTAGTATAGCCCCGTACTCGAACTTGCAAATGGAAGTATATAAAACTAGTTATTGCGGGATGGATGCAAATAGCTCAGATTTACTTTGTACTCAAGAGTTTGGTGTTAAAGTTATAAATTATTTCCAGGTACAAAGTTTCATTTGGGATTGATCTCGCCATAGAGCTCTAAAAATTCGCCAAAAACATTGATCTCATCTGGACTTCAAGCAGATATATGATGTAAATTTGTGGTTCTGGGATTACATGTTTCATTGGTGGTAGCGTATCGAAGGAATCTTCAATATCTGGCCTAGGAACTGCCGGTTTAGATTTAACATAACGAAGTGATAAACAACAAATTACAGCCGTTAACGTTGACATTTATCGGAATGAGATCAAGAGCTACAATCTTGTCGGGGGGAAAGTTAAGTTTTCCTGAGATCTTTAGAATGACGATAACCTTTGTTTTCAAGGATAAGTCATCTGTGTGGGTCATGCGCGCTTCGGCTATGCAAGAATTGTATTTAAAACCTGGTTTCCATCGCTTCCTTCTTTAGCATTTTTGAGGATCTGTTCTGCTTTTTAGTGGCCCAAATCGACTGTAACTAAAGGATGTCAGATGACTGTGCAGAGATGCTTTTTTTGCCATTTGCCGATGTTTTATAATTTGTCTATTTGTTTTGTATGGATATGGTATAATTTAATGAAAATAAATAGATTGAAACCGGGACAGTTCTGTTGAAAATTTCAAGCTGATGGGTTGCGACAGAGTTACAATCATCTTGACAACTGAACTAAATCCCAGCGACCGATAAAACATATAAAACTTTTAATTCAACACGAAATTTGGAATATTGTAGCACCTACACGATTCAAGTAGCCGGTGAGTAGTTGGAGAAAAATATATTTTGGTGCGACTTCGCTGGAAATTAAATTGCGAATACGAAGGAAACTGGTATGGAGGAAACGGTTTAGGAACGAGAAACTCTACGGGAGAAGATGTACTAAAGTGATGCAAATCACACGGCTTTACTACGCTACATACTCTATTTACTGAGCAAGATCTGCACTTGGTTGTCAAGTGGACACCAACCCCATATAGATTACCATCTTTACCAGAATAACGCGAAACGGAGAGTAAAGTAAAAGATACTAAGGTGATCTCAGGCGAATTACTAACAAGTCAACATCGACTTCTGCTGATCATAAAAAAAAAGAAAGAATCATAGAAAAACCAACCAAAAACCGACAACAGTCGAGAAAACATCCTACCATAACCTGCTTCAGGAGACAAATTTCCGAGAATTATTCCTAAACCCGATAAATTAAGTGGATAAGCAAGCATGGTAGAACTACCTGGAACCACTTCGATGACAAATCTAATGGAAAACATAGTCAATAATAAAGGAACATGAATGTGGAATGATGATAAAAGCAGAAATAGCGAAACTCCGATGTTTCGAAAGATGTATTTTCCAGAAATCATATTTATATGAACGGCATAACTATCCTAAGTGATGTCTATGAAACGAAATGCCATTATATGTGGAATAGCATGTCATTAAGATGGCCGCTTCGACTTCGCTGGCAGTACTTCAAGTGGTCGGTCTAATTTTTGATGACTCGGAGCGTGTAGAATTTTGGCCTCGAAAATAATCGAGTGGTGTTAAATCGCATGATCGTAGCGGCCAATTGATCCATCACGACTTCGAGCGTTGCGTCGCTTGTATAGCATGTAGCGCCGTCTTTTTGAAACCACAGCTCGAATATATCGATGTTGTCGCGCTCTGACCACAGAAAGTCGGTCAACATCCCTCTATACCTGAGACCATTGTCGGTAACGGTGTTTTCTTCCTTTCTTTCGAAAGAAATAAGGTCCGATGATGCTGCCATGCCATTAACCGCACCAAACAGTCAATCTTTGTGGATGCATTGATACTTGGCCGAACAATTGTGGATTGTGTTTGCTCCAATAACGGCAATTTTGCCTGTAGACATAGCCGCTGAACCAAAAAATGGACCTCGTCCAAGAAGATGATTTTTTGGCCAACTTTTCCAGCGCTCAAATAGCGAACTTACGTCGTTGTTTACGGTCGTCTGGCTTCAATTCTCGCGTCAGCCCAATTTTATACAGATGTAGGCCCAAATCCAACTGCAAAATAAGCCGGGTTGACTCTCTGTCGATGCCCAATTCAGCTGATCGGCACCGAATCGACATTTCTGGGTCTTCTTCGATACTGGCCGCTACAGCAGCCATGTTTTCTTCATTTCGCACCAATCTCTGTCTGGTTGGTGGTTTAAGATCCAAAGGAGTGTACTCACGCTCAAAATTTTCTACGGTGCGACTAATTGGCTGCACACTGAATCCGTGATGAAGACCGATCTCACGCGAAATTCACGTTGCGTATTTACAACTGAGCCGGAATTTCGATAATTTTTTTTTATAATTTGCTCACGTTCGGCAAGCGTAAAACGATGTATGATGAAATGGCAAACCTTGCTGAATAATTTGACAGCTGGATGTCATTGGTAACTTTGATAGCTGCTGAAACATAACAATTAGAAAAACTATCAAGATGGGTTGTAATGTATGACGCATTATAGATATATGACGGAAAATGCCATAGATCTTACAAATGGCGTCGAATGTCAATTTGGTTTCGACATTTGTAAAGCAAATAGAATTAGAATTTTTGTGAATAAGCCATGCTCCTGAAGAACGTGGAATAATTGTCACGATGTGCGCCAAAAACACTGACGAGACCCATTTCCACCTATGTATATGGATACGTGAACAAACAAAATTTGCGGTTCTGGGGCGCCGAGTAATGTACGAAGAGTCATTACATCCAGTCAAAGTCACTGCATGATATGCTGTTTACGCTGGAGGAGTTTTTTCTTAGAACGGCGCGGACCAAACTGTTCACTGTGGATGGTACAGACTACAGAGCAACGACTAATGCATTGTTCATTCCTCAACTGGATGAATTGGGACTGCGCGAGACACAACCGACATTCTAAACCAAAGGGTCTGAAGGGTCATACATTATTGCACACCCACAGTAGACACCAAAGCCAATATTTTGATGTTCTCGACAGACAGGCGTGTCCTCAATTCACTATGGAAACATCGTTTATCCCCTATCCTTCAACATAGTATGACTTGGTAAGGACTTCTACACCCGATAGCATTGATAAAAAAAAATTGGTGTTCAGATGTACGACGAGAATATTTCGGCAGCAAAAGCTGTTGCGATCTCATTGTTAAAAACATTTGTAATTTTCCAAACAGACAACTATTTCGATGTGTTTGCATGATATTTAAGAGCATTATTAATGTGCGGTGTTGCATGAGGTTATGTAAGGATAGATCGAGGATTTGTCACGTCGTATCCCCGCAGACTGTAAATATATATTTCCCAACACGTCAAAACCGTATGTTAAGATTAGGACCGTAAGCATTAATCGTTGTTTTAAGGGTGCTTAACGTTATGTGTCCCACAAAGTTTCAAGTACATGGTACGCTTTACCAATAATAGCGTTAATATGCGTGTTCCAACTTAAAGACTTATAAAACTCTAGTCCCTATTGGGTAGTCTTGAAGTAGAAGTTGAAGTAGAAGTTGGTTTTTAAAGCCTTCCTGGATATTACGAGTACTATACATTTCGACTTAAGGGGATTTGAGAAGATTCCGTTTTCTGCTGACCAACTTTTATACAATTGGACATCATCCGCATACATTAGGGTAAATGCCTGTGTTATTGTCGAAAGAAGCTCATTTCTGTACAATGAGGACAATGAGAATCGATCCCTGTGGAACACTTCTGAATGTGGGGAGGTAAGATAAATGGGACACTCCAGGGTAGTCCACGAAGAGCAAATCGAAGAAAACGACGTTAAATGTTCTCGATTCGGGATATATGAATTCGCTGAAAGGGAGACCATACTTGGCTGGCATATTCAAGGAGGGGCCGGACAAGTGTAATGTAAAGTGACCTTGTCACATAAGGGTTGCAAAATTCTTTAGACCAACGTTTGATAAAACCGACTTACGAGACAAAGTCATAGATTGGCATTTGGAGACATTAAGTTCAAAGCAATTTTTTAGACACCAAGTGGAAAACCTATCGTGGTCTTCTTGAAGGGGAACAGAGTCTTGGGGTGAAGAAATAGATTTGGAGGACTTAGTTTTATAGGCGTAAATGGATACGAAGCAGTGTTTGATAATCTTCTCAAGATCGTTTATAGTTAAAAAAAAGAGGGGACCTAGACGGCTGCCTTGTGGGACACCAGAAGTGGCTAAAAATGGGGTTGAGAAGTCTGACTTAAAGCGAACGCTATAGTAACGGTTCTCCATATAAGAAGATATCCATTTTAACAATATGGGTTCAAAACCGAGGGAAGGCAATTTGAAAAGGATCAGTTGATGTGATATTTTATCGAAGGCCTTACCGAAATCTGTAGCAATAACTTCAATTTCATTGTCATTTTCTAGGGCTACGGATACGAATTCAACTAAGTTTGTAGTAGTTGATCTACCTTTTAGAAATCCGTGCTGACTGGGTGATATAAGTGACTTCATATAAAAAACTTTCGAACATTTTAGGTATGTGGAAAAGCTTAGCAATGGGACGGTAGTTGGTTATTTCATTCTTTGATCCCTTTTTGTAAACAGGGATTATGAAAGAGGTCTTCCAAACTTGGGGGAATTCCTCTTGTGTGAGGGACAGATGAAAGAGGCAGGAAAGTGGGTGCGAAAGATTGGAGGCACACTTTTTGCGAAATATTGCTGGGAGCCCATCTGGGGTAGATACAAATTCATCATTGAGATTTTGTAACTTTTCTTCGATAAGAGTGGGATCAAAAGGTTGAGAAAGACAGAGCCCAATGGAGAAATTGGGAAGGTACTTGAAATAGATGGAGTCGCGTACAAAGAGGTTGTCAGCAAATGACTTTTTAAAAAAGTTTGCAAAATAGTTGGCAATAATATGTGGATCGGTGGATGATATATTATTGAACGAGAGAGAGGAGGAATAACCGTCTGATTTTCTTTTGCAGTTGACGAATTGATAAAATGTCTTAGGATCGTTGATAAGGTTGGTCTGCGCTGTGTCGAGAAAGTGCTAATAGAGGCATTAATAGAGCTGGGTGAATTGTAGGTAAGTTCCAAGATAGTTAGAGTAGTCATAATAAGAATTGGTGAGAAGAAAAACTGCCCATAATTTGTTTCTTCTGTTTCGTAAAGAGCGAAGTCTTCTGTTGTACCATGGAGGGGAAATAGATGATGTTTTATGCCGTGAAAAGGGGACGTAGAGAGAAATGGAATTAAATATTTCACTGTAGAAAATGGAGACAGCATCAGATAAGGATAGGTTGGTAAAATCAAAAGAACATGTGCTAAGACATTAACTTAACGGAGGCGGACGAAAAATTGTACAGACTTGAGAGTTTTCCCGCACAAATTACCGTGGTCTACAGTGGCAAAGGCTTATGAAAAGTCCAAAAGTACTAAAACAAAAAAAAGGGGACTTTACCCATATCTAAAGCTCTCTTTATATTTTTAATAACATTTATAAGTTCTGTTGTGCAGCTGTGTTTTTGTCGAAAACCGAATTGATTGAACGAAGGAATATTTTGAAAATGAAAATGACAATTCATTTGTTCTTTAATAATTCTTTCAAACACTTTTAATTGAAATGGGCCTACAATTTTATTACCTTTTTATGTCCGTTTCCCCTTATGAGTTTAAAGGCCTCTTTTATTCCAACGCTCTATGGTACCTAGCTTGTCCTCTGGTCGGTCCCAGAAATTATTAATACCACCTTGATCAAAAATCTATATTGTCCCCTTCAAAGTAATCCCCATCGACTGCAACACACTTATGTCAGAGCTTGATCCAATCCTCGAAACATTTTTTTATATTCGGTTTTCGGTATGTGCATCAGCGCTTCCTACGATTTTTCCATTACTTCCTCTCGGCTGCTGAAACGCGTTTCCCGTAGTGGTTTTTTAACTCGTTTGAACAGAAAGAAGTTACAGGCAGCCAAATCAGGTGAATTACGTTGCTTTTTGATTGTATTTATTGCATTTTTCGTCAAAAAATTACGAATAATTATGGCACTGTGCGACAGTGCGTTATCATGGTGCAAAATCCACGAGTTTTCTGCCCACAATTCTGGTCTCTTTCGGCGAATTGCTTCACGCAAACGTCTCATAACTCCCAAATAATACTCTTTGTTTACTGTCTGGCCTTCTGGCAAAAATTCATGATGCACTACACCGTTGTAACCCATGAAAACCGTTAGCATTGCCTTCTTTTTTGACTGAAAACGACGTGTTTTTCTTGGTCTCTGTTCATTTGATGAACGCCATTCACTTGCCTGATGTCTGGATTGCATGTCGTACTCATAAACCCACATCTCGTCTCCATTAATGATCCTTTTGATGAATGTGGGATCGGGTTCAGCCTCGCAAATCATCTCTTTTGCGACGTCAAAAGCACCAACTTTGCTGCTACACGACGGAAACCCAAATCATTAACCAAAATGTCTTGGACGGATCCATAGGCAATGTTAAAGTCCTCCGCTATCTCTCTGATGGTTAATTTGCGATTATTGACCAACATTGCTTTTACTTCCTCAATGTTTTCGTCGGTTTTCGATGTCGATGCGTTCATCATCTTCGATTGACTCACGACCATTTTTGAACAGCTCGTGGTACTGGTAAACGACCGTTTTCTTTAGAGAATCGTTGCCGAAACACTTTTCCAACATTTCCAACGTTCGAGCACCATTAAATCCGTTTTTTTACGCAAAATTTAATACAAGTTCGTTGTTCCAAATTTAAATCAATTTCTAAAAATTGTAAAAAATCGCCAACACACACAGAGATAGATGTAATCTTGGCTACGTAACTTTTGCAAATGTCAAGCTATGACGCTAAGATTTAGAGGGAATGTCAACAACAGACTTACCAACTTAACAAAAACAGAACTCAAATTGGAACAACGAGAGCGCCACACGGTGGTTATTTCGGGAACTTTTGATCAAGGTGGTATACTTCGCAGACAACTTGTAAAGATCTTGTTGAACCAGTATAGCAACATCGATTCAACGTATAAGCGCAACAGCTGGAGTTTGGTGTTTAAGCTATACGAATGATGAATCATGCTCCAAGCTTTTAAAAGGTCTCTACCATCGGCACTGGTTGTCCAGCAACACAAGTTCGAGCCAATTCGGCAGAACCAAGGCCGGTAATTTCTATTGTTGCGGAGCTCCACCATGTCTGTCTCTCCCTTCCCTCTTGATATCGCAGAGGTAATCATTCATCCTCAGCGTAGACCAGATGTTTGAGGTTAAGAGTTGGAGTCAAACCGAACCGAATTCGGGTCATGACCGGAATTTAACAGTCCGTAGAACAGGTTTTTTTCATATCCTCAGCACCGAATGTAACTCTATTAACCATTTATGGGGCCATGTGACAGTAATGAAACCCTAATATTGACTCAATTTCTCTATTATGTTTAAATTAAGGCAAATTGGTTAGTGTAACATAACTGCCACGAATTGTGCATCATATAAAGCTTATGTGATAGAGCGAAACAGCCTATTGTTTACTTTTTTTTCATGCCAAATTTTTGCGACAGCGCAACACATGTTTAAGTTTGGTGATGAAAAAAGTTTTAAATATCGCAATAAACGGAGTTTTTTTTTTAAATACAGTGCAGAAGCATAACACTAATTAATTCTTACCTAGTGTGTAATTGAAAGTAAGTGATATATAACTTTTTTGTGGTTCTTTTGCGTTTGTAATATTTATGTCACACTGCCCTATAGCGCCAATATTTTATCAGTATACAGTATGTCGAACACTTTGAGCAATGATGAAATATTACAAGTGCTTGACGAGTGTGGCTGATCCAGATGATGATGCAGACTTGGAAGAAATTGATGTTGCTGAAGATTTGGATCAAGCTGTCTATGACGGTATTGATGTACTTTTTGAAAATAAAGGGTTTTCCAATAGGAACTTGACAACTTTGAATTTAATTTGTGAACGCACTCTTTCACTAATCATCAAACTGTCACTGTCAATTTATTCAGTAAACTCAACATTTTCATCATGGTAAAGTCCACGAATGAGCAACGTCTGCAAATTATACAAATTTTCTACCGAAATTCGGAGTCGGTGACTGCAAATTTTAAGAGAGTTAACTCCAATTTTCGGTCGTAATTCTCGCCCTAGTAGATAGGCAATAACAAGTTTAGTGCAAGAATTTGAGTCTACATATTCGTTGTGTGATGATGTCGTGTCAGTAAGACATCGGGTTGGTCGAAGTGTCGAAAATATCGCTGCCGTTCAGGCGTCCGTAGCAAACGATCAAAATCAGTCAATTCCACGACGTTCTCAAGAATTGGGCATCGCTCAGACCACATTATGCCGTATTTTGCGTAAGGATCTTGGTTTGCAACCATACAAGATCAATCTGATTCAAGAATTGAAGTCCATTTGAAGAGACGTACGTTCTCCGATTGGGTTCTGGAGAAGATGCGCCAAGATGATGAATTTCATCGCAAAATCATCTTCAGTGACGAAGCTCATTTTTGGCTCAATGGGTTCGTCAATAAGCAAAATATGCATTATTGGTCGTGCGAAAATCCACATGTGCTTCTTGAATCACCACTTCATCCACAAAAAATAACTGTTTGGTGCAGTTTGCATGCCAGCGGCGTTATTGGGCCATATTTTTTCGTCGACGATAACGATCGTCACATTACTGTGAATGGTCAGCGTTATTGCGCCATGATCACCGATTATTTTTGGCCCGAATTGGAAGATATGGACTTGGACGACATGTGGTTTCAACAGGATGATGCCACAATCGATTTATTGAAGAGTAAGTATGGTGAGCGTGTTATCTCAAGAAATGGGCCGCCAAGTTCGTGCTATTTAACGCCGTTTGACTATTTTCTGTGGGACTAGGTTAAGTCTTTTATGCCAACACGCCGACGACGTTGGAAGAGCTCAGAGACAACATTAAACGCGAAAGAGCGGCCGTTTCGGCCGAAATGTGTGGCCGAGTTGTTGAAAATTGGGTACAACGAATCGACCGCTGCAAACGTGCCCGCGGTGGCCATATGAACGAAGTCGAGTTAGATTCATAAATGTTTTGATTGTACTTCAAGACGATAATAAAGTTTTTGAAATAGGTATCTCAAATGGTTTGCGTTTTATTTAAAAAAAAAAGTTGTCAAGTACTTATTGGAAAACCCGATACAATGATAGAGATCGAAAATGAAAATACGAAACCGGCAGACATGATGGAATAATGTGACATTCCGCAAAACGCAGCATTGAGTAAACAACAACAACAAAAACCGTTACGCTAATCTTCTTTGGAAAAAGAAAAATATGGCGTTTGACAGGAAATATATCATATTGCCTGATGTAATAAGCGAACTTGATACGCCTGTACAATATTTTCTTTATTTCTTTACGGTTAATTGCTGAATGCTGACCAAACAAATTTGTATATTGTTCAAAAAGACGTCAAAAGACACATTTCGTGTGTCCGAACTTGATATTCAACAATTTATTGGTGTTGTTTATATGATGTCTTTGGTACAACTTCCCAGTGCAGCAAGTCACTGGAGTACCAAGAAGTGATGCCTCTTAAAAAAATTTAAAATATACGACGTCACTTCAACGACAACTCCAGAAATCTACCATTAACTGATAAAAATTACGACAGAATGTTCCAAATACGCCCGATCATTGAGGAGTTGAATAACAATTTCCGGAAAGTTCCTCTTGAACAACATCTTTGCGTTGGTGAACAAATGTGTTCTACTAAAGCCCAAAACTTTTTGAAACGATACCTCCCAAATAAACCTCATAAATGGGGCTATGAAATATACGTTCTCTGCGGCTCTGTTTTGTAGAAAGATCATAAAATTGTCCACATTCGTTGGTGAAATTCCAAAGCGCATTATAAAGAAATATGACGTACTTCAAAAAAATACATCGTAATCGAGGGTCCGTCTATTGTTGTTTAATACAATGCGCACATGAGAGGTATGGGAAGATACAACAACATTAAACTTCGCACCAAAAGATGGCAAGTTCAAGCGTTTTATCACCTTTTAGACTTAGCTATGGCGAACGCATGGCTTCTGTATAAAAAAAATATAATGGAGCTAAAGTTGCTGGCTGCGGCAGAGTTTCGCAAACGCTGTGCGAAAAATGCGGAGTTGCATTATGTTATAACAAAAACAACAAAAGTTTCCGCTCAATGATATATTTATAAGTTTATTTACTTTAAGTTTTCATTTATTTAACAATTTTTTTTTATTTATGTAACAAAGGACTTTTTTGAATAAAGCTCTTGAAAACCTTTAAAAATAATTTAAAGGAGTTTTTGTAGCTTTTGAAAAATAAACGTTTTGGTTAAAAATATTATCATTTCTTTTCTCATCTCTACGGGCTGTACATTGTTTCTGGATTAGAACCTTCTTTTGTGGAGCCGCACTCCATAGGTGAGGTGTTTCGCTTCATGCGCTTGTCTGTACTCTACGTTGACTCAGAGATTTCTTTGATGTAGTCGAAGGAAGCCTAACACATTAGTTGCGGCAATTTTTGAAGACCTCTTGGTACCAATAGTGTTGATCTTGAGGATTTGATGCAGGCCCCATAGGACTTGTCGACAGGTTCCGGCATAAATGATGGGCAAAAGTTCTGGCGTCGATAGAGACATGATCGTCTGACTGTTTTGTGATCAGGTTTTCTTTGTGAGTATTGAGGTTTGGATACTGCTAGTTATAGTTTTCCTCCACCCTACACCAAAGTTAATTACTCTGAATCTTTTTAAAGGCATGGCATATGGCATTGACATAAAAATCATCTTAGAGCGGTATTGCACGTAGGTTTTATTGAAGTGCTCGTAAAAACAGTCCTTGGAAGCATTGGCTTTTTCTTCCTTCCAGAAGGCATGAGCTTATATCGAGCTGATATTGTTGACTCGCTCACATGTCAGAACCTCCTAAGCCTTATTCTACTACTTACACCAAGTGTGCACCCAAATATTATAGAGACTGCTTCTGTTCTTTTTAGCAATCTTTTGGTATATTTGGCAGTTTATTCATCTTGTTTTTTCCAGCAAAACGGACCATTCATCCCGACCAAAATGAAGACCAAATATTCGTACTAAGGCAAAGCCTGGAGAAAATTCAAAAGGTCCAGATCCATATTCATCACTTCTTCTTCGATCTTAATGCAGCATTCGGCAGTAACTATAGAGATGGAATGTAGTTACAACATCATGATTAGTTTTAACGTAAATTTACATCGAATTGTTCACATTGGCGATGGAGACGTATGAACGTCAGCGAAAGTAGCTGTGAACGTCATTAGCAATTCTGAACGCAGGATTCTCTCGAGTAATTCTTGGTTCCATTTACTATGACAGGCTGTGGAGGAGACAATATAACAAGCTGTACAGCAACATCGACTCAGTCAAAAATGTGCTCATCAGTCGAGTGACGTGACTATGACAAGTAGCTCGAATGGATGTTTACGATCCAACAGGAAGAGTCTCGACGAGGAGTACAGCGCAGTAGAGAATGACTTCGCAGTTAAATTTTACAAACAAGAAAGATAAAAAAATTGGCATGATCTACCCATATTTTTTGTGACTTATAAAATATAAAACAAACTGTGGCAATACATTTTTTGTTTTAACAATTAGTTTACAATGTTTTACAATTACAATTTTTCTTTAAAAAATAAACACTATTTCAAGGAACATGATTGAAAATATTTTTGACTAATACAGTGCACGAAATATGTACTCGTATATAGGACAGACAAAATTGTTAAAATATGCGAATACAAAATTAAAATTTTTATTAAATATAAGGCATAAGAAGAAAAGTAAAACGTCATTCATTTACATCATATTTCATTTTAGAATAATTAAACAATTGAAAAGAAAAAAAATAGAACGAAATAATTATAGCGTACAAAACTTAAAAGTGCTTACCATTTCAAACTTGTGTAATTAAAACTAATTTCAGTATTTTATATGGTCTCCTTTTTGCTTTATCACTTCGATTAAGCGCCGAGGCATGTAATTAATCAATGACTGGAGTGTTGCCAGCTCCAATTTTTGCCATTCTTCTTTAATTGCTTTTTTCAACTCTGACAAAATGTCGAATTGCCGCCCATTCGCATAAACACGTTGTGATAATATACCCCAGAGGTTTTCGATTGGGTTTAAGTCAGGACTAACAGCAGGCCATTGCAATAAATCAATATTTTTCTTTAAAAAGAAGTCTTTGGACTTTGTTGCATTGTGGATGGCGGTATTGTCCTGCTGAAATGTCCATGACTCTCCCCATAAATCGTCTCCAAAATCAATCAAGACATTGTCCAAAAGTTATACATACATTGCAGAGTTCATTTTATGGGATATGAAACACATTGGGGTCTTTCCCCGATATCCAAAAGCTGCCCATATCATCACGGACCCCCCTTGGAAATTTCTGGCATGGCGTGTCTCGCGATCTCACGAATATCTCGTCAATATTTGTGACTGCCATCAGGGCCATCCAGATTAAACTTTTTCTCATCACTAAATATTACCGAATGCCATTCATTGTCCCAAAATTTGTAGCGTTCCGCGAATTGAAGACGTGCATTCTTGTGCCGAGGTAGAAGTTTTGGTTGTGGCAACCGATTTTGATATTTAATGTTCTTGTCTTCATGTAAAATCTGCTGAACTCGTCGAAGAGTTACAGGAAGAGACAGTTGAGACTTAATCTGTGATGGGCTAATTTGTTTATTCACAGCTAAACGCTTTATTTCCCTTTTATCTCTGGAACTGAAAGTCGGCGTGCGACCAGTTCTTTTAATTTTACTGTAGTTTTCCGGATTTTTTAAGAAATTGTGAATAGTATTTTTATTTCGCTTAACTTTTACCGCTATTGCTCTAATTTTCATCCAACATTCCCTATAAGTTAAAATGCGAGCCTGCTCCTCCGCTGTTAGTGTGGTTCCTCGAGGCATTTTGGTTTACTTTTCTAAGAAAACATAAAAATTCACTTAAAATTATTTATTTTCCAATTTTACTTTTATACCCAATTCAAACAAAGGTTAATGTTTCCACTAGCAAAATCACACTCCAACTGATTTGTCCTGTATACTTATTTCGTTTGACATGCATTTTTATCAACCCAATTATATGAATAACGTTACCAATACAGACAGTTACAAAAATTCTTAGGTACAATCGCAACTACAGTAAAGGCATACATTTGTGAAGTTCATAAGAACTGGTTTTGCAAACCGGTTGCAATGGAGCTTAAAAAAAAAAAAGGTTGTCCTACTCGTATATACATATTTCGTGCACTGTATCTCTTAAACAAAAGCTCTGTGTTGCAGCTCTTCTTGAGTATTTGTGGTTTGATAAATGTTCTCAGTTGATTATCAACATTCACATTCCCTGAGTCATCTATCCCTGTGTCGCCCAGATGTGTGTATCATTTTGTTAAATCCCGATCAATGTTGGATGTTTATTTCAGCTATGTGAGAGCTTGCTAGCTAATCCAATGCTTCCTGATAAATTTCTGTAAAATGCAGTAAATCTGTACTCTCCAACCAATACTTGCAAATGAAGTTAAGTATCCTTTATGATCAAATAATTTTGTCATGTAGTAACAAATGACAACCGACTTTTGATAGATTTTTCACAAGATTCCACTTGACGTTCCATCCGTCACCAATGCCTCAGAACCTGGTAAAGCACTTTGACAACACTGCTGCACATCATAACGTAACACTGACATTGACTTGAAACACCTGGCCATTGCTGTACTACTTCGGCCACAAAAGCTGGCGTATCATCAAAACTTTGAGTGATAAAGTTCAGAAGATTAAAGCGTATTTCGCACAGCAATCTAAACTGGCTGACTCTAAGTTTATGATAAGACGGAAATGCATAAACCTGAATGACACAGGATTCGGGGGAAAATTTATAAATCGACCGTGTCACGCAGAATGCCTTTACATGTGAGTTGCGACAGAATTGCGTTGTGACACTGTTTGGCAATTTAAGAAAACATAATAGACCAGCCATGAGTATGTAAAAAATTAGCGTCTTCAATAAGCCTGCCAAATGCTCAAGGATTCAACGACCCCAAAGTGCTGACAGATTTCGTAAGAGAAGCCCAATTTATTTAAAGCATCCACGATAATCTGAATAAGCAAATACCAGTTGTGATGTATGGTAAACAGCAATGCACTCGCTTCAGGGATCATCTGGCAGACAACACTTAACCCGACTATGTACCGCCGTAGATTGATTGCTCCCTGCTGCGCTTGAAACATACTACACCACTGTTCGTTTTCTCTGAGGTCTTTCGTGATTCCATAGGTATGGTATGCCAAACTTTGAAAGTGCTTATTGTACTCCAAACTGTGCACTTAAATCTAAAATTCAGCTATGACGTTCTTCGAGGATTCCAAGTCTATTCGTTGATCAGGCTTTAACTGATTGTCATATTGTAGAGTCGTAACATTTGGAACTGAAGTTGCTCGATTTCGCGTTGGAAGACATCTTTGCGGAACTTATTGTTTCCCTTTTCTATGGAATGATCGAAAATCTCAATAGGGATGCTGCATGTAGTGGATGTGTTCAACCGCCCAGAGGAGTGCAACTGCGACATACGACGGCTATGGTTTCTTTGATATTACACTTCTGATACAAACGTTCGTTAGATTCTAACGCATTGTCTATTCAAATCGCATGGACTCGTTCTAAGAGCTAAGAGATGTTCATAGTTTTAAACTCAAGCACTGCTTGCTGTTCTTCAACTTGCTTAGACACATAATTATTTTTTTGCTGCCATTGACCCTGAATCTCTTCTTTGGTTTCTCGCGATGCACAGACAGGATTTGCTGCTTCAAATGATAAATCTCGTCGCGAACCAAGGATATCGCTCCATCCTTACTCTCCATTTTGTTCTTAGGTGGCGCACACAACTGAACAGGGACCGCATTCTACTTGGAGTGACCAAATGAAGGCATTTCGCCTACAAAAGGAGGTCTGATTTTTTCCACAGCGAAATGAAGCGTCATCTCAGTAAGCAAGTATTGATTTTACAGTGAGATCTGAAATCTTTCCAAATAAAGGCCAAAGACTTATCGCGAGCAGTGCCTATG